>CAEFZP010003577.1:0-1255000 GCA_903064625.1 Mallotus villosus | reverse complement strand
CTCCAGATGCTGTGTTTTGCTGTTTATGTGAAGATGTGGAGTACAGTACACAGACCCCCACCAGGCAGATACATTAGATGTCTAACACATGGGCTCACCTCTGGCTCACTTGGAACTTGGGGCCCGCTGAGAGACAGAGAGACACTGTTCTGCTGTTAATGGCGTCCCTGAATAGGAAACTGCCGGGGGAAACTCCATGTAAACACACACATTTTTTTACTGGTGTATTTCTGTCTCCTGTTCCAGTCACTGAAGTATTCATTCCAGACTAAAGACCGCTTGTGCTTTGTCATGGAGTACGTGAACGGAGGAGAGGTAAGTCCAGCATGCACACACATACACACCAACATACACACACACACATACACACCAACATACACACACACATACACACCAACATGCACACACACACCCAACATACACACACACATACACACCAACACACACACGTACACACCAACACCACACATACACACAACACACACGCGTACACACCAACATACACACACACACCAACAAATAAACAACCCCCACTCACACACACGCACCCCTGTCTCAGTGTGGTGTGTGGTTTCTCAGCTTTACACTGCCAGTTTCAATGTCAGTTACTCCACTTGAACAGACAACTACTCTCCAGCACACATTCAAACGCACAGTCACACACATACACACGCACACACATGCACAATATGAAGCTTGATAGGTTGGAGTGTATAGGAATGTTACTGTGATGCCACAAGCTGTGTGTCCTCTGTCCGTTTTGGCTCTGTCAGACATCTCACTCATGTTTATGAGGAAGCCACCTTGTCTGCAAGTAGAATGAACAGGCCAACCTTGTAAAAGAGACTTGCAGAATAGGAAACCCTTGCTGACAAGGTTTGGCTTTTAAATAGGACGTTAGAAGTTTGGGTTTAGAATCCAGAACACTGGAGATTGAGCCCTGTTTGATCTTGTAGAGTTCATCTGTGTAGAACCAGAGGAGCTTTACCTAGCTTGCCGCCACGCCACGCTTCCCAGACAGAGTGAAAGCACGTTATTTTTCCCGGTGCTGGCCAACTGGTCTGAATACCTGTCACCTCTCCAAGCTTGCCTGGTTATCTGTGAACACACCTAGGGGGGTGATAGAGTCTAAACGACAGTCGCAGATGAAATGAGTTTGGATTCCCCGATTTTCCATTTCCGTATTTTTAATCGGGACACTTTGCAATCTCTCCTTCATTCCCTCAGTCTAAAAATCACCTGCTCCCCCCGTAGTCCAGCCAGCGTCAACCACCCCTACACACTCACACACACACACACACACACACACCCCAGACCCCCTCACCTCAGCATGCCGATCTGTCTCTCTGTCTTTTACAAACCTGCCACAATCACAGCTGCCAGTATGCTGATGAAGGCCCACCTGTCACACACACACACCGGTCGGGCTGAGTGGGCGGTCTGTTAGCACTCCTCATGTGGCCTCCTGGGTAATCTGTACATGAGGGGGGAGGAGTTGGGTTAGAGTTAGGGGGAGGAGTTGTTTGGAGAAAAGTGTGACTCTTGAAATGTGACTGTGGGGGTCCGGGGTGGACATGCTGATAGAGGGAAAGAGAAGCGGGGAGAGACAGATATGAGGGGGGCAGGGGGGGGGGTGGATTGGTGGATGGGTGAAAGTGGTTGATAGATGATTGGGTTGAAAGTGGTCGATAGATGATTGGGTGAAAGTGGTCGATAGATGATTGGGTGAAAGTGGTCGATAGATGATTGGGTGAAAGGGTCGATAGGTGGGTGAAAGTGGTCGATAGATGATTGGGTGAAAGTGGTCGATAGATGATTGGGTGAAAGTGGTCGATAGATGATTGGGTGAAAGTGGTCGATAGATGATTGGGTGAAAGTGGTCGATAGATAATTGGGTGAAAGTGGTCGATAGATGATTGGGTGGTGAAAGTGGTCGATAGATGATTGGGTGAAAGTGGTCGATAGATGATTGGGTGAAAGTGGTCGATAGATGATTGGGTGATGAAAGTGAAAGTGGTCGATAGATGATTGGGTGAAAGTGGTCGATAGATGATTGGGTGAAAGTGGTCGATAGATGATGGGTGAAAGCAGTCGATAGATGATTGGGTGAAAGTGGTCGATAGATGATTGGCTGACAGCACTCCCTGCCCGGGCCATGCCCTCAGCTCTTTAGCGGAACGTTAGCTCACAAGCTTCGGCCTGTCCTTAACTAGACTGGTGTATTGATTAAAATGCTGATGCACAAGGCTGTGCCAGGCTGTGCCAGGCTGCCAGGCTCGCCAGGGCCGCCCAGCGGAGTACGGGGGATGATGCGCCAGCTGCTGTGTTGGTTTGCTGGGGGTCCTCCGAGACAGCCCCTCCCCCCCAACCCCCTCCATCTATCATCTCAATATGGCGCAGGGAGCCAGTTTGTGTTGTGTTAATTTCCTCCAATAAATCAGTAATTATTGCCGTCCTGTCCCTGCTGTTCCTCCCGCAGCTGTTTTTCCATTTGTCGAGAGAGCGAGTGTTCTCGGAGGAACGCACGCGCTTCTACGGCGCCGAGATCGTCTCCGCCCTCAACTACCTGCACTCCGCCAAGATCGTGTACCGGGATCTGAAGGTAAACAAAGATGAGGGGACAGTGGTGGTGGGGGGTGGTGTGGGGGGGGGCGGGGGGGAAGGGGGGGGTAAGGGGAGCAGCAATCTGATATTTGGTGAAGTTGTGAGTGCTTCTTTCCCAACATGCAGCTCTGCCTTTCATCTGACATGAGTGGAACGGGGGGAGGATGGCAGGAAAGAGTAATTAAAGACAGCAGAATTAGGGGAGAGAGTTTAGGGAGATGGGCTGTTGGGGAGCATGTGAAGTCTGGCGGGCAGTGGGAGATGACACAGTCAGTCTGTGGCTGGCGGTCTTGGAGCCAGGCAGACAGACAGCAGCCAAGAAAACTACACAACAGCTTCAGCCATTAGAACGAAGATCCAGAGAACCTGAATTCCTCACTGTCTGTTAGTGGGCCTGCCTGCTCGTGTTTGACTGTGTGTGTGTGTGTGTGTCTAACAGTAGACAGAAGAGTACGTGAAACTACATATGTATTTTACCCTAGGTGGCAAAGTAGCCGACCAGGAAACTGCACGTGTGATGCCACGTGGGTAATGTAGTTCTCTCTTTCCTCTTCTTTAGCTGGAGAATCTGATGCTCGACAAAGATGGTCACATGAAGATCACAGACTTTGGTCTCTGCAAGGAGGGCATCACTGATGCTGCCACCATGAAGACCTTCTGTGGAACGCCAGAGTACCTGGCTCCAGAGGTCTGTCTGTGTGCCTGTCTGTCTATCTGTCTGTGTGCCTGTGTGTCTGACTGTCTGTCTGACTGTCTTTCTGTTTGTCGGTCTCTCTGTTAGCTTGCAGTGGTCCCTTTCTGATATTGACAAATTGTCTTGTGAAGGTTCTTGGAAGACAGACCGTCAACAGATTATGAGTTATTGCATTTCAGAAAGTAAGATCCAGCTCATAGCCCGCCCTCTCTAGTTTCCCCCTGCCTGTGAGCAGGGGGAGGTGGGGATGCACACTACAGTACAGTGCAGACAAGCTGTGAGGGTGAGTAATGTACAGCAGGCAGCTACAGTGTGGCAGTGTGGAGCGTGGGGACTCCATATTCCTGGCTGGGATCCAGTGATATCCGTCAGTCCCTCCAACATCTCCCACATGTTCTATAGGGGGCGGTGATGTCCGTGAGCCCCTCCCACACCTCCCACATGTTCTATAGGGGGGCGGTGATGTCCGTCAGCCCCTCCCACCCTCCCACATGTTCTATAGGGGACTCTCCATGATCAGGCAGCGGAGGCTCGCAGTCAGACTGTTGTCACGTCAAACCAACGCAACGGTTGGCAGTCTCATGTCAGGATAGAAGAAGCAACGGATCATGTGTGTTTCAGCAGGGTTCGTCCCGAGGATCTACTGCATACAGGCACGCGGATCAAGATTTAGCAAAGTTAGACTTGAGGCAGAATATAGAATGTCCGCCATTTCTGGATCTGAACTACTGTAAGTGAGGTCCTTGTCACTTCGAGGTCAAACTGCTTCCCCCAATGGTGCCCCTCCCACCCCCCATGCCTGGACCTCCTTCCGCTGAGATGAGTGCTGTGGTGAGAGGAGGGGGAGAGAGTGGGTAGGTGGAGGGATGTAGATACAGAACAAGAGAGAGTAAGAGAGAGAGAGAAAGAGAGGGCTGAATATATATTTCACTTGAAAAAGGACGTGGAGCTATTTGGCGCGGCGTTCCGTTTTTTTGTGTGTGTGTTTTTTTCTGCCAGGAGATGATTTGGGTGTTGGTTATTTTTCACGAGAGTGTGTGATTGCAGTAAAAAGTCCCGGCTAAACACAGGCAGATGGTGGCAGATGGGGGAGGTTGAAGAGAGGTGGTCGGGAAACCTGGAATCCTACACTGCTCCGTGCGCTCTCCTTCGCTCCCTCCCTCCCTCTCTCCCTCTCTCTCCGCCTCTCGCTCTCTTTCCTGCGTGTAAAAATAACACAACGCACTCGGCGCCAAGAGCCAGAGATGCAAAGTAGCAGGATTAAAAAAAAGAGAGAGAGAGAAGATGAGAAGAGCTGGAAAATATTCCAATTCTGTAGGGTTATCGAAGTGAGATTTGGAGGGCTTTTGTATTTGTCAGTATGTGAAATCTGTTCTTTTGCCTCCATTGAAAAGGGGCTAATGAGAATTGAGATGGTGGGGTTATAGATTCTCTTAGTCACTTTGTGTTTCAGTCCACAAGCTCTGCTAATATTTACATTGAGAGCAAAGTATCAATCTTTTGGTATTTGATCACTCAACTCACACAAATACAGCGCATCTCATTTTTATAGGATTGAAATGACAACGTCATCCTCAAATCAAAATCAAACGGTCCCGATAGTTTGAAGATGTACAACTTTTATCCACAACTCCGAAACAGTTACTGAAGCAGTTGTTTTGTGTCATTTGTGTGTGTGCACATACATAACTATATTTACATTTTGTGGGCATGCCTCTGTAAGACTGCCTGTATCCATATGCTAGTGTGTGTCTGTACGTGTGTATGCCTGTGTGTGTGTGTGTGTGTTCCCTGGGCCCCGCTGGGTATCTGGCCTGGTGGAGCCACACGCTCCCTCTGGCCGTCCCAGTCCAGCCAGGCCTGCCAAGGGCCCCCGCCCAGGGAGCAGCAGCCCCGCCACATGGCTGTCCGAACGGGGCCTGGGCCTCCTCCCCCAGGCCTCCCTCCCTTCCTCCATCCCTCCTTCCATCCCCTGCCTGCCCGGGGCTCTGGAACAGGGGCCGCCCCAACTGGCTCTGTGTGGATTAATCGCCTCCCCGCGTGCTCCCGAGCTGCTACCGCTAGTCCCAGGACAAACTCCTCGCAGCCCCTCCCTGAGCATATACGCAAACACACACATACACACACAAATACAGGAACACATACTCATGTAAACAGACGTACAAGTGGCTCACACACACACAAACGTGCTCACATACCGTCCATGCATCCATCTAAACGTACGCACACACACAGGCCCGTGGCCTAGACTGGAAATAATTCCGGCACTGAATGTGTGTGTGTGCGTGTGTGTGGAGTTGAACATTGCATCACTCCGCTTCCCCGTGTCATGCTGCAGGTGATGAAACAACATTAAACATGGAGTTGTGTTCCGTCTAACTTTGTGAATTTGATGAGGAGGATAAATATTCCATCTGCTGTGTGTGTGTGTCCTGGCTGAGCCAGTGTTCTCCCTGCAGCAGTGAGCTCCAGCCAGTCAGGAGAGATGTTGGGGAGAGCAGCTTCCCCATGCTGGTCCGCCATCTTGATAAGCACAGCTCCACATGAGGATCGCCAGCTTTTCTGTTAACTATCTGAGTTAGGCTGATAAATCGCTGATTCTCCGGGATTATCCTCCTTAGTTACAAAGCCACTGTGCTTTGCTGTGTTTGAGCTGTGTGACTGTTGCCCAAGTTCAGTAAAGCTGAAGTTAAGGATACCGAGAGAGATATAGATATGAGAAAGAGAGAATAAAGTCGAGAAATGGATGCATGTTAAATGAATATGACAAAGAGGACCACACGTTTCTGCCTGATAGTTAAAAGTGTGTGTGTGTGCTGTGTGTGGATGTGTGTGATGATTAGCTAGATGTGCAGCATATGCTACTCTGGACTCTTTCCAATGCCGCTTGTCATTAGAGAGACATATTAATCAGACCCTACCTTAACCTGGGATAATGGCTCCCGTCCTCCATCCCTACACCTCCCTCCCTCCCTCCCTCGCTCGCTCCTCTCCAAGGTGAGAGACGGCACACCCGAGAGAAAGAGGGAGGGGGAAAGAGGCGAACATAGAACACGGCAAACAACTCTCGATGAAAGGATGGAGGAGAAGGCAGGATCGAAAAGCAGGCGAAAGACGTAAACGGGGGAGGGGAGACGGAGAGAGGATGACAGAGAGCGGGGCCGAACTTGTCAGGCAGAGCAGCGACGGGCCTGTCCCAGACACGGGGCTTTGATCCGGGCCTGACTCCTGGCGCCCAGCCCCTCTGCCAGCCAGGTACCCACCTCCTCAGGTAGCAGCGCCCCTGACCCAGGCGGCACTGCACCGTGCTGAGGCTTGCAGCAGCAGTCAAAGCCAGTTTCCTGTCCAGCCTTGCCAGGTAGCGTTCCTGTTGCCAGGGAAGGCTGGCATGGACCACAAGGGGCATCTGTACCAGGGGAAAGAGCGATACTCACACCAGACCCTCTGAAAGCATGCCACTGCATGATTTGGTTCTCCCTGCAACTGTGGGTAATAGGGTATTTGGTATTTGTGTGTGCATATGTGTGTGTTCACAGGCTTTGTGTTGTTAATGGTTAACCAGCTGGACATGGAGCTAGGAGCAGTCAGATCACCCTTGGACTGACTAAACTCTCTCTCTCTCTCTCTCTCTCTCTCGTTTCCTTTCTCTGCCCCCCCTCTCTCCCTCCCTCTCGCGTTCCATTTCTCTCCTTTCCCTTTCTCTCTCCGTCTCTGTTTCTCTCTCTGCCTCCCTGTGTTGGAGTCATTAGTATGTTAAACACTTGGCTGTGCAGGATTCTGTACTGATGTGCAGCGTGTCTTTGGCAGCGGCGTTTGGCTACTGGCTTCTCTACAGCAGTTTAGCTGTCCTCCTCCACAGCTCTGCAGTCTGTCCACTCCCTGACCTTGGCTGGAGAAACGCCTGTTCATTCTCATATAGATATACTATATGTCTGTCTGTCCGTTTTTATTAAATACCTTCCCGTAGGACTCATTCTCTGTCTGTCTCTGTCTGCGTGTCTTGTGTTCAGGTGCTGGAAGACAACGACTATGGGCGCGCTGTGGACTGGTGGGGCCTGGGCGTGGTCATGTACGAGATGATGTGCGGCCGGCTGCCCTTCTACAACCAGGACCACGAGAAGCTGTTTGAGCTGATCCTCATGGAGGACATCAAGTTCCCCCGCACGCTGTCCTCCGACGCCAAGTCCCTGCTCTCCGGCCTGCTCATCAAGGACCCCAACAAGCGGTGTGTGTGTGTGTGTGTGTCTGGTGGGCTTATAAAATACACTAATTCTTTTATGTAATTATATTTTATTATTTTGCACTTTGTTCTGTTTTGTAGGCTTGGAGGAGGTCCAGATGACGCTAAAGAGATTATGAGACACAGTTTTTTCACTGGGATTGACTGGCAGGATGTTTATGATAAAAAGGTACAGGTTCTCAAAGTCATCTCGACACCTTCACAAACGCGCACCCCACACCACTCTGATTCACAAGGTGAAATTCTTACACACAGACACTCAGGTGGAGACAGAGAGCATTGTGGGAGGTGTGACCTCATATCCCCCAGGAAGTCTCGAGGGGGTGGTGGTGATGCTTGTGTGACCCAGGTGCTTTTCTCCCCCCCCCCAGCTGCTACCTCCCTTCAAACCTCAGGTGTCTTCAGAGACTGACACCAGGTACTTCGACGAGGAGTTCACAGCACAGACGATTACAATTACTCCCTCCCTGAGAAATGTGAGTTTTGGTCCTCGTCTTATGTTGTTCCGTGAAGGTGTGTGTGTGGGAGAGTGAGAGAGGGGGAGGGGTGAGAGGTTGTTGTTTGGCACTCCACTCAGGTGTGAAACATGCTGGTAAATGTCACCCAGGGAATATCATTTCAGAGTTTTTTTCTTTCCTGATTGGTGATTGGAAACTTCTCATATAAAACCCGACGGTATCGCAGGGCAAAGCCAGCTGTTAAATCTGGCTGGAATGCAAAAAATATATGTGGTAATGGCAACGATATTTGAATGTCGGATCTTAGTAGGTCGATGTGTTCAAGGCCAACAGCATGGTGTCACATATGAGTTTCAACGTCCTCTCCCGTTTCCTCCCTAGTCGACGAGGACGGGATGGAATGCATGGACAACGAGAGAAGACCTCATTTCCCACAGTTCTCCTACTCGGCCAGCGGTCGGGAATGAGCATAGTGACATCACCGCCCCTCGAGGTCTTCACTTGACGACGTCACCAGTCGACTCAGCCTGGCCTCCTCCTCTTCCTCTTCTCCTCTCTCTGTCTGAGATCCATCATTCCAAAAACCAGACTGGCAGAGCCGTGTCACTGGCAGTCCTGTGTGTGTGTGTGTGTGTGTTTGCGTGTGTGCGTGTGAACAGAAAAGGAAGAGCGCGATTTGGCTACTTCAAGCAGAAGGTTCCCAGTGTTCGGCTTCTCTGTGGCTTGTCCAGGTGCTCTCAGAGCCCTGTCATTCTCCATGGAGAACACTCCATACATACAAACCATCATCCGTGTTGCTCATCTAGGAGAAATATAGTGTACTTGTTTTGTTTGAGGAGTTACAGGAATCTAAACTGCCAGTTTAAGTTCTCTCAGGACCACACACACCATCACCAACAACAAACTCTCTCTCTCTCTCTCTCTCTCTCTCTCTCGCTCTCTCTCTCTCTCTCCCTCTCTCTCTCTCTCTCCCTCTCTCCTCTCTCTCTCAGTTAAAGGTACTACTTGCTGTGCTTTGCAGAGTGTATAGCAGCCAGTACTACTCAAACAGGGCTCAATACTCGACCAACGCTCAAAACCTAGGACTCTGGACTCCTGTGTCAGACAAGCTGTCATTCTGTCATTACTTGTATAACATTTAGTCTTACGTCTTGTTTGTTGACAAAGCTGTGATTGAATTTTTTCCTGTGAAACCAGCCATCAGAATCATTTTAAACACTTTGGGATTGCGCTCTGCCAATACTCAGTTTTACTGTGTAAACGTGTGTGTGTGTGTGTGTGTGTGTAGGATTTGAAAGGGCCCGAAGGCACTGCAGCACTGTTGGCTGTAAGTCTCCTGTGAATCTGAACTGTGGCATTTAGGAAACTACAGTACGCCAACCAAGATGCAGTTCAAACTGTGGTGAGAGAGGAAGAGTAGAAAGTCCCAACGGTCCCTACGGCTCAGACACACGTCATCACAAGCAAACATCACACCACTCTGCTCTCTGTGAAGCTCAATGTTAGGCGTCGATCTCATGGCAAACAGCAAGATGGTGGCTGTCTGCTGCCAGTATAGGACCTGGAGACGGAGTATCGCCCGGGGTTGGAGGGCAGAGAGGTTAGGGACACGGGGGTCAACATAGTGTAACAACCAGAGTGATGTTCCACAAGGGAAAGGGGGCCTAGTACCTCGAGGAGAAGGATAAATAATTGGACACACACAGGACTGATGTCTATAAACCGTGAGATGGCTTATCAGAGGACAGTGGTTCATTTGTAAGACAGTTCTGGCTTCTTCTTCTTATGTTATTTATTTGTTAGTGATTTTTTTTTGGTTTCTATAACATCATATTATATTGTAATTGTTGTATGGTCCAGTTTTCTGGATGAACAAGGCACCTCTAAAATGGCTGACGAATGTAGATGATCACATGACCACAGTTAGTTTTCGCTCTCATTTTAATACTTTGTTTCTTTGTTCTCTGACCAAAATGGGATGGCAAGAAGACAGTGTAGTTTTGTTGTTGTTCTGTTAGCAAACCAAGCTAGCGTTCAGTTTTCACAAGACACGTTTTCTCTCCTCGCGCCGACCTGGGGTGCTCTCTGGATATGACCTGGGGTGCTCTCTGGATCTGACCTGGGGTGCTCTCTGGTGCTGACCTGGGGGGCTCTCTGGATCTGACCTGGGGTGCTCTCTGGTGCTGACCTGGGGTGCTCTCTGGAGCTGACCTGGGGTGCTCTCTGGTGAGGACCTGGGGTGCTCTCTGGATCTGACCTGGGGTGCTCTCTGGGGCTGACCTGGGGTGCTCTCTGGATCTGACCTGGGGTGCTTTCTGGTGCTGACCTGGGGTGCTCTCTGGGAGGACCTGGGGTGCTCTGTGGTGCTGACCTGGGGTGCTCTCTGGATCTGACCTGGGGTGCTCTCTGGGGCTGACCTGGGGTGCTCTCTGGTGAGGACCTGGGGTGCTCTCTGGTGAGGACCTGGGGTGCTCTCTGGAGCTGACGTCTCAATAGCATTTCCTCTATCGGCTCTTTCAACCTTTACTTCTTAGAGAATGGTGGCGATACACTGCTGTTTAACTGCATTCTACTAGAAACCAAACCCAGTTGAGAGGCATCTGTACAGACAGGAAAGTGATTCGTTGAGTAGGAGTGATGTATAAAAAGACTGGAGGAAAGAGGAAGTAGTTCATGAGATGAGGGGGCGGGGGGGTGGACGGATTTGAAACAGATGGAACATTTTGGAAGAGAAGAACAGAAAGAGATGGATTAGAGATGAATGGAGGGGAAGATGGATAGAGTGGTTAAGGAATAGAAGAGTTTGGTAGACAAGTGAATGTAACGGTAAGAACCACAGATAGACCAAAGCTGATGGTGTGTCTAGGGCTAGTTTGGTTAACACAGCAGTACACATTCCCACATTACAGTCTAAACATACTGGCTATAAGTGATCTTTTGTTCAAGTGTTTGTAAACAGTTTGATTGTGGACCAGTGACAAGAAGGCTCAATAGTGTGGTGAGAACAGGAGAGATGGTATTAACTCATGATAAAGGATAACTATCTTGAGATAGAAAATACTATATAAATATACTTTATAAAAATGTAATTGAGTTTCAGAGCGGGCATGAGAGAGGTTTAAGATGAAGGTTCACAGGAGGTGGGTTGAGGTTTCATGTTTAGTTATTAGAGCAGGGTGTAGGTTTGTTTGATTGGAGGCACACTGCAGCACTGTTTTGTACTCGAAATCACAAGGATGTAGCTTTATGGTCAGGTGCGACCCTCTGCAGATTATTCTCAGTAAATCCAGCACATTGAAAGAATATGAAGGTATTTTCACCCAGGATGGTCCTGTGGTTCATAATATCTTTGTACTGAGTGGTGTGTAGGTGTTCAGTTTGGTCCAGTGTTTGATCTCATGTCTTCCTACACAGTCTTAATCACGTCTGTTTCTGTGTGAGAGATCAGTGTAGCCACCAGGGAAAACAACATCTAGATGTTTGTCTCTAAGGTGATTTATTTGAAACAAATGTTTGTATTCATTGATGTTTTTTTTCCCCTCTTAATTGATGATTAACTTTGTATTTATTTATTTTTGTTTTTATTTATGAAATTGTATTTAATTGAATGTGGTTGAATTTATTTAGTATTGTTTTGGGTCTAAAGGTTATACGGATGCTGCAGTTTAGTTTTGAAGAATTGCAGCGTTGGGTGACGGGTGCTGTGCAGCTCTTATTGATCTGTGTCCTGAGACACGGGTGAGAAAGGGGGGTGGGGGGTGCATGTAGAGGTCCTCTATGACACGGCATTGGAGGGCCAAAACCATCATACTCTTTAGAATCCATAGCACATTAAAAAAACAAACAAGTGAAACTAAAACATTTGAGCTTTGCGCCTATGGCAGCACTTTCATATTCACTACTTCTTTTTATATAATCCATAGAAACATTGCCCTATGCTTGGACATAAAAAGATGACATGCTAATAAGAAAGGTGATGGAGAGGTGGAGGCACATCTTCATCTACATACTGTGGGTCTTTAAAGATGTCCTGTGTCTATAGAGTGGGGGAACCGCTGTGTGGACCATCCAGACCAGAAGAACCACCCAGCAACAGGTGGCCTGTATTAGCCCAACTGGAGATCCGGTTCTGTGGGCCTTAAGCCTTCCCAGGACTCCTTCTCTGGTTAGCAGCTACTTCCTCCAAGGTTAAAGGTTAGAGGAAGTAAGCTGAAGTGAACTCTGATTTGAGGGGGAGGGGCTGAATGATATCCTTGACTCTGATGGGTGTCATTGTTCAGTCCTTACTAACTGCAGGGTGATATTTTACACCTGAACAGACACACTTTGCTGCTACTGTTTGTATTGTCTACAACAGAGTCTCTTGTTATCTTGCTCCTGGTAGTGTATTATGAAAGAGCATGAAATGTAAAGTATTTATTTAAAAACAAGAGACAAATCTGTAAAAAACAAAATAAGCAAAAAAAAACGACTATAACTTGTAAATTAAGTCCATGTAGCTTTAGAGTGTGAGACCTCGCTAGCTCAGTCAGTGAGTCAGCCAATCGCAAGGTTCATGTTCAGGTCCATGTGTGGGGTCAGGTGTCAGTGTGGAGAGACTAGACCTGATGAGTACAGAGACTAAACTGTCATATAGGAGATGCGAACAAGGTTCCCCCGGCAAAAATCTGTTTTTGTACACTGTACATCCTTAGTATTTTTACACGTAAAGGTAAATGATAGGATGCACATTATTTTACTTCGTACAGATGGCTTAAATAAAGCACTATGTCAATCTGCTAACAGTCTGTGTGGTCCTTATGTTTGTGTGTGCATGTACTGTATGTATTTCCGAGAGGTCAAAAGGACACACATCCTTCACTCAACTAAAAGTACAGATACTTATGTTTAAAACAGGGATGCAAACACATGTATGGTTAAAAAGGAGAGAGGTAATTGAAGCCCTCGCCCCGCGGCAAATATCCATATACTTACATTGCCACAAACCCCCTGACATCCCTGGCCCACCCATATAGGCACATAGAGTAAATGACATTCTGAAGATCAAAATACACCGACACTAATTTGTAATATTACATTTCATTTTTTATTCCGAGACAAACTATTTTAGACAAACTATCTAGCACTTCTTCTGGTTTTACTCCTTCTTCCTCTTCTCCCTGGCCACCTCTAAGGGCACTAAATGGCCTCTCACCACAGGATCAATGGAGGACGATGCCTGTAGGTTATTACTTTTGAGAGGTAGTTTGTTCTACCTGCCACAAGCTGTGTAAGCTGTTGGTCACCATCCCAATAAAATCCATGACAGTAGGCGATTTCTTTAAGACTGCAAGGGAAGCTTGGCTTCCCCTAAAATGTAAAAGAAAATGATGGTCAAATATTTACTATTGTGTTAACATTTTAACACACGTTCATCTTGAAGACAAGTTTCGTTCATAATCAGATACATATAGCAGCAGATCGACTGACTCGATTTCCTTCTCATACTTTTCCATAGCGTCACAGTGCATTTAACAGTTGAAGCCCAGCGTCCAGGGACTTGAATGGGGCTGCTTATTTTTCAGTGCTTCGAAACTATACAGTCATTGGATAAATGCTGCGATTATGTCCCGCCCACGGATGCTCAGCATCACGCACGCCGGGCTTCTGCTTGATGATTGGAGGGTCTGTCGAAAGACTGCATCTCCTTTTGATTGACAGCGATGTTGTAGCCTACTATAAAAAGTTGCCGAAGCTATTTAAGCTCAGTCCCATCGAGGATTTTGCAAGTGTAGTCGAAAGACAAACTGCTGCAACCTATTTCTTGGAATTTGTTGGCGAAATTGATAACCAATTTTCATCATACATTTCATATAATTATACACCACATTTCCTTCGATGTTTATCCTGAATTCATCCCCACCACACTGCAATGGTCTTTCCTTACAGAAACTGTCTCTTTAATGACCTCACACTTCACCTTAAGGATGTATTTTCAACGAGTTCATATATGCTTGTGTCCCTGATGGCTCAGTGGATAAGCATGTGTACCATGAGTGTTAAGGGTCTTGGGTTCAAATCCCATGGAAGGCTGGGTTGGTGTTTCCTTGCAGAAACTGTCTCTTTAATGACCTTAACCTTAACTATGTGTTTTCAACGAGTTTGTGTTTACTTGAGTCCCTGATGGGTCAGTGGATAAGCATGTATACCATGAACGATAAGGGTCTTGCGTTCAAATCCCATGGAAGCCTGCGTTGGTCTTTCCTTACTTAAATTGTCTCTTTAATGACTTCACCTTAAGGATGTATTTTCAACGAGTTCATGTTTCCTTGTGTCCCTGATAGCGCAGTGGATAAGAACGTGTACCCTGACAGATAAGGGTTGTCGGTTCAAACTACATGGAAGGCTGCAATGGTCTTTCCTTGCAGAAATGGTCTCTTTAATGACCTCACACTTAATCTCAAGGATGTATTTTCAACGAGTTCATGGTTCCTTGTGTCCCTGATGGCTCAGTGGATAAGCATGTGTACCATGAGCGTTAAGGGTCTTGGGTTCAAATCCCATGGAAGGCTATGTTAGTCTTTCCTTGCAGAAACTGTTGCTTTAAAGACCTCACACTTCACCTTAAGGATGTATTTTCTACGAGTTCGTGTTTCTTTGTGTCCCTGATGGCTCAGTGGATAAGCATGTGTACCATGAGTGTTAAGGGTCTTGGGTACAAATCCCATGAAAGGCTGTGTTGGTCTTTCCTTGCAGAAACTGTCTCTTTAATGACCTCACACTTCACCTTAAGGATGTATTTTTAACGAGTTCATGTTTCCTTGTGTCCCTGATGGCTTAGTGGATAAACACGTGTACCCTGACAGATAAGGGTTGTGGGTTCAACCCCCATGGAAGGCTGCAATGGTCTTTCCTTGCAGAAAAGGTATCTTTAATGACCTCACACTAGTGTTCAAATCTGGCTGAAGGATCTTCTTACAACTCAATTGTTGCTTTTGGACTTATATATAAAAAATAAAATACAACTGATAAAAGGTAAATGTATTTTCCCAACTCCCGGGCTCCTCTCTCCCAACGGTCTTTCCTGGTGGGACAGTCGGGTACTTACAAAGACAGTTGGGGATCCCTGCTGGCAGTCGGGGAGTCTGGACAGTCGGGGGAGTGCGCTGCAGTCACAGGGATCTGATTGGCACCACGCCCTGTGCTTCATCTAAACCCAGCACATTGGGGCACCCTACGACACCCTTGCGGGCGACCTTAGAGCAAGCTCAGTCAAAGGATTTCTCTGGGTTCGGGTGGATTTGATCCCATGCTGTTAGGATTTGCTTGTCTGCATGCTTATCCATTAGGCCACTGGGGCCCCATATCCCAGGCATGTGAAGTTTTATCTTTTAAAAAGTGCTCTGCTTAAAGAGATACTATCATGTTTTGTTGATTAGCAATCAGATCACAGTGCTTTCAAAACTAAATAGGCCTTAATGGGAATCTTATGGATCCAGAACATAGAACATGTTGATTTCATTTGCAGCAACTCATGATGATTTTCTTAACAGTCTTTGCTCTGTCTAGAACAAATCTGGGAGAGAGAAGGCTGCTCTTTGGCATGCAAAAATACTTTTACTCTGGTAAACGTTTAAGTGCTGAGTACATGTAAATGTGTATTTTGTACTTTGTTACTTACCATCTCTGATGTATTTACACATACAGTATGCATACATGTGTGTATGCACGTATATGTGTATTAATTGCAATACTATGATCTCAGTTTTAGAAACATTTATTCAAAGTGAAATGCCAAGAATCACCTTTTCCAAATTGATTCTCATAAAAAAGCACATCCACTGTCGGCTAATACAGAGAAAATACAAATGTTTTCTAAATAACACAATTACAAACATTTCTCCATAATTCATGACAAATACATCGTTTGACAAGTGTTGCTGTGGGGGATCTCTGGATGATGGGGCCTTATGTTGCCAGGCATCAGCTATTAGCGCTAGGTAACTGAAAAGAGAACATTTACAAAAGGTCAAACACACACACATTGCCAAACGACTCTCTCTTGCTCTTTATTGCACAGGCACCAACACATCTCTACCTGTATGTGTAGGTTCTACAGCTCTACCTGTATGTGTAGGTTCTACAGCTCTACCTGTATGTGTAGGTTCTGCAGCTCTACCTGTATGTGTAGGTTCTGCAGCTCTACCTGTATGTGTAGGTTCTGCAGCTCTACTTGTATGTGTAGGTTCTACAGCTCTACCTGTATGTGTAGGTTCTACAGCTCTACCTGTATGTGTAGGTTCTGCAGCTCTACCTGTATGTGTAGGTTCTACAGCTCTACCTGTATGTGTAGGTTCTACAGCTCTACCTGTATGTGTAGGTTCTGCAGCTCTACCTGTATGTGTAGGTTCTACAGCTCTACCTGTATGTGTAGGTTCTGCAGCTCTACCTGTATGTGTAGGTTCTACAGCTCTACCTGTATGTGTAGGTTCTACAGCTCTACCTGTATGTGTAGGTTCTACAGCTCTACCTGTATGTGTAGGTTCTACAGTTCTACCTGTATGTGTAGGTTCTGCAGCTCTACCTGTATGTGTAGGTTCTACAGCTCTACCTGTATGTGTAGGTTCTACAGCTCTACCTGTATGTGTAGGTTCTACAGCTCTACCTGTATGTGTAGGTTCTACAGCTCTACCTGTATGTGTAGGTTCTACAGCTCTACCTGTATGTGTAGGTTCTGCAGCTCTACCTGTATGTGTAGGTTCTACAGCTCTACCTGTATGTGTAGGTTCTACAGCTCTACCTGTATGTGTAGGTTCTACAGCTCTACCTGTATGTGTAGGTTCTGCAGCTCTACCTGTATGTGTAGGTTCTACAGCTCTACCTGTATGTGTAGGTTCTGCAGCTCTACCTGTATGTGTAGGTTCTACAGTTCTACCTGTATGTGTAGGTTATACAGCTCTACCTGTATGTGTAGGTTCTGCAGCTCTACCTGTATGCGTAGGTTCTGCATCTCCTCAGTGAGGACGTGCCGCTCTTGCGTAAGCTGGTTCTGTCTGGCCAGCAACTCCAACACCTGCTGGGCACTGGACTGGCAGTGCTGGTCTAACTGCTGGAGCCTACACACACACACACGCACGCGCACACACACACACACACACAAAGGATATATAATACAACTGCTGTTGACAATATAAAACTATGGGTTGATGGGAACATCCTCATTACTGCTCCAATAATGAGTTCTCCCAGGCTCTGAGCCACCATGTCTCTGCCTGCTGCAGCCCAGTGACAATGAGGCCTTTCATCCTGGGGTTAGGAGGGGGGTGAGGGGCATTGGGGGGGTCATAGTTGTTCCCACCAGCCCATTCAAATATCTCCTCCTCCCCATCTCAAGTAAAACAAAGCTAACTCACAGGCCAGGAATGCACTACATTAGCATACGCATGCAGCCGCACGCAGATCCACACACTGAAGCCCTGATGAGAGTGTGGTTTAGTCTGTATAGCGCTGGATCCAGGCTGCCTGCTTGTGTGTTTGCTGACCGTCTCACTCGACATGTAGAGAGAAACTGTCCTTCTGTCTGCTTAAGAAGTTCCGTCTCTCGGTGTCCTAGATCCACCACTTGACTGAGGGAGGAGGAGAGGAGGAGATGGAAGGAGAGGAGAGGGGGGGGGGAGGCCTCTAGCTGTTGCTGCAGGGGGAGACAGATGCCCCCGCCCTGCTGGCAGTGGCACTGCCGTCTGTGCAGGGGTAAGCCCCCCCCTCCCCCCCAACCCCTCCCCCTGAAAGCCCCCCCCCATCCACCCCGTGAGAGCTGGAGCAGGCGGGGGCTGGCCAGCTTGTCCCAGCATCGGGCCTGCTGTGCTGGAGGCCGGAGCTGCAGCCTCCACAGCCTGGCACCAAGCTAACAGGGCTGGGCAGCATTATGCGTCAGAGCTCCTCCACCACCACCACACACACATGCCGCCCCCCCACACAGCAGGACGTTGCCACGTCAACCACCCAGTGCACGCTGCCCCGCTGAGGGTGAGGGTGACACGCAATCGACATACCACACGCACACGCAGAGAGGAGGGACGGGAAGAGAAAGTTTCTGTTTCTGAGGACATATGATTCTTTTAGAGCCTTACATAGTAACAAGAAATGACAAGTGTTCATGTTCCCCGTCCTCCTCCTCCCCCTTCCCCTCCTCATCTTCCTCTCTGAGAAACAATCACTGAGGCTGTCCTGTCTGTCCTGCCTACTTGTTTGGTCACGAATCTCACCGTCGTGTTTGGCTGGCGAGGCCCAGTGCAGAGCAGCCAGTCCGGTCAGACAAGCCAGCTGGTCAGCAGTGACGTATCAGTCAAGCCACTCAGTCAAGACTGGTACTCAACACCGCCTGTTGCGTTAAAGCACTGAGCTGTACAGCCTAACTCCAGCTCTCTCTCACAGTGTCATGTCCTCGGACAAGCTTGGAACTCAGCCCCAATCACAGTTCCTGCTCCCAGCCTTGCCCGAGCCCCAAACCACAGTCCTATAGTAGCCTTGACCCTTGACCCCAAGTCCCAGCTCCGACCCCTGACCCCAAGTCCCAGCCCCAACCCCTGACCCCTAGTCCCAGCCTCGACCCCAGCGAGAGACAAAACACTGATGCAGTCTGTCTGCATCTTAATCTGTTACACAACCTCTCTGAGCCTCATCCTCATTTGGCTCTGACTTCACTTTAAGGTGAGGCTGGAGCAAAGGTAAGGCTGGAGGACCAGGCTGAGGGTGGGGGAGGGGAGGGAGACAGAATGGTAGGTAGGACAGGAGAAGGTTCACGGTTCTGGAGAGGTTGAAACTCAAACGGAAAATGCAAGAGTGAGGTCGGGGGTGAGGTTTGGGAGGGTAACCGGGGCAGTAGGGGGCAGTAGGGGTGAGTGTCGCTCCTGAGGGCCTCCACATGGGGTGATCCACCCAGCCATTCACCAAGCCGATCCCATAATGCCCCTGTATCCACTGGCACACAACTTCATTCGCTTTTTAAAACAGCTTAGCATTAGGGCTCTGCCCCCCTTTTCACATGCCAACCAGGGCTAGCTGGCTGGTGCCCACTGCTGGGGTGGCTGACGTGAGGAATTAGGGGGGAGGGAGGAGGTGGTTGGTTAGGAGGGAGTAAGGATGTGAGGTTGGAGGTTAGGAGGGAGTAAGGATGTGAGGTTGGAGGTTAGGGGGGAGTGAGGATGTGAGGTTGGAGGTTAGGGGGGAGTGAGGATGTGAGGAGGGAGGTTAGGGGGGAGTGAGGATGTGAGGAGGGAGGTTAGAAGGGAGTGAGGATGTAAGGAGGGAGGTTAGGGGGGAGATTGAGATGTGAAGAGGGAGGTTAGGGGGGAGTGAGGATGTGAGAAGGGAGGTTAGGGGGGAGTGAGGATGTGAGAGGGAGGTTGGGGGGAGTGAGGATGTGAGGAGGGAGGTTAGGGGGGAGATTGAAGATGTGAGAGGGAGGTTAGGGGGAGTGGGATGTGAGGAGGGAGGTTAGGGGGGAGTGGGATGTGAGGAGGGAGGTTAGAGGCGTGAGGATGTAGGGGGAGGTTAGGGGGGATTGAGATGTGAGAGGGAGGTTCGGGGGAATGAGGTGTGAGGGGGAGGTTGGGGGGAGTGAGGATGTGAGGTGGGGGTTAGGGGGGCGTGAGGTGTGCGGTGGGAGGTTAGGGGGGAGTTGAGATGTGAGGGAGGTTAGGGGGGAGTGAGGATGTGAGGTGGGGAGGTTAGGGGGGGAGTGAGGAGGGCGGAAGGTTGGCCAGCCGAGTCTTAGACGTCCCGCTGACCTGGTGAAAGGACACCATCTGCTGGATCCAACGGCAAACTGGGAGAAAGACCAAGACAACGACACACACACACACACTTAATCAAAAGGTAGCAGCCACATATCAATGTTCTTGGTTTCCCATGTTATTTGTGTGGATGTGTCCAAGGTCACAGTGTCCAAGAAGTTCCACTGGCCGTGCTGTGTTCCAGGCTGGGCCTGACCCAGAGAGCCAAATAGCCTCAGTGTGGAATACAACCAGCATGTTAGACCCCATTTCAACGTTCCTCTCTGAACGAGACTTGAACACACCTTTCTGTTGGACAGCCTCACAGAGTTGGTTACATGAAGCTCACCTCTGCTTTCAGACATAAACCTAATTACCAGTCACACACACACACTCGCTCGCTCGCTCACATGCACAAACACAATCCTGGCACCACGGCTGAATTCACAGGTGACCAGGGTGTACTTTGTTTGTGCAGTGTGTGTTTATGTGTTTGCTTGTTTACAAGAGATCCACGGGAGACTGTTGTCAGCTTTGTACAGTTAAGTGTGTGTGTGTGTGTGTATGTCCTACAGCCATGTTCCAGGAGGAGGGAACCCCATATTACGTCTGAGCGTGACAGGGGAACCTGCAGACAACACACAGCCCCTCACAGGGGAGAGGAGGCCCAAGTCTTTGGTGCATCCCAGGGGCATGTGTGTGTGTATGTGTGGCTGCCATTAGGCTGGCAGGCTTTACCTTGCACTGTAGTTCTAGCCTCCAAATACAACTGGCACTACGCTACCCACAATCCCCTGGGAGCCACACTGTTAATGTTGCGGCTAATCAGGCTGGATGTTGCTCTGGAAACACGCACACACGCACGCAAAGTCTTCAGGATCCACACAGGTCATTTACAGTACATCACCCTCACCTATGTTGACCTCGAAATCACTCATTTTTGTCAATCGCTCCCACTGCACAACAGATTCTGCAGTTATGCAACATTCATATCAATCCCAAATCTCGGCCACCTCGAACAGCCCAGCCGGGAGCCTGGGTATCAGAGGCAGGGAGGGGGGGCGGGTCTGGCCTGGGGGGACGAGGGGGGAGTGAAGAATGCAGGCAGACTGCCTTGGCTAGCCTGGTTAAAACAATACCGCCAGGGGCAGCCTGCAGCTGCTCCACACACACACACACAACCATACAAGCCCGTACCCCAGTTCATATCTAGAACGGCACTGAACTGATGTGTGTGTGTTGGTTCTGTGGGATCTGCCTAGCGGGCATGAACACCCCCGCACACCCCCCCCCCAACCTGTTAGGAACAGAGAGGCCTGTTGTTGCTCGTGGTCTCATTCATGTTTTATCCTCATGTCCTCATTTCATCTGAGAGGGGACCGGGGGAATGGACTTGTTAACACAGCACCCAGGAGGCCAGGATCAGATCTGGGTGAACTATCCCATAGTCCTCTAGACCTATCCCATAGACCACCTATAGGCCTGCCCTATAGGCCTATCCCATAGTACTCTCTAGAGTCTAGATCTACCCTATAGTTCAGGTATGGGCGGTACTAGTTTTAAAAGGGTAGACAGAAATGAACTTAAACTCATTGAAAATCAACCAAGCCTACATCAAAGTTCTAATGGTTCATCGGAGAGGGTGAGAGGGTGTGTGTGTGTGTGTGTGTGTGTGTGTGATGAGAGAATGGTGGTGCTGTGTTAGGAGTTTATGGCTGTTGATCTGATGTTCCGCTCAGTAACGCTCCAGCTTGCACGCCCCTGGGTACAGCCTTGCGCCTGGGCTGTAAAACTGTACGTGTGTGCGCTTTCGTATGTGTCCCAGCATCAGAGCTGTAAAGCCACCGTTTGACAATGCTCTTTCAGCAAGCCGCCCTGCCGTGGCCCCCGGCAACAAAGGCCAGCTGGGTGAGAGAGAGAGAGAGAGACAGAGGGAGGGAGGGTGACGGAGAGAGAAAGTGTGACTCTGTAGCACCACCCAGAGGCCAGTGGAAGAGAGGCAAGCCACAAGAGAAGGTACAGACCTCAGAAGGAAGAGAGAGAGAGAGAGAGAGAGATAGAGCTTTCGTTACAACAGGAACGACAAATCTGTCGATTTGTCAGAGAACGGAATATTAATAAAATTTTTGAAACTTCACAATTTCACATGAATGGATAAATGGATCTGTTTTGACATTGCACTACTTACAGACTGTCACCCTCTCAGTCTGCTCTCCAACACAGGCCACCACAGTATGGATATCAAACAATCAAAGTATGGTAATAATCCACTCATCCTTTACCATTTCTGCTACCCAACCATATGATCCCATGCACAAAGACAGAAACACACACACACACACCACACACACACTCCTACATATCCTGGCCTCTGCCAACTCCATTTGCAAATGAAAAGTTTGAGGAGAGTCTTCTTGCTTCTGGGGGATGGCAGCTCAGTGTGTGTCGTGGGAGGAGTGTGTGTGTGTGTGTGTGTGTGTGTGTGTGCGTGCGTATGCGTGTGGCAGGGAACCAGATGAAGCAGCCTCGGCCCGAGGGCCGACGTCTCCCCCCGGCAACGGCAAGCCTGTTCCCAGCCTGCCGCGACCATTTGTTCCATTAGCCAATCTCCTGGAGCCCTTCTCCTCCACACAGCTCCAACAACTGCCTGCTCTCCTCACACACACATGTCCCTCCATCCATCCCTCCATCCCTTGCTCCTCTCCTCCAGACGCGCACACCATCTTTCTTTATGGGGCCATATGGCCCACAGAAGCCTGTAGATTTAGCAGCACATCTGCGCGTATACATTACCGCCTCTCCTTAAAGGGCCGCCAAGCAAGACGCCACAGTGACACACACAGTGACTGTGTGTGTGTGTGTGTGTGTGCGCGTCTGAGAGCCGAGGGAGCGTATTTGTATGTGTATGCAAATGTGTGTGAAGGTGTGTGTGTGTGTGACTGTGTGTGTGTTAGTGATAATTGGTGCAGCAGCATGCTGGCAGCTGCGGGGGTGATAGTGTTTTATGGGTTTGTGTGTGTGTGTGTGTTCACACAGCGAGGCGCAGTGGAGGAAGAAGTTCGGAGGCTGAACCAACAAGTGAAGCGAAGAGGGCAGAACCAAGTCCAGCTCGGTCTAAGCCACTGACCTGTTCTGTCTAGATACACAAACAACTCTGAGGACGTCATCCAGACATTACAGCTCACTCTGGGAAACCTTTCAGGGATTAGGAGAAGTTCAACAGTACCTGACTAGACAGTAGACTACACCACCCAGACTGTGCTGCATTACAAGAAGATCTTCTTTCTTTTCTCCTTCCTCTCTCACACTGAAGAAGAAGACCCCAGTCATTCATCTTCATCCAACACAACTATTGGGTCATCCCTCTGTCAGGACATAACCCTGTTCCAGAAAGAATTACCATAGAGTATATTTTGTTTTGATGTTATCTAAAGTCTACAAATAAGATAATGCAATTTTTTTTCTTTTAGTATAGTAATAGTACATACAATTAAAAACAGGTTACTTAGGTTTAAATAAGTTAATTCAAGTAGTTCCCATGAAGTACATAATACATACTTCATTTATAGTATTTCTATTGTCATTTCTTAAACTAATGGCATCCACAAATGAGTATGCCCTCTCCCTGTACACGAGCGTGAATGTCACACTACCTTGGAACTGCCATTTCATCTTCAGCAAGAATGGAGCACAAACAACCTTCGCCCATTTCAATACATATAAATGACAGCAATACAAATCATAAACCGTTATATATATATAAATACCGACATATAAAAAACAGATTTGTACTAAAAACAACCATATTCCCTGAGAAAAAAAGATATATTGTTCTATGTGGAATAATATTGTTTTCACAAATAAATTATACTAAATTTAAATCCTACACATCTAGAATCGATTTAATGTTCGTATTAATTCACGCCGGCTTTCATTCTGAATTGCCTCCCTAATCTCTGGGCAAAAAACCCAGAAATACATACTGAGATAAATAAATAAATGAAGAAGCCGAGCAGCAAAACATTGTGTGCTAAAACCCCTGTGTAGCTTGGCATTCTGCTCCAAATGTAAAAATAAATCAAGCTGATTTTCCAAATGTTTTGTACGTGGCACGCTGTTGAGCTTCTTCGCAGCACAGATTGCGCCCCGATCGAGAATATCTGAGTGGGGCGAGCTCCGAGTATTGGCGTGATCTTGGCGTGTTGGGCGAACCCGTGTGCACCAGCTTGTTAACACGTACACCTTAACCCTCCAGTGCCAAGGCGCGGTGCCCTCGGTGCACATGTCACACACACACACACACACGCGCACGCGCACACACACACACACACACACACACACACACACACACACAAACACCACAATATGTATAGACCCAAACACACTCACTCACAAAGGGCAGATAACACTAGAGAGTAAAACCTCATGTGACGAGTGGACAGGAGAATCAAATCAACTTCTACAGTTTGGAGAAGATGGTGTTTCTGGGAGTGGAAGACATCTTAAGTTTTACATTTAGGAAATGTAATAAGAATTCATTCGGAGAAGGGAGATGTTGAATGGCTGAACATCATCTGACAGTTTAATGAAAGGATGTTAATAAACAATGATATTCTTTCAATAAAATACTGATCAGATTAATAAGGATTAGATTTGATCTTAACCTCTTTCACAAAATACATGTGTTTAATACACGTTCAAAAAACTGTAAAAGTAAACAATCTCTCTCTCTCTTATTTCTTTGCAATTTTTGTGCAACTCCTTGCTTTTTGGTTTTATCTGCAAGTGAGTTGGTGTTAACCATATGTGGTACTACATTTGGAGCAGCGGACAGTGTGTATGTGTGTGTATGTGTGTGTGTGTGTATGTGTGTGTGTTGCAGAGCTAAGACAGCCTCTGTGACGCCCGCACAGCCTCGCCCACGGGGAGCTGTGCGGCCGGCTGCCAGGCGCCCTGCCGCTCTGCACTCTGGGCCGCATGATTCACCACAGAACAGGCCCCCGCACACTGACACACCCGTGAACACACCAACACACACGCATGTACGAGCTGACACGCACATGTACGAGCTGACACACACACATGCACAATCTGACACATACGCATCTGCAAACAGACACACACGCACATGTACAAACGGGGACACACACACACGTAAGCGTGTAGACATTCACATGCAAACTGGCACATGCATACACACACAAACTGAAACATAAATGCATTGTACAGTACAATTGGTTTTAACTGGTGCAACTAGTGATGTGTACTATACTGCCACAACAAACAATGACTTATTAGTGTGTTTGTTTGTGTATGTGAGTGTGTGTGATTGTGAAGATGTGTGTGTGTGTTTGTGTGTGTGTGATTGTGAAGATGTGTGTGTTTGTGTGTGATTGTGAAGATGTGTGTGTGTGTGTGATTGTGAAGATGTTTGTGTGTGTGTGATAGTGAATATGTGTGTGTTTGTGTGTGTGTGATTGTGAAGATGTGTGTGTTTGTGTGTGACTGTGAGATGTGTGTGTGTGTGTGTGTGTGTGTGTGAGTACCTGTTCTTCATGCGCTGGTGCATCCTGCCATGCTGGACACACTGCTCCTCCATGGCAGCCGAGCGAGCCCTCAGCTTCTCCAGCGTCTCCTCTAGATGCTGCTTCTCCAGGGCCATCTGCTCCACCTCGCCACTAGCGCGCATGCAACGTTTATACCACGTTAACCAGCATAACATACGCACCGTATAACAATAAGACTAGGTGTCATTTTCATACTATTTTACTGTGAAGAAATATATAGAGCTGGGCAGGCCTGGAGATGAGGGATCACCCTGTGTGTGTGTTTGTGTGTGTGTGCATACAGTTGTAAGAAAGAATAGAGCTGAGGGCAATGGCCAGTGTGTGGGTCTGTCTGGGCTAGCTAGCATTAGCCTGGCTGTGGTATAGAGGAGGCCAGTGTGTGGGTCTGTCTGGGCTAGCTAGCATTAGCCTGGCTGTGGTGTAGAGGAGGCCAGTGTGTGGGTCTGTCTGGGCTAGCTAGCATTAGCCTGGCTGTGGTATAGAGGAGGCCAGTGTGTGGGTCTGTCTGGGCTAGCTAGCATTAGCCTGGCTGTGGTGTAGAGGAGGCCAGTGTTTGGGTCTGTCTGGGCTAGCTAGCATTAGCCTGGCTGTGGTGTACAGGAGGCCAGTGTCAGTCTGTCTGGCCCAGCTAGGCTGACGGACGGCAGGGCTTTAGACGCTACATTGAACAAGGCGCTCCAGGAGCAACAACGGCCTGCAGACACACTACAAACCACACCATGGCGAAATACTACGCCACACACACAGCAGATGTAAGGGCTGAGAAAGTGTGTGTGTCTCTTTACTGTGGTGTATTGTGCGTATGCCTGTGAGTGCACGTGCGTGCCTGTGAGTGTTTGCAAGAGATCAGTGCTCGTGTGTGTTTGATCCTGTCGTATCTACGCAGTGCTGCTCAAGTTGGGGCGGTCTGGCGGTGCCAGATTGGGCTCCGTCATGTGACTAATGTGTTCCACAGCTCTAACAGCTGACCAAAGGCCTGAGGTGTCACACACGTGGAATATGCATGACCACAAACAGGGAAACGGCCCGAGCAGATTGGCACGTCCCAGCGGCCTCCAGCCAGCGCCCCGCCCATCCCAGGCCATGACTACAACATCACTGGTCATGCAGAGTGCTCGCAGATGGCCAGAGTAGACATGGATTATTCTTCTCTCCTCCTAGCCTGCAGGTCAGGAAAGAAACCTCCCCCTGGCCTCACCTCCCTTGGCCTCTTCTGCTCTGACTTGACCTACTCCTGGCCTCACCTGCTCTTGGCCTCTTCTGCTCTGACTTGACCTACTCCTGGCCTCACCTGCCCTTGGCCTCTTCTGCTTTGACTTGACCTACTCCTGGCCTCACCTGCCCTTAGCCTCTTCTGCTCTGACTTGACCTACTCTTGGCCTCACCTGCCCTTGGCCTCTTCTGCTACTGACCTCTGGCCTCACTCCCTGCTCTGCCTGACTTGACCTACCCTGGCCTCACTGCCCTGCCTCTTCTGCTCTGACTGACCTACTCTGGCCTCACCTGCCCTTGGCCTCTTCTGCTCTGACTTGACCTACTCCTGGCCTCACCTGCCCTTGGCCTCTTCTGCTCTGACTTGACCTACTCCTGGCCTCACCTGCCCTTGGCCTTGCCAGCCCCTAGCGTCACCTGCCCCTGGCCTCGTTTGCCCCTGGCCTTGTTTGCCCCAGCCTCACCTGCCCCGGCCTTACCTGCTAGTTTCAGTCAGCTCCTCCAGCCTGGCTCCCAGAATGCAACACTCGTCCTTTAGCTTCCCAATTAAGGCGTTCTGGGAGCTCAACAGACTGTCGAGCTCCGCCGCTGCAAGGGATTATGGGAAGGGAGAGAAGTCAATGACCAGCTTGGTGAGTATGTCAGACACTCATCCCACACCCATGCTGACAATGAATCACGGAGAGAAGTAAGAAAAACCAAACAGAAGGTTACATATGTTTCTTTGTGCTGTGGATCGAGCTTTGTAGGCATTCATCAAGCATTGAAGAGAGCTGTGCATTGTTCAGAAGAGAGAGACGTTTGTTTTTTTTCCCCGTTTGAAAGTGTTTGTATTTGCCAGGTTTTCACCCTTGTTCCTGCACACTCAAACGATATGGACCCGTCCTCTCAGAACACTCCAACGCTGGGCTTTGATCAGGCTTTGAAACTGTGCACGCTCTCTTCACTAAACATATGTCTGTTTAAAAAGCACAATGCTCAAAGTTTAGATTGGAAAACGATCCACCTGCTCCACCATTCTGTTACAGTACAGTCAATGAAGGACTGTTTGTCTTTGAGAAAGTGATAAGGAGGAAGCACATCCACAGGAACAAACATGTCCAGCAGGACAACCTTCCTCAGTCCATGGTCCAGTGTGAGACCAGAAAGAAATAAGAAATCTGCCAAACGCACATTCACTGAATATACTTTTTCTTACAAAGATGACTTCACTTTACTAGCACAATCCTAGCATTTACCAAGAAAGGGTCCGACCCTTGGGCAAGGCACTTCACTCTACCTGCCTCGGGGGGGAATGTCCCTCTATTTACTGTAAGTCGCTCTGGATAAGGGCGTCTGCTAAAAGACTAAATGTAAGACAGATAAAGAACGGCTATTCTACAATGGCTCTTCCTGTTTACAGGGGGGGCCTGCAAAGACACACACAGGACATGGCACCCCTACAAGCATATAGAGACACATATTGGGGAGGTGGTGTGACAATCTTCTTTTGGACCTGGTGTGAAGTGAAACAACATGCACACACACAAGACAGCATGTGCACACACACACACACATACACACACAAAGCGTCAGTGCACACACCAAAAAATATAAAGTTTTGTCTCTGCAGGAAAAGTTGCCCAAAGAATGCTAATTAGCCACCATGCTTTGAAAGCAGCTGGGCATGTGTAGGACAGAAACATGGTATATAAAGACCAACAGAAACTGGCACCGGAAACAAACAGAGGACAAAGTGAGAGAGACAGTGAGAGCGAGAGATAAAGAGAGAGAGAGAGAGAGAGAGAGAGAGAGAGAGAGAGAAATATATCATCTAGAGGCGATTCGGCCGACGTTGACCAAAAACCAAACAGTTTAGAGAGTGATGATTGAGGCCGTGGGGTGGGGGGGGGGAGGGGTGTGTGTGTGTGGAGGCTAATTAGCTGCTGAGAGGAGGAAGCGGGGTTTGGTATTAAAGGACTGATTCCACCGGCCCGGGGAGTTTCCTGCTGTGTCTCTGATGCCGCCTCTCTTTAGACAACATGTGTGCCGGAGAGCCGAGCCATGCCGAGCCAGAAGAAGAAAAAAAAAGCGCCTCCCTTTGTTTCCTCCTGCTCCTTTGTTCTGGCAGGCAGCGGGCCTCCAGGCCTCTCAGAAACACAGGTAAATAAAGCGGGAGATCCAGATGGTCCGACAGATGTGGGAGCAGCACTCCCAAATCAACAGACAGCGGGGCCCGCTCCTCCCCCCCCCCGCCTCTCCCCTCCCCGCCCTCCTTAAACGCTAACTAATACGCTGCGGCCGGGGCCTCCGCTGCTCCACAGCTGCTCCCCGCGCACAGCCAAAGGTTACAGGTGTGGCTAGCGCCGGCGCTCTCCGCCTCGGAGCGGGTTGGAGCTGGGATTGGCGCTGGCCTGAGGTGGTGGGGGGGGGGTGAGAGGAGGAGGGGTGAAGGGGACCGCTGATAGAGGAGAAGGGGGGGGGAGGAGGAGGGAGGTTGAGAAGGTGAGGGAGGAGAGGTGTTGTTGGCAGACGGCGGCGGCGGCTAGCCGCTGGACACCCACCGTAGAGCTCGTGCTGCGCCTCTGTTTGCTGCAGCCGGAGTGAGAGCTCCTGCTCGCGCTGCTGTGCTGAGAGGGTCACGGCCGCCATGTCCTCACCACGGCAACGCTCCCACACCTCCCTCTCCTGCCTGGGCGAGAGAGGGCCGGACAGACAAGAGAGAGAGAGAGAGGGGGCAAGGAGAGAGAAAATGAATTAGAGACAACAAAAAAGCAAGAGAAAAAAAGAGAGGGGAAAAAAAAGCGGGAGAGAGAGAGACAGAAGTACGCAGTGAGTTCCATCTCAGGAGGTTGCTGAAGGGTAAAAGTGTCAAGCCCCAGACAGCGAGCCCCTGAGTGTAGCTGCAGCTGTCCACAACAAAACAACACACGCCGGACTAGAGCCATGCCGAGCCACTGCCGTTTGCCCGGCTCAGCCCGCACACTGTGGGTCAGCGCAGAGGCTACTGGTTAAGCTCATATCCGCGCGTATCAAACTGATGGGGTCAGCAAGAACATCTGTTTTCATTTGCACAGAATTTCCCTTTCATTGTGAAGATTAATATTGAATATGTATCAATTTAGAGGACAATATGGATAGCTAATAAACGGATGCCGCGTTACATTCTATACGTTCTATACATTTCTACACATAATAATCTACGGCAAACAGGATGAATGTGGCAGATCCAAGTCCAACCCTACACAATCTGGCAGACTCGAGTCCACCAGACAACATCGCTCCTCGCAGAAAAAAAAACACAAAGAAAAGAAATAGTCTAATCTTCCAAAAGTCCAAAGGCGTTAATGAAGAGAGAGAGAGCGAGAGAGAGGAGAGAGAGTACTGTAAACTTTTCTCCCCTGCAGGGTTTGGACCGAGTCTCCAAAGTGACCGCGTCTGTGCTCCTGCTGTCGTCTGGAGTGTGAACGCTGTGTGCCCGTGTGTGTGTGTGTGTGTGTGTGTCTCTGCGTTTGCGTCTATGTGTCTGTTCCTCTGCGTGAGTGTGTGACTGAGTCGGTGTGTGTGTGCGCGCGTGTGAACGCCGGGTGCTGGGTGTGCCTAGGACACCAGGAGAGAACGCTGCACCCCTGCTGAGCTTGAACAGCGGCCTAAAACACCATCCACACCAGCGCCCCGCGGGGGGGCCGCCAGGCGGGCACTGCCAGCCATTTGGTCCCGTCGGCTTCCAGGGGGGCCCAGCCTCACACCCACCATGTTTAACCACCAATTAGCATGAGACAGCCGGCCAGAAAGTTCCAGAACACAGGAGGATGACTAGGAGAGCTAGGGTAGAGAGTTTGGTTGGAGGAGGAAGAGGAGGAGGAGGAGGAAGAAAGTTGGAGTTGGGAACAGAAGGACGAGGGGAGCTGTGGTCAGATAGTGTGTGTGTGTGTGTGTGTGGACGGAAGACAAGAAAAGAGTGAAAGCACAAAGTTGTTGATTAGCTCCTTATGAGAAGCAAGCAAATATTAGCGGTTGATAAGCCAGTACTCACGTGGATAATATAGATCAAATATACCCTCATTGTTAACAGAGTCATAAGCCGCCTATTTTTCACATCAGAGATGGGATAATAGCCTTCCTAGCACGTACTGACAGCAGAACACAAAGCACATTTAGCCCTGCGTGGATGATAACAAAGTCTGTCACTTCAATAATTATGGCATGTGAAACTTAAAACAGAGGAGAAGACAAGGGTGCCAAACTGAATAAGAAAGCATGTGGAACGTACAGACGCAGGTCTTCTCTAACACACAGAGTCAGTATAGAGTCCGGACCGCACATTAAAACCTAGATCTTAAGGCTCTGGCACAGGTAAGGCCAGATCCGTAGTCTTAACAGGAATGTATTTTATCTCACATTTATGGACGTAACAGAGGCTGCAATGTGGTCCAGCAGGTTAGCGGCCGTAGCCCTCGTGACCCGCCAGTAAGGGGCAGAGTTGAGGCGGTGGGGCTGTGAACTGTGCAGCCAGTCCCAGAGCCAGGCTGGAGGGCAGGGGCTGGAGGCAGGGGCTGGAGCAGGGGCTGGAGGGCAGGGGTGGAGCAGGGGCTGGAGCAGGGGCTGGAGCAGGGGCTGGAGCAGGGGCTGGAGCAGGGGCTGGAGGGCAGGGGCTGGAGCAGGGGCTGGAGCAGGGGCTGGGCAGGGCTGGAGCAGGGGCTGGAGGCAGGGGCTGGAGGGCAGGGGCTGGAGCAGGGGCTGGAGCAGGGGCTGGAGCAGGGGCTGGAGCAGGGGCTGGAGCAGGGGCTGGAGGGCAGGGGGTGGAGGGCAGGGGCTGGAGCAGGGGCTGGAGGGCAGGGGGTGGAGCAGGGGCTGGAGCAGGGGCTGGAGCAGGGGGCTGGAGCAGGGGCTGGAGCAGGGGCTGGAGCAGGGGCTGGAGCAGGGGCTGGAGCAGGGGCTGGAGCAGGGGCTGGAGCGGGGCTGGAGCAGGGGCTGGAGCAGGGGCTGGAGGGCAGGGGCTGGAGCAGGGGCTGGAGCAGGGGCTGGAGCAGGGGCTGGAGCAGGGGTGGAGGGCTGGAGGGCAGGAGCAGATCATGCACTAGATGATGAGGTGGACCGGGGATATCTAGGGGTGGGGACACTGATGACTGATGTTATTATGGTAACTAGTTAGGATAGCTAATTACTGATGTGGGGGTATCTAGGTTGAGTAGCTAGGTACTGTTGTTAGGGTCGGTAGGTAGGTGGGGTAGTTGAATTGTTCAGTTTGGAGTCGATTGCACTAGCCGGGTATTCGAGCTTGTTACTTATTTGTGCCTCGATAGCTTGTTTGCTGGGACTTGAGTAGTTATCTAGAAGAGCGAGGTCAAAGGGGTTGTAGTGGCTAGGTAGGGTAGCCACTAGGTTGTATACGGAGGCTGGGCGTCTCATGGCTGGATGCTGGAGTGGTGAGTAAGGGCTCATGCCTGCCTAAGTGGGCACTAGTCAAGCTGTTGTCCATTTGATTTGGCCTGCCAGGGCCCAGCAGAGCGCAGCCATAGCTGCACCCCGCGGTGCTCCATGATCCAGCGCCAGGAACCACCAAATGCTACGTTTCCTAACAACCGGCGTGGATAGGAGTCGGCCGCTCTGCTCTGGAGCGCCTGAGCTAACAGCCTTAGCTGCTACTGCGGGTGAGAGAGAGAGATAGAGAGAGAGTGAGAGAGCGGAAGGGCAAGCTTTGATGAAAATCATTCATTCTGGGGGGAAATTACTAATACATGTACGAGTAAATGAACTGACATACAGTTACTGTCCAAACAGTTTGGAATGATAAGAGTAGTAGTAGGATGTGCTTTCAAACCAAAACATTACAGATGCATGTAGTTGAAAGTGGCAGGATTTGACTTTACACTGACTTTATCTACTGAACAAGAAGAACTGTGTAATCTCAACACTGGGATTTACTGTATATCACATATCAGACATACTCCAACAAAAGCAGTCTCGTCACACTGGATCAAGGCATCAGACGTGAGCCATATTTCCATCTGTGCTTAAGCTTTCATCTCATTCATGCCTTTATAAATGCATTCATATTCATTTGATGCAAACGGTAACGCTAAAACTAAAATCAACAATGGAAGAACTACTGTGCAGCAAAAGCACTGGTGAACGACGAAGTGCGTGGGTACAGAAGTGTCAAACACACACACACACAGATACTGGATGATGTGTGGCAGTTGCACGCCGCTTTACACCCCCGAACACCTCCTCCACTCTCTCGGAAATAGACGAATCAAAAGCAGCCCTGTTCTGCCTGGCGAACGGCACTCGCTCTCTCTGTCTACAATATCCATCCATCCTGAGGGCTCTCATCTTCACTAGCATGATTTTTTTTCTCCCCATCAGTTTTCTTTCCCTCTCCCCCTGAGCGCTCCCTACCCTCCTCCTCCTCCTCCTCCCCCATCCCTGCCTCTCCCACCCTTTTTCCTTTAACTAAACTGGCTGTGGCTTCCTCCATCTGGTGGCTCTTCCTTCAGCAGCCCCGCACCTGTTCACACCTCCTCTCCTGTTGGCGGCCGCCGAACACGGGCCGCGCTGCCAGGCCCGTTCTGGCGCCCGCAACCTCTCTGTCATTCAATCCATCTGTCAGAAGTGAACTTTGTTTACAGCGGGCTTCTGCTTTCTTCTTCAAGGAGCACTAGCACCCCTCAAGGTCAGCCGCGCCGACGGAGGGAATCAGCATCAATTTACACACGGAAAAAAAAGAGAGAAGAAGACAGCCTTTCCTTTTCGAACCGATGCGCCGCACACACACATTTACTTGTGTGTACACACACACGCGCGCGCACACACACACACACGCACGCACGCCAGCGCACACGGCACACTTCCCGCAGGTTAAGAGTGCACATTCTTCAGCGGGAAAAATACAGTCGTTAACTTCCCTTCTCTAACTTTCACAAACTAATGTGGGTAGTTCATTGCTTAATCAACACAGATGGAAATCTTCTTCGAGATGAGAAGAAGATGCTACATGAATGTGTCGACATCTGTGCCTTCGCACAAATATACGGATGCTTCAATATTGACCTACAATGTACACAAATCTTTCCCCAGTGATGTCGGTAATTTACATAAATAGTGAGTAATGCATACAGAATTCATCCCTCTGCCGTGTATATGATGTTATTTAGAGAATGCTCAAGAGGAAAGCAAAATTAATGAGAACATAACTTCCTAAACATCTGAGAATTGCAGTTTAACTTGAGGATAAATTATACAACACAAATATAACATTATTTTTTAAATGTTATATGATACTACAAATGAACGACACTTAAGCTATACTTATTTTACACTTAACTATTTAATCAAATAATTCAGGTATTAACTAACCCTAACCTGTCATTTATAATTATTTTGTACAGAATTAATGATAACCACACAAAAAATCCAGTTTTATAGACTAAAGTATTATAATTCTAGGGTGTGAGCATAGGTGAAGCAGGAGACGAAAGAAGAAAGTTAAACGGGAGAAAACGGGAAAAAGAAATGAAGTATCAAGGCAAGAGAGAGAAGGAAAAAGACAGATTTGCAGAAGAGAAAAAGCAGCAATACTGCAAAAACAAAACAACAATGATAACAGTCGCAAATAAATTGAGAAAAGAGATGAAGCAAAGGGAATATGACATGACGGGAACAGAGCGAGAACAGAGAGAAAAAGAGAGAAATAGAAAGAAAGAGAAAAGGAGTAAACAGGGTTGACTCCCACGGTGAGGCAGCCTGTGTCACCACCTGAACTGGAGTTCACACGTCCTGGTCATGTGACAGCCACACACACACACACACATACACACACACACACCCCAACTAGGAGTTGTTGTTTTTTGCCAGAGTACAACCTGTGCAACCCCTCCCTCCCTCCCCCCACGCCCTCCCTCCCTCCCTTCTCATGTGCTCTCACACAGGGACTCACCCCCCGGCCCGCCCCAGCTCTCTGCCAACCACAACTACGCTCGACTCTGTCACATTAAACACAGCCTGGGTGCCACTGGGCAGCCATCACACGCTCTCCACTGAAGCTGGGGCCACAGCGGAGGGAAACAAAGAGGGTCTTTAAACACAACCAGAGCTGGAGGAGAGGAGGGGAGGGGGAGGAGGAGGGGTTGTGTCTGTCTGCCCACCCTCTCTTCTCCTCTCACCTACTCTCCTCTCTTCTCATCTCCTCTTCTCTACTCCCACCTCTCCTCTCACCTATACCCTCTTCTCATGGTTTCCCCCCCACTCCTTTCCTTCTCTCCTATCACCTCCTCTCCTCTCCTCTCCTCTCCTCTCCTCTCCTCTCCTCTCCTCTCCTCTCCTCTCCTCTCCTCTCCTCTCCTCTCCTCTCCTCTCCTCTCCTCTCCTCTCCTCTCCTCTCCTCTCCTCTCCTCTCCCTGGTGTGACAGTGGGATCTAATACTGAAGTCATCTACTCTGAGTGGCACTACTGCACTGTCCGGGCCTGTCCGGGCAGGCTAGCTAGGGCTGAGGAGAAGCACTGAGACAGAGAGAGAGACAGAGACACAGAGAGAGAGACAAGAAAGAAAGAGAGACAAGAGAGGCATCCCAAGTGAGAGGACCAGTGTTGAGAACCCCAGTAAAGCTGCCACTCAAACAGCAGGAGGTGCAGGGGGCAGAGGAGGCCACAGAGACAGAGATAGCCCTTCTCTCGCTCTCTTCACACACACACACATTCCAAAACTTCCAGGTTAGTCGTGGCATCACTAAAATCACAAAATGGAGGTTTGCTTTCTCCTTTGCTTTCCCTCAAAACCACACGCGTGACTCCAGCACAGGACAGGAGGGAGGACGGACGAAAGGAGGAAGGGAGGGAGTGAAGGAGGGATGGTGAGGAGGGATGGTGAGGCGTGTTCCAGAAGCAGTAAGTAGGGCACCCTCCCAGGGCAGAGTTGGCCCAAGTGAGAACAGTTGCACCCGACAGATTTGTCTCCAGTTAGCCTCAGGTCTCTCAGCACTACCTCCTGTCCCACCCAGCAACATGGAGAGATGGAGGGGTGCACTACCTCCTGTCCCACCCAGCAACATGGAGAGATGGAGGGGTGCACTACCTCCTGTCCCACCCAGCAACATGGAGAGATGGAGGGGTGCACTACCTCCTGTCCCACCCAGCAACATGGAGAGATGGAGGGGTGCACTACCTCCTGTCCCACCCAGCAACATGGAGAGATGGAGGGGTGCACTACCTCCTGTCCCACCCAGCAACATGGAGAGATGGAGGGGTGCACTACCTCCTGTCCCACCCAGCAACATGGAGAGATGGAGGGGTGCACTACCTCCTGTCCCACCCAGCAACATGGAGAGATGGAGGGGTGCACTACCTCCTGTCCCACCCAGCAACATGGAGAGATGGAGGGGTGCACTACCTCCTGTCCCACCCAGCAACATGGAGAGATGGAGGGGTGCACTACCTCCTGTCCCACCCAGCAACATGGAGAGATGGAGGGGTGCACTACCTCCTGTCCCACCCAGCAACATGGAGAGATGGAGGGGTGGAAGAAGGGCTGAGGAGAACGGGGGAAAGGGGGAAGCTCTGCAGAGAAGACCGGATGTCTCGAGGAGTTTCTAGTTGTCCACGGACTTCCAGTGTGTACCATCAGAGCCATCGTAAGAGGACACGCAGGAGTTTCCATCTCAGGTGCGGAGAAAATAGAAGGACAGAGAGAAAGACAGAGACAATGAAAGACAGAGGTACAGATAGAAAGAGGGAGTGAGACAGGGTGAGGCAGGGTGAGACGGGGTGAGACATGAAACAGGGGAGACAGGTACACTGAGTAAGGAAGCTGGAGGAGCAGGTTGATATTAGAGGCCTGCCTTTGCCAAGGTAGTGTGTGTGTGTGTGTGTGTGAGGCCGGGCACGGGTACGGACGCGGTGGCAGGGAGAGGGCACGCTGACAGGGAGGCGAGAAGAACACGGCAAGGTCTCCTCCCGGGCCAATGGGCACACCACTGTCAACATCAAGACACTCCGCCCCCACCCCCCCCCACCCCCTCCATCCCTCCCTCCCTCCCACCCCCCCACGGCTGGCCCGCGGCCCTCCCAGCTGCCCTATCCGTAACTGTCTGATTAGTTCTACTAAGCAGCCCCTCCCCTGCCAGCCCTGACGCCATCTGCTACCCAGCAACATGGCTGCCGCCCAGCTCCCCGTGCCCGCCCCCCTCTCCCCCCCCCCATCCCCCTCCATCCCTCTCCTGCCCTCCCTCCTACCTGCCTGGCAGGGCGAGGCCTGCGCCCGTATAGAGCTAGGGCTTCTAGATCGGGCATCGGAGCTACCAGGACCATGTTTGATTTGGGCTTGGCACACCCGAAACGAGGCAACGTTCGGTTTTGGTAAAGAGCTTGAAGAAAATAAATAGTGCTTGACAGGTTATGTCTAGTCTATGGAATATCTATGGTGCAGGACAGGTTCAGTAGGGGTTTGTGTGTGTGTGTGTTTGTGTGTATGTGTGTGTGAAAGACAGAGAGAGAAACTGAGAACTGTGTGTGTGAGTGTATGCTGTGTGTGTGTGAGTGTATGCATGTGTGTGTGTATGTGTGTGTGTATGTGTGTGTGTGTATGCGTGTGTGTGTGTATACGTGTGTGTGAGTGTATGCATGTGTGTGTATGCGTGTGTGTGAGTGTATCCATGTGTGTGTGAGTGTGTGTGTGTGTGTGTGTGTGTATGCATGTGTGTGTATGCGTGTGTGTATGCATGCGTGTGAGTGTATGCGTGTGTGTGTGTGTGTGTGTGTGTGTATGCATGTGTGTGTGTGTGTGTTGAAGGGCTGGCAGGGACCTAGAGTTCATTACTGCCACCCTGACAGGAGCGGCCCGCGTGGCAGCAGCCTTTTATCTCCACTCTGATTGGACAACCACCTCCCACTGACTCGGAGTGCAGCAGTTTTGTTGCGCACAGATTTCTCTCTCCCTCTGGCGAGAAGCTGCATCTGCTCACTAGTTTACTCTCTCTTCCTCTCTCAGACTCCCCTCCATTCCCTCTCTCTCTCCCCTCCCTCTCAGGGCCTGCTCCCCACAATGCACACTGCCAGGGAGGGGGAGAGCGAGAGAATGAAAGAGAGAGCGTGAGAGAGGCTGAGGGCAGGGCAGAGGAGCGTGTCATATTTAATGGGATTCGGGGGCTAGATGTGGAACTCGGTGTCCGGGGCTCAGTGGTAGGTCTGGCCTGACTCTGTCTCTGTGTGTGTCTGGGTGGGGAAGGTTGCAGGAAGGTGAACTGAGTCTTGGTGCTTTTCCACTGCGAGGTACTGGCTCGACCCCAGTCACCTTTACTGGTTTTCCATCGGGCAAACCTGGTACCTAGTATGCGGTCATTTTGGGGGTATTTTTTGGCAACACCTCCGTCCTCCTGGTTGTCAAGAAAAAGGATCCAGAGAGAGTGGTATGTGTCGCACTTATACAACGTCAAGGCAGTTTCATGCGGAGTCGCTATGACAACCAGCAACATTGAGGGGGTACGATCTGCAGCCACGGATACCAACCTGGTACCAAAAGCAAGTAGAGGCATGTTCAATAAATAAACGGGAAGTTCAAATTAGCCTGTGTACCTTCTCACAGACAGACAGAGAGAGTCAGAGGAAGAGGCTGGGAGAATGAAACACAAACAGGCAGAAACACAGAGACAGACAGACAGGCACACAGAGACAGCCAGACAGGCAGACAGACAGGCAGAGGGCTGTGTGGGGTTAGCTCAGTGACATCATGAATACTGTGGAGTTTGATGCTCATGCTCCTGACCCAGGCCTGCCCTGCGAGTGCTCCCCCCCCCATCCAGACTCAAGGCCAACACCCCCCCCCCTCTCTCCCCCCTCCCCCCTCCCAGGCCATCGCCATTAAAATGGATGCTCGATTCGATGAGGATGAACCGAGCAGAGAGTTGGAGCCGGTGAAGACGGGGTGCCGTCCAAACCTCACGCTCGCACACACACACACGCGGTCAGATCCACCCACCGGCACGCTCGCACACACACGGTCAGATCCACCCACCGGCACGCTCGCACACACACGGTCAGATCCACCCACCGGCACGCTCGCACACACACGGTCAGATCCACCCATCGGCACGCCGCTCGCCGCGGGTCAGGCGGAATCTGGCGCGCCACGCAGACACAAGTTCTGCCGCGTGGTTTTCCAGCGTGTTCTCGGTGGCGTCCTGCGGGGTCCCCCGAGCAGAACGGGGGGAGGGGGAGGGAGGGAGGGAGACAAAAGACGGGAGCAAACAAACAACAAACAAACAAACAAACAAACAAACGGTGGAAAGCCCGGGCTGAGCGGCGTCGGGAGGAAGGAGAACAGAGTGTGGAGGATTAGGCCAGATCCTGGTCTGCCCGCCGCACAGCTGGCTGATGAGCCCGTCCTGGAGTGCCAGGATGGGGGGCCTTCTCTGCACCAGCCGCCTTGGGGCCTGGGGGCACGTCTGTGTCTGTGTCTGTGTGTGTGTGTGTGTTGGTTGGTTGCATGTGTGTCTGCGTGTGTGTGTGTGTGATTTGGGGGAGAGGTTCCTGCATATCAAAGGAAAGGCGACGAGTGCTTCATGTCCCTGTGAGTGTCTGAAGCGGGGGGGCTGCTGTGATCCGCCGTGCTGCGAGATGAACACAGTAGAAAGGACCCCAATCAAAGCTGGTCATCAGAAGCCTGCTCATACGGCTGTGTGCCTCTCAGCCCTCTCTCTCTCTGTCTCTCTGTCTCTCTGTCTGTGTCTCTCTCTCTCCCTGGAAGAGACACACACGGGCCACGCCGCTACAAAGACCCCGCAACGCCCAGAGTGAACAGCGGGGGCGCTGGAGAACGTGTCGCTGACTGAAGCCCAGGTCCCCCCCCCCGCGAGGGGGGCTGCAGTCTGGACTGAAACACGCGCTGTATCACAATCACATCGAGGATGTTAGTTCTGCTTCGAGCACGACAACGGGCGTGCAGCGTGTGTGTGTGGGCCTGTGTGTGTGTGTCTGTGTCTGTGTGTGTGTGTGGCCTGTGTGTGTGCGTCCTTCAGCTTGGCCTGAAGGAAGATTTCAGCCGCCACCAGATGTCAGCTGCATCTGTACTCCATAGCTGGCCCTCCAACCTGCCTGAGTGTTAAACACATTAAACGCTACACACACCCATTTTCACACGCACACACACACACACACACACACAAACAGCCGCTATGCCAAGGCCCACACTGGTCAGCCCCTCAGACAGAGAGCCAGCACACAAACACGTGTACCTTTAAATGATTTCAAATACTCGAGGTGTGGAGTGTTCACAAAGTCAGGAGCTACGCGGCTCCCCAGCATGACTAAATTAAGTGCACCTTAAGTAGCTTAGCGTAACGAATGCCAGGCGGGTGTTACGGCTAGCCTAGCCTCGAGCCCGCTAGCCACCTATCGGCCCAGCAGCATGTAGCGCTGGTGTTAGCATGTCCTTCTCCACAGCTGTCCAGATTACACTCTAACTCAGTTAAACACAGATCAGAGCGGAAGCAGCAGCATACAGCAGGGGGAGAAGGGAAGGGGGGGGTGAGGAGGGAGAGGGGGGGGGGTGAGATCAGCAGTAGCCCTGCAACTGTGCCAGCGTGCCAGCCTGCCAGCCTGCCCGCTGCTTCCACTGCTCCGCGTGGCACCAGGGCACATCTGTGCCTGTCTCTGACACCTCGGCCGGGGGCGGGAGCCCAGACACTGCCCAGAGCGGCTGGCAGAGGCACACCAGCGGACAGGGGAGGGGCGACAGAGAGGTGAGAGAGGGGTGAGATGAGTGACATGGGGAGGGATGTGAGAGAGAGAGGTGACGGGCGCCAGTCCTGCCCATCATGAGACTGGGTACAGGGCACAAGGCACTGGCAGGAGCCAGCAGGACCAATCTGCCGCTGTAAAGGAGAGGGGAGGAGAGAAGAGGGGGGGAGAGAGGGGGGGGAGAGAAGAAGAGGGGGGGGAGAGGGCAAAGGAGATGAGAGAAGAGGAAGAGGAGACGAGAGGGGAGAAGTTGGGAGGGGAGGGGAAGAGAGGGAAGGCGAAGACAGGAAAAGAAGGAAGAGGAGGAGAGGGCAAGGAAGACGAGAGCCCAGCTGAGATGAGAGAACGAGAGGAGAAAGGCGACAGAAAGGCCGAGGCACCATCCTGTCCTTTGTGAACAGAGCTGACATTCTGTCCACACACACACACCAGAATGTACGGGGCTGAGGCTGGGGCTGGGGGTCCTGGGGGCCTCCGCCCTGGCACGGCCGAGCAGGGGGGAGGATTAGGGGGGGAACCTACAGAGGGGGTGCTGGGCGGCGGCCTAGAGGCTGGCACTCGCAGGGAGGGGGCAGCAGTGGACGGGGGCAGAGTGGCAGGGCGCTGGGGCGCGGGGAGAAAGGTGGTGCCGTGGCATGTCTAATAGGATTATGGGTGCTGGGCAGGGTGGCGGGAGTGGGCTGGGCTGGGCGTGCTGGCCAGAGGGGGCCGGAGGGTCGTCGCATTCGGTGTGGCAGAGCGGAACGGGCCTGGGCATGTGGCAGGGAGGGGCTGTGGGTAGTGCTCTGGCATGTGTAACAGGATTAGTGGTACCTGGTGGGGTCCAGTTGGTCCAGGGCTGGGCACCGGGTTGGGTGCTGGGCAGTGGGGCTGGCACGGGCACTGGTGGGCACAGCGGAGGGGGCGGGGCCGAGAGGGTGGGGTGCGGGCGCTGCTGTGGCATGTCTAATAGGATTAGCTGTTACCTGGTGAGGTGCAGTTGGTGGCGGGCCTGTCCCAGCTGCTCCATCAGGCTCAGAACCTCGGCCTGGGATTGGCTGGCTTCCCTCTGGGCTGCCTCCAATCGCTGCCGGCAGCCAATCAGCTCCTGACCCAGGCGTTCTACTTCCTGTCCCGTCGAGAGAGGAGGAAGGAGGGAGGGAGGGAGAGGCTTATACAACGCTACATCCTGTGTCTTCTCTGTTACGGCCCAGTCGGAGTGAAAGGATTTTCATGCTACTAACATTACAGAATATATGTGTTGTGTTTCAATGAATCTTGAGGTAATTATTATCTACAAATGACGAATTGTAATTGTAGTTACAAATGAGCTGTTAAGCAATATGAGTCCAGCAGTAACAAGTAACCGTCTACTACAGAACAGCATGTCAGAACGTGTTCTGTGCTGCATCTAAATTCCTGTTGCGCTGTCTGTCCCGTCTCCCAATGCCGTGTCCTGGTGTTCACCCCGTCTGCTGAGGACGTTCTCACCTGTCCAGCCAGCTCCACCTGTCTGGAGGACGTTCTCACCTGTCCAGCCAGCTCCACCTGTCTGGAGGACGTTCTCACCTGTCCAGCCAGCTCCACCTGTCTGGAGGACGTTCTCACCTGTCCAGCCAGCTCCACCTGTCTGGAGGACGTTCTCACCTGTCCAGCCAGCTCCACCTGTCTGGAGGACGTTCTCACCTGTCCAGCCAGCTCCACCTGTCTGGAGGACGTTCTCACCTGTCCAGCCAGCTCCACCTGTCTGGAGGACGTTCTCACCTGTCCAGCCAGCTCCACCTGTCTGGAGGACGTTCTCACCTGTCCAGCCAGCTCCACCTGTCTGGAGGACGTTCTCACCTGTCCAGCCAGCTCCACCTGTCTGGAGGTCTTGGAGGAGGTCTCTCTGAGTCCTCTCTCTGCCTCCTCTCTCCTCAGCTGGGCCTGACTCAGCTGGTATCTCAGCTCCCCGCACACCTGAGGAGGGAGTGGGAGGTCAGACACACACACACACACACACACAACATATAGGGCTGAAGTACAACCATGACTTTCAAGTCTGCACTTAGGGAAAATTAAGGCCACTCCAAATTCCAGACTTTTCTAAGGATGTATGTATTTCTATAAATGTATCACTGTCTCAATGAGAATGTGATTATAGATGATTGAAATATAGTAAATATAAGCAAAAAGAGATGATCGGGTCAGTTCTGAGTAAAATACTCGCCACACAAAACAAAACACAGACATTGACAAGGCGTTGGTGCCACCCAGTGGTTACATGGGTTTACTGCAGCCATGGAACAATTCCAGTGAAAAGGGGTGAATAAGGGTACCCTGACGGTACACATACACACAAACACCTTGCTGCTGTCCTGCTCCTGAGCGGTGAGTTTACGTAGAGCCTCGTCCAGCTGAGCGGTCAGCGACGCCCCCTCTCTGCCCCCCTTATCCAGCTGACCCTGCAGCTCTGCCACGCGCTGGGAAAGACCCGCCACCTGCAGGACAGACAACGCCACACACAAGACGTTTGGGGTTGAACAGAATGTCTGGCTTGTGAAAGTGCGGCAGGGTTAGGGTCGTCAGGGGCTCCAGCGGCTCACCGTCTGGGCCAGCTCGTCCTTCTCCTTGCGGGCCTCGCTCCGAGCCTCCTCTCTGGCCTCGGAGAGCTTCTGCTGCTGACCGGCCAACTCCTTCTCCAGCCTCTCCCTATGCCTGGACAGCTCCCTGCCCAACTGCTCACACTGCACGGCTGCCTACACACACACACACACACACACACACACAGTCAATTGATGCTCCACACGCCGTAACTAAGGGCTGTATGAGTATGACAGTAGTGAGAGTCACCCGTGTCTTCTCCAGGTTGGCCTCCTCCGCCATCTCTACGGCCTGTTTGACCTGCTGGTAGGACGACCACTCTCTCTGCTGGGCCTCGCTCTGGCTGACCCTCACGGAGCACAGCACCGCCATGAGCTCATCCCTCTCTCTGCCAGGTCAGAGCGCGCACACACACACACGCACACAAACACACACACACACACACACACACACACACACACAGGGGTGTGTCAAATACGATGTCAAGCATTCATAAGAGAAGTCTTTCATTCAAATGTATCTGTGCGAGGAGAAATGTGTACTTGGTGAGCCTGTCTATGGCCTGGACGTGCATGTTGGAGTGGGTCTCAGCGAGCACAGCCTCGTGCTGGGCACACTTGAGACAAAGGCCGCCCACGGCGGGCTGGGCACCACGGGACGACGCCGCCGCGGCCACGGCCTCCTTATGCCTTAGGCGACCTTTGACCTCTTCACACTCCTTCTGCCCGCTGGCCAGCTCCTTCCTGGTGGGTCAGGGGCATACAGACAGACTAGGCAGTCAGACAGGCAGGTAGACATGCAGAGACGATTTGAGACATCTGAGCACGCCAGTTCTGGAGATGAGCTTTATGTGGTTTCTCTGTGGCAGCAGAGCTGTGGAGCCGAAGCTCACCTCAGAGACGTGACCTGGGCTTCCAGAGTGTCCGTCTGGGCCTGGTACAGCATCTTCAGCTGCTCCTGCAACACACACACACACACACTGCACATGAGACAGCGTAAGGGACGGGCACGCCCACTCCAGCTCAACAGCAAGCTCAAACGGCTGAGAGGCGCTACAGATCACGAGACTGACAAGAAGCTTGGAGGTGACACATGAGGTGGAGAGGCTCGGGGGAAAGTAGCAGCAGATGTCGTCAGTACCAGCTCTCTCCTCCAGTGGTGGTCTTCAGACGGCCCAGGGCTGTGAGTGCTGGGGGCTCCTGGTCTGAGGGGGGCTGGGGGTGGAGGTTCAGTCACCTGAAGGGGGGGGGTGGACAGGATCTTATCAGCCTCTTTACTGGGAGGATGACTTGCTACTGACAGAGCTTGCTCTGAGACAGCAGTATACTGTACCGTTGCATCGAGGAGAGTGTAGTCTTTCAGGGTCTCCTCCACCATCTTGGACTTGAGGTCTCCCTGAAGTTTCTCGTTGTCCACCACCACCACCCTGATCCTCTGCTTCATGCTCACCAGCTCCTCCTGCAGGTGAAGAAGAGATGGTTCACTCACACCAAAAAAACACAGCGCAGGTTCTGCATTTCATTTGAATATTTCATGGTGAATTGGTATGTCTTCATTGCTTCTTTTTCAATCATTGTTTATGGTGTAACCATCGATACATTGAAGTACTTCTTTATTAACAGTCATTGGTAGGAGCAGCCTATCAGGACTAACCTTGCAGAACTTGACCTCTGCCTCCAAGTGCTGGATGTATTCTGATTGGTTGTGGATAATTGGGACAAGGTCCTGGATGCTAGGTAGGCTGGAGGCTGCTTCATCTTGAAGTCCCTGATTGGACAAAACACAAAGACTCAGAGACAGGTCCCATCCGAATCACTGGGGTGGAGATATATTACTGATTATGTTCATAGTAGTAGGACTGCTACTAATGCCTGTTATGGTAGTCAAGTATACTGACAATTATTCAAGGTAACCAAATAAACTAAATGTTGTTTTGCAATCAACAAACCCTCTACACCACACAACCTCTGTGAATGGTCATTCTACCGGTTAGTAAAATCGCAAAACTGCTCACATTCCGTAAAGCATCAGTAACTTAAACTAATAAAGAGTATACTGAACTTCCTGGATAGTATCTATGCATAGCCTAGAGAGACTAGAGTCTCAGTACCTTGGAAGATCTCATCTTGGAGGGAGTGAGAGGGGATGATGCTCGTTGCTGCTTCTGCAGAAGAGACCTCAGCTGATTGACTGAAAAATATTCGAATTTTAGCATGTATACCCTAGAGTGGGATCATCTATATCAACATTTAATAACTCTTCTTGAGTAGCCTAGAGCCAAGAGTATTCAGATCTATGGGAGTCAATAGAAGGTTCCTGCTTGTCACCTCCCATAGTCTTTGTTGTTACTAACCAGCTTCACTCTGCTGACGCTGGGTCCAGGATGATTCCTCTCCGCCCGGACCGCCAGGAGAGGGGCTGCCCCTTCCCTCCACAGGGTCTCCATCCGAACTCCGCTCCGCCAGGACACCTCTGAGCTGCTGGATGCTGCGGTTTGCCCGCTCTGAAACACAGAATTCAAACGTTGGTGCCCATGACTTTTAATAATTGTAGCACTACTGACATTTCGTTACACACTAAATAATCAATCAGGTCATTACGTGAACAGAAATGTCTTCCTAATTTAGCACTTGCTTGCATTAACCAACCGGGCATAGCACTTCTGTAGCTAGCTTGATAGAGACAGAAGTAACCACTACTGTACTGTTTAGTTACCTCTCAGTTTCTTCTGGTAAGCCCCCAACTCTTCATCCTCATCAGAATCCAATGGTTTCATTTCGGGAATGATAAATTAACTTAATTAATCAACTGGCAAACGATTGCTCATAAGAAAACTATATGTATGTTGTCACGGTTGGCGTGAACAAATCTACCTAGCATAACTGAGGTTTGTTTGACTCAACCGTTGAATGAACCACTTAACCACCACACACTTCCGTAAACTATCTGTAGCTGGGATTTGTAGTTCTATCTCAAATGCCTACAAACGTGCCACAAACCAATCATCGCGGTTTGTCACAAAAATATCCTCCAATGGAAAATAGTATCAATTTAACAAACCCTCCGCGTAAAAGCGTAGTCTACAGTACATTATCCATTAAAGACTACCAATAATATCCTGGCAGCAAGATGCATGAGAAATAGAACGTCTGTCTTGAAATAACTTGCAAAGGCGTCTATTAGATCACTAGACCAATGGATATCCTGATCTAGAGCCATCAAATTGATCAAGTTGAAAGAAAACAAGTACTGTTAGTCTAATAATTAAGCTATATTCTAGTTGTAGCTACAGTAAGCCTACAACATAATAATATTATATTATAAAATATATATTATGTAATAGCCTACATAATAAGCATTGGAATGTGTATGCATAGGCCTATACTTCATTCTCTATTTAAGATCAACCAGACTAAAATTACCAAAAAGTTAAACGTCTTTAGTCTCAAGTGGCACTGAAGGAGTTACTGTAATTTGAAACAGTCATTGGGCTGGGCTACCATAGGCCCCCGGCATTGGGCGAAAGGCCAGCCAGACATGCCCAGCCCTACAGGTTTATGAACAGGTTTTCTGTTTACTGTGACAACGAATACCGTCGCAGACTCGGGTGGGGCCCTTCATTCCTATTCGTAAAATAGGTGTAGCCTAACTGCGCTCAAAACTCCAGGTTGCACGTCCGAGCTTCAGTTTCGCACTGTGTGTCTGTCTGTTCTGATCGCGATCATGTTTCGTTGTGGAATAGCGTATCCAAGATGCAGGTGGATCTTGCCAATTCTATTGCTTTTCGCAATCATTTTTGACATTATTGCAATCGCTGCTAGCTCTGGATGGGTCGAGGACGAGGATGCGAAGTCCCACTATGCCAATATGTGGAGCCATTGTCGAGGAAGGAATGACCAATGGGAATGCAAGACTCTCATGGAAAATCGTAAGTATATGAACAAACCGAAAGATCTTTATTGAAACCCATTCTTTATCGATAAAATGAGAATCGTGTCAAGTCAGGGAAAATAAGAGCGATTGCACTGGCAGGCAGCTTCAGGGATCCTAGTTGATCAACAGGTCTGAACGCACGTCTTAGCCCGTAGGCTACATCCAGACATGCACACGTATGTCTATCACAATAAATCAACTGTACGCGTTTGAAAGAAGACGAACATAACACATACAGATAGTTTCGGCTTTTGCGAGAAAGGAAACATTTAACGTAGTCCCTGTTTCGGTGTAGTATGGGGGAAGGGAACCCTACTGCTGTCGACAGCTGGGATGAACTTTGAACTGAAATTTGCACTATTCTCTTCTCTGCCCATGCTACTCAGTCATTATTATAATATGGGGAGCTGAATGACTACGACGTCATTTACAACTTAAAAAATATGTAAATACAAATTCACACAAACCTTTCTATAGTTTATATTCTATAGGCCTATCCTATAGTTAACTTTGTTTTTAAATACTGAAGTGAACCAGCTGAATGAAGGGTCCATAACAAGATGGCTTACACAGTCATTTTGTCAGGGCTATTTTTAGAGTTAATGAGTGTCTGTTTCCAACCAAGGAGGTCCACTTGCTGACCAGCTTAGACAGAGCGAGGGAGAAAGAGAGGGAGAAAAAGATATGGGAAGGGGGATTGGGTTCATTCGTCCTTGTCCCTCGGTGTAACATTTCACCTGAATCAGAAATCCCGCCGTTCACACACCAGTGGTAGCCTAATTCCCCTCACCTGTGTTGTCGAGAGGTTCCAATGGTGCAGTCTTTATCTCACATAACAAGGGCCACATTGTTGTTGTTATCAGAAGGAGAAGGACACACACATTACTGTTCAGTCACCGGGTTAGGTGCCTCATTATACGATTATTATTTTGATTGTGGGCCTATACCCATGAGAAAAGCAGACACTCGAACTGTAAGTCTTTCATGCACACAAATGTAACCGGTGTGAATCGGTGAAACTCACTCTTCAGGTATGTAATGGGCCACCCGCGTCAACGAATAGCTAGTTTTTCTTAGGCGTAGTTGGTAGTGGTTGCGCTTGGAAGTCGAGAGGTGGCAGGTTCGACTCCCGGTGGGAGCAAACATTGGCCAGTATGCCTCTGACGGAGCTTGCAAGACCACGTCTGTTACATACCAGTTACACAGACATAAAGACTACTGAATCTATCTAATACTAATATAATGAATGGTGTTACTACAACATGTAGATAATATGTTGAGTCGGGTGGCTGAGCGGTTAAGGAATCGGGCTGGTAATCAGAAGGTTGCCGGTTCAATTCTTGCTGTGCAAGAACATTGTGTCCTTGGGCAAGGCACTTCACCCTACTTGCCTCGGGGGGAATGTCCCTGTACCAACTGTAAATCGCTCTGGATAAGAGTGTGGATAACCAAAAAGAACAATGTGTATGCCGTACAATGCTCTTCTTCACAAGTTAAATAAATGATCATTTCACTACTTTCATAGAATTTGGATGTATCATTCATGCTAAATGACTAAATGCAAATGTAAGTGACGTTTCTGAAGTATCGATGGTGGCTCCACGGGGGCGTAGCTCTGCTACCAGTAGATGAGAAAAGTGTGGCAGCTAAGACAGTGATGCAATAATGATGAGATAAACGTTTTCCTTTGTGACTCCTCTGCCTCGGAGCGTAGAAGGCCCAACCCTAAAGCCACACCCTGCTGTGGTTGAGGAAGGGAAGAGGACGTCAACTGTACACAGAGACGCTGTCACTAGAAACAGTGGTGACACCCTATAATCCTCTTAGGTGAGGGATGGGTGACAAATAGTGGGTACCAAAGTGTGGGGTGTTTTCATAACAGATTAGCAGCTCTTTCATGAGTTTTATCAGAGAGAGAGAGCCGTGTATGTTTTCTGTTTCTAAATAACATAAACATAACTCATTAACATAACTAACCCTAACCCTGAATAGGTATACTCCTCATCTGTCTGTCAAGGGAAACACTTTGAACTTCTATATGTTCACAGGGCAAATCATACAATGCTAAAATGATAAGGTAAGGAGTATTGCAATCATAATCGAAACTGGCGTATTCACCAGAGCCTAGCGGTGTTGAAAACAGCCCGAGCTTCATGGCCAGAGGCTGAGGTGTGGGCTACAGCTTGCAATTCAACCCCGTCAGAGAGGGAGCGTAGAGGGAGTGAATCATTGAAGGTGTGACTTGGGAAAATGATTACCTAGACTCTGAGCATGTGAGAAAGCTATCTGGCTACAAACCCATGCACAGGACTGAACACACACACAGCCTACCAAACCACGACTCTGTAAAAGAAGTACGTATTTTTGAGGATTTATTTATAGAGACAGTTGGAGAGAGAGACAGGACAACAGGGAGAGAGATGGGAAGACGTGCAGGAAATGGCAGGGTGTGGGATCAAACACGGGCCCCTGCGTTAAGGCCTTACCCGTAGTGTTACACGCTCTCACCCAATGAGCCAACAGGGCACCCCGTTTGTCAACTTCGAGGCCTTCCACTGCCGTCTCATCCTCCCTCTGTCACTGAAATTACAGCAGAATTAAGCATTCATAGTGAGGCGAATATCAATTATAATAAAAAGAAACATTTCAAAACCTCCGTCCTGCATCCAGATCATGCCGTCTAGGTTCTAGGGGTCCACTGCTGAACACGACACCATGCACTGTGCATGCAGAGGCCCCCGGCATCAGCCTATCACTGAAAGTCTTACGATTCGCCCATCTGTTGTTCTTACGAAGGGGCTTAACCAGAGTGTTGTGATGTTTGTTTACAGCATGGGCCCAGGCTGTGGCTGCTCTGATGATCATCGGGCTCATCATCCTCATCATAGCCTTCATCATCTCCTGTATCGCCCTCTGCTGCACCCTCAACATCAGCCTCCTGCCTATCATCGGAAGCTTACTCTTCATCGTTGGTAAGCAATCTTAATATGCAGACTTAATGGGAAAACATGTTTTTGTTCAGATGTTTCTACTCTCCAGTGTCAGTGGATTTTACAGGAGAACAACCACTCCTCTCTAGACAGAAAGTCACCAAGCCTTAGTTTGTGTTTCAGCTACCATAGGGGAGACAGAGCAAAGGAAATAAGTGGTTTAGGAAAGGGTGAAAGTGTTCTGTAGAGAGAGGCAGCATATAAAGAACTGTGAGAAGATGAGGTAAGATGTGGGAGGTTTGAATCTTCCCAGATAAGAATTGGCATCAGTCTTTCTGCAAGGACACTTAGGGCAGGGCTGTGGTATGGCGTTGCCGTGGGAACTTGGAGAATGTGTGAACTCAGACTGAGTCATCAGTCTTATTGTCATAAAGCGACACTCCCACACGACTGAGCCAGGTCTCTTCCCTCAGAGACCACGCCCCTAAAACCTGGGCCCAGATTTCAGATGAACTCAGCTCTGCTCGTCTAACTCAGTCATGCTGGCGCTCAGGGAAAAGGGAGAAACGTTGCACTCAGAAGTTCAACAGAAATGATGTGTTATAGGAGTGTGGATGTCTTCATGTTTAGTCATGATTACTCATGACTAAACATGTGTGTGTCATAGTCGAGTCTGCCTGTCTGTCACACAGTTGACTTCAGTTGAACTTTTCTCTTCCTGTGGGTCTGTGTTGACTCTGTAGTTAGTAAGTATCACTGTCTAGACTAGAGATTGGTTCTCTCCCTGAAAACATGAGAATGATAAGACAGTCTACTTCAGTCGATCTTTTAATAGTAAACTATGTCAGTCAAGCCCTCGGTCTGGCCTAGCAGAGCCACAGTACCACTACGTGAAGGTATTTTCCACACAACCCTGATAGAGTTGTCAGTCTCTCACACCACTGTGTCACATTCTCCCACCAGCTGCTCTTAATCAGACTCTCACCAGCTATCTTCTAAACCCTCTGTACAAAAAATAGATATTACAGCGTTAGTTATCAATGGTAGCTATATATAGTAGGACCATGTCCTGATCCATTGCTTTAGCCACATGCACCACTATCACTTCAATTGGAGATCATAGAACAAGCTGTATCTTATTGAGGTTAAAGTCCAGCCCCTGAGAGAGGAATGCTGACCTCACCTGTGTATGTCTCTGATGGTTTTCCTCTCCTCTCCCACAGTGGTCGTCCAGATCATCGCCCTCATCATCTATCCAGTCAAGTTCAACGACCTGATCTTCGAAGGTCACTATGACTTTACCTGGGCCTACGGCTTTGCGTGGGGCGCCACCATCCTGACCATCGGTTGTGGCATTCTCTTCTGCTGCCTGCCACGCTATGAGGACGAGCTCACAGGCATGGCCAAGACCAAGTACATCTACTCCTCTGCATAAGGAAGTCGCCCGGCCCCAAACCGTACCGCTTCCTGTAACCATAATCCTCTCCCTTCCTCTAACCACTAACGGCAGCCCTTTTCGTCCCCTAACCCTGCCCCTTCCTCTGCCCCTAACCACACCCCTAGATCCACCCCCTTCTCCCCAGCAGTGTCCTCCCTGTCCCTGGGTGCTAGTGTGGGGTCAGTGTTGTTTTTCTTGGAAATGGGTGATGGTAGTGTAGGATGGTAAAGGACACTTCAGAGGGACTTTGCTGTTGTCATTTCCTAAATGGATGTCCCTTTACACTCCCCACGCGTTAATCCGACGGTTTCAAAGTCACATTCAAACCGTGACACCATGGGATGGGGTTGTGGCAGACGGATCGGTCTCCACATGTCATTTGGTCGTCACAAAAATCACCTAAGTGCACTTAACAACTAGGTAGTCACCCTGTAATGTCTGAAACATTAGTAATAATGATGGTTTCTCAAATACGGGTTAGCTTAAAGAAATGATGTCAACTAATTTCCCCCAGAGGGACTTAGTTCTAGATTAGACTTCATTTGTGCCCCAGTATAGTCCCCAACTGTTCCAGCCGACTACGTCACTTGCTCACAGTTTGTAAGATAAGTTACAATGTTGTGGACACCTCTCTACTTCTACATTCTATTTGTGCTTGTTGAAAAGATGTATTCTCTCTTATCCTGAAGCATCTTAAATTCTGCAGATTATTGCTTGGTTAGTATTAAGAAGACAGTTCTGAGGAGTGAGGGCCATAGGTAAATTAGAGGATGGTTATAGCCTGACTGTGTATCGCAAGGAAACACGATGAAACTGAAGTGGAAGGTGATTTGGAATGTATTTCAGTTTTGTTTTGGCCGTTTTGTACATTTGTGTTTTTTGTTTTAGTATGTGTTTTGATCTTTACTAAAATATATTTTTCTTTGATGATAATGGGTAAGACTGGGTATGTGCTGCATTGTATACATTTTATATTTCATGAACACAAATGATAATACACTACAGATTCTACTATAGAATAAAAAAATTGAAAGGTCCATTCCATGTGGTTAAAATTAGTCTGGCTTCAAAACTGTCAATAGCTGACAGAAGACAACAATATTGGTAAAAAGGGTTATTTTTGCTAAAAGTATATTGGATGTTGGCTGTCAGTATTGGAGCCAGACTAAATGAGTGCTGTAAGGAAGTCAGTGTGAGGGAAGCAGACGAGAGCCTCATGGTGTTCAGTAGCACTGTTGGCTTGCTGCTCTCTCACTCAGACTTGTGATGGCTGGCTGGGCGCTGTGCTGTACGATGGCAGAATGTCTAAGACCCGTGCCTTAATTTCTTGATAAAAAACTTGTTGTTTATGTACTGAATGCTTTACTAGACATACTGTATGTCAATTTGCAGGTCATTCAATATTCAGTGACTGGCTATGATCACCTGTTATTTCCTTTGGTCTCATAGGCAGTTTTCACCTGTATGTGTATTTTTAAGCAATAAAGAATTTCTTTAAAAACTAAATAGTGTTTGAACTGAATGCTATTGGAGCGAAATTGCAAAGTAAAGGTGACTAGAAAGAGCATTTCCTGCTGAAAATGCGTTGGAATGCTGAAATCTGAAATACATTTTTTAAATGGCTGAAAATACAATTCTCCCGGTGCTCACGATGGCCAGTCCGCTACTGGACACCCATAAGCTGTTGACTCAATGTAAATGTATAAACTCTACTATCTTATACTGCCAAATGAACTAATGCCATGGCACGCTTGACTCGTTTTGACGAGTCAGATATCTACTCTGCATCTAATCCTGAGCTCTTAATCTCTCCCTCAAACCCAGGATGGGAATTTGTGAACAATCTCGGCTATGATGTCTTTAAATTTGACATTAACGTCTCTGAACTCTTGGCTAAAAGATCTGTAAGCCTCTTCTCACAAACAAGGGAACTGGAGAATCTTAGAATAGAGCCCAAACAAAGTGTTTTAGACTCTATACTAACAGGATACTGGGTGTAATGGGTGGGGTCAGATGGCTGAGCGGTTAGAGAGTCTAGTGAGGCTAGTAATCAGAAGGTTGCCGGCTCGATTCTTAGCCGTTGCAAAAATATGTTGTGTCCTTGGGCAAAGCACTTCACCCTACTTGCCTCAGGGGGAATGTCCCTGTATGTACTGTAAGTTGCTCTGGATAAAAGATTTGTACATATTTCATAAACAGAAACCATTAACAGGGTATTTCGAAGTATGACATAGTAATTCTGAAGAAAAATATAGTATGGCTGATTTAGGGTGTCAACTATGCTCATCACTGTTTCCACAGTATTTGTGTAGTTGGGACAAGCAGACAGGATGAGTAAGACAAGATTGCCATACCACCCCAACACACACTCACTGAGAACCACACCCAGGAAAGGAAGAGTATTTATCTGTATGCGTGTGTGAGAGAGTTTGTTTTTGAAACCGGTTACTGATGTTCCTTTGCATGCCCTGACAACACAGAGAAGGATTCAGGCAGGGAGGATTAGAGTGTGTGTTTGTGTGTGTGAGTGTGTGTGTGTTTGTGTGTGTGTGTGTGTGTGGAGGAGCGGGGAACAGAGAGTGCAGAAACATATTGACATCTAGTCCTAGCAGACCTATCCTCTGGACAGGAGAGAAGGAGCATTAGATCCCGATTAAATAAGACATACTTCCTTTAGTCCCCCAGCCCCATGGAAATGATGTTTCTATTTTTTATTTGTTTGATTTACCCAAGGTGGTTGTCAAAGCTGAACAGGCCAACGTTTTTAACAACCACAGAACAAACTGAGTAGGAGTACTTCCATAGAATTCATATGAATGATAATAAGATAGATAGGGTCACTTAGATATAATAGTACCTTTAAACAGCCACCAGGGAGCACTATCAACGTTTGTCATACAATAACATTTTGATTAATCTATCATTTAATTCCCCGTGTTCAGAAGGAGGTGGAAGTTGTCGGGGTGTAACATTGTGGTCCTGGGTCCATCAGGGTCGATTGCCAATCACTCACCTTTATAAGTCTTGTCACTCTTTGCCAAATGATTGTTGTGGGTGTGTTACCAAGCCTTTTATAGCTAGAGTGTTGACTCTGGATTTACCTGTATAGTCATTGTCCTTGTCTCAGTTTGTTCATACCTTTTTGTCAGTTCCTTGTTTTGATTTTGGATTGTTGTTTTTCCTTGTGATGTTATGTTTGGCAAGTAAACCTGAGTTACCACATCCGGCTCTCTCTAACGTCTGTGTGTCAGCACCTGGGCCCCGACCAACCTGGGCCTGGGATTAAGTGACGGCTAAATCGGGAGTAAAGTACATGAACGCACAGACTTCTTGTCTGTAACTCAATATTGTAGATATATAAATATAAAAAGAGTAACAGTTATTAAAGTTACTGTGCTATTTGGAGTATTTATTATGTTATTGAATACATTCACTAGATGGCAGTATTTTCTTTGCAGAAAGGACTACCGGTAAATAACATCACCAGATTCAAATCTGCAACACTGGGTAACTCACAACTATGGACTCCAAGAGGGTTTGAGGGTCAAATTGCGTCAGGTCATTGTTGAACATCTGTCAGCTCTACCTTAATCACACAAATGACACGGTGGAATTTCACAATACAGAAAATCAAGGTAGTGTACTGAAGTGTTCCAGTGAGGACGGCCCTTTCTGCCCTTTCTCAAAATACACCTGTCCCCAGGAGACATATATCACTGTCTCGGAAACCCCAAATCATTTGGTGAGCAGACATTACAATACAGATAATGTAAAATTCCTAAACAAATACATAAAACCACCTTAAGTACTTTAGAAGAATGATCACAATGACTCTTACTTAGAGACTTGTTGCTCTTGTTGGTTTAGCTGCAACTGATAACAAATTATTGTACTCGCTGTGAAATATTTTTGCCGTTGCTTGCTTTTCTACAGGTACACTCTTACACTTTTTTTTGAGGTTCATGTTGTTTAATTGTAACTTGTTTAACTACATGCTCTTATGGTTCTTCCCTTTGGCACTTATTTAGATTTTTCACAATGTATGCTTCATTCCCCCAGATGGAACTGAACACATGAACCTGCTGCATACTTATAGAGTATATTTTCAAACATCAGTTTTTAGAAAATGAGTGGCCACGGATGTGCAGCTTCTGACAGTGTTGTGGATGCGGAGTGAAACTGGGTTCTCAACATGTCAGCCAACAGACACATAACTGCTGACTCCCATGCTGTTTCTGAGCTCATGGTACATACAAAAAAAGAAAGAAACATTGTGGTTATCCACCTGTAAACAACCTGTGTCCTATCTGTGTTTCCAGGTTTACAATTAGGCCAGTGAAGTTGTTTATTTACATTTATCTGATAGTAACTAAGCAACCGGTTTATCAACTAGGCTACTGGTGTGTTTGTTTCCAGTTACCACAGCAGTGTCAGGGTGGCTTTAAAATGTGAGGAACCCACTTCCTGCTGGATAGGAAAATGAAGAAAGACTTCCTGTTTCAAGAAGATACGGTTGTCAACCAGCTGCGAACACGCTGAGCTATCCTACTCTGAAATGTTCAGAGCACCAGGCACCTGAGGCTTTCAAACTAGGCCAATGTGTCGAAATAAAAGTGTTAAAACACAGATGACACAAATACTGCATGCAATACTAAATTCAAATAACGCCCCCACTTCTCTTTTGGTAGCTGTAAGTTAACATAGTGGCCACAAACGCACACACCCTCCCACACATTCTTTAAATGTCTACAAATACCCCCAATCTCTGATCAAATACCCCCTCCTCCCCCTGCATCTGAGGATCCCTGATGAACACTTTCCTCTCTGCTGTGACTCAACATCAAGGGAATGGGGAGTGTGTTACCTGCTTTCCAGGCACTGTCTGTCAGATGGGCATGGGTACGACAGACAGGTCGTGGGTTCACTTTCAGAATGACTTTGTTAGAAAGAGCAGGGACTGAAACTACCTGAGAAGATATCAAACAGCAGAGCATGAGGATGAGCGAGTGTGTGTGTGTGTCGGGGAGGCAGAGCAGTGGGAGGGTCAGACAGGGGAAAATGCGTGGGGGCGGGGTTGAGAATGATGCAGCGCATGGTTACAAACTCTAGATCAGAATGATTCATTATTAGTATTAGTGTGTTAGTGTTCCCTCTTTGTGTCTCCACAAACTGCTGACAATATCACTCATTGGGAAACGTCTGTTGTGGAGGGTTGAGGAGTGTTGTAATAGACATGTAAGTGATACCGTAAGATGTAGAACAAATTTGCAAAACAATGAGTACTGCTTTGAACAATGCACGCACATGCACACACACACAAAATGAAAAGTCAGTGTTTCAGATTTCTTAATAAAAATAATTCATTTCAGGACAACATATAAATAATCACACAATACAGATATTTGATATGAATAAATACTTAACAAACAAATCAAGGCTTGTCGTACAATACCCTATTATTGAAAGGTTACACAAAACTGACCTCACACCTTTGCATTTTTGTTACAGCTTTGCTTGGCAATGTCTACCATTGGAATGTCCCTACGCATATCAAAGTACCGAGCCAGATTCCAGAGCAGCTTATAAAGTGTTGTGCAACAAGTCTGTGATGCTATGAATCCAGTTCAGACCCAGAAACCTTCAAGAACCCTTGGCAAGCTGACTGCTAATTGCCCTTATGTGTTTCTACTCTGATTTAAGCACATCTCTCTATCTAGAGCTAGGCTGTCACCAAACGTCTTGTCGTCAACAGACGCCAGCTAAGCAGGTATCTAACAGGCAGGCTGTCCTCAGCAGGGCAGAGCAGCAACGCCGGGTACATGATGGCACGTCAAGTTTGTTTGGCAGGAATGAGGAAAAAGAAGAAAGGTCAGTTGTAGAAAGCCCAGATCTGTCAGGAGATCTCCGACTGCTGCGAGTCTGGGGCTGAGGCATCGTGTGAGCAGACCTCAGAGGAGAACCGGCCAACCGGAGGGGTCACGACTATCCTACCGACTACAGGCGCACATCACTGCAGGGCTGCAGACCAGGCATGGAGACTGAGGGCCTGACAAGGAATACTTCCTGTGAAGGGACCCAGACTACTGTGGCCGTGCAGAGATGAAGGAGAACAGTGGCTCCTACCTTCCAAAAGCATGTTTTCCACCTGTTTGCATCTGTCCCCTCCCTGCCTCTCTCTCTCTCCTTACAGGGGCGTGGTGTTTGCTCTGCTACAGGGGCGAGGTGAGAGGTTGGAGAACAGCGGTGGGGAATTCACCTCGTGTTATTTTCTCTTTCCCTTCTGACACACTCCCTTCTTTGTTGGCAATCCCCTACTCCTCACTCCTCCTCTCCCTACCCTCCTCCTCCTCCTCCTCCTCTCCCTCCTCTCCCTCTCCCTACTCCTCCTCTTATCTGTTCCTTAACTGAATTCAGTCAATAACTGGCCTTGTCAACAACAGTTGGAGTTCTGTGGAGGACAGGTGGAGACCGGACTCAAGCCTTGCTCTACCCTGTCAGGGCTAGCAGTGACTGGGCTAGCAGTGTCAGGGCTAGCAGTGTCAGGGCTAGCAGTGTCAGGGCTAGCAGTGACTGGGCTAGCAGTGTCAGGGCTAGCAGTGACTGGGCTAGCAGTGTCAGGGCTAGCAGTGACTGGGCTAGCAGTGACTGGGCTAGCAGTGACTGGGCTAGCAGTGACTGGGCTAGCAGTGTCAGGGCTACCAGTGACTGGAGTTCTCCAGTCCAAAGTAAAAAAGTGGTCAACAGCAAACAGTGTCACACAACCACTAAGGCAACATCTCTGTTCCGTGCCATGGAGAAGGTGGAGTATTACTGCCATCTAGATTTACTGTATTATCCAGGCTAAAATGTGACACACACGAGCATGCATAAGCACGCACGCACACGCACGCACGCACACAGGCTCTGTGTTATTAAGAGTGTTGTATTTCTGTACAGGTAGCACCATACTGTCAGGGTCCTGCCTGTCCAGTGTCTGCAGCTCTCTCTCTCTCACACACACACACACAAACACACTGTACATCAGCAGTTTACAGTGGGACTGACGACTGGCGCTGGTACACCTGTTTACGTGTCACATTTATGCAGTAAGCAGGTTTCTACGGTAACCAGCCTCCTTCCCTGTTGGTTTGGCCCGACTAGGCACTGCTCAGAAGAGGTCAGGTCCAACCTCCGCTGGAACTCTACAAACTACAGTAGTAGTCGCTTCACAGACAGACACACAGACAAATGGTATTCCTTGGCCAGATTCTAAAGCAGACGCATATCTCATGCTCGTGGTTTTACATACAATCATTTTGTCCAAATGTGATAGAACGTGTCCTTAGGTAGATACATAATGTAGGCATGAGTTAGCTAGTCAGTAGTCACACAGGTTCCCCCTCCTATACATGTAAGATTATAGAACTGCACTGAGAGGTCGTCTGTCGCCCCTCCCCCACCCTCATAAGACAGTTGACATGGGGAGGGGGTCCTTGTAACAGTGTTGCATTGACTGGCATGGTGGGCACAGGATGGCACAACTAGGTCGGGTCCAGTTCCCTGGCTTCAGCCGCGATAGATCTGTTTGAAGTGGTCACATTCGTTGCAGTAGCCCTGCTTCTCCTGGTTGGCGTAGTGGTCGCAGCCCTGGGTGCGGCACCTCTGCTTGGACTTCTCCTTGGGGGCCTGGGCCCTGCGGCTCTCCCTCTGGCCCCGCGTGTGGCACTCCGGACACAGGTCCGTGCAGCCCGGGGACTCGTTGCTGCAGCCGCTCCGCCTGCACTGGGTCTGGGTCTGGGTCTCGGTTTCTGTCTGGGTCTGGGTCTGGGTCTGGGTCTGTGTCTGGGTCTGTGTCTGGGTCTGCGTCTGGGACTGTTTGGGCTTGGCAGGTCGCTAGAGGAGGGGGGAAGGAGAGCATATGACACCATGTCAGCAGCTATACCAGGGGGGTGGGTCGGGGCGGTGGGTGGGGGGGGTAGAGATGGGGGTGAACAGGATGTCAGACGAGGTCAGGATGGACTCACCATGACCGGGGGGGGGGAGTGCGGGGTGCGGATGGCGGCCTGGTTGAGCCGGGCGCTCTGTTCTTTCACGTAGCACTTGTTGCAGTAGCCCTCCAGCATGGCCTTGCCCAGCGACCCGCAGCCGGGGCCGCGGCACCGCGTGGCGTTCTGAAACCCGGCTCCGAAGCGTGGCGGCTCTGTGTCGGCGCTGGGGGTAGGGCTAACTCTGCACGGGAGAGAGAGAGAGAGAGGGGGGGGGGAGAGAGAAAGAGAGTCTTGTCAGAGAGAATCAACTTCACACAGGCTCAAATAGCTCCCAGTTTTCCCTCTGCCTAAAACTAACCACATGGATCCAAGCGATACAACCACACTACACCTCGTCAGACGCTACAAACCAGCATATTGGAAAACTCTTAAATGAAGGTGCTGCGATACTAAAGGTAGGCTGGGTCTAACTTACGATGGTTGGTCTGGAAGTCCACATAGCAGATGGTGCAGAAGCCCAGCCTCTCCGGCGTCCCAAAGAACTGGCAACCCGACCTCTTACAGGGTCGTGCCAGTGGCGTCTGCCAGGCTGACGTGTGCCCGTGGCCGGGGGCCAGGCCGGGGTTCAGCCCAGAGGTGGCCGACCTCTCAGAGTCCCGGGGCTGGCTCCAGCCCGACGACAAGGCCTCAGTCCTGGGGGTGATGTGCTGGGGCTCCCCCCGTTCTGTGGCAGTCCTCTGCATGCAGGGGGTGCAGAGCCCATTGAACACCCTGAACACCTCCTGGCGACACATGCTGCACCTCTCCGCCTCCGCTTCCCGGCCCCCCCCACTGAGGCCAGCCGGGGTGGGCGGGGAGCGGGAGGCCCTGGGGAGCCCCGGGGGGAGCGGGCGGGGTGGCGGTGGCGGCGGCGGCCGGGGGAGGGGCGTTCTGCCGGGCGTTGAAGCAGCGCTCGCATAGGCCGTCGTGCTCCACACTGAGTGTGAACAGGCAGCCTGGCGTCTTGCACTTCATGGCGTGCGTCTCGCTGTACAGGCTGAGGCTGGGCGCCGTGGGAGGGGCCGAGCGGGGGCTGGACAACACCGCTCTGCCCGGCGGGCTGGTCCTGCCCCCTCTGGTCTCCACCTCCACCCCCGCCACACCCCCTCCCTTGGTGGGCGCCGCCTCCATGTGGTGCCCGTTGGCCTGGCGCTTCTCGAAGCACTCGTGACAGTGGGGCTGCGTGTCCACGGAGACGTAGAAGGTGCAGCGCGGCGTGGCGCAGCGGATCTCGATGAGGGAGAGCTGGGACACGGAGAACGGAGGGGGTCTCTGGGACTGGGCCTCCCACACCTGCTCCTTGTCCTCCTGCCAGCGCTTGTACTCGTGGTTGACCAGCTGCAGGTAGTCCTCCATCAAGTTCATGTCCTCCGGAAGGTTCCCCTCATCCAGCCTGAACACACAGGGGGACACACACGCCTGGTCAGCACCACAACTACACTCAACAACCAAACAGCACAATAACAGAAGCCATGGAGTGGTTTTGGTGTCGTCATGATGAGACAGAGGGTTCTCCACCCGTGGGTCCTCACCGGGCGGCGTTGATGATGCGCGTGGTGTCGTAGCCCAGGCCGATGACGGGGATGTCCAGCAGGACCAGGTACTCCTGCAGCAGGCGGCCCTTCTGCTGCTGCTCCTTCTCCGTCAGGAAGTGGACCTTCAGCTCCTCGAAGCCCCCCCGGCCCGGGTTGATCAGGGGCACCGCGCGGATCTCTGACACACACACACACACACATAGTTAGTTAAGCGTCAGTAACGAGTCAGTAACTCGTATAAATAGTGACTAGTATCTCTGACTAGCAGTGACGAGTGTCCTGCTCCCCACCTGGTCCACTGTCTTTGATGGTGATGAGAGGGGCAAAGTGCTGTGAGTCGTAGCCGAGGACTATGGGATACTTGTAACACTCCCCCGGAGGCCACTGCAGTGGCAGGTAGACCCCGCCCACGTTCAGCGGCGAGAAGGAGGAGCCTGACTTCATGCTGCGCAGCACCTGGTCTGTAGGGGTACAGGCATCAGAAAGGGGACACAGCTAGACACAACAACTGTGTGGTCCTCGTCGCATGGTTCACATTCCTGCCTCAATGCCAGGTTACGGTGCTGCATGGGTTTGAATCCCGACCTAATGCGCTCTTCTGATCTTCTCCCCTCACCTCCCAGAGTTCACTAGCCAATCCGTTTGCAACAAAGGATAGGGGAAGGGAATTCCCTCTCTCATTTAATAACTGTTTATGTTCCCAGATTGATTCCACTGGTATTTACCTGCTAGTTAGCTGTCATGTGGAGATGGTGGGTATTTTTCTGGTTATTCCTTTAATTATATAGTAACAATGTTTTTTTTCTGGCAATTACAATGTTTAAACTACCTGTGGTAAAATGCTGTCTGGTGGGGCTTGGTAATTCCTACTTTATATTGTAGGTACAAAGGACTACTGACTTTTGTTATTTCCCAATAAATGTTCTATTTACTAGCATAGGTTTTGCTCGTACCAGACCGTGAGTTTCTTGTATATGACGTGCCTGCTAATACTTGGTACTTGGTACATCTCTGTCATGTAGAACAGCGAGGCTCAAGTGGTGACCCCTGACCCCGCAGCCCCACCCACCTGCTATGACGATGATGGGTCTGCGGAGGATGTTGGAGAGGATGAAGATGTGGATGTCCTCCAGGGAGTCAAACTGCAGCCCGTTGCTGCTGGACGCGGGAGACGCCATCTTGACTATCTTCTCCCACTCCTCCTCCCAGTTCTGCACCATCAGGACGACAAGCATTAACATTAACCACAGCGTTCCGGTCTGTACCAGCCCCCATGTCTGCGAGTGTGCGTGCGTGCGTGCGAGCGTGCATGCATGCGTGCGTGCGTGCGGGCTCCTCACCGTGGTGGTGTAGCGCAGGCCTGTCTGGGTGAACTCCTGCGACTGGAGCAGCTCCGTCTGGAAGCGAGCCCTGAAGCTCCCCGTGTCGGTCTCCTTCAGAACCCCGTGGAGAGCCTTCCTCAGGACCAGGTCGGTGTCCTGCACCCCCAGCATGTACTGGGACGCTGCGTGCAGCAGGCAGTTCCCATCCCCTACACACACACACGGAGAGAGGGGAGTTTAGCGTCGCTTAGCGGACCGTACGTCTCTCGTGGAGGAAACGGGAGACGAGCCTGAGAAACGTTTCGTGGCCCTGTTTCTATCGGCGTCCTCGTTAGTGTGCTGGACTCGTCTCCCGTGTGTCACCTCACTGTCTTTAACAAGTAGAGTAAACTTTTGGACCTGTACAGTTCATCCACTGCTGGAAGCTGTGTGCTGTGTGCACACATACTGCCTTCTACACAAGTTAACTACGTTGCTCTTACACCACTCGTAAACTGTCTTGACCACAAAACGCAAACATTTAATTTTATCTCTCATTACAGGCCTGGGTCTTTCTGTCATTGTGAAACATGAGAAAGTGTGTATCTGTGTGTGTGTGCTTGCATGCCTGTGTGTGTGTGTGTATGTGGTTGGTTTGAAAAACCCTTCTTACTGCTACACTTAGCAGAGGAATTTCCCTCACTTGAGCTAATTTGAGTGTGTGTGTTTGTGTGTCAATGCTGTGAGCGTCCATTCCACTCATCCCCTCTGATCCTACCAACTGTGGACTTTCCAAAGGGGCAGAGCTTGGACTGTGGAATGCTCCCCACTGACAGCCGTCCCAGCCAACCACCAGCATCTTACTTCAGGGTTGGGCCACGTGTGTTGCCATGTAAAATGTACATACACTGGTTGTCCAGTGAAAGAAGGAAGTTGTGACACATGACACCCTTGGCCTTCCTCTTTCTCTGTTTCTGTTGTTTCTTTATTTCTGCGCCTCTGTACACCTGAGCCTTACGGTGACGACTGGAATCCATAGCAACCGCTACAACGTCACACAATCTGCGCTGCATTGAATCCCCTCAACTCCTTGTGTAAGGTCTGAAGTCCAAAGTAAAGTGTAGCAACATATGGCTATAATTCAATAACACTACCTTTAAGCACTGTCTACACATTCGGTTTTTGATTGTCTGCTCAGCAAGTTCAGTCAGATTTAACATTAGCTTCTCAGCAGCTTGAGAGAACTGAATGCGAGACAGAATTAGGTTTCTGTGTGAACAAACATGATTCCAATGAAACCAAAAACAAGCTTCCGCTGGTCTCTCGCTCTGGTCTCAGGTCACCTTCATGTTCCACCCAGAGGTTGCATCATTCTGTACATGTTTTGTAATGTTCTCTTCTGAGAGAAAATACCCAGATACTCTATGTGCAAAACCCCCTCCTCCATTGACACGGCTTCAAACGTTCTTTAAACTGTTTTATGATCCACACGGATGTCTGTGCATTAGTCAAACAAGTAGCCACATCTATCAGTGATGGCCACCAGCTAACCAAGCTCTCATCAAGCCCTGGGGAACTAGTTCATTCCAGAAATCTGAAGAACTGGCTGTTGAAAACGCATCCTGTTCCCACCCACAAGAACACATGACACACAATCTGGGAAATACCCATAAACATACTAAACAATCCCATCCATTAGGAAAAAGACCGGAATTGCATTAGACACTCTGAGGAAATACTTTGTCCATGAATGAGAGGGATTGAGGCGTGTGTCCTGTCCCAGAGTCTGTCCGCATCTATGGCTTTCTGTCTTCTTCTTCTGCCCTCATCTGTGTCAGCCTGCGCGCCCGACCACCTGCCTGTCGGCCCGCCCGCCCGCCAGGCTACCTGCTCGTCTGTCTGACTCTTCCTCCTGTCCTTGTCCCTGTCCTCTGGTCACCTGATGCTGTGTGCTTGTGTGACTCAGCATCGAACACTCCGGCTCAAAGTCATTTCTGGGTCATGAAAAGCTCCACATTCTGCCCATGACACATTACTACCGCTCCACACATGCTTCTTAAGACACGTCATATCCCTACGCCCCGACACACACCCACTTATACCCCCCTCCCCCCACTGTGCCTTAGGTACACCTGCACAGGGAATTACTGGGAGGAATTTCCAGTCATCATAGAACAAGAGCAGGGTCAGGACAGAGACATGTGAACGTTAGGGGTCTTTCTCAAGACGCCACTTAACAGAAACCCCCAAAATACCTCATCGCTTGACTGAGTTACTGGAACACACGCTTTCACAATCTACAAAGGACAGAGGCCTGTGATTCGCAGTCCACATACAGGAAGCTGTATTATCCCATCGAAATGGAACAAGAGCCTCTGAAGCCTGAAAGAAAACGTGACTGTGAATTTCCCAGACGGGCTCAAATATCTGGCGTCAACAATCTCGTTGCTGTATGTTTTCAAACGTCCCTTCCTACTGTTTGGGGCTACTGTTCTGACGTCATGGTAGGCAGACAGCAGTCAAACCATCAGCAGTTAACGAATGTCGCACTTCTGAAAGTGGAAGGATGACATGAGTCTCACTTACTGTAAATGTGTGAATGGGTCATTTCTGAAAGCATGTTTTAAAGTACCTTGACTCATCTAGTTCTCACACATTATAATTCATCCACAGACGATGAGCATCCGAGTGGGACGCCTGGGGTGCTGCTACCATCACAAACCTTGAACCCCCAAACTGTAACCCTCTGTAATCCTGCCATACCTTCACCTTAGCCATCACCGACCTATAAAATATGTATGACACAACAGCCAATCCTGTGCTGGGAAAATAGGAGTGTAATGGGAGGGTTGTTTACCATTGGTTCTGAGGGGCACCATCTTCTTGACCTCCCGGCACCAGTTCAGCTTCTTCTCCTGCTCCAGGGAGGTCTGCATGGCTCGATCCAAGATGGCGGCCTGCACCACCTCTCGGAAGGCCTGGGGGAACTGGCTCATGCCGATCATCTCCAGGGTGTAGCGGTGCATGCCACGCAAGTGGTGCATGAGCCCACCGCTGGCGGCCGGCTTCACCACATCGTTGGGCACGCGCTCACGGATCTTCACCGCCTTCAGCAAGTTGCTGACGAACAGGAACTTGGGCAGGAAGTTCTGTCCCTGGGACATGGTGCTGGCCACACGGACTAGCACCAACGCTGAACTGAGAAGAGGGAAAATGGAGGAGTCTTGGATACGCTCACCACAAATGAAACCTGGAGGAGTCACATTGTTCATAGAAGGGCACAGATCATTGTGACTGGGGACCACAAGAGCTATTTTGGGTCGTTTGTTACTTTTAAACTTTCAGAAGATAAATATCCCAACAGCCTGTACAGGCCCAGTTGGAGTGAGCCATGTTATGCCTTGTAGAAATGTCTAATAACAGAAACAGACCTTAGGGACAGTCAGCCTATAGGACATAAGACTGGGAGAGACCAGTGAGCTACCTCACGCACACACCAACACAGCAGTCATGAAGAACAATGACTGTGATATAGGTCTAAGATGTAATGATGTATATGCCATGAATTATAAATCAACCTTCGATAACCCTGAAACTTGCATGAAATAGAGAGCTGTGACAAGCTACAAAAACAGGAACTGCTTTCAGAAGTGATAAGAATGGTGACTTTTAGTTTTACATAGTCTAAAATAACTTTCTCTCGCCAGACTTCACGAGTCTGTGAGTAGTCTCATTTGGCCTGTCGGCCACCTGGACCAGTGCTATGCTGTCCTACCGGGCTAGTTCCAGACACTGTGCACAGACAATAGTTAGGCTACTACTCTTTTGTTACCAATGAAGGACATTTCCAGAATTAGGCCATACACTAAAATGTGTTCACGGTAACCTTGGTTGACAAGTAGTCTGTTAATATTAGCAGCAGCCTCTATTCCTACAGGGGCAGACTTTGGGCAGACAGTGGCACAATGGTGCGCTCTGCGGGTGCCACACAAACACAATAACAGTCAGACTTTGCTGACGTTTAGGTTACGTAATTCCTCAAGCAGCAAACCTCTGAGACAATGTAACACTGCGGCTCGTGCAATCCACAAGCAAAGGTACAACGGCACATGAATTATTCATTTGACTGGTTAAAAGCCTTTTAATTGCTTGAGAGGGTGACGTCTTCGTAAACAATGGCTGTCAAAGCCATGGCGCCTACTGTCGTTCGCAAACCTATCACCATGTCCCTCGGAAACAATATACGCATAGGCATCGTGCTAAATTAAGAAATATGTCCAAAATGGAGAATACTAATGACTGCGTTACAAGAAAAAGATAGCAAAGGCTTGAGTGTTACCTGTGCAATATGTCGGTACCAACAAAGCCCTAAGGATGCTCAGGGTCTTCTGCCACTTCAGTCTGCACAACCACAGCTGTCCACGGCGCCATTCAGTCTTCTCAACCAGATCTATTTCGGTGTGTTCGATGTACACTCTGTCAAAGCACCCTATAGATCCTCCGAAGCTATTGTAAAGAACGGAACGGAAAGCCCGGGGATGGTTGAGGGGATTTCCAGGCTGGGACTTTCCACCGATCTCTCATTGATAGGTGCAGTTATGGCTTTTTGCCAGTAGGGGCGTCCGTCTGTGTCTCTGTACGGAGCGACGTTACGTTCTACGGGTTAGTGACGAATTGCGCACTGAAAAAGCATTGTCCCTCCTACTGTGCACAAAGGACGAGAGAGAAAAAAACAGTAGCGTCATTGCATGCATATTCCTCATGAGACTCAGACTGCCTAGAATAATCATTGGAACGAGGGTAGTCATATTGCCCGACCTAGCCATGACTCAGGAATCAAGAGGGGGGAAATCAGGGAAAGGAAATGGAAAGGAATGGGAAGGAAAGTAATAGCAATTCAAGAGGAGGGAAGAATAAAGGCACACGAATAGGATTACAGAACCGAAATTTTGTTACGTGAGAAATGGGGCCTTGAATCAGCCAACAGGTTATGTTCTCAGACATAACGTCACCAAATTCTAGGTTGCAACAGATTATTGGACAGAACGTTCAGTATCAGTCATTCCTAATTAAAGAAAAGGGGAAGCAGAACAAACCCAAAAGGCATTAGCCACAAAAAGCTATTCCGACATCGCAGAACACACGTTACACATGTGGATAGTTAAGTGGATGACAAAACCCTGTGTCACTTTCTCTATTTCGGAGTTGGGATGCTGATGTTTGTCTTCCCAATTCACTTAATTTAGCCAAAATAGGCTATTCTAATATTTGTATGGTAGGTCTAAAATAATAATAACAAATAAAAAAACGTTTCAAAATAGATCAACTACCCATTTTATTTTCAAAGTTGGCTTATATTTTCTATTTACTTTTATTTCCTGTAATCCCCATGTGACTACAAAACATATTCCTGTTAAGTAAAATCAGAAATCGATAGGCTGCTGTATGTCTGCTGTTGTACATAACATATTTCTCCATGCCTGTGATTTTCTTTGCAGCAGTGCCCTCTTCTGGACTTAACTGTAGTTTCCTCTACCATGCAACCCAACATAACATAGGTAGGCTACACTAAAGTTTCAATAGTCTGTAATAATTACTATTAGCCTACGTAGAAAGAAAATAAGTAGGCCAATGACATTTGTGAATACGACATTCAATATCCGTTTTTATAGTTGAACATGTCTAAATGGTATTTGGTGGTTAAAACATATGTTTATGTTAGTTGCAGTGCATCGCATTAACCACAAGATGGCAGACGTGCTCCATTTTAGTGTAGACGGAAGGTCATAACATTCCTTTCACTCAGCGCTATAGGCCTACAGAGAGAGAGGCAACATGTTTAGCAAGGGTTTGAATAGGCCCTACTCATTGAAAGTGGAATTGGCCTATACAAATGATGTACCGATATTTTCCCACGGCCTAGATGTTAGCACAACTTTAATTAGGCCTATTGTATTTCCATTCAAAATAGTTTTCCGTGGTCTGCATCTAGGTAAACCTAATAGTCAAAAGGTTAGCAACTGCACTTACAATTTTACATTTTTACTGTTAAATCATCAGATTTTCAAACAAGTTGTATATTGATTGATGTATTGCCAATAAAGTAGCAGTGGGTGGTCAATATATTTCCCCCAGATGAGTGATCTGAGCTCCATTTCCCATGGAAGCACTACAGAAGGCTGCAAGCTGTCTAAACCGGACTGTGCCATGTTCAAAAAGTATATGGCTGCATATTTTAATGAGAAACTTTAGCACTCTACTGGGCCACATACAAGTATATATGGTTAGGCCTATGTGTATGTGTGATTCATAGTTGAGTTTATATAGCTAGACTTATGCATAAAACAGATTGAATGCATTTTTGAAAGGGCCTACAACAAGAATAGAACGTTTAGTGTTTGGACCATCATAAACTGAAGCTGTAAGCATGCAGTTCACGACAGGCGAAACACATGGTTTACATTTTAACAAATCTATGGAAAAGGAAACATATTGTGCCTTTTTACAACCTAGCGGTTGGCCACAACTGTTATCAAGCCTGTGCTTGTAACACCTGCTGGCTAGCTTGTATTTGCATGATATAACATGTATCTGGAATATGGGCTACTGATTGCCCGTTGAACCCGCACCTGAGGGGTCGGAATCAACCGCACGCACGATAATTACAGGTCAATCACTGGCGCACCGCAGGCCCTGTCTACACCTCAGCCCAATAGAAGGTGCGCAGAGGCGCGCTTTTTATGAAGGCGGTGGAAGTCTATAAACACTAGCCCTGTGATCTCCTCACCAGCAGTTTACCACTAAAACATTTTTATAATCAGCCTTTATTGTTCGCTCCCTCCTTGTGGGAGATGCGCCCATGTTCATTTTTTAAAAGGGCAAATCAACCATAATTCAGTTTATAAACTGCGGCGGCGGCTGAGAATGCCTGGATGAATATTCATTAGCTTCTCTCAAGCTGCCACGCACGGTGATTCATTAGGCATATGTAAATATCACTCACTTTAATTGCCCCTAAACTGGCTCAACATAATGTTGTCATTAGCAAATTATTACTTATTTGTGAAACTAATGGTACAGTATGGCGTGAATGTTAAACTTCCACATATATGATTGCAATTATTATCCTCTGATTCAGACTCCATTCTGGGAGTGTTTGAGACTGATGGATCGCAGGCGGCTTGGAGTCTAGTCTTAGTTTGAAAGGAGAGGTATCTGGGTGTCTCGACGTTGAGCTAAATAGGAAACAAATGTGCTGTAGCCCATTAATTGCCGCATTTAGTAAACAAATCTGAATAACCATTTCAACAAAAATTATATACATTTATTGAAGTAACATTATATATTTATAAACATTTTAATCAAACAATATGTTTACATTTTTGAATTTGTGTTTTATAAAAAATATTAATCTTAAGTGTTTTACTAAGGGAAGCCTGTAAGTGTATCTGATAGTTAGAGATAGAGAAAAATACACATTTTCTTTTATCAAATTCAGTTTCTTAATTCATAATGTTTTCTTTTATTTTTGCTGGAACATCGGACTGAACATTTAAAAAAAAATCTAAATGTTTGCAGTTGTGATATATATTTATAATGATTAATTTGCCATAAATTAGACTGACAATGTAAAGGCCTATTTTTTACACTAATTCACTATTTAAAAAAAATAGTGAAATGTCATTGATGATTAAGATGTTAAGGTGTTGACTGGTTAAACAATAAGAATGAATATCCAAATACAATATCCTAAGTAAAGCCTAAACATTTACTATATGAAACATGTACCTTTAAAGATCAAACCCTAACTTGTTCCTTCTTCGACCCATCCACCTCTCTCTGTAATGGCTTCCTCCTCTGGGTGTCTCTACCATGCTAATAGGCTATACACAGCCATGCCATGGAACTGCTCAAACTTTTTTATGGAGCTAGCCACAGCTCTGTACAACAACCATGACAAAACAAGCCCACAAAAAAAGAAAAGAGAGGGAGATGGGGAGAAAGCTAATAAACTAATGTGATGGATGTTGTTCTTTTCCCAAAGGGTCCAGCACCATGTAAATTGGCCCAGACAATGCATTATGGATAAGGCAGTTGAGATTATAGCTTGTTAATGTGTCCCTCCCTCCCTCACCGCCCGCCCCTCTGTTTCTGAGCAGGCACTGACATGGTCACCTCATTGTTGGGCCATGAGGGTCTTAAGGTGCAGATGGAAAGAGAGGAGGGGGGTGTTCTGCTGCAATCTGCCAGGCGTTGCCAACCGTGTGTGTGAGTGTGTGTGTGTGTGAGGCAGACTTTTTAGGGATCGGAGCCCAACATGGAGACAGGCAGTCGGCAGGGGACAGGGCTGTGGACATATGCCTCTGGCCCCCTCCTTCCCCTCCACACCGCCACCCCCCTCTCCCCTGGCAACCCGGGGTGGCCCACACAGGCCTGTCCTGAGAGACGTCAGGCCATCTGTTGGAGGAAGTTGTTAGAGGCGCCTGGTGAAAGTTCAGCCTGGTTTTTCTTGCTTGCGTGGTCTCATCCTACCTGCTGAGGGATTAGAATCCTTAGCTGGATTCAACCGGGCTGCCCTCAGGTCACCGCCTTCATGTTGCAGATCACTCTGCATTTTCATGGCTATGGAGGGCTTTACAACCTGTTAGTTCTGAAGACGTGCACCACTGAAGTTCGATGAACAAGGCCTGTAGTTGTACTGCTGTGTTATCCTCAGAGGTCTATACAGGAAGGGCTTAGGACTTCATGATCTATTTGCTGGGGATGCCCATAGTATCACACAAGATGTTTGGATTACATCTGTCAGGTATGAATGTACTTACTGCAGCCCACATACATGTCAACAATGCAACATATTTGCCACAGGTAAATAACAGTCAGTCCACACCTGTCACATCTTCCAATCGATTAGAAAACAGCTCACTAGCATTGACCTTTTACATTACCTCTCTATAATTTGAGAAGGTTTTAATATAATCCATTGAACAAAATCACAACCATTTAAACTCAGTACTCCACTGATGAATTTTACAGAAAAGTTCCTGTCGAGTCCATCATTTAACGGAAAGTATGAACTCAACTCCAATCTCTCTTTAACACACACCAAGACGAACAGACAGCAGTTATTAGAGTGTAGATTTAGCAGCATTTCTTCAACGTCGTAAAGAAGCCGTTATCGTGATGTTTCGTTTTTTTTATCCGTCTGCTTCTTAGGACACCTCCGGAAAATGGTTAGGGCTGAGTTGATTTGAGGGAATTTGTGGACCATATGCTGCGGGTGGCAAACACCTTCGTTTAGATGGGCAATACCACGGCAGGTCCTAATGGGCACATCATTGGAGCTTGTTTATCTAATGCTCCTGTTAATGTTATTTATCGTGCCGCTGGCTGGCTTCATTGCTCCACAGCATGGTAAGGAAACAGACATAAGATATGCAAATGCTATCGTCGGCCTAAATTCGCTGCAGTAAAACAAAACATTTGCATTTGATATAGCACATAATAAAGTGGTTATTAGCATTTTAAATACGTCAAACAAACTTGAAAAATGTGGGGTGTGTTGTTTCTTTTTATCACTCCCACTGTCAGCCGCACACACAGGAGCGGGAGAGCACGCACAGACACACAACGCGCACAGACACACAACACCATGAAACTCTGAGGTTGGCAGGCCCACACTGCCAATTATATATGACACAAATCCATCACAAACAACATAAGAAGTGTAGCCATCTCTTAGAAGTCCCTCAAACACCATTCAAACCAAATGCGACGGTATAACATAAAACACGTGACTCCTTAATTTTACCTGCCGCACATGGAGGTGTGTGCTTGTGAAGTATTTACATTGAGATCGTTAATGATGCGGGACTGAGTTATAGGCTGCAGGTTGGAGCCTGGTGCACACTATCAACAGAGCATCCTCTACCATGAGAGTCCTGCTGCAGTCTTGTTGTCCTCTTCCTCCGTTCCAAAGCTAACGACCCTGTAGGACAGTTAGTCCCTCAACCAGCATAAGCAACACCCTCAGTTAGCTGATGTGCTGAAATAACACAGTTATGCGTATAGTTGTGCTCATAGCGCACAGGGTGCCTCATCAGACACAGTTGTGTCCCTGTCACTGACTCTCCACCTGGCCCATGGCTCATGCACAGTCTATACCTGCATATTCTGTTCCCCATAGAGAGCCGTCCAAAACACAACTTGGTTTTGATATTCCCCATTGATAGTCCCTCTCCTAAGGGTCCAGTTGTGTTTGAAAAAGTTTTGTCAATTGCCTTCCTTCCTGTTTGTCTTTGCCCCCATCTTCCGCTTCCCCCCCCACACACACACACACATGCATGCACATACACACACACAGACACACACACACTCACACACTTTAATTCCTCTCTTCTCTCAGAGGGATCATTTAAATATGCAAATGATTCATTTCTTTGAAAAATCCTCCCCACACAGAAAGAACGGTTTAGCTTTGACAAGAAACGGCGACAAATGATCAGACTAATAGCCCAAGTAGCTGCAGCTTCTATCACAGCCCTATTAGTTATTCATTTATGGGCCTGGTTTCAAACAGACAGCGCCATGAATGGATTTGTGTGTGTGTGCGTTAGTGTGTGCCTGTGTGTGTGTGCGTTAGTGTGTGCCTGTGTGTGTGTGCGTTAAGGCCTCAATATGCTTCTGCGTCTCCGTTTTCGGGTGGGCGGGCTCACGGATACGCACGGATACACACGGATAGACTTCGTTTATAGTTCTCCGTAGGCTGTGGGTGCTGAAAACAATTCGCCGCCAGAAGAGTAGGTGGCGCTGCACTGCGATGCTAGCTAGGCTATAGGTTATCGAAAACTCGGAGCAAATTTACAAATGAGCCGTTTCATCAATAAAATATGCACAGTTTCAGCGACTACACTGCCCATTTCTCGTCACATTTGAATTCAAATGCCGATTTACATGTACTGTTTAGCTGAAATATGAATTGTAAAAACTGCTTCGATCTCTTTGGTGATGTTTGTGATGCTAGCTGGAAGGGCAGCCTGCTTTGACTGGGTGTGCAGTGAACATTTCTGGGGGGTTATTATGATTACGGAAAGGGATCGTATATGTTTTTATATTGCTACCATTTTAGAGACTGCTTATCGATCCGAGTGTTAATCAGGCGCGGAGCCAGACGTTGTAAACATTCCGGGTTTAGCCCAAACCAACAACGTATTGGGGCTTGATTTGCAAGAACGCGACGCTGAGCGCCTCCACGGTCCTCTTCCACATATTAAAATAGTGCCGCTGCCAACGAATAATGCACCTAATAATATGGTGCCTGCACTGCAATGTCATGGCGGGCTGGACCAAATGATTTTTCGGGCTGCATATGGCCCGCAGGTCGGACGTTCCCCACCCCTGGTCTTGTTGGTCACGGCAACCCATAGCGGCAACCCCGCCCCTGACTTCTTAATACGGACCAATCACAGCCAAGGGGGTCTCCGTCGCTCTCCGTCGCTCTGCGTAATTTCGACGGATAGTTAGAAAATTCAGGAGGTGCACGTCAGTCCGTCAAAAGCTCTCCGAGGGCTGACGGAGAGCACGCAGAGGGCGTTCCACGGAGACGAGGGCGTTCCCTCCTCTGCGTTTTTCGAAAAACGCAGAAGCATAATTAGGCCTTTAGTGTGTGCCTGTGTGTGTGTGTGTGTATGCGTGTGTGCGTTAGTGTGTGCCTGTGTGTGTGTGTATGCGTGTGTGTTCAGTGTGTGCCTGTGCCTGTGTGTGTGTGTATGCGTGTGTGTTCAGTGCGCAGCTCAGCTTGTTTGCTTCTTATTGATGTACTTGTCTTCATGTGCACCATCTGAGAGGGAGTTGGATTATCCAGAAGTGTATTTATACTCTTTACACCTGCCAAGATGGCCATACCGGCCATGGCAGATAACTCAGAAGACTGGACAGGAGATAATAAAAACATAGATGACTAGCCAAGTATCCATTTACTTGCAAAGGCAAAGAGAAAACATGTTTTTGTTCGTGTGTCAGAATAGTTCTGTGTTGGTGTGGGTTTGTTTAAACTGTACATTTCTAGTCTGAGGAAATGAGTGTAGCTGTGTGACATGTCGGTGTCTGTCTTTTCTAACCTTCCACCCCTTAGAACACCCCCCTATCACATCCAACTTTTCATTCTTCCAGGAGTTCCTCCAGGAGTTCTTCCAGGGTTTTTTTTTGCTGGTTGGCTGCATCGCATCAGACTTAATGTTTTAATTGGAGAAGTAAGAGTGTGAGTCGGCCCCCAGGCTGTACCAGGGAGTGTAGGGGTAACGACCCAGGACAAGAGAGGGTTAATGGGCTGGGCTCCCTAGGGACTGCCTGAGAGAGAGAGAGAGAGAGAGAGAGAGAGAGAGAGAGAGGAGAGAGAGAGAGAGAGAGAGAAAGAAAGAGAGTGAAAGAAAGAGAGAGAGTGAGAGAAAGAGAGAGAGAGAGAGTGAGAGAAAGGAGAGAGAGAGAGAGGGTTAGAGACAGAGCAAGAGCGACAGAGAGAGAGATTTTGAATAAAAGAAAACAAAGGTGTATGTAAAGGTTCATTAGTTCTAATGACTACATTATCTTGTTTAATAGTCATGTGTCTGCCGACATAATAATGTTGATTGACAGATGGAGGCAGAGGTCACATGCTCTTTTTAACTTCTCTCCCACCACTGTGACAACATCCATATCTCAACATAGGAAGTCAATTCCAATTCCAAGTCAATCAAATCTGCTCTCCAAAAAACAGGAGAGTTCATGTTTATAAGAAAAGGAGAAGAAGAGTGCTCTGGGTAGGTGGGTGGAAAGAGACTACCCCTCCCCCCATCACCCTCGCTCATTCCCTCCTTCTCTTCCCACATCTCCAAACATCTTTTACTGAAGATCTCAGACTGCAAGGTCATTTAGGTTCAACATGGCCCTTCCACTGGATCAAGGCTTCTGTCTTTTTTCACATCAGTCACACACAGAAACACACACACATACACACACACACACAGGGGTTTTCAGCCTCTTACCTCCCACCTTGCCGATATGGCTAATGTGTAATTAATGAAACAACCTCACTGAGATTGACCCAGACAATAGAAGCTAGGCCTTCCAGCGGCCTTGCTGGTGGTCAGAGCAGGGCCCGGTCCTATTCTCCCTACATGTAACTCCACTCCAACACAATACTCCCCTCCTCTGTCCAGCTTATCTGCCCAGCGTACATATTAATCTGCCCTCCCTAGATCTCTTCTTGGGGAGCCCCCATGCAAGCCTTCATTTTCTGGTCATGTGCACCCATTAGGAGGGGGCGAACCAGACACAAAGTGACATAAAAAAGCAGAATAGAGACTGCCAGGCTGGAACTGAGCCTGAAAAGAGCCCATGGGAGACAGACAATTGTCCCCAGTGAAAGGGCCAGTTAAAAGAAGGCGTTGAGGGGCTGTTTCAGCTACAGCTATAGAGTCTCAGCCTTTAAGACATGCTAGACGAGTGAGACAGCTAGCTCTTCTGGCAGGAGTATGACCACTGCTCTCTTCCAGAGTTGACAATGCTAACGCTAACCCCGATGTTAAGGCTTAAGCAGGGTTTGTTAGCCAGATGGATCTTTGAGAAAATAACATACTGACTCAATTGTACTGAGACAGGAAATAAAAGTAGTATGAAACTTAGACTGTGATTTTTTCTGGTCTTAATCCCTTCTTAGAAACGACAACCCTGAGATATCAATGAGTTACAGGCTTAGAGAAATGGTCCTCTTCAGGGAAAGTGTTGTGAAACTATGACATTTCAAAGGCATACATCCAAGCTTATTGAGTGACTCATCAGTTTTCAAAGTGTACCCAATGTTATTACAGTATATTCAACATTGTGTTTGTAGATGGGCTTTCTTGAGATTAACCGTTTCTTTAAACGACGCTAATGGGCAGGGTTTTTGCAGTCGCTCTTTCAGAGACATCCGCTACCTCAAAAAGCTTAAGAAAGACAGAATTCATCTCTGAACTTCACGAGTTAGCCGAGAACATGAAGGTGTAATTTTAGCCCTGAAATGTTAATTTCTCTTGTTTTGCCTAATTAACATGAATGTCTTCTTAGAACAAAACAACCCTCCAAATAATAATTAGTACCTCCATATTCATGCTGAAGCTGGTTGTGAGCTGTGTAATTAGCGAGCTTTTATCGTTTGATCACAGTGGTAATTAGATATTTTCTCATTTTAAAGAGTTGTTTACTAGTCACATAACAGAATGCAGAAAGAAGACACACAAAGTGGTATTGATAACCCCAAGTATAGGCTGTACATTTTTTTTTAATCATCCACAACTTATTTCAAAGATTTAAAGAAAGCATATCTCAACCATTTAGCTTCAGATTATGTAAACAGTAAACAGAAAAAAAACTGACCGAACATTCAGCTAGATTGAATGCTCTTCGCCCATTACCCATTTAACCTGGTTGGCTAAATATTCAAGCATCTTCAAGTGCACTCCAAGAGATACTTACAAGGACTTGTCCTAAGGTCAGGTGCCCGGAGAGAGCCTCCGAGACGTAATGTCCACCTCTGACCTTGACACTGGATCAGACTTCAACCCAAACACTAATCTGAGCCTCCGGAACAAATAGATGCACAACTTTATTGATATGATCTTGCTCAGTCTACAGTATATCTTGGTCTCTGTCCATCCTTCCTTATCTTTGTTCTAAGAGGGGACTGTGAGGCTTCATGAAATGATTGATCTTGAGTGCCAGAAAAAGGATGGGACATGCATTCTGTATTGTTGATGATATTGTTTCTTGGTTCATTCTGTGGATTTAGTGTTTGCCAAACCAGTGCAAACCAAGAGTTAGGCTATAAGTGTTAGAAGCATGCTGTTATGATTGGAAGCAGGTTGTAGAGGTTCAAACTGTCAGGGTTTAATAATAAACAAAACCTTCTCACATATTGTATATATGTGTGTATATGTGTACTGTGTGTGTGTGTGTCTATAGAGAAAGACATATCCAGTATACAAGCATAATTTACCAAAAGCTGTGTGTTGTGATGGTGTGTTTTTCCCAGTCAACAGAGGGGTGTGAAAAAAACAGGTCTTTAAGGAAAAGAGTATCTGGGGAATAGAGGGAATACGGGCGGAGGGAGAAAAGGAGAGACTAAGAGAGAGAGAGAGAGAGAGAGAGAAAGAGAGAGAGAGAGAGGAGAGAAAGAGAGAGTGGGAGGGAGGAATAATAAACAAGCTGAGGGCTTAAGAAATGAAAGGACCACATTAGAGGCTACCTGCTGGGACTGTACTGCTGAGTTGGGGTGAATGAAATCCTCCATTTAGGCCAATGTCCTGGTGCTGGGGAGGTGGCTCACAGCCTGGGCCCAGTCCAGAGGAGGGGAAGAGGGGACGAGAGGAGGAGGGTTGAGGTGAAGGGGTGGGAGAGTGGTAGGTGTGGAAGTGTTGGGGAGAAAGAGATGGGTAAGAGAGGGTGAGTAGAGGAATGGGGGTGAAGCAAGTGGAGGGGGGAGAGAAAAGAGGAAAATATGGAGGAACATCAACCAAGAGAGGCCTCAGTCTCTTCCTGCTGGTTGGCCTTCCATTCCCTCTAGCAGTAGGGAGCAAGTGACCCCTACCACACACATAGTGAAACAGACACACACACATATAAATATATATACATACATATATGCACACACAAAGACACGCGCACACACACACACACACACACATACACTGCTGGTCCTTCTCCCTATACCTACTTTCTCATTCACACATTTCTCCACATTGGTTGGATTAGGAACACTTTCACTTAGATCTATGTGGTTGCCCCACACACAAAGAAACACTTGGGGACAGGATTAGTAGGATTAAAAGGGATTCACATATGTCCAGTTCAAGCAATTGGTATTCAAAGCTTTACACTTTCAAATGCCACCAAGAGAGAGCAAAGAAGTGGAGCGCTTTTCTTTGCATTGGTAGCACCTTTATAAGGATGGACCCTTTTCTGCTCCAACAATGACAGTTGTGAATACACATTTTCAATGTTGTTGGGGGGGATTTTATTGCAGTGGAACACCAAGAAGAATATGAGATGGAGTTTATTGTGGCCTGAGCTACAGGATAGTAAAGGCTTGTGGCTCTCCAATTACCTCGTCTGTGTATTATATTATTATTTTCCCCCTCAAAAGACTGGAGTGCATTCTTCAGAATATAGGAATAGTCGAAATATTTACAACACAAACCCCTTTTATTATTTAACATTGTTCATACCTTTAGCAAGGCCTTGCACTTATGCGGTTTATTGATTTAGTCACACTATCTTGTTTTTGCTCGGTCATCAAGTATTTTCTCTGTCATCATTTCAATTAGGTATTAATTGAAAAGGATTGAAATCTGTTATTTTGATATATTATCAACTTTCATTACGATTGACTAATTAGTAACTGCAGAGGATTTAACCGTTCCTGTATCTAGCATTATTGCTAGTTGAGTCATGGTATCAATGTTGATAATAATGATAACTGAATGATAACACCAAATATAATAATAGAAATGTAAATTGTAATAATTATTGCAACCATTTTTATTATTATTTGTATCATTATTGTTAAAATGATAGCTGTTATGTTATTGTTTTTATTAATGTTTATATTATTATGATTTTTTGTGTTTATATTTTATATTGCCAGTGATCATAATAATTATAATTATCATAATAGTCATAATTATATACGTTTTATTCTGCATTTATGTGTTTGTTATTCTGTTATCTGGCACTCAGTTTAATTTGATTCAGGTTTTGCAGGCAACACTTGTTGTGGAAATTATTAAATGAAGGAAATGAATATTTCCATCAGAATGTGTGATATTTCTGCACAGGCTGCATGCCAAATTACTGCTTGTTTTCAGTTTACCGCTGAAACTGTTGACTGGAGTCAGAATAGTGTTTTATGAATGACCTTACTTTTAAATAAGTTCCTTTTAAAGGCCTTCTAAATCTCACTTAACTTAACCGTGCCAATAATGGACTCATGGATCAAAATGAAGCCCAGTGTAGGGTCACCAAAAAGGTCAAAGTCACCTTAATCTGACAGTTTTTTTAATCGGAGATTTATTGTTGTAAATTATTTTGGATGCAAATGCATCTGTTAGCTATGTATGTATAGACTTTTAGTTTATTTTCATCATGTGTACCTGACTAGATTTTAGGTCTTTGGACATTATCAATATTAACATGAATATTGCAGTAGTGTTGCGACAGATATGGACCATACAGAAACGTCACTTAATGTTGGTTTATTGTTGCAAAGTTTTACTTTAAAAACTACAGAATTGAATGCAAATGGTGGTTAATCATAGTGAACTGAATAGTTTACGTAATAGATAAAACGTTTATGATGTTTCAATGGAAACAACATTTTTTTTTACTTGTACTTTTCAAACTCTCTTACCATAGCCAATTATAAGTTGCTTTTCTAAATACTGGTCGAAAATATGAATATAAAAATATTGTTCTAAAACCAGAATAAGATTTCACTAAAAGGCAACAATCTTAAAATTATATGAAAGTAGTTTGTGCATAATAACATAGAGGTTTAATGTGAAAATGGTTCGAAATAAGAATTAACATAGCATAGTCACTTCATAAGAAAAAAAGGTTATGGCAGTTTATGATATATTTCAACAATTCAATGAACATAAGGAAAAATAATATGCATTTATTTTAAGTAAATTGCGCCATAACTAGCACCTCTAGCATTTACAAACTGCGTAAATAGTTTTACTTTCAGTTGCCTTTCATAAAGTATTACTTATATTCAATATAAGTAGTAGCCTAAGTCATGCATTACAAGTTTGATTCGATCAAACGACGATTTCAAACTAACCCGTTTATATTTCTACGGAGCCATGGAGAAGAGCGTTTTCGAGTTGTCTTGGTTTCAGAGAGTCCCGGGTAGGAGAGGTGCCCTATGGTGGCATGACAATGAGAGTGAATCGATGCTCCTGTGGTCAATGGGACAGTCAAAGCCCACCGCCCTATGATGGGGACGTCATCCTAACTAGACCATTATGAATAGGACAGCTTTTGTTTCCCCTCTCTCAGGCAGCTCTATAAAACCCACAGCTCCCTTTTACCTCACAACAGACATAGAGGTGCTCACACGAGATCACACATCAATACATCGCAACACGCGGAGGACCACAAGCCCACTGCGTCGACTTAGATACACATCCTTCTTAAAGAGGGGGGACGGGATTCTAACGACAAAATCAGGTGATCTTGTGTCTGCGAAGGAAGCGACCTCCTCCCGAACCGAACCAATAAAATGAATTCTGACTCCAGCTCGAGCAGAGCTTCATCGCCTGACATGGATGAGATGTTCATTCGAGACCACGGACGCCTCGGCTCCATGTCCGCTGCACAAAACGAACTGCTCCAAAGGATGACGAGCGAGCACCTCTCCCTGGCCGGGGAAAAGTCACCTGGCGGCAGCAAGTACAAACTCAAGAAACAGGTCACTGAGCACGAAGTCCAGAAGTTACGTCTCAAAATTAACGGGCGCGAGCGCAAAAGGATGCATGACTTGAATCTGGCCATGGACGGACTCCGGGAGGTCATGCCTTACGCACACGGCCCGTCAGTGAGAAAACTGTCCAAGATCGCCACTCTCTTGCTGGCCCGAAACTATATCCTGATGCTGAACAGCTCCCTCGACGAGATGAAGCGGCTGGTCGGTGAGATATACGGAGGACACCACTCAGCGTTCCACTGCGGGACGGTCACACACTCCGGTGGCCATTCCGGTAACCCAGCGCATCAGCTGCACCCTCTCCTTGGAAACCCGCTCTCCTCGTCTTCACCCTCAACGCTGTCCACGGGCTTACCTGGACTTACCTCTATTCGCGCCCCTCATTCGCTGATTAAGAGTGCTCCCCCGCACCCGCTACAACTCGGAAGTGGGTTCCAGCACTGGGCAGGGTTACCGTGTCCGTGCACCATCTGCCAGATGCCCCCTCCACCGCATATCCCTATCACCTCCACAGGTCTGACAAGACTAACGAGCGAAAAAGACATGATGAAATGACATCAGATGCAGAGAAAAAGAGAAAAATGACCATTTGTAAATTGTGAATACCAAGGACAAGAGGATATTGCCTCCATGCATGCATGCATTCATTGTTTGTCTTGTTTTGCGTGTACAACCTAAAAGTTCCTCCTTGTAACAAGGATCCCGATAGGCAAAAGTTTTGCTATTTGTTTTGTGTCAGCATAGACGCCTTGAACAATGTAAACAAAAACACAACTGTGAGCACAAACTCTATCGTAGCGTGAAGCCCGCAGCACATGTGACAGCGGGACTGAATGGAACATTGCATGGACATTTGATTTGATTTGTTTGTTCTATCAGGCATCATTTGTGAAAATGAAGAATGCCCTTTGTGCCTTGTAACAAGGATGGTGAAACTGCATTCTACAGTGTATGAAAAAAAGTGTATGATTATTTAGTTCAAAAAGTGTGCGATGATATGGCTATTGACTTGACTTAAACGATGATTGTGTTGTTATACATGTGTCCCTAGTATTTTGATCTCTTTTACGCATGGCTTCTGCGGTGCTAACAACTACAAAGCATGATTTGTTTTGCTGGAAAGAGTTTGTTATGCCCAGAGACCCCGTGTCTTTATTTTTGTACATTCTCGATGATTAGCCAAACAAAATATTTATTATTGCCCAGTGTCCCTGGAAGAAATTTCAATAAAACGGATTCAAATGACCCACAGTGCGATTGTCTGTTCATGGCAACTGTAATGTTGATTTTTGGATTTCAGGTTTCTGCATTTATATACAAAAACATCAGCAAGTGGGATCGAGTGATGTATATAATTGGGTACACAGTCTCCATTTTAATAGATTTATGTTTGGAAACAATAAGGCCAGACACGGTGACTTGACCAAGGCACTTCACATAATTCCTGATGCATGGGACACGGAAAAAAACAGATTTTTACATATTGCCTAATATCTTATTTTGGCATTTGGCATCCTACATAAATAATTTCAATTTAAGCGTTTTCTCATCATACATTTTATTGGGATTAGTTATATCCTTTTAAAACCTACATCGTTTTGCACAAACAAACTACAACCTGAGAAAGAACTTTATTGACGTCCTCATTTTAAACATGAAAAACAGTGTATTACACTCACGTTTCTTGGAAAGTGACAAATTAAATAAATGTGTTGTTGCCTACCTAATTTTGAATAACAAAATACCTTTTGAGAGCATCACCCTGCTTGAAATCAGAAGGACCAAATAAGAAACCCAATAAGAAACAACACAACAAGAATATATTACCAAAACGAAATTAATCAAATGAGGTTCATTTGGCAAATTTATGTAATATGTGAGTCAGTACAGGAAGTCAGTACCCTCCTAAATTGTCGCAGCAGAATTTCTTGAATATTGGCGTGGGTTTAATTTTCTGAATAGACAAATACAAATTAAGGAGAAAGTAGCAATATCATGACGAAATGATGTAGAATTATTTGTAATATTGTAAAACATAGCCTATTGCTTTATAGCCTTCATGAGATTTTTTTGTTGACCACATCAATAACATTTAAATAATAATGTAGCAAGCTACAAATATGTATAGTATGTGTTGATCTAATGATTGGACCGGTTCCGTTATGCTGCTCAGTACAACGTAAAGATCCACCAAGGGACTAGCGAGCGGTTTGGGATGTAAGTCCCCCGGGCCGTCTCCCTGGCTCATTGCACATCAGATAGGCTGCAACAGAATGTATGTTTGTGGAGATTACAAGTTAATTGTTCACGGGGGACTAGGGAAAGAAGGACATCAGAGAGAGCGTTGGGATTAGAGAACCCTAAAATGCGGAAGATTATGCATTCAGTCCTCATTCTTCCAGCATGTAAATGAGCTAGTGGATTAAAAAGCCTTTTGTAACTTTTCGTTGGGAAACTCAAGTTTTTTCCTCGTAGTAACTAATGCAGGTTGGAGAGAGTGAAAGAGGGAGTTCATTTCACTCTTTGTCTTTAGGATACAAACAGTTACGGAAAGACTATCCGTGCCAGATGGGTTTTAAACAGGAGGTTTGCAATGTCCTATCAAGCCGAGGCTTTTAACCGTTCACAGACAAGATGCAGTGTCAAGGGAGCATGCAGTAGTTAGTTAATAGTCATGAGTTAGAGTAATTACTTAAAATACATTATTCTATGGACCATTTTCAAAGCAATGGGGGGAGAAATATTTCTTAATGCTGATAATGAGGTTTTCTGAATTTATCTAGCCCTTATTGTGAGATGGATATAAAATATTAAAAGAGTAAAGCGTTAATTTATTTTAGATCTTCGATCATTTATTGTACATTCTGGGCAAAGTAGCCTATGTAGGTTCGAAAAGCATTGCCTCTGTACTCTATAATTGTCTGGTTTCTATTCTAATATTGTTGAAGTATAAACTTTACAGTACAGTAATCTCATAATAGTAATAATTGTTAGGGATGCACGTGAGTGATATGTTTGTCTAGTTTCCTCTGAGATTTATCCTCCTCTTTTCTGCTCTGTTTGTTTTAATTACAGATCTGCAGCTAATAAAGTCCTCAGTGGGAGATTCATCAGATATTATGATTCTCATCATACCTACCGGTACTGTTGTTTAGATCTAAAAGTCTTGCAGAAAGACGGATGTTCTTACCTCCGTTTTTGAAAACAATAGCCTATCTGTTCAGTTAGACTGAATAACAATGTCAGCTAAATACAGAATGTTAATATGAAATTGAAGCCTAGTCTACATTTAAAAAAGGTTTAATCAATAAGGAAGGAATCAAGAAAGGAATCATGTCGTTTATGTTTTAAAAGAGAACTGTTTATCATTTCACCTCCACATTGCAATCACCAGGAAAAGACTGGAAAAAGTTAACGCACTGATCAACGGGTCTCTAATTACCCTATGGATGTCTCTGAGAGGGAAATTGCAACAGTCCCAGGATCAGCCACACTCCACTGCTGTGGAGCCTCATTCAGTGGCTGCCAGATCACCAGCCTAAAAACCACAGAAGGGTCACAAGACAACTAACAAGGCAGACCCTTTCATGCTCTCAAGTAATGTCTTGATGGGCTGCAGTCAAAAAGACAAGCTTTCTAAGTAGCCGCTCATTCTTTTCAGGATTGACAAATGACCAGTCATCCTTAGTGGACACACCTGTTACTGGAAACACTTGGGATTTTACACTCTGAGAAAGCTGCCTTGTTAAGTAGGCCTTCCCCTCAGAGCCTCCACACAATAGACACTGATGCTAACAATGCTAACAATGCTGGTAGCCCAGAGCCAAACCGGCTCGTCAAAGCCAGGCTTGTGCCGGGCCAACGCCGGGGGCTGCAATTGAAAATACATTTCAATTGAATAAGGGGCAGTGGCTGCATCGTCGAAGCTGCTCTCGGCTCGGCCCCCAGCCCTTAGAACAAAAGCAGTTGTGGGGTTAAGTTATTGAGTGGGATGACAGGCTGAATGTTCTTCAGTCTGGGTGCCAGGTCCCCTGCTCCCCCAGACTAGGTCTGAATTAGGTGGCAGGTGCAAAGGCCATTCCTCTCCGGCCCCCAGGGAATGCCCCAGGCCTGTCATCAGCTGATTTCATAGACAAATGTTTATCCTATATAGCCAAAACAGAAAGCATATTTCCATCATAAGAGCATTTTGCCATAGCCATTAGCGACAGAGCAAATTTGCATGTTAATTGTGCAGTAAGAGGTGTGGTGACACTTCCCTTTGTCAATGTTTGGTCACAGGAAATAAAAGATTTGAGCCAGAGAATCAAATGTGATTGGATGTCTGTTGTGGTTAAATGGTTCATTGTTGTGTTTCTGTTATACAACTGATGTAACTTTCAGGAGTATCAGATATGCTAACCCTGATTTGGGAATCTGTGAATTAAAAAAATGTAACAGCAAAATCCAAAACATTTGTTTTTCTCTTGCCCTGGTGGATTATTCAACCACTCAGCTCTTGTGGAAAATGTATCCATCATATTCACACAAAAACTGAACGACTCAGGTGTGATCGATACACGAATGTGAAGGCCTATCAAAACCAAGATCTCTGCATGCTAACTGAAGGGTTTTTCAGAAGAAAAGCGTCTCTTCACGGTCGGAAAGGGATATTTGCAAGTCTCATGAGAGAGCAGTTCCAAACCAGCACTCAAAAACTCAGATGGAAAAGGCTCATCACGATCAAACTTAACATGGCCCAGACTCCTATTAGAATCTCAGTCTGTTTACACTCTCATGCAACATCGCATCCAAGCCTGCTTTAAAGTCACTGCTCTGTAAACACAGAAGAAACAGCAAGCGAGAGAGAGATAGAGATAGAGAGAGAGAAAGAGAGAAAGTGAGAGAGGGAACAAAATCAAGCTATCATGTGTGGGAGAGCAGTTATGTCCTCCTACAGTGTCTGACAGATGGCATTCAGTAGTTGGCCGTAAATGGCTGTCAGCGAGTGTTTGTCCGTCTGCCAGCGGCCTGCGGTTAAGGGACTCCCTGGGAGAATGTTACTGTCCTGACACCGCCCCAAACGAACTGTCCTTGATTGTCAACCACAGACGTGCCACGGCCCTCGTCACCCCAACCTTCTGGCGAGAGAGGGTCGACTGGGGGAGCAGGTGCTGATGGGAAAAATATATCTATTTAAATCACTGGCAAACACATGCTGCAAATCTGCCACAAGCACCGTCTCTCCATGAGGAAATAGGGGTGTAGAGAAGGAGAACTTGATCAAAAAAGTTGACAGACTGTTTATACGTGCCCGTGCCTTTCTGCATTTGTGTGTGTGTGAAAGTGAGCTACAGTGATACACAATGAAATGAAGGCCAATAAGGTTCATTTAACTTTTAGGCTCCATAAAACGTCTCAATGTCTAGCATCTGTTACTTTGTCTGACTCTCGGATGCTGGGTCTAACTACTTTACTGAGGGAGGACAGAGTGAAGAGTGCCAAAGGAGAAAATAAGTGTGAACGACAAACATGGAAAGGGAACTTAGAGAGGAGTGGAAATGAGCAAGCCGGAGAAAGGTTGTATTGGGAGAGAGGCAAGGAGAGGGTGAGGAGGTGCCCAGCGGGCGGTGGTCTGTGTGCCAGCTGAGAGGGTGGCAGAGGGCAGGGAGGCTGTGTCCCTCCCAGCGGGTAGGGCTGGGTAACAAAGTGAAACACGGACGCAAGGAGAGAGTCTTCTCCCTCGCCAAGAACACGCAGAACTAGAATCACAGTTAAACGAGTGGCTTGTCACACAGAACTAATGCTAATCATTTAGGAAATGTAGCAAACAAAGAAAATGTGGTTAAAACAGTGTAACACTTGTTTTGTGGGGTTTATGTGTGTGTGTGTCTGTGTGTGCGTGTGTGTGTGTGTGTGTGGGTAGACCGTATATAAAGTGTACAAACACACACACACACACACACGCAGCTTATTGAGTTGACATCTCGTGGCTTGCTATAATAGGGAGGCTGTTCAGCAGCGATGTGTCTGACAGCTTGGCTAAATGTGTTCTCCGTAGCCACACATAATGCTTATGGAAATGAGATGTGTGCAGATGGGACCGGCAGGGCCCCTGCTCCATGCACACACACACACACACACACACACACACACACACACACACACACACACACACACTGAAAGGGAGAAGGACTAGGAGGGGAGAGATCAGGTGGGACCAGGTACCAACACAGGTGTGGTGTGCCACAGGTGTATGTGTGGTAAGAGAGAGAGAGAGAGAGAGAGAGAGAGAGAGAGAGAGAGAGAGAGAGAGAGAGAGAAAGAGAGCGCAAATAGAGTCATGATCAGATTTAATGTGTGTGTTTTAAATGTGTTTGCAAGTTTCAAAGTTGCTGCAGTCGTTTCCAAGAAACTCAATTAGACCCCCTAAACCTGCATGAAAGGTTAACTGAAAGAATGTCCCTCCGTCTGTACATCCGGACATCCTTCCTCACCCTCTCCTCACTGCAGTGCCACCCCACGCGTTTCTTGGCAGTGTTGCAGCTGGCAAGCCCACCCAGCGCCAGTCACCATGCCAAGAGGACTTTGTCACAGTTGGTGCTTTTGATCAATTTCATCTTAAACAACTGAGAGACAGCTTGCTGTACAAACACAAACAAGTAAATATCTGTCAACATATTTGTGCGAGTTGGACAGGCTGTTTTTGATGGGGGGAGTCATGATACTCAGCTCTATCACTCTACAATAACCATCATAGGAAGACTGTCTGGTATCTGAACCAAGCAGTTATTTGTGATTTGTGTCAGTGAAACACCGAGGTAGATAACGGTTTGTGTGTGAGTGTGTGTGTTTGGAGGCAAGGTTGCTGTTATATTCAAGGATGCAAGTAAACTTTGATTTTCAGCTTTTGTATTGGTATAAAATGCACTTTTAAACAAAAGTTGATGGAAAAACTCAAAAGTTTTAGATTGTTTGGATTAATTGAGTGAGTCCTCAACTGCTTCCCCCTCAGCCTACACATCTCTATGGTGTTTAATGCAGGGTAGTGGAAGACAAAGCTAATTACAACCTGGCACCAACAGAGGTGTGAAAGCAGAAGTGACAGGATGCACACGCACACACACGCACACACACGCACACACGCACACACACAAGGCTGTATGGGCCAGAGACATCATATGGACAAATCACAGCTGATCTGGTGCTGTAATGCATGCCAGATGTTAACGTTTTGTATCTAATGGCTCCCCCGGGGGCTCACCCAATCAGACAGGAGACACCACTGGGGGAGGGGTGTTTGTGTGACCAAGCGCAAGTGTGTCTACCAGAGACCGTGATAAAGAGATAAGAGAAAGAAATGTAACATAAATAACAAAAACATGTGATTTTGAAAGTTAATTTGTGTGTCTGTCTGTCCATAAACGTGACATCAGAGACCAAACGGAGTAACAGCAAATGAAGCGAAGAAGTGGATTAGCAACTTTGAAGACATTGGGTATTTTTCTTGCGGATGTCTGGAATTATTTCTGTTTATGAAACTGTGTGTGTGTATGTGCCTGCATGTGGGTATGGTGTGTGTGTGTGAGAGAAAGAGACTGTGAGAGTAATAGAAGCTGCAGCAGATGCTGGCTGATAGTTGTTGGATGTTGTTATGGAATCTAGCAGCTGGTTACCATGACACTGACAATCAGAGAGAGATGTGAGGGGCTTCTATAAAGGTCTGCTCCAAGCTGTGGGTAGGAAACAGGAAACAGGGTTTTATTAATTGGTGGACACAGCAAAGTTTACAGAAGCTCTTTCGCAAGGCAATGTTCTTACAGTCAATTCGAAGAAACGCTATGGTACTATACAGGTGTAATGGAAAGAGTTGTAAAAAGTATTCGACACATTGAAGATGAATTAGATGACAAAGTCAAAACACACACACACACACACACACACACAAACACCACACACACACAGACAGACCCCACTCCTAGTGAGAGTGATCCCCATGTAGCCCTTCTCTCTCCACAAGCAGAGGAAACACTCCAAGGTGTCCGCTGTCACTCCACTGTCACTTTCCCCCGTCCTGCCATGCCTCGTCCGTCAGCCCTGCCCATCCACCCAGATCCCTCCGCCCGTCAAGGGAGGTCCCGTCCCTCCATCTGTCCCTATCCTTCCATCCCTCCCTCTCCCTGGGGCAGGACGCAGCACCGTGATCCCATTAGCAGACTATTACCCCACTGGAGATGTAAAGCAGCGTCTCCGCTGGGGCCTAATGGAGGGAACTACATGTCAATGGCTCCTGGAGCCCCCTGGTGTTCCCCAGCCTGGCCGAGCCTGGACGGGCCCAGTCTGGACACTGGGCTGCTCAGACCAGGAGTCAGAATGGCACACTTTCCTGTTGTCTGTTTCTGGTGTGTTGGTCTTTCATGGCTGACACACACACACACACACACATCTGTCCCACAGGACGGTACAGCATGCCACTTCCTCAGCCACCCAGGGGGAGGGGCCTCCCCACTGGGATGATGGGATGGGGAGAAGCACTGACATGGAGGAGCCACAGATGGTGGTGATGTTCACTTCATCTGTGGACAGGAAGGGTTCCCCGGGTAGAAAACGATCAGACAGACTGGGCTTCTGAAGATGTCTCCAGCATTTCCTCAGTGGCAGTTGTGATAAATTCAGTTCCAACATTTCTTCACACATCTTCTGTTTGCATTACTGTTTGGAAGATAAGTTAGGAGAAACTCGAAAAACTTTCCCCAGGGTTGAAGCTCTTCAATGGGTTATTGATGTAAATGTGAGAACCTCGAATCAACATAAGTAATCACGCCACAGATGGATTTTTCATAACTAACTGCTTGGAGCTTTGTCTCATTATTTCCAGTTATGTGAGGAGTGAGGCTGGCAGACAGACAGCTACGCCGAGTGACACCTGTCACTCTCAAAGAGTGAAAGCTATTGAAATCTCCTCCTCCACCAATCAGATCTGTATACCCTGATCACTTAACTACCCAATAAAAGCCTGCCTTCCTCTCGGTAAGAGCCATGCAGGGTTCACTCTCTCTGGAGGACAGGCTTGAAAGGCTCATTTCAATACCTGAGAAGGGCTTAGTCTGTGGGCCCACCTCTGATCTAGGGGAGGGCTGTGTCATGCAAGGCCAGGGGAGGGCTGGAGGCTGGGGAGGCTGGATGGGGTTGATTTGGGGTCATCCATCAACTTCCTGTCAATGTTGTCACCTCCTGGAGAGTTTGCTCTCCTCAGGATTACATACACTTGCACCCCGAATGCTGCAAAGCACTCATATACACACACACGCACGCACGCACACAAGCACACACACACACACACACACACACACACACACACACACACACACACACACACACACACAGTCATGCTTAGATGGCTACAGATCATTACAGGTCAGTGCAATGTTGCTCCCGTACACACTTCAGTAACAAATCATTAGGAAAATGTCCTTCATGTGACACCCATAGATCACAACCTGTTATGAGCAACTTTAAGCCTGTTCATCTTGGCCACGTTTTTGAGGAGAGGCGGTCGATTTGGGAAGTCCTGTACATATTTAGATTTCAACGGCTAACTATCTTTTAAGTGTTCACCAATTACATTTCTCCTCTGCATTTTCCTGTATAGGAGATGAATGAGACTCTTCTACAATCTTCTGTGCCAGTGGCTGTGTTCTATGGGTGTGTCTGGAGACAGGAGAGGAGTGAAGGGGAAAAGAGGCCATCAAGAGACTGAGGGATGGAATGAGCAGTGGGAAAGCAATAGTTGTGCATGTGTTTATATTTAATATATTTCTTCATGAAATGAATAAAGATAGCTTCTGCAGAAAAAATGCTGTAATGTCTTGAGTCCCCCATACTTACTTTGGACCAGTGTACTATTATCTTCCATCTGTCCAGTGTGGGAGGCCAGAGCCTTCTGTGGGTGTGTCCCAGTGGAGTGAGGTGTGTGCGGTTGGCAACAATTCTGGACTGACCAGGCGACCATGTTTACAATGGGTACACACATCCTCATATTTGTACCCTCCTCTCCGCTAAAGGACATTCTCATACAGACACACACAAACACACACACACACACACACACACACGCACACGCTCTCTACAAATCTCTTTGTGACACACACACACACACACACACACACACACACACAAACACACATAGAGTAGCACTGCTTACAGATGGTCCAGAGGTCCTCATTATGGAGCTGTATAATAGCCCTCCTTGCTCTGAGCTCCAGAGGCCGAGAGATGACACAAGCTGGCTGACTCCACCACAGCCTGCACAGACAGGGATGTGGGCAGCTGGTTAACATAGGGGCTTTGGGTAGCGCCGCGGAAACAGGCGACATCTGTTGATATAAATGGAAGTGGTGGATGTATTCCTCAGAGATTCTTGCGTCTGAAAGATTAGAGGTTGATAGCTGAAGTTACTTAAAGATATTATGGAGAAACTTTAAGCACAACCGAGAGGGAGGTTGGATTTGAACCGCCACAACCCTGTCTTGTAGCCCAACTGCTAGGCTTCAGTCTCCACTCTCAAGCTACTTAGGTTGTCTCACTTCCCACCCCAGCCACAAGCACCCATGTCTTGGTCTTTTGGCTCGAGGCAACAGTTTCTATCTCCCGTCCCAGCCTCCTGATTTGAGCTTGTAGACCTCAGCCTCCAGCCCCCAGCCCCAGCCCCCAGCCCCAGCCTCTTCAATAAGCCTTCAGGCGCCATCTCTGGCTGCACCCTGAGGGCTCCAGCCTCACATCTGAAGGGTGTGAAATCGGCATGATTAATAATTACAATTATTTGCAAACGTGCCAGCTGCTCATGGGCAGTGGATACCTTTGATTGATGATGCTGTAAACGTTCATGTCCATTGTGCTCAGGGTGGCGGTGGGTTTGTGGGCGGGGCAGATGAGGGGCTGCAGAGGGGGCTTGGACGACTGCCATTTCAAAAACACTATTTGATCTTCCGCCGCTGCGCTCTCACCCTTCCATACGCGAAACATTCCCAACTCCTTGAGAACATATGAGAGAATTGATGTGATCATGAACATCAGTCGGTATGTGTATACAAGGATGGGCTCCTGTCTCTGTCCATCCCAGCCTGGCCACTGTTGCCATGACAGGGAGTAAGGACCAGTCTGTCTGTCTGAGCGCGAAACTGCCACCTTGAGGTCCCATTAGGAGCTGAAGGTTGTACCTTATGTAGGCCAGACAAACCAGGAGACCCAGAAAAAACTTCCATTGTGCATGTCACCAGTAAACAGTGGGCCAAAAATCAAATAAAGGCACAACATAGGCATGGTGCATACCCAGTATGTCGAGAAGGCTGGCTATGGACCCGTTTAGGGCCTGGACAGGCCCAAATGTGATGTGTCCATCAGTGATGGAACTCCTTCTTGGACAAACACGGTCATTAATCACCATCATTGCCACAGCATCAGCATCCGTCTCTTTTCCACACAGACACAATCTGACAGCCACTGGCCGTAAACCTGTCCACAGTCTAATCTGATTAGGGCCCAAACACAGCATCTGGGCCCCTGGTGGCGGGACCGCTGGGCCGGGAGGGGGGGGGGCGGGACGGGTGCTGTGATGGAGTGGAAAAGACAGGGCATTCATGCGTATAATGGACATGTAAATACTCTGGCCAGACTTGCGACAGCAGGAGCATGTCATTGACTTCAGGAGATTCCAGCTCAACCGGGAAGAAGACACACTGCAAAACGCAGAGTCTCATCGATGTAAAAGGACGAGCGCATCTTGTTTATTCACATCTCAGGTGAGAGTCTGAGGTGGGGACCGACGCAGCGCCGACCACGGAGGAACAAACGGACGCGTCCGGGGGGCCACAGCCCTGATCGTCCTATCACAGAGCAGAGCCTGGTCTGTCAGTGACAGGTGATGCACTTCGCAGCAGAAGCCATTGCCCAGAAGGTACTTAGCTAAGACCTGGGTGTGTCCGCGAATCTGCTGCGGGCAATGCAGCCTGCCACTCAGCATCTCAGGGCTGCAGGCGCTCCTGTCCTACCTGACACCAGTCTGCAGATGGGTCTCTCCCCCAGGTACCTCCACTAAACACCCGCCATTAATCACTGCATAAAGCTGGCCCGTCGGGGAGGGACCCCAGGTTAGACTTCATTTGGAAATAAATTGGGTGAAAAATAGCTCTGGCAGGGAGGAGGACTGAGTCTCTGCACTGGGCTCCCTGGAGAGGAAGCTGCTTAGCCAGGAAACAGGCTTATCCAAGCCACTCAGTGATCTGTCACTTACTTAAAGACATCATCATTCATTTGGCCTGATGGCAGCCAGAGGGATGACAACCTTAGCTGTTTGCTTTGCGACTCTCCCCACATTCGTCTTCTTTTATTTGCCGCCGTGCCTGCGGTCGGCCGCGTCGGCACGGAGAGAGAACGGGAGGGGAAAAGGAGGGCAGGAGGAGAGGGAGTGTGAGCTGTCGACTGTCAGAGAGAGAACGTGCGAAGCAGAGAGAGGATGGATGAGCGTTCCACAGAAGAAAGAGGCTGGCTATAATGCACTGGGTTGATATCACTCTATTTCATCCTGGCAGTAAGCTGTGTGAGAAAGATCGACATTTGAGGCTGGAGCAACACGTCACAGATGACATTATTTTGTCGCTCGTGAATTCCCACACATGTAATTGTGTGACCTGACGGAGCGCACTAAATCTGCACCCATCAAACGAGAACATCCTCCACCGCTCATTCAAAGCAGTGATAAAAAAGCATAATCTTTGTTAGTCTATCGTGCTGCACTGTCTTAACATGTTATAACACCTACTGACTTTTTATCATTTTAACCACACTTTCTATTGCAAGAGCCCTCCCACTACAGTACTCATTATTGTACAGATTGATGTCAACCCCTCAGGTCACCTCTGGGGGCTGCGACCCCGCCTGGTCTCTGATAAAAACCCACTGGCCCATATGGACGACCTTCCCAGAGCCGAGCAGTAGGGAGGACAGAAGAGCTGTCCACTCAGAGCTCGCCACACGAGAACTGGCCGCAAGTGTCACACCACGACTGTCCAGTCCGTGATTAATGACCGAGGGGACCGGCCTGGTCGCTGACCGCTTTGGCTGTATTGACACTTTAGTTATTGTCAGCGATGACAGTTGAAAAGTCCCCAGGACACGACAACACTAAGGTGGTGTTAATATGGTCAGCGTTAACCCATAGGTTTAGATACCAGGCCTGGAACTCAATGGAATCTAACTGTAGTCAACAGAGATAGTTTGTACTGTAACTGGTTTCTTGGCACCAGCAATGTGCAAACATTTGTGGGCAATTGAATATAGCGGAAATTGTTGTCCTGCCTGAATGTTTATTTTCTCCCAATAGACAAAATCTGATTTATTTTAAGTTTACGGCAACAAAATCTTTAGTGAAGCTTACTTTAAAATGTACAGCTTGAATTTCAGGAAACAACTTTTGAAAAAAAAATCTGTGATTGTTTGAGTAATGGAACCGTGTGGTATGTAAACCCAGCAAATGAGAACACTTTTCGTTTCACTGTATCGTTCCGTTTCAATAATGTACTTGATGTAAAACTCCCAGTCTATCAACATACCTAGTATTCATACACGTATGTGGGAATTGCTTGGGAATTGTCATCTACTACTACTGAACATAGCTAGTAGCACTTGAAAGTAACTACATTGTTTCTGCACACTACTGGAAAACGAATGACCACGTGCAATCGACGACTCCACTTACTAGATCAAACAAACTCCCAAATAGGCATAGCAGAGGAGCATACGAATTTAGAAGAGGCTCTAAAAGAAACATAAGCAGATGACAAAAGAGTGAGTATTGAATGGCCAGGTTCTGGCCCTTTATCAGCCAGAGAATTCCCCATCATCCCCATCAGAAGGCTTCCCTGGCCCTCCGCTGTGAGCCCATGGAGCCCGGAGCCTCTCTCTGCCTCTGATCTCCTCCGCTCCTTTGTGACCTGAAGTGTTATTAATGGTCCGGGGGAGAGGAGCACGGCCTCTGTTTGTCTGCTATCTGTTTGTTCGCCTTCCCACCCACAGTCAAGGGCACAACGTGAGATCTCATCAGTCACTCGGAGCTCTGCTTACCTGCCTGGCATAGTGGGGCGAGGGTTAACGCCTCGGCTGGAGGACTCCCATCTATCAGCTCTGCCAGGGGCTGACCCTGGCTCTCTGGGCTGTGGCCTGGCCACGGTCCTGCTCCCTGAGAGTAGAGTAATTATTAATCCGGCAGGATTGTCCTGCAGCCCACTGGTCATCTGGGGTCAACTGTCAGAGGCCATCTTTGGGGGCCGCAGTGGGATGAAAACGGGGGAGGGAGTCCGAGATTGAGAGGTAGAGTAAGAGAAGGAAAGTGCAAGACATCTTGTTTAACCTTCGTCGACACCTTTAAAACCTGAATCGAAAGCTGCTGCGACTGGCCGGTTTGTTGCAGTCTCCCTCCAACCATGGACCCAGGCTCATGGCTCATGATGTTCTTCAGTCTTACATGTATGTTCAAAAAGAGAACCAATTGTGGAGTGTAGTAATAATGTAAAACAAACTGGGCTTAGAAAAGCCCAGCTTACCTTCTAGAAATGTATTTAACATTAACTAGTAAAGCTGCCAGACAGACTCTTGAATCTTGTACATATCACACATATTTGAAAATTGTATTGATAATAATCTTGTTTTCACTTTGCACACAAATGATAAGCTTCTCATTCACGGTTTACTTTCCCAAGAGATTCCCTTTCCATTTCCCAAGCTTGATAAACAAGTATAGACCCCCTCCCTGAGGCCCAGGCCCCCAGCCTCCCAGGCCCGCAGGCCCCCAGGCCCCCAGGCCTCGCCAGACCAGCTAACCTGGGAACCAGTGGTTTCAGTCAGCAGGAGACTTCCATGTAAAACCCCTCTTCATCAAATACAAGGCAATTTAGGCTGCTGTGGCATTGTAGCCTATGGGGCTTTTGTGTGTGACCATACAGCCCATATTCTAAAGATGTTTGGGTTCTGTAGGGCATAAATCCCCAGCCTGCCTCAGTGGCCCGTCCAGGAGCCTGCTCTATATCATATTCCTCCGGGCCGCCAGTGCCACATGCCAACAGAGGCCCAGACACTGGAGGGTGGTCTGGCACTGAAGGGTTAAATATGGTTCAGGCCCAGCAGCTCTCAAAGACCAAGGTTGTTAAAAAGATAAGTTATATGGCTTTATATCTCTTAGAAGTCAGGAAATTGACAATACGTGCCGTTGTAGGGCATGGCTTGTCCGACATGTGAACTTCATGGTTGAACGTCCAATTGAAAAACACTTGAGAATCTTAACAGTCCTTGTTTTCCCTGGATTTACCGTCTGGTCATCAAAGGCCTGGCTAAACAAAAGGTGTAAAACTGAGCTGTGATTTGTATAGAAATATAGCTCATGCATATTTCAACAAATGTAATTATTTAATTTATGAATTCATTAGGATTCAATAATTGTTTGGTATTCAATCATCATACAGGCCACTAGAGAAGTTAACATGAACCCATAACCAGATAATGTAAAATGACTAAATTGTAACTGTTATTGTGACAGTGTCATTGAAGAATCTGTGGGGCTTGATAGGATGGGTGAGCTGTCAGTCTGATCCAGTCTACTGGTTTCCCTCCCTCCTACACTCATGATATGCCTATTGTGTCTTTGTCATAGAGGGCATCATCCCATAGATCACTGTGACAGACTTCAGCCAGTGTCGCTCTCTCTATCGGGGCTCGAGCTCTCGCTAGAGCGAGCGAGTGCTTTGAGGGTATGCGTGTGTGTCGCGCTGCGAGAGCTAGCTCGATGCTAGAGCTCGAGATAGCGATCTCTCTCTCGTATCTCTCTCTCTATCTCTCTCTCTCTCTCTCTCTCTCTCTCTCTCTCTCTCTCTCTCTCTCTCTCTCTCTCTCTCTCTCTCTCTCACACACACACACACATATTCAAACACACACACAGAATCGAATACACTTTTCTTCACCGAAGGCAGGTACATGGCCCTTTGGGGGTTTATGGGGGAGTGGTTTGGTGTCACGGCAACAGTAAAGGGGGCCGGTGCTCACCTTTGACATGGCTTGTGAATGGTTAGTTTGTTTAGTAATTTCCATGGTTCATCTTCACCCGAGGGAGGACCAAGCAGCGGTGAGCGGGCGTCTGGGGCATCAAAGCGGGCCGTGAGGCCGGGGTCCCTGCCTCAACTGTGTTCACATGAGAATCAATCTGGTCTGAGTCTTTGATCTGAGAGAGGAATAAAAGAATAACGGGGGTCAGATCTGAAAAGATGGGCGAGACAGAGGAACGAGGTTTCAAAGGAATGGCAGTGCAGTGGACAAACACAACTGTAGTGTATGTAGTCATCAGCCATCCTCTTCAGATCCTAACGGGACCTAATCCCTCTTGGACTGTCAACCAGCACAAATATGAATACATCATGTCATCAAATGTTAAAATTCGTATGAGTTTGGGCCGATGCAGCTAAACATCTGCATCGACATATCATCATTGTTCATTACTGAGAGTTACGGTTTTTCATTAAGTTTAGTTCAAATTTTGCAGATGTTGTTTGGAGATCAGCCAAAGACACACCAAAATACTGTTACAACGGCATGAATTCAATTTGAAAGACATTTTTAAGTAAAGATTAATTTTGCGGTTCACAACAGGAGAGATTTGAGGGGACAGGGCAATCCCTCTGTTGTCAGGCAGTCCTTTCTGACCTGGAGGAATGTTGTTGTATTTGTGTTCTCTTTAGCAGAAACCCACATTTCTGTCAGCACAGACAGCGGAAGGACAATGAGAGGCGGAGAAGGCCGCTTTTCTGCCTCTCTGTTTTATTTCAGCTCTAACATGCTCAGACAAGGCTGGGCTTTCAGCTAATTAAGCTGTTTGAAAGCTCACTGGTCAGACAGGGCCATCTTGGTGGGGAAGCGGGGAGTCAATAGTGCGATGCTGAACAGGAGACATTTATGGGGTGGCTTTTGCCATTGTTTCCCCCACAAGGATCTTTTCTACTTGGCCGCCTCTGCCTCAGTGATATGTACAATGAGAAGAATGTCGGCCCTAACCCCGGTGCTCACCACAAAGGGGACAGAGGCAGAATGAGGATTTCACGGCGCTGTGATGAGGTTGTCCTCGGCCAAGATTCCAAGGATAGTTCCCACTTCTACTGGGTCTGCAACACAGCTCTTTATTTTGTGTCCGTATAGTAAGATCTGTGATGTGGGTTGTTCTAAGACGGAGAGGAACCTGAGCTCTGAGGCATTCCAGATTCCTTCGATTCTTCGCTGGGATATCTGACGAAAGGGCTCGAGATCTGGGTCATACTGGAACACCATGTTGTAAGCCTTGAAATTGGAGACGTTCTAGAATACCATGGAGCACATCATGAAGTCTGGGACGTTCTAGAATACCGTACTGGAGGTCTTGAGATCAGGGACATTAGATGATGCTGTATGAACACCATGGAACATCCAAAGACATCCCGAGAGATGCTAAAACAGAAACTCCAGTGTCCTCTGTCCAGGACATTCTTTTTAAAGTCTTGGAAAGCAGTTGTTTCTGCCACCTGTTCCCCCATAAAGCTGCCTTTGTCAACCTCAAATATTAAAGGTATGATTAAGGCAAAAGATTGGACGGCTTTGAGAATATCTTCTGGAACATCAACACAGAGCATCTACAAAGACCCCTTCTGTCTGCTCCATATTTGATACGTGTCCAGACAGTTCTCTCACTTTGATAACCATAGCGACCCTTCCCTGAGTCCAGCACACAGCTACACTGACACTGGTCTGCAAACTGGTATGATCTGAAGTTGCCACAACTTCCTAGATCCTCATTTTAAAGAGTTAAAACAAAAAATTGTCAACACCACCTGCTCATCTCTCATCACTCTGCCAGTTCTGCTCTCTTTAGCAGGAGCCATGTGTTGTCATAATGTAGCGCCGTTCCACGAAGCGAGGAGCCTTGCTTTTAGCCCAGCCAACACATGAACAACAAAGCGCTCCAATTATAGAGTCATTTCTGTGTTTGTTGGGGCTTCAAATGGGTGCAGCTTTTTCAGGGCAACCATATTGGCGGGGTCACAGCGACCATCTGAAACCCTGCTTTATTACTGAAACATGTCATTCCTCTCTTAATTTAACACCCAAGACAAAAAAACACAACAACTTTGTTCCTTGTAACAGTTTGGCCATGAACGTGTCCACACATTGCTCTGCTGTGTGTAACAGCATGTGTTTCTGGGATTGTTCTGGAAGGGAAAATGCCGAAACAGCAGGGAGCAGAAGATAAACAGGCAATTCGTGACTCATTAAAACGGGCAATGGTGGCCAACGTTGTAGAGGGTGTGAGGACCCCCGTTCCAACTGGGCTGTAAAGCCTCCCTGCACCAGCTGCACGGGGCATCTGTCAGCCCGCGCCACGCCGCGCAAGGACAGATAATCTGTTACAAACGATATCGGAGCGTCGCGTTTAGGAAACCTGACGACTTACATAACACCCCTGATTGGGAACCTGGGGAACTGTTGGTGCAATGACACAGCTTAATGTCATAACATATACCAAGAAAGGGTGCTACTGCCTTCCTTGTCCTCATCCCCTCTCTTTCCTACACACACACGTGTTCCTCTCTCTCTCTCTCTGGAAGCAGGCTGCGTCCTGGCCAGGTGGAGCTTACATACACTGTAGACATGGCTCTCATATGGTGACCATCCTTTAACTGACGGAGTCGAACTGCCTGGTGGAGAAAATGACAAATTGAATTGAAAACGAGAGATGAGAAACACATCCGAGAGTCAAACAAGCGTTTTTCAGGAGCTCGTCTATGAATTTCCTTGTATAAGGAGCAATGTAAGGAGGAGATATGTTACTCAGGGTAAACACATACTCCTATAGTACACTACAGTTTAATCACTGCAAGGTAATCAAATCTCCGGCAGCATCTTAAAAAGTCCCCATCAGCACAACTTGAGGATGAGGCGATGCTGTCGCTTCCTGGGATTTACAGAGCCATTAGAGGCCTCATTAAAACAACTAGTACAGATAAAGACATGAAAAATAGATAAGCAGGGCGTCTAGAGCAGCGCCACATCTCCCGCTCACTTTCGTCCAGAGACGAGTGGAAACTGTGGCTCCTAGTTAAAAGTCTCGTCAGTGTGACAGAAGGGGCCTCTTGTCTCCCCGCAGCATCGGGATGTCATTCTGACTTGAACCAACTTTATTAGTCCCTCAACTCATTTCTCTAGAATATGAAAACATCAGCATATGGCTGAGAGCAGGGCTGGGCTGAACAAGGCTATTTCCCCCATGTCACATTGGGACAGGGGTGACATTCACTCTCATACTACCCCCTTGGCTCACCAGACTGTTTGACTCAGGAAGAAGAGTTTTTATTTTTTGAGAGGGGGACGGGGGGACGGGGGGCTGCTGGTTGTTCTGTGGCACCAGGATGCCAGGTTGGTATCTAAGGCAAATGTTTTGTATCGCCACCAGAAAGACAGAAGCTGGTCGTCGGCTGCCAAAGGTTTCGTCTCTCTCCATTCCTCAGAGCAGCGTTAATAGCCTGCTGTTTCACAGTCATGAATTACAGCATTTACGGCTCTGGTCGGAGCAGTCCGGCAGCTCCTGGGCGCGGCTGTGCCACACTGGGTCCACTTGGCAGATGGAACGCAATATGGCTCATCTCTGCCCAGCCAGATGTGGCGCAGTGCTGCACCTGACCACCAGGAGGCTCCCGGGCCCTGCATGGCATCTGGAGTTGTCGCACCCACACCAGCAGCAAGAAGCTAACTTTACATTAGTTGTGGCCAAGAGTTCGAGATACCAGTTAAATATACCAAAAAAAAGTGATGGTTGTGGATTCATATCATAAGGTTTGCTACCTTCAATCAGGTCTATCAGGCCTGGGAGGGCGGTGACTATGGAGCTTCACCCACAGGAGGGACTCGTCAAGCTTCCTTAACGATTGACAGACCAGGAGCCCTGCCCCATCAGTGAGGTAGAATGTGAGGATCTGTCAATCACCAAGGCTGTGGGGCGGAGAGAAGCAGTCTGGCTCGACATGAGCCTGTCATGGCCTGATGGACAAGAGGAGGTTCCCACAACACAGGGGGTTGAGGCTGGCCGAAGGGTTGAGGCTAGGGCTAGGGCTGGAGCTGGGGTTGGGGTTAAGTTGGTGGACTGGTTGATCAGGGTCAGTATTTCGAGTTATCGGGCTAAATTGTGACCAAAGGTTTGATCTGAGATTGGGGAAGAAGCTGTGGAAGAGGGTTGGTTCTGAGGCTGGAGTGGGAGCAGGAACACTGGAACACTGTTGCAGAGGATGTCTGGTCTAAGTCTGGGCCAGGAGACCAAAAAGATGTAGAACATGTAGTACAAAAGGCTGCTCCACGAGCAATATGCAAATTTTAATACAGGACATCATGAAATGGCCTAAATTGTGTTTGGTTTTTGAACAATGTTTTACCTCAGGTATAGATAATAACATAGCAGACTCAAAGACTCAATTAAACAGTCAGAGGACAATTTCACAGTAGAGGAGACACCAGCCAATTAGTCACTGTACCGACTGAGGCAACAACAGGCCTGAAATGGAGATAAGCTTTTTGCTCGTCTTACACGATGGGGAACCAGACATTAAACGTTAAACATGCTTGTTAGAACCAATCGGAATCTTCTGCCGGGTCTCTGTCTACTGGCAAGTTGATGGTCAAGATCACTCCAGTCACTAATAGGCTACACAGCAACAAGTCACAACACACTGCAATTAGCATAATTTAGCTCAATTCAGTGTTTCACTGGCTTCATATTTAATCTTTAATCACATTCTCGAGTGGTGGTCATTAGACTACTGCTAGATATTCCAACATGTCCTGTGTATACTCAGCAGAACTACACAGGCAGTACAACACACAAACTATATATACATAGTATGTATATATAGTATGTATGTATTACATACAGTATATACTATATGCACCGTATAGGCTACACACGGTTTAAACATTCTCTGGGAATTTCTTCTTCTTTCTTAGTGGTGAGAATCATCACAGGTGAAACCCCCGTGAGAGAGGGGGAAAAGAGAGGGTACTAATTCTTTGATGTGTCATCCACATGAGAAGAACTCCAGCAGACCTCAGGGTTCCATGGGGTTCCACCGCGGGCACAGAATAGAGAACCGGGCCTACGGACGCCTCCTCTGTTCTGATCCTGTTTTATGAATAATTAGTGATGTGTGTCAATATTGCGCCCCATAGTAACCATATGGTCGGTCCGGGCAGACAGGCCATTGTTCGGTGCCGTGAAATATTGTGTTTCCCTGCGAGCGCTGGAGCCAGTGGAGGCAGGAAGTGATGTTCAGACTGACAGGTACATTGTGTGTGTGAATGGAGGAGTCCTCCGTGGCAGGCCCGAGAGGGGAGCCAGACAGAATGTCTTGACCCAGGCTAGAAAGGCTGATTAGGCATGGTGTAGGCCTCCCCTTCATCTCAACACTTCATACTACGCCATTAGGCACAGCCCAAAAGAAACCCCACTTAACTGAGCGACGCCTTTCACACAGGAAATAAAAACACTCATATATTTATGTCAGGATATGCGACGAGGGCATCCTTTCTTCTCGGCACAGTTAGGTGTGTTCAAACTGTCTAGTAACGTATGGCTGTATCACATGCTAGGTAAACAAATATGGAGCATGTACTGAGAAGCATATGGCTGCAAAGTGATCAGATGGTTAAAAAGATTAATTGACATATCACTGAATTTATACAGCCAAAAGGAAATTAGATACACAGTCTTTGGTGAGAACAAAGTCAGCTTTTAGCTCATAAACCAACCATTTACCAAGGTTGACAATGAAATGTATAACAATGTTTGTTATTTTATATGTATTGGGGTTTAATAAATTACTATTGTTTAAGGGAAAATGAAAATATTGATGAGGCTCATATGTTTAGGTATGGCAATGTGAGTGTAACCTGGATGGATGGAGACATGTCGTTATGTCAACCAGCCTGTGAACCAGTTGGAACAAGTGCTTCTCCTACTGTACAAATCAACCTGATCGAAACCTCCCACCAACGCCCTCTGATGCTGTCCTCCTCCTCTGTCTCATCCTCATCCTTTCATTCCTCTCTGCCAATTACTGTTTCCAGCCTGCCTTTATCCCCCTAATAAAGAGCAACAATTAAAGCCTGTGTCTGTTTGCACAGCTTTTGATCCCTCACAAAGCTTTCTCTCTGGCTGCTGGGGATGCGGTGTGCAAGTGTGCAAATGTTAGTGTGTCTGTGTGTGTGCGTACGCTCTTCTTTGTTTTAGCACAATCAACTGTTTTTAGTGAGAGTGTTCAAACTACCCATATAATGTATTGTGCCCCCCCCTCCATCTCCACCCCCTCACAGTCTCTGTTCGACGACTGCTGTCCTGATGGTGTGGCTGACAGGCAGGGAGTGAGGAGTGTAGGGGTCAGGGGCCGTACCCAGACTGACCAGTGACACTCCGCGAGGAGCGGAGCCGCAGCCCAGGGGCCTGCTGGCTAAATGATTTTCCCGCCCCCCTAACGAGGCGTTAACGTCGGAGGACAGGCCTCAGCAGAACATCAAGGGATAATGGTTCATCTTCTCAACACCAGAGGTAAATCATTTACTAAGCACTCACCAACACACACACACCCGGTACCCCTGGAGTTAGTTCAGTCTATCTTAATGGACACAACATGTCCGCTAGACTACAGTCGGGGGAACCAGTATGTTTAAGGTCTTGTGCCAGATTGGATTGGATAGGCTTCAGTGTCAGGCCCGTTTTGTCCATTTCTTTACAAATGCAAGGTTGAAAGTTGGTCCTTTGGAAAACTTTAACCTTTGCAACAGTAATCATGCTCACGAATCATTATGCTCTAGATATCTTACATTCCCTCATTGAAAATTAAAACAAAAAGTTAATTAGAACGGAGTGATGTTCGGAAAACAAACATTTAAAAAACACAGCTTGACACCAAGGAAGCGTTTAACATGTTTTTCTTTGTTTACTCAGTTGTGTTTTCTATATGCCTTGACACCGGGGGGGAAGCTGCTTTCTGATATCAATTTGAATAGCCAATGAAACTAAATGAGTATAAAGAAACAGAAAGACAGAAAGTCATTAAAATCCATACTGAATCTCTGAGTATTGGACTGAACTAAAACACTGTCTCATCATTGCAGACAAGTGAGATGGAACTAGTACCCTATTATTATAGGGATTGTCTTCACTGCAGTAACACAGGACAAGTAAACAATATGAAATGATTATTTGCCTCCGACTGCACAAGAGAATGCACAAAATCCATCCACGAATGTTTCTTCTTAAGTTTGTCGCTGTATTTCTATAACTTTTCTCATTGTTGTCTCATGACATTCTTCTTACCCGAGGACATGAAATATCATATCTTTATGAATCTTTGATAGAACTGTATGTGACCAATGTTATCCACCACAAAGTACCATTTTATAATTGCGATATTCTTCTATTATACTGATGAAGAGAGCCCTGTCTCTTCACAAGCCAGCATTGTTCAGCCTCTGTTTTCTCAAATGTTGCCAGCACACAATTAAAGTATGGCATCCTTATTGTTGTGCAAGGAGAAAGGGCTTCACCGACAATGTCCCCCCCACCCCTCCACCCCCCACCCCTCCACCCCCACCAAAGCCGTGGTTACCAGATCCAGCCCTTACCCCACCACCCCCAGGTCAGTTACCTGGGAGCCAGAAGCCTGGGGAGTGAGTAATGCCATTCTCACAAAGACAGTGACAGCAGAAGTGTGGAGAGAGTGATGAGGGCTCCAGTCCCCCCTCCTCCTTACGCTCCTCCTCCTCCACGCCTCCTCTCTGGCTCGCGCTTTCAGTCCTAGAACCCTGGTATACGCACATCCTGGTATCTTATCACTTCCTCACACCCTTTACACACACACACACACACACACACACACACACACATACACACACTTCCTCGCCCAGCTACAAGCTTCCACAAGAGCCGGCTATATAATCCCAGGCAATATAATCCCAGGTCTCAAGCCCTGTTCCTCTACTCTGCAGACTCAACCCCTGTGTTTCCCCCTAGTGCTTAGCCTTTTGTCTGGGCCTCCTCCTGGGGCCTACAGTGAAGCCCTGTGGTCCTCCAGGCTGGAGCAACAACCAGTAGGCACACTGGGCATGGAAAATGTGCCCATGCTAGGATCATCCCTACAGAGCTGTATCTAATGGAGCGTTTCTAAGCCTCTCCTAAGCTTTCACTGAACAAGACGAAGTGCTTTGAGGGTCTTGGAAACAACATCTAAGGAGGTTGATTGACATCTAGGATAAATCCTGGATTGGGGACATTAGAAGCCAAATCATATGTCATGTTATTATGTCTTACTGTAATGTAATGTTAGTTAATCTATAACTCAGGCCAATGTGAAGAGGACTGTCAGGTCACTCTTTTGACCTCTAGCAGAGAGGAGCAGGCAGGAGACACAAGATCTGACTCTGCCCATTTCCCAGCCCCTGGTTGCCACGGTGAGTGTCACAGCGACCATGGGATCAGTCCTTCTGCCCAGCATGTCGCCAGGGTGTGATGTTATGTGTGACATGATACTCAACAATCACCTCCCCATGGCAACAGCTAGGGAATGTTGCTGAGACAACCGCTGGACAAAACTCTATGCAATCACTTGAATATAAACAATATTTCCATTGGAGTGTGGAGGAAGCGGCTGAAAGGAGATGTGTCCGGATCAAAGGACATGACTGCTCTTCATGAAGTGGTGAAGATGCTCCAGAACAAGACCAAATTAAATAATGGGTTGTATTTATTCATTTCTTACATTTAACCTTTAGTCAATTTTAATATCTGAATTAAATATCTCTATTTTAGTGTTTTACAAGCTGCATGATAGTGACATCAAATTTACAAACATTATAAACCAATACAAAATCCTCAATATAAAAGAATACAGATAATGCATAAAAGAATGTGGCTCAAAAATTAGACCTGTAACACTACAAACCTCCACATCATTACTTTTTTAATTTATTTTTATTACATACTTTTTTGATGCATAAACTGACACATTTCTAAAGTATATCACTGACATATCAGCCCGTATTTGCAACAGCTCTTGAGAAAGCATGATTCAAACACTATCAGTCATGTTTCTCCCATTCAGAAGCTTCTGCTTACTGATTATTTTGGTACATGCTGCCACCATGTGGTAATATATTACTTATACAATTTTCAGTGCCAGTGCAGATAATCACTGTAAAACAAACTAAAATTAAAAATAAGATAAGATATACCTTTATTCGTCCCACAATGGGGAAATTCGGGCCCCACGAGCCTCACCCCCGCTGAGCTGAAACAGATACCTCAGAGTCTGAGGAGTTTGGCGTTATGTGGGGAGGTGTCAACAAGACCAAACAGGATGGAATTGGGGAGACTGACCATGGTCATCTCTACTAAGACCCAGTCAGCCTCTACACAGGCCTGGCAACGTGCAGTGTGTTTATGAGAAAGAGAGAGACAGAGAACCACCAGCCCAGAGTGAAGATGGGCCAGAACACTGCTGCCTCTGATCCTGTTTCACAGTCAGCTTTAAAGGGGTCCGATCAGACATCTTTCTCACAGACACGGCAGACTTTGGATGGGTGGGAGAGACAGCTCCCCATCTCTCTTTAGCTGTGTTCTTCTCTTTGGGTGTGTGTGTGTGTTCTTCTTTCTGTGTGTTGTCTCCAGTGTTTGCTACTGTATCAGCTGGAATGGGGATGCTAGGTGGGCAGCAGAGATGATGGGGATATTTCTAATCAACAGTACAATGAAAATGCTAGTAATGGATTACAAAATAGCATATCAATTGAAAGCCAAACTTGTTCTCATATTATCCTTTTTGAATCTGTTATTTCTGTTTTGAAATAAAATGCTGAAATTATTCAGTGCATATGTCCAACAAGTTTAAACAGAATGACACATCATCCAGATTTCCTCTAGGCCTACATGTAGACTCTTGTCTACTTCTGAATATTTCTTTTGAAATGCTTTGTTTATGCGCAGGTGCAAGAAAGTACCGTGAATCCCAGTCTGTGAGTCTGAACATGGACCATGGACAAGCCTTAACCAAACAGGCTCTGCCTTAACTATGAAACAAGCCACAATAGTCCTGAACAGCATTTCCGGTTACAAAATAAGAGCATGGACAAAACCTGCTGGAATATGAATTGGGTTGTAAACCAGTTATCATCAACAACAAAGAGAGCATGTTACTATAAATATATTTAGGTTTCCAAAACTATCAATCAGTCTGGTTGTTTGCGCAAGACACAAGTTTCAGAATGGTGCAAAGTGGTTGCAAAAAGAATGATGTAACTGGACTTCCAATTAGTGAGGCTGGAAAAGGGTACTGTTATGCCCCCCCAGCATCAGTATGCAAGGATTTAGGAGGGTAGCTATTAAGAATCTGAATAATAATTGTACCCTATAAATGTGCCAATATTGTTCCATGTGCAGGTGTATTTCGCCTTCCTGAATCACCCATTATTCAGGGGACAAAGGTTATTTTTTCCAACCTCACGAATTGAAGGTGAAGAGAACCATATAGCGCCAGTAAATATGAATGTAGACTTACACGTGTAAACAACGAACGTGCCATTACAATGGCATATGGTTCCTAAATGCATTTTTGCCTAAAAATAAATGTAATCTTTCAATGCAGAGGATAAACATTTATACATGTTTTTTACTCTCACGTATGCTACCTGAATCAATTTATTTTGTTTAATTTGTTATTTATATTTTATAATGTATCGTTTTGTTTTATGACTTTTATTTAGGTATGTTTTTGAGGAAATCAACCGGAAATGTAATTCCCGTTCGAGTAAACCCGACTGCGAGGCAGACATAGGCGAAAAGCTGGAATTTGTGTGGCTGGGACTGCGAAAAAGGAATTACTCGATAATGTACGGAATTCCATAATAATATGTTAATATACAGTCATATTTAATAGGGTAGGTCTACGTCAGCGTAGTACACATGAACACAAATGAATTTATCAATTTTCTTGGCCATTTACTTCATTTTTGTAAAGCAAAATGTCGCCTCGTACGGTAAGTAATCTGTAGGCCTACTGTACTAACATTAAACTAATCTTTCAACTTTACAATGCAATACACGTTATGCGTATCATAGTTAGGCTACTGTATAGAGACTGAGTAATGAATTCCTACTTTTCTATGGGCTACAATTTTAAGAAATCGGCAGTTCTTTGAAGCTTATAGCTATAGCTACCACTTGACGTTTTCAGTAGTAACCTGGCTAACGCTTGTCTTAGCCTATTACTTACGAACATGACAGGTTCGCAGGTAAATAATAATAATAATGTCATTGGTGTTATGCGCTATGGCAGCCAGACCACAACAAACAAGGTTCTCAGTTTGCTTTTCATTCCACCACATTGTTGGTGAAACTAACTGTCTGTTTCATAGTACTGAGTCATGATGAACTGGTGTGATGGGTTATGTAAACCACACCCACCCACATACTCAAACACACACAATATACACACACTAAACAATGTCTTTTTCATTACATTTGAACCTACTTATGTTTTGGGGCATGCAGCTTACTCTTCCATCGATTCAGAAAGTTACATTTAGTCATTTAGCAGACGCTCTTATCCAGAGCGACTCACAGTAAGTACAGGGACATTCTCCCTGAGGCAAGTATGGTGAAGTGCTTTGTCCAAGGACACAACATCATTTGGCACGGCTGGGAATCAAATGAAAATCTGATTCAACCTTCTGATTACTAGCCCGATTCCCTACTAGTAACCGCTCAGCCACCTGGCTCCCAAGATATTAGGCTAGTTAGCGATCTTAGGTTTCACAAGGTCAAGTTATGTTTTCACATTCTGGCTTTAAAAGTAATCGGATAATGGCATGTCTGGAAAGCACTAGAAGGTTTGTCCAAGATGGCAGCTTTGGTGAAGTGTGTTGACAGTTTGGAGGCCTGTGGGTTTGTTGGCAGACGTGCTTGGCTGTTTCCATTGACTCTGTCTAACCACACCCTTATGGGACTTGCTTAACAATGAGTTGTTTCACGAGGTGTTTGACAAAGTGTTTTATACAATAGTATATGACATCATTGATAACTTCTTGGAATTGTGTGTTGTGTGTGTTTCATATCACGGGATTGTGTTTGTGGTGACAGGCTTTCCTTTCAGTACGGAAATGTGGTTCACACCTGCCATCCGCACACACAGGCTATTACTATCCTAGGTTTTGATTTGTGAGTGTATGTTTACATACAATACAAGGTTGAAGGGGTAGTGAAAGGGAATAACAGCATTTGTAGTATCAGCCCATTCTTAAACACTATAAGATTGGGCTTCTAGGTTACTGTAAGGTCGTTTGGGTTTGTAGACTACTCATGTTGACTGGAAATGAGGATCTTTGCCTTGGTTTAGTATCTTTTGTATCGTATAACATGCATCCTGTGTAACCCAGAGAGACGGCCACATGCACGTGAGGCCGCTGATGGTAAGGATGACAGGCCATCTGGTTTCAGTTCCCTTTTCCACCAAAGAAGCTCTGGTTCTTGAACTGGTCACATTCAGGATTCTTTAAACCTTGGTGCTGTGTTAGTGGCAAACCAGACCAGCGTTTCCACCAGGTTTGTCCAGAGCCATTGTATTCAATTTTTTTTTAACAAATAACTCCCTTTTTGAGAAGTCCGCTGTGTCTCCTGGGAGGATATCAGTACTTTTTAGTTTGTTTAGGCGGTGGCGTACAAAACAGGTATCCAGTGGTACAAGCCCTCCCTCTGCTGGAGACTGGAGGGTATAGCAACATGAGGAAAACATTGCACCGTTCTCAATAAATCTTTCCTCTCCCTATAGACAGAACACAATCCTTTATAGGCTACTGGATTCATTAATCTACCATCTCAACAGTTAGCCTATCATCTGATGAGTAAAAAGAAAAAGCATTCCTTCTTCCAACTGAAATTCCAATTGACATTGTACTGAAGTTCACTGATTTAACGCTGGCACTCTTCCTGTCCTCACACAGTGCTCCCGGTGGAGAATGTGACGGTGGTGTGTCACAACCTGCAGACCGTGGTGTACTGGAACCACAGCCAACCAGAGCTGCAGCCTCGCTTCAACGTCACCCTACAGTCCTACTATGAGGGGTGAGCCCTGACTTCTTCACATGTTGTGTGTGTATGGACTGGAGCCATGCTCTGGTAACATCCTTTCAACCGTAGCACTGAGCTTATTTAACACTGGAGGGTTATTGAGCTTCAGAACACCACAGCTAAAGTCTTTGGGACACCTACTCATTGCTAGTGGTGGGGATGATGATATATGTTACAATCGTCCTTTCGTAGCGACATTGTCTCCTTTCTCTCCTTCGCAGCACGCGCACGCAGGTGTGTACTGACACCCCAGCCTATAACTGCAACGTTTCCGCGGCAACACAGGGAAACATCGGTGATGATTATATCGTGTATGTGACCGTGTCTGGTCAGGACGAGTCCCAGCCTGTCTCTGACATCACGTTCAGCTATCATCGCAGTTCCCCCTCCAAGCAGATCTGTGAGCAGTCACTTTTGTTTTGCAAATGCACGCACACACACACACACACAATCACACACACTATCACACAAAGACAAACGTATGTGAATGGAATTGTGTTGTTTTTCACAAACTGTTCTCAAACAGGTTTGTGTTGTTTTCAGGCTCAGTGGACCTCCCCTCGGTCAACATCTCTGTCCAACCAGATCACCATGTCAAGGTCTACTTCCCCCACCCATTCCACATCTACAAAGAGGCCATTAACCTATCAGATGAGAAAGACGATATTATATTTGACTACGTCATCATCACTAAGGACCAGGTAAGGACCAGATTTTTCATTAACATTTAAGTAGGTACTGGTCTGGCAAGAGGCATAAATCCTCTGTAGAAAATGGGATTCAGATGAAAAATGTAGGACAAAACAAGAAACACTACACAGCAGCAAACAAACAGCTGAAAGAAGCCAGACTGTCAACTGAAACACCATGTCCAGTTGTCCATGTCTGGATGCTACAGTAGCAGATCAGGACCACACAGCAGCGTGGAAGACATTCCCAACAATACATTGAACAATTTGACTAATCAGATCCAAATGTATTTTAGGGCGGTATGAATGATCTAGCCACGTAGCTCAGAAAACTGCTTTGCTGTCACCTGACTGTACCCCCTCTCCTGTCTCCAGAAGAAACATGGTTTCATCTGCTCCAGCGATGACCGTGTATGTGAGGCTCAGCTGCCGGCGGAGATGGCAGCAGACAAACACTGTGTGAACATTAAAGGGGTCCTGGATGGCTTGACTGTTACGACTCCTGAGCCCGTCTGCATCGACGAGCCCCCACCAGCCACGGGTGAGATGTTTGTCTTCTGTACGTGTGTGTTCAGTCTCCACATGTGTATCCAGATGGTATATGTGCGTATAAATCAACACCGACTACTTTTGCCCCATGTAGATGCCTCCCTGACCATCCTCTATATCCTGCTCCCTGTCATAATAATCCTGGCTGTCTGCTGTGCCCTTTACTTGGTCTTCAGAAAATGGACCAAAGTCCCTCTGCCCAAGTCTATAGTGAGTATCAACAGTCGCCTGCTGATTCCTTCTCGTTTGTTTGTGTGTGAGTGAACGTTCCTGTTGGTGTATCTGTGCCTCAGTACCGTGTCTTTCTGCACCAGACCAAGATCCTGAAAGGGGTGAATGGCTACCCGATGTGCGTAGAGTCAACCAACATATCTCCGCTTAGCGAGGACCCCACTAGCCTCTCCTCCGACCCCTGCAGCCGTCTGCTCTCCGTGGAGACCCCCACGACCGACCTCCACCCTGCAAACTCCTACCCTGAGCTCCACCCTGCACACTCCTACCCTGGCCCCTCGGGACAGCAGACCCACTTCCCCATCCGCCGGCCGGCCCAGGAGGTGACCGATGAGGATGTGACAGCATTACCCCGTGATGAGGATGTGACAGCATTACCCCGTGATGAGTCGAGCCTGCAGGGGGAGGTAGAGGAGGTAGAGGAGGTAGAGGAGGCTCAGTTGGACAATAGGGAAGATCTACAAGATGGTTCAGGTTACGAAAGGCGGGACAAAATTGTAGTCGAGATGGATGCTGGAGACATGATACACGCCTACAAGTGATCTAATCCACTTGCACATGCTCTGTCTTGAAAAGTGGCTCATCATTTCGTTTGTGTATGAATGTTAAAAGCGAGAGGATCATTGAGGGATCATTTACTTTGTGCTGTTCTTTGTGTGGAAGCCTTTTGCACATGTCCTGGTTTAATCTATTTCAGGACCCTAATCTGGAAAATAGATCAGATTATAAAAGTGTATCCTTAATAGCTTTGCTAATGCCACATGTACAATGCCTTCTCTTTTCCTTTTTTGGGTCTCTTTGTAAGCATAAGTGTGTAAAATACTTTATATGGAATTGTATTGTTTACCTACACCATTGTTTCTCTTTGCATAGGTAAACAAATGATAAAAACATACAGTTTTTGCTACTTGTAATAATGACACCGCAATTGTACACTGCCGGAAGAAGAAGCAAATGAACGTGTCATTAAAGTTGACACACTGAGTACTGAATGAATAGTGTGTTTGACTTATGGGGAAGGAACACAGACACACAGTATTACCAAATTAGGAAAGAGGGTCTAGATGAGTGTTTGCTGGTCATGCCACGTTACACACTCTCAGTATGTTCAAGAAGTGACCTCTGGCCCATGTCCAGCAAGAGCCTAACTTTTCTCTGAGGTATTTTTGGACATTCATAAAACACAGATAAAATACCTTGTGAGAATGAAACGAAATTGATTTCTAAATTGAAAGAGAAACTAATTCATATTAGTACAGGTTTCATTGGATATTGATCAAACCATACCACATTTTATTTATTTAACAGAAGCTTATCCAAATTGATGTACAAAATACTGCAAGTTAATCACGTAATGAAAGAAGGTCACTTTACTATGATCATGTTTCGTAGTTCCCACTGCATGCATCATGGATGGTTGCTCCATCCCCAACCTGCTGTGTCAGCGGATGGAGCCATTATCATAAACAGGAAGTTTATGAAAGGAAAAGGAAGTGTTTTAAATGTCAGTTTCCCTCCCAGGTATACCTTGCACTCACAAAAGTGCACACTGCATCTATTGTGTAAACACGTACACGCTGTACATGTACACGCCGTACATGCTGCACGCTTGAGGCATACACACATGGCTGGGACTGTTGTTTTACATGTGTACAGGTGTATTGTGTTATGTTAAAACGTATCCAGTTACATATAGATTCTACGCACTGTTATTTAAACTCTTGCCACATACTTATTTCAACTGGGATCCATAACTAAAGGGAACACGTGTTGGCCTTTTGCCTTTTAAGGTCATTGCATCGCAGGACGCCCATTGAAGTTCACAAAGTTGATGGTAACAGCAGGAATGAGGAAGGGGAACTTGACATGTCTGTTATAAAGGGTCTAGAGGTCTGTGTGGCACAGTGGCTCCTACCACCCCAGCTGCTACCATGACATCGCTGCTTCTCCTGGATCTCCTGCTTCTCTGGAGCATCTGCCTCCGCACCGGCTCTGCAGGTAAGACCTTCACCCTGGCTGGCTGACTCTAGCCCAGTTGTTGACTGGCTGGCAAACAGGTTGGCTGGCAAATTTATATTATATGTAGGTTTGATTGAGTCCTATCAAATAGAATTTGTCAGCAATGTACTGTGTGTATAATCATATCCATACTTTGTGTCCCCTTGACTGATTCCTAACCTCGAGCAGGTCTGTGTTTCTCCACAGAGATTGTTCTTTACATGTTCTTTGTGTTAGTGTGCTGAGAATGTGGTCTTGTTCCAGGTCCAGGGGATCTTCCATCTCTCTCTCCTCAGCATGTGAGGTTCATCTCTCTGAACTACAAAAATGTCCTCCACTGGGATCCACCGGCTGGCTCCAGCAGTGACCTGCGCTACCATGTCCAGTGGAAGATGTGAGTCAAACACTAAGAGAATGAGCTGATCCTCAATCAATCTGACGTCGTAGTCACAATATGCTCACGAGGGTTTATCTTCACCAGAGGTGTGTTCCTCTGCTTTAATAAGTCCTTGAAAAACAGATTCTGTACTGTGTGTCAGACAAGCCTTCATAGAAGATGTTAGGTTGCTCTCATTAATATGGTTGTAGGTTCCTGCTGATAGTTCATGGGATATGGCAACGTGGCCACCTCACTTTGTAAACAGAATTTGCATTGTCTCATCCTTTCTTTTTCTGCAGTGGAGATGTTACGTAAATTGTATTCCAAAGGTGCACGTACTTATCTCCTCCTCTGTGCTCAAGCAGCTATGGGGAGAAGCAGTGGAGTGATGCGGACGGTTGCCAGGGCATCGGCAGGCTGACGTGTGACCTCAGCCAGGTGACCTCTGAACCCAGAGAGTGGTACTACGCCCAGGTCTCTGTATCCAAGCCCGGTAGCCAATCAGCGTGGGTCCTCTCCCCGAGGTTCAACCCCAGCTGGGAGAGTGAGTCAGGGTGGGGAATCAAGTAGACTGGTCTACAGGGAGAGCTGTATCAAGATCCTGCTCTAGATTCATAATCATCTCCCAAAATAACACGTCCCAATAGGCTCCCTTACCAGAAAGGAGTTGGTTCAGCATTTGCAAGGAAATTCAAGATGACCAATATAATCTGAGATACAATATTCCAAAATATACATTTATCAGTTCTTTACAGCCCACATCGTATCACAATGTGTACATTTATCATGACCAACTTTAACATTTCATACTAGCCAAAACTAGACTTTAGATTGTATCACACTGGAGTCAAAAAAGATCAGATCAGATTCCCAGACTCTAGAAACCAGGACAAAGATGTCTACATTGTACTTCACATGAGACACTCGACAAGGAAGACTGTTTCTCCTGACACAGCCTGTTGGTTTACTGGTTCATCTGAGATGTGTTCTTGGTCTCCCTCCCACAGCATCTGTCAGCTCGCCCATGTTGAAACTGAGCGTGAATGAGCAAGGCATTGTGGTCCGGCTACGCCCTCCTCACTCGCCCGTCAGAGGGGCCGACGGAAGGAGGATAAGAATGGCGAAGCTTCAGAGACTGACCTATAAAATCTACCTCATACCCCCCAATGGAAAGGAGGTAACATTCTGTAAACACTGCATCTGTTGTGTCCATACACTCTACGTCTCCCAAAACTAAAGGTCTGTTGTTACGATGACAACGTGATCATGTGCTGACCCCAGATGTCCTGTCTCCTTTCTGAGCAGGAGGTGTTTGAGGTCGAGGGATGCTCCAAACGTCTGATGATCCCCAACGTGACTCCCAAGACCAGGTACTGCGTCCAGGCCCAGAGCATCCAGCCCCTACTGAGACAAAGTAGTCGCCGGGGCAAAGCCCACTGTGTCTCCATGCATTGACCACGGGAGGACACCCCTCTAGGTATGCACACATACGTACATGTTTATTTACACAGATCCCTTCAGAAAACACACGTATACGGTTCACACCGGATACTGGAGTGTCATTGTCAGTAACAGCTCTGCAGTCCGAAAAAAAAATTTTGTATCCGTACAGTGCTCACTTATAGTGGTATGTAAGCACACAGTCCTTCACCTCATTAACAGGTGAAGCTTACATACGTAATACCTGAGAGTCAGGTATCACCCGAGATCAGCTCAGAGGCACTGTCTGAAAGGAGGGTAGAGACACAGACAGTGTTCAGTACATGTGTGTGAGGACCGGATGGACAGTCTCGGGATTCCCCTGTGGAAGATAGAAAAAACCTTGCCTTGACAAAAGATTAAAGTATTAGGGGAGAAGTATTAGAGGACAAGAGAGATACTATATCTCCTCAGGGATGGATCCAGATAGGGGACTTATGCCTTTGGGACAATAATTACATTTGACTACTCCCTAACTCACTTACTCCCTTGTAGGGGTATTAATAGATCAGTGACACAAGTACAGTTACCCAGATAGGTATCTGCAGTGGCTGTGGGCCATTCTCATTTCTTTTCTCTTCTTCCTACTCCTTCTTCACCAACACCTCTGCTCTCTCCCTATGTTCTCTCCTGCAGGGACGGAAGGAGCTCTGGTTCTCAAACAGGAAAAGCCACCAGATATTCTCATGACTGGAGGCACTCATCCGGAAGGATTTTTAAAAACGTTTCTTCACCCCTTGTTACCTCATTCCCTTCCCAGATTAACGCACTAGCTACCGTCCACTAGAAGTATCTATTCAAATGGCTACAGTGTTGGTGTCGATGTTCAGCTAGCCATGTAGGCTATGATGGCGTGACTTCGTTCCTGGAGAACGGCATCTGCCAGGGATATTGTACGAAAGTGGGGAAAGTCCTCCTGTGGTACCTGCAGGCAGATTGTACTTTACAGCTTTAAGAGATTGTCAATTTATTATTTCCGTTAAGTTCTGCGCTTCTCCTTTATGGAGTGATGATACACTTTTGAGTTACCAATGGCAATGTATGTGCTGTAAAAGGTAAGATAAAACCCAAAACATTGTGCCAGTCTACACCTGCTTTAGTACATAGGGTGACAGATACCACCCATCTGTCAATATAATAAATTATAAATATATATTGTTTCGTTTGTAATAATACACACAAATGTTTTTTCTTTGTCAAAAATATCCTTGAAGAGATCTTTATTGTGGTTGATTTATACAAGGGAAAGTTCTAGAAAATCTCTGCAGACTTCTCTCAGGCGACAGTACAGATCTAACAGTCATACCTGTGCGAGTCATTAACAATAGTCTCCTTCATCCTAGTCTACGTGTGTATTCTACACTGTATCTTTATCTTCAACACCGTCCCTATGGGCCATCCACCAGCCTATACGGAGAGACACACTTCATAGTTATGTTCACATTTCAAAATCTAGTACCCCCCAAGACATCCTTTCAGCATTGATGAAATACAGTTGCGTTCTTCTCAGTTTGGGCTGGGTTGGAGTTGTAACAGAAGGCCACAGAAGGGTCTGGGATCATTAGGAGTCCTGCTCACAAACAAGGTGTATGATACATGAATAATCAAGAATAACATATACAAAATCATTCAAATCAACTTAGTCAAAGGAGAAGTTGCCGTAGATTCATTTAACAGAGAAAAAAAAACTAAAATGAGATACTAAAAACAGATACATCATATATACACGGGTACTACGTAACAAATCAGCTTGTTTTTATATAAAATACATTTCCGTCAATTTGACTAGTATATCATTTCACAAACCAAACGGTTGGTTAACAACACAGTGTGGATACCAGCCTCTCAAGGTGTGTACAGCGCTGGAGCTTTGGTGAAACAACTGGGGTCTGTTCAAGACAATGGAACCTTCCAGAATGTTCACAGAAGTAGGAATGTATCGACTTTTAAAAGTGAACTAGAATGCGTGCCTGTTCCCGGTTTACAGTACTGCGATGAAGGAAGCTGAAGAACCTCTATATGCCGTTTTTCTCACTGTAGGTTTAGGATCATATTTCAGAGCCAAAAGAGGGAAACTACTTTAGGCACTGGAGCACACTCCAACACTAAGGTTTTTATGAAACTAGAATGAGTACTGCGTCTGATCAGACTGGTTCAACCACACGTACACTACTCATTAACAACGTTTAAAAGTATTTGTCATAAGTAAGCAATTCATTCAAACAATCAAATATGAACTGTTAACAAAGTACCATTTCACTATTCAAAGTTGGTCAAGATCAGAATCAAACCATATATTGGCGCATTTGATCATTAGGCACTAATGCTACACCTGATTCAGAGAGACACATTTTCAAAGAGCTGATGATTGGGAGGATGTACATGGAAAATAACCACCGTATTTGGTCAATACTGTCAAACTGTATAATACAAAAACATACGAATCTCATGTTCATAATCTTCCAATAAGTTTATACTTGATAATGTGTCTCTTCCCCATAGTGACCCTCAAAGCATATTGTTGGGAAATAACAAGGACCCCCAATACAATCAGGTTATGGGCATTCAAATGGGATCTCAAAGGCAGTGTATTGTACTCTGCAGCAGTAGTCTGTCAAATATACACAACTGACGCGAACCAGCAGAGGAGCATGCAGTTTGCTTTAAAACACAAAGTGCTGATTTCAGTAGTACCAAAGAAGCCTAATCCAAGAGCAGTCAAACATTCATCATTCTTTGTAAACAGTAATCTTTTTTTGTAAACAACACAAAATAAAATGGATTTAGGCAGGAGGGTTTTAAAATTACAAGCTATTATTCCCAAGACATCCGTACGCGAGTACAGAGAAATAGAATTCCATCCTGAATGGAACAAATTTTCGATGTCGACTGAGGGGAAACAAAAGAAATTAATTTCCGATCTCTCCCTAGGTTTGAGGTCATAGCTGGACTGTTACAGTAGACGATTCAGAATCTCCTAAATAAATAAGGGGACTGAATTATCAAAACAAAAACACAAAAAATCAGCATCTCCCATTCTGGTACCGTTGTACTGCTGCACATGCAAGAACTACTGACTGAACATCGTGAACACATTGAACGTTGGCAATCCGTTCACATTACACTGGGTCTAGCTGTACTGGCTGAACCAATGGTCCTCATGATGGATAGCTTATCATTTTCGAGGAATGTATGCTTTTATGTGCTTTGATAGGCATTACTACTTTATCAATGCTGTTGTAAAATAAAAATAAAATATTTGTATCCACAATTGCAACATCAAATTGATATTGGACTTAAGTCTTAGTTCTTTCAGACATTATAATGTTTAAACAAAGTTGAAAGAACCTATAAATCGATAGTCAAACTGAGTTGAATTAAAACTAGCCAATAGCAGCTAAAAGCCTTGTAAAACAGTGGTATTGCATCCTTCGGTGGAAAGGTCTAACTAGTACTAGTAACTAGTACTCATCCAGTAGTTTTTAACTGTGTTGCAGTTCAATAGTGATAAGACGTTCTGACTGGATGTTCAGTACTAGTCGTTCCAGTGTTCAATGACCCAGTCACCAACTGCCACTCCAGCTGAACATTGTTATCCAGTAAATAGTCTGGTCCAAAACTGTACCCAGGAGAAAGATATGCACTTATCTGACCTGGTCGATTCTGAACACTGTTGCATTGGTCACGTAAAAACAATCAGATAACAGAATAACATAATCACCAACATAAAATCTAGATGGACCAAAAAATATTTACAGGCAAAATCATCATTCTTTTGTTCAACTTTTTTTTGTATTTTTTTGTATGAAGTTGTCCTTGAACTACACCAGTGTGAGTACACATCACAACGTCTTGACAATTCTCCAACAAAAAAATGGAACGTATTCCTTAATTGTATGACAAACCTGATGCTAGGGTACAGTCTTCATATTAAATTACCAACATATACAGATATAAATAAAAGGTGAATGCATGACAGAGATCCTGTAGCTGCAGCAGCAGTGATCTGTGTGCAGGGAGGAGGAGGGAGGGAGGGGGGGAGGGAGGAGGGAGGGCTGCCCTGGAACGGCTGGTGAAGGAGTTTCTGCTCAACTCTGGAAAGTTCCCATTCTTGGAACGATTCTGCGTCAGCTCCGGGTGTGTTCTAGAACCCTGGAATGAGGCCGTGTTGTAGAACGGTGGAACTATGGTGTGTTACTACAACTCTGGAACGAGGATAGGCTCTAGAACTCTAAAACGAAGCTTGTGTGCTAGCACGCTGGAACACGGTGGTGTGTGTCTGTTTTCCATTTCTTATTCTTGTGTCTGCGTTCTAGCTGTGTTCGACTCGGCTGTGGGGGGGGGGTCAAGGCAGCTTGGCGAGCCCCCAAGTCCAAAGCTAAGACAGGAACCCCTTCTCCAGTTCAAAGACAGAAGGGCGCCCGGGCGAGCTCTGGATGCGGCAGAGGGGGACGGTGCAGTCCCGTTTCTGCCCCTCCGTGTCCACATCCAGGAGGGAGCACCCCCCGCCCCCCTCGGAGGAAAGCACCATGCTGAGGTTGCGCGCGCTCTTCTCACCAGAATAGTGTCCCAGGGAGTAGCTCTTGTTGCGGCCCCTCAGCAGGCCCCAGGAGTGGGGCTTCCCGCGCAGCGACAGGGGCCTGGGCCGGGGCGCTGGCCCCCCTTTTACAGGCTTCTCTGCCGGACCCTCCTTCTCCTTTTCCTGCTTCTTCTTCTGGGGGGCTACAGCCGGAGGGGCTGGGGTGGAGGGGTGTGAGCTGGCCGTACCGTTCGCTAGGGGAAAGAGAGCGCGAGATAGGAACAGAGAGCGTGAGAGATGGGAAGAATGTGAGCACTTCATCTTTGAAATGCTAATTGACCTATTCTCTCTGCAATTCTGTGACAGCTGAGTGGACTAATACTTGATGAAACGGACAGATCTAAGAGAGACTTACTGTTCTGGCTGGCGATAGACTTCTTCCTCCTCAGACGGGAGGCTGTTGAGAGGCTGGAGACTGGTGCTGGAGGCTGGGCCTGGGGGAGTGGTGCTGGAGGCTGGGCCTGGGGGACTGGTCCTGGAGGCTGGGCCTGGGGGACTGGTGCTGGAGGCTGGGCCTGGGGGACTGGTGCTGGAGGCTGGGCCTGGGGCTTTGGGGTTACAGGTTGGGCCTTGGCTGCAGTCCCACTGCTCTGGCCCTCCGGAGGCGACAGGGGGCTGGGGTCGTCTGGCAGACTGACCGAGGGCCTGCTCTCCCCTCCCTCCGTGGGCTCCGGCTGCAGCAGACACTTGGTGGAGTGGCATTCACAGATGGAGGACATGGACAGGAGGTTGACGGGCCCAGGTGTGTTTCCTGACGGAGACAGCCCTGCCTCCTCCTTCCGGGACCGCCCAGGGGGCGGGGAGGTGCTGCGGCGAAAACGCGTGGCTCGCTGGAACAAGCCCTCCTTTTTCTTCTTCTCCTTCTCCTCCCGGAGCTCCGCCTCCTCAGCGGGGGGCGGGGCCTTGAGCGACTCCCGGAGGTCGAACCCGAGCGCCACGGAGGCCAGCAGGGCACCGCAGCTGTAGAGCACCGTGTCTGTCCGTCGGCGGGCCAGCGCCCTCTTTAGGCTGTTGGTGGGAGTGTGCTGGGGGGTGGTGCTGGCGGAGGAGGTGGAGGTGGTGGAGGGGTCGTCCAGGCTGTCCCCTCCCCCCGCCTCCCCTCCCAGGCCCGGCTGCGCCTGCTCGTCCTTCCACCGAGGTAGATCTATGTACACCTGGTTGGGGAACTTCAGTTGCTTTGGTTTGGTAGAAGAGGTGCCGTCTAAGATTTCTGGAGAGCCTGTCTCGTCCTTATTGGTCCCTGTACAGGCGGAAACATCGGAGACCCATCGGAATTAATGAGATGTACATTCACTGTTGTGGATAATCAATACAGTAGGAAATACATATGATATAGTTATTTTCTATGATCCAACTAGAAACACACAATACAAACAATGTGTATTTTATGGGTTGATAGCAGACAGTCACGGGTGACGACCGTGTCCCAGTCTAACCTTGCTCTGCAAACAGGGCTGCGAGGGGCACAGCCTTCTGGCCCTTCAGCAGGCTGGTGGACCAGGGGTTGTTGCCATCCGACAGCGGGCGCACTCTGCCAGGGCCAGACGAACACAGGCACGTCTCATTCTCTCGCACAAGTATCCGTTTTTGGTGTTTAGAATTGAAAAGAAACCGTTCCGTGTGAGAACACCTCTCGTCTCTCTCACCTCTCAGCGCAGGCGGGCCGCTCCTTGGTCTGGACGGACGACGGGCCCCAGGTCCTCCCCTTCTTCTTGATGCCCTTCTTCACATCCTCAAACTCCTCCTGCTGGTAGTTGGTGCTCCGCCCCCACGTCCTGTTGCTCTCGTCCAGAGTCACTGTAACCACGGAGACTGACGCGTGAGTCTGGGAAACCCTGAACTGAGGACAGGCTCCTCTGAATGGTCCACAGACACTCAACACTAACCGAGCACCCCGATCTGTGAGGTTAATGGATGGATGCTAAATGAGTGATCTGTTGATCGTGTCTGGGGAACATGTGTAGGAGTCTGGTCAGTCATTTGTTAGCCAGGCCTGGAGCTTTGAGGTGGTATTAAAGTGTTAGGAGGGAGGAACGAAGGGATGATTAGAGAGAAGCCTCCACCTTCCACAACCACAGAGAGACCCAGGTACCACCCTGAAGACTTCACATACACTACAACAGCTCATCATCAGCTCGGATGACAGACCCAAATACATTTTATCATTAGCATTTGCCAAACCATTTAGCATATTGTGAAGTGTAAACTCTGCAAATCAACTCGGAAATCCACGTGTGTTTGTATCCAAAAGGCACAAAAAAACGGCATCATTCCCTGTTAGTCTGCTCCCGCCACAGGGATATGAGGTTAGCCAATAAGCGCACACCACATTCCACATCTGAAAGGACGTTAATGAGTGCGCGGGACCCCCCCCCCACAGTGGGAATCCTGCTATCCAATCAACAGAGCCCTCAGAGCGCGGAGCACGAGTTAGCCTGCGAGCGCACACACAGCAGCTTGCCTGTCGTCCTGACCCCAGCGGAGTGTGTGAGCTCGCTGGTCAGGTCTACGTCCTGGTGATACACATACATACTGTCTCTTCTCACGCTCTCGACACGCGAGAACACTGGAGGGAGAAACATACGTGTGGACTGTACATACATGTTCCAGAACAATACATCGAAATCCATCAAAAAACAAATCCAAAGTCAAAATGCTGCCCTGTTCACGACAAGCTTGTCCTAGTGGGTGTGGATGAGCGTTTTGGGGGGGCCAGTGACAAACCGAGGTTTGATCCCCAGCGGGTCCCAGGCAGCAGTTGTACTCACGCTGGATGGCCCGTAGGCGGGGGATGAGGATGGGGCTGCTGGGGGGGGCTGGAGCTTGTGCTGTTGAGGCTCCGCCTCTTGTCCATGGAGGGCGAGGCCTGCACGGTGATCTTGTGCTGGAAGTCTACACACAGAGGAGAGGAAGGGGGGCACAACTGTAATCCACCTGGAACCCACCATAGGGGATGTACACAGAGATGTAGGGAGCCAAAAGGTACGCAGAGAAACAGCTGGAAAGACATGCCGACAATTGAGGACATTGAGGTTGATTGAGGATCAACGCACACACACACACACCTGAGGGTAGACTGATGCGGTTGCCGTCCTTCAGTTTGAGCCGGCTGCGTTTGAACTTGCCCTTCCTCTTCTTGACGTTGGGCTTGTCCTTGTTGAGCTGGAAGATGAGGATGTTGAGCTCCCTCTCCAGGACGTTGATCTCTCGCTCGGCCAGCTGCTGCTCACGCCGCTTCAGCAGCTGCTCCTGGGACTTCTGCTGCAGGGCCGCCCGAGTCAGCTCCTCCTCCCGGGAACGCAGCTCCTACAGGGAGCACACAGGGGGGGTTAGCGGCCGGCACGCACTACTGGTACTACAGGTACGACGACAGACAGACAGACAGGTAGAGAGGCAGACAGGTAAGCAGGCAGACAGACAAGCAGGAAGACAGACAGGCAGAGGGACAAGCAGGAAGACAGACAAGCAGACAGACAGACAGACAGCCAGGTACAGACAGACAGGCAGGCAGACAGCCAGGTACCAACAGACAGACAGGCAAACAGAAAGTTGAGCTTGGACCTAGGAGAATTTACGATAAACAGAGACAAACAGATTAGAGTGAGTAATGGATGTAAAAGCCTTGGCCACACATGCCACAGAAGCAGCAGAGAGATAAGCCCCTCTCTTCATATTCCCAAAGCTGCACCAGTTATCATTCTTCTCAGCAAAGAGAATAATCCCTCCAGAATGACATGTACAAATCTGCTTCACAGGCCCACCCAGGCACACATGATCCCTCTGCTGAGTTGAAACAGTGTTGTCGTTTGTTAGAGGACATAACTACAGTACATCATAAAACTAGCACCTTGTCTCAAAGGTTTATCGGAAAGCAGGCCTACTTACAGGTAACTGAAATGCCGTCAGTTATGTATAAGTAAACAACAGGAAGTGGCCAACTGTACATACATGAATAAGTCTGTCAGCAATATGAGTTTGAGACACAACTAGTGTTGTGCTTAATCATCCATCTGAATGTGCAGAAGCAGGCTCCCTCTCTCCCAGCATCCAGCATTAACAAATCCTATTTAGCCTAACGAGAGCTGACTTAGGAGGAAGCAGCTTATGGTCTTAACGAAGGGAAACGCTGAAACCAGTCCAGGGCTAATAGTTAGCTTTGTTAAACACACGATTAGCTCGGCTACAGAGGGTAGCCAATTAAAAGAAAAGCCGATCAGATCACTCCCATGGCTACCCTTTTGGCCCGAGTGTTGTTCCCTCTGCTGATACACACACACACACACACACACTCGGACGGTTAACCCATTTAGACTGGTCTGACCTTCCCTAACACGTCCACCTAATACATCTGTGGCGTCCGCGCTCAACACGCAAGGAGACAGTAGGCAGATGTCACCTTCTCTTTGGTGCGGAGTTCGTCGAACATCTCCTGGATCTCCACCCTCCAGTCCTCCTGCATGGAGTGGAAGGAGTCCTGGGGCATGGTGGCCATCACGGCCTCCTCGATGGCGCTCAGCTGCTCCAAGATGCAGGCGAACGAGGGACGCACGTGAGGGTCCTGGTCCCAGCACTCTGCAACGCACAAACACACTCGGCATCTTCAGTCTTCGAACGTGTTAAACTGGAGGTTTGAGCCGACACCCTCCTGGTTATTTCACCCCATCCTGGATCTCTTCCACCTCTGTAATCTTGTGGTTTCAGACTCCCCCACGCTATAAACATGCTTAAGGGGATTGCTAAAGAGAGCGTTAAGTACAGTGCGAGTTGTGAGAGCTTACCTTCCATAAGCTTGGCGAAGGGTTCAGGACAGGTGGAGGGGATGGGAAGGGTTAACTTGTTGACGGCCACACCGTAGGCCACCGCCAGGCCGTCTATCCCGCGGTACGGCACCTCGCCTGTCAGCAGCTCCCACAGTAGGACACCGTAGCTGAGGGGAGAAACACAGTCCATCAACACACACGGCGACAAGACTCCTTCAGTCATATTTATTGACTTCCCCCTACGAAACTTGGGGACCCCCGAGTTGGTGCTCACCTCCAGACATCGCTGCCCTTGGAGAAAAGCGAGGACTTGATGACCTCCGGCGCCATCCAAGAGTAGGTGCCGGCGGCGCTCATCTTGGTGGTCTTGTGCCACTCCCGCGCCAGGCCGAAGTCTGTGATCTTGAGCGTCTTCTTCCCGATGTCATCGTTCTCTATCTTCTCAAGTAGTAAAACTGGAGTGGGGGTTGAAAGAAAGAAAACAGAGGCGAGAGAAAACAGGAAAAATGAGTTGAATCAGGGAAGATGTTGGTTGAACGAGAGGGAGAGTTGTGGCCAGGTGAGGGGGTAACATTGGCAGGACATCTGCACGCCAGGAGCAGAGTATGCACTTCTCCATCAATCTCCATAGTGGTGCGGATGACATGGTTATAATAGGCCTGTCCTCGGGTCTATGACATTCTTCACATGAAAGTCATCGGGAGCCACCAAGCCTGTCTGTAAGGCAACACCAAACATGCCTGCCTTCATCCTTTAGGCATTAATAACCACCACAAGGTATCAGGTGGTTGCAAAGGATTGCAGCCTTCTTTACGGTAGCCTTCAACTGATATATTCATTCCTGTGCATTCGAACCACTTGTTTTGTGTTACTCCTTTAAAGTATAACAATATAAACTAGAGAGCATGCAATTTCTGGGGAAATTGTGAGGGTGTGCCTGTTTGCGTAGGTTGCAGGTGGGTCCGTCCCTTTAAGTTTTTCCCTTCTAGTGATATTTTCAAGCATTTAGCCTACTCATAGGCTATTGCATAATTCACCAACACACTTGGAAAGAAGCTACTGTAACAACGTTATCACTGGCAATATTTCAGATGGAATCGCGATTCAAACAGTATGTCTGCTAACTGAAAATATGCCCCCAAAAAAAACAAATAAGTTTGACATTTATTTAGTAGAAAATCGCTCATGCATAAAAAGCTCAATAGCGATCATTGTCAGTAACAACGCAAAATGCGATATAGCCCTGTGTGGAGAAGCTGCCCTGGGAAATTGTATACTACAGTGTTCGTCTTGGTAGCTAGCGATTGCGTTGGTGGCTGGACGAGCTGGTGGCTGGACGATTTGTACGGTACCTCCCAGAAGCGGTTTCTAACGGAAGACTGCAAGGAAGCAAATTAGCTGTAGCTAGCTAGAGCTAGGTTTAACACTTTTGGTAACAGATACAGTAGTAGAGATGTGCCGGTGTAGCAGTTAGAGGTAACTCCTCTCTGAAATAGCAGACTACTGTTGCCGAAAGTAGATCCAGCTTAGCTCTAATCAGCGTACAGTTATATAGGCTAGAGCTATCATATTTTAGCTGCCTACATTTCAAAATTGTGTTTCATAGCACAATGTAAAATTTGTAAATAGTTAGCTATCACCATAGCCTCTTTGCTTGGGGCATTACAAATCGTTGACTTGCAATGTCATGTCTAATAAATACCAAAACAAACATTTATTTGTGAGGAATGGTTATTTTAACAATTGAAAACAGATGTATCACAGACCGCTGTCGTATGTGTCGCATGTCGCCCGGGCAACAGAGGGTAATGTCATGATGCTAACTACAGACTACTGTTTCGGAAAATATATGTACTTAATAATATCAGCATATATGATATTGTACGTAACATTACAGAATGTTGCTTTGTATGACAATGTTAAATGAGTAATTATCACCCTGGCTTCTTTGCTTCTGGCATTTCAAGTTAGCCTAGCTATCTCCCAGAAGTTAACGAGCTGCTAAACGAATGTTCTTCTACAGCCTGGCAGTCACGCGTGTTTTCGTGACGTTAGTGACGTTAGGAACGTCAATGACTGTGGCTAGCAAGTTAGCCACATTAGCTTCACTTTTCGCCACAAAAATGTACTTTAAGCTTAAACCATGCATCGGAACGTAAATTCTGATACAAGCAACTCAATCGCTACCAAGACGGAACGTTTTACCGGGTCGTTCTCTATGTAGTCCAAATATTGACCGAGTTTTAGGGGTGGGAAAATAAACAATAATAATAACTAGAAAGAGCATTTCCTGCTGAAAATGCGTTGGAATGCTGAAATCTGAAATACATTTTTTAAATGGCTGAAAATACAGAAATGAGAAAAATACCTGCAAGCTTATATTCATAAAAAAAATGTGTGTGTCGCACAAAAGAGGCAGTGTGGAAGCTGAACTGTGTCTTATCCGTCTGGTGGAAGATTTTCTAGGTTGGCATGTCTCAAATAAGTTTCAAATACATATCAACATACCTTACTGAGCAAATGACTCTAGCTAGACTGTTAGTCGGCATTAGAAGGAAAGTTACAAAACAATAAGATAATTTACGTTCCTTGCAAACCAGTGTTAATAAAAAGCGTGGAGCGTAAGTTTGGACGTTGTGAACGTATCGAATAAATAGAATTTCAGTGTGGAAGCTGAAGTAGTAGACCTTTTTTGGAACGTAAACAATAACAGATCCGTTTCGAACGTAAGGCCCTGAACTACATCCGGCTAGCGCGTTTCCAACATATGTCGCTAGCTACTTTACCATCGAGTCTAGCCCATATTACCATCAATTAATTGGCTGTGAATGGCAGCGATACATCGAATAGTGTCCCCTAACCGACCCACTCGATCAGAACGTTATTTATTTTGGGCTATCATTTATTTTAGGCTGATGAAATTGATAGCATACCTAAGGTAGCCTACAGCTAGAGCTAACCTATCCCGATGTCATACCACTATTTCAAATAGTAGCTATACTACATAATAATATTTGGTAGAGTGCGCTTACAGTCAGAGGTTATTGTAGCCTATAAAAGTCTGATGCCTACAAATATTTTTTTATGGGAGTCACCATGTAGGCTACATATTAAGACAGACGTCGGCTTAAAAAGACCTATACCAGCTTAACGCCTGCATAAAGCAACGGTCGGGGAGATGTGTAGCGGGTATATAGGCTACTGGTTACTTGTTGCTGTGAAATTGTAATAATTAATAAATGCACCGATAAATGTTCAATATGATCTGCTGTTTTTACATCACGGTCTGTCATTTATGAACCCAGTGTATGGTCGAGGGTTAAAATTCAGGTGGATATGAGAGTTAGCCATCATAGACATAGGTTACATGCCTGTTAGCCATATCCTAGGACTACGCGTCGCATGCAGTGCCAGATCTACAACCGAGTTATCTCTACTGAAGTAGGCTATATTGATTGTTCAGGTGGATCCCTTGCCTGTTGCGCAAATGCATGTCAGTAACCTAAGCCAGGACACATCGCCACTGATGCTAGGCATGATTGGAAATTCACTTCCATGACAAGTTATGGCACCCAAACCACCTTTTAAAAGCAGTAGGCCTATTATAACCTAGCAAAGTTCATTGAAACTACGCTGAATCAACAAGCTAATTTCATTGAAACAACGTCAGACTCTGATGTTGACCCATCATTATTTTGCACCCTTATTTAATATTGAAAATCAACGCTATTCTAACGGTATTAACACCAATATTACTATTGAAACAGCGTTAAAAGATCAACAAACAGCAACCCAGTCATCTCGTTATCCCGTTTTTATAGGAAATGTAAACTTTTGACAACTTGTTCTTCCCCAATGTCGACGAACAGCCAAACACAGCAACAATTGACATTGTTTAAAAAAAAAGTTTTTGCCCCAGTAACTTGCTCGTAACAAGAATATTATAGTTTTAACAGCTGAAATTATAGTTGGGATAGTAGGCTACAGCTGTTCTGTCCCTGGCAAGCATAAAATATAGGTTTGGCAGTTTAGCGCCATCTAATGGCCATTATAGAATTATCAGCTTTTCCGTTGGTCATTTGCAGCAGCTGTGTGGTTGCTACGGTGATGGTGCAGCTAATATTGCTAACGCGCTGGGGGCAGAGAGACCAGAAATGTAGCTCTACCTCGAATCCACACCTCAGAAAAGTTAACCTAGACGCAAAACTATACGTCCAATCCAAAAAATAATGATATTTTCCGAGACCCAAGACTCTGCCAAAACCAGACATGTCCTTTATATGTCTGTGCGGTCAGAAATACGACTCTACCGGCAGTTTCTAAATCGTGTTTTTTGGGGGGTTTCTCGGACGAATTTCTCATCAGATTTGCATTGGACTCTATGGGGCGAGAGTTGGACTATGTCTCGCTTTCGTGGGGCTCTGAACAAATATGTACGTCTGTTGGATTCCACAGACAACTGTCTACGACCAACACAAAATTAGCTACATATTGATCCAAAAACGAAGCATGAAGAGCGAAAATTGTGGCAATGCTGGCAATCTAGAAATATTTTTTCAACGAGATCTGAAGCTCCCCTCCACTCTAAGCGTTTCAGTCTGCACTATAGGCTTTCACGTACACACCCATGTAAATCTCAGAAACGGTTTGAAAAACTCATTAAACATAATCAGTGATATTGAAAAAATTTGAATAGATATTAAAAAGCTGAATTAGTTAAAAATAGTTTAAGGCTTTGTCAACATTTTAAAGTTTAAATGGTGGCTCTAGCTGAAAGATTGAGGAAGAAGAAGGATTTGGAAGTTGAAGAAGTTTAAAGAAGTTTGAAATGATTTGAAAGAAAACTCCATTGGAAAACCATGTTAAAAATATGATGAATATTGATTTATATTAATTCAAGCATAAGAGGTACAAAGCTGAAAAGATATAGCAGTCATGGCCTGAAACGGCTGAATTTTTTGATATCTGAACGGTTTTAATAGCTGAAGATTTGAAGGCGCTGAAAGGTGTCGCGGAAGAAACAGAAGAAGAAGAAGAAGAAGATGCTTGAATAAAGATTCAAAGAACAATACTTGGAATGCTGAAGCAGCATTCCAACAATAATAATATATATGTGAGATTACAAAGGATGGCCACGTCATCGTGGCACACCCAAAAATGCAGTGAGAACTATCGGATTACCCTGCCTTTGGTTCAGAAAAGGAGATGTTTGGATACCTGTGTGTCAGTGTGAGAGAATGTGTAACAGAACCCAATAAGAAGTGAGTCTGTCTGAAATCCCCCTATCAACACTCCATGACCTTGGCTCCTCCAGTCTCAAGACTCCCACAAGGCCGGAGCCAACACACACACACACACACACACTTCATATTTGATGTGTGTCTTTAATAAACAAATGAACTTTTTGTGGGGGACTGGTTCCAGTGTTCCCATGGTCAGAGTGTTGATAGTTAATAATCCTCTAGTTCAGAGTTTGGCATGTGCAGAGGCAGATAAGCGCCACCACACGACCTTGACTCCTGAATGGGACATGAAGAAGTCAGCGAGCTGACCAATGAGAGAGGACAACAGAAAACCCCTTCACACCTGACCAGAGGGAGGAGGCTATTGGCTCTGTCCCCAGGTAGGAGGAAGGAGAGTTGTTACTAAGCAGAAAGTACAGTTCCCCTTTGATCAAGGCTAAAACTTAAAAGCCTGTTCTAATCCAAAACTGTTATTACATAGCTAAAGCCGTGAAATCATTGAAGCAATAATGTTGATTTGGCGAAGTTGTGAAGTGTCACATAAAATGTTTTACATCCTTGGAAATGTCTAAGCATCTTGGAGAAATGGTGTGTATGTTGTGTGTGAAATGGGTTAACATCCCAAAGTCTCAGTCCGATTAGTACTGACACTGACAGGATTTACAATCTACTGAGGGGGAATGTGACAATAGACATTCCATTCCAAACAGGTTCCACCTGTATGAGAACTTATGGAATAGCACCTCATTGTGGTCTCCACGATTCCATGGATTCCTTACCTTTAGTCAACATTGATATGTAGGGTTTTTGAAGGTGAACCCTAACTACCATTGATGTACAGCCTGGGTCCTTGTTCCCAACATGGATATGTTGACAGCCCCGGCCCCTCCCTGACTGATGGTCAGACAGGGTAACAGGAACCGGCTTGGCCTTTATGTTGGCCTAGTGCCCCTAGCCTGCTCCTCCTCTCACCACTGTGGCTGTCGGCCTCCGATGCGAGGCTGGGAACTGGAGCTGGGGGCTTGGTGACGACACCCATGCTTCTGAGGCGGGGGGACACCACAGAATACAGCCTCAGAACCCAGCCTCAGAACCCAGCCTCAGAACACAGCCCCAAGGACAGGCATTTGTCAAGGGGAGTGGACCACTACCTTGGACTCACACACTCCAAAATTAGTTCTACTCCCGCTTTCTCAGACTTCAGATCAGAGTTTCAGTCCCCCCCTGAGATTTTATCCTTCACCAAACTTCATACAAACTTCAAGGGGAAATGACACTGCTCCTGCAATAGCTATGTCCTGTAACAGTGTTGTATCATCAGTGGAGAGGACCTTGATGGTCAACCTGGTAGCGGAACGTGGTGGCAGATAGTCTAAGTAACTACAGGGATCGAACCCTTATCTCCAGCTAGCCGTGTCAAGTATCAACCACTGGACCAAGAGGGAGTTCTTCGAACTCCAAGAGATGAGCCTCGCTAACTCGTCCCGAGAATGCTTCCAATACAAACCACCTCCACGGCAACAAACACTGCTGGCCTGCGTCAGGTTTCACCAGTTGTTTGGCCCTTCTCCTTTTCACAGTGCCTGACAATAGACCTTGCTGCCTTAGTGGCCCTAACAAAACACTGAAAGCATCCTCACTCTTCCTTTCACCCTCGTCCCTTTCTCTCTCCGCAGAGACGGCAGTAACTGTCTGCGCTCTCAATGGGGATGGACGGCAGGGGAGAGATTCAGACGTTGCCTTGCAACATGTAGTCATGCTTCTTTAACTGCTCTAAGAGAGAGAGAAGATGAAACAATAAGGGGAAAAACCTGCTCGCATTCTGACAGGACACTAACTGTATTGTTAGGTGGCAGTGTTTTTCTTCACCGCGTGGCATTCTAGAACAAACACGCATGCCTGACATTCTTGCAACTCAGGATCCATTGGGACCGAAACTATAAAATTGAAGCATGTTATGAGGGCTGGCGTTAGGCCAGGTTTCAGTGTGGCTGCCATTGGTAGTCTGGGCCTGTTCCTGGTACCTGGCTGCGGTTCTTCTGCGCGCCTGCCCCGTCCTCCAGTCTCACTCCCGGAGAAGGAGAGGGAGGGGAGGAAGTGAGGACTTACCATGGTTAATAATAAAAGAGTTGCAGCTCTTGAGGAGATTAAATATAATGAAAACAAGGCTCTGGGACCCTGCAGTCGAAGCATTCTTGTGGCTGCAGTCACCTAGCAACCAGTGCTTGACCACTCCATTGTGCAAACTTATGTTAAGCTTTTGGTCCTCATTAGCCACATTCCTCCTGGGACGGAGGAATTAACAGATTAGGCACAACACAAAGACCTGACAATCTCTCTGACTTCGACATATTCCCCTTAATGTTAATCATTGACCAAATAAATGTAGGCTGTGTGTGTACTCAATAAAGTGTAGGTTGATAAATGAGTTTGGCCAGTTGGAAAGGCATGAGGCAGTTGGCAACGACTGTGTGTGTGTGTGTGTGTGTGTGTGTGTGTGTGTGTGTGTGCATGCGCACCCTAAATTTGCCCTGATCAACAATGTCTGGTAAAGACAAGCCTGGACAACAATGCTCCCCACAGATGTTAGACTTTCTAAGCTGCCCTCCGATTGGCTGGTGAGCTGATTAGCCGGGGCTTAGCTATGAAACAACAGAGTGGCAGTCTTGGCTAGGAGGGGGTGCCCCTGGCTGACAGTCAAGGTCCGTTCAAAATGTTTGCTCCTAAACAAACGTGTTATTTCTTCCACTGTGCGTGGGTTGGCATGGTCTACAGATGCTTCGATCTGCAACTGAGACTGAGTCCACTGGTTAGGAGATGGATGGTGGAAACTATTTGAAGGGAGGCTGTATTTCCAATTAAAGTCAGCGAGTCACCTATATTGTCTGCAAGTCGCAATGGAGTGGCAAGACAAACAAACCGACTGGTGTTAGGAGTGGGTGGTGCCTGTATTTGTGTGTGTCTACTTAACTCAACCTGATGAAGTGAAAGAGTCATTTTCCTTCTGGCATCTTCGTTATAATCTTACAACAGTCGATGGTCTCCAATGGGTAAAGTGCACTTTGCAAAGGCACGATAATCAGACTTCTACCACTCTGGATGAGAACTGTCAATATGAGCCACAGATCAGATGATCAGTCCCACAAGCAGCACGTGTGCCTGTGGAATGCACCTGCAGGTAACCTGCCTGGCCTACCCCACTACAAGGTTCACCATCCGGGAACTCCCGATCTGATAAGACCAGCTCCACATACCACAGTGGAGGAGATGCCCAGCTTTGTGTTGCAGACTAAGTGCATGCGAGAAAAGAAGACTAGAATGATGAATAACACACAGGGCTTCGTTATTTACACAGGTATGTCGACAACAGGAAACCGCACCAAAGTCTGACTATATTGACTAAATATGGACAAAATAACTAGTCCCCAAGCCGGCCTACACTACACTATTGCTCAACACTGGCATTGTGATACTTAGTTTGAACTTTTCAGTTCAAATTGTCCATTTATATTTCCATCCATGTTGCCCACTTCAACATATTTTAGGCATGATAAAGCATGGTAAAACAAGTGGTTTATTGACCTAGACCTAATCTGATTCACTGTTTGTCAGGGCAGAGCATGTGGTGGAATGAGGGCCAGGATGGAGGGTGGGTGCTCTCAAGGTCTGTATTTGAACAACATGAGGTGTCCAGCTGAGCAAATTCTGACCTAATTTCACATCCTCTTGTGGGTTTCCCCCCCCCATCCCATAAACACACCATGTCTCTCTCTAGATACTCTCACATATGAACCCATTTCTTCATCTGGCCTGCTCGTTTCACTCTTTAACACTCTGTCCCTCTCTCTCAAACTGACACACACACACACACACACACACACAATTAATGCATCAGAAATGACAAACAACTATTGTAAAGATTTAAACATAGCTCTTTCAAACTATAGCAGGTCCATTCACAGGAATCAATTTGAGAAGCATTGACAAACAGCTGGAATGGTGAAAGGTTGTGGAAGACTGCAGTCCAACACAGACTGCCACCCTGTCATGAAAAATGGACCTTGTAGGTTACTTGTATTGGCCAGTACTGTGATTAGTTGAAACCCACAATACCATCAAACTTTTCAATAAAATAAAATCTATGCATGTAAACTCTCATCTTATGATGAAACTGAGGTAACCCACTCCATCCATGTGTAGGCTACCTGATAGTCTGATAGTGTATTTATGTCGAGAATGTATACCCATATAAGGTAGACCATATACACTCCACTCATCTAACAATAAAGTAAGTTAGGATGTTAGTTTGGGTTGGGGTCGGAGTAACTGAGAAACGCTTACTGTTGCTTGATTTCAGATCTCGGTGAATGATAGGCACCACAGCCTCCTCGTGTAGGTAGTGCATGCCTCGAGCGATCTGTACCGCCCAGTTGACCAGAATGTGAGGGGGGATTTTGCCGCTTGTCAAAGCCCTGTTCAAGGTCCCTCCACGCGCATATTCCATCACCAGACACAGGTTCGGCTCATCAAGACAGACCCCTTCCAGTTTAATAATGTTGGGATGTTGAAGCATAGAAAACAGTTTTGCCTCTTGCTTTACACCGTCTGCCGCTGCTGTGATGTCCTCATCGGGGTCTTGCCGGGCTGCCTTCACAGCAACTTCTTGATCTTTCCATGTCCCTCGGTAAACTTTACCGAATCCACCAACACCAATTATTTCTTCTAAAACCAGTTCAGTAAAAACTATTGGAACAGGAGCGATGGGGACACGTTCCCGCACCCCCACCGTGCCACCGGCGGGAAGTCTGTAAATAGCAGGTTGATAGGTAACATAGTTTGCGGGGAAGATCCCCACTCGATGGTTAATTTTACCCGTCCACCATCCTTCATCCCCTGATATCGCTGCGTCCTTAGACAGTACCTCCACGACATCCCCTTGTCGCAGACTGAGTTCGTCTTCTCCGGTACCATCGTAGTCGTATATGGCAGTCCAGAGCGAGCGTGGACACAGCGGAGCGGAGTGAGCCCAAGCCCTTGCGGAGGGGGACTCCGTCCACGCATGGTCTCCACTGCTGTGTGGCCGCCCGTCACCGTTTGGGGAACCGGCCAACGAGACATCCATTTCTTGGTGACTGTAGCCGCACCATATGGTGCACAGCTGTTGATGCAAAATCTACCCTAAAATGATAACAGACAACTACACTTTTTCAGAAAACGCATTAGCCGAGTTTGTGCGAAGCTCAGGGCAAATTATATCGCCACGGACTGAGCAAGAGGGGGGGATGTACGGCCCTGGGTCGTACGTGTTCCAAAGTCCTGTGCTGCCTGCTAAGAGCGAGCGAGTAAGAAACTATCTAGATAGCTTGCTAGTAATCCACGTCGCCACTCTGTAAAAGGTGCCGTTGTGGTTTAATACCGAAACCCAGCAAACTTCTTTTAACTTTGTTTTACTTTATATGTCTAGGATGAGAACAATGTTTTGTTTGGGTAGCCTACTTAAACTTGTCTTTCCTTGGTCCATGGGCAAAAAAACAGCTGATTAAACAACCTGCAAGGGTTTTTTCAAGACTAGCTATCTCTGCTAGTACTAGCTGGTGAAATAGCTCCTGAATTATCTATCGAGCTATGAGGTTTCTCAGGTGCTACAAGATCACCTGCAAGATCCATTAATACTAACAAACTCCGTTCGTGAACGACGATACTATCCAATAACATACCATAGAAACATATACACTTACTGGCGTCAAAGTTCTGCCTGTTTGTCTGCCAGTTGACTAGTTTACATTACAGTTAAATCGCATTCCAAACGTTTAGCTCCCCGTAGCTTAGCTAGCCTTGTTAGGTCAGCCCATTTGCCTGCACTCTGACACTTGAAAACTTTGAACAAAAGTTGGGCATTTCTTTGCCAGGCTGATTTCTTCTCATTGCGTAGTTATAAAGTCTGAAAGCAGAATCCACCGTTTAGTTGCAGAATAAGAACCCAAAAGAAAAGTTCCAGCAACTTTGATCAAAACAATCCACTGGCGACGCCATCGTTCCTAGACTGTCGGACCCTGGCCGTGGGATGCTTAGCTGCATGAGCTACACCCTGATTGGTGACTTTACCCCCATGTGACTTGAAAAGGAACAGTGGGACAGGGCAGGGAGGAGCATCCTTTGGAAACGTGAAAGCAGAGCGCGCCTTTACAGGAATTATAGCAATGAATCAAGAACGACAAAAAAAATGAAACACACACAATATGACGATTATAAAACCAGGTTATTCTATTGTAAGTTCACTCACCACACAAACACACCGTTAGGTGTGGAAGAACAATTAAAGCTTTCTCTACACCCACATAATGGGTTTACCAGACAGGAATTTCATAAATAAAGGCCGGGCGCTTGAGAGAACCTCATTGCTCTTGGGTCTTGTATTGGTAGTGATCGTATAAAATAAGTGGTTGTGTTAGATAGCCAATTTAATTGTAATTGGCCTGTGAAATACTATCAACAACATAAGACATAGGCCTGTCTGTGTATTTAAAATAAGTTACATTTAAAATTAAACAATTCCAATACCAGAATTGTGTCTTAATTAACTCTCTAATTCTGTAGCATATTCTATTTTATTATATTATATTCTATTCTATTCTATGTACATTTTCCCGCATGGGATTTGTGCGGAGCTGAGACGCAGCATCCGTGAGGTGAAGGGAGGGAGGAGAGAAGAGAGGCTATTCAACTAGAAGCACAGCTGGACCGACAGAAGAAGACGGGACAGAATGAGGACCACAGCCGTAATGAGTGACCTGAAATACGGATGGAACGATGCGGCTAAAACAGTCATAAATTGCTTGATGGAGTCCATAATGGATAGTTATATTATAACAGCGTAGGAAATGGGGCGACCATATGCATTTTTACGTCGAGTTACATTGTAGCAGCATCCATCGCCGCTGAGAGGATGGTTTCGCAGGTGGTACAGACCTTGCGGCAGGGGGTTTGGGCATCACTGACAGGAGGATGGTACCACGACCCAGATCAAAACAAATTCAACAATTCTTGTCATCTTTATTTGTGGATATTCCTCCTTATGCTGCCATTGTCACTACATTTGGTGAGTTAACATAACACAGGCCGCATTATGTGCAGTTTGTAACGTTTTAGTGCACGGTTGCATCAAGGAGCACCATCACAGATATACACGTTTTTTCATAATAACAATCTTCCTACATTTTTGTCACGTATTGTTTCTAATAAGAGTATAATTGTTCTTGCGTTTTCTTAAAAGAAAAAGGTGTTGTCGCATTTTTCACTGCATGCTGCTGTTTTACGATGTAACGCATGTCTGGATAGTCGAGACATGCGTTGTAGGAGCGAGAGTGATAGCCTATACACAAAGACCTGCACGACACACCTCACCATCCTTACCTCTATGGTCACGCATGACTCATCTCTAGCCTTTACGTTCTGGTTTAACCGTTCAGTATACTGGAGCTAAGGATAAGTCACAGTAAGGCGGCTGAATTGTTAGGGTTCAATTCCAGAGATTTTCGTCTTGCATATACTATTTCTAGTCCAAGTCAACATAACAACCTTGTTATGTTTACCAAAGTGATTCTCTGATAGTTTTTGTTTAAAATACATAGATCTAGTGTGTGTGAAACTCAGAAGAACATTTGTTGTGACCTGAGCTACATCTAGAACTACTGACCTTGTATATTTATGAATAAATTAGTGTAGTAGTTACGCTTATGTAATGGTGTATTTGGTCACCCTAACCTACCTACGTTTTGACTTCGTAATTGTCTATTTCACAGAATGTAAAACGATTTGATGCTCACATGGACTATGTTAAAGTGTGTTCTTGGTCCTGGCTACGGAAATGTAATCTTATTAGTTTAAACTTATTGCTAATGGTAGCGCATGTGTCCAAGGGAGAGTCTTTTAGCACCGAGGCAACAGTTAAGGTCTCTGAGGAGTGACTCACATCCTTTACTTGTGAACAGAACATCATGTTCTACAAGGAGTCTTCAGCCCAGACAACACCAAGATCTCTCTGTACATCTTTTGATAGATTGTTAACAAAATGATGATGATTTTATAGTCTTCGAGTAAATACATTCTTTACAGTGATTTATGTATTAATTGTGTGTGTGTTATTTTCCTTTCTCAGGCCTTGCCCCCCACCACCATGGCCCTCAGTATCTACTGCACCTCTGTCACCATCTTCTTCATCCTCATCAAGGCAGCCAACTACCGCCTCCACCTGATGTTTGACCGCGGCGAAGCCGTGCCCCAGAGCAGCCTCTCTGATGTCAGCCGAGGACCAGAGAAGAAGAGCAACGCCTCTGACTCCTGTCTGCCAGCCGGACTGAGGTAAGACCCTGCCACACCCATGCACCAACACACACACTTATATTGTATTAGAAATCCCACCAACGTATTATTTCTGTCTTTCCCAACAGAAAGAGTAGCACTGTACCAGACGGCGTTGCCATGACAATGTTGACCAGAAACAGGCCTAGTCCGGTGATTCAGGTCACGGTGAAACAGACTGAAACCGACTCGGGACTGATAGGAGTGGTGAGACTGTATACTGGACCACCAGTATAATACTGTCATGCTTTGACTATTATACATTATTTTATCTCAACGGTCTATTCATCTTGACCATGGTCTGTATCTGTCATCCTTACAGGAGTGTTCCAAGGCAGAGGATGTGAAGATTACTGAAGGTACCTCTTTTTTCTCTGTGCATCAAAGAGACTGACCTGGATTTTGACAACCGTTCTCATGCTGCATAGTTGGAACAAAGTGTACTGTAGCTACTGCTTGAAATGGTTGCATAGATGAACGGACGGCTTTCCCACTTGCCAGTGCTAGATAGGCATGCAGACATCAGCTGGTTTATACCAGTAAATTACCTCATAAAGTCTGGCCATGATAAAAATGCAGAGGAGGAGATTGCAAAACTTGGAAAAGCTGCTACCCTGGCAACGTTTTTCACTTAGTAAAATTCAATACAATTGTATTTTTCCCCTAGGCCAATGGCATTTACTGTCTAATGTCCAGCAATCATTCATCTTACACTGCAGTATAATAGTCAAATTAGAAACAAGATTCAATCCATCCAGGTTGTGTGCAATAGTTTCTTTTAGTTAAGTTCTGTGTAATGTATTGGCATTATTTAAATGTGCAAGAGCACAATTTTTTCAGTCAAAAAGGAATGGTTTTGTCTGTTCTAGCCAATTGCCTTGGATAAGGCAGGCCTCCCTCCTTAACTTATGTTGTGAAACCCCTGTCAATCAAAGTCAAGCTGGAGGAAAGCACAGAAGTTCAGACAAGAATCTAGAATCTATCTGTCTCCTATTTGAATTTATTTTACAATGTTACCAATTGCAGCTTTAAGGGCTGTTACAGTCACAGTAAATAAATGCGGTCATGGAGAATTGTTTCCATAACCGTATGTTCATTGCCATCTCCAGGTCATGGTGAGAGCAGAGTGGAGGCGAGAGCCACGGGGTCTGTGATGTCTGAGGACGACCCATCCCCTGATGACCTGTCCAGCCCCAATCCCGACCTGGGTGCCCCCCTGCTGCAGGCCCAGCAGAGGCCCAGCTCTGGTCATGACAGGGAGACTGCCTCTGCAGACAAACAAGACAGGGAGGATGTAGACCAGGAGGATGCCGGCAGGGAGGATGCAGACGAAGGTTTGCCTCCCTCCAAGGGGAGTGATCCGGAGAGTGAAGAGGAGGAGGAGGATCACGACCAGGAGAAACAGCACCAAGATCCCAACAACAACTGCCTAGAGATCCCTGAAGACTCCCAGGAAGCTCTCCCACCCCCACACCCTGCCCTTGTCCAGGAACACCCATTGGAGGAAACCTACTGTTCAGATGAGATTGCTGTGGTCCTGGTGGACACGTCGGGGCCCCCGTCGGCTCGGCTGGAGGAGAGCGACACGGTGAAGATCATCATCACCATGAGCTGCGATGCCCAGACAGCAGCCGAGCTGGAGGAGTCGGTGAAGCAGAGCATCTTAGAGTCTGCCCAGGCACACGCCCAGAGGGGTGGAGACCACCAGGGAGGAGGTCCTTACACTGGAGATTGCCACATCAGGATCCCTGTTATAACCTTTGACTCACCTGAAGAGGAGGGGGAAGGGGAGGGTGAGGGCAAGAGCGTCTCCGAGACAGACCCTTCTCAGCAGGCATTAACCAGTCCGGATGTTGAGTTGTCCAAGGATCTAGTGAGTTCTGATGTGGTGCAGCTAGACCAGGAATATCTTAGCCTCCAACTGACCAATGAGAACAGTCCAAGTCCTCTGCTAACCAATGAAAATAGTTCGTCAGGCATTGATGTCCACTCCCACAATGAAGAGAATGACCCTCCAGAGCTCAACATGGACGCAAATGGCTTCCTGCGTATCCCGCCTGCTTTGGGTCGCTACTGTCTGGGGCCTGGTGGCAGGACTCACATCCGAGGCCTGAGCATGGACAGTGGAAAAGATGCAGTGCTCTTGGTGGACCGGGCCCAGAACAAGAACCAGCACCCCACCATGACCAGCTCCAAGTCAGACCTGGATGCCAAGGAGGGCCAGACACCCAATGAGACCAACTTCTTGGAGTTTGTTTCTCTGCTTGGGTCCATCAGCACTAGGGGGGTTAACCCTACAGGAAGAGGGGCCAGTGGAGGAGGAGAAAGAAGTAGAAGAAGGTGAGTCTAGACGATTGCTACGACTGTTCATTGTAAGTCAAAAATAAATTAGTCACACAATTGTTAGTTACAAAATAAACTATTCCTGTTCAGAAAAATACCAAACTATCACTTAAATGATCTCTAGTAAAGTCTAGCTGTGCTAGAGTGAATGGTAAAGTAGCAATATATGTTTTGTTGTCACCTGTTTCCAGAAGACTTGAGTGGGACTCCCAGACCCGATGAGCCGATCACAGAGCCAAACACAGAGCCAAACACAGAGAGCCAGCAGCTGGAGCGTCCTAACCCGCCCAACAGCCTGGCCACCACAGATACCCTCCACACTATCCTGGAGAAACCCATTCCCATCGTCTCCCCTGACAGGTACAGTAACAACATGGAGAAAAGGCACAGTGGAAAATATCCTCTATTTAAATATAAAAAGAATGGTCGCAGGCTAATAACTTCCTAGAGATGGCTTATATCCATGAGGGCCTGCTATCATAGACAGAGAGAGTATGGAAGGCAGACCATGGTTTGTGTGAGATCAGAGTGATGTCTTACAAGGTCGTATGTCTTCTGTCTAGCCCCCAGACAGACAGGGAGAAGGACCCAGACTACGATTCCCTCCCCTCCCAGACCTCCCAGTCAGAAAGCTCCATGCTGCAGGTCATATGCAGGCCAGAGGCCACCAACAAGGAAGATGCCTACACCTTCCACACTGTACACAGTGAGTAGCTGCTACACCTTCCACACTGTACACAGTGAGTAGCTGTTACACCTTCCACACTGTACACATTGAGTAGCTGTTACACCCTCCACACTGTACACAGTGAGTAGCTGCTACACCTTCCACACTGTACACAGTGAGTAGCTGTTACACCTTCCACACTGTACACAGTGAGTAGCTGTTACACCTTCCACACTGTACACAGTGAGTAGCTGTTACACCTTCCACACTGTACACAGTGAGTAGCTGTTAGACCTTCCACACTGTACACAGTGAGTAGCTGTTACACCTTCCACACTGTACACAGTAAGTAGCTGTTAGATCTTCCACACTGTACACAGTGAGTAGCTGTTACACCTTCCACACTGTACACAGTGAGTAGCTGTTACACCTTCCACACTGTACACAGTAAGTAGCTGTTAGACCTTCCACACTGTACACAGTAAGTAGCTGTTAGATCTTCCACACTGTACACAGTGAGTAGCTGCTACACCTTCCACACCGTCCACAGAAAATGGTTCTGTCCCACCCTACTATCCTCTGGACCTGGTGGACTCTTCTGTGATCCCTAACTGTTTGTCTGCTCATGTGTTCCTGCTCCCAGGAGACAGACCCAGGAAGCTGTATGCTGAGAGAGCCCTGAACCTGCCACTGGGGGCGGAACTCATTACTGGCAACATGTGGTAACAACTCACTCATTTTAGTGTGTTTGATAATATGAAAGATTGTATCATGTGTTGAATGATCTGGTAAAAATCACAAATATAGACCCTTAAAACATATACAATATACAAATATTTATGTTGTGAGTGTTTGTTTGTTTGTGTGTGTGTGTGTGTCTAGTGACCTTCTCTCTACCTCCTCCAACTCGGAGTGCCAGGACGCTCTGGTGGGTGGGCATTCCGACTGCCCATTCCAGCGCCGCATCATCCCTGCCCACAGGATCCGCCCTCGTAGAACACATCCAGAGATCTTCCCGGTGATTCTCCCCCGATCGATTTCTGAAATTCATTTATTTTCCTTCGATTCCAGCGTGTGTTGCTTTGCCTCTAAAACTCGGACTCGCTCTGACCCTGTCTCTGACTCTGTGACTCTGTCTCTGACTCTGTCCTTGACTCGGTGACTCTGTCTCTGACTCTGTCTCTGTGACTCTGCCCTACAGTCGACAGCAGCCATTCATCGCACTACACAGCCTCATAAGAAGTCTGCTGCCTGGCCATATATCTCATATGACTCAGCCATAGCCTTCCCCCTGCAGCTTATAGCTCCTAGCTCCTAGTCTGTGGCTGACAGCAAACACCATTCTGTAGAGGCTCCGAGCCAACGAATGGCTGCTGAGGGAAGGAATGCCAGCTAGACGTTGCTATGAGGAGATTAATGTGCAGGAAAGGTGCATGGTGGGCTTTTCTTTCCTTTTAAGGTTTGAGATAGGGTTTCAAGAAGCACTTTACTCCTTCATTCACAATTATGAAGCAGGCCCACTGATATTATTGAACAGGACTGTATGTGAACACATCGAGATCACAGTATCTCTATGCGGGAGCCAACAAAGAATCTGCGTTGACGCAGATTTTCCTACGATGTTTTCTCTAGGAAGAGGACTCTATAGACGAGTCCTCGGAGACCTCCACTCAAGAGAAGCCCTCCAGGAAACTCTACTACAAACTCAAACTCTTTCCAGGGAAGTGGATCAACCTCCTGTATGACAGACTCACTCTGCTTGCCCTATTGGACAGGTAAACAGTCACCTCACCTATAACTGTTGGTAAGCAATAGAAAACACTGATAAAAGTTTGCACGGTTCCCACAACCAGGTGTACTGTAGTAGGTCACTGCTCAGGTCAGTGCGAAGCAGTTTGAGTGTTTAATAGGTAAGCTATGTGGCCCTATAGGAACCAGGATGTTGTGGAGAATCTGGTGGCAGTATTCCTGGCCTTCCTCGTGTCGTTCCTTGGATTTGTTCTGCTCAACCATGGCTGCTTCAAAGACTTCTGGGTCTTCCAGTTCTGCCTCGTCATTGCCAGCTGCCAGTACTCTCTGCTCAAGGTACCGCAGATGACCCTTCACACTGCCTATCACACAAAGTCTATCTTTAGCTGATAGCTTACTGTACACAGACTGTGAACTCTGTGTCGTGTTGCTTGTGTTGCAGAGTGTTCAACCTGATGCTGCCTCACCTACCCATGTAAGTCTGAAATCATAAGTCACAACAAGTCATTAAAGTCAAAAATTGCAGAAAAAAAGCACTACTGCTCCAGACTAGATATATTGAATCTCTCTATCTGTCCCTCTCTTCAAATCAATCACCCTCTCCCTCTCCAGGGCCATAACCAGCTGGTAGCCTACAGTCGCGCAGCGTACTTCTGTATATTCTGCAGTCTGATCTGGCTGCTGGAGCAGAGCCTCAGGATCAAAGACCTTCCTGTCTCCAGCATCTACGGCATCACCATCGCTATCTCTGACACCCTGCGCTTCCTGCGGGACATGTTAGTAGGTATGGCACTGACACTTATATCCTACTGACATCAACCAGGTATGGAGTGGGAAACACTCGCCGCCATAGCTTTGTTGAAATTAAACATGGGTTGGATTTGGATTCTATAATGATGCCAGTCCACGCAGTCTGTAATTGCTTTCTTTGTTTTAAGGTTTTACCTATTGCTTCCCCATCACGTTCCTCGTCGGACTGTTTCCCCAAATCAACACATTTGTCATCTACCTGCTGGAGCAGATGGACATGCACTTCTTCGGTGGCACAGGTCTGCGGTGTTCTCTTTTCTTGAAACATTCTTACTCGCATGAACCAGGTCGAAGTATCTAACATTGTTATGTAAACCCCTGACTCCAACCGTGTTAGCTGCGACGGGACTCCACTCTGCCGTGTACAGCCTCCTCCGCAGCCTCACAGCCTTCTCTCTGCTCTACGGCTTCTGTTTCGGGGCTCTCAAGGTATTTCCTGATCTCACTGGTGGGCTTGGGCTAAGGTTAGAATGGGTATGCCTGTATCAAATGAGAAAGTGTTTCTATTTCAGTTGCCATAGTTCTGGGAATGTGCTGTGTGTGAGAGTGAAGCCGAGTAAAGCAGTGTGTAGGAGAGGTAGATGTAAAGCTTTTGACTAGCTTGGTAGAGAGTACTTTGGCAGGCTAGTGAGGGCTGCAGGGGTGCTGGGCCCTGGTTGTCTGAGTGAGTTTCTGTCAGACTTGCTTGCTGGCCAGCTTCTGATTTAGTATTCTAACTGATGGTATTAATGTGTCCAAGAGTCTGGTTACAGAAAAGCAAACTAGCACATACCCGTAGTGAGAATGTCGTGCCAACACTAACATTGCACACAAACCCTGATCGAGAGACTTGACTTAAAAGAAAAAGGAAACATGAGGGTGCCTTGTCCTGTCTTCTGCTCTCCTTTACACAATAGGAAGATTTGGCTAATTACTGGTTCATGTTGTTTGTCCCCTGTAACGTTCTGTCTTGTGTGTGGTTGTCCAGGAGCCGTGGGATGAGCAGCACACACCAGCTCTGTTCTCTGGGTTCTGTGGGCTGCTGGTGGTCCTGTCCTACCACCTGAGCCGTCAGAGCAGTGACCCCTCCGTCCTCCTGTACGTACTGCTGTTCTGGCTGGCTGGCTGGCTGGCTTGCTGGCTGGCCGGCTGGCCTTCTCAGTTTCCGTCCGTGTCTATGGCTTGATGTTTATCCTTTTGCCTCTCGGCCTGTATCGGATATCAACTGGTCTACGCAGTTGTAAACAGTCAACCATAACACTGTACCCCGAATGATAATTACTCCTGTAATCCCTAATCCTTCAACTAACACCCCCCTGCCAGGTCTCTTATCAAGTCTAAACTGATGCCAGCCCTGGTGGAGAGCGAAGAGGAGGATGAAGATGAGTCGGGCATCAAGGACCCCCTGCCGGAGAAGCTCAGGAACTCTGTGGTGAGAAGAACTACATGTTCCTCTCTCACAGGAAAACAAATAGAGTTAGGATGAGTATGGTGTAACACAGTAACATTCTGTATATTGTTGTTCTTTGTTTGCAGAAGGAGATTCTGTATTCAGATCTAGTGGTGTGTTCCATCGCCTACATCCTAACCTTCGCCATCACAGCAAGCACTGTCTTCCTGTCCCTTAAGGTCAGTTTGTCAGACCCTGATGACCCTTTAACCACCCAAGTGGAAACACATTAATAAACTCACATAGTGCAAATATATATATAAAATAATCTGTACATTTGAAGTACACTTCCAATTCTGTAGAAAAAGAGCTACAAAACTCCTACCATTACCCTACTCCCCCTCTCTCACTGTTCCTCCCCATCTCACCCTACCCCCTTACTCCCCCTTTCTCCCCCGTCCAGCCGTTTGTCACCATCGTGCTGTATGCACTGGCAGGGGACAGTGGGCATGGTCACCCACTACCTCATCCCCCAGATGAGGAAGCAACACCCCTGGCTCTGGATCTCTCACCCTGTCCTCAAGAGCAAGGAGTACGGGCAGTTTGAACCGCGAGGTCAGGACCAGGCGGGACAACCTGACCTTTTACTGCTCTTACTGCTTCACTCTGACAGGACAGTCAAAACAACCCTTTAAAGGACATGTTTCTTTAGTTAGCTTTTCTCCCGTGAATGATTTTTGGTTTGATTTGATTGGTTGATTGTAGCGTGGGTTTCATGTTTCAGAGGACGCCCAGCTGATGTGGTTTGAGCGCCTCTACGTGGGCCTGCTCTGTTTCGAGAAGTACGTCATCTATCCTGCCGTCGTGCTGAGCGCGCTCACCAACGAAGGCTTCTCTCTCAGCCATCGGAAGAAACTGGGCATCCAGTGAGTTTCCTCTCTATCTTCTCCTGACTGGCAAACCGTACTTCTGTTGCATTCCCCCATCTCCTCCTCTCCCCTTTCCCCTCTCCTCCTGTCCTCCCTTCTTCTCCCCTCCTCTCCTCCTCCCCTCCTCTCTGCCTCTCCTCCCTTCTCCTCTCCTTTCCCATCACACCCCCCCATATAAGAAAACCAGCCTCACCTGTATTCTCATCTTAACGATCATACTCCTCTCCGACCCCTCTTCTGTCATCTCCTCTAGATGATTCTAGAAACCCTTCTCCCCCCATACGCCCTCCATCTCCCCCTTCATCCCGCCCTGTCGCTCACCAAGTTAAGCAGTCCTGAGACTACCGTTAAACATCTGTATTATCCTAAGGCAGCAGTCTATCAAGCTAACAATTCAACTGTTTGTCAGTGATGAGACTCTTAACGAACACTGACTGAGCACACGCTGTGTGCTGAGCATGCGATGATGTCACGTTGTGAGCAGGATGTTAGTGTGCTGCTGCTGCTGCTGCTTTGCTGGGCCTGTGTTGGACCTGAGTGGCTCAGGTGTCTGTGTCTCGCTCCAGCTGTGATGTCTTGTTGATGACAGTTGCTGGGATGAAGCTCCTGCGCTCGTCCTTCTGCAATCCCAGCTTCCAGTTCGTCACGCTCCTCTTCACCATCCTCTTCTTCACCTTCGACTGCGAGAAGTCCGAGAGCTTCCTGCTCGACTTCTTTATCATGTCCGTAGTCTTCCACAAGGTCAGTCGGGGGCCCGGGACGTGCGTGCGCACACGAACACACACACAGGGAAAAATGATACAAATGCTGGAAGCCGAGGGAATATCACGTACTCGAAGGAGGCCTTTTCATTTTTATTTTTTTTCATGCTTTTTTGGCCAGTTTTAAGTGAAGTGTGACAGGAAAGGCAGGGAAGTGAGAGGGAGGGGCAGTCATGCCACAAAAGGCCAAGGCCGGATTCAAATCCAGGCTTTAGCGATAAGGCCCTGCCTACATGGTGAGTGCACAAATCCAGTGAACTACCAGGGCGACCCGGCCTCTTCAGTTCTGACTCCCCCCTACACGCTCTCCCACACCCTCCCTCCCCACCCAGTGGGCGGAGAGAACTGACACCAGCCTCCCAAGTTTCCCTGGGGATTCCAGATGTGTAGTAGCAGTGTTGATGCAGTGAGACATCGCCCACACCTCCCTCGTGTGTAGCTCTCCTTCCTGACTATCTTATCTAACAGCTATTTTAGGAGGAGGGTACAAAGGACAGTCTGTTCTTTCTTTGTGTTGTGTCTGTGTGGAGTTGTGTAGGTTTGAATGTGTGTGTGTGTGTGTGTGTCTCTGTGACTCACACGTACAGCAGTCTGTGTTCCTCTCCTGGAGACCTGAGAGGTTCTTGACAGAAACTTGTTTTGGGACCACCGTGTCCTCCCAGAAACCCCTCCCAGGTGATAAGGAGCGCACGCTCTGACCTGGTGCTTATTGGCTGTGTCGTTCTCCCCTGCAGCTGAAGGAACTGCTCCTGAAGCTGCACTTCATCATGGTCTACATCGCCCCCTGGCAGATTGCCTGGGGCTCCGCCTTCCACGCCTTCGCCCAGCCCTTCGCCGTGCCTCGTATCCTTAAATCCAGGAACAGGCCGTTATTTACCCTGGGTTTTGTGGTGTGTGTGTGTGTGTGAGTGTAGCTCTGCATGCCGGTTTCTTAATCTGGGTACAGGGTGTGTGTGTGAGTACCATGTCTATCTGCATGTTTGCATATGTCTTGTGGCGTGTGTATTCTGGCTGCCCGGGCGAGACCTTGATTCCCAGTTCAGATTCGGCCATGTTGCTGCTGCAGACCCTGCTGACCACCGTGTTCTACACCCCCCTCAGCCCCTTCTTGGGCAGCGCCATCTTCATCACCTCCTACCCACGACCCGTCAAGTTCTGGGAGAGGAACTACAAGTAAGAACCCCCCCCCCTCCTGTGGACGTATGTGTAGTCAGGGAAGAGAGATGTTGACTGTAAGCCCTGGGGAGGAAGACAAGTAGAACTACAAATAGAGGAGTAGAGAGTAGACGAAAGCATTGGACAGGAGAAAGCAGCTTCAGATAGAGCAGGATAGCATGAGAGAGAGAAAGTCTTTGAAATATGCATGTCCCCCAGTAGGCACCACAGACCTCCCTGTATGAGCAAGTATGTCTAACAGATTATGTCATTTGCATACACATACATACACACGCACACACACACACACACCTTTGCCAAGTGTTGTAGCCATGACTAGGCTCAAGGAAACGAGACAAGCTACCCCACTCTCTAATTTATTGATGAAGACATCTTTTCCTATTCTTACACAACAGTGACTTGAGAGGTCTGAAGAAGAACACTCAGAAAATATGTCCTGGAATCCAGCTCGGGCTTGTAGTGTCGTTTATCCGACCTTGTACTTGCATAACATCCATAATGTCATGCATGTCTGTTTGCTCTGACCTGGGCCCAATCTCCTCTCCTCTTCTCTCTCTCTCTCTATCTCTCTCTCTCTCTCTCTCTCTCTATCTCTCTCTCTCTCTCTCTCTCTCTCTCATCTCTCTCTCTCTCTCTCCACTTCTCGGGTCTCTTCTCCTCTGCTCTTCTCTATCTCTGCTGCAGCACCAAACGTATAGACAACTCCAACAGCAGACTGGTGTCTCAGGTGGATAAAGAGACTGGTAACCTCTATTTGTATACACGCCACACTTACATTTAGACCACCCCCCCAAAAAAAAACAAAGAACGATCCTTCATAACCAGCCCTTCCTCTGTCCCCAGGATGCGATGACAACAACCTAAACTCCATCTTCTACGAGTACCTGACGCGCTCGCTGCAGCACAGCCTGTGTGGGGACCTCCTGTTGGGCCGCTGGGGGAACTACAGCTCTGGAGACTGCTTCATCCTGGCCTCAGACTACCTCAACGCCTTCGTCCACATCGTGGAGGTCGGCAACGGCCTCGTCACCTTCCAGCTCCGGGGCCTAGAGTTCAGAGGTCAGAGGCACTTTTTTAGACCTTCTGGCAGCTTCCACAGGGTGAATGCTCAGCAGAGGTCTGCAGACACCTTATCAGTGACACCACCCTTCCTGCCTAGGTACCTACTGCCAGCAGAGGGAGGTGGAGGCCATCACAGAGGGGGTGGAGGAGGACGAGGGCTGCTGCTGCTGTGAGCCGGGCCACCTGCCCCACGTGCTGTCCTGCAACGCGGCTTTCAACCTGCGCTGGCTGGCCTGGGAGGTGACCACCACCAAGTACCTGCTGGAGGGCTACAGCATCAGCGAGAACAACGCCGCCACAATGCTGCAGGTGTACGACCTCCGCAAGCTGCTGGTCACCTACTATCTGAAGGTAAGGTCCCAGGCCTTACTAACCTAACCTAGTCGAACTGAATTCCTTCCTAACCTAGTCGAACTGAATCTACGTGGTATGATGACCCCTCTCCCCCTTTCCTCGTCCAGAGTATCATCTACTACCTGGTGCAGTGCTCCAAGCTGCAGACCTGGCTGAAGGACCTGGCCCTGCAGGAGGCTCTCACCTCCTACACCAAGTGGCACCACATTGAGAGAGACCCTGGTGTGTTCAGCGTGAAGATCGACGAGGACTACGTCCACTGTCTGCAGGGGGTCACACGCGCCAGCTTCTGCAACGTCTACCTGGAGTGGATCCAGTACTGCGCTAACAAGATGGAGCAGGTCAGTCAGGAGGACAGACAGACAGACAGACAGACAGACAGACAGACAGACAGACAGACAGACAGACACACACACACACACACACACACACACACACACACACACACACACACACACACACACACACACACACACACAGACAGGAGGACTAGTCAGTCCTCTGGTTAGAGAGCTCAAGTGGGAACAGTGTCGTTTGTGTAGGTTTGTTTTAAAATGTGGGTGGGACAGCTTTTGTCATAACTGACAATGGGGGCCATTACATATCATTTTCTTAATAAAAAGTTTGAAAGTACCTTCACTGAATGAATACAGTATACTGAGATTGTGTGTGTGTGTGTGTTTGCAGCCTGTGGAGTGTGACGAGGACTCCCCTCTGGTTACTCTGTGCTACGCTCTCTCCGTCCTGGGGAGGAGGTCACTGGGAACAGCCTCACACAACATGTCCAACAGGTAAACAAGGAAACGTGTACAACATATCATCAACACATCTGGAATTGCATATGGATAGGTCTGTAGTTGCATAGATGTTCCAAAAGGGGGCAGTTACATTACACCACTTAGTCTACCATTTATAATTCTCTCCCTCACTTCCTGCCCCCTCCCTTCCTTCCTTCCTCCCCTCCCTCCCTTTGTCCTTGTCTCCCTGCCCCCTCCTTCTCAGTCTGGAGTCCTTCCTGCATGGGTTCAACACCCTGTTTAAGGGGGACTTCCGTATCGCCACCAAGGATGAGTGGGTGTTTGCGGACATGGACCTGCTGCAGAAGGTGGTGGCTCCTGGGGTTAGGATGAGCCTCAAACTCCATCAGGTAAACTAGCAGTGAACCAGCCACGCTGTCCCGTCACCATCACAACCACACCCGCGCTCCAGTCGACCTGTTCGTCTCCTCGCGACGAGGAGAGCGACGCGTACGCGAATCAGTGCCCGACTGTTAATGCTGAGCGTCCTTCCTCGGCCCCTCAGGACCACTTCACGTGTCTGGAGGAGACGGAGGAGGCGTCCATCTTGTACGAGGCCATCAGTAACTACCGCGGCAGCCTGGTGATCTGCCACGAGAGCGACCCCGCCTGGCGCAAGGCCGTGCTGTCCAGCCGCGACACGCTGCTCACGCTTCGCCACATGGTGGACGACGGCACGGACGAGTACAAGATCATCATGCTGTACAAACGCCACCTCAGCTTCAAGGTCATCAAGGTGAGGCAGTGGTGTGTGTGTGTACTTGCGATGTGATGACGTAAAAGACAGGTCAGGGTTAAGGTTAAGGTTGTCCATTTGTTATGATTTTCCACAACATACTCCTGTCTGTAACCCCCTATCCCCCCAGATCAATAAGGAGTGCGTGCGAGGCCTGTGGGCGGGGCAACAACAGGAACTAGTGTTCCTACGGAACAGGAACCCGGAACGTGGCAGCATCCAGAACTCTAAGCAGGCTCTGCGGAACATGATTAACTCGTCATGTGACCAGCCGCTGGGATACCCCATGTATGTGTCGCCCCTGACGACGTCCTACATGGGCACACATCGCCAGCTGAGGAGCATCTGGGGCGGACCTTTCAGCCTGGACGCCATTCGCAGCTGGCTCTGCTCCAAATGGCTACGGTGAGTGCTGGAGAGGGTGTGTGTGTGTGTGTGGTGTGGTGTGTGCGTGCGTATAGGGGTGCATTTAAGGGAGAAGGGTCGAGATTGGGACAGCTGCCAGAGGCTTTGTGCTGCGACAGCACCCTCTTCATCTTCCTACCTCGCTCTATCTCTCTCTCGCTCTCTCTTTTTTCTTCTCTCCTTTATACTAGCCTGAGGCCTGGGAACATGCTAGCTAGCAGCCTGCCTCATCTGAATAATTCTTCATTAGCTTCCACTGTTCTGCTAATGGCACTATTATGTATAAGCGTGTGCATGTGTGTGTGTGTATGTGAACCCGAGCAGCACTCTTTAAGCCTCTTATGCGAGGCTTTCATCTCAGATTAGATTAGATTTATAATCCTAATTCATTACCCTTGAGTTAAATGTGTTTCCTCAATTTCAGCACTAGCCTAAGAGCACAGATTGGAAGCCTGCTATGTCAGCAAGAATACATTATCTCTGATGCCTGTTTTACAGTAGTTAGTGTGTGCAGGAGGATGTGTGTGCGGTGTGTGGTGTGTGGTGTGTGTGTGTGTGCTCATGTGAACACACACGTGTCCATGAGTGTTCATGTGTGTGTTTGTGTTCCAGGGTGCGCAAGGACAACCTGACCAGCTGTAACAGTGGGGTGAACATGGAGGATGTGGATTGTGCAGGTGGCTCATCAACCCTCAGTCAGAACCATCCATCCATCACCTCCCAAAGCCTGAGTCTGTACCAGGCCCGGCCCAGGACCTCCCAGGCTAGCCGGCACCATGCCTCAGGTACCTCGGCACGACCAGGGAAACACATCCCCACATCTATGAATCTGTGGACTGGAGAGTAGATACCTGCCAGCAGACGAGAAGCAAACGAAAGAGTTACTGGTTTGCAGGACACCGTTTAAGCTTGAGGGTAACATTTGTGCGTGTGTGTGTGTGTGTGTCGTTCTAGGCAGGAGAGAGTACAGGAGTCGGTCGGTCCAGCCCCAAAGCCAACGCCCACCTGTCACCAGCCAATCAGGGCCAATCCTAGACAGCCAGCAGGTCTCAGGCTCCGCCCACGGTCTGGTGCAACGTCTTTCCAACAGCCAGCTGTCTTTCAACACCTCCATCGCCTCCATCTTCTCCCAGGTACACACACACACACACACATATGCCCCCTCCACACACACATCTTGCCTCTCATCACACCTCTCCCCTGTAAGGATAAGGATAAGGATTTTTTATCGTCCTTCCAAAACATGGTACATGAGCTAGAACTAAATTAGATACTGAGTTTTACCGGTTAAAACCCACTCACAAATAAATAACTAAACTACTCATCCTAAATAAATACAATAAATACAGATAAACGATCACACACACACACACACAGACATACATACTAACATACTTTCCTCAGGTCCCGCGGTTGTCTACGGCGGGAGGCCTGAGCTCCCAGCTGGCTGCGGCGGCCCAGCAGCGCTCCAGCCAGGTGTCCTCCTCCTCCTCCACCCTCAGCCTGCTGTTCGGCAAGCGCAGCTTCTCCAGCGGCCTGGTGATCTCGGGCCTGTCGGCGGCCGAGGGAGGCAACACCACCGACACGCAGTCCTCCAGCAGCGTAAACATCGCCATCGGACCCTCACATCGCTCCAGCAGCCGGGCCACACAGGTACCACCTCACCCCTGACCCCGCTGACCTCTACGCCTTGCTTTTAACTCCACCTTCTACTAGTTCATCACAGCTTTATTTGATAATGAATGATTATATATGCTACGTGCTGGTTGCCCTTCAAGTAGTTGACTGTACATATAAGAGCCTATAATCAATCCAGGACTTCCTCTGGTCTTTCCCTCCACTCCCCTCACAGTGGACCTCGGAGGCCTACGAGAGTATGGACGCCTCAAACTCCAACACAGCCATTGGTCCTAGAGACACTACACAGTCAGGTGACCGAGGCCTCAGCCAGGGATTGGACAGGACCCAGGAAGAATCTGCTTCTGCCTCTGACTCTGTCTCTGCATCCCAGGAGCCACTGACTGATCAAAAAACCGAATGAGATGTGGGACACACAAATACACACACATGCGTTGATCACACTAAAAGGAAGAAGATGGAATGAAACCCACGTCTGCTCCTCTTTTCTTCTGTTCCACAGCATGGTGACACCTGTTGTTTGAATGTAAATGAACTAACATGTCAGTCCAGAGACTGGAATAAACACAGACTTTTTCAACCAGAGAAATCCTGTGTGTTAATAAAGTTACGCAAATCCACTGATTTGGGAAGGGGAGAGACACGTGATTGTGGTGTGTGTGTGTGTGTGTGTGTGACTGATAACTCACTGCACCATGGTGTTTAGAAAAATGTGTTTAGCTGAAGATGTAATGACATACTGTACTATAGAACAGATGGTTAGATCACACAACTCTTCAAAATAACTCACAAACAATGCGTTAAAAGTCTAAAAAGTGTTTATTGTAAGATGTTACATTTAGAATTGATTTATTTCTCTAGCAGCACTATTTAAATTACACATAGATAATCAAGGGCAGTTTACAATAGATTGGAATATTCTTTTATGCAAGATGTCATTGTGTAAACAAATAGAGAGACTGAACTACATCCATATGTATCACGGTTCAACAAGCGCGAACAGAAAGGTGATCCATATGTTAGGAAATATAAGTTAAACATTAATGAACACTGTATTTTTGAGTTATAAAAGAACTAATGAAATATAGACCAGTTAAAATAAATAAAAACAAAAACAATACAAAACAATTAAACAGCAATAGTGAATAGCATATTTTTTGACACAAACGTTACAATTTCATCATTACCTGATAGGTATTCCTCAAAATCCTTTATATTGTTTCTCATTCAGGGTCTTAGGTGGGGAGCACAGGTGTTCAGTGCTGAGCCATCAAATGTCTCCCGTGTTGACCCATCAGGTAAACACACCACCAGTGTTCAGTGCTTGTCAAAAAGATTACTAATTTTCTCAGAACATATCTCCTTCTGTACATGGGTGTATCATCCCTGTGAAAACCTCAGTGACCTCAGTGTTCACGAGTGTGAAAGCGTTTCCATGTTTGCTCTTCGAGGAAAAGTCAAGTAACAGGCCCGCGTTTCATCTTCAGCTTTCATCTAAAGAGGGCAACACAAGCCAAGCAAAGAGATGTGAGGGATGTCGATTTAATCTGGGTTGTGTTTGTTTGTAGCAAATATCTGAAATGCAAGAAAAGAGAAACCACAGTGTTTAACGAGAGCGTTCCTCTCTTCCCCTGTGTGTTGAGATCAGAGCAGGCCGGTTCACCTTACTGTCAGGGTTTTGGCACATTCTAGCAAAGAAAGACTTCAGGCAACAGGAGAACGTTTGGCAACTCTGCCGCCTGTTGCAGGAGTTTTAGTGGTTTCACTTCTGTAAAGGTGACCACGACCAGGGGTCTCTTTAAACATGTCTACTGTCTGGGACATGTCCCACCTCTCCCAGGCTCTTAGAGAAGGACAGAAGCGCTCAATTGAAGGGAACATTCTCAAGAGATGATATATCTGTTCTATTGAATAGAACATTCTCTAGAGAGCCTAGGGCCATTCTATGAAAACAGAAGGTTCGCTGGAGAGGATCGATCTGTCCTCTTGGAAAGAAAGTTCTGAGGAGAGGATTGATCTGTTCCGCTGAAGATAATGTTCTCAGAAGGCAACAGAATCATTCTGGAGTAAAGTCAACAAGGTCTCTAAAGATGGTGAACAAACTGTCAGTCACTCATTTATAGGTCAGTTTGGAGCTTGAAAATGTATCTGGTCAATGAACATACTCAATCATGAATATGTAAAGCCCTAAGTGATATTTACATAATCTCACATGTTTACCTTGATTACTATTCCATGGCAAGATCATTTAGCAGCTCAGAAAAAGATACATCATATCATACAGCTAGATCAGTTACATGGACTTTAATAGACTCCTTCTAGACCCTTGTCTTGATAAACAGAAATAAATGTTCATAGTCACCAGAAGTCGTTGTGCAACAACCTTTCTGGATGCCGTCTAGACAGTTGAAGTCATAGATTTCAAACACTTAAAATGGCCTTTAGGTTGTTAAAGGTTACTCAGTAAAATCATGCAACTAAATTCTGTCATTCTGTCTGAAGTGATCAACTATGACCTATTCTCATTAATATAAAGAGGGATTCAGTCATTCAGGCAATCTATAAGTACACACTCAAAAAGAATTCAATATTCATATTGTATATATTAGTGAAACATACTAGAAGTAAAATATAAACCACTCAAAAGGGTTCCAACATTACTAATTGTCTGCATACTGCAGTACTTTAATATATACTTATACAGTATTGTTTATGGTAAATAACTGAATTATTATTTCATTTAGCAAAAGCATGCTGAATAAAAAATATCACTTTCAATCACTCAAGTGACTTTAAAAGAGTTGTTTTGTCTTGGGATAGGCCCTATATAATCTCCATGGAGACAGGGGGAGATAGGAGGTCCAGGCATCGAAATCAATAAACAGTGTGTGATTGCCTTGTCAGTTGTTTGCATTGAAGAGAACTCTTCAACCAAACACCTATACAAAATGAACGCTATCTTAGAACAAGACACAGCTGTAATGGTGCCCTCTCACAGAAATAACACGACTGAAACAAGGGTCCTTGTACTCGTGCCCTACATTTCAAATGGACCCATTAAGAGTCAGGCTTTGGTGTCTATAGCCTCTGATTGGTCCTGGCCTGTCCAGCTGGTGAGGGTCAGCTGAGAGACCCAGAAGAAGTGTCTCCCTGACATTACCATGCAATTTCATATCATGACGATTCATCAACCTCATGTGATGACAAGAGAAAAGTTCACACGGAAATTACGGCAAGGTCAGTCTGATTGAATGTAGCTACATTGGCATGTTTTTAAACAGTGACGTATTTTACATTTATAGTACACCATATTATGGCCATGAGGAAAAATGGTATGAAAATCGAGGGGAACTCTGACATTCCAATTTCCCTCTATAATTATTGTACATATATATACAGTCTGTATGGACATCCATCCAATCACTTCCATCAAAATCTACTGCATGTCATCAGCGTTGTGGAGGACATACCTGGTCCATCACCATGGTCACCTGTCTCCTGTCACCCTGACTACATCAACAGCTGTCCCTGTGGTGTTTCAGGAACGTGTTTTAAACACATTAGAATATGCCAGATAGAGGGTTTTAACAGGATCTGGCAACCAAGAGGTAGATATCTCTGCTTGCGACTGGTGGTTTCAACATCTCTGCTAGGCTTTCACGTCTGAAATAGCCCTTCAACATTCCAGAACAAACGCCACTGTCAGCACCATTGATTATCATTATGGTTTTGAACCTGAAATGGACAATAGCATTGCAGAATACAAATATCAATGATAACATCAGGTGGCTTTTATCACACACACAAGCTCCTGGGACTGAGGGAAACAGTGGGTTCTGAAGTACGTCAGGAAATGGAGCTGATAGGTCGGACGCTATAGCAGTCATGAGGCTCATCCTCCAGTCAGCGGACAGCCAAGCATGTCTTGAAAGTAGTTAAATGTGTGTAGGTTGTAAGCAGGTGTGTATTCCAGTCATTGGGCGGTCATGCGTGTGTGCATGGGCAGGCGTGTGAAGGATGGGTGGTGGTCTTTAGGTATATTTAGGTACATCTTCCAGTCATGAGTCGTTCAGCCCAGATCTCAGAACACAGCCACAGGTCAACAGAAACAACAACACATTTATTTGTTTTTCATGAAGGTGTCTTTTTTCATAACCAAGGCATATATATATAGATATATATATATACTATTTTCTCTATTACTAGTTATAATATTTATATAGAAACAAATATATAAGTGTACATTTTTGCTGAATAAGATTGAAGACTATCAGCAGAGGGCAATGTAAACCTTGTTCCATCTACTCCATCTGAAAGGTACCTCAGCTTGGCCCTTCCCCTCGTCTCCACAGTAACAGATTTGCATAGGCAAAATGGATTAGCCCTTAGACAGTGTATTTCCTGAATTATTTATATAGATCTAAAAATCTAGTTCAGCTGAATACAATTAAACAAACAAACGGAAAAAAAAGATTGGCTAATCTCGCTCCACCCTCTCGGTACATATATATTTCTGTGCACATTTTCGTTTACAGTGTTAGGCTTCAAGTAGATCTAAAAACAATTGAGTACATTTGACGACTATGAAGTGAAATAAATAACCAACATGAGAGGTAGTGAAACATCCCACAGACAGACTCTGTACAGGAGGAAAACCAGCACGTGGACGACAGCTGAGATTCTGCCTGTCGTCACACTCTTCTATACCTCTTCGTCAATAAAAGCCCACAGCCGCTCATTCTGAATTCCAAAAAAGTCGACCGATTCAAAACCGGCGACACCGCGTAGTCCACTTCACGTCATTGCTTGTAAAAATCAACGTTGAAATGCCGATAAAACTAACTATAACCGTTTCTTTCTGGCACCGAGTAAAAATCACAATGTCGTTCAAGGTGGAGGTAACCAGCTGACCTCAGCCCCTTCACTCTCCACCTCTCTGCTTAAACACTCTTCATCCAAAAGGGTTTGTCAGGCAAAGACAAAAACAACCTCCACCTCATCTCTGGGTTCCTCAGACTGTTCCAGGACGACTGCTCACCACCATGTAAATGTAAACTTGGCTTCGATTGCACCTTGATTTCCTGGTCTGCTTGGTGTGACGTTCTGGGGAGACATGGGCTACGGGGGAACGCTGCGGCCCTCCAGTCCACAGGCTGCCCGGCCTGGACCAACACACCGCCAGTTACCTTAGTAGAGCTACATCACTTCCAACTACTGTGGTTCATGCACTGCACTTCATTGTCTCCATTCAGGACCTGTGGACTATATGTACTGCATACATAAGCACTCTATTGCCAGTGAACATGGGCCTCCACAAACCTAAAAGTAGGCCTACATAAGTGGCTAAATGTGAGGACAGATATAGGGAGTTTTACAGTAATTGTAGGACGTTCGAAATGGCTGTCACCATTAGGGTACAAAATACTTTCACCAACGTGGAGGAGCACAAAAGTAAAAGACTTCAGACTATAATTTGATCAAATTGCACTTTAGTAGCGTGTCTGTGAGAGTGCTGGGTGAACTATGGACTGGCCTTGGCAACACGAACTTCAGGTAGATCAACAGGGTGGCAGTATCAAGTTAATTCCACACCGATGTGGCACTGTTCCAAGAACTCTTCGGAACCCTTCACGCTAGGTTAGCTAGCAAGCTACAACACAACCAGTCTCACTAGAGATGGACATGGACTCACTGCTGAGTTCTGCCATGTTTTATCAGAAATGTAGTCCATCTTGCTTCAATGTCAGTTCATTGTCCTAAACATGTCCTGCTTCAAACTTCTATGTTGGAACAATGTCAAGACCTCCTTCAAAATGTAGGAAAATGTTCAGTATGTTACACACGTAATAATAATAGATGGCCTGCATGTTGGCAACATTAGGAATACAACACTGCCCCCCCGTCAAGTCTTAAGTGTATTTTGGCCAGTTGAGGGAGAGGAGAGGAGGGCAAGCGTGAGTGGCAAGTCCCTTCACTTGTCCAGGAGAACAGACACTGAACTACCAAACACCTGCCTGGCATGCACGCACACTCATACACACACTCGTACAGACTCATATACAATATGTACACGCACTTTCACACACATCCACAGCTGGTAAGCCCAGAGGAGTCTCGGAGCTCCTTGTCCTTCACTACAGTGGGCTGGTACTGGGCTTGTACCTCGGTGCTGGTTCTCTGGGCTGGTCCATCAGGATACTGACCCGGTCGTCAGTCCACAGCTAGGGTCACTCCAACCTTGCTACCACAGTCCACACCTCCTACTGTCTAGTAACTGACCACCCGCTTCTAATTATAAACACTATCATCTCATATATGACCTTAAAAAACAAGGCATTGTGATTACCGTCTCTATATTATAATATATATACAATATAAAACTACAAAGTAAACTGTTGAAACTCTCTTCATCTAGAAATTGAAGGAGTTAATAAGGATTTATTGTCTTGGTGTTAAGATGTTTTTTCTCTCCAGCAGTGGCTCCCTCCCCCGCTCCCCTACCTGTGCTTGAGTCAGAGAGGGAGAGGGGAGGGTCTAAGAAGGAGAGGGTGGGGCGAGGCGGGGGAGGAGGGAGGGAGGGAGGACACGGTCAAAGCGAAGTCGTTTCCAGACACTGGCAGCTCCCATGCCGTCCTGCTCGCATGTACATACTGTAAAAGGCATTGTGATTTTTCTTTGTGGAAAGTAAAGTTCATAAAACATGTAGCTGCCCAACCACAATTCTAGCCCTTACTTCTCCCGCACATAGAATTGTAAAGAAGGAAAGTGCTGCGATGGACGGACAGATGGACGGGCCGACGGACAACGCTGCTGTGTGGCCTTTGACCTTCTCAATAAAACAAGGACAAGCTAAAAGGGTGGAGTGGACGTTCCCGTGACTCTGCATCGGGAGGGACAGCGCTAGAGGGAGACGAGGCTCCCCGGGTCACAGGTCAACATCGTCAGACACGTCTCAATATTCTAGAACCTTTTTTTTAGTCTGCGGTTGGAAAAAACGCCAAGCTAAGAGATCAGAGACGGACAGATTAGGGAGAGAGAGGGAGGGATAGAGAACCTTAATAGAGATAAGATTTAGAACCTTGTTTCATGCACAGTCAGGGGGTTCTAGAAAAATGGTGGACCCACGGTCAAGCCCTCACTGCCTCAGTCACTCAGGAGCCACACCCTCTACTGGAAAAAAACCAAACAACTTCAGCCTGAGGCATGGTGTAGATATCTGAGAAAGAATGGCAGAGAGACAGAGAGATATATAGAGAAAGAGAGGAGGAGAGCTGTATACAGTACAGAAGTAATGGGTTTGTCCTTCTCTTTGTCCCAGTAGCCTGAGGGGGGTGGCGGTCTGGTCCTGGTCCACACAGTCATACAGACAGACAGAGGAAGGCCAGCAGAGCCCACCAGACAGACAGCAGGCCAGCAGAGCCCACCAGACAGACAGGCCAGCAGAGCCCACCAGACAGACAGGCCAGCAGAGCCCACCAGACAGACAGACAGGCCAGCACACACTGGACCACTGCTTCCACCATCCACTCTTTCTCTCTCTTTTTTTTCTTCCCATGTCTTTTCAATAAAAAGGAGAGAGCAAACCCGGCTCCGGCGGCTCCCTCGGGGGGGGGTGGGGGTGGGGGGGGGGCGTAGCAGAGTAGTCGTCTCGGAGGGTGTTTGGGGGGCGGGCCGGGGGGAGGGGGGGGAGCTGGGGCGTTCAGCGTGCCTTTAAATGTCCAGGCAGGAGCGTCTCCGGCTGTCCAGCAGGTCTCTGTAGATGGAGCAGTTGAGGAAGCGGGGGAAGGAGTCGCGGTGCATCAGGGTGTAGATCTGGAGCTGGGCCTCCTCGTACATCAGGTTGCTGGGCTCGGCCAGGGTCTGGTTGATGCCCTCTCGGACCCGAGAGTCCAGGCTGACCTGGGGGGGGGGACAGACGGCAGGCTCTCACATTGAGGGAAACGGGAAAGTGCTGAAATGTTCACTCTCCGGGTACATCGATTCATTCACTCCCTCACGCCCTCATTCACTTTTTCCATTGGTCCTTGTCTTTATCCATACATCCATCCATCCATCTCTCTATGTATTCATCCATCCATCTATCTATCTAACCATCCACCCGTTCCCTTCTCCCTCGTCCACATCCTGTACCTCTTTAGGGGACAGGATGGAGACGTAGTCCTCATAAATGATCCTGGCCTGCTCTTCCACAGCTGTGGGGTTGGTCTCCTTCTTCAGATCCTCGCAGGCCAGCCAGAACAGCAGGTTCTCCTCGCTGTACTCGGAACGCAGGAACTCACTGAACAGCTCCCGCCCCTCGGACGAACGCATCATCATCTCAAAGCTTCGCGCCCAGGACACCATCTCTTCTAGACTAGGGTTCCTGGAACGCATAGAAACACACACACAAACATAAACACACAAACTAAATTAACTTCTGTTCATATTTGGGTAATCAGCTTTGAGTAGTATTGTAATGCATACACTTCCATTATGTTACTGTGACAACAAGCACATGGTGAGACTCAACCAAGCCATGACTCAGACGGCCCACTGTGAGTGACAGCATGGTCGGCCAATCAAAAGAAGCTTTGTGCTCTCACACGAACACGCGGAGAGGAGCGGGGACTTACTGCTCGTCTGTGGCTTCGATGCTGTCCATCCTAGGGTAGTTTTGACTTCTCTCCAACCGGTCCTCACTCCTGCAAAAGGACACACAGAAGTTGTTACGGCTGGAACATGACAGCACAGGCCACCTTCTTTAAAGAACCACAAGACGCCCCGGTAGCGACCTGGGTGCAAACCCAGTCATGGCCCCTTTGCTGTGTGTCTTCCCCTCTCTCGCTCCCTGCCTTCCATGCGACACTTCACCTACAAACTGTCCAGCGTAAAAAAAAATGCCTGAAAAAATAAACAACAAAACAACAACAAAACAAAAACAGTTGAGCTAGTCAGTGCTCAACTTGCCCTGGACGTTCACTCTGCCACCGAGCTTTGAAAACACCTGACTGACTCATGTCTCTTGAGGTCCACTATGCTATGCTATGCTCCGCCATGCTACTTCTAGCCATGTTATGCCGTGTTGTGTGTGACGCCTCGGCTCCAGCACTCATGTGCTCCCTGCCTTGGGCCTGACTAGCTAACTGACCTCCTTTTCCCATATCTCTCTTCCTTCTTCAGCAGTGACCTGATCCTGGCAGACCACAATGATCTCTACTACCATTCTCTTGCTACCACGTACCCCATAAGCCACACAGAAACACACACACACATACCCACAGACACACACACACACACACACACACATAGTTCTCTTGGAATCTCGCACTGATCTGACACTGCCTTTGTCCTTCACACCCCCAGAGAGCTTAAGAGGCCCAGTGAGAAGAAGTGACTCCTGATCAAGCTTGTACTGAGGCCCAGGTCTGTTGGACCTGATAGAGCCAGACCTGCTCTTTTGTCTCATGATTAAACTCCTTGCGGAGGATCCACGTGTCTGGACCATGTTGACCAAGCTGCTGGAGAAGAGAGGCCACCAGAGGACAGCTATGTGATCGGGCCTCTCCGCTATCGGACAAGAAAGACGACTCGGTTAAGCGGAACCACACAGTTCATGCTTGCGGATCACAAATGAGCCTTGACTGAGCCATGCAAACCGCCGGTCACCCCAAGTAGCATCGACTGTAGTAAATCCACAGTGTGTTTATCTGTGACCACACATGACCAGTCTTATTGAGGAGTCTATTTTGGACGCCACAGTGGCGAATATTCACTTCCTCCTTGCATCTCCATCAAAGTGTCCATTGTGTCAGAGTAATGGGCTAGTCAGCCACGGGCTCCCTGCATGCTCCCAACGCTCTAAATATACAGCATGTTCTTCACAGCTGTTTTGCATGTGATGTGATGATGGAAATAGCTGCTCCTTGACTAGATAAGGCCACCCCCAAGCAGGGGGAGGGCAGAGGGGGATGCTGTGGAAGAGTAGGGTGGAAGCTACGGGAGGAAGAAGAGGGCGAGGGGGCTGAAAGGGAGCGGGAGGGAGGCAGTAGAAGCCAGAAAAAACGTGGAGGGGGAAAGGGAGGCGGACGTGTAGGGGGGCAGGGGGGTATGGGGAGGGGCTGCAGCGGCTAGGGGGGGCAAGGGAGGCTGGAGGAGGCTGGAGAAAGCACAAGCACAAGGCTTGTCCTGCTTGGTTGTGGCCCTTTCAATATTGTCGTTATCTCCAGAACTATTAGTGCCGAAGCACCAGATAGTCTAAGTCGGACGAGTGCCTTTGAGTCTGAGTTAGTGACACACAAGGCATCACACTTTGGAGTTTAGACAATAGTAGCAACTCCAACCGGATACAACCAAGTCTGCCGTCTTGTGTAGACACTGACTCACCAACTCTGACGCAATTCAACAGGAAGTCTTATCAATGTAATCTCTGCATCATATGCAAATTGTAAGCCGTTATATTGTCGAGTTTTGCATTCAAAGACAATCACATTGAAAAAGCCCAACAAAACATTTTAACGTCACACATGTCCACGGCTGATTAGGATTTCTTGGTTTGACAAAAGTTGCACATTGCCAGTAAGGGAAGCAACGGAAACAGAGAAATGACAAGCAACCAGAAATAAGAATTGTAGTTTAGGTATAACTGTACCTCCAATTCTTTCATTGTTATGCCAAAATGATAAATATCAGCATTTTATTATACAATGAGATGAACTTTCACCTTCACCTGTTCACCACCGTTGGCTCTAGGTGTTCTCCCGCATTCAGGAGAAAACACAAGACCTACGTAACCTTCCAGAACCAGAACAAGGAGCTGTGACCTACCAGAGACACTTGCAGCAGCCACACCAGCAGAGGCAGCAGGTATTGGGCCTGGGAGGTCCGGACGCCGGGGGGGGGCCTTCGATGTGGGCCTGCTGCCGTTTCCTCATCTCAAGTCCACTTACACTGCGGAGCTAGAAGGCGCACACACACACACACACACACACACACACACACACACACACACACACACACACACACACACACACACACACACACACACACACACACGCACACACACACACAGGTTATAACTAGTTATCAACTATCAACTATTGCAGCTATTGCAGATGCCTTTGTGAGCTATCACTGGATGTGAACACACCAACACAAATACCTTCAACGCAATCACCGTATTATTTACTTTCAGAAAAATACACATGTACAACTGATTAAAATGTGTGTGAGTGTGTAGGGGTGATATTTCCAAAATACAACAATTCTGACTGCTATGAACATTTCAACTCCAAAGTTAAAGGGACATACAGTACATACATTACAGTAATGCATCAATAATAGAAAAAATCACAGGCCAGATCTAGCATTGATGGTCAGTCTGGCCCTGCCACCCCCAGTGGACCTTAACTGTATTCACACATGTGTAGGTCAGGCATGTTAGCCATAACATGCAACCCTGCGATCAATGGAAAATATTCACATTTTATGCAATCTCACCATCCCTTTTTAGTAACAAAAAAAATCTCTATTTTCTATTTTATTAACACTGTAGTGGTATTGTACAGCATTTCGTATGTTACGTATTGGTATCAAGCCTGTTGTATGGGTTTGAAAATCAATACAACTTTGTCCTGAAAAACAAGAAAACGAAAGACACAGACAGAAAGAGGGAAGAGAGAAAGAGAGAGGATTCCCTTCCTGGTGATGGCCTTTTCTGGTCCAAAGCCAAATCTCTGCAGTGAGTGAGCAAGACACACACACACACACACACACAGCAGCTTAACAGTGTCAATCAGTTTTTTGTGAAAGTCTATCTTAAATAGGCTCTATATAAAAGGAATACCGCAATGCTCAGAGAAGATGACACTCACTGACCCTCTTAGACTGCTTAGATAAGAGTGTAGAGCCACACTGAGGATAACAGCTGCTGAGCAAACAAAAATAAGCTTTACCATCCACATCCAATAACAAAAATAAAGGCCTGGTTCACCCTTCAAAATGGCCATCTACATTTCTAAGACGGACGATCCAGTCCGATTGCACTGTACCATCTCCTAGACCGTGCGATCAGAAAATCGAGGTCCCGTTATTTTTGAAATAGCACTAATCAGCATCATATCATCCTTACAAAGTCCCTAAATACTGGTAGGCTAATCGTTGAAGCAGGTCTATTACGTTCAATACACCTTCTCTATTATCTGTCTTCAAACAGAGAGCCTAAAGATCTTACCTCCACAGTCATTTTTCAACCTGGGTTCCTCCTGCATGTACTGTAGGCTAGTCCTAAGAATGCGTTCAGTGGCACTGCAGTTCCCCATCTGAGTAAGTCTGGCTCTGTGTCACCGTCCACACAGGCCACTGGCATCAGACACATATATGCAAAACCAGGGCAGAGTACTTGAGTATCAGTTATTCAGTACCAGGAGGCAGGAGAACAGTGGAAAACATGCACATGGATGCAAAACCCAGTAAGGGACACCTTTGTTCTGGCTGAGGGAGGAGGCTGCGGGCTGAAAAGACATGCAAATACGTGAGGGCTCTGTGTGGAAACACAAACACACTTCAGACCTTTCTCCATACTCCAGTCATGGATGCCCGTAGCGGGCCATCCCTGTACTCTTATCACAACCTGGAACTACCGAGCGCTCCTCTGACATCAGGGTGAAAAAAACATTGGAACACTGTGCAATAACCGGTTGGGTTTGAAAAATAACCGTGACAAAGGGTTCCTACCCAAGGACAACCAAAGCCGCTTATAGAACCTCTTTTATTAGAGTAACAACTCCAACAATAGATCATTTTGTATTCTCCAACTTGGCCATAAGAACACATTGCAATCTCAGAATGATTTTGTGTTAGATACACTGTACCATAATAGACTGAATGAAGAACAACACTTCTTTTGATTAGGCCTCATCGGTTACTGAATCTAATACTACACATGTATTTACCATTAAACCGAGAGGACATCCTCACCGGGTTGCTTGGAAGTCCCATGCATTGCTACCTCTTTAAGAGAATGTCTACTGTGGACCAGTAGAGCACTTGAAGGGAAGCTCTACTCCACAATACTCTTATCTAACATGGTCTGCAGCTTATGAGAAGTGATTCAAATTAGCATATCAACTCTGTCATGTCGCCATACATTTTTGTTTCAGTCAGTCACCTCATTAGATCTCCCAGTCTTGATCCAGAATCATTTCTGAAAACGACTTTATCAAAACTATTTAACTATGTTTTGCTGTTTCTTCAAGGTGAAAGACCTGAATGGTCGATGAACAAGGGCCACCAGCCTAAGGTTAACCTCCCACACATTTGTGTTGGTATTGACTGGAAATATACACACGATAAATGACTGTGAACATGCCATGTGAATTAGAGTCTCCACTATCTGATTGGACAGAGAAGTCATGGTTTTGTGGTGAGAGGTTGGAGGTTGACTACAGAGGCTGGCTGGTTGGCTGGTGCAGAAGAGGTAAGCAGACTGGCCCACTACAGGACGTCCCTGAGACGCAGACTGAGGACAGGTCTCTCGTTCTCCTACTCTCTCTCCTCTCTTTTCTCTCTCTCTTCCTTGTCCTTATCGCTCTCTATCTCTCTCTATCTCTCTCTCTCTCTCTCTCTCTCTCTCTCTCTCTTCTCTCTCTCTCTCTCTCTCTCTCTCTCTCTCTCTGCTGGGGCTGCAGTGGAGCTCAGGAGGGACTTAGTGAGAGGAGCATTTGTGTTGGAGTTGAGCAAACGGGAAGCAGAAAAACAACATCTGAAACAGACACAAGAAGCTGAATTTTTACGGAAATGGGCCTACAGCACAGAGCCAACACTAGAAGGAAACTTAGATCAGAAAACTAATTAGGATGTCACCGTCAGAGTGGCAAAGTTCCATGATGCTGACCAATGCATATCTAATAATTATGTAATTACTTCAGTACCCATTGAAAACACTGGAAAACATATTTATTGTTAAATAGCTTAAAGGTGAAGGTATAGGTTAAATTATAACATATAACATACATTGAAAATGACTTATCAATTGTTTTGATTAGTAGACTTACACAACTAATGATGGACACCAATTCAGTCAGGAATTCAATTCTGGGAAATTGCCATAATCCATCACATAATAGTGACATCTGACAATTATTCATATATTTATCAACATAAATTAATCAGTAATATCATATTATTGCTGTATAACTGGCCTACGATACAGTATAAGTAAGATAGAAGGCAAAAACAACGTGCCTCTGTGCCTAAATAAAACACATGATGCTACCTGTACCATCTAAAAAATGCATCAGTCAACTGATATTAGTGCAATGTCACTTCACTTAAGTGGCCGTTTTTATATCCGTGAGGCATTAAACAGAAGCAAGTGAGCTAGCTACAGATTAATATCCATAAAATAGTGATAGGCTGGTGTTGGGTAGTATTGGATCCAAGATCATTTACACCGGAACCCAAAAATCTGCTACTGGATCCAGGACGAATTCCCCGGGATATTGGGTTTTATCTCATCGAAGGCAGGCGTTGGGCTCCAAACAAGCTCCGTTAGCTAGTGGATGATCATGTCAGCTGCTAAATTAATTAATTAGCCAAACTTAGCTGATATTAATGGCAAAATGCATAAAGCAATACCATTACGTTCTGACATGTAGCTACTGCAGCTCATTGCCATGTTAGAGGCCTGTGCAAACCGTATGTCATTAACTAGCTACACTACAGTCTTGTTCTCATTCAGCTAGCTGCCCTTTCCTGCTGCTGCTGTTGCCTGGCGTGTTTTGCATGGTCTCTTGCAGCTGGGCTTCGCCTTCGAAGCATCTGATGAACCAAGTAATTGCAGGTAGCTTGCAAAGATAAGCCTATTCCGATTTATAGAACACCCAGTTATGATACTAAACATCAAGGAAGCAATGAGAGCCCTGCTGTCGCATCAACAATGTGCAAAAAAACAAATAACACCCACTTTTCAATTGCCGACCGACCAAGACCGTTATCTCGCTACGAAGAGGAGGCGGCAGCTGAAGCTAGCATGCTAGTGCTAACAAGATAGCTAGTGGGGCATTTGTAATGGCACGAATAAAGAATATTCTGCATCTTACCCTTTTATTTCTGCCTGTCAGTTCCCAATAGTGTTAACTTTATATGTGTTTTAATGTTGATGCTTGTCTAATCGCATCATAAATCTGCATCCCGATGTTTAATCTCCATCGGCGCTGCTTTTCTTCCATCCGCCCAACTTCAGCACCCACCGACGGCGAGCCCGTGGATACACTGCGCAGGCGTGCTGTCACTGTCAGCTCGCCTCGCGCTGGCCAGAGGCTGCAGTGGGAGCCAGTTGCTTTATTGATATCCACAGAAATAATAAGGAAAAATCATCACGCTTTAGGTGACGATGTTTATCCCCTGCATCGGTGTCACTTCCATGGGTTAATTACAAGCAGAGTTAAAACTTTTGACAAAAGATTTTACATTAAAACATTTTAAAAGAATGTGAGAACATTCGGTGTTAACTAAATAGTTACACAATGCTACTATTTCAATATATTTACCACAGACGAGCTTATAGCAAACCTATAGACCTAATGCGTGTAGGAAGTACGAGTTCCAGTAGTTTCCTACTGGAAACTGTACCTAGCAGAGGTTCCCTATTTCAAGGAAGGCATATTAAGCCTCCAGTTTCATGACATTATCCTTAGGAGTCTTTCTTGAAGATGCCAAAATGTGTTAAAACTGTTTCGTCAATGGTATGTTTTAAAACTTATTCAAACAGACATTTTTCCTGTTATCAGTGGGAGACTCGGGATACATGAATACTTCTTTGGACTGGCATGTGTTCACTCAAACCACAGTCCACCACAGACAATGTATTGGGGGAATGTTTATTTAAATAAATTGATTCTTTAAATGTATTTCAATGAGGAGCACTTGCATTGTGGATTAGAACAAAGGCCAGGTCTTACAAGCTGAAATGTATATCCTTTTGTATGTATACATTTCTTTTTTGCATTCCACTTTCAACGGAGTGAGGGTGGGTTCTGGTCATGTTCAGTCAATGTTTAAGACCCATTTTTCCACTAGAGGGCCTCAAAACCCTGCTGCCCTCCATTCTTTTCTCTGAACACTTTTGAGACAGAGAAGTCTTTGGTGTAGGTTCAAGAAAACCTGTTACTTTGGGTTAAAATCATAAGTCCCTTTAAGCAGTTCATAATATCAGGTTCATGCCAGATGCACTATGACACTCCCATTCTATAAGACACTTTCAATGTCCCTGCATCTGGAAGAATTCTTATTGTAGAATTATGAACAGATGAGTTTGTTTGCAAGATACCATCGAGCTACTCATGTTTGTTTTATCCTGACTTTTCCTTGGCCATATAAACATTTATAATGATGTTTACCCAACAACAGTGCATGTGGCTTCGTTTGAAAGTCACTTACCCTTGGTGCCCCGTTTACCAGAGAAACAGCTCCAACTGTAGAGGCGACCAATTTTATGGCCCAGCAGGATGAGTCATCAAGTACTGTGAGGTGCTTGACATATAAGATATCCTCTTAAAACAGATCAGATGCATATAATCTTTAGTTTAAATGTCATTTCTTAGTTTCTTTGATCAATTGAACCAACTCAACCGTCTTTCAGTCTCAAATAAATGCATTTCACACAGTTTTGTTATTATAGCCTTGATTGATGAAAATGTAACTGGAAAGAAGATACATCTTTTTGATGTCGCCTTTTCAGGTCTCTCTCTTTCTCTCTCTCTCTCTTTCTTTCTTTCTTTCTTTCTTTCTTTCTCTCACACCTGTACATACATGCACACACACATCACACACATGCTGTGAATATTCTATACATTTTTTAGGTACTTTCGAGTACCAGTTGTATAAAAATAGTCAAGTAAAAGGTTTTTGCCTGTGGATAAACATCCTATCATTTACGATAACTGTTGGCCCCTTTTGTTGCCATGGCAAATCCTCTGTGTAAGAATGGAGGCTCTTACATTGTAATGGGAAGATTGTTCCCCACAGCTGTTTACTGACCCAGGTGGCAACATCAGTCTATCATTAAGTGAATGTCTTTTGAGGGGATAATCATTTGAATAGATTGTAATAGCAGTGCAACGTTTTGTGCCTCCAAGATTTTCAATATCTTTTGATTACAAAGCCCATGATTCTGCACTTTGTTGTGTTTTTGAGCAGGGATCTTGTGCTTTGTTTTATTTCTTGTTTTTTTAAGAGTATACAGTATATTCTGTATATGATAGTATTCATACTGTTACTTACCACATTGTCCAGTATCTACAGTATATCATTCAGTTGTGATGACCTATTCTGGAAGGGAGCTGTTGTGAGGTCTATACCCCAGGTCTAGAAGGTCTGTTCCAAATCTGCAGTGTTTCCAACTGCCACAGCAGCTATCAGAATTGAGTCATCTGACCGGCGGTTTCCATGGATACAGATCTACCCGGCATGCGAGCACAATAAGGAACCTTTGATTACCTTACCACTATCCATTACCACTTCCAACCCAATCTGCAACTTCCCTCTACCTCCTCCTCTACATTCACCCACACCTCCCCATTTCTCTCTCTGCCTCTCTCTGCCCCCCCCCTCCCCCCCTCCCAGACAAACTTCAATCAATCATCCCCTCTCCTCAATTACAATTACAATCAGCATCTAGTTATCACCTCCGCTATCCCCCAGATTCTTCCCCGCGAGCTGGTTCAAGTACATGCTCAAATTAACCTTGGCAGGGACAAAGAGGCAAGAGGAGCAGATTAATATTTCTTACAGTGATGTACATCATCTAAGAACAGAATAGTGTGAGCTGTCCTGGACACCTTTTAGCTCAGAGTCCCTTGTCCTTATCTCTCTCTCTTTCTCTCTCTCTCTCTCTCTCTCTCTCTCTCTCTCTCTGTCTCTTATATTATAGACTGAACAAGTGTAAAGATTTAGATATGGTCTATGGTTCATGGTTCGTGACTCAGAGATAGCATGAGTTTCAGTCTAGTCAGTTTAAAACCATTCAAAGTATTGCATTTAAATAATTCAAACCTATTGCAAATTTCTTGCTGGTTTTGCACTTAATTGGAATGCACAGTATCAGAAGCATGCCAATATTTTACTGGGTCTGCTCTGGGCACATTCAAGAATCTATGAGAATCTGAGTTGGAAGGGTTACACTCCACCCCATATTTCCACTTGTTAAGATGGAATTCTGAGCTAATAAAGATTATACAAAGTTCCTAGAATGAAATCCAAACCATTTGCATGTGCAAAAAAAAAGCTTGAAATGAAAGACTGTTACAAATGATCATAAAAGAATACCTACCAATGTGTAATTTTTAACAGGCAAACATAACGTCATATAAAGCACAATAATTCTTACCTATTTCTGGTTCACACATGTCAGATTGTGAATGCTGAAGGAGATTGATTGTTTGGGCATGTAATCACGCATGATGACAAATATGGTGTCTGACGTGACCTTTCAGAAGGAGAAAAATTGATCTATCGGATATAGAGCCAGACTTCATTATAGGAAAGTCAGTTCCTTCCCATTTGAAACATATAATTTAAATTATTAGAACACTTTGGGTTGAAACAAACTTATTCTTTGATGTATTTAATGTGGATAGTCCTTTAATGTGCTTTTATTTCAGGCGGAACAAAATGAAGCCAGACTTGCATCTGAGAGCCTTTGTTCTGTGAATGTTTCGGTCACCAGGGACAATTCAAAGGATAAGAGCCTCGAATTGAAAAAGCATCACTTCTCGCATCACAGCATCCCTCAGTTTTCACTGAATCTGAAACCATGCGTGGTTTAAATCCCATTTGGCTGATAGAATGAGCAACGCTGACAAGCTGCATCCACACCCCCTCCACCACCCACACCCACCCATTCCGCATGCATTCAAGTGTTACCTCTGTGTGCAACTTCCCATGAAAGACGACTTGTTAATTAAAAAGCCTAATTAAGTAGGGGGAGATATTCCTCCAAGACTTGCTGCCCCCACAGAGCCGCAGACAATAGGACAGGGTGCAGCCAGGAAAAGCTTACAAAAGCTAGCTATCAGTGGACTGTCAAACTGGTGGCTACAGTAAGGGATCTCAACACTTTGTCGTGTGTGCTGCCTCTGGTAAGTTTTTACTGAGTCAAAATAACAGTTTTAGCTGTTTGGTTGTGAGCTGTGTGAGCTAATCAAATTTGTTGTGTCATGTCTAATACACCTGAATCAGTTCAAGCTGACACCAGTACGCTGTACACAAACACAAAGTAAAGCAGATTAGAACCAAGACAGAGCTTTTGTATCTATGTGATAAACGCAAATAGGAAAAGGTTTGATAGTCAGCCAATCACCTTCTGTTGAAGAAATCCCTTTGTGAGATTTTTCCTTAAGTGTTGGATATTTCAAATGGCTGGAAAAATACTTAGCAAAATAAAAAGCACATTTTCCTGATGAGTACAATAATTATCCAACTCTTGAAACATTTAACTAGTTGTTTGAAGGCTTCAAATAAACATTTTCCCAATGCGACATTAAAGTAATTGCAATGTTTCTCATAAAGGATTTATCCATTATAACACAGAACAAAAAAGCTGATTGTGGTTAAAAGGGTAATTATGTAACTCATGAGAATTGAGTTTATGTAACAACACCTGTCTTACATGAAACATACAAACCCACAGCTATATCTAACACATAGAACAGAGTGAATATTTATGTCCTGGATTGTCCATAACCAGAGCAATGATTGATTGTTCAAAAGGAATGTAAAAGATTGTCACTGTGGACATGGCTCTGGACAATGTAACTGCTCAGTCTTAGGGAGAGTGTTATTTTCACAATCTGACTAAGACTGGTTATCATAAAAAAGAGGCAATACCGTGACTCAATGACACCTGTTACACTAAGATTCAAGTTTCCAGAAAATGTATGCAAATGTTAAAATAGACTGAAAAGAGATACAAAATGATTAAATTGTGTAAAAAAGTATTCTCCGTCTGTGTATTTTTTTACAACAGAGACCGTACCCAGCCAATCAACCTTGATCCCCAGGGCTACAAAAAGCCTTATTCAGAACGACTATTAAAAATGTAACTGAACCCAAAAAACATCGAGACACTCTGTCTGCAACAATCCCAAAGGCCAATTGTAATAAAAAAACATGAGGTTACTCACACTCTAGTATGGAAACAGATTTTCAGATTCCCAAACACACACACACCACACTAATTACATTCCAACATGAGAACAACAGTGGTGATGAAAATGACTCAGCCCCAACAAATAATGACCCCAACCACACACACACAACACACTCAAGCAACGCTTGGACAGTAATGGGATATTAGCATTAATGGAGATATCTGTGAGGGTTCCAAGAAGCCAAACAAAGGAGTCCAGGCTGTCCACGTGATTCGACTCATTGCCAGTCAATTCTATTAAATGTGGTTTGATGGATTCTATCCTGGGATAGCAAGGTAATGGCTGTTCATCTGTGGCCAATCACACACCTTACAGCTCTGAAGCAGGCTGAAGGCACCAGTCTAAGACACTGAATGCCATACACAGCTGCTCTTTTCCCTTTCTCAAGCAACTTGGTTGGATTGAAATGTCTTGCTTTTTTAACAGATGTTTGGAGAACCATGCTCTCTCATTTAGAAAATAATGTTCAGTCAAAGCAGGTTCCAGAAAGGATGCAAGTAAGAATTTATCTGAGCTCCAGACCCTAGTAAAAGCTGTGAGTGTGATCTTTCCAAGAGAGGGCTTCATGAAGAAAATGTGTACAGGATGTAGACGTATATGACTAGAACCTGCAACAGTTGGTGATACACATTGTAATGCATGCAGTCTCTGCAGTTCAAGGGATGTGGCTGTCATGGCGCCCTCTGCTGGTGAGATTCTGACAAGCCTTTTCCCTCCTCCAACGGTTCCAGTTTGTCTCTTTCAATCTATGAAGACAGACTAGACATGTTACGTACGAGTTTAGAGGACTTCATCCATCAAACTGTACAAGGTAGAGAGTTAAAATATCCAGCTGAATATAAAATCTTCATAGGGAATACTCGGTAGTCTGCAGAAGTTGTAGTCATGACACCACCCTCCTCTTTGAAGAGCTGAACCAGCTAAATGCATGTGCCAGAGTCTACTGAGCAGACATCCTCGTATCCATGGATACTAAACAAGATATACCCAAGGGTGGGTTGCCGAGCGTAGTTCTAGTTTCTGAGGATGTAATTTTATTTGGCTGAGCCACAGCGTTCCTGATGTTCTGGGATTCAGCATGTGTTCAAGTCTCTCTCTTTTTCTTCCTATCTCTCTCTCTCTCTCTCTTTGTACCCTATCCCCAGGCCAGGCCCCAGAAGGCCTAGGGTACACACTGATGTTGGAAGCCCTGCACCTGGCAGCTCTTCACTGCTAATCATTGAATTATTCAATAAGAACAGGCGGAACAGTGTGGTAACATTTTTTAATTGGAATGTTCTAGTAGAGCCTCTCTCGCATTGTAAATAAGGAGGGCAGTGTTTAGCCATCCCTCTGGCGAACAGGGAGTTCAATATGTGGATGTATTAGGTGGCTGAGACTAGTGTGGTTTCAAATCACCTCTTCAAGGAGTGTAATCTATTCCAGTCTGCATGTGCAGATCATGTCTCAAACCTGCTGTGTAGATTAGACAACGTAACACTCTACTAAGCCCTGAAATTTTAACCTCACTCCAAATATTGAATACCCTGCGATGACATAGCAAAAACAACCTACTCTAAATGTTTGTTAATTTATTAAAAAAATAAAAAAAATTGAATTAATATATTTTTGTGGTATCGTGTGTAGAATTCTAAAATTGATTTGACCATAATTGTAATCATAAAGTAAGGCTGCAACATAACTAAATGTGAAAAATTTGAAGGGGTAGCCAGTACAGAATGTTCCTGAGTTGAACTTGTCACACACAGTATGACATGCAGCATGTGTCTAAAAGTCCTCCATATTCAGGTGTTCCCATGTTCTGTTGGTTCTTCGAGTCCTGCTCTGTCACTAGAGTAATGGGGACACTGTGATTATCAGTATTCCTCCTCCGATTGTCTGGAAACCTGCCAGATGATCCTCAGGAAGCAGATATAAGTCTCAAAGTGGCTGTCAAAACCGCCTATTTGGCAAACTGTAAAAAATGAACATATCCTGAAGGGAGGCCTTCCCATCAACCCCACCCCCCACCCCCCTGTGGGTCAAGAGCCTACTTTTAAAGTTATCTAGCTTTTCAGCTGACCATAGATGGATCTTGACTTAACAACATCTAGTGGAAATGTGAGCTTGATTAAACCCCATCCAGTTCCTGAAAGTCGTGTATGTCAAAGATGAAGATTCTCACTTGAGAAAAGAGCTTTTAAAACGTCAACATAAAGGTTAGAAAGATAAAAGGATAAGGACAACAAAAGGTTGAGTGTGTTACATAAAGCCGAAACATTCTCCCAGAACACAAAAGAGATAAGAGGAATTGAAGATTTTCTAAATAGTTTTGCAGCACTTTCTAGATAAAATGTGGTCATGCACTGACCAGCACAATTTGAGAGTATCTTATTTCATCATACAAATAAAATAACATAACATCCGCCTTGATCCCTGCACACCTTAGTGTCTGATTGGGATAGTAAAGCTGGTAGCTGGTAAGGTTTAATCAAACCATGATATCTTATTCGTTCAGATGGCCAGTATTGATCATCAGATATGTGTAATGTATGGTGTATGTGTGTGTGTGTGCACAACACTAAAGACTGAAATGGTAAACTATCCTGATAATACCTTATTATGTAATATTTAATAATGGACCAAAAAATATATATCACGACTTCGATTTTAATTAATTTCCTAGTTTCAGGGACAGTGGGCGATATCCATAATCCTTTGACACAGCTCTAAATTCAATTAAGCGTGCTCGGGTGCATTTAACTCATAATGAAAGTACTGTAGCATACATCAATGTGCAAGTCTAATACCTAAATCAACATTGAAGTAGAACTGAGTTATTGATGTATGCATTTAAACTATAGCCGTTTATACGCAGCCTGACAATCACCACCAATCACCTTATCTCTGTGTCCTTGGTAGAAGACAAAGCGTCCTGTTTCTCTGTTGTCCTTCTCATGAAGGATTTTTCAAGCTGTTTCAATCTTATGAAGGTCTATCACAGTTTACTCTTATCAGGAATTGCATTGTGAAGCTCAAAGGTGTGGGAAACATTGTGGAGAATATAAAAGTGTATGTGTGCATGTGTGTGAGTGAGTGAGTGAGTGAGTGAGTGTGTGTGTGTGTGTGTGTGTGGTGTGTGTGTGTGTGTGTGTGTGTGTGTGTGTGTGTGTGTGTGTGTGTGTGTGTGTGTGTGTGTGTGTGTGTGTGTGTGTGTGTGTGACTGCTCCTTATTTGTGGCAGTGGCAGCATAGTGTCACCACAGTTTAACCATGAGCTTGCCTTTGGCTTGACTCCTCTCTTACATCCTGCCAAACTACTAGGGCATCTGGGTTCACACGCTGCAGCCAGAGGAAATAGTTAACTTTTCCTCAAAGGCGAAACTATTCGGTTTTTAGTCTCTGCAACAAAGCAAGCTTACGTACAAGCACAACAGCCATTAAATAACTGTTCACACAAATCCGTGACTGTTTCGGACTGGGTATAATGCTTTAAGGGCTGACATAATTATATTACTAATAATAATTAGGAAAATTACTACATATTGCATAGTGAGTCATATTGCATAGTGAGAATACTGTGTTCTCAATGTTCAGGTGTTTTCAATGGCTCGCCAAGTCACCCTCTCCTCATTCCTATCCTATGAATACTAATACAGACGTAGATATAATCTCTTTACTGGAGTGTGTGTGTGTGTATATAGAGTGTCGGGGGTGGGGGGAACTGGAAATAACAAAGGGAACAGGAGATTTGACCCAGACTTGGGTTTGTAAATACAGTTTGACACTATTTAAACAACGAACAAGATAAAATACATATACATACAAACGGCATTTACTCTGTATAACTGAGCTACAAGTGGTGGAGCACCAAAAAGTTTCTACTTTGAGTAGATTGGACCCTGACTCCACTCTGTATGATATTAGAGCCAACCATCTGGAACTTCTGTATATTTATTCTAATGGTTTTTCTGTTTAGTTTACTTAAACACAGTTAGTTCAGTTTAGTTTTTGCTTGAACACGTGAATGCTAATCATCTCTTTGCATTTCACTTTCTGCATTTTCTTTTAGCAGAAGCTTTTATCTAAAGCAACACTGAGCTAAAACTTCCCCCTCCCTTCATTTTTTTTGCATGGTTTTCCTATTGTACTATCTTATCTCGCTCTATATGCTGTCAGCTGTCTTTTCATTTGCCTCACTCATAGACTATTTTGAATCAATGTTCAGTCCCTTTTCTCAAAAAATAGTTAAAATGGAGACATAAACATCTAGTTTGAAAGCCCCTTATGGAAACTAAAGCCTTATAAACCCACTGCTCCATCCAATCCTTCTGGGTGAAGCCACACTCAATATTACTTCCAGTGAGGCTTCAGCTCAAGATGGTGACCGAAAGGAATGAGTTGGTGTGAGGTGAACAGAGCCAGGAGAGTAAGCTCAAAAACTCATCAACTCAACCGCTCATTACTGGAAATGTAACCTTGAATAAGACAAGTTTACACCTACTTTAGCATGCCCTCAAGCTTTCAGTTAAATCGTGTAGAAAAACAAATCCCATTTAAAGAGATGCCCTTAAAGGTAACACACTCACAACCTAAAGGGAGTAGATACCCCATGCCAGTTTGTTTTGTTAATGAGTTAGTCTCTATAAACATATAAAGTAAATGCTGACTCCAAAATATCTTGTTTTGACAAAGGACATTTGAATTGTAATTTGTGAATTGGGAATTGTAATGTACTCCATACATTACAATACATTACAGCAATGGCAACACCAACTTGCCTTGCAATACTTAGTCTGTCACTTATGTAAACTTGAGCTTGTGAGAATATCTTGAATTGTGAGCAAACACATTCAATAGTCTACTGGAATGAATAAATATTTAGATTTAAGAGACACCAGTGTCTTCTGAAGCTTACATGCTACAAAAATGATGTCATAATTGGTTGTCTCGTGGACATGAGTTAAAGCCTGAGTCTTCTGTTGCTGCTTAGTGTCTCATCCCTAGGGAGAGGCCTGCAGGGTGATCTATAAGGTCATTGCCTACAGTTCTGCGCAGGCCTAGTAAACCCATTTTACATACTCATATACAGAACTAAACAACCAGATTAAGGTGGGTTTTGGAACTGTGTCTCCCTTAACAAATGTATGCAATCTACAGTAGTTGAGCTAAAACCAAAATCTCCAGCTCATTTTACATTTTCTATGATGCCAGATGTCAGTATTCAGAAGGTACCTGTCTGCATGTTAACTGCATGGCCATCATCTAACCATCAGGCCGGATTTGACTGACAGGAGTAAAACAAACAAGGTTTTCTGGTGAAGACAGGGTATAGAGAAAATGTCCGTTGCCATGGCAACAGTGTGAAGCCTGTGCCTCTCTATAGTGGAGATTGCTCTCTGCAGACAGTGGTTGTTGTTATAGATACACATTTAAATTAGTGTTCCTTAAACACCTGGTGTCACCTGGTCAAGTGGCTGTTTTCCTGACCATTGTAATTAATTAAGCATGGGGGCTGTTCATTCTTTCTATTGTGTGAGCATGTGAATAAATTGGCTTTGCGGATCCATAATTCTGTGTGCCTATCTTGAAGTGTCACAGCCGTATACTGGTTGATTCATTGACTACAAGACATTGACTACAGTACTCAAGGATCACCATCTGGCATTAAAGTCCTGAAGTCTTAGCATCTATTCTAAGACCGAGTATCTTTTCTGATCATGTTTCAAAAGCTGCTATCATCTCTCCACAGAAGTCATAATAAGGGATGTAACAAGGTGGGATTCCAAGCCCTGACTCCTCACATGGGAACACAAACACCCATTGGTAGAACCAAATGGTTAAGGTCTCTAATGAACAGTGTTTTACTACCAGCCTCCTAAAGAGATGCAAATTTTTAGTCGTTCCTTCCCCATCAGTGCCTCCATAATTATAGCACATCAGTTAGCCAAATACAGAAAAATTCATTCTGTAGTAATTGTCTGAAAACTGAATTTGCTGATTGCCAATATTTTCAAAATTGAGATTTGTGGTTGTGTGTAAAGTTTATACATTAATGCCACCCACTTAACACCTTGCTGATGCTTTAATGAATCAGAGTTTGCATTATCCTGATTAAAATCAATCACAATTGGATTACACAGAACAGGTGAACCTTACCTGACCTCACCCAAATATAATATAATTATGACTTTCCCATTTCCGAGCCATGGTATCCTTGGAATAGAGACATATTATTAAAACTTTCTAAGGCGTGCGAAAACAGCAGCAAAGCACGGTTCAACATCTAGAACGGCAACCAGACGTGAGAACATGAGGTTACTGTTGCTGAATTCGTTTTAGCATTATAATAACGGCACATTAGTGTTCCAATCATAGACATCTTATATCGTATAGATGTCTATGGTTCCAATCCCGCTGTACTCTTGGCTGGCCTGGCCGGAAGAAGGAAGTTAAATCAGGACACAACTTGTTTGTTTTAGATAGGCTGCTTTCGTGGTTTATGTTAGATTAGGCTACGTATAGGCTACTCACTCCTAAACAATTATGCTAGACAATAGCCGTATTCTCATGTTTTAATTGTAAAATAGGCTAGGATAGGTTAGATTAAGTTACAATAAAGTATAGTAAACTATGGTCTACTTGTTGATTCAAACCATTTTTATATGTATTGAAAAGTGGGGTGTTGACACTCCACCCAGTTCCTTTCTCAAACGCCCGTTCTGCGGGTAATAGCACGGTAAGTGACGTCACGCTGCTCGATAAATGAGAAAGCGCTCCACGCGAAACTAATTTACTTTCGTGTCTCATCTTTATCCCATGGCTCGCGCGTTAGGGTCGGCAAGGAGCTTTTAAACTCGTATAGTCCGGTAGGTGAAAGTATCGTTCAAGGAGAAAAGCTAAATTGTGCCGTGGAGTGCATCAGCACCGGACAGCGACGTTGGAACCATACGAAAAGTGATCAGCGGTAGAAGACGCCCGACGGATACATCACTATGGAAAACACGTCAAATACTCTGTACCGAGACCTGTACCCCAAACTGGCCATGTTGAACAACAATGTGAGCTGTCGGAACTTGGCTGACAATAACAGCCTCATGGATGCAAAATGTGACAACTTAAGTAATCAATTGAGCCAGGACACAACACCCGTGATAATCGCAATTGTTATCACCGCTCTCTACTCTATCGTATGTGTGGTGGGTCTGGTTGGCAACGTGCTCGTCATGTATGTCATTATCAGGTAAGATTGCAAAAAAACAAAAATACATGTCCTAACACGTTGTCCTGTTACTTTAACTATTTGTTATTCTGCGTGTAGGATATGCGCTACGTTTGTGGTAATTTGATAAAAGGAGTCGTGCCGTGAGTAACCTGTTGCAAATTGATTCATATTACATGCTCCAAATATGTCATGAATATGTATTCAGAGGTCAGTAGAGACAAGCTGTCCCTTACTGATGTTACTCCATATGGCATCGAACGTTAAGTCACAACATATTTACTCCTGGCTCGTCGGTTTCGCGACTTGCAGTAGGGCAAACGGAGTGTAAGAATGCGAAGGAATGGCACCAGGCTGGCCGGTGTGAGGCGCAAGCACCGTACAATAATCCTTGAATTGGCTTGTTTATGGATTTTTTCATCCAGCATCAACTATATTGATTGCATACGGGCCGTTGCAATCAAATCTCCTTTTCTAAAACATTCAATATTATTATTTTTATATACTAACGATGACAATATGTAAATGGATACATGTGTTCATAGCAAAACATTGACTATTGGTTGGTGCTAAACAGGTGGAGCAGTATACAGACCACATTATTGGAATCACAGGCACGCTATCTCACGCACACGCTCTCACGCGCTCACTCACACACATACACAGGTAGCTTTGATCACAAAATAAGTCGGTCATTATATCTTTAAAAAGTAATTTCACAGAGAGTGATATCAAGTTAAAATATAGCTGCAAGCAGCAATGAGGTGGCCAAGCCTTCATATGACCCAGAAAACATTTTAAACATCCTTAGAACAGGGTTTGGAGTCCCTATACCGAGTTTGGTGCGAATCCATCAAAGATTTGCTGAGCTACAACCCAACTTCCTGTTTTGATGGCTTAACTGCACATTTTGATTGGCTGTAATTGGCAAACGGTTTGGAAAATCAAAAAAACATGTGGTGGGCTTTGTGAGGCCTGGTCTGAAAATAATCTCTGCCAAATTTGGTGAAGATTTTACAACACGTGTAGGAGTAGTAGAGTAATTCCAAATGGCGGCCGCATCAATTCGGCTGTTATCAAAAATGATCATGGGTCACACATGGGATGTCCCAAGATATCATGAGACAAAGGAATCACTTAATAAAGGCAAACAAATCAACAGTTATGGGCCAAAAAACATATTTGCTTCCTGCGGCCACGCCCAGTGATCACATGACACCAAATTGATTGGACATCCTCAGAAGAGGGTTTTGAGTCATCACACCAAGTTTGGTGTTGATTTCTGAAGGATTTGCTGAGATATGACCCAACTTCCTGTTTGGTGTCTTTGCTGCCGAATTTGATTGGCTGTACCGGACAAACGGTTTTGAAAATGAAAAACCTTTGGATAACTTCTGTGAGGGTTGGTCTGACGATGATGTTAGCCAAATCTGGGGAAGATTAGACAGAAATTGGAGGAGGAGTAGCGAAAAAACGTGTTTTTCAGTCATTCAAAATGGCGGCCGCATCAATTCGGCTGTTATCAAAAATGATCATGGGTCACACATGGGATGTCCCAAGATATCACGAGACAAAGGAATCACTTAATAAAGGCCAAAAAATCTACAGTTATTGGCCAAAACACATTTTTGCTTCCTGCGGCCACGCCCAGTGATCACATGACACCAAAATACTTGGACATCCTCAAAAGAGGGTTTCGAGTCATCATACTAAGTTTGGTGTTGATTTTTTTAGGATTTGCTGAGATATGACCCAACTTCCTGTTTGGTTGCTTTGTTGTCGATTTTGATTGCCTGTACCGGACAAACGGTTTTGAAAATACAAAATCCATGAATAACTTCTGTGAGGGTTGGTCTGACGATGATGTGTGCCAATTCTGGGGAAGATTGGACAATAATTGAAGGAGGAGTAGCAAAAAAACGTGTTTTCTTAAAATTCAAAATGGCGGAAAATCTATATAACCGGAAATTGACGTCATAGGGTGTGTTGAACTCGTCTTGACCCAGGGAATCCAACGGTACCTCGTTTTTGAAAATCGGTCATACGGTTCAAAAGTTACGTGTGTAAACACAAGTCCAACTTTGACCAGTTGGTGGCGCTAGAGTGCTCCAATGGGAGACATGAAACTTGGTGAAAATAAAGTTGGGCCTGTCCTTAATGAGTGTGCCAAATTTCACAACTTTGTACCATACGGTTCTAGGGGCTGCCATAGACTCCAATGGGAGAGGAAGAATAATAATAAGAATAGGTAGAAACACATAAGTGGCTTCGCAGCTTCGCTGCTTGGCCACCAATTACAAACTATACTTCTGGCCATGCATATTTTCTTCACTTCAAAGGCCATTTAACATCTAGCACTGTCACCAGCGCCTAACAATGTAGCTACACAATCAAGAAGGGCATTTTCTTTTACAACATTTCCAATTGTTATTGTGTATAACCTCTAGATGGAATAGTTGATGGTTATATCTGAAAGAGAAAGAGATAGACTGAGAGAGATGAGGAAAGAGAAAGTGAACATGGACTGATTTTAAAATAGTGACAAAGATTGAGAAGATGAATAACCATAGAATTGGTATAGAGGTTAGACATATTTCAATCCAGTCTCAACTGAGATATTGTAGATTGTGCACCTGTTATGAGCTCCCAATACAGAGCTGTTATCATCTGCAGTCAATACCGACTTTCCCACTGACCGGGGAAGCGTTGAGGTTTGGGGGTCTAGTCCATGAGTTCTGTCTTGAGCCTATTAGGAGGGAATAGAACATCAGGAATGCTTATGTCAGCAGGAGTCATCGATAAAGCCGTGCTGACCAGTCCACGGAGGATTGCTTGTTTGATTACATTTACATTATCTGCATCTGTTTGGGGGATTAGGGGCATCGATTCTTTATGTAGCTGTGTGAAGATTTCACGGGAGACTAACTGATATGTTGCTTTTTTCTTCACAGTGTACTTTGTTCGATATTTATAAGAGCCAGTTAAAGAGTTCTGGGTGATAGGATCACTGTAATTGGTCCATAACCAGACCAATCTGACAAAAGTAGAGAAGAATAATGACTAAAATAAGGGTCTAAACTAGACCAGACTATACATCTAGAGTCTAATCATTTTAGTGTCTCATTTGTGGAAATTCGTAACCCATTATCCTTCCCCTCATAACACGTTTGTTTTTTTGTAGAGGACCATAATGAAACAAACGATTCAATCGAGTTGAAAAGATCAAGTCAAATTTACCTTGGGACAAATTAAATCATCTTGAATTTTGTTTCTTGGATTTGAGTTTATTAACCTCATGTACTGTAGACTTCATGTCCAGATCTGCTGCTCCACACTGACCACCACACTCATGGCAAATGACCATAGCTGGGGTAAAAACTATATATTATGTATCTGCCTTGTGTCTTCTATTTCACATTCATTCTGTTCTATCTTCCCAGGTCTTTCTACCTATAAGTTCATTCATCCAGAGTTTTTTATAGACTTATCGCAATATAAATCCCTGCTATCTCCAATCATGCTAAATGAGAATGTTCCAACTATAAATCTCAGCTGAGTCTCTAGCATTTGTCACGCCAACACTTATGTCCAAATCAGTGCTTGCAGTCTTGCCGTCATTCAAAAAATCAATTCTAGTTTGCAGATTCAGGCACCAGAGGGAATTCAAATAATGCCCCATGCTTTTTGTTGTCATGGAGATAGCGTTCTCTGTGCAACTCCGCCCCACACACACACCACCACCCTCTTTTCGGCCCTCCAATAAGCTTACCTATGGCTCAACGTGCCTCTTAGAGCACAATCCACAGGAAGGCTTCACCTCGGACTTTGAACATGAGACTAAAAGAAATACGCTCTCACTGCAATTCTGCAACTCTGCAAAGCTGTTTCTTTATTCACAAACATCATTATGTTGACTGAGGGTCTTAATTACCCTCATAAGGTATTATCTGATACTGAATGCCGTTTATGTTGACTTTACCAATCAATAGCAGGATATTTATCCACAATAAATGACGATTTACTGCTTTAGATCAGTGTGTGTGCCTTGCCTGAGGGTAACACTTGTCAACGCTTGTCAAACAGCAAATAAGGCTTTGACCGACTGGTAGAGAGACTTCTATGCAGATGCCGACAGATCTTGTACCAATAAGTAGAAAAATATCCTCTGTTGTATTGACTACTAGTTCCCAGATTCTCTATTAGCTCCCTCAAGGCTAAAGCAACTGAAGTGCCTTAGTCTATGTATCTATTTCATACCAGGGCCTACACCCCCAAGCTGGATCCAAATGGAACCTAGAAGGAACTCTCCTATTTAGTATGATGGAAAGGTGACAGTGGGAATGTGAATATAGCTTCTGTAGGTAGGACTGTCTATCAGCATGCTGTCCATTTCATTTGCTTTTCCTTGACCCTTCCAGCTTCTAAGGAAAGAGCAGATGACTCCCGCTGCTGGTGAAGGATAATCTTTCTTAGCGGAAAAATATATAATTGAGCACTGTCATCTTTTGTTGCTTTTGGGTTGTACTGAAAATATCTAGAAAATGGAGAGAAGAGCAGTTAACTTGTTTTCTGTCTGACAAATCTTTAGTGAACTTGTCTTCAAAACTCAGATGAGTAGGGCTTTGTCTATCCGTCAATTCATGTGTTAGTCACTGTGTTGATTTTGTCAGAGGCCTACGGTTCAGAGAAGACAATGTATCAGAACCTTCACTCCGTAAAAATATGTTGTGGAGAGATATTCTTTCTGACTCATTCTCATTTCTATGCCCCCTACAACACAATGCCTGCATTAAAATGTTTTGTTTATTCCCTCTCAAGGATGCACATATTTGACAGAATGTCATTTACAAGGAACAACCTTCGTTCTCTTCAAGGCAGTTAGAAAACAATTCCTTGGACCGTTACAAAATAGGAGGAATAAAGTCATTGTTTCCATATGTTATGATTCACATTCACATTCATCTGCTGATACAATACCACATGACGACCATGGCCTCTCTACCATACATGACAAATAATCCTGTAAAACATGTAAAACCATGCATGGAACAGGCCTAAAGGGTTCATTTTGAGCAGACAAAAAGCATGAGTTGCGCAGAATGCCGGTGTTCCTAAGCAACAGGGCTCCATAGCCATACACAGAAGCTGGGATGGTCTGCAGGCATGCCAGAGTCTAACCAGATTCATTGTGTGTGTTGAGCAAAAGAGCATCATTTACCCGTATGCTGTTCCATTATCAGGCGCCAACAAACCTTGAATTGTTTTTCAAGACGTATGGTGGTTTCTTGGAATCCTTGTCAGAAGGAACAGCTTAGAGTGTTGGTGAATCGTATTTGCTCTACAGTTTCATGAAATCGAATCGGTATAGAACTTAAAGTAGTCGACTGGACTGTGGGCGGTCTGGTCGATGCTATGGGAACCTCTGTCTTAAGTCACCTCCCGGAGCAATACGATCATTTTCATGTTCACATGGTGCCCTAACCTTCCAGGGGTCCCTCCTTCAGAGAGTGTGGCTCTACTCCACCAGACGTTATCTGGTTCCTGATGAGCACTGACAGCTAGCAGATCGTCTTTTTCACTTGATATTCAGTCATGTATTTTGCTCTGCTTGTCTGCCTGCCTGCCTGGTTTTTAATCAGCCTGTCTTATCACTACAGTATCTGTCTATCTGCCTGCCAGAAAGGTGTAGCTAAGGTCCCCATCAGTCCCAGTTGGACCTGCTGCAGCTGAGGAACTGTCCTGTCATTGTGACACCAGGATTAATCTAGGGGCCCCTGATGAGGTGGGTTGTCTCCCAAGGCGACCGGCTCCTCTTTGGGCTGAACACAGCTCGACCACCCCATCCCCACATCGACTATGTACTACTTCCCGTACTTCCTATATACAAGCCCCTCAGGCTGTTCAAGGCCTTATCTTCTAAATGCCATTCCCCTACGGGTTTAATGAACTGGTTTGGAAGGAAAGCTAATATTGATGATAACCAGACCCCTGCAGGCTCCCAAGCGCCTTACTAGCCAGGGAATAGGGGCCAGGGCCAAGCTATGCAGAAACCAGGTGGGACAGAGAATATCCTGAGATGAGGCTGAGAGGTGGGAGCGAGATGGAGGGCTAAGAATCTGACTCACTCACAACCTTGCTAGTCTTTGGACCAATCACTAGATAAGTGGTGTAGGAGTGGCAGACTCATCTCTATAATTTCTCCTAGAATCATCCCCATAATTTTCCCTCCTTCACCCTCACTTTTTTTCTTTCTCACTGTCTAACACAATTTATCTATTTATGTATTTCTTGCTCTCCCTCTGCCGCCTTCTTTCTTTCTATCTATTGATCTCTCTGTGACTGTCTCTTGGCTTTAATCAATATCTGAATCTTTAAAATTCAAGATCAAAATATATGTATAATTAATCCTTACATTTTTCTTACATGATGAAAATATTGCTAATTAGGAACTAAATAAATGCTCTATAGAAGTCTTCCATTTTGAAACAAAGACCTTTTGATACCTTGATACGATTCCTCTGCCTTAGTTATGGCTGCTCATTTCGATCCAGCCCTTCTCCCCAGCCCCAGCCCCTCTCTACAGCCCCAGCCCCTTCTCTACAGCCCCAGCCCCTCTCTACAGCCCCAGCCCCTCTCTACAGCCCCAGCCCCTCTCTACAGCCCCAGCCCCTCTCTACAGCCCCAGCCCCTTCTCTACAGCCCCAGCCCCTCTCTACAGCCCCAGCCCCTCTCTACAGCCCCAGCCCCTCTCTACAGCCCCAGCCCCAGCCCCTCTCTACAGCCCCAGCCCCTCTCTACAGCCCCAGCCCCTCTATACAGCCCCAGCCCCTCTCTACAGCCCCAGCCCCTCTCTACAGCCCCAGCCCCTCTCTACAGCCCCAGCCCCAGCCCCTCTCTACAGCCCCAGCCCCTCTCTACAGCCCCAGCCCCTCTCTACAGCCCCAGCCCCTCTCTACAGCCACAACCGTTCTCCCCAGACCCCAGACCCATTACCCAGCTCCAACACAAGCCACTCTCAAAGGGTCCACCACCAGCTTTAGCCTCTCTCCATCATTTTGACGTTCTTTAAAATATTAAACAATGTTCTTCACACAAGCACACACACAAACATGCTCATGCACAAACAGTCAATACACACCCACTTTCATCATCAGATGTACATGTACAGACATGTATAAATCATAAGGCAGGCAGTGGATGTGTACTATACATTTGCATCTTATGTTTTTAATCCACCTGACCTATCTGCACGCCTCACAGATTGAGCCATAAAACGAGACATAATCACAAAAACGTGGCCATGCATCTATCCCACTTTGCCACGTTTGTAGTGAAATACATTCAATTTGATAGTATTTGTTTTTGTGTAAATCCAGTTAGTGAAAGTTTGGTGGTTCAAAATCCGTGGTCCACTCAGGCTTAATTAAAAGGCCAGTTCTTGTGAAGTGTCCTTGTGTGTTCAGGTGGATACAATATCTACTTCCCTGATACTCTGAGCCTCCTCTGTGGCTTGGAACTCCAGTTAGCTCGAGCCCTATGGTGCACTGTGTTGCCATGGTGAGACGTGACCTTGGTGCATTCAAACTTATCCATTATTGGATGGAATTGGATCGCACAAGGCTGGTTAGTGACAGGAATACTCAGCTGTTATTACTAGCTTTGTACTGTAACTCACTAACCATATCAACGGTGTTCTCTACGGTGTTCTCACCCCTGCTGGGTGAGAAGGGACCACCCCTTACCCAGCTACAGAGAAGGGGTTTACTACTGTAGATGACCCTACATGGTGTGCATATGGCTCCCACATGAATTATTTTCTTAACTCTTCCATGACAAGTTTTTATTGTGCTCGATTTATGCTAACTATTCGGGTTAATTGACATGCATGTGAAATGATGTGGACGCATGAATAATGGATGTCCTAATATATCCATAACCACCCCTTCATCATGTCTGATGAGAGAGATGGTAAAATAGCCCGGTCTCTTTTCTGTGGTTGCCGACGGAGCCGTAATTCAACCGTATCTCCTCTAGTTCCTCATTAGAGGGGAATAAAGACATTAGAAAATGAGATAAACCTAGACCCTTTTTCAAATCTCCAGGTAAAGACCAACACTCACTCCGGCTGAGTGAAGAGGGACAGGCATGAATTAAACATTGTCTTATAAAAAAGGCCATTTGGGATACATTATGGATGCAGGTGTTGATATGTACGAGGTTTATGGAACACCAAATGAAGACCGTCTAGAATTAATATAGTGATGACCTTTTTTAATCCATTAGCATGTAAATAAATGTCTAAACCATTTAGTTCTTTGTAATCACTATTTGGGCCCAGCAGATTATACTGGTTCAGTGTGCAAGTCAAACTCAAATTCAAAATCCAGCTTCTTAATTATATCTTTAAGTATTTCTTTAGTTTTAGTATTTGCTAAAACAGTGTTCCTACATCGTGGGTTCCTGGCTGGTATGCGCTCTACCAAAAAAAATAGTAAGAAAGAAAATTGACAATAACATTTTAATGATGGAGCTCCTAAGAACTCGGGGAACAGCATACTATAATGAAGCTGAGACCAGTTAAGAATCCCATCAATCAAGAATCCCAACTCCTCCAGGACACAGCCTACTCTCACACACTGATATATAAGAGACACAGGACAGTAAGATGTAACAGTGTGCGAAAGGAATTACTTGATCTCCATGTATGTTGAAGCCAATAAAGTTTAATTACAGGCTGTTGGTCCACACTTGTTATAAGAGGATTTGGGTTGCAAGTAAACAAGCTTAGGTGCATTGGACTGGAACAAGAAAAGCCAGAATGGCAGCTTGTGTACGATAACACACAAGACTATGCATTGTATTATTGTCTACACCGTTTACTAGTTCAAAGCATACAACAGCAGAGAAGAGACTGCTTGGGGTATTATCTCTTCTTCTCTCTCTCTCTCTCTCTCTCTCTCTCTCTCTATCTCTCTCCTTCATTACATGTTTATGTATCAGTGAGTGGGCGGCCTTCAAACCTGAGCCGTCAGTCCTGCACGTTCTACCATCGTGTTTCTTTTCTGCCCAGGTACACCAAGATGAAGACAGCCACTAACATCTACATCTTTAACCTGGCGCTGGCGGACGCCTTAGTCACCACCACGCTGCCCTTCCAGAGTGTCAACTTTCTCATGGGCAGCTGGCCGTTTGAAGATGTGCTGTGTAAGATTGTCGTCTCCATCGACTACTACAACATGTTCACAAGCATCTTCACCCTGACCACCATGAGCATCGATCGCTACATTGCCGTCTGCCATCCCGTGAAGGCGCTGGACTTCCGCACGCCACGCAATGCTAAGATTGTCAACGTGTGTAACTGGATCTTGTCCTCCGCCATCGGCCTGCCTGTCATGTTCATGGCCACTACTGTTACCAACCATGGCAAGTACAACTGTGCATTCACACTCTTCTCAGAGGCCTGAGATTTTTCCTTTCTTTAATGGGAGGCCGGGTCGGTCTGTAACAGAAAAGTACATGGGCCGGAGTGACTACCAGTATTATTGTGGAGATGTTATTATGATTTTAAATGTATTTATTATCCTACATTAGTTTATTATTTTGTTATGCACCGTACATCCTTACATATAAAGGGATATATAGCCTATTATTATAAGCATTATATCATAATGACCTATTTTAATATTCATTGCTATTGAAATCAAAACATTTACTTACTAATGCATATTAATCTGGCATTGTTCAGAGGGCCGGTCCAAATGCGTTGGCGGGCCGTACTGGCCCGCGGGCCGTAGTTTGGGGACCCCTGCACTAAACTATTCTAGCAGGCTTTACTATGTTGGCTTTCTAACTGCATCCATAGTAGCAGTTTGTGTACAGTAGACACAGTTGTGTGCTAGGCAACTGCTGATGGTGCATGAGTGTTTCTCCACAATAGCCCATAACTACAGCTTTTACAAATCAGGTTCATGTGGTCAAGGTCAATTAAGTATAAAGTGCAGTCTGGCAGATGAGACCATGTGTATTGCTCTTCCAGAGTTTTCGGCATAATTGCAGTACGAGTGGAGAAAACAGTGTGTACAATTGGTGGGGAAAGTTCCTGATGAGTGAGCAAATTCATAAGAGGGGGTTGTAAAAAGCATTTTAAAGCCAATGTTCTGACGGTTTTGTTCAGAAGGGCAGTTAGTGCACAGATGCAACCTGTGTTACTGAATGTACTTTTCATTTGAGACATTATTCCATTGAAACCCTATTCACGGATGTGTACTTCATTGATTGCAAATACACACACCAGTCATTTTCTTTGAGTCCTTACTATTGATTGCAAGTAGCTCAAGTTCTTCGATTTTCTGTTAACAGCTGAGAGCTGAAAATGTTTTGAGTGGCAGTCAACTGTGTCCCTGTGTTTGTGTTCATTTGTGGCTGGGCCTGTGTGTCTGACTGTGTGTGTGCGTCTGTGTGTTGTAATCCTTTCCCTCACACCAACAGGAGTCACTGACTGCACCCTGCTCTTTCCCCATCCCACCTGGTATTGGGAGACGCTGCTGAAGATCTGCGTCTTCATCTTTGCCTTCATCATGCCCGTCCTCATCATCACCGTGTGCTACGGCCTCATGATCCTGCGCCTGAAGAGCGTGCGGATGCTGTCAGGCTCCAAAGAGAAGGACCGGAACCTGCGGAGGATCACCCGCATGGTCCTGGTGGTGGTGGCCGTCTTCATCATCTGCTGGACGCCCATCCACATCTTCGTCATCATCAAAGCCCTGGTCAACATCCCCAACTCCCTTCTACAGTCCGTCACCTGGCACTTCTGCATTGCTCTGGGCTACACCAACAGCAGCCTCAACCCTGTGCTCTACGCCTTCCTGGACGAGAACTTCAAGAGGTGCTTCAGGGAGTTCTGCATTCCAACCCCGTCTGTTCTGGAGCTGCACAACTCCTCACGTGCTCGCCACCCCCAGCGTGAGGGCCCACAGTCCAGCGGGCACACGGTGGATCGGACTAATCATCAGGTATGACTAGCCATGGAAAGGTCCTCGCTGGACTCACGACACTGCCAGCCCAACGACGAGTTGAACTCTGAGGTCACACAGGTAACGACAACCCTCTGACATAAACACACAGAGGGAGAGAGTGGTCTGGAGGGCTCTGGGTTCCCCGACGCGTCCGAGCATTAGCACACACAAACATGTACACACAGACACACACACACACACACTGCTACTACGCCACAAACACGGTATGACTAGAACATTACTCTAGCGCGCCTCACCCCCTGTTAGATTGTGACCTGGCCTCACTAGAGGTTTAACTCGACTGCCTTACTGAAAGAAATGTCGTCCTTGATACTGCAAATGGATTTCTATCGGACACTATTGCGGAACTAGGGGACTAAACACAGAGCTTACGTAGAAGTTAGGCCTCGATTGTGAATGTTCCACAGCAGACTGGCAGAACAGAGCATGGCAGGTCGATTGTCTCTTCTGTGGTCAATCTGCATGGTGCCACAGCCACTCCCCCACTGGCCCTGGTCTTCATCGGAAGTGACTTGGATTCATTTCTAAAATTATTTTGGTATTGGCTAAGTACTGTATGCTGTATGGTGTATCATACTTTACTGTCTTGTATGTGTGCAGTCTTTGTGAGTTGCCAAGCCTTATATACTAGCCTTAAATATTGTTCCAAATTGTATGAACTGTATATATGAAATATATATCTGTTGTACCTTATTCAGTGTCCTTATATTGTTGTGTAAAAATAAGGCAAGCTAATGAGTCATATACCATGCTACAAATACTGTGCCAGCTGGCCAGACAAGGTAACATGTGCCAAAAATGTGCTGTGGTATAAAATGATAATGCTGCTTAATCAATGTCAAATGGCTGATCTTCTTTAAATATTACAAAGCAAACTATTACAAGCTATTAAAGAGCCAAATGCATGGCGTCGGTCCTCACTAACAAAGGCATTTACCTGTCCATGTGGCACTACCCTGACATGCCCAATACACAGGTTAATCCTTTTCTATGTCAATCCTTTTACCGGTTCTTTGAAAGGACATCAGTGGCGTCAGCCATCTGGCTTTGTTTGTCATAGATTACACTTCTATCATGCGTGGGTCATTCGCTTTTCCATTGTAAAGAAGTGAAAATGTGCCACTGTATAGAAAAGTCAATTTGTGCTCAGGTGTTGAAGAGAGGTTATTTACTTGTATTCATTGTCAATCTGATATTAAAAAGTTGTGTAAAATGGGAGGTTCTCAATGTTTCGATTGTACATATGATACATGGTCATCACAGTTGTGTGGTAAGTGAACCTGCACATTTATTGCTCCGTAAAAATAAAACAATGATTGTCATTATCAACCAGAAACTCTAGATGTTTTGACTGACATTTTCATATTCTGATATAACTATATGCGTGGTAGTCTTCACATGTATGTACTGTACAAAAAATCGGAGTTTTGACTTGTAAATGTGATTTTTAATACCTCAATAAATCGATCACTTATGAATCAAATAGTTTTCCTTCATTTTAACATGTAGGCCTATCTTGAAAATACTGTGCATTGTTTGTATTTCACCCCCCGAAAATGTATATAATTCTCATTTCACATTTTGAATATTCCATCATAATAAGTCTGAAAATATTTTATCCCTGTCCTATCACTCTGAGATGACAGAGCACATTTGAAGTAATATCAATTTCAGTAGAATGAGTAATATCACTTAATCTAGTGAGGTGGAAATGATTTGGTTGTTTACATTGAGCTTCCTCACATAAGAACATTACAGATTGCAATACAGATCCCAGGAAAACAGCCTCCACCTTCCAGCCCCTAGCTCAGCCACAGCTTGTCCTGCCCTCATTTCAGCCCTCAGACCTCCATCCCACCTGGGCTTTAACTCTCAGTTCCCAGTAACTCTCAGTTCCCAGCACTATAGTTCTACCCTTCAGCCCGTACAGCACCAACCCTAACTCTATATCATGTTTAGCCTCTCAGTCCTCCATCAGCCCTGCTCCAGTCCTGAGTCTCCCCAGCAGCAGCTGTCTTGTTATTGCCAGGCTCTTTATGACCTGCCAAGATACCCCTGCCACCTGAAGAAGGGTTGTAATGTAATTCGGTAATATTTCAAATCAAATAAGCACAACCCTTGTTCATGATAGTTTAGCCTCTTTCTCTCTCCCCTATTTCCTTAGGGGAAATAAAACATGTATTGAGTTGGTATGTTAGGATACAACTTACCGTACACAAAGACATTATGATCCTCATAATATTGTTTCACATATTACTTTGAACCAAGGGAGTATGAAGATCCCTTTACAAGATAGCAATGTACCTACAATGACGTTTGTAATAAGTATTTTATGAAATAGTATGTGTTTGATTTAAATCAAACCATGAATCCAATCCGTAAAACAATTATCATTATCATTATCATGATTTTGTCATTTGTTTGCAACAAGAATTGGTCATTTTGATCCAAAGTATAATATGTTCCGTTTGATCTATAAGAAGTTTATGGTCATCAAACTGCATCAAACTGCAGTGAGTGGATAAAAGGGAAGGGTCATTCTGGGGTGGTTATGTTGAAGTGGGGTTGCCAGGATAATTAAGCTTGTCATGTGGACTTATAATAAGGGTTGTTGCTGGGCAGGCGATAATTACTAAGGTGATGGTTCATTATAAACCTTCAAGCTATTACAAAGAAAGCTTTTAAGTGCACATTTATTCAACTGGGAGGCAGAGGGCAGAGGGAGAGGGAGAGAGGAGAGGGAGAGGGAGAGGGAGAGGGAGAGGGAGAGGGAGAGGGAGAGGGAGAGGGAGAGGGAGAGGGAGAGGGAGAGGGTGAGAGGGAGAGGGAGAGGGAGAGGGAGAGGGAGAGGGAGAGGCTAGGACTCTCTCAGCCCTATTTCATACTATGGGACTCAGGGGGTCAGGGGAGTGTTTACCTTCCAGGCAAAATTAGTCTATAAGGGGAGAGAGTTAAACGTTGTATTCACTATTTGCGGTTAATAATTACAGGTAGGCTACATTGGAATTATTGAACCTGTTCCTCTCAACTGTCTCAACAACTCCATAAGTCAAACTAACGTACACGCCCATTCTGCCTTCCTGCCTTGTGAGACATGTATACATATATAATAAAACACATCAGGTGCAGCAAAAAAAAAGCTAACAGCACATCACATTACTCGTCTACATTTGGTTATGTAAGGCCTCTGACAATAATGTGCAAGGGTGTCTGCTGCCTACCACGAACAACAGATAAATCTGTCTCAAATGTACAGTCTCTGATTATAAAACAGGCTGGTCTAAGACAAGTACATCATTGTCAAATTATATAGATTGTTATAAAGAAAGAGAGAGAGAATCTATTAAGAAATCAACTCATGTGAGAATTTCAGACCACAAGTAATTCCCTTCTTCCCCCGTGCACACCACACACACACACACACACACACACACAACACACACACACACACACGTAATACAGGCAGTTTAGCAAACTCAGATTTCTGTTGTTTCATCAAAGTCGCATTGGATGTGTAATCAACGTGAAGAACTACACCAGTGGCCTGAAAGCTCCACCCATTTGTAGGCTACTTCCACCGGAAGTGATAGTAGTACGTTATCTATCGACTGATTTGCAACAACACCGGTGCCTACTTTTACAGTCTAGTAAGTATTGTAACACATTTTAATGGCTTGTGATGATGAACCACCGTTCGCGTTAGACAATAGAGAAGCTAGATTATAAACTATTGCCTGCTAACATAGTTAGCCCAGGTAAATAAACAAGCAAAGCGCGTTCGTTTTTTTTTAGCTAGCCTAGCTCAAGCTAAATTGTTAGGCTAGCTGTTTATGATATTTCTAGTTAGAGCTAGCTAAAGCATATCGATTGTCTCAACAGGGTCATACTATCACTGCGTATCACTTAAACTTGTTTGTGTAAATTAGCATACCACACATTGATCCATGGAAGGGTCGAAAGAGAATGTTTTAATGTAGTTAACGTCATTAGCTTGTCTCAACACATGTGTTCTCGTTAAGCTAGCTAGCATAATAAGATAGCTAGCTACATTCATTTTACAGCTCTGTGAGCAGCAAAGTCTTACAGTTGGCTACGTTGGAGATAAGCAAACAATGTGTTCTACAATCCCTTGTCCATTCCGCATTTCAACTTTGAAGTAGAATGTTCAAAATGTTATTTTATTTGTAGACCCAACTACCGGATCATGACGGACCGCTACAACATCCACAGCCAACTTGAACACCTCCAGTCCAAGTACATTGGGACCGGTCACGCGGACACCAGTAGATGGGAATGGCTGGTCAACCAGCACCGTGACTCCTACTGTTCATACATGGGCCACTTTGATCTGCTAAACTACTTCTCCGTCGCTGAAAACGAGAGCAAGGCTCGCGTGCGTTTCAATTTAATGGAGAAGATGCTGCAGCCCTGTGGCCCCCCTTCAGACAAGCCCGATGATGCTTAGATTCTACCGCAGCAAAGGGCCACAGAGACTGGGAGGAGGCGTCTGCGGTTGACCCTTATCCTAGACACCATACTTAACATGGTGGCTTACAGGACTTTTGAGGCCGGAGCTGCTTACGAGGAGATTTTAAGATGGATTCTGTATTCAGTTTTGTATCTATTGTTTCATATTGATTGATTTGTATTACCATTTGACATTTAAAAAATCGGGCTGGTAACTTACATAAAGACATTCAAATAAATATTCAAGATATGCTTTTTATGAAAGTTATTCATAGTCCTTATTTTTGAATAAGATATTCAATAAATGTTATTTTGTGTCTTGAAGGATGTTATTATTTCTCTCTAGTTGTAAATAGCCACAGTACATGGAAAATCACTTATCCCTTGAATATGGTGCTGCTGCAGAGCCTCTCATTAAACTGTCCACCCACACACATTTCCTAGACTTGCCTACCTGGCCATTCATACACCCACATGCAATCTGTACCTACACATCCTGCACCCAAACACTGTTTTTGAAGGATTTGTTGAAATCACTCATTAAACAAAAAGACTAGCTGGCCTTTATAATTTTGTTGTGCAGCTTAAGGGAGGAACCAAACAGCATGTTAAAAAAGCAATAGTAGACCACTTTGTTCAAACCACCTAACCTGGACCATTTTGAACGTTATAAAAGCAATACATTTGGTTATGTAATGTCTAATCGGGAATGAGCAACACCTACACAAAAGGGTAAAGAAACGTTTCTAATATAACATTTTAAGAGCAAAATATCAAAGTGAAAATTGTTCATGGCTTGGATGCCTGTATTGTTTTTCCATGGTTCATTTCCATACAAATTATCTACAAAATGAAACGGTCATGCTGGCTTAACATAATTATGTGTGAAGTATTGTGTCGAAACAGTGCAGAGCAGTAATCCATGCAGCCCGTGGCCCATGTGTCTCGTCTCAGTAAGTCCTCTCCATCTGTCCTCACAGCGGGCACCACGGATGGATCCTGCCTCCTTGTTGCTTTCTTTCTGCTGAGTCAGACGGGGAAGGACTGTGTGAGGCCGATCCTCACACGTAATGCGGTATTCCTACCTCCCACAGGAGGGTCTGCCCTGCGCCGATTGCCAGATTTTGTGTTTAATTTAGCTTAAGCCTGGAGAAGCACATGACAAGATTGGATCATAGGAGTGAGATCATAGTTCCATCCGCTGACATAAATATGATTGAAACGCACCAGGTTACAATTAACACAAGGATATCCAATCAGAAAGATGTATTTATAGACGTCTGTGCAGAACTCAACCATGCAGAGGCTCTGCCAAGGAGGGACACTCACTTGGCATTTCCCTCCCGATATCAAGTGTTTGGGATCTCGCCATATCTCAAGCAATTCACTGATACATACAGGAGCTCATCCAAATGTTGAAAGGTCCTGAAGACACGCTTCAGCAAACATTTACACATTCACAATCCAATTAGTCTATGACCTTCACTTGATCCTTTTATCTACCCTCCTGTCTCCTTGTTCAGGCAGAGTGGAGAGGATGCTGTATCAGTCATCCCATCTAACCCATGTGAGCGTGGGTGCTTGTGCTGCCCACACCCAGATTATTCTGGTGTTTTTGGCAGAAAAATGAAATATTATCCTTAAGCTTATTTGTGATTATCAACAGCTATTATTATGTTGTAAACTGTAAGCCTGATGCAGCAAGTCAAATGCAAAAGCTTTCTGTTGTCTGGTCAAGTAGATCCAGCCTGAGCTCTGTACGTTGTTGTTAGGTTCTTGATAATGGACATGGAAGGCAGGGGTCATAGGGCTACAGAAAAATGTATTACTTTCATAATAATACCCAAGAATGAATTGCATAGGACATGGTAACTTAGGCTAGCTGTACTTGACTGAAGGACACTGGTGCCTATTGTATGATTTACCATAGGATAATGACACATTTTCCGGCAGTAAAACAAGAATAGTATTTTTTATATGTATCACTTTCCTACTGGGCCATTAGATTATATAGGATGCAAAAGTCAGCTTTAAACATGTCAGTCCCTCGTTTATATCTTTGTCCATCAATCTGGCGGCAAATGAGATGTGATTCATTATCCTGGTCTGATTAAGGACTTCAATCTGTTTCTGCTCTCTGGGCAGCGAGCCAGGGGAAAACAGCCCCCTGCTCTGCCAATTAATGCTCTCTACCAGGTGTGTGTATTTGTGTGATTACCTACGAAACAGATGGAAGGTTTATGACCATGGCTCTATAGAGAGCCGATAGAAGGACTGCAGCATCATTTGACTTGCTTATTCTCACACACACACACACACAAGCCGACGCTATCAGCACCCCCGCTCCCCCTATTAGGTGGCAGACTGGCACTGTAGACTGGACATTTGGTGATGGACTGCGGTATTGCTGCCTAAGCAGCACACTGAGACTGCAGTGCAACACTACGTGAGGTGAATGCAAACGACTATGCCACTGTTGGCTTCCACCTCCTAGCACAGATCACACGAACGTTGCGCTAGTTCTGCCCATCGAGCCCAGAGAACGGTGTGCTAGTTCTGCCCATCGAGCCCAGAGAACGGTGTGCTAGTTCTGCCCATCGAGCCCATCAGGTAGAACATGGTGGTTATGGAAGAGTTGACTGTTTTGAGCATAGCCACAGAGAGGAGAGCTTTCTCTCCAAAGTATCCATAAAATGCGTGAGTCTGGCAACAGTGACGATAGCAGACTATTAGGCTGTCTGATCAAAACAAGTTTTCACAGAAAGCCTGGCAGAAATAGAATATGATGAGTGTGTTTGAGAGCACAAAACTGTTGAACTGATGGGGCAACAAAGTAATCAATAATTACAGAAAAACACGAAAACGACAAACACTTATTTTGAAACTCAGATTAATTTTCCAGACCCACTTTTTACAAATGACATCCATCACAAAAAGACATTGTACATCTTCATGGCTTGGTCTCTTCTTTATATACAAAACAACATTCATACAACATACAGAAGCTGTATTTTCATCATTATACAGGGTAGAGCACAGCTGCATTCATTCGAGGGAGTTAGTTAATACTGATGGGGTATGACTCCTTCCTCCTCACATTCTATGACGAGCTCTCCTCCTAGACAGATGATGGCTCACCCTGCCCCAAAGATAGTGGAGAAGGTTGACACTTCACTGAATGTGCTTTCTTGCCCAATAGTGGGTTTAAACAGCTTTTCTGATCCACTGCATTGGCAGTACTTCGTTATCATCCATATTGTCTAACCTCCGTGGAGTAGTTCACCAACGGACATCGGTGTGTATTGGCAGTATATTATAACGTACATGATATAAACCTCTTTTTTACATGACGGAGTAGTAACTGCTAATAAAGGTATAATCTGTTTATAACTTCTTCCAGAAATACAGTACAATACCAGGATACAGCACTACTAAACGTTACAGCACTGCACCAGTAAGATTGGGAAGAGTGGATTTTTTAAAATCCTTAATTAAAAACAATAAATCACAAAACATTTACAACCGTGTAAAAAAAAGAAAAAAAGGGGGGAATTGGCCATAAAGTGGGTTTGGTTGTTAATGCACATGCATCTGATATTCATTCTGTACAAAGATAACTATAGAACATAAAATACATCGCTATGAATACTGTCATTCTTTTCCAATTTTGCCCAGCATAACAGAACCCCTGGACCATAAAAGGTCTACCATTCCAGCATGGATCTGACAGGTCAGATCAGATCCCACCATCTTATCTTCACTGCAGAAATGTGAGGGAGACGCCTACAGCAATACGTCTGTTGGACAGTTCAGACATTTAAGAACAATAAAAGATGTTTGTATTTGACATGCCTCAGTCTGGGGGCACCAGGCACCAAATCCTGTTAAACTAGACACACTATCTATTACCTCCAACCCTTAAACGACAGCCATGACTGAGCTGCATTGTCTGGTGGTGTGGAAACACACACACACACACAGACTGTAAGACAAGGGTGTAATGTGTTCATTTGTCTTGTGCACTGCAGTTTGAAACTACGAGGTGCACAGGCAGAAATGACATTTAGTCTGGCCAGCCCACACACTGCTATCACTGCTCCATGATTACATTAATTTAGCATCTAATTCATCTAGTTCAATCATTTGGATGAAGCAATTACAAGGTTCTGGCGCTAGTTCTATCTCACACCGCCAACTCTTGAAGATATGATTTGTAATGACAACTTACATGAAATCCAATACATTCATCCACAGTTGGAAAATAACAAGGTACAGGCACATCCAGAGAGATAAATGGGAAAAACATAATTTGGTCAAGTTGGTTAGAGACTCTAAAATCAGTTTGAAACTAAATCCAAGGTCCAATTCCCAGTGTTTCCCTCACAGGGCTGGGTGAAGACCACCTCAACTATGCCGTTGGGCAGGCAGGGGCAAAGGTGGGCAATTCAATTAACCTCTTGATACATAAGTGCAGAAGGTCTGACCAAGTAAACACACTATGTGTTCACATTCTCTAGATGGGTATCTGTCCATCTGCCTGTCTCTCTCTTTCTCTGTCTGAGGGCCCAGTCTCCATGACAGCAATGCCATGTTGCAGTCAGGGGAAACAGACAGCGTTGTAAGGATGCAGACTCAAGCCTGCTCAGAGGATGCCTGGAGGGTGGGGGGCCAGGGGGCATGAGGATCAGAGTTTGGTGGGTTGTGTGGTACGGGGTCCGAGGTCAGAGGTCAGAGGTGAGAGTGGGACACAGTGGACCTTCTTCTCCTCAGGAGAAAGAAGGACCGCCTCAGCCTCAGGGTCGATGGAACCTGCACATACAAACAGCACACACATGGGTTAGACCTATGCAGCGGTCTGGTCGTGGGGTGCAGTAACCGGTGTGTTAACAGGTCAACCACACCGCACATAACCAACATGCCATAACAGTTGCTCGAATCTAACATCACACACTCTGAAGACTGAACCAAGTCTATGAGACAGTCTTTTCTATCTGAAGCAATATGAGTGTAGAAGAGAACTCACAACCTGTCTAATAGTATTAATATCTAATCACTTGGGCTTCCTAACCTGGTGAACTGCTTGCTCTCCACATGGACTTCCATCTCTTTGCTTTTAAACTCATTCAATTCTTTACGGATAGCAGCCTGGAGAAAAATAAGAAACCATGGTTAACTCAAGGTCAAAATCACACCAACCTCTCACTCATGTGCACTGAGGGACCATGAATAGTAGATGATGATCAATTATTAAGTAAATTACTCTTCGTGGTATGTTTGCAATTCAGTGTAGAGGGAGCTGAGTGAGATAGAAACCCAGTCCTAATGAGATGCCTCAAGTTCAGCAGAACCCCTGGTCTTACTTTATCAGCAGGGGTGAGCCTGGTCCAGGGTTTGTCTGCCCGCCTGTCGTAGTCCTTAGCATCCGTCACCTCCACATACTCGTTAAAGCACAGAATCCGACGAGCCACCAGTTCTGCTACTGTGGGCCTCACACTTAACTACACACGCATACAGGCATGCATACAAATGCACACACACACACACACAATATATGTGAATCATAAATGAGTGTTGGATTTTTAACCTATCAGACAGCTCATCCCGGATAGTGGTGGACTCTTGAAGACAGAGACCATCAACATAACTAATGGTCTAAGTATCGCATGGTACACCATTTCCAGACATGCCCTGCAGATGGAGTTGTTTTCTAATCATTCATCTCCCCATAGTGAGGCATCAGTCTGTTTTCCTAGTTGTGATGAGATGGATTGACAGACTTTTGGCAGGCTACATGACATCTAAATATAGCAAAGCAGGATACTGTACCTTTCTAGAGAGCCTCCTTTTAATCTCCTGAATGGCCTCATGTTCCTCAACCTTGTTCTTCTCTGCAGATGGAAAGAGAGACAGGAAGAGAATGGTAAGAAGATAAAGGACACAGAATTATTATATTCCTTCCTTCCACAATCTTCCAGACTCAAATGTTGCTAAAAATGGCTTCTACACATTGTGGGTGCATGTGAATGTGTGTGTTAGAATGTGTGTGTGTGTGTTACAGGACAAATGTGGCTGGGAGACTAGGTGAGCTTTGACCCTTGTAGTCCCTTCAGAGGGCTACCCATCTGGTTTTAATAGCGCACACACACACACACAGTATAAATAGATCTCAACCTACTAAACAAAACAAAACAACATGAGCATCTACTTAGCAACCTCTTCTTTGCATGGACTGGAAGTATTTATGTAAATGTTAACTTATTCCAGTTACATGGTCGTGGTGATGAAAAAGCTACATCTGGGTTTGTGGGAGAAATCAAGGATTTTCCTCTGTATCTAATTAACACATTATTATTATTATTATTATGGATCACAATCAGTCGATCAGTTATTGCCTTATAGGTATTGCCGTCTTAATACTTTCAAACCCAGAACCTAAACTAATAGTCACACTGTTCTAGTGGAAACAAACAATTTCTCCCAGATTCCAGAGTAACAAGAGGCCAAATTAAACAGGATGCTCCAAAAAGAAAAGGCTAGCACTTATTAGTCCACAAAGTATTTGGCTTTACCAGACAGACCTCTTTCTGGCAGCAGAACTCTGGTTAATATTGGACTTTTCTTGGGGCTCAGTCCGAGCGAAATGTTTCCCCACATTGATTGACTGGCCACTAAACGTCCCAGACAGTCTGACTACGGGTCGAACATTGGCCTGCTGCCTCATAGGCATGCGATCATGCGGCTGTATTAGGCCAGAACAAATTCAACTCCTTCTTAACCTATGCTATAATGCTGTAGTTTGGGCTATATGATTGTGTTCTGTGACATCCTCTTACGTTTCAGGATGTTCCTCTGCTCCAGTTCCTCTGTGGAAGGTCTCTGACTCAGTCTCCTGAGAGAGGCAAAACATGGAGGATTCAACTCAACTACCCAAACAAATACAAATACCATAACAAAGTCGAAATCGAATATCTGTATAAAAGTATTAAAGCCATAAATAGATGCAACATAAGCATATACAATTGTAACTTAATGAAACCCTATGTTTAAAACATTAACCATAAACTAATATAGAACTGTGTAACATCCAATTGTTTCTGACTCCTCTAGACAGCAGTATAATCCTGATAATAAGGTATCAGTCAATTACCTCATCAGCCCTGTTGTAAAGGTCAGGATATTTCTGTGATTCACCCCCCCCCCACTGATGAGCTCAATCTTAGATGAAGCCTGCGGTGTCAACACACACTTGGGGCAAGAGGTGATTTGTGTGTGTTTTGTGTGTGTGTGTACCTGACAAGCTTGGAGCCAATCTGCTGTCGTATCTCATGTCGTTCTGTCTCGGAGGCGCGAGGCAGGATGTTTTTCTCCTCCAGCTCTCTCTTGCTTGGCCGGTTGCCCAGTTTGATGGCCAGGGTGTCCCGGCGGCGGATCTTACTGGCCAGGGAGCCTGGAAAACAGACACACAGAAATCAAGCCCCAGGATGTGTAGGCCCTGGGACTGAAGACTCTCACTGAGTCACAGCTGGTCAAATTTAGATTCTATGCGCAACGTGCTTTCGAGAAAATCAGGCTATAAAATGGCATGTAGAAAGAAGTGAAGAACTATTGTGAAGTAAGGTTGGTACAACAAGGGAAGGCTGTGATTATGGGTGAATTCGATGTTAAAATGCACTAAAGAATGCTCGGATGTATGTAAATAAATCCTTGGAAATGTACAGGTTGAACTACATGCAAGGCATGTCTGGCTTAGACGACTGAATATTTTACGCAGAAGTAACACTGTGAACATCTGAAAATCCATCCCATACTGGTTGTGTATTCATCGTCCTCTTCGTCCTCCTCCTCTTCATCGCGGTACAAGATTGGTCCGTCTGAGTCGGAGTCGCTGGCCTGGCTGTCTCTGGGCCGGTCAGGGATAACAGTCACCTCAGGCTCCTGCACGTTCACACTCAGTCCCTGTCGCTCCCCATCACCGCCTGCTGGTCTGGTAGCAGACGGAGAACAACAGTCAACTAAACACACACACCTCAATCCTGACAGACACTCAATCCCTTATAATGAAGTGGTATGCCAGAGTGCTAGTACTCACCTCTGGTGGGTTTCTGGTGTATCCCTCCCCATCACCTGATTGGGGGCCCTCTGCTCCTCCCTCTCCCTCTCTCCCAGCCTCTTCACTTCCCTGTGAGGAGCTGTGGCTCTCCCCCTCTGTAAAGGAGGTCTCCTCAGTAGCAACGTTAACATGAGGGGCTTTGGCTCCAGGCTCCGGGTCAGACCCAGGTGCGCTGTCAACCTCCGCCCCTGTCTTACGGCCATCAGGAGTGGGCTTAGTCTCTGGGCTGAAGAGGGGATCCTGATTCTCTGTCCCTGGATGATGGGTGGTCTGGGGGTTCAGGAGTTGGTGAGACTCCCCAGGTAGACTGTCAGTCTCAGGGGACGCCTTGGGGGGGGCCGGAGGATGATTTGGAGGCTTCAGACCTCCTGTTGGTCTTCCTGTCTGTCCCTGTGACATCCAAGGTCTTGGATCGGGGTGCGGAGGAGTGGGGCAGGGTTGAGGTCTTGGAGGGATGGGACACAGTCTTTGATGATTGGCCTGTGGTCTTGGAGGTCTGTGCTGCAGTCTTTGATGGGGCTCCTGTCTTCTTAGGATGGGAGGATTTGACTGTGAGGAGAGGGAAATAGGTCATATTGATGCTGGTTGAATTACAGCAGCTAACAGAATTACAGCAGCTAACATGTTCCAATGCAGCTTTAAAATACTAGATTTACTTATGGCTTATGTTTAGCATTCGTCATTCACTTAAAGCAATACAAAACACATTTGTCAAACCCTTCTGGACTAAATTTAACAGCTCCATTCTGGGCAGCACTCAAAGAGGACAAGGCATCAGCAGATCAATAGGAGATTCAGAGCGGGAACACAGAGGACATCCACATTGACAGCCAGAGGAGAGAGGAGAGCGATGAGAGGAGGAGGACAAGATGGAAATAGACTAACTGATATAGGGGTACACAAATCAGATATATTCTCCGGTGAATTGGACACCGTGACCTACATGCTCATCACATGCATTGGTATCTCAGGGTCAAACAGGAACAGGCCTACACACACACATACACACATACACAGACACAATCACATGCAGTCATCCAAAACGGGAGAGTTGTAGTGGGCATCTTAAAATAGAGAAGTCCACTGATGCAGTCATTTCACTTCCCTGATTCTTGACAAGGAGAGAGAGAGAGACATATTTACAGGATCTCAGAATCTCATCCTGGTATGGGCAGGACCAGCACCATGTTGCAGGGGTCACAAGGACACTGCCACATCACAGGAGTGGCTGGGCGAGGGGTCGGAGGGCAACGAGGGGGCAATCAGAGGGATGGCAGGCTGTCTGGGGTCTTCCTCATGCCACAGTCACTGGGGTAATCTCCATGCAGACAGGTCAGGCTGCTCGCCTGCCTACCTCACTAATACTCACCAGCCCCGCGATTAGTGCTCCTGGGGTTAGCTTTGGCTGATGGGGCAGATGCAGGGGTGGATGTAGGGCCAGACGCAGGGCCAGCCTTGCTGCCTTTGCTTTTGGGAGGCTTTTTGGTCCCTGCTGAGACCTCCTTGCGCCCCGCTGAGCCTGTAGCGCCCCCTGCAGGTCTGGCAGGAGCAGAAGCTTTGCCTACAGGCTGTTTTTTAGTAGGGACCTCCCGTGTTCTGGGCTGCTTACCCTGGGGAGGGGGTTTGGTGTTACGCCTCTCTGAGGGGGGGTAGAGGAGGGGGAAGATATACTCCTCTGATAGCGACAAAACTCCAGAAAACAGACAGGCGAGCAGGGGTTCAAAAGAAGGCAGCACAATACCACGGCGAGAGATTCTGACCTGTTTTTTCTCTAAGTGAATCTACCATGGTCAGGTTTCATATGAGGAAAACCATCCAATGGCTTTCCGAAACCTTCGATAAACCTTCCATCCTCTTGGTTCTGAGTAACCTTAGTGGATATCCCCACACACAAGGGCAAACAAGGGCTGATCATTTAGAGAACACGAGAGAGATCAGGCAGTGTATGTGTGGTTGTGGTGCTTTGGTAGACCTGAGAAAGAGTCTGCATTTTAGTGTCAGGAGAACATGAGCCATTCAGTGATCTTAGGACTCAGTCCTCAGACTTAAGGGGGCCCTGGTAGAGAGCAACATTGGTCTTGAGGCTTTAAGGTGGCAGCAGTGGAGAGGATTACCAGGCTGGAGAGCAGAGCAGTTCAGGGTGGTTTAGGAGGCCCGGGAGGCCTGGGAGGAACAAGAACACGCTCAGCCCCCTCTGATCTACCTTCGGATCTAGACTGACAGGAGACTTTGATCTCTGGAGATTAACATGAAGGGATTTGTAGCCTTGCAGGAGGGGCTTAAAAACAGGGGTGTGTTAGGAGTGTGTGTGTGTGTGTGTGTGTGTGTACATACAAGCACTATGCACCGTGGCAGTGTACCATGGATAATGATCCTAATGAACTGGAAAACTGAAAATGGAGACCTCTTAATGGGTACGAAATGGGAAAGTCAATAGAAATTGAATTGAGAAAAGCCCCCACAACACTTTAAAAAGCATCCACTGGCCATCCATTGGCAGGTCCTGCTAGATAATGGCAGACATTAGGAGAGGGTTTACTTCACTGGTGGATAGTGGCTGCAACATTAGGTACACTCTCAGCTCTCTAAATGGCTTCAGGTCGATTCATTAGCCTCTGACTTGTGAGCATACGAGCATTCCAGAACTAGGACCCAGAGTAGCGGTACCAGAATCGGCCCTAGACTCACCAGGACCTGGGTATTCTCCAACCAGAACATCCAGCAGCTTGTTTACCTGTGCCCATCCCGTCCTCCGTCTCCTCTGACGGCACAGCCTGCTCGTCGGAGGATGCCGTCTCCGATGACTCAATGTTGACTTTAACTTCCTCTGAGGTCCCACTGGGCGTCGCATGGCCGTTCAGCGTCTCTGAGTTGATTGGTTCGTCTGGGAGGAGGGAAGCAGGTCAGCAGTTAGCAGGAGTTATGGGATTAGCATCGGTCACTTAACTGACTGAACCACACTTGTGACTAAAACTGAACTCTGACACATCCACACACGGATGACTAAAACAGAGATCCCCAGCGATCTAGAAAACACCTTGTCTAGAAACAACTTCTGCCTGACTGATCTGATTTTGTATGTGGCGATGCAGAAGCGCAGATGCCTAGCATGACCCCAGTAGTACCCTACTATGGCCCTCTGACGCTCTCCTGCTGGTCCTTGCTCAGGGATGAGCCAGACCTTGGTCAGGGATGAGCCAGACCTTGGTCAGGGATGAGCCAGACCTTGGTCAGGGATGAGGACTCCTCGCCGGATCAGCTCCTCTCTGCTCTGCCGCGTGGAGATCTTCCTCTCCAGCACTGTCAGGGGCAGCAGACAAGAGAGGGGCAGACTCATTACACTTATCAGCGTCTGTCAAACCCCACTTTCCAGATATGAAAGCAAGTCATTAAATACACAGTTGAGGGCATTCAAGATGCAAGATGCAATAACAACACAATTAAATAGAATTTAGGGTTGAGGAAGCAGAATTGCATCAGGCTTCAAATGTGATGGGGAAGGTAGTGGAGCTCGGCAGCGGCTAATCAATGCCGAGATATTGCAGTCATTAAATCCCTGGCCTTTGTCACAATAGAGCTGACAAACACTCTATCTCTCTCGTTTTCTCTCTCTCGCTCTCGCTCTCTCTCTCTCTATCTCTATCTCTCTCTCTCTCTCTCTCTCTCTCTATCTCTCTCTCTCTCTCTCTCTCTCTCTCTCTCTCTCTCTCTCTCTCTCTCACTCTCTCTCTCAGCCGAACACACCAACAGTTGTCAGGCAGAGTCATTAAACAGCTGTGATATAGTGGCCCAATGCAATTCCAGAGAGACCCTGCTTGACTACCATCGTTTCTGTAGCGGAACACGGCTCGAATTCACAGCTACACAGAGCCCGCCCTCCCCCCCCGTCCCCCTTCCCCCACGGCCATATTCTCATGTTCCAGCGTCACGCTGTGTTTGGGGATGTGTTCACGACATGCACGCCCCCCCAGGTGAGCTGGGTTAATCAAGCAGGGGTGACGAGACCTACTCTACACAGAGTGGCGAATTGATTAGACATCATGATGTCGATTATACCAGCATCCTACTCAGATGCACCATACACATGGCGTCTACTTACTGTGGTGCTAGAATGAGATTACAGGATGTAGATGTTTGATTTATACTTTGATTTATGGCCTGAACTGATTTTCCAACTGAACCAATGTGCACACCGATCTTTCAAACAAGCACCCAACAGGCACACACACAGATACACACACTCTCTCTCACGCACACACATACACACCTTTGGACAGGTCCTGAAACTTGTCGCTGGTCTTCTTCTTCCTCCATTTCCAGGGTCTGAACAGCTTCCCAAACGTGGACAGCTTCCCCCGCTGCTTCAGAGGAGCATTCTGGGTAGCAGGGCCGCCCACGACCACATCACAGTTGGCCAAGGACGCTTTCTCCAGTCCGTCAACTGTGGGAAAAGGTCACACACACACACTGGTCAGACCCCAGTTACACACACACACATACATACATACGTAGATAGATATACACAATGACATCAGCTTCACCTCTATCGAGGCTCATATATTATAACATGTATTGATAGTCTTTCTGCCCTCCAGTGCATTTTGGTCATTCAGTATGCAGATAAACATTTCTCTCCTTTCCCCTGGGTACCGCCAGAAACTGAGAAATCAGTTCCCTACACACTGTGCTAGCCTCGGGCATGATACAGCCCTGTCATTTGTCACTTTAATATCTCCATGTGAATGTTCAGAGATTTGTGAGTTCCTTTTCTTGGCCAAAACGACCAGATGCCCGTCCCTCCCCAGGCACTCCCCTTCCTGTTTGACAAGCAGACGCAGAGGGAACGGAAGCCCCTGGAACACTCCTGAGAGCAGCTACATGGTAAGTGAACACACACACACATATATAATACACACACACACACACAGCTTGTGTGGAGGAAGAAGGGAGGTGTGGCGTTTCCTCAGGGCTCAGGAGAAGGAGGGGGAACCGGGGCGGCCTGTGGCTTGGCTCAACAATAACCTATCAATAAGCCCACTGTACTCTACTGTACCCAGAAGACCTGTCCTTTCATTTGCTGTGAGTATACTGTACGTGTGTGTGAATATGTCAGTGTGAATGTGTGTGTGTGTTTATGTCAGTTTCCATTAGGCCCGTCAGTAGTGTATGTGTGTGGAGGGTCATGGGAAGGGGAAGTGAAGAGAGCTCTGTCCAAACACAGCACTGTGGGGAAGTGACATCTCCCCAGACCAACACAGGACTTTCCCTCTGACAAACACCAACATCACTCAGACAGTTAGACTGGGGAAGGTCCTTCAGAAACATACATATGGACGTTTTTACAGGGGAAGGCTTCCACCATGGCTGGCTCAGTGTTCTACTCAGTGTTGTTGTTGACGCTGAGTCAGGGGTATGATTGTCACCCCGGGCTCACAGTCATATGATGGATTTCATTAGTGGCTGTGTGTGATAGTGTGTTGGAGCTATGGGCTGCTGTGTCTGGGCAGCCCCAACCAATCAACACTAGACTGAGAGAGGCACACATATACAGTACACATACACATCATGGGTGCTGCTTCAATACTTCACTCGTCAGTATTGCTTCTATCCTCATCCTGTCCTTTCCCAGGTTTAATTACGCTGACGCACCAACATGTGACCACCTACCATAAACACTGCATTAACCAGTTAACAAGCTGGCAATATGAAGGCACAGCCGGATGGTATTGACGCTGACAACACACAACAGACTACAAGCTATATCCTGAAAGTGAAGCTAAGTGACGCTAAGAACGTGCCTCAGCTCCAAGCCACAATTTGGCCCCAGTTTCCAGGTCCCAGCCTCCAGCTTCTAGCTCTTCCCCAGCCTCCAGCTTCTATCCCTGCCCAGCCTCTAGCCCCTCAGCCTCTGGCCTTCTCTCCCAGGGTCTTGGCTCCAGATTGATATCAGAGCAGAACAATGGTTTTGCTTCAGCACCTTCTTTGTGTGGCTAATGACAGGAAAAACACTCATGTTCACAATCATCCCCCACAGTCTCTCAGAAGAGTGGAAAGGAGACAGATCAGGACTTAATCGGAGCTACTTGGAGGAGAGAGAGAGGGTTGGAGTTCTGACGCAGGTCCTGAGAACACACCACATCACATCACCTCAGGTTGACCAACACAAACATGGATGTCTCAGCAGAACAGGAAGAGAAAATGGAAAAGGAGAAAGAAAGAGAGAGAGAAAGAAAGAGAGACAGACAATAAGTCAGAGAAAGTGTAAGATACATTATGAGGTGAATGTGCATAGTAAATCATAGGCCTACAGAAGCTGGAGCTAACTGAAACTGGAACCCATAGCGATGTTGTGAATATGAAATAAGAAGTAAATGTACTTATTTTCAACAAAATGCAGTACCTGAATCAATCACTCTTACAACATAATACACATGTTATTACTCTGTATAATTTGTGGCACAATAAAGTGTTTACAACAGCATTTCTCAACCATGTCTGACTGCATTGGTGGTGCAACAGTACTGTATACTTCTGTACACAGGCTTCTAATAAAAATATTCACACCCAGAAGATGACGTCAGTGAAACTACGTGTCTTTTAAAAAGACATTCAATGCCTCTCATGGGTCCTGTGCCCTGACAAAGACAAAAGAACATCCTATTACATACACTATGACAACCGTCCATGACAGGACCTCCCCATCCCTGCTTGGGTTGGTGCCGTTCTCATCTCTACACGCTCACCACATGTTTTCTCCATTGTCTTCCTGCACATGCCAGAGGCTATAACAGCAACACTTGGAGAGAGAGAGAGAGAGAGAGAGAGGAGAGAGAGAGAGAGAGACAGAGGGAGAGGGAGAGAGAGAGGGGGGGGAAAGGGGAGAGGCTTCCTCACTCACTGGGGAAGGCTGCTTAACTTTTACAAGGGAACTTTAAGGTTATTTGGGGGTATTTCCAAGTCTTAAAAGTTTCCAAACATTTGCCAATGTTTGCCAAATTTGACGCTGCAAATTAGCTGCCTGCAGAAACACTCTGTTGGACACAGTAAACGGAAAACGTTGTTACAGAACAATGATAGTGTCTGCCTCTCTGTCTGTTTGTGTAGATAACCTCCGGATAGCAATGACAGCTTGAAGTCCTACCAGTCACACCCCCACTCGATTCATTCACCCATGCTGCTCTTACAGGTGCTAACCTTAGGCTACTATTTGAAAATGACTACTGGAAATTGAATGACCCTTTAGAATGTGCTTATAGTCGAGTTAATCGATAAACTGATTGCTGTTGTGATTCATTGAAGCCATCTCATAAATCTAATGGAAACCCAATTAATCTAAACGTGTTCAACTCTGATAATAACATCTTATTAATTGATTAAATGCATTGGCTGTGGGCTGGGGTTCAAATCCAGCCTGGATCCTTTCAGAATGTCATCCTCTCTCTCCACTACTCACTCTAGAATGAATCATCCTATTTACAATTTAAAATACACAACTTAACCGTTATGATAACAACCAAGCCGTTACAGTCCCATCGATGAGAGCTCCTTGATGAGACTAGAGGAGTTAAATAAAACTTCCGAATTCATACCTCTCTACTAGGAACCGTAGAAATATGAAGGCCTATAGGCTCTTTCCTTAACGGAAACTTCAATCTGAAAAAATGGCACTGCCTTAAGCAGTATGTTCAGAAATTAACAATGTGGGGAAACACCTTGATCCCATTCTTTTCATTTTCTTTCTTATTTTCTTGTCTTTTATTTTGCGGTTTAATTTAGGCCTACTTGGTGAATTCATGATTTAAAGCAGTGTGGGTAGCCTATAGCCTATTTAACTGTGCGTGTGAGTGATCAATCCAGAATCATGACCACGAATATTTCACACTTACGGAAACATAATCACAACAACAAAGTGACATTAATTTAACTTTAGGGCAAACGCATATTAAACTCCTCTACTTTGTGCATACTTAATAAACAATTACGCGTAGTATGATGGGCTAAAGTTAGCCAAATAGTCGTTGAGACGAATTAAATAACATACCGACTTCCTGAACAATGAGATAGCGGAATGTGTTGCGACGAGTGAGCAGCACACTCACCACTCGTGTTGTGAGACAAGGTAGAGACAGCCGCCTGTCCCATTGTGTCGCTACTGTCTCCGCTGCCCAACGATAATCACGCCTTCTCAGACGTATTTTCTTGGCGAAATCCTCGCTCTTTGTTTCGTTTAACGTTCATTTCATCAACTGGTAGCCCACTTGAGGCCGTGTTCCGTTGTTGAACAGTAGTTCAAAACTTCGTTGAGTCTCCAGGGCAGTTCGTAACCTCCCCCTGCCTCAACGCAAGAATGCTTGTCATTCTTTATTCAGATTAGACTGTGTAAGGACCCGTCACGGGATAATCATCCTACAGTAGGCTACGGCATAGCGGTTACGCTTTTACAATAACAAATAATATACCGCCCTCCACACATTAACGCTAAATGCATATCATATTTTGAAAGAAGGCAACACATCTGGTCAGATGCAATTAAGAACCCTCAATATTGCCTGTGACGTGAACCCAGTTTACCTCTCCTAACTTCAGTCAGAGGCAGTGACCGTTTTTTCAGCGGGTTGGCAGTTGGAAGGCCAGAGGGTGGGGTCCAGTCAGAACAACCTTCCTAGCTGTTTCTCCCCTGGTCTGATTTACTGGGACTCAGCTTGGCTCCTGAGACTCTGAACAAAGAATTGCATTGTCTAGATACTTCTCCACATGCCCCTTATTGCCTCACAGCCATAACCACAATATCCTCATAAGAACAGATCATCTTCATCCTGACTGTCAACCCGATAAAGGCTCTTATACACTATTTGGTCAAATACAAAATGAACTTCCAGTTGTGTGTCTAGCACATCTTACCTCTTTCTGCTCTCATCTAATTCCCCTCCCACTGACTTTGTGATTACAGTGTTATGTGAACTGATTTGGAGAAGCGGGCGGTTTGCAATTAGAACATGCTGTTCCTGTGACTTAATGCTCATACGAGACTGCCATCCACCTTCAGCTCACACCACGTAACCATACTTCAAAGATGGCAGGCTGGGGTAAAGGGCTCGGTCACTATGACGTATTTGTCTATACGCCTGCTCCAGGGTTTCGACAGTGTTAGCCTCTGTGTGTGTGTGTGTGTGTGTGTGTTTGTCTGTTCTGCAGGAACTCATCTCACACCCTGTCTGCTGTGAGTCTGTATGAGATAAAATATCTCTAAATAACTATACCTACATACAGTACATGCAAAACCCCAACCGTGACGCACTCCCCGCAAACACACAAGCACACACAGTTCAGTACAAGCATGACAGGGGACATAATGCTCAATACAGATGACTCAGAGTCAGCGGCCTCTGATTATGCACAGATGAACAAGTAGTAAAAATGGACGTTTATAATATGATAAGGCCACTACATGTCACAGCTCAGCCGTTTGTTAAATAAGTGATGAACCCTGAGAGTCACAGATTGGTTCTGAACAGGAGGAGGAAGAGGAAGGGGTGGGCCTATGTATCTTCTGGATTTACAAGAACCTCTCGCATTTTGATTCAGAGCAAGACTGCCCTCTACTGTTGAATAAAATATCTACTTGTAAAAAACATCACCAACCAGTTGACAACCTCTCACTCAATAAAAAGACATAATCAATACTAATAAATTATGCAAAACCAGTCAGACAAACACTATCATTGCACAATAACATTGTTTCCCTCTTATTCTGCCAATCTCCTGTCATGTGCTTCTGGTTGCAGGGAATTTCAAGTGTCAATTCATGATACATCTTTGGCTCAGTTCACTTGATTCTATGCAGTCCTTGTTCTCCAACCACTACAGAAATATGAGGGAGTCCTCTACAAATTGTTACCTTCTCAACATACATGTGTGCAAACACATATGTTAAGCAAATCATATGGAAAGACCCATCAAAACATAAGTAACTATTCAGCAACATACGTAAGTGTCCTAAGAAAGACATAATTTGCCATTATATATGATAACATTAAAATACATTCAGGTCCCACTGGAAGCATATACAGTGGATTCATGCAATGGATAAATAAATGTAGATTTTGAAATATAATGCTATGCATGAAAATGTGCCTTTTCATCACTGTATTTGTCATTCTGACGCAGTCATGGATGAGAGAGTCTGACTCTGATGGAGAGATGAGTGAGAGAGAGCTGAAAGAGATGAAAGGGTGATATAGAAAGAAGGGAAGAGAGCCAGCTCATCAGCTAGCGAAGGAATACAGGAAAGGAAGGAATCGTGAATTATTTACCTAATTACCTTACTGCTCAGCGGAACAAGCAGGTAATTATTGTTTAAGTGCTGCTTTCTAGATCTTTCTCTCCTCAGATGATTTATTTATTAACTTTAAATATCTGGGTAAGTTCCAATGCCTAGTAATGGGACTTTGTTTTTTCTTTTACCACACATCATGTAAATATAACCGCGGTTACAGTACTTAGTGCTGCTCATACTTGTTTAAAACCTCAACGACACAAACGATAGAGATGAATTTACATAAAACAAAAGTCATGCCCTCAAACCATGTGGTCTAGTCTAGACTCAGTCTCTTGTGTTTACTCTGCTGCCTAACCATGCAGAGAACATCTTCAGCTGTGGTATAACACTGTTAAAGTATTCTGACTCATTCAACTCCCTTAAGAGAGACTACAACTCTGACTCTGGTTTGTATTTAGACTGTGTGGGTTTCGACTGGACTACCTCTCCACTCAGGCAGAGAGCAGTGGGGACTGAAGAGCTTGGGCAGAGAGGCCTCGACAAGCACTGCACAGTGACCACAGAGCTGCCATGTGAGAGGTTCGACCACTACAGGTCCCTGTTTAATGACGAAGGTCTGAGTCAGAACACAGGAGTTATGTGTCTGAATACCAAACAGCAAAACTACAGTAGCAAGGACCTATATGATGAAATTGACTGTATTTTATCTGTGCATTTTAGCACAGAGTCATCCTGAAACCGGTCATGTTATGAATATTATGGGAGGTTGAGGACATTTATTTAGAAACATGACTACGGCACAATCCTAACCAATAGCATAATGTACAGTATAACGTTTTTGCATGCTGTGCTGCAGTACAACGGTATTGTTGACCTTCAGTTCACTATGAAATCAAAGGTCAGGCAGCATGCATACTAGATGCCTGTCTACTCACACAGTTCAATAGCCATATGCTGTGTACATTCATTTAAAGTGAATTCGCCCTTTGCATTTAAAAGCAGACCTCCAAGTGAAACCCGATAGCATGTTTGTTTTGTTTGTATCCTACGGCCATTACGGCAGCATCCTTCCTGCGCTCCACTAAAGTGTTGTAGGTAGTCAAATCAATATGTGGCATCCTATCAGTAAGAGGTTGAATCTAGCGAGGCTGGGAGCAGAGAGCTAGCTGAGCTCTCTGTAATGTAGGACGGTTAATTATAGCAGCATGCTGCAGCAGGGAAAACACAGAGCATTATGTTTCACCCAGCACACAGATACAAGCTAATGGCCATGTTGATGTTGATTACTATACGGCAGAGACAACTAAAGAGAAGAGCTGGAGAGACTATCTGGGCGAGAGAAAATAGGAGAGACTAGCAGCTAACAGGGGGATGAAACAAACTAGTGAGACAAACTACAAAGACGTTTTTACTTTGCCATTTCTCTGAAAAACTACTGTGACGTGAGCACTATCCACTTGACAACGACACACAAACACTGGGAAGCCAAATAACCAGTGCCTCTCTTTGTGACCATGCATTATCTGATCCCCCCTAAATTGAAATCCAATTGGTTTGTTAGCTGCCATGAGTCTGGATCATATGAAAGATTGAGGTCACTGTCCTGGTTAAACATGCGGGAACGACACGAAGCACTGGTTTTTATGATCACAGTTCCTTTATGAGTGTCTCCAGGCCCAATGCAGCATTCTGATGGCCACAATGGCACTGCTTGTTAGAACCTGATACGTCTGATTATTTCTCGTATCGGACAAATGTAGAAAATGCTCCTGTAGCTCTCTGGTTCTAGGCTTCTTGAGAATTCAACTGCAAAAACAACAAACATTCAGTCAAGGCAATTTTGAAAAAAGGATATTTATAGTGACTTAAGGTTGGCAATGTTTGGGAGAAGAGTCTGTGTGTCTGCCTGAAAGCTGACTCACGGAATGACCATGCAAATGTAGAGATCCTGTTCTTAGTGGATGGTGCACAAACAAACACATACACACACAAGCACACACATGTACACGCACACACATACACACACTGCTTTGCCTTGTAAAACATAATACGCACACACAAACACAGGTCCTGGGAAAGGCAAAACATTCCTCTTTCAACAGCCGTCTTGAAATATATATGAACCCTGGCGATACCTTATTCAGGGCTGTGAAAAAAGACAATCCTGTTTTCAATATGACATCACCACCCTGGTAGCCTTACAGGATGTGATGTATAACACGGCTCATGAAGCCTGCTTGAGGTCTGTCTTTGTGTGTTCTAACCAGGCCCTTGCTTCTCCCTACCAGCTTTGTGTTCATTACTAGATTAGAATAGGAGTTGTTACACGGCGAAATGTTGCGACATCTTGGCAGTGGTAAATGAACCTGATCAGATGACATGCATGAACCAAATATAGCCTGCCTCTTTAGCTCTAGTGGCTTAGTCATGCTCTCCGTCTGCAACGCTATGGGCATCACAGGTATGCATAGAACGTGTATTACAGGCTTCGCTGTTTTTGTCATACATGTGGGTGGTATTCACATGACGCTACTTGTGTATTGTAAACATACACATCAAATAAGAATAAGATAATCTCACAACCTAAACAACACAGCCTTTTAAGTAACTGAAAGAACCACTAATCCAGCTAGAACAGTTCAAATAAATTGATATACTGCCTGAGGTTCCTTGTTCTGTCAACACAAAAACAAAAAAGCCTTAGAAATGAGTTGTTCTTAGTAAGTTTCAAGGCTCCATACACCTAGTATGCTCCAGGCAACACAGGGTTATACACTACTAGATACTTTGCACAACTCAACAAGTAGGCTGCTGGAACTTGGACAACCAGCTCAAAGAGCATCTCCCTCTGGCACACAAGGACACGCACACAGAAACACACACAGAAACGACAGAGATAGTAAATGGCACTCACGAGCATGTTCCATGACTGGACCAGGAGATATGGATCACCCTTGTGAGCTGATCCTTCCTTTTCCCTGGCACTCTATCTTTCTGCCTTACACTCACTCTCTGTCTCCCTCACTCTCGCGCTCTCCCTCTTGCTCTCCCTTCCTCCGTCCTTTACTTTGAGCTGACAAACACTCTCTCTCTCTCTCTCTCTCTCTCTCTCTCTCTCTCTCTCTCTCTCTCTCTCACTCACTCACTCACTCACTGACTCCCTCCCAAACTCCCTTTTTTTACTCATTACCTCTCTTCTGTATTTCTCTCACCCTTCACTACTCCCTGGTGACTCCTCCCTCTCCCTTCCTCCTCCTTCTATCCATTCCTCGACCTCCCCATGTGCAGAGAGGCTCAGTCTGACGATCATCAGCGGCTCCCCCTGGCTCCATGCCTTCCCAGGAGGTCAGGCTGGTAGTAGGGGAAAAGAGGTGAGGGGGGTTGGGGAGACAAGGTGGTAGAGGAAAGGGGGGATGGGAAGTGGGGGGTAAGGGTGAGAGGAGGGGAAAGCAGGGGAGGGTAGAGTAGAGAATGTGACCGAAGAGGACAGAAGGGTATGTTGAGAGGAGCAGAGGAGCCTGGGTAGGAAGGGATGTGATATCAGTTTGAGACGACAGCAGACAGGAAGCAGGGGAGAGAGAAAAGTGAAAAAAGGATGGATGACAAACAACCATTATCCACATTAGCAGGTCTGATTGAGCCAGAGCATTAGCTGGAAACTCCTTGTCCATAGGGGCTTTTAACTCTCTACAGGCTACCGCCTGAGGATAGAGAGAGAGAGAGAGAGAGAGAGAGAGAGAGAGGAGAGGAGAGGAGAGGAGAGGAGAGGAGAGGAGAGGAGAGGAGAGGAGAGGAGAGGAGAGGAGAGGAGAGGAGAGGAGAGGAGAGGAGAGGAGAGGAGAGGAGAGGAGAGGAGAGGAGAGGAGAGGAGAGGAGAGGAGAGGAGAGGAGAGGAGAGGAGGGAGAGAAAGTAAAGAAGATGGATCAGAGCTTTAAGCAAAGGTGAAGCAAAACAGAGACAGACGGTGCTACTGTCTGTAGATAGAAAGCTCTGTAACCTTCCAGCACACACATCCCTCAAAGTGGGCTTAAAGCGTCGACAAGAGGCTATCGAACATTTCTGGCTAAATGTCATCCATATATGCCCCACCTGAAAATGTCATGGTTAAAATTGGCAAGTGTTCTACCTGTCAATCACTGTTCTATCTTAGCCCAGGAACCAAGGAGCACAAGCAACATGCTCAAAGAATTTCGATTGAGACAGCCTAGTCAATTAGATGGCAGGTAATTGCTCTGCACTATAGACAAAAGAGAAGGGTCCAAAAGATCATTATGCTATTGACTAGGTAATGCTTTGGTCTAGAGCGACAGTCAGTATGTCTGCAGTTCTAACCCCCCTCAAAGCCCCCTTGTATCTTGTGGTGCCAGCAATCCTGACACAGATAGACCAATAACATAGTCACATCATATACTAGGTTTAAAGCCCATGAAAACATTCAGATTATGTGTTAAGAGGAGTTCCTAGCGGTAGGAGGAGTAGACTAAAAGGTATGTGTGCACCTCATATTCTGTGTCCTGCACCTGTACTCTGGTTCACTTATTATAGATTCAAATCTCAACAGGAGTGCCTGAATAGATTCACTCTCACTCTCTCTCCTTGTGGATCAGAGTCCAGGTGAAATATCCGGAGGTGGAAAACTCAGGTTCGCCTAACATAATCACTCTTGCGTAATCCTTCCTGTTTGAACAGCAGTATGAGCAGTCTTTCGCCATTACGACAAGGTGACGACCGGCATCAACATCCTGTTGCTGTGGCAGATAGTATTAATGTCCCTGTCACATGTGACAGGTTAACCAGTCGGGGTTACTGTTTAATATCTGGTCCGGGTCTGTATGGGACAGGAATATGCAGGGAGGTGCAATTTGGACATGGTTTAGACTGAGCAAGCAGAATATCAGCTCTGCTTCAGGTTTAAGTTAGTTTATTACGTTGTTTGAAATCTTATGGGAAAACTTATGGGTCTTTAGGAATGATCCACACATAAACACAGTCTGATGCATAGCAGGGCACTCAGGCTGGTAGCACTGTTATGTCATGACGGACATCATCCGGCTGTGAACGGGAGATGATTCAAGTCCAAACACTCGTCCTGGAGCGAGGCCATCACCACCTTGCTTCCTTACTGTTCTACTTAGAAACATGATCGTCTTAAAACGGAGTTCTGATGTTGTTCCTATGAGAGGACTTTGTGGGAGTAGGTGGAATTGAAGCATGGAAGTTGTAACCCTGCCAGGGCTGGAATGGGACAAAAAAAGGGCCCTGGCATTTTTGCTCAGACCGGCCCACCACAATCGGTCGGACTCTGAGCCACTGCATCTGACACAAGAAACAGAGGGGGAGCGGTTGAGCCTGTTAAGAGATGTGATTGGGCCAGCCCAGTGTCAGTATGTAAAATGAACCAATGGGCTGCTTTCCCTGCTTTAAGCCCCGGTCGTTGGCCAATTTTAAGTTTATAAAAAAATATATGTATAAAAATAATAATAATATCCCCCACCCCCCCCCCACCTCCCCCCCAAGTGCGTCGACCCACCCGGCATTTGCTCGGTATGCCAGATTACCAGTCCAGGCCTGAACCTGCTGTAAATGTGTTGCCCTTGTACAAGAGATGAGTGCACCAAAGCATGTAATAAGTAGTTAAGGCATCAATGTCAAGCTATTTCCAGAGGAAGAGAGAGAACTGGGGCTTCCTATCTGCACCTGTGTAATTACATGACTCAGGCTGTAGGGGGAGAGGAGGGCCTCGACACTGAGGACCCTCCAATCTGCAAATTATCCATAACAAATCTTGCTCCCTTTCTTTCCGCCTGGAGACCCTGGGACTTCACTGAAAACCTCTAAGAAAAAAATGAAAATTATTTCTTATAAATTAGGAGACAAGAACAGTAATTGGACGGATCAGAGATACAATAATACATGAGAATTAAAATGTCAAATCTGTTAAGAGAATCAAATTATGAATAAATACAAAGGCTAGGTTAAATATGTTCTGTTATTCATTGTATTTGAGAAACACCAGAATAGGGTCAAGAAAGTTACAACAAAAGGAGCTTTGTTTCCCTCTAGTGGCGGCTTTAGAAACCGCATTGTTCAAGTCCTCACAACTGGTCTCTTGCAAGCTGAAGCCCTGAGGTCTTGTCCAGTGTTTGGGCCATAGAAGCTGATCCTCTGTCTATCTGAAAGTAAGTTCAACCTCACCCTGACCATTTATCCGGCAGATTTCTACGGTATGTCTACAGGCCTCATTTCCTGTCATTAAAACCCAACATCGCAAAACATTTCCTGTTGCACTAAGGTCAAAACCTAGGAGATGGACAAGAAGATAGAGTGTACTCCCACGAAAAGAGAGAAACAAAAGAAACACAATTGTACAAAATGTAATATAATGACTATTTCGAAATATTTCACTGCTGCTGTGCACATGTATCCAGAGTAAGATCTAGAAGTATCTGCTCTGACCACTGTTGTGTGCATCTGTGGTTGTCGCTCACCACCACAGCCTGAGTAGAAAATGAAAGATGATGGAGTGAATGTCACATAGCTAACCCACCCCAACGCCTGGCCAGAGAACAGAGACTGTTTACACCAGGAAGTGGTTTAACTGTCAGAAAAGATGCAGTGGGTGTGAAGTAGCATGAAGAACTCAAAAAGAGTTAACACTGTTTTGTGAATATTGTGGTACAAATAAATAGTCCTAAAGCAATTTAGTTTAACTATGGTTCAACTATTGTGTGTGTTGTGTGTAAATGTTTCCTTGGCTTGTACTGATAAAGTAGTTATTTGCTTCTAAAGCTACTCACACACCCTGATACCCTTCTAAACTCTGTTATTACAAGACATGATGATGTGTTCATGTATAAACGCAATTCTGTACACAATTATAATATGGGGTGGAACATTATTCTTTAGATCTATATTATGATCTCTAGGCTATAGAAAATCCTTGAGGTGAGAGAGGACAGAAGGACAGAGGTAAACGTGAGGTGAAACGTGAATTGTCTCATCAGCTGTGTAGACAAGACAATAGGAAATCCAGGACATACCCCCTGTTCTGAGTCCATACCCCATGTTCTGAGTCCATACCCCCTGTTCTGAGTCCATACCCCCTGTTCTGAGTCCATACCCCATGTTCTGAGTCCATACCCCCTGTTCTGAGTCCATACCCCCTGTTCTGAGTCCATACCCCCCTGTTCTGAGTCCATACCCCCTGTTCTGAGTCCATACCCCCTGTTCTGAGTCCATACCCCCTGTTCTGAGTCCATACCCCATGTTCTGAGTCCATACCCTGTTCTAAATCCATAACTCTCTCCACCGTTTCCATAATAGAGAGAAAAATACACATTTTTATGGCAATATCACAGGCCTGGCTGAAGTTGCATCTTGATGAGCAGCATCAATCAGATCAGCAGCATCATAGCATCATCTTAGTTCAATATAGCCTATTATAGAACACCATGATAAATACTGAGGACACTCCTTACACTTTGATGCCTTAGCCGGACAATCAATTGGGGCGTAGTACTACTTTATTTTATTTTTTACCTGAACATGCTCCTCGCAGTCTGTACAATAGTCTTGACCTGAAACCTGAAGTGACGTCACTCTGCGAACGAACTCTTGGCTGGGGGCATATCGATGAGAATCTGATAAACTCGTAGAAACTGTCTTCATCAGCCATTTCACCCGAAAAACATCTGTTGAGGTAGATAAGTCTATAACGTATTTTTCTAACGGCTGAAATGAGTACAGGTGACAGGGAAAAGCGGCAACTCGACTTCGCGTTCTGCTTCTATCCGGGCGGCTTCTATAACCGAAGGTGAACAATTTTCTCAACCCCTCCCATCAAGCAATGTTACTTACTTCTGTTGTAGGAAGCTTGAATTAGTAGCCAAAGTTATGGGTTCGGGGGGAAATACTATGCATACATACACCGAGTATAAATAAACGTAGGCAGCCCATTTATTTTAGAAAATAAACAGTTGTTTGATTCCAAGGATAAAGAAGTTTGATGAAGCCTACATAACTTACAGTAGGCCTATTAGTTTTTTCAGTAGGCCTAACCTATACTCAGAGGATCCAAAACATGTAAATGTGAATAAACATTTCTAATTTATGAAACATTTGTTAGTTTTTTATATATTCAACTTAGTTTTAACCAATGCACATCAAGATACTGACATCGTCATTTCAAGGGAACAAAAAAGGCAGCAAACAGAGCATGAAATTAAAAGCAGTTACATAAATGATGGGACAGAACAGCAACACCCATCAGCTTGTCCTTTACCCAGTCAGGTTATTGGAAGCAATTCGTCAACTTAACATATAGCCTACTTTCAAAACCTGAGCTCTGACAGACACCAGCTTCCCCAACCACACCAACTGGCAACATTTCAAAATGTAGGCTGTTGGAAAAGGCCATCTGAACTCGAACCAACACTGTGACTCAAAAACAACAACCACAGAGATAAACAACTTTCTGTAGAACATATTTCCCAGATGCCTCTTGTGAAAGTCAACCCTGCAGTTAAACATCCGTCTTCCTCTCCCCATAGCCCACGCACTCTTACCCCCTCCCCCCAACCTCTAGACCCTGCCCTTCATCTCCAATTACACCCCTACTGTTCTCATCCCCATCCCCTTCTCCCTATTCCTCCACCCACCCTGACTTCCAAATTCAACTCCCTTCTCACCCCTGGCCCAGTATGCTTGCATCATGGTTTGAGTAAACACATGCTGGACACAAGGACACAGGGTGGGTGGGCTTCTCTCCAGGACTATTTATTTGTCTATCAGTGCACATGTACACACTCACACAGACACACACAGTGAAAGCCCTTTCAGAACAAATGATCCACGAGGACCCTCTGACTCAGTGCTCTGGTTAATGGTTAACCAAAGCAATGCTGCTCACCAGTGGAAGATTTTGTTAAAGCGAACAGCCAACCATTGTGGACTTCAGAAACCCCACAGCATCAGTGGACAGCACAGCAGACACGACGGTAAGACTAAATGTTTTACTTTGACTTTCCATTGGACAACGATACAAACAGAACTAAAGATGTCTGAATTTGATGATAGATTACATTTTGGACCAGAGAAGTGAGAGTTGTCTTAAAAACATGCATAAGCCTCACGTCAAATAATATTTTAGATTTTAGTTGGAACTAACCATTCCTCTGGCTGAACTCAGTCACAAATAAAAAAATGTAATTTAGAGTGAGACTGAGAGAATGAAACAGCGTGGACAGACACAGTGATAAAGTACCATTAAACAAATATATACAAAAAAATCATTAATAAATCAATAAAAAATATAGATTTGAGCTGAGATGTGTTAGCTTGACCTGTGGGTCGAAGGTTGCATGTGGGCATTAGTGTGACCCTGTACTTTATTCTTTGTGCTGGATGTTCACCAATAGACGGGACAGGAAACCTTCTCAGAAATGGAGGAACTAAAAGTATGCAGATGTTTGTATTAGATTTGTGAGTTCTTTGCTTTTAGTAACAAACATTCACAGTGGGTGTTTGGTTCTTAGCTCAGTGGGTTGCCAAACATGGTGTTCTGTTTCCATGCAGTCAGTTTGCCTTCTGTGGTTGTTTCCTCTCTGGCACACACTGAATCAATTACTGATAGCCATGCCTCTGCTCAGCACAGCCAATCGTGCGTGTCTTTGTTATGAAGAAAACCTCCATAACAAAGACAAGTCAGCTGAAGAGAGTAACCGACGTTGACTTCACAAACACTTTCTCCTTCTCTATAGAAACTCTTTGACTCCAGACTTGAGGAAGGTCAACATGGATAGAACCCTCTCCCCCCTTGTCCTCCTCCTAATGCTGTCCTGCTCCGGGTTGAGCCTTGCCAACCGCGTGTACGTCCATCCCTTTTCCCTGTTCGCCTCAGACAATGTCAGCTGTGAGACCCTCCAGACTCAGGAGACCAAGCCCTTGGAAACGGTCAGCGTCGCTCCGCTAAACATCAACAGCCTGGAACCGGACAGCAGGGATGCCTCCTACTCGGACAACCAGGAGCAGAACATCACCCAGCGGACGGCCGTCCTGGCCGAGCTACTCAACTCGCTGGGTCTGAGGATGTACCAGGCCTTGAGCACCAAACAGAAGGACTCCAACATCCTCATCTCTCCCATCAATTCCTTTGGCTCCCTGGTGACTTTCTACCTAGGAGCTTCGAAGAGGACTGCCATCCCCTATCAGCAGCTGCTGGGGCTCAACAAGGACACGGATGCGGAGGACTGCGTCTCCCTGGTGGACGGACACAAGGTCCTGAAGACACTGCAGGGCATCAACTCCCTGGTGGACGGGCCCAAGGACGAGATCGACACCAGGGTCTGGTCCTTTGCCCGCCAAGACGTCCGTTTGGCAGGGGACTTTGTTCGAGGCACTCAGGACTTCTCTGACGCGTCGTTTATCAGAGCAGTGGACTTCTCAAACGCACAAGAGGCAGAAGTGCAGGTGAACAGCTTTGTGGAGAAGACATCAGGGGGTAAATTGAAGGATCTGTTCAAGGACCTGAGCCCAGACACCAACCTGCTGTTCATCAGCTCTGTAATGTTCAAAGGTGAGAAGCTTCCTTACAAATAAGTTTTGAAACAGGGATGTTTTTTGGTTTGCATTTGAGTTTGAAGCCTTACTGTTTAGCCCACTGAGATAAGCCTATTGATTTGGGTAAGCAGCTAGGGGAGAGGAGAACAAAGAAGCCCAGAGCAGAGTACATGCTCTAGGCTAGAGTACAGTAGAATATAGTAGACTCTAATATTGTTTTTTGTTTAAACCTTTCCAACTTAAAAAAAACTTTCAAAACCTTTTTTTTCACACACAACACGACACCATTTCAATTTTGTTAAAAACGTTTTTTTCAGAAATATTTTTTAAACCTTTTGAAACTATTTTTGTGGTAGCTAAGCACACATGGGATTCACCAGACCACCTGGACCAACATCAATTTAACTTGTTTTCTTGTTCTATCAGGGAACTGGAAGACAGCCTTCCAGCCAGAAAAGACCTCCATGCAGGAGTTCAAGGTGGACGAGAAGACAACCGTCACAGTGCCCCTGATGACCCACACCGGCCAGTACCGGTACCTGAACGACAAGGGCCGGCGCTGTACTGTCCTGAAGCTGGCGCTGAGTAAGCGGGCCTACATGCTGCTGGTTCTGCCCCATGAAGGGGCCAGCCTCAGTGACATCGAGGCCCAGCTACGCACAGACGTCATCTCAGGCTGGTACCAGCATCTCAAAGAAGGGTGAGTCCTTATGGTCCACATATATATATAAACCAGGCTGTGTAACACACAACTAAGTACACATATACTGTATTAGTACTGTACTGGACACAATTATAAGCATCTCAAGATGAGTGAGTACAGCTACTCGCATCCACATCACACTTTGCTCCACTAAGATTTGAGACATAGTGGGTCAATAGAGGACTGTAGTACTGTAAGATTGGAGGTTTACCAGCTCAGACAACTGTGTGTGTGTGTGTTCCCTCATCCAGACTCCTGGAACTGTCTCTGCCCAAGTTCTCCATGGACTGCTTGACTGACCTGCGCGTCCTGCTGACTGACATGGCGGTGGAGATTGAGAAACGCCTGCTGGGCTCAGAGGCTGAGTTCGAGCGACTTAGCGATAAGAAGCCCTTCAGTATAGATAAGGTGAGATGAGATCCTTCTAGAAAGTCAGATAATGTTACAGTGATCAAATTTGGAATTTAAGATATTACACACACACAATATGCTGTGTGAAAACAAGAGCTTATGAAAGAACAGGGGAAAAACACTGTAAATACACATTGACTGTACAGTGGCAAGGATAGATATACTTTACATACATAAATGCATCATACATATTTGTACTCTGTGGAGAAATACGTGCCCTGTGTAGCCTACAGTAACGGTTCTTGTTGCCATCTCCAGGTGTACAACAAGGTAGTGTTTGAGATGTCAGAGGAGGGTGCAGAGTCTCAGGACAGGAGCCAGGAAGATGGAGTTCCCCTGCCCCTGACCGTCAACAGGCCGTTCTTCTTCTCCATTGTTGAGGGCAACTCCAACGCCATACTTATGCTTGGCAAGGTCACCAACCCAACACTCTAGAACAACTTAGCAACATCATCATGACAACCAGTCTGGAAAAACTCCTAGATTATAAAAAATTGCCCAAACTATTAAAAGACTGTCAGTGTTAACTCTCAACAACTGCTCTGAGATATAATACTAGTTTATACATAAAACGTTATGATAGTTTGCTGCAGCATTACAGATCATCCAGAATGATCCAGAGTTCAGATTAGGTGTTGTTAAATCTAGTTAGGATTCAAGACTAGAAGATTGATGGGGGGATGGGAAAAAGGAGTATTATCACCAAGATGTTGAAAGGCACGGAGGACCAGAAAACAGGAGTGTAAAGACAGACACGATGCATCCAAACATATTCCCTGAGCACAGTGGGAAGTCATGTGCTGCCAAATCATTATAGATGTTTTCATTATATCTCACGAAACGCTGTATTTTGTTTCTGTGGTTTGTAGTCATATAATTGTGTACTGTATGCTGTACTGAAAGTGGTGGTTCTTTGAGATGTGTTACTTAATAGTCTAAATGAGTATATTTCTATTGTGTTGAGAGTTTATTTTTGTTTTGTGGTTTGTTATTACTCAAATAAACCAACTTGTTTCTCAATCCTTCCTGTAGTGGGGTTCTTTCAGAATATCAAGACACAAACAGGCTGTAGGCACATTCATTTAAGTCCTCTTTGAGTCTCAGAGCTACACACAGGCCTCAGCTCAGAGCTTCTCCCCAGAGTTCAGTACCAAATAGAGCTAGCATCCGAGCGCGTTATGTACCCAGGTTAAATACTTGCAATTCACAAACACAAAATAATAATCGCATCTCTAAAAAGCTGTCTGTTTTAATCAGCGCTGATTCCTTCATTAGGAAAGTCAGTCAGTCACTCCGACAACCATGTGACCACTCCAAAAACTTCTGATCCCAGCAGGCTTGATTCAGGGCCTGCTGCTGACTTCCTGTCTAAATATTTGCCCTGCTCATGGGAGACAGATTGTATGATGTATGAATAAAAGCAGAGGAAGATCACAGGGGAAATGATTTGTTAGAGAGGGAACGTGGAGAGGAGAGAGGGAGAAAGGGAAGGAGAACAGATTCAGACGTGAAGAAGATAAACGGTAGAAGAGGAGACACACATATTCACACAGAGCGTCTCAATCCCACTCCTACATTAGCTGCACTTCCTCCAGCAGTGTTGAGGGTCTCAAGGACAGGGAGTCCAGTGCTTGGCTCGGGGAGGGGCATACAGGGGGAGAGTTAGTTGATGCCCACAATTAGAGAGGGATTTGACCCACAGGTTGTGTGTGTGTGTGGTAATATGACAGATGATTGGGGAAACCAGTGGTGAATTAAACAACAGACAATCAAATTGCCGGGCGGATGCAGTTTGAAGTTCCTAGAAAACTATTCCCAGTTTAAACTCTGACACAGTGCATAAATGCTCATCACATCCTTCAGAATTTCTTTTTTATATAGTGACATTTCAAGTGTACAATTCTGTTAAAAATAGATGACCCAAATAACGGATGGTAGGCCTATGTAGTTCATAACTAGGCCAAGATAATACAAAAAGAATGTTACCTTCGCGTCATGCGCATCCATCCTCCTGTATGCTCCTGTATGAACGCGCGCACATGGTGGGATACCTCCACGATGTTGGACCATGTGCGCTATCCACCATGTGCGCGCGTTCATGAACCTGTAACCCTGTAAATTCTATGGAATGAAACTTATTTTTGAGATTGCTTACTTTGGGTACAGTACCTGCGTGTGTCTCCTTCTGCTCCTGTATGAACGCGCGCACATGGTGGGGTACCTCCACGATGTTGGACCATGTGCGCTATCCACCATGTGCGCGCGTTCATGAACCTGTAACCCTGTAAATTCTATGGAATGAAACTTATTTTTGAGATTGCTTACTTTGGGTACAGTACCTGCGTGTGTCTCCTTCTGCGTCCAAATCTGTGAATTTTCGAATCTGTGAAATCCGCTGAGTCTCACAGCGCCTCCCACTGGCGGCGGCGGGTATCGAACTCGGTATCTTATGGTTGCCAGTCGGGTGCTCTATCCACTGTCCCGCGACGCCCCAGAATTTTTATGTCGTTTATGGTGTATTTAAAGTTCAATACGGTTTGGTTTGGTTTGGTTGCTAGGTTGGTTGGGGTCTAGAATGGTTAAGTATTTAGTCCATTGTGACATCATTGGAATGTTTTTGATCAATTACTTGACTGAGTTGATAGTCTCTTGCCCACTGTCAAGACAGACTTTTTCACTTTGGTTGTTTTCCATTCGTCTCCTCTTCTACCGTTTATCTTCTTCACGTCTGAATCTGTCCTCCTTCCCTTTCTCCCTCTCTCCTCTCCACTTTCCCTCTCTAACAAATCATTTCCTCTGCTTTTATTCATACATCATACAATCTGTCTCCCATGAGCAGGGCAAATATTTAGACAGGAAGTCAGCAGCAGGCCCTGAATCAAGCCTGCTGGGATCAGAAGTTTTTGGAGTGGTCACATGGTTGTCGGAGTGACTGACTGACTTTCCTAATGAAGGAATCAGCGCTGATTAAAACAGACAGCATTTTAGAGATGCGATAATTATTTTGTGTTTGTGAATTGCAAGTATTTAACCTGGGTAGGCTACATAACGCGCTCGGATGCTAGCTCTATTTGGTACTGAACTCTGGGGAGAAGCTCTGAGCTGAGGCCTGTGTGTAGCTCTGAGACTCAAAGAGGATGTAAAGGCCTCAATATGCTTCTGCGTCTCCGTTTTCGGGTGGGCGGGCTCACGGATACGCACGGATACACACGGATAGACTTCGTTTATAGTTCTCCGTAGGCTGTGAGTGCCGAAAACAATTCACCGCCAGAAGAGTAACCTAGGTGGCGCTGCACTGCGATGCTAGCTATAGGTTATCGAAAACTCGGAGCAAATTTACAAATGAGCCGTTTCATCAATAAAATATGCAGTTTCAGCGACTACACTGCCCATTTCTCGTCACATTTGAATTCAAATGCCGATTTACATGTACTGTTTAGCTGAAATATGAATTGTAAAAACCGCTTCGATCTCTTTGGTGATGTTTGTGATGCTAGCTGGAAGGGCAGCCTGCTTTGACTGGGTGTGCAGTGAACATTTCTGGGGGGTTATTATTATGATTACGGAAAGGGATCGTATATGTTTTTATATTGCTACCATTTTAGAGACTGCTTATCGATCCGAGTGTTAATCAGGCGCGGAGCCAGACGTTGTAAACATTCCGGGTTTAGCCCAAACCAACAACGTATTGGGGCTTGATTTGCAAGAACGCGACGCTGAGCGCCTCCACGGTACTTCCACATATTAAAATAGTGCTGCTGCCAACGAATAATGCGCCTAATAATATGGTGCCTGCACTGCAATGTCATGGCGGGCTGGACCAAATGATTTTTCGGGCTGCATATGGCCCGCAGGTCGGACGTTCCCCACCCCACCCCCCGGTCTTGTTGGTCACGGCAACCCATAGCGGCAACCCCGCCCCTGACTTCTTAATACGGACCAATCACAGCCAAGGGGGTCTCCGTCGCTCTCCGTCGCTCTGCGTAATTTCGATGGATAGTTAGAAAATTCAGGAGGTGCACGTCAATCCGTCAAAAGCTCTCGGAGGGCTGACGGAGAGCACGCAGAGGGCGTTCGACGGAGACGAGGGCGTTCCCCTCTGCGTTTTTCGAAAAACGCAGAAGCATAATTAGGCCTAAATGCGAATGACAAGAGATATAATCCAGTTTGAGAATGTTTACTGACCAGAAAAATGATTAAATTACATTTTGTCACATGGTAGAAAGTGTGCTCCCATGCTAATGAAGTTCTAAAAAAATAAAAAATCCACGATGTCACTTTGTCTGAAAGGGAGCTTTGATAATGTACATGCACTTGTTTTGTGCTCTATGCTAATGTTTCCTAACTGAACATCGACTCACACTATTGAGCCCGTACCCAAGGATTTTACTACAAAAGGTTATTAAAACATTGATCGCTTTAATCAATTAAAATGTACAATACCTTCCTCATTTCTATATATATGTCTATATATACACATATACTTTCACCTTTTATCTGAGAAGTACAGAGCAATAACGTGGTCTTGATCTGGTCTTGCATGGTGAACAGTCCGTTTAGTGCGATGAAATAACTAGCTTCCCTGACCATACAGTAAACTCCTTTACAGACAAACATACATAAATATCCCACAACTATATTCCATAGCTTTAAACAGATAGAGGGAGACATCTTGTGTTGTGAAAGACGCCTCCATCCCAGGGGCTTCTACCATGCCCCTTCTACACACTGGCCCATCTCTAAACATAAACAGAAGACAAACACACTGCATCTCTTCTTCTTCTTGTGCCATTGTCTTTCTTTGCCAACACTGATGGGATCATCTCCTGGGCTGTGGTCTCGAAGCGCTACGGCTGAACTCTACAGGAGACGAGGAGAGGAAGGCACTTTGATATCGCTGAAATGCACAGCAGCGCGCTCGCTATGGTTACGGTCCAGACGTCTCCGTGGAGGCCAGTTCCCGGGCGCCCTGGACCAGCTCCATTAGAGTGGAGAACATGGTGATGTCATCAGGCTGGAGACCCATCTTATGGATCTGGGACAGAGAGACAACAATATCAGATAACAGGCCACCTAGCCTCAACTCATCTCAGAGGGGTGTGTGTGGGGGTGGGTGGGTGTGTAGTGGGTGTGTGTGGGGGTGGGTGGGTGTGTGTGTGTGTGGGGGTGGGTGTGTGTGTGTGTACCTGCTCCCCCAAGTACTCCACGTCCATCGCCAGCTGCAGGCGGATCTTGCTGTCGTCGGTGGGTCCTCCGTTGGCAGCCGTGGTGCTGCTGGGGGCCATCTTCCTGGCCTGCTTCAGACGCTTCAGGCTCTCCTCCATCTTCTTCACCGAGCTCAGCACGTCCGAGATGGTCTCAAAGTACCTCCGCACACACACGCACACGCGTCACTCCACTGTTGTGTGTGTGTGTGTGCGTGTGTGTGTGTGTGTGTGTGTGTGATCCTCCTACCTGTGAGTGCAGTCACACAGGGTGACCCGTAGCCAGCCCTGGGCCACAGAGGGCTTCACCAGGTCTTTGGAATCACACAGCAGCTGGTGCAGCGGACGCAGTGCGTTGTCCATATAAGCTGATGCTCGGCTGGGCACTTCCTGTCCAGAGAGGAAGAAGGACACCGTTTCAGGCACGTGTGTGAGTGTGTGTGTGTCAGGGATGTGTGTGTTTCTCAGTGAGCTGATTGTGTAGGTTTGAGACAAGGCACAAGCGCTGCGTACTCGGTGACAAAGTTAGGACCGGTGTGAGCACAGAGTACGTGTGCCTTTATGCACGTGACGATGACCGCACATGTTTGTGTGACCTGCTGACCTTGTTGGTCCTGCGGTACAGGCGGGGCACCTCGGAGGCACTCTTGAGGAAGCGACAGCTGCGCTCGGTCAGGTGCTGGGTCATCCTGGCGTCCAGACTGGGGAGGCAGGCCGACAGGCTGGCCTGGGAGTCTTGCAGCGCCTCTGGGGAACGAGAAGCAGGAACACTGGTCACCATGCTGCTCAGGTGTGGAGATCTGACAAGTGCACGCGTGTTTAGATGTTTTGGCTCGGTACCTTCAATGATGATGAAGTTCTTGAAGCCGATGGCTTCCATTCTCTGCCTGATCATCTCTGAAACAACTGGGATCTGACAGACAGACAATGTATTCATTGAGACTCAAAACATTATACATGTGTGTGTGTGTATATATTATATGTAATTACTGGTCCTGTGTTGACTGTTGTAGGCCATGCATATTGCAGTTCTGTTTGGAGCTTACCTGTTCCTGTAGCTTCTCCACATCAGAGGCAATGTAGACCAGCTGCTTGGTAGAGAGGGAGGCGGGGCCACCACTCTCACTGCCTCCGTCATCCTGAGATGTGCGACTGGACGTGGAGGAGGCGGAGCTAGGGAGGGGCCTCACCGGGTCTTTATTTACTTCAGGGGGCGTGGTTTTAGTCAGCACCTATCAGGATTCAGCAGGATCATTCAGTTCATCATCAACTTCAGCTTGAACGAAAGCCCTATTGAGCAATACTACAGTATAGATGTGGGAGTGTGGGTTGCCAGGTTGGTAGTGTTTACCTCTGTGAGGAACCTGGCATAGCGTGAGTAGAGCTGCAGGGTGAGCTTCCAGAAGCGGTGTGCCAGAGGGGCTAGGTAGACCTGGTCAGCCCAGCACCTGACCAAGCTGGACCACAGCACCTGGGACACCTGCAGGTGATAGGAGCTACCCACTGTGTGTGTGTGTGTGTGTGTGTGGAGTGTGTGAGTGTGTGTGTGAGGTGTGTGGGTGTGTGGGAGTGTGTGTGTGAGTGAGAGAGAGAGAGAGAGGGAGAGTGAGAGAGATGAGAGAGAGAGAGAGAGAGAATCAGTGACACCGATTATATAATCAGTGACACTGAAAAGAAAGCCCAAGGTATACCTGGTGCTGCTTCTAGCCCATCGGTTATAGCATTCTCCAGACTCCCGGCTATCTCCTTGTACCTGAGACACACACGTGTATTTCCTTATCAAAAACAACGGGCACAACAAGTTGTTCAACATTCAGCCATACTGGAAATACCAGCACACAACGGTTTCCTGTATCTGATGTAAACCTATTGCGAAATGTGTGGTATGCACATGAGTGTATGCGTGTGTGTTTGTTTGTGTGTGAGTGTGTGTGTGTGTGTGTGTGTGTGTGTGTGTGAGTGTGTGTGTGTGTGTGTGTGGGTGCTGACAAACAAAGCAGGGAACAGAGTGTTCAGCCTTCATGTTGACTCCACAGAGATCAATAACTCCTGATCAGGACAGAATGGTTTCTGTGGAGTGGAACCTCTGTAGAGCTGCTGGAATAACTACCATAGATGAACCCCTCTCAGATCTTTAAGTGGGGCCAAAGGCACAAACAGGTCCTACTCTGTGACATCAGTCATTCCTCCAAAAGTGTTAGAAGAGTACGTCATGAAATGGCCCGGGGTCCTTGACCACAGAACAACACGGCCTGACTCATGTCGACTGGACGTAAATCAACCTATATCAACAACCTCTGGCACATTATGACTCACATCCTGCTCACATCATTGCATCACCGTGGAGAGTTGCTCTAATCTCCCCGAGATTGTTTTGAAAAAGCCCCAACTGCCGTAAATACTTTTTCTGCAGACATTCTTTAAGTTACCAGCACCGCCAAACACCATGCAGGAACACAAAGAATATAATCTGTTACATCCAAGCCATTTATGATCATTTTGGATATGACAGCACTTATTTGTGACATCCATACATGCCCACCCCTAAGGCCTTCAATAGGGGCTAGGAGGCAGTAGGAGGTTCAACAGGGGCTGATGTAGGGATGTGTGGCATGGAGAGTAGGGTGAAACAGTGTCCCTCACCGCAGCTGAAAGTAGACCGGAAGGTTCCACTTGTTGTGGAAGCTAATGTAGGAGGGGTGGGCTCTCAGTCTCCTCACACTGGCCTGGGAGCCGCACTGACGCTCGAAACGCCGCACAAACTCCATCGTGACAGAGTACCGCTGTGGACAAACACAGCCAATGGTTAGACAACAGTTTTAGAGATCCTTTGATATCATAGGGGACAGAAGAAATGTACTGGTGAGAGTACTTCCTGTACCTCGTAGAAGGTGTCAGGGTTTCCGGGGTTGAACAGAAAGGATATCCTCTCCTCTATGGCTCTGATGATCTCTGGCCAAACAGAGTTAACCAGGAAGTCATAGCCAGGCACAATGTCTGCTTTGTCACTGGAGGAAGAAAACAAGATTTCACTAACAGGCAAAACTCAGGAGGACATACCTGAATTAAAACGTATTAAAACATGTATATCTGACTGCAGAGCGAAGACTGCACGACCCTTGCTACCACCTACTATGTCGCTAACGTCACAAGCATCATTATCATTCTAATGCACATGGCGTCCTGTGTTAGTGGCCGTGTGTGGCCTTGCTCCTGCATCCTGGGGGGGGGGCGTGTGTGGAAGCCTACCTGGAGATGGCTCCTCCCGTCACCTCCCGGAGCAGCCTGCAGTGGTGGGGGACAAACTCCAGCAGCTTGGAGAACATCTGCTGCAGCCCGCTGGGCCCTGACTTCACGAGCTGCTCCACAATCACCTGGAGGACACGAGAGGAGAGGGGGGGGCATGTTGAACACTCTTTGAAATGTAGAGAAAAGTCCCAGGTTGAACTCCTCGCCCGACCACTTTCAGTTGCCTCAATGCTTTTTTGTGTGTGTCTGTCACCAAATTAAGAATGCAAACACAACCACACAAGAGAACGACATATCCGATGTGCAGGACACACTCAATGTGTTTCGGAGAGGGTGTCAGGACTCCCACACCGAAGCAGAGGCTTTCGGTCTCGACCAGTGGAGAAGGATGACCAAAACTTGATCAAATTGCAAGTGGTGTGCATGCGATGGTGGCTTGACTACCTCGTCCATGTAGGGCTTGACTAGGACCTGTCCCACCAAGGCCTCCGCGTCGCGGGTCTTGTCTATGGTGGCGTACGTCCTGAGACAGTGGCGGACGATGTCCATGTTGGCCGTCTGGAGGCCCTGTATCAGCAGACCTTCCAGAGACTGCTGCAGCATGGACGTGATGCCTGCTATACGCTGCATCGACACAAACACACATGATGGTCAATGGGCTGACTCTGATAGACACAGCTGCTGTGAAACATGGATTTGTGTCGGTGCATCAGCCTGGCAATAGACTTACAGGTCTGACTTTGTCCAGCAGAGGCATGCCCTTACTCTGGACTGCATGGAACTGCAGCTGGTTGAACTCTGTGGCGATCCTCTCCAAGATTTGACCTGCCAGCAAAGGACTACAAACACGAACCCATTAACCACACGGCGGCAATCCGAGCTAAGATCTGTAGCGCCCCCTGGTGTTCAGTGAGACATACTGGGAGTGCTTTACCTGCTGATCTCCAAGGATGTGGAGTCTTTGGAGTTCTGGGAGTGAAGGATTTTCTCAATCTTCTCCACGGACCGAACCACTTGAATGAGTCTCAGAACACATATCTGGGTTAGAAAAAAAGAGGACCAATTAAGTAGACAATCTTGTTCTTCAAATACAATCCAGATTTTATGTGAGCAAACTATGTGAGTGGTGATCCAGTATCATGCGGCAGTTTCTTCCTCGTTTCTATAGATCCCTGTACTTTATCACCATGCAGTCTCACTAACCTTCTTGTTCTGCAGGTCGTTCTGTTTAGACAGTTTGTTGTCTATGGCCTGGATCACCTCATTGACAGATGACCTTAAACTCTGCAGAGGGAGATGGACAGTATTAGGAAAGACAAAGCAGATATCCAGAGAAGATTGGGAAGAGAATAAAGGTGAGCGCATACCAGAACTTCTTCTCGAAGCTGTCCCAGAGGTACAGACAGCTGGTTCAGGGCTTTGTCCATTCCAACCTGCAGAAAAAAAACATAGTAACTCACAAAAGGAATGTATGATGATTAAATGCACTGACTCCAATCAATATCATTAAATCCATCGTTATTGTACCGTCATTAACCGCCTCAATGCCAGGAATATTAACTCACCAGGTTGGTGGACAGGTTGACGAAGTCTGCATAGTCTTTGTTGATTAGCTCAACCATGGCAGTTTTGAGCAGTTTGTAATAGAGCTCAAGGTCTTCGCGCATCTCTTCAAGCTGGACATGCTTCCTGCAGTCAGCCACGAATTGGTCCACGTCGAAGTCATCCTGGGACACAGAAAGATCTGAGTCATTCTGTCACCCCGCTACATGTCTACGTGCTATGACACCATGTTGACTACCAAGCTAAAATAATGTTTTGCTATAATATACTGACTAATTGCAGAGTTATAAGTATGTGATAAAAGCTGTCTCTAATGGAAATTGAAATATATCTACTTACAGATAATCTATCTTGTGACTTTCCTTCCTACTACAAGCTACAACTACGACGAGTGGCAATGACATAAGAAAACGTCCTACCTTCATAAACACGTCCTTGTCAAAACACAAAGAATCCGGCCCCTTTGGCAAATTCATATTGTTTTCAGACGAGCAATAAACATGAATGACAGAGAGCAAGGGATGCTGATGCAGAGTTTGGGGATTTTGTGAAATAATAAAATACTTCCGCAAACATGGCAGGGCTAGCGTCAACGAAAAAAAAAGACGTAAACGTCGAGAGAAGAGAGAGCACCACCTACAGGGCGCCAAAGGGAATGCGCTGAAACGATGACAGGATTTGAGGATGAGCTGGAAACAGACACACTGATTTAATAGATATTGAGATATGTTGTTTTTGTGTGGATATTTTACCATAATAAATGTAAGCATCAAAGGCCTATCTATGTGCCAACATATATCCTACAGTTTTGTCTATACGCAGGAATTCCAAGAGATTCGTTTTTCTATTTTATCAACCGAGTCATAATTCCGTGTAATTCGACGTTTTGTGAGAAGTCATCGCTATTGGTTAGAGAAGGGGAGAGACTGGGTCAGGTGATGGAGAAGACCACTGTTCATCTTCTCCTCACACAGCCTGAGAATAAGTCGGTCCCTCCCAACCCGGATACGCAGAGGGGTAATAAATATTGAAAATCTTCAGTGTGAAGCTTGCAGGCAGCAATTCCAGTACCCAAGGTGAGGAGAGCTCCCGTAGGGTCCACGCGCTTTGAAGGGGGATAATTTGAAGTCACATCAAAGCGCCTACAGCAGGAAACGGTATCATTTTGATAACAGACAGTGGGGCAGACTAGGGAGGGTGTGTGTTGCACGGGTTCTTTCACAGTCGTGAATAGTTGCATGCAGAATACCGTGCCTTGTACCACCGAGAGCATCAACGAGCGATGGCGGAGTGTGGGAGGAAGGCGCTGTCGCTGCTTGAGGCGGCCCGATGCCGCTACGAGAGTCTGCAGATCTCTGATGACGTTTTTGGGGAATCGGGAGATGACAGTAGCGAAAACCCCTTCTACAGCACCTCAGGCGACTCCAATTCAGATAACTACACCGGGGAGGCCGATGAGCAGAGGGCAGGTGACAGTGGGAGCAATCTGAGCGGCGGAGGTCCCCCTGGCTCAGTGTCAAAGAGTCAGGCGGAGGAGGACGGATGGAGCGACACGTTGCAGGACATCACGGTGCCCCCCTACACAGACACATATGGTACGTTTTATTACAAAGGAATGAAAACGCGACTTGCAGATTGATATTTTCGTACTGTGATATCTCCCATCCATTAGGATGCTTGGAATTCCAAATCATACTTATGAATTATTTGCCAAATCACTGTGCAATAGGCTATTGGTCTGATACACACACACACACACACACACACACTGAACTATTGTCTAATGATGTGTGTTTGTGTGTGTCAAAAAGAGCAAGCTTGAAAATTAAGTCTTTTACACTGATATTTGGTTAAGAAAATAAACTACAATATGGAAATCGATGGGTCAAAAGGTGAGGAAATCATGTCTGTGTTGGTCATCCTTCCTTTAATGTCCACACAGCCTTGGTCTGCTGTTATTCAGTTGTTTTGTCGATTCTATTCCACTGTTACACTCATATGATATAGTAGGTCTTCATTGTGGCTTATGCTTGTAACTGGGCACATTTGTTATTCTGAGGCAACAGATAAGTATTGTGGAATAGATTTTTGTGGTATTAGAGTTGGAGCATGCGTGTGTGTTTGTGAGGGGGTGGGTAAAGAAAATATACTGTTCTGAATAAGTGCAAACACAAAACATCTACCTCACACTCTTTTACTATTACACTAAAATAGTGTAATAGCTATTATTATAAATGTTTTCACAATGTCTGTAACTGTGTGTTTTCATGTGCATGTACTTGTGTTCATGTGTTCAGTACATGCATGCATGCATGCATATTTGCGAGAGCTCCTTCCTGCAAGACAGAGTCGTGACAGACAAACTCTAACGCCCACACACTCACTCTTTCACCCAGAGATGTACGTTTCACTCTCCCCCTCTCTTTATCTTTCTTTCTCCCCTCATACATCTACATTTAGGGCGTAGCGTCCAATCAGTGAGTACAGGGCCGGAGATGTAATGTCAGTGTGTTTGTCATCATCGCTGCCTCCTGCTCCACATGCCCAGGGCAGCTTTACTGAGGGAATAACTCACCTGGTCTCTGCAGTGCTGCCATGAAACAACCCTGACAATCTCTCCTCACACCAAACTAACCAGACCTTAAATTGCAACATGGTAGTCTTAAAAACAAGGAAATGGATGGCAGTTGTAATCATTTGATTCATTAGGATTCAAAAATGTAGTATGTAAATGAAAAATTGTAAGTTGTGGTAACCAAGGTGTGGGGAAATGAGATGTTTAGGGGAAGTGTTGAAAGGCTACAGTGAAAGGTTGACAGGGGTTAGTATTGGATTGAGGAACAGATGTGACTGGTGATAATGCCATCCTGTCGCACAGAGATCTGGTGCCCCGTGGCACTGCGTGGCAGGCAGGCCATCTGGTAGCCTGCTTTAGCCTGGGTAGAGAAGCCTTGGGAGGGTTTGGTCTGGACAGGAACCAAAGACAGGGGGGGCACTTAGTTCTGTCCACAGAACAGACAAGGTACACCTGGTGTGGGTATGTTCAGGGATCAGGGCTATGCTTTAGGACTGGGGCTGGGCTCTTGAAAGACCAATGGGCCCTGAAAGGAAGTGAGGTAAGCCTGGCCTCATGACCATTTAGGTGAAATTATCAAGCAACCATCTTGTTGAACCATTACCATTCATACCTCAGTCCTGCTGGGTGTTAGGGGTTGTGTCTGGACCGAGGCCCCCGGCTCGCCCATGAGGCAGGAACACAGGAGGTGACAGGTGCTGTTCTAGCTGACAGCACATGCACACTGAATCTAAACATGGTCAATATAACTCTCAGGTGGCTCCATTTGTACAGTGCTGTACAGGTGTGTGTGTGTGTGCCTGCATCAGATCATGTTCCCAGACCCTGTCAGTCATCCATGCTAGCAGCAATGCAAGCCTCTGTTGACACACTGAGTGGTGTGTCAGCAGGTGTGTGTTAGTTTGTGGTGTTTGGCTGAATGAGTGTCTGGAACAGGACTGGTCCGGGTTGAGCTTCACAGGGTCTGCTCCATGTTCCAGCCATTAGGCACCAGATCGGACAACACACATACAGCAAGGCCGTGGACAGATGGAGAGATGTAAATAGATGGAAAGATGGACAGATAGACAGATGGACAGAGAGGGTGTTGAACAAAAAAACTACGGCAGGACGGACACTTCCGAGTTGGGAGTTCGGCTCGACAGATTGAAATCTGGGTTTGAGTTGTGTATCCAGATCTGCTGACTGCCTCTACAGTGTGTGACAGAAGGTTTCCTTGGGGACAGCTGCCACGCTGACATACATAAATCATGACCCTGTGGAGAAGGCCTATGGAGGAGGCCGCAGTCTCGTGCTGTGGGACAGTGCAGGCGGATTGAAGCTGAGGACGTGTCGTTTGGTAGTTGACGTGTTTCTGAAGTTCTTCATGCGGGATGGGTCAGCCAGGGGCACCACCCTCTTCTTTTCAGACACGATCATGAATCATGGATTATCTGCCGGAAATCCCTGGAGAGTAAAGTGAAATAGGACCATGATGTGGATTACAGATGCGTCCTAGTGGGTTATGTAACATTTGTATGGTGATGAAGCTTTCACGTTAGTCTCTATCTCTTCACCAAGACTGGCGTTGCATATCTCCTCAAGCCATGATCCACACACTCACCACTCACCACTCACACATTCACCAGTCATACACTCACCACATCACATGCTGTGTTTTAGATGGTTCCACAGTTTGAAATATGTTTTTATGTGACTATTTCATATTAGATGCATTTTAGAAAAGGTCTATATAACCCAATGTATTTTAATATCCTCTTATAAGAGTAGTATTGTCATTCCACATTTGTGTAATAACACTATTCTACATTTATCATCTGGATATGAACCCCACAGTGTAAATACTGAACATGAGTACTACTGTGGGTTTAAGTCTACTGTATCTGCAGTACTTGCAGTGAATGCTTAATGAATCCTTTTTTTTCTCACAATATCTTAAGAAGAATTATTTCATGAAATGTTTAATTCTCTGAAAGGGAAGATATGGATGAGTGTAGCTCGGGGGACATGACAAATGTAATCATTTTTATGAGGAACCTTTCCGAAGGGCATGAAACTACTTAATTTCCCCAGAAGTGCTGCTCATTTTGCAGTTATATTTAGGTCACACATCCCCAATTATGTTTTACTGAAACTGCAGTCACACTGTATTTCATATGTTGCTTTCATGTTGTAAACCTGTAATGGGTTGGAGAGCTGAGGTTAGGAAGGTTAGGGTATACTGTGTCTAACTGCTGCTGGAGCTGTTATTTAACCTGGGATGCATCACGTGTACTTAGTGGAGGAAGAAGAGCCCTCATTGGAACTGTTTGGTTATTGTAGTTGTGGTCCGTTGTGAAATCCTTGTTTCCGCCGGGTACCTAATCTAGTTGGCACAAAGTTGAAGAGAACCTGGCAGTAGTCCGCATCGCTAATTATTATCACCGTCTGGTCAAGCAGCCAAGATAGTCTTCCAGGCATGCAGAGCTGGAAAAGGACATTTTTGCAAGTTCTTGAAAACAATTATACTGGCAGTAACTCATTAAGTCAGGAATTGATCTGAAGTCCTTTTTCTCTCTGCTAACAGTATCTGACCACCAGAAGAAACTTGGAATACAAAGGTTTGCGTCCGGAGCACCTTTCTGTTGCCTCAAGTGTGTTCAAACATGTACCCTATACACCAGTCAATAAGAGAATCATGTTCTCGCCTTGGGTTGAGGAGCATAGACTGTATGAGACACTCAAATCAATACACCACTATTGAAAGCAGGAAGGCTTCTTTGATTGGACCAATGAGAGTTGCCAGGCTAACTGTTGAATCTCCCTTTTTTGCTTCAGGGAGACAGATAGTGGTGATGGCAGTATGGTTGCTGTCACATTCGGTCAATGTGAACCACAGCCTACGGCTCATAAATGACCTACAACCATCCAAGAAACAGAAATTAGGATGTTATTTTCTGAGCTGTTCTTTAAGAAGCTGCTGAGCTCAGCTGTGCTAGTGCACAGTAACTCTGAGATGTGAATGCAGCTGTTAGGTAGCAGGTTGGACAGGGTATGTTTGCTTGTGCTCAGCATTTTCTTAGGGATGCAGTCTTATTGTAGTCAAGACTGAATTGAAATGACTAATTCACTCTGCTTTATGACGCTTCTCTTGTCCTTGGGTATACAACGTATAAAATGCAAGACAGAATGGTGAACACACCCCTTAATAAAATGCATGGCATGCAGATACATTTCTGGCCGACTGGCAGTGGATTTCAATGTAATATTTCTATTATAATGCCCACAGCCACTCACGCTAACTGAATCAATAAGGTTTGAATCTCCCTACTCTCTCATCACTCTTCAGGCCCCGCCCAGAAAATGTCCGCCACCTCCTCTGCATTGGATTTTTTCCAGCTCTTTGTTCCTGACAATGCCATCCAGAACATGGTGACTCAGACCAACATGTATGCCAAAAAGTACCAGGAACGCTTTGGCATCGATGAGGGGTGGCGTTCCGTCACTGTTGCAGAGATGAAGTCCTTCCTGGGTAAGAACATATCGTCATATTACATCAAACATCTTGCATAAAATCTAAAATAAACAATGACATAACTACAGCTCAAATAAAAAAACTCAAATGTTCTTCTTCATTCAAACATTGACCCATTTCACACTACATTTGACCTATTTACTATGATAAACGTAACATGAGGTTGCTCATGAGAATATTACAACATGCACCAAACATCGTTCCAAACGTAACCTGGTCCTGACTGGGCCTGCAGGGTTCATGACGTCCACCAGCGTGCAGCGCTGCGAGTCGGTGCTCAGCATCTGGAGCAGCGGCTTCTTCAGTAACCGCAGCATCGCCCTGAAGATGAGCCAGGCCCGCTTCGAGAAGATCCTCAAGTACTTTCACATCGTGGCCTTCCGCTCCAGCCAGGGCCAAGGCAGCCAGGGCCTGTACAAGATCCAGCCCTTCCTGGACTCCCTGCAGCAGTCCTTCAGCTGCTCCTTCAGACCCTCACAGACACAGGTGGGTTACACACACACACACACACACACACACACACACACACACACACACACACACACACACACACACACTGCATGAACCATTATCTGTCTGAGTGAACATGATCCAATATGAGTCCTCCTGTTCAGTGTGAACTGATTTTCCATTAGGCAGCAGTGAGATGTGTTTAGTAACTGGGTTGTTAAACACAGAGACCCAGATTATGTTCAGAAAGATGCCAAAGCACAGTGAGTGAAGTTGTCACTAAACCTGCTTTGGCTGAGTGACGTGAGCCAGATCCTCGAGCGCCAGGAGGATTCTCACACAGATGGACTCCTGGCAAGGTTCTCTTCTTTGGAAGTAGGACAGACCTTCTTATTTGTCCGATTTCTATTCCAGCAAGGAAATGGGCTACACTAAAATAAATATTCAGAGAATTCACAAGGATTTATTCACCACTGTCAGAGTGGAGAGGAGCTGGGGGCTTCGCTCTCTTCTCTCTCTGTATGTCTTCGGGAGAAAATGTCCCCCATCTCCAATGTAAATATTCAGTTTTCTCTGACAGTATGTCAACCTCCTGTTCTGTGGTCCAATGAACACCTCAAATCTCAAGGCTTCACTTCAGACAAGGTAGTTCACTGAGAGAGCTCATTATCTGGAGTTTCTACTTTTACCATTTTGGACTGAAGACAGCGAGGGAGGAAGAAAGAAAGAAATAAAGAGAGAGAGAGACAGAGAGAGAGGGAGACATAGAGACACAGAGAGAGAGAGAGAGAGAGAGAGAGAGAGAGAGAGAGAGAGAGATGGTGTGGATGTCAAACCACACTGATGACATAAACATTTGGAAAAGTGAATCAAAATGCCAGAAACAATTCTGCTTAGCTTTAAGTTTAGTAACCCACTTTTGTTGACAAAATATGTTGTTGTCACACACACCCACTCAAACACACACACCCACACACTCACACACACACCACACATACAACCACTCAAACACATACACACCACACATATACAGGTTTCTGTGGATGGATGTGAGAAATACAGTAGCATGCAGTATACGGTATATATTTCTCAAGACCAGAGAAAGATATCCTGTCGACCTCATCATCTTCCAGTTCCCCAGGTAACACGGCTGAACTCAATATCATGTGATTTAGGGTGTGTCAGATACAGACCCGAGGGGACTAAATGGTGAGAGCACACACACACACATCTGCACATTAAGGTAATGTGCTGTGCTGTGTGTGCTATTGGCCCTATAGGTTCTCCATGAGCCTCTGATCGATGAGGACCCTGTCTTCATCACCACCTGTACAGAGAGGGAACTGAGGAAGAGGAAGAAGAGGAAGTTCAGCCTCTGGGTCAGGCAGTGCACCTCCACCGGCTTCATCTGCCAGGTACATCATGCCGTGTGTGTGTGTGTGTGTGAGGGGAAGAATGGAGAGATCCTGTGTCCCCTGCCGGCATCTCATGTGTTTGTATGTGAGTGTGTGTGAGAGAGAGAGAGAGAGAGAGAGAGAGAGAGAGAGAGGGAGAGAGAGAGAGAGAGAAAGAGTGAAAAGAGGATTCTTATGCAGTGCCCTTGCTGTACCTTGCCAACACAGTGCAGCCACCTTCAAGTACCCTCTGTTTCCTCCCAGGCTTACATAAGACAGCTGCTCATCTGGGGCACGGCATTGCACCATGGCAGGGAACGAGCCATCTTACTGACACACATGCATAGAGCCCCACCACACACACACACACACACACACACATACACACACTGTCTGGTGTTTCCAGTCAGTTCAACTGTCTTCCTTTGCTGCTACATTGCTTTCACTTAGTGAAATGTTCCACTGGGAACAAATTAAGAAACAAATAAAGGAAAATGAGGGTAATGGGATGGCATTAGTAGAGCAGGGGTCAGGAGCTGAAGCAGACAGAGAAGGGCAAACACACCACTTAACAGGATTGCTCCACCAGAGTGGGGGTTTAATACGCCAGATCAATTCTGGACAGGGCTGGGGGAATGGAGGCCAGGGAACAGGGCTGGGGGAATGGAGGCCAGTGAACAGGGCTGGGGGATTGGAGGCCAGGGAACAGGGCCGGGGGAATGGAGGCCAGGGAACAGGGCTGGGGGAATGGAGGCCAGTGAACAGGGCTGGGGGAATGGAGGCCAGGGAACAGGGCTGGGGGAATGAAGGCCAGGGAACAGGGCTGGGGGAATGGAGGCCAGGGAACAGGGCTGGGGGAATGGAGGCCAGGGAACAGGGCTGGGGGCTGAGCATGAGGCTCTGGGAGCTTGGCGTCGGGGTTTGGCGTGAGTTTGGGATAATTGGGGCTGGAGGACCAGGCTGAGGGTGGGAGATGAAGGTTTGTTTCCCAGGCTGAAACTGGGGGACTGAACTAGGGGAGGACAAGAGTGACGTAAGGGGGAGGGGGGGGTGAGCATAGCCACGCATCCAGTGGACGGCTGGAAGTCATTCACCCTGTCACTCCTTTGTGGTTCAGTGGAGCGAGACTGGTAGCATCACAGACTCAGGCTCTATAGGACCCAACTCCACTCTGTCTTGTCTGGCCAAATAGGACCGCTGGCCCTATCACTTCAGAGGCATTCAGTCAAGTGTCATTTTTCATTTAACAATTGAATAATATTGAGATTTTGGATATTATGCCCGCTAACAATCAATAACCACAAACATCATTTTGACAAAACCATGTCTTTCATAAGAGATTAGCTGACTTGAAATGATCCTTCATGTGGTGTCCTGTTCTGTCCTCCTGGTCCAGATCTACGTCCACCTGAAGGATGGTCAGGGGGTGGACGGTCTGGCCGCGCTGAAGAACAAGCCACAGCTGCACAGCATGGTGGCCAAGCAGCTGTGTCAAAACCTGTCCGGACGTAACGCTATCGTGTTCACAGGGCCCAGCATCACCAGCCTCAACCTCTTCCAGGAGTTCCAGAAACAAGGTCGCCATTCACCCCCCCCCCACCCCCTCCCCCTCTCTCATCCTCTCCATCACGCTGTGCCTTTTCATTCAAGGTGACTGTCCCTGGGTGTCTTTGTGGCCCTTCCATGACACTCACTTTGGTTCTTCTTGGTTTTCTCCCTCTGTCTGCCTCCCTCCTTCCTTCGCTCCCTCTCTGTTTTCTCCCACCCCCCTTTCATCTCTGTGCAAGATATCTCATTCCTCATCTCCACTTCCTCCTAAAGCCCCTGCTGTTTTAATTACCGTGTGTAAACACCTCCGGCTAGCAAACAGGAGGGTGAACTGAGCAGGCACTAGGACCGTGACCTTGAAACAACCCTGACAGCATGCTGACACACTGATTCCAGAACCAGTGGACTAGTCCTCTTCTGAGGATCTTTAGGAGTGGACCTCTCTCTGATCCCAGTGTTAGATTAGAGATTATAGACCAACAGATTAGAGTTTGGTGAGTGAAGGAGACTGAGAGGTACTGAGAGGTACACACACACATACACACACACACGGAAAACACAGACACACACACAGAACACACATATACACACCAAGACAGAAGGAGACAAACAAAGAGGTTCTTATCTAAAGCTGTAGCCTGTAGCCTTGGAACTGACGCACAAACACACAGACACATGCACATGCTAACACACACAGACACATGCACAGGCTAACACACACAGCACAGATATGAATCACTTTCCACCCACAAATATCAGCACCACGGTTGTCTATAGTCTGATAATCAGAAGATAAAGACGAGAGAGAGGAGGAGAGATTTGTCCTTTGTGAGTCCTCTTCGTCTCACCCCTCCTCCTCCTTCCCCTCCATCATCAAATTATAATTAGACCACAGATGGAAACTGTCATTACCACAGTCCCTTTAGTTTAATTCTTAACAGGTGTGGCATATTACATTTACCTTTTGCTTTTCTTCCTGTCTGTCAATCCATCTGTCTCTCTATCTGTTGGTTGTCTGTCTCTCGGTCTGTCTCTCCATCTGTCTGTCTGTCCATCTGTCTGTCTGCTTGTCTGTCTGTCTGTCCACCAGAGATCTACTGCTGCGGCCTGCTGAGCACCAGGAAGAGTGACTGCACGGGCCTGCCCCAGGGCATGCTGGTCGGCACCTCCACTCCCCAGCAGCGTGGCCAATCCTGCACCATGATGAGAGGGAACATGTCCCTGATCAGCTGGTACAACAAGGGCCACTTCCGCTTCCTCACCAACGCTTACTCTCCCACCCAGCAAGGTAGGCAGGTCTGGGGGGCGGGACAGGGAAACAGTACTGCCCACACCCACCCTTAGTGTGCTCTGCTGCCCAGAGCTCGGTGTGAGTGTCTTCATCTGTGTGTGTGTGTGTCTGTGTGTGTGTGTGTGTGTGTGTCTGTGTGTGTTTCAGGGGTGATCATCAAGAGGAAGAGCGGAGAGATCCAGTGTCCCCTGGCGGTGGAGGCATTCGCTGCTCACCTTAGTTACATCTGCAAGTACGACGACAAGTACAGCAAGTGAGTACCAGAGCCCCTCCAGGCCTACAACACTCCAGCCTGCTGACAGACGCTAATCCTGTCTGGCCATCACGACATGGTCAAAGCAGAATTCTTGTCTGCAAATGCATTTTTGTATTTTTTTCTTTCTTGTGTTATCGGTTTTCTTCTATGGTAGACAGCTTTCAGTCGATTCAGATGCTTGTTGCCTAGTAACAGTGCGGTCAGGTCAGAAAACACGTAGGATCTCTTTTATATCTCAACTTGCTGGAATGCTCTGGAACAAGCTGCTCCCTACCTCTTATTTAGCCAATCAAAAATACCACCTACTTGAGTGGAGCCAATTAGATGTGCCACTCCAACTCCGTCTAGACAATCTGATCTTTTCACTTCTGACGAACCAATCAGTGTGTTTGTTTACTCCCCTCAAGGTACTTCATCTTCCACAAGCCTAACAAGACGTGGCAGCAGGTGTTCTGGCTGACCATCAGCATCGCCATCAACAACGCTTACATCCTGTACAAGCTGTCCGACGCCTACCACGTCAAGCGTTACAGCCGGGCCCAGTTCGGAGAGAGACTGGTCAGGGAGCTGCTGGACTTGGACGAATGTTCCCCCACACAGTGAAGCAACAGGCTAAGACCCACACTGTATAATACACACTTTTAGTGTTCTGTATATACCAAACATACATGTTATGTTCACTCACTCACACACACCCACACACCCACAGAGCATATTCGCACTCTACTGTACTATCTTTCGTTCTCTCTCTATATCACGCAAACACAGATAGACAGATGTGCTTTCCCGCTCGTAGTCTTAGGTGTTTCACACCAACACACATTGGCACACACTGTTGCCCCGTGCAAACACGCCAACAAACACTGACACACAGGCACTTTCAAACACACACACGCACGCACATACACACACTCCTCCCATGCTGTAGAAACTAAACACCGCCCCCTGGGAGACCGGGAGAGTCGGCCCTCTCTCTCCTGTCTGACCTGTATCTGCTCTGTTCCCAGAGAGATCCCACCCGACACACGTCTCTCTACACCAGAGGCGTTGTACAGATAACCTGCCTCAGTACCATTAGTGTGACAGGCTGCATGACTACAAGCATAATAATGTACTCTCGTTCAGTGTGCTGAGGAAAAACATTGTATTTTATCATCTTTTGTCCATCTTGTGGAGATGGCTGGGTGGAGTGCTGATGTATATAATCCATGACTATTAGCCAGTCATCCAGGGAGCTACATCTGGTGTCACAGCTATGCGTCCTAAAGAGTCAATACTATATGACATGGGAGACTATGATAAGTCCAACTAAGATAGAATCTGTCCATAGACTGGAATGGACTCGAGTCTATCTGGCTCTCATGCACTTTCCATCTCCATGGTCTTGCACGTAAGAGATTTAACAATAGTTCCTTGAAATGTTTACTAGATATCGTCTGTAGCTTTGGTGGGAAGTCCTATTAACGGTAACATTCCGCCCCTAAATATGATCAAATGTGATAGATCAATCAGAAAACATAATTAGTCTAAATATGCATCCTCTGACTCTGAGCAGCACTAAACAGAGATGAATAAGTAGAATACACTTTAGAATAACCAATGTAGAAAACCAAATGAATTCATAATATGAAAAATATTTATATGATGAAATATAATATCTAAAACATTTAAAAGATAAATGGATCAAGCTCATATCGATGATTCGATCCGATATCACTTCGAAAATACAGAAGATTGTGATCTTTCACCTTTTCTTTTTCTAATGCACCATTGTCGTTGTTGTGGTAGTGTACTGTATGTTTCTGTGACCCACTGTCTGTGCACTGTTATTCTGTTCAAAGTAACACTGTTTAAAAGCTTCCCCATCGTACAACACTCACAACTTATACATCCAACTACTATTAAAGACAGCAGATTCCATATGGATTAGAGATAATAATGACTTTGAGAAGGACCCTAAATGAGTATGAATATCATATGAATTAATGTTGCAGTTACTGTATATATCTCAAGTCTGGGATTGCTACTGCACAGCAGAAGCCTAGCAGAAGCCTAGCTGTTGCTAGGCAATGTGTTTAAGGAAGTGTGGAGGCCACGCTGGTGATCAGGAAGGAGCTGCAGTAGACCAGGGGAGGTCTGCTCAATCACACATATATTACTGCTCTCTCTGATCCCACACACACTCATACACACACACACAAACACAGGAACACACAGACACGCACTCACACACTTGTATTTAAAGCAGCTGTGTTTGGTAGGTTCGGCTTTATGTAAAAGTGTAGTTTCTAGTTTGGCATCCCAGACCTAATGCACCCGTTACAGTCAAAATTATTTGATGTCTTTTGATTTCCATAGGGAATTATTGCTCTCCTAATCAGTTAGAATTCATCAAATTTTAAGGTTTTATTCTCAGGTTGAAATCTAATTGCTCAATATACAAATTTCATTTGAGGCTGAAATGACTAGCATTTAGTTTATGATTTCACAGATCAGCCATATCAAATATGTTCTCAGTGCCTTTTCAAGAAGTCTGCTCTTAAGGTTATGATATTTTATGTCAGTCTATGGCTTTTAAATCCAGTGGGTGGTGGTGGGGGGGTGGCGGGGTGAAGTACAATAAGTAAATAGTAAAAAGACGAGCAAAAAGGAGTATGTGTGACAGACGGTTACTATCAAAAGACGACAGACGACAGACGGTTACTATCAAAGACGACAGACGGTTACTATCAAAACGTCATGCAATGTTAATGATCATATGACTATCCGGCAGTCAGATTCAATGTCATCAATCAGATGATAGATATATTGTTTCCATATGCAATCCCAGCGCTCTCTCTTGCCTGAGGTCTCCTCTCTGGATCTATCTTAGTACCTCTGTACTGCTGTTTTATTGGCTGACAGTGAGCAAAAAGATTGTTAAATTCATGAGTTATGTTCATGGCTAGCCTTTCAACCTATTAGCATACGTCATCATTCTGTCTCTCCACTGGATTTACTGCTGGGCTTAGACCTACAAACAACACTATACAGACAGCAAGTCTGTCACTCATAACGCACCAATGCTCCGGCCCCCACTACCCAATTAGCACCCCTATTGGAGAATCTAGACCTGCATGCCAATTAGTGCTCCTTTCCTTTGGGTGTGTCTCAATAGTCTGAATCGACTTCCTCTCCTTGTTGTTTTCCTTTCAGTTTGACTAGACAGGTGGAACCTTCTTACGGCCTTAACCTACCTGGGGTTTCCAGATCAGTGACAGTGAGGGGAGACAAGGAAAGGGAAGCACCTTCATGTGCTTGGTCAGGTGGTCTTATGGTACAAGTAAACAATGTCTGTCACACCATGTTGTAACGCAGCTTGCAGCCTTCCAGATTCAACTCAGCAGTCCAGTACATTAAAGCTACACACTGGACCTATTGATGATTGTCGTACTCAAATGCAATGGGAGGTCACGGGATGTTGGAAATGCCCGCTTGTGTGCCACTGTGTTCCGCTGCCTGTTTAACGGAGGTGTCCGTCGTTTCAGAGGGTGCTTTGGGCCTAAAAGACTGACTCATTCTGGATAGGAGCTGGAGAGCTTCTGATGTCATTGAGAAGATAGGGCCTTAGGTGACCTCAGGGCTTCATAAAAGTAGACATTCTAACGTTTATTAAGAATATGTATAAACTACGATAACCTTAAAAGGTGCTTTCAAAACACTGTTACGAAAAATAGAAGTTGGAATTTTAATGTGTTTCATCATTACAAGCTCAATAACTTCTCAGTTTTACGTTAAGGGGCGGAAATGGTTCTGTGAATGGAAATGGGCGGTTGCTAGGATGGTGTATTTAATTGTTGTGTGTCGTGTGTAAAATATCTCATGTACGTTGGACCAAAATTCCTAACGACCTAATCTAGTGATCAGTTCAGATGTTACTGTATGTAGTCAGAAAACCAACTGCAGTGTACTGATGCTGTTGATAAGAGGTTGATCGGCTAGGCCTTGACCAGTGTCTGGGGTCAGCCTCACCAAGCCACTCTCTGAATGCCCTGAGTATGTTGTTGTGTTGTGTTGATTGGTCTGTGGCTGGTTCAGGACAGTGATTGCTGTATCGTGTGTTTTCCCCTCTCTGAAGGTGTGTTGTTACGTGTTGTCTCCGCTGTGTGTGTGTGTGTGCGTATCCTCCCACGTAAACAGTGCACTAACCCAGGTCTGGTGTTGTAAATCCTATGTATCCCCACCACTTAAGACAGTTTACACCATTTTGCACACATAATAAATGTTCCTAATTTTATATGCACCAACAGTGTTCTTTGTTTGTACTGTGTGTCACACGTCTTGAAAAGAGCGGGAACTCTAGGGTTCACAGTGAAGCGGAATACAAATTAAAATGTTGGACAACACAAGGTCTAGATGAAACTCTTGGACTTGTTTGTATATAAATGCATTTATTTAAGTTAATCATTTTTTCTCATTCAAAGTTGAATTCCTGCCATATCTATAAAACAATGAACAATTAGAAGCGCTGTACAGTAGACCAACTAACTCGTCACCGCTGTTGCTTGTGTGTATATATGTACATACTGTACAGACACAATCGTACTGTATATACAAACATATACACTTTTACATTGTTACCCCATGCTAACTCCAGGCCACTTCACATGATTTTAAATTCCAATGTATCCAATTGTCCTACAGCAAACAATAGTTATTTTTTAAAGAGGAACACACCATACTAGATAATATCTCAAATTACTATTTTCACATGATTCCGAATTTGGTTTATTATCTGTAATTATGTCAATGGGCATTATGCTTGTCCCAGTCCCAATCTTGAGTACAAATATATTGACAATGCAAATCAAATAGTAAATAACTTTGGCACATTGTGCTATGTAAACATTTCATCCAATTAAAATGTGTCTGTATTTCTAGGATGATTTCTCCTCTCCCGCATCACCAGAATTAAGGAAAATAAATGGCAAACTTTCACCTAAAGGCTTGCTGACTGGTTTGCCTGTCTGTTTAAAACTGGTTGGTGTTGAAAAGAACCCAGAGCATGAATCTCTTAAACCTTTCCTCAGTTCTTCCTCTCCTCACAAGCACAGAAGGAGGAGATCTGACAGAAGAGAGGAAAGGGGGACGTCCAATAAGATGTTGAACATTGAATCAGAACATTTGGAAAGACTTCCCACCATGTGACCTTTGTTGTCATCAAATCAGACTTCCCCATTAGCCCTGCCTTTTCAGCCCAGCTGTCCTCCAAGTTTCTGATTGGATCACGCCACCTCACCGATTGGCTACTATCTTTCATAATGGAGAAGTTGGATCAGGCAACTGTGGACCAGCCCCCCCACCCCACCCCTACCCCTGCCTCTGCCCCACAACTACAGTCCCAAGGTCAGTGTGGGCTGTTCAGTTAGAGTTACCTGTGTAAAAGGGCTTTATCCTCTCTGACTAAAGCAGTTTTAGGGCCCTACACAAATATGTTATCTCTTCTTCCTTTATCCTCCCTTGGGATACATCACTGACCTGACCAGACTTTTAGAATAAAGGTGGATTAGTGCACCACTTTCACCTGTCCAGTCAAGTTGGATCAGCAGTTCTCTCACAAGGAGTATGAAAGGAAGGGTGCCTGTATAGAGTATTGGGCTCTGGGCTGACTGGAGATGAGTTTCTACACAAAAAAAACGGCAAAAGGAAAACACTGTTAGCCAAGTAGTACTGAATGAGTAGTTGGTTGCTGACTAGGTTAATCTTTATAACATGGTGGCTTGATCCTGGACACAACAAAAATATGAGCCAATCCAATTTGGTCACCTCGGCCTTCTCAGTATAGGTGGTCTGTGTCTGCTGGGCCTCATCAGTACTACAGATGTCTTGTTACAAGAGGAGGATTATGAAAGCCAAATACACAGCAATGACTCTGATGTTACAGGAAACAGGTAATCTTATTGCTTTTCTCCCTTGTGAGTCCAGCAGGGGGCAGTGTGACCCAACAACACAAAGACACTCTCCTTACAGTATGGTAGATATTAGAAAAAGGCAAGGCATCAGTCACAAAGTAGGTAAAAATACACTGACACGCTTACACGAAATAATGACAGAAATGACAGAAAAAGTCAAGAATGATGAAACACATGCTGATCTTTCTTGTCAGTAACCAAAAACGGACATTGACGTTTTCTAGAAATGGCAGATCATCCGTCATAGACCAGAATAAGGACTCTTAAGGACTCCCAAAGTACATGATGAGAATACTGTCAGACGACATCTCAAGAACACTTATAGCACAGAGAGTATGGTTCCCACTTTACTCTGTAAGCAATATCATTTGATGTACGGTAATCAAGAATACATAGAAGTACCATGGCAACACTGACACAGGAAAAAAAGGAAACAATCTTTGACCAAGGAAGTGTTTCTCACAAGGGTCACAGTCCTAGAGCAACCAGAGAGATTAGAAACAGAAATATCCATTCAATTAACCATCTTACTCATTTGATTATTCTACAATACACAAAACATTGTTTTACGGTTTGCTTGAGAGCACAACAACTGAAACATTAAAACAATTTGGACAGAGTACTGCTTTGCCAAAGAAAGAAAGAAAAACATGAAAGAAAATATACTGTATGTACTTTCTGACAGGTTGTGATGGAGGGTGGAAGAGCATAGCAACCAGTGCTGCTGCATGAGGACCTTCCAGCAGACTTGGGTCCATGTCCTGGTTGGATTTCTATGTTCTGGTCAACTCTTTGACCCGAAAAGATTCTGAAACGGTCTCACATCACATGGGACAGGAGTACAATCACACTCCGCAAAAATTATATATTTTTTTCATTTATTTGTTCATGCCATCCAACTGGCCAATCAGGGCTGAGCGTAAGTGAACATAGGTGTGCTCAGCGCAGAGCTTTCCGTTCCCCTTCAGAGAGCAGGATCAAGCCCAAACTCAAACTCCAACCTTCCACCTGCGCCCAGGTCTGCATCTCTAGGAAACCTCTGTAGAATACGTCTTTACATTCCACAACAATAGATTACTTGAGAGAAGAAAAACTAACAAAGAAATAGTCACTTCCATTTCAGGAAATATTCGGTGATATTCGGTGGAAATAAGAAAAACGTTTTAAAAAAAGTTCATCAAATTCAAAGAAACTAGGTCACCGAGTCGTTCCATTCCACCTGGATCGAAGGAAATAAAAGGTATTTTCTCTCTCCAAGAGCAGGACCAAAGATGAAACACTGAGGTATGTAGTTGGATGGAAAACATCATCTTCACTTTCATCATCATCAACACCACTACTGCCACCACCCCACCTTAGTTTACTTCCCATCCTACCTCTCTCCATAAATGGACAAGCCCCACCCCAGAAGGCGTGTATGGGGTGGGTACCAGGTGGTACAATTGGTTGGCTGCATCCCCTCCTCCCTCCCCCCAACGGCTGGAATGGAGAGGAGGTTCGAGGGGCGGAGGAATTGCAGGAGGAGGTGTGTTGCGGATGTGGTCTGCGTGTGTGTGGAGTCTCTAGGGCTGGAGATTGAGAGTGAACTTCCACTGCTGGTTGAGGTTGGAGCTGCAGACCTCCACGGTGAGGCCTCCGACCCGCGCGCTGCGGCTGTCCAGACACAGGTTGCTGCCCACGTGACGCAGCTTGGCGTTGCTCTCGATCTGCTCCCATTTCTAGAAGGTTCCAACAGAACCACGGAGGGTAGACAACAGTAAACCAGAGATTACGCACAGCCACTACTGTGCGATGATCACACCCACCAATGGAACCCTGTGTTGATGTGAGGGAATGGTTGTGACGTGATGGTGAATGTTGGGTGTCATGGTTCATGTTGGGTGGTGGTGGAACAGCAGGTGCTGGGTGTGGCAGTGGGTCTGAGTGTCTCTGGGATCGTTTGTCTGACCTGTCTGCTGTCGTTCTCCCGGCAGCCCTGCAGTTTGATTAGCGACCCTGCCGTGCGCTCCACCACCGTCAAACACAGGTCCATGTGCTTCACAGACTTGTCTTTAGTCAGGGCCCACTCCTGTTGGATAACACACACACACACATGCTTAGTAAACAAATCAATATAGTGTTGCACCACACACACACACACACACACACAAAAACAGTACACTCTCGCATACTCTCACACACACTCTCAATTCGTTTCCACTCCATTTAATTTAAAGTTGGAAGTCTCAAAGCAGGTGTGTGTGTGACCTCAGACTAGATGTGTGTGCCCACACATCCCTAGGCATACCACCCATAGTGCCACCCTAGTGAGGAACATGGATCTGACCAGTACCTGAGCCCTGATTGGTACCTGATTGCCACCGGCATTGTGACACTCGTACACGCCCACTACGCCATCAGCAAAGTGACCCAGGGTGTCCAGGCAGTTTCCCCCCTGTTGCAGCGCTCCGAAGGCGATGTCCTGGTGATCTGGAACTCTGCAGAATCACACACGTCAGGTGTACCCACGGTCCCATAGTTCAGATAAGGTCACGGTCAGGTTGTTGTAGAATCATAGCTAGTGTGTGTGTGTGTGTGTGTGTTCATACCTGAGCTCAGGGTAGACATTCTCCAGGTACCACTTGAAGGGCTTGCAGCCCAGCCTCTTCTTCATCTCCAGCCTGCTCTGGATGCTGACACACAACACAAACACAGCCATGGTCACTGACACACTCACAGCAGAAGATGTGCATGCAGAGGCCTGTCTCTGTACCAGAACAGGAATGTGTGTTGGTGTGAGGGCTGTCTCTGTATTAGAGCAGAGCTGTGTGTTGGTGTGAGGGCTGTCTCTGTATTAGAGCAGAGCTGTGTGTTGGTGTGAGGGCTGTCTCTGTATTTGAGCAGAGCTGTGTGTTGGTGTGAGGGCTGTCTCTGTATTAAAGCAGAGCTGTGTGTTGGTGTGAGGGCTGTCTCTGTATTAAAGCAGAGCTGTGTGTTGGTGTGAGGGCTGTCTCTGTATTAAAGCAGAGCTGTGTGTTGGTGTGAGGGCTTTCTCTGTATTAAAGCAGAGCTGTGTGTTGGTGTGAGGCGGAGGCGGTGTCCAGGTCTGCTGCTGAGGTACTTACTTGCCATAGGGCACGTTTCTGGCCGACGGCACGGCAGCGTAGTAGAAGTTCTTAAACTCGTCCATCCACACCTCCGCAGCTCTCCGCGTGTTCCTGAGGATGGAGAGAGAGGGTCAGAATCTGTGTGTGTGGGTGGGTGAGTGAGTGAGTGAGTGAGTGAGTGAGAGAGAGAGAGAGAGTGTATGTGTTACCGGGCAAACACAGTCCCGCTGCCTCCTGGGAAGGTGTAGGGATGCTGCTTCCTGAAGACGTGACCCACTCTGCTGCAGGGGATGATCTCCAGGCTGCCCTGACACTGCCACACACGGAACGAGATCTCTGCACACACACACACACCACCATAACAACACATACACCATGAGCAAGACAAATCACACACGCGTACATGAGACACAGCTACTATGTTCTTCTAGTCTGTTCTACTGTTCTCTCTCTCACCAAGGTTCTCTCCTCCCCACACGTCCATCATCATGTCATACTTCCCCAGCTCCTCAAAGTAGTCCTTGTCCATCACAAAGAGTCCCCCAGCTATCATAGGAGTCCTGAGAGAGAGAGAGAGAGAGAGAGAGAGAGAGAGAGAGAGAGAGAGAGAGAGAGAGAGAGAGAGAGAGAGAGATGGGAGAAAGATGTTTCTTCATGTGAATACTTAATGTCTCCTCCATTTGCAGATAACCTTTGGAAATATATAGTATTATACAGCTTGTAATCACTTCAAAACGTATTATTCCGATTATAAATTTACCACAAGAACAAGCATTAAATTACATATAGCAATTACTACGCTGCATGTAAATGAATACAAATAACCTCATTATCAACTGAGCTGATTTAAATTACTAAAATGTGCCAAAAGTGTGGTTAGTGAAGCAGTACATTAGAACAGCTTCCAGAGATAATGAATGCCCTCTGTTGTCAAACGAGGTCAGTATCTTTGCTGAAATTCCTACTTGTCATTCTTGTCTGCCGCAATATCAAGATGTCTGCTTCATCATTGCTAGGCCAGGTGTGTGTGCGAGTGCGCGCTTGTGCGTGTGTTTGTGTGTGGAATCTTACTTGATGGGAGCTATGGGGTTCCCCTGGCGAGCTCTTCTCTGCTCCAGAGTCATGTAGTCCCATTTGAATACTAGGTTCCAGTCAAACCCTAGAGAGGGAGAAGAGGAGAAGAGGAGAGGAAGAGAAGAGGAAGAGGAGCGGAAGAGAAGAAGAGAGGAAGAGAACAGGAAAGGAAGAGAAGAAGAGAGGAACAGAAGAGGAAGAGAAGAGGAGAAGAGGAGAGGAAGAGAAGAGTGCATGTGGACAAGGGGGGAAACACAGAAAAGGTTAGACTGTTGGCATCACAACTAAGGGTTCAGTCTACTGAACCACGTACTGCCACAGTAGCAGACAGTCCATACCTCAACTAGACATTTTCTCTCTTTAGCACAGTCAGACATACAGAAGTGCACACACACACACACACAAAAATACACAGGCACACACACAGGCAAACACACACACACACACACACAGTCCTTGGCTGAGTTAAAGAGTGGAATGAATCTGGATGAGGAGTGGAAAAATGCAGTAGCCTGGTTTTCCAGAGCCAGGCAGACTGTGCCCCCAACCTGGCGAGGGTAGAGAGGAAAGAGGCTGGCGGGAACAAGCAGGACCTACCTCCTTTGAGGTCTGCAGAGGCGCCCACGTACTGGAAGTTGTCCATGTTGATGACGTCGATGATGGGGGACACCACCCGCGTCTTGTCCTGGGGGGGGGTTGGAGGGGCGAGGATCAGAGGTATGTGCGCATTTCCGCTTGTGCATGTGCCCGGGATTTATAAGGATTATCAAAAGACTTTATTCAATCTTCCCCCAGTATTGGTGAAACCTTCCCGACCCTCTAGCCCAACTCATCACGGTTGAGCAGCTGCTTCTTTGGGCCAGTTAGAGGGTTACAGAGGGTTAGAGAGGGTTAGAGAGGGTTCCAGGCAGACTCAGACAGATTAGGGGGAGAAAAACGTAGTTTGTCCAAGTATGCTCCTTAATGCACAAGCTTATGTCTCTAGCGCTGCTAGTCAGCCAGCCAGGACAGGACAGGACAGGAATAGAATTCAGGAAAAAGGGAAGTCGGCGAACTGGAGAGGAAGTGACAGAAACAGACGGATGACATCATGTCGGAATTATTTCCCAGGGTTCTGATTGGCCCACTGGTGGAGCTGAACAGGGACTGGGTGTTCTGATGAGGTGTTGCCGGGTTGGTCATGGGTACCAGAGTAGGGGTGGGGGGGGAAGAGACACCTCGACTAATGTGCGTTTGTGTTTCCTAAACACGGTGCAGAAAGGAAAGATCAGAAGGACAGGGCTTGTTTGTTTGCAAAGGGCGTGTGTGTGTGCGCGTGTCTCGTGTTGGTGCGCTGATGTGTGCGTTTGTGCTCGTCAGTGTGGGAGTGTTCGAGCAGGTTAGAGTCTAGGTGACATTGTTGTGTGTGTGTGTGTGTGTGTGTGTGCGGGTTGGCGAGGGGCCAAGCAGGATGTGTGTCCTGGTGTCATGCTGCCCAACCTGTGCCTAGTCCTCTGTATGCCACATCATCTTTCCCTGCCTCTTGTGTGTGTGTGTGTGTGTGTGTGTGTGGTGTGTACCTCAGCCACCCTCTCCAGCAGGGGCTCCAGCCAGTGCTCGTTACACTCGCAGTGGCTGTCCAGGAAGGTGAGGACGGAGGCAGTGGCAGCATCGGCCCCTCGCACCCTGGACCTCATCAGACCTGGGGACGGCACACATGGAGCTTGTGAGGAACACAACAGCTACTGTAGGAAGAGCAGGAATGGAACAGGAGCTGTAAGAGACGTTCTAGTGTGGTTCGAGTCTGGTCCACACTCGTCTGGTCCCCATCAGTAAGGTCACAGGAACACCAGGCTGGAAAAGCAGCCACTGTCAGGCATTACTAATCGATTAGAGCTCATCTACAAGTCTTACACGGAAATAACAGACGGCATCTAATTACACATATAAACACACGTTTAGGACGTATACCTGTGCCCCCATTTCTGATGTAGACACATCATCAGTGTATACTGTAGACATTTATGGTTCAAATCAAAGTAATTGGCTTGTGTATTTGAACCTGTCCTGCTGTGTTCGAGTTTAATGAGAACTCCAGCTGACTGTGTCGAGGTGGGTTTTGGTGCCGTCGTGTTTAATGAGCACCAGGATGATTAACAGGAGCAGTGGATGCTTGTCGGTAGCTGTAAATGACATCAGCACCCACAGATATGGACCTAACAAACACACTCCTATAGCCAGCTACCTCCCTGTTGTGCAGACAACCTTCCCGAAATAGCACAGTTCGTTATTTGGCTGCTTACAAACTCCCTTCCTGGGTTCCAATTTACATTTCTCCTGTAAAACCAGTTGTGTGTGTGTATGTGACTCACTATGAACCACGGCTCCAAACTCTTTTTCTAGTTTAGCCAGTCAAGAGTGAAGAGATGCGAGTGGCTTGCTGACCGTGCAGGGGGCAAGGCGTGACCTGTGACAGGGTCATCCCGCCTCCTTCCTCCTCCACTCACCTTCCCGTCGGTCGTTACGGAGGACCCGGATCTTCTCGATCTTCCCCAGCAAGGCCCCGTCCTCAGCTGCCACACAAAACCAAGCAGCAGCATCGTCATTCCAACCGTCCTCCTCCTCCTCTCTCCAAGCACTCTCCTATCCCTCCACCCCCCCTCCACCTGCTAGCCTTCCAGCTCCTCGTCCTCTGCCCTCCCTCTCCTCATCCTCCTCCACTCACCGTTGTCACTATAGTCGTCCACCAGGATGATCTCCTTCACCAGGTGGACGGGACTCTTCTTCAAGACGCTGGGGGAGGAGGGAAAGAAAGGCAGACGGGTGGGGTGAGACCCCCTGTGTGTGTGTGTGTGTGTGTGTCGTGCTGTGTGTGTGTGTCGTGCTGTGGCAGGGTGCGAGGGCGTGGTCTCACCTGACCACCGTGCGTAGCAGGGCGGAGCGCGCCTCGTTGTGGAAGGTGATGACGACACTAGACGATGGCAGCTCCGTCTTCCACTGTTTGTGTTTGCAGCTGCACAGGCAGACACAGGCAGACACAGGCACGTCAATACACGGAAACATGCAGCCTGGCCAACATACCAAGAGAACGTCCGAAGGCACATGAACACACACTGTGTCGATGACAGAGTAGGAACGCTCAGTGTCCTTCGCTCCTTGTGGTGGAGACCTCGCGAGAGGGATGACAAAGAAAGTGCCGACTTGCACAAGCACGTTCCCATGTAGCCTTGAAACGCCCTAGAGCAGCTGAGATTGACAGACCCCATTCCCTGACTCCACATTCCTCCCTAAGGTTTGAATACATGACAGAGATTGACTTGTGCGTGTGTGTGACAGATATGGCCTTTTCCTCTATAGAAAACCAAGCAATCCAACAGCACTGGAGAGGAGAGTAGAGGAGAGGAGAGGAGGAGGAGGAGGAGGAGAGGAAGTGTTGGAAAATGGAGGTCGGCAGGACAGGTAGAGATCACACAGAACAGACAGGGTGTATCTATAATAGCAGCATTAGAGAACAGGAGCTGGATGTAGCCCACTTTCTGGCCTCTAACTGTCTAACGTGCTGAGCTTGACAATGTGACCTGCTCAACCTTGCCTCATCAAATATGCATCTGAGGTTGCTCCAGAAAAGCAGCAGCAACTGAGGCCCTCCCGGGTCAACAACCCCATAGCCAGTACACAGAGACACTTCCTGGCAGAGCCGTCATGGCCGCCCAGCTTCCCATGTAGCCGTGACAGGGTCAGGAGCAGCAGTCAGCGGGGCTTTAATCCAGCCCGGCTGCAGCAGGGTGACTGATGGTTAAAGAGTAAATCTGTGAATGTCAATGACCTCCTGTGTCTCTCTGCAGACATCTCACGCTGGCCCAGGAATAAAGACCTGCAAATGTATTCTAATGTCATGTTATGCATGCAAATTCTTTCCTCCCTCTCTCATGTGACGCTAACACCGTGAGGCTGAGACCGAGAGAGCCAGCATGACTGGATGCCCTGGGATGCAGGTGGCGGTAGTGGTGTAGGGGGTTTGGGTATGAGCGTGCCACTGTACACTGTACTCACACAGTGTCACTTAAACAGACATTCACTGTGAACGTGTTCATCATCACGTCACTAAGGCGTCAATTTATCAGAGCGGGTCCTTCTCGTCTCCAGAGAGAGACCAGTTTAACCTGCTGAAATTGTGTGTGTGTGTGTGTGTGTGTGTGTGTGTGTGTGCAATAGTACATTTGAGGGACAGTGGACACCTGGTAGGTCTCATGGTCTGTGTTCTTGCCAGGGTGAACATACTTACTTCATGACACATTGTTAACAGTGTGAAGTACTAGCACATGTTAACAAGACCCCGCAGTGGAAGGGCCAACTCTAATCATCTTAGAGAGTGTGTGTTTAGAGAAGGCTGCGGCATAGAGGCCCTGTGTGGAGAGGGAGTGAGGTCACACACCCCTGGAGCTCCGAATCATGGGAACTCTGACAGTTTGAGAGGGGAGACCGAGAGAGAGGGGGGGATACTGAGAGACAGAGAGAGAGAGGGGGGGGGATACTGAGAGAGAGAGAGAGAGAGAAGGAGAGAGAGAGAGACGAGGAGGGGGGGGTGGGATACTGAGATAGAGAGACGAGAGAGAGAGAGAGAGAGAGAGAGCGAGAGAGAGATGAGAGAGAGAGAGAGAGAGAGAGAGAGAGACTGCTGTGTTTGTTGAGACCCCCTCCAGCCCTCCGTCACCACGATACCTCAAGACTGACATATATAGACTGTTCTTCCGACTACAGCCAGGAAAAAAGAAAGAAAGCATTCTATTGTAACAAACATTCTGCTCCTGAAGAAAAAACATTCCATCCTACTCACTCGAGAGAGAGCACACTTTTTCCGTTCACCTTTGAAAACACAATCTTTTCTATAAATCTGAACTGTACCATTAAAGTCCACACAGCTTAATGTAATACCTTTCATGTTCTAGAGGACCCTAAAATAGCTGTGCTCAACTCAGGAGGACTCTGACAGCATGCGGCTGTGATCTATGAGTCATGGTACAGTACACTAGTCACACAGTTCTATACTGCAGTCCAGTCTGCTGGTCCACACCACAGTATGTTCACACATTAGCCCAGGACCTAGACCCAGAGAGAGCATACGGGCAGAGCGTTCAGTCAACAGAGGAGAGGTGAGGAAAGAAGAGGCGAGGACAGCGAGTATCGATCAGGATGTCGAGAGAGCAGATAGTCCGTTCTCCCGCTTCCACCCTCCTCATTATCATCCATCCCTGAGGCAGAAAGAGAGGAAGAAAGAGGAAAAGAAAAATTCGATCCAGCCCCCCCACTCCCCTTCTCATTCCCACTAACTATTCCCATAAATCCCATGTGCACCCCACACTGCCCTCCTCATCCGTACTTCTCATACATCACCATGCCCTCCCCCCCCTCTAGCTCAGACGGTGTATCTGAGAGCAGCAGCAGTGTAGCACCGATGAGTCTATGACCTCAGAGAGCCCACAGTCTCAGCTGTGGTGACTGAACAAGTGTGTTCCGGCTGGTTCTGGTGTGAGATGACAGGATGGAGGAAGCCCCCGGGTGGCTGTGACCCGGTGGGCCTGGAGCGCTCCTGACATCACCTACACCTGGGGGGTCAGATGGCTGAGCGGTTAGGGAGTCGGGCTATTATTCCGAGGGTTGTTGGTTCGATTCCCGGCCGTGCAAAATGACTTTGTGTCCTTGGGCTAAGCACTTCACCACACTTGCCTCGGGGAGAATGCCCCTGTACTTACTGTAAGTCGCCCTGGATAAGAGCGTCTAAATGACTAAATGTAGATGTACACCTGAAACACTCCATGCACTATAGAGGGTGAATACTGACACCCATCCAGTTAAAGCACTGTGGCAGGCTGGCTGCTCGTGCATGTGATGATATCTAGACCTGAGGGAAATTACACAAGTTGTGGGAGAAGCCTGGCAAATCTCCTACTTAGCTGTCCTCTATCCGGAGAGTGATAAAGGTGTTAAGGTGACAGAGAACATCTAGTACATCTCCTACACAGGGGGCCTTCAGTTACAACAGGCCATCAAAATAATCAATGTCTATCTATGGGGAGGGACTCTACAATCAGCAACATGTTTTTTTTCCCATGTACGGTATTGTATACTTTGTGTGTACAAATCACACTGAAAAAGGAGGATTTTCCTCGACGACAAAAGCAGAGAAGAAAAGAGGCAGCGGTGAACAAAGGAATAGTAAATTAAGCGTGGGTACCCTGGCTTTATGGCGTTATGCTGACTGGGCCAATCACAAACAAACAGATCGTTTGAGCACAGTTCATGTCTCAGGGACTGCACTTTCTGTTCCTTTCCCCTTTGTGAAGTAACAGCTCTGAGGCGGAACAGGACATGAGGTCAACAGGACATGAGGTCAACGTACTGGTCGTGTCGCGTGTCGGGCACGCCGCGGTCCATGTGGAGCTTGTCGCTCTCCACCTGGTTGAACTTGTTCCGGGCGTAGGGGTCCTGACCCGGCCGTACCACCGTCGCCCCCACGTACAGGTCCTGGTCAAAGTCCTGCCACCGCACCTTGCCTGTGCAAACACACATGCAGATGAGAAAGAGCTTTATGTGTCAGGAAGAGAAAGAAACAGAGAGAGAGAAAAAGATCTCTCCGTGTCCCTAGCACTTCTCTCCCTCTCATTCACTCTTGAGAACAGCTGGTTGTGTTCTTATGCTCAAAGTGTCTCATTTCCAAATTCCACAGACATGAATGGAGACTTTCAGCATACTGTAATGCAAGCCTCCAGTCTGCTACATTATGCCAATTACATACATTTACACACGTCGGTGTAGTTAGATTAAGGGCGCACTAAACACAACAAAACTTCCATGTCTAATTTCAACAGGCTATAAAACCATGCCTGTGGCCTTCACTGAGTCTCTCGTTTAGACACATGCACACACAGACACAGACACAGACACACACAGACACAGACACACACACACACACAGACACAGAAAGATAACATCCCGGCTTAATTATGTGCTGCTATGCTAATGAGCTCTGTTAAACATATGGCAGCGCTCGATTGCATTATCTGTCAGTGAAGGCAAGGGCACAGGGGGAGATCTGCTATAGGCTGTTAATCTACTGGAGCTGTGTCACTGTCTCTGGAATCCTAATAGCATACTCACACTTCTACACAAGTCTGAGTGTGTGTGTGTGTGTGTACACTGTTTATGTGTATGTATGAGTATGCATGTGTATGTGAGGGTCTGCATGTGTATGTATGACATGTAGGCTCCGGTACTTGCAGGCAGAGACAGGTGAGAACATGGCCATGATAAGGCTCCAGGTGAGCCCAGCAGCATGACCATGACCTGCCTGCCCCAGCCCCCCCGGCCCCCCAGAGGAGGCGAGGAGAGGCAGCAGCACGTCTTTCAGCAGGCTGCTGTGTGCAGCTCTATTCTTCACCAGCACTGCAGCAATTCCTCTCAGAAACAGCGCACGTCCACTTAAAACTCAACTGCTGAATTTGGGAGACCCTGTTCCAAAGGCTATTGTCTTCTAACAAAAGGGCTAATTAGTTTGCTTATTACAGCACTAACTGACTCTGAACTCTGTGACTTGGGAGTGTAGTTAGTGATGGTGAGATGTGTTAGAACTCTGCCTGTACAAAGCACATTTAAAACCACATCTATCATGCTCCGATCACACTGTCCTCCCTCTCTCTCCTCTCCTCCAGTCATCCGACCATCTGTGAGAGGAAGGGCTCATTACAGTGGTGGCCCCGCATCAATTCCTTTGTTTTGCTCAAACTCGATCGTTCGGCAGATCGACCTAAATACTGCAAACATCAAACGGCCCGTAGAAACGGACACAATTGAATGCTGATAATTGCCTGAGACCGAGGCTCTCCAGGGGCATTCTAATCTATTCTAATCTATCTCTATTCTACTTCCTACCGTTAATCTTTTTGCTAGGACACAGAGAGAGGCCAGACAAGGTTCTTTTTCCCGGCCGCACCTTGACAGATTTCCATCATGTTTACCATGTACGCCTAACTGGAACAGCTCCCTCGGGACTACCTCGACGAGGAGAGCGATGTGTCACACTTAATGACGATAAAAATAAGTTACATCCCTCCGACGAACAAGTGCACACGCATGTGCACGCATACATTTTTACAAGTGGACTCAAATACACACACATACACAATCACACACATAAACACAGATTTATACGCACACCCCAGCCCTTGTAGATGCCGGAGAGGAACTTTGGAGAAGCTGGCGTACTCTTCTATCTGAAGCTTATTTGAAGCAGCCGTAGAACTCAGTTTGCACTCTACTTGATTCCAGGATCTCTCTGATTGGTTCGAAGGCGACAGAGAGGGTTCTGTTCCAGTGATTGGTTCCAGAGCGACAATCCAAGACTCTCAACACCCTGATGCATTCTCCGCTTCTCATAGAATCTCTTTCTATAACTAAGTTTTTTTATTGCATCTGCCCTTGTGGGCACATTTCATCCATATCAAGTGAAACATTCGATTCATGTCGATTTTCAACACATTTCCATATACATATTACCATCAATCGCGTCCGAAACCAGGTTAGTAGAGTGTAATGTACTGTATCTATGCAACAACTTATCGTCAATGGGATGTATGGTAAGGAGGGAGTTGATCTAGTGCAGTCTCACCTGGTGCCAGCGTCTCCAGACTGTTTGTTTTGTCATCTGCGTTGCTGAGGGCTTGGTGTCTACTCGACGAGTCACCTGCACTCCAGTCATCCTGAAACACAAAGACACACGTCTACTGTAACACACACTCCATCATCCTGAAACACAAAGACACACACACACGCGTTGAGTGACATGTTGCACCTGTGAATCACTGCCATTCGAAAATATGCACACGCACAATGCAACTCTCTGCTCTTATTGATGTCGTCTTTCACTCCACGCCATCGTGGATGCTTTGAAACATGTCTGCGTGTCCAAACTCCCAATGTTCCCCCCCGGAGGAAACAAAGGCTAAGACACCAGGACAGCACACAGCCCCTCCACTCATACTGTAGAATGTTGACAGTGCCAATCCTCCCAGCCTCCTTTCCCCTGCTCCCTCTGTTCCTGATCAAAACCACATCTGAAGGATGGAGCGACCAGCATGTTTTATTCAACTGCACACTCTCTGCCACACTCTAATAACTTCAGTATGTGTGTGTGTTGGTATGTGTGTGCTTGAATGTGTGACAGAGTGTGTGGATGTACGTGTGTTTTATGATGTAACGCTCTGTAAAGCTGGCAAAACATTAAAAAATACATACGAATCAAGATGACAAGGTAAAAGGCAGCTTTCCTGACAGAGTTTTCAGAAAAAACTGGTGCTAGCTGGATCACAAGTTCACAGACGCCGATTACAGAGAATAATCCTGTGGTACCCCATCAGTCCCTATTCAGAGAAAAGTGATTAAACTGTCCGTGAGCCTTCCCTGCCAGAGGGACAGAGGCTAACTCTAGGGCAGAACATCATCAGGAAATAACCCAGCACAAATTACCCACACTGCACCAGGCTTGCCCTGGCTGTAACAGGCGTCGGCATCACACCCATGTGTTCTCCACTGGCCTGCCTAACGCAGTCAGACAGACAGCAGAGACAAAAGGGCTTATATATCGAAAAGGACTAAAAAGGCAGCCAGACAGACAGACTGGAGACACAGACAGACAGACAGACAGACTGGAGACACAGACAGACAGACAGACAGACTGGAGACACAGACAGACAGACAGACAGACTGGAGACACAGCCAGACAGACAGACAGACTGGAGACACAGCCAGACAGACAGACAGACTGGAGACACAGACAGACAGACAGACTGGAGACACAGCCAGACAGACAGACTGGAGACACAGCCAGACAGACAGACAGACTGGAGACAGACAGACAGACAGACAGACAGACTGGAGACACAGCCAGACAGACAGACAGACTGGAGACACAGACAGACAGACAGACAGACTGGAGACACAGCCAGACAGACAGACAGACTGGAGACACAGCCAGACAGACAGACTGGAGACACAGCCAGACAGCAACCACACAGGCCCACTCTAACTAACCCTCTGCCAGCCACCTTCCACACACAGCATCTGTCTCCGTCCAGCTTGAGCAGCCCTGACACATCAGAAAGGCCCAGCTCTCTGGTCTCCCACCACCGTGTCACATCCTGTGTAGAGCTCACAGTGATTATACGCCGGCTAGAATCAGGGAAGAGCAGGGGTGCGCGTTCAGCCCCAACAAAACGTTTATTTAAACGGAAACAGTGGTGCGTTGAAAACCTTGCTAATAATTCTGGACGATACAACACGGTGAATATAAATCATGTAAATGGTCAAGCATGTTTAGCATGGAGAGGCAAGCATCTGAACAATATCTTAGAATTGGTTCCAAACTACCTCTACTCAACTTACTTATACCAAACAGGCATCCCTCTCACTTAATACTCTTACTTTCTCCCTATTTCCCTAGCCAACAGGATATAATAAAGGTTATCTCCAAAAGCTTAAATTAAACCAGGTATTAACAGGTCATAGATTAAACCAAATACCACAAAAGCACAAAATATTTCAGTTTTACACATAAGAGACACATAGCAGAGAAGATGCAAACAAAAAATGTGGTTAGGTTCATGAAAGATTTAACAAAAGTTAGCTCTTCCCTGTGTTTGACTTCCCTTGTCTCTTGTCTATTTCTGCTGTGTCAGTCTTGTTGCCCCTCAGTTCTGGGCCTGCCAAGCTGCATGACAGATGGCTGAGTACACGTACACACACACACCCACTGTCACACACACACACCTCTGTCTCACTCCCTCTCCCTCAGGAGCATGATTCAAACCCTCCTGACTCACCCCTCACAGACTCCCAGGGTAAAACAGGGTCATTCTGTGCACTGTTGGCCAGCAGACCACTCTGCCCTTCTCTGTGTGATGAACTAAATGACTCCCTATCTTAAGCTTTAGAACCAATCAGTGATTCATTCAACTTTCAGTGTCTGACACTATTAAGGCAACACAATAGGTTTCCCCATTGGCGCATTCATCCCAACTGCTTCAGTTCTCAGCCAATTGCAGCCAGGGGTGTCCGGAGGGACAGCTGATTGGCTGGCTACTGCCAGATAAGCAGAGGGTGACCAGAGTGATGTTTGCATCTCAGTCCTTAGACTGTGAATGACAGACACTGCTGACAGTTGATTGAATTCTAGAAGACACAACCTCTGAAAAACGTGGCCTTGTGGCCTCATCAGGCTATCTGACTAGTAGGCATGGCATATCCAGCCAAGCATGGCCAATGTGTCTGCTTGCAAATGCACTCATCCTCTGGCTGAGAGTTCCTGTGGTGGTAAGGAGAGAGAGGGGAGAGGGAGGTGGAGGGGGGAGAGGGGAGAGGGGAGAGGGGAGAGGGGGAGAGGGGAGAGGGGAGGGGTGAGAGGGGGAGAGGGGACGAGGGGAGAGGGGAGAGGGGAAGGCCTGCTGCCTCTGTGTGAGGCAGTTGGAGCTGGAGAGAAACTCTAATGAACAACACCTGGTCCACTCTGTATGTGTACCATGCCTGTAGCTCCAAAGAAACACACCGTCCAATAGACGTCATGAAACGAAAATACTGCGGTTCATCATCGCACAAATGATTATTGTTACGTTGTTGTAAGAAGTGTTTTTAATGGGTGGCAACACGTTACACACAGTACTTTCTGGATCGTTGGCGAGTCGATGTGTGTCTGTGTGCGCAGTGTCTTTCGTCTCAGGAAACATCCAAACATCTGGCTCAGTCAGAGCGGAGAGGATTCTTAAAGATGATTTTGTCAACTAAGTTGTCTTGGCAAAGGCCAAACCCAGACTAAATGAAAAAGCCAGGGTAATCTGCTTGGCGTCAATCTTTTTTACAGATTAACACCAGGCTTACAGTCCGCCTTCACTTACACTGAAGAGCCAACCTGACACACACACACACACATTTACATTTTACTTACAGTTGAGCATTTACTTACAGCTTACATTTGAGCAGGCATGAGCAGGCATGCACAGTCCTCTCCCCCCCCCACCCCCACACACACACTCACACACACACACACACACAGCATACCTCTCACACACAATCTTGTCCAGACATCTGGTGAGGATGACAGCCTTCTGCCCTGGTGGGCAAACCTCACGCAAGAGCTGAGGTTAGGAAAGGCTAAGAACCAGAAGGTGATGCACGCGCGGCCTGGAACAGACATGCCATGACAGACACACACAGAACCATGTCATGACTAATCATGACATTCCTGTGTGAAGTGGCGCTTACTGTGCGTTTCGTGTTTGTTTGTTGGAGTGTCGTGTCCACAACACTTGTGTCTGACACCCGCTCTTAACCGCCTGTTACTGAGTGGCTTCACCCTGCTCTGTCAAATCATTGTGACTCTGCGGCGTCATCGTCATTAACTGTCCAGAACTTGACGTGATGACACCCGCCCTCCCTCAAACACTGAAGAAGGTAGCACAAACCCAAAGTATATTACTTTGATTGAACTTTATGACCAAAATATCTAATCGAAAAAGTGAAATTACATAAGTGAGATACAGTGGTAAAGGTTAGAGTATTAGAGTATTAGTATTAGAGTATTCGTGTACAGTCAACACAGCATGATAGCTGACACTTAGGAGACAGCTGTTGTCATAAAGGACGTGCGACCAGGTACCTTGTTTATGACATCGCCTGCTGCGCACCGAACAGCAGTCAAGCATCCTGACTACAGTGAGAGTTCAAGGGGTGAGCCTGTTTTTAATCACAGGGCCACACAGAATGGTCATCAATCTTTCCTGAGCCTAAAGCCCCACCCGGGGCAGAGAGTCGCTGTAAATGAAAGATTCCTTTGAAAAAGGATGTTTGTTGGGTTTGTTATGAATGTAGCATCAGTGATGTGTTTCCGTTTCCCCGGGATAATCAGGTCCTTCTTCTTCTGTCTTCCTCAGAGAGAGAGGATCCCCAGGCCATGAATCCACTTCAAGGAGACATCCAAGAAATGAAGTCTAAACATAGTTACAATTGTGACTTATTAGCACACACTAGAGACGACAGTACGAGGGACACAGAGCTCATTAGGTTGGGTGTGTGTCTTGCCTTCAAGCACAAGAAGAGAGCTATAATAACAACACGCTAATTATAAAGCAAAGCCTTCCATCATGAAAAACACGAATAACCCCGGCTGTACAATCTAACAACAAAACACTCATTAAAGCAGTAATGGAGACGATCAGTTCTCATTTTGCGCTCCACCTCCCAGAGTCGAGGTTTGCCAGTCGGTGAGTTCGACAGAGCGTGAAGCCTTGTCAGAAACCGCAGTGCAAAATGACCTGTCAGCCAGCTCCAATAACACCAACAAAATGGTGTCAGAGGGACTTCCATACTGCGCTGCTTGATAACACTGCAGGATCCGGCTATCGCTGTTGATCCTGAGGTCAAACGAGCACTGCCGTCATGTGCTTCGTTGACCGGGATCTGGCTGAACTGACTTTTGAGTGAGCGCGCGAACGATCGAACGAACGAGTGAAACCAGCCAGCAGCCGGTGGTGAGAGTCTACCTCAGGTCTCCGTGAGGCGCCCATGCATGAGCACTCTCACAGCCCCGCTGAGCAGCCCCCCCCCCGTCCCCATGGCAACCGGCGGCGGCTGCTCAGACATGCGTGGAGCGTCGCCGGGCGAGACCCTGGCTGGCGGTGGATGTTTCGCCAGGTTCCCCCCCGCTGTGCCTGCGGTACCACGCGGCGGCTGCGGTTCCCCTCGCGAGAAAACACTCGGTAAAACCTGGCGTTCTCAACGTGGAAACGCCACGCACTTCACACCAGAGACACTGTTCGTGTTTGTGTGTGTGTCCATGTGCCTTACCCCTCAGAGATGTGTTTACTGTTTGATGACAACAGCTTAAAAGGAACAACATGATTTCCCCTTCCTCCACACCCAACCCCTCCGGGCAGACAGACATCTCTCTAGCCGGACAAGGCCATTTCCCTTGTTAACAGCTCCATAGGGCCCTGTAACTGGGTCTGCTTCTATGGAACTGGGAAGGGAACTTACAGCCTTATCTCTCTCTCTGCTTTACAAGGGAAGAGGCGGGGAAAACAGAGAATAAATGGGTGGGCGGGAGGTCAGAGAGTGTTTTTTGTCTCAGGACTATTTATCCAGCTCTGACTGGGCTGTTTACCTACAGGCACTGTTAACCGTGTTTTCAGTCAGGCTCAGCCACTTCTTGACAGCTTCATAGAGAGGAAGGGTAGGGTAGGTTGTGCAGGATGCTTTACAATGTGTGTGTGTGTATGTGTATCTAGAGAGTGAGACCCTAATCACATTGTCAGGCGTGTCTTCGCAAACAGACAGGAGACAGTTACTCAGACACCTGAAAACACAAACCTCCAGGTCCCTCAGTGGGACGCCAGCCGAGCAGCGGGCATCGCTCCCAGCAGGACGGGCAGCTCCAACGATGGTCACAATGCTCCCTACAAGCCATCTGGCTCTCACTGTCATCTAGAAAAGCACACGACTAGATGCTGTTCAAGTCTACTGACACTCGCTCCCTGGTGAGAGAGGACAGACATTTCTGCACAGACACACACAGACACACACGCGGCACATGGGACACGTTGACCATCTCCAGCTCACCAGTGTCCATCCGTTCGTCATGCCTGTTTGCTTCAACACTTCATCCTAGGACAGTAGAAACCAGTAGACGCTCACAGAGGCTAGTGGAGATAGTACAAAAAGCCCTCGGAGAGTTGAGGGGGTGGGCACTCAGCTGAAACTCAAGACCCAGCACAGAAAAGTGTCAGAAGTCACAACGGAGTGAGAGCCCCAGGGCGGGGCGGTGGAGGAGAGGAGGGCGGAGGAGGAGGAAGCTCAATGGAGCGATTGTGAGCGCTGGCCCCTGGCCCGGACCCCCATCTGCGGCCTGGCGGAGCGTACGGCCCGGGGAGAGGGGAGAGGAGCGGCGCTAACGAGGCAGCACATACGGCAGCCACGGCCTCAGCACTGGCTCAGAAAGCTCACACGCGCTTTTTACACTCGTGGCCGTAGAAATATAATGGGGATTGGAAGTGGGGGCATCTCACCCGCTGGACATCGCCAAGGAGACAGTCCTTTTCCTTCGAAGCCTCTTTGCGCTCAGCGAGACTTGGAGGAATAAAGTGGATAAAGAGAGTCCTGGGTGACTGGCCACCTCTGTGAAGAAAGGGCATCTCGGAACACGAGCGTCCTGAATTACCGCCCATATTTCATGAGTCCTTCACCGCACAAAGAGTGAGGAGAAAGGCAGAGCTGTTTACAAGAGGCTGGAGTTCGGGGCTTGTGTTACCGCTTTTGTTGCATCTCTCCAGGTTTCTGGGCTCTGAACACCAGACCAGGTGAGAGCTCTCCTGTTCAAAGGGCAGATCGGTGACCAGGCAACCTGCCTGTCTTCGTCAGTCTGTCTGTGAGAGGGGAAGAAGTGTGGCTAAGGGTGGAGGGGACGAGGTAAAGAGGGAGAGGTAGAGGTGTGGAAGAAGAGGTAAGAAGCCACCAGTGGGATGTGGACTAGATGGAGCGGCAGCAGACAGAGAACAGGAGAATCGTGAGGATGTTCTCCCCTCCCTCCCTTCCCTCCCCTCCCTCTTCCTCTCTGCGTTTCTGTCCCTCTCTCTGAGACAATCAGGCCATCTGAAAATTACCGCTCCACAGAGGAAACCCTACAGTAGCAGCACTAATGACGGTTGGTCTGAAGGGAGTTGGGCGTTCGCTAACACAAGACGGACGGACAGACACACACGTACACTCTAACATATAAGAGCATGCACGCCGGTACAGTCTGTACACACACACAGCGCTACTAGACATCAGACCGAACGATGGGCTGTCATCAAGCTGTGCAGAGGCCAGATAACGACCCGTTCATTTGAAACATGCAGGGCAGTGGGTCTCTCAGGGCCAGGGGTGAGAAAGGCTACTTCATTGTGTTCCCAGCCTGCCTGGTGTTTCCTCGTCATTCTCTCCGTGTGTCTGTGGTGTGGGCTTGTCTGGCCTCTCTCCCCCCTGGTTCCTAGCTCCTCGCACACCCGTTTCTTGTCAGTAGTCACCAAGCTGTAGCCCACGGTCCTCACCCTTCCTGCTTCTGGATATTTGTTCACCTCGTCAGTGTTTGTCTGATTGTTAAGTCTTTCTGTTCGTGGACTGTGTGAGAAAGGCTGTTCCCACGTGTTTCAGCCTCCTGTGTGTTCCCCCGTTCGTTCTTGTCGGTTTTTGTAACCGTGCACCTTAGTTTTTGTATTTTTTATAGAAGGCTAAAAATAAATGTGATTCAGTTTGATCCTGTATGCCTACGTTCTGCGCTTGGGTCCACTCGCTCTGCTCCCCGTGACAGGGAGAGAGACGGAGTGAAAATGAGAGAGAAGCTGAATCATTCACATGTCATCACAAGGAAAAGTAGGTCACAGGAGTGGAGAGGAGGTGCAGAGGTCTGCGTCTCACTAGCTTAGGGAAGACGGTGTTCAAATGACACATTCTGTAAGACAATATTTGTAGTAACAACATTGTAGTTGCACAGGGACTGCTCTGTGGTTACACTTCATTACAATGTATGGGCGGTTATGATTACACAATGAAACACATGTGGAAGTGAGTTTCTAGGAGTGGGTGTTTCTTGATCTTGTTATGGTAACACAACTGCCTCTGGTCACCCATCAAGGGAACACAGCCTGTCTGGGACGCTCAGAACTGAACTGGACTCCACTGAAAGGAACTGGACCAAACAGCTGTGCGTTTCCCCATCTAAACATCTCTAAATGAGAGGCGCTCACACAGTGGTTTTCACTCAGAAGATAAAGAACCAATAACACTCGATCACCCCCTGGGAGAGAGGCAGAGCCACTCTGACCACACGCTATGGAAATGATTAGAGAACTGAGTACATGTTGTTTTCCCATACAAGGAATTGGAGGGGTACAGTACAGTAACGGTCTGTGAGTTTCTGGGGTTTGCTGGCATGAGCCAACATTCCGTCAGCTGAGGAGCACTTCCTGTGGGGCCGCTTTCCGTGTTGCCGTGGTGACCTTGTATGGGCTTTCATGATGTCCAGCTTGGCAGGATTGACTGATTACCAGGAACTGTTGAGGATTCCACATGGACCATAGAACCAACATAGACTATGAAACCGTACAACATAGAACCAGCAAAGACCATGAACACAGCATAGACCAGAACCAGTTTAGTCCATGGAACCAGCAGATAATGGAGCCAAGTTAGGAGGCTTACACTGATGATTCTCTCGATGCCACCGACTACAAGAAACAATGTTAGAACAAATTACAGTCAACCAGCACTTTGATGTAATCCATAAATCATACTGTTTGAATTTACACACTTACATACACACATAGTTGAAATAGGCAGTCTGGGATGACAGATGTGTTCAAATTGTTGGATAAATTATTTTTATATTTATCAATAGGTATCTCATACAGAGATTTAGGCCAAAACTTCTCTCGTGCCAACAATGTGGGCTTTCAAAATTGTGGCAACAACAAAAACACCCACAGATGTGTTCAGAAATACATTTGAAACCATGCCAATTATTCAGCAACGCATGATATAAAAACTTTCTTTTTCTAAAGGTAGAAAGCCCAAAGGACCTTGCAGGAGAACTGAACTCTGTATTCATCCTCCTCCATCCATCCTCCCTCCCTCTCTCTCTCTCTCTCTCTCTCTCTCCTCTCCTGACCCTCCTAGCTCTAGTCAAAGCCAGGGAGGTTTGGCATGGCAGGGTTCGCAGTCAAGGCTCAGTATATCTCTGTATCACTGGAACCCGAGCTGTTCACAAAGAATCCCACCCCGGGTCACTAGTGAGCGTCGCATGCTTCCACTGCAGCAGGAGGCCTGCTGACCCGACGAGCACACAGGACACAAAGCAGGACAAGCCTACATCTACATGCTGATGGAACTCAGACGCACAAACCCTGGTCTCCTTCTTCTCCAGGCATGAGCACTAACCATTAGACCAAGAGGAAATCCTGGAGCGACATTTAGCCTGACAGACAGGAACATCTCAACGGGGCCATGTGCAGAACAGATCCTCATCCAGGCACTACTCTGCACTACACATCATATTTCAAAACATCTTGACACCTAACAGGCACTTTGATTTAATACCAAAACTAGGACCTCCAGCTCACAGAAACAAACCCATTTACACACACACACTTTCATACACACACACTCAACCTGCTGCCTCAATGACAGCTGATGTCATTTGAGGTAGCATCCATCAGTGGTCGAGCTCTGCCCAGCGGTATTAAAATGATAGATATCATTATAAAGTGGGTCTTCTGTGAAGGTTGGCAGTGAAAGGGGCAGGGTTAAATGCTGATGAAGCCATTTTAATTCTGCTGCAGATAACTGCACAGTCAGAGCCAAAGGAAGCCACACACATACAAACTTAATACACACACTTCCCAAACATACGCAAATACTCACACAGTCTTTCATTTGCTTGCATTCTGCATCTGTCTCCCTCTGTCTCCCTCTTTCTCTCTCTCTCTCTCTCTCTCTCTCTCTCCTCTCTCTCTCTCTCTCTCTCCACCACACACACACACACACACAGTATTAACGTCTGAGCTGCTCTGGGGAGTCAGCTCTCAGCCTCTTTGCCACTGGTCTCGTATATCATGCTGATTTAAACAAGGGCTGGAGTGCACTCTTCCAGGCACACCAGAAATTCCACCAACCCTGACGGCCACTCAGTTCACCCAGCCTCCAGCACCCGATGAGTCAGGAGCCAGAACACACGAGTTAACATCAAATTGGGCCAGACATTTTAGCAAGAGTCATAAATTCAGTATGACTGTGTGTGGTGTGGTGTGGTGTGTGTGTGTGTGTGTGTGTGTGTGTAAGTGGAAAATCATTGGGAATATAAGCATGCATCATCAGGCTGACATCCTAATTAAGGCATCATGATCAATGTCACACAGAAGAAAGCCTTGTGTTGTTGTGTAAAGGTAACTGCAGCCAGCTTGGGGAGAGAGACTGGTCCAGAGAGCAGTTGGGAACGTGTTAAGGCTGCAGTCCAATGGCACAGTGACAGGGATGTGTGTGTGTGTGTGTGTGTGTGTGTGTGTGTGGGGAGGGAGGGATCCAGGCTCGCAACTAAACTAAAATGTAAATTCTTGTGTTTTTCAATTTACAAAAGAGTTTTGGGGAAACAAAATTCTAAGGTTGAGAAACTTTATTTTTAAAGTTTCTAAAGGGTTAAAAAAAATCTGAACATGTCAGGTGATGAAGACACATGGGGGTTGGGGGACGGGAGGGGGGGGACAGCGTCTTCAAGATCCAAGTCTCCAGCTTCTGTCTTAACTGATCAGGTTACCCAATACAATATCCTAGGTCCCTGGGCCAGACCAGACCGAACCAACAGCTGACTGATCATGCAGCACACAGGACCCACATCCACACAGGAAATATGCTAAGGTCGAGGAGAGAGGGCCGAGAGAGGGCCGCAGGGGAGGAGGAAGCAGTCACATGACCAGGGGTCAGGGGTCGTTGTTGAGGTGGGGGTGTGGAGGTTGACAGCTTAGTATAGAACTACGTTAACACAAGAAGCTAGTCAGTTATTAGTAAGTAAGCGATTCTGAGGTCACATGACAAGTTCTGTGTTTCTACTGGTATATTCTACCACAGCTCAGGAAAAAAAGAAGGAATTGTCATGACATTTTCCCTCATCTCATTTGGAGCTCAAAATACGGCTGACACAGTGGAAAAGAGACAAAGTGAGTATTCGGTTTCACAAGTAAATATGTGCGTGTGTGTGCAGTGTGCACGGGCTTATGTGCGAGTGTGGGTGAGTGTGTGTCTGTGTTCTAATGGACAGTTTGAGGTTGGTTTGACCTCCATGTCAACAGACCCTGCTGAGTGTAATGAGTTTACCATTCTGTCCGCCTGCAGCAGCCATGATTACATTGGCATCCTCACTCCCTATTTATACTGGAGGAAGAAGCCATCTTGGATAGAGGGAGACAGAACGTGGGAGGGGGGCAGGAGAGGTGACACCAAATACTTTTTCCTTCGATGGCGGCCATCACTGACAGTCGGTTGTCTAGCCTCACCTATCAATTCATTATGGAGCGCGGTAATACTCTTGCTCTGCTGGACAACCTTTGCATTTAAAACTGTTGTCCACCATAATGGCTGTCTCACTGCAGAGAGGAGAAGCAATCTGACAACGGTCATTAAGTTCTGTTGTTGTGGAACGACAAGCACAATCTACAAAATGCTTTTTCAAAATGAGAACAGGACTTTACCAGTGGAGAAAGCTTTTCATCCATAACACACAAATCCACGATTGATTATGGGAGGCGACGATAAGAGCAATTAAAAAAACAAGTATTAACAAAAATTTAGTCTGTTTTTACCCTCCTATCCCTTGGAAACCGTTGGTAGGAGGAATGGAAGGGGGGGCCTATACCAGCCAATCACAGGCCTTCACATCAGGAGGGCCAGAGAGAAGTTCCCCACGCGGCTGCTGCTCAGTCATCCAGAAGCTGATCGATGACATCAGATGCAGATCAGAGGCGTTATGCTAATGCGTATTCTGAAAGAGCCAGGCAGAGCCGGAGCAGATATACACACTGCATCTCAGTGTCGTGTCGGAGATTCACTTGTCTCAATCAGACTGAGATGGAGAACGGAAAAGGGAAGTGAGAAAAAGGGAAAGACAAAGAGAGAGACTTGGCTCGGGAGAAAGAGACCTCGGGGAGCTCGACGAGAGCCCGGGCTGAGATCGGGACCAACAAATCCTGTCCGTTTCATTTCAGAGAAAGAAACCCCCCCCCCAAAAAAAAACAGTGGTACCCTATTGCACAATGCAATAATCTTACAAAGAAGCTTAACTACTTCTAGCCCGTCTCGTGTTTCCCAACTAGATCCTGGGAATGAGGAACTATGTTGCTGGGGGGAAACAGCCTTTCTTGTCTGGTTCAGAGCAGTTTACGGCCGTCTCACGCAAACAATAGCACTCAACAAAGCAACGTCAACCCTTGCAAGACTTGGTGACGTGTCCCTAACACAGTGTCCCTGGGGGAGAAAGAATTATTCTTACTTCAGGTATGTGGAACCACAACACACCTCAAAGGGCTGTCATGGCGGTGTGTCTGTGAGAGCGAGACAGAGGGGAGAGAAAGACAAGACGGAGAGAAAGAGTGCGTCTAAAGCATCTACCCCGATGGGATGGATCTAAGAGGAATAGGACAATGGAACTCTAAATGTCACAGTTAGGCTGGCCGTCAGAATGTCCGTTAATGAGATATTGAATCTTGTGTTGTGCATTTGTCAGGCAGCTTTGATGTATTCGATTTAAAGCTCCAGGTGGGCTGCTCTCTGTGTCCTAGAACGGGATATAAAGATGGCAACACACACACACACATACACACACACACACACACACACAGATCCTCCAGTACTCTGAAGAAGGGATTATAGCATCACAGCTAGTGAAAGGGCTGTAAAGCCACCAGCTCGTTTTGATCCTTTCCCTCATCAATCAAATAATCAAGGGAGTCACAGAAAACAGCACCGTCGGCTACTTCACTACCTAGAAGAACAATATGATAGGAACAGAGGGTTTGTTATTGCAAAATGTCATAGTTTTAAAGACGTTTGCCTAAGATCCTTGGTCTTTGGACTGTTTGAACGTGGTGTCATCAGATCTCTGTTATCAGCTAACTCACTTTGCCACTTGCTGGCTTGTCATGTCAGCCTGTCCAAAGGCAGATTGACATGACATGGCTGATATTGACACTGTCCACATTCTCTCACACAGACACACTCGCGATCAAAAAGGGCAACTGTGGTACACTGGTATATTGGTTTTGGTAACAGCCCTTTATGTGGTTCTTATCTGCCAATTGCAAATTGTGTGGTGTGGTACACCACCTTTATCTGTTTGTATTCAGCCCTGCTCCTCTCCCCTCCCTGGCTTGGTCACACATGCTGACAACAGGATTCGGAACAGCTCCTTAAAGGGCTTCTCTATGCTTCAGACTAGCGTTGTATTCTTTGGCACCAGGAACACATGTATGTAATAGGCATGAGCCTCCAGGCCTCTGACGGAACATGTTTATTGTCCTGTTTGACTGTGTGTGTGTGTGTGTGTGGGGGCTGGAATGAGACAGACACCACCCACTGAGACACACACACACACTATTGCTCTTTCTGAGTCCTCCTGTCCTCCCTGTCGTGGTGCATCCACCAGAGCCTGGTGTTTAATATCATGTGACTTTAGCCAGCGAGCCAGGGTTTTTTTAATGCTCTTTCCACTTTCCCCCGGTCTTAATGAGGAACAGGTTGGTTGGAGTCGGCATTTAAGGTGTGTTGGATAAACAACATTCCACAGTTAGATATAGTAGGAGTGATATGGCTCGGTAAGGGTTGTATGGTACGTGGCATGCTAGTCCATTCTACCAGTGGCTTGGCTACCCAGGTGCCTGGCTGACAGGGAACATAGGGCCTGTGACAGGGACAATGTCCCTGTGCTAGTGTGGCGAGGAGTAATAGTGTTGATTTCCAATAGAATGTTACACAATGCAGTGTCTTTGTGTCTAACGACAGAGCTGCTGTCTCCAATTCTCCCTCTACCCTAGCCGGGAGCTAGTCATGCATATGTATGAAACAAGAAGCGGCTGATCCTTGCCTTCCAGCCTCTTTGTCCCCAGACAGCTCCATACACCAAGCTCCAGCCCAAGCCCCGGTCTCAGGCCCTCAGTCCTCAAACCCCAGCCCAACAGCCTCCCTTTCAGTCTGTCAGATACACTTCAAACACACCGCACACACCAGGTGTCACTGACAGTCTATTTACTGAGAGAGTACATTTGTTTTCCTATATGTAGTACTATGTGCTTAACCAGCATCATGGGAGGAGGAGGAGGGTGTTTAGTTTACTATGGCAGTAGTAATACAAGGTTGGACCAATCACAGTTGGCCACATACTTCCTACAGTCTGTTACCAAATGTGTGTGTAAGTGTGTGTGAGAGAGAGAGAGAGCGAGAGAGAGAGAGAGAGAGAGAGAGAGAGAGAGAGAGAGAGAGAGAAACAAAGAATAAAGAAAAGAGTGAAGCAGAGAGAAGCTATTCTAAGCAACTCGTCTTTCCATCTCCTTTGACTCTCAGCCTGTTTAGAGCTTGTTTATAGGAACTCAATAAAAGCCCATGTAACTCTCGTAGGACGCAAAGGTCAGTGGACAATAGTGTCATCACAACTGTCATCCACTACAATGTTCCACTCGTAACCTCCATACTCAGGTACGAACAATCTAACCTACTCACGCTTTCACAGCAACAAACACAACAAAGAAAGTTATAATCTAGGTTGTGGAATTCCACATGGAGCTCATATCCCAACACATTGTTTCTTGTTCTGCTCGAATGAACAAATAAGCAAGAATGGAATGGTGCCACATCAAAGGAATATGCCAGAGGAGAGGAGGAGAGGGGAGAAGAGATGAGAGGGTGTTCGAAGATAGTGACGGTGAGAGAAAGAAGAAACAGATCGAAAGTAACGTCTCCTGACAGCTCTAGAATCCCAACCACATGCTCACCAGCCTGAGGGATGCAACACTGCTGGGACACTCCAAAAACCAGAACAAGGCTGCTACTTTTAGAGTTAATCAGTCCTGAGGGCTCAATCCCTCACTCGGTGCCCCACATGTCCAGGCACATTCCACACAGATCCATCCTCCGGCCTTTAACGGCCATTACTGAGGTAAGACTGAATTTGTGTTCAGGCCTGCTGAGCACCATCTGAGAGTCACCTGGTAGTGTTTGCTCTCTGTTGATGGAGGGCACAGCTAAGTGCAGGCAGGAAACTAAAGAGATGAGACAAGACAGTATACTCTCCTCTGACTTCTGCTTACGAGAGGTAGACAACGGTCTTTCCCTCTCTCTCTTACACACACTCTCTTGAGCTTCCAAGCACTCACTCACACAAAGGATACAACCAGCCCCTTTGGAAAGGCACACAGTCATTAACCTGAAAACATTTTATTACCTCAATAACAAATTCGCACTCACAAAAGGACGAGTTTGTTTGGACTCAAATGAGGTTGGATTTAGAAAGGGAGACGAGCGCAGCGGGACCCCGTTACAGCTATCAGCTGGGCCGTGTAGCTGACCACCCCGCCCAAGCACAGCAATCTGCCTGCCAATAATTGTGTTGCAGAGCTATCACATCAGGCTTGTTATGGCCAGAGAGAAAAGCTCACACTCTGGCCACCTTCCTGGTCAGTTCTCTGACAGCAGCACTTATACACACATCACACAGACAGACAGACACACATCACACAGACAGACAGACACACAGACACACAGACACACAGACAGACAGACGTACACACATCACACAGACAGACAGACAGACACACATCACACAGACAGACAGACACACAGACAGACAGACGTACACACATCACACAGACAGACAGACGTACACACATCATAGAGATGGCTAGACGTGAAGGCAAACGTGCAACTTCTCGCAAACTCGTGGCAAGTTGGCAACATTAACATACTCCCACTGTCCGCAAACTTATGAACTTATGAAAGTGCACAACCCATACTCTTTTATGGATCTGGATTCATCCCAAAGAATTTAAAGACAACCTTTTATTTACACTCCAACTAATGGACAACTGTACAACCCGGTGATTTACAGAGTCACTTCCTGAAATTTGACATACTGTCAGAGAAAAGGTTTATGTTTCTCAGATAAATGTGACACAAGAAAAGTGGACCGTTGTGGACACAACCTGCAAAGTACAGGGATGAGGGATGAAGTGAATATTGCACATCGATGTGATAAGATTGAAAAGTGGTGCTACTGTGGAGGTGCTCCTCTCAGTACTATACTGTCTGTCCTGTTCCTTCCTCAGTCACAGTCTGCCTTTCTACTTTTCTGTTTCACCACCCGAGTTTGCATATCTCTGACCCACACTCTCTTCATTTCTTCTCTCTGATACACACACACACACTGCTCTCTTTGGCTCTCCCAGAGACAGAAGCCATAACATCTGCCTTGTCCACATTACGTAACAGCCAACCAAGGCCGGCCAAAATGTAAGAATCTCTCAGACAGAGCCCAGCATGTCGTTGGACTGTTTCCCTCAGCAGGACATGTGATGGTGATGTGACAGCGGGGGTGGGCTGGAGCCATAGATTACTATTGTTTATCTAGGACTCTGGGGTCGAAGCTACTGCCTGGCCCTGGGCCTTGGATGAGGGTCACCAGTAGTCAATCCCTGGTGTTAACACAACTACAGGAAGTCATGGTCGTGACTGTGGTGGCAGCAAGAGAAACAGGGACAAACCAAAAGGGAACTGGACTGCACTCTTCTGTCATGTCTGTCATTTTTAGGTTTCCACCAAGATGACTAAAACAGACAGACTATCCAACACAAATCTTAAGTGAGTTGTATATTGCAGCCCAATGAAGATAACTATGGAATATTGCCTCTACATCATGTAATAACATGTCTAACCTTGTCATAAAGTTGATATCACAACCTGCCTGTCACGGTGTTGCCGTGCTAAACCCGTGTCCCTACCTCGCATTACCTTGGTCTTCCCCCAGAGGGAACATGAGCGGCACAGTTCTCAGGCCTCCAGAGGTACGCTATCATGTCAGCTTGGTGTGAAATCTCTGCAGCGGTATCAGCTGTGTGGGCTCAGAGAGAGAAAGGGCTAGGACAGATACACACACACTCACAGGGGGTGTGTCAAAGCAGAGATTTAGCCTTGTGCCTCTTCCAGTGTCTGCCCACACCAGGAGAATCGATAACCAACCAGCCTTTGATAACTGTTTTTAATACAGATTATAGCCTAATCAAATGGGTGTCTACCCAGGTCCTTATCTCTTTGCTCCAACATCACCTATCAGCCCAATGACAGGCAGGGGCCACATGCTGTCAGGACGAACGCAAACAGAGACAGACAAAAAACCTGGACAGAACTACACTATAGGCTTGTAGTTTTCCAACATGTGTATTTGACCTTGATACTCGTTTTTTAAGGAGCACAGATGAATGTCCTGTTATGAATTTAAGCCCTCCTCAGTCCTCAATATGCGCCCATATAGTTGAATGAACGATGGATGGCCATTGTCAATTCAGAAACGAGACATCTGGCCACAGAGGTGGGAATATAAACGCCACTCACAAGTATATGGGGTTCAGACTACTTCCTTCCTATTCTAAACGGCTTGTAAAAATGAAGACGTCGAGACCAGACAGCATGCAGCCACTACACAAGTTGAACTAACGTCGAGATATATGGCAAGAGCAATACCCATGATGTGATACAAAAATAAACCTGTGTGTGCTTCGCATGATAAAGAGATTTAGCCTTTTATGTTGGCACTACAATGAGGTTGAACTGTACCGAACCGGTACGGCTATACCAGCTCCGCAAACAGTCGCGTCCCTCCGAATGGATTGGTTGCATTTCAAATCAAATTTCTACTAAATCATCATTTATCTATACATCAAAAATGTTGTCAAGCGACCATCATTATTTTTCCATCTGCTCCCTTGTTGAAAGGGAATTTCTACGCCAATGGCTCGCTTTGTCTTGGACATTCCACAGTATTCTCGTTCACCAGCCTCAATAAATTCTCTGTTACAGCAAACAGTCGAGAAGAGCCTTACCTTTCGATTTAATGTTGTTCCCGAATAGAAATAATACGCTATGCCAAGCACCCAGAGGACAGCGAAGCACAGTAATATCCTTGATTTCCTTCGCATTGCTGTCTGTTGGTTGTGGATTTATCAACTGATTGCTATAGCTTTGATTAAAGCGTACTAGATCCAAGTTGAGCGTCTTGCCGAGCTGCAAACAGAGGCTTCGGCAGTCGGGCAGAAAGAGCAGGAAACAGCCAACATCACCGGGTTAGAGGGGAAAGGGTAGCCGTCTGTAATCCAATCACACTCCGTAGAGGCACCGACGAAGGAGGGTAGTGTGGTGGGGGTTGGGACTGAGGGCTCCCACTCCTGCCCACCGCTGACAGAAGAAACATTGTTGCGATTTTGAAGCGATTTATTGTTGATGTAGTTATTTGGAGCTCGTGCTACGCTGTTGCAATTAAAGTAAAATACTTTATTGTTAAATGTGTCGACGCTAGGGGGCACATTGACGACAGTTGAACTAAATGCTAGCCCAGAACAAAGTCAATATTATTTTTCAGTCTCATATAGAATAGGTCTGGAAAACATTGCACTGTTAAGAATAAATGCAAATGTGGTCTGATAAATGAAAGCAATACATTTTATATCCTATTTATAGCCTTTCTATCCTTTGCTGTATGGTGTCGTTAATCTGTGATCTGACATGACATGACTGGATATATCTAAGCTGTAGGTAAATCCACGTTCCCCCCAAGACTAAGCTCTGCCAACAATTTAAGTTTATACCCTGGGATGTGACAGCATTTTGATAGGACAATGTAACCTACCAGAAGACACTATGGAACTAGCGTACTAGTGTACTAGCTGTACTGTAAAATACTGCAAAACCTATTTGATGTAATTAGAGCATAATGACGGTATATAAGGTAGTATCTCTCTAAGCTGTGACCTGACTCCTGACAGACAACAATGGCCAAGTGTATGTTAACACTGGATCAGTATGCAAGGGGAATGACTCACATATGGACATACTCTTAACATTGTGTTTCTGAAGAAGTTGTGAATCACATGTGATCAATGACTATGATATGTCCCTTTCATTGCAAGGACAATATCATTTAAATTATCACAAATATTTGTCAAACTGTCGTCAAATGTTTTTCCATTAAACATTTTATAGTTTAAAATTAAATTAAATACCCATCACGACATGCACAACTAGACTACATAAAAAATAATGTCCTTTAACAGTTCTTCCCCCTCCAATGTGAGAAACACATTAAGTCCCAAGGAAAATCTATTCTGTCTCTTATTTTCCCAACATCAGATCTTTAATAACCTCTGTATGTTCTGCGGAGACACAGCACAGTCATCAGGATCAAGCTCCATTTCCTGTGTCCTATTGTTGATAAGAATAATGGGAGGTTTACTGTGGTCTCTGATTGATCTCACACTATTTAGCTTAGCCTCCAAACAGCTTTAATGAGTCTATTAGCCACAGTCCTCAAACACAGCAACAGAAGCAGAGCACCAAACAGGCAGCTAAGCCCACATCATAACACATTAAATTAATATCAACACTTGTGCTAGGAAATGCTCCTTATTTGCTTTCTACCTTTGACTCATGACTATAGTCATAATTAGAGATAGTAGAGTTGAGTTTATCTTGAAAAAGTCCCAGCAAGCTTCCTGCCTTTGTGGTCATTGAAGTGATGACGATGAAACAGAGAAATCACATAAAAGGACGACAGAAAAAAGACAGGTCAAATACAGGAGGCAGATTATGGAGGGTGGAGGAGGGCTGTTGAGAGCTATGGTTAGAAGGTGGGATGCGTGGGATATTAAAGGTGTAAGTACCCTGAGGTTTGTGAGGGCGTGGTAGGGCAAGGCATGGGTGGGGGGTGGTAGAGCTGTAATTACCCCTGACAGGAGGCTGAAGGGTATCTCCTCTGACGGAACACGCAGCCTCCCCTGGCAGTAAGAAGGCTTAGCCAGTTGGTCATGAGGTCCAGGTAGTGTCAAGGACTGCTGGAGGGCAGAACATCTATCAGGGGCACTCAACAACTCTTTGTGATGCACCAGACTTCAGTCAAACCGAACCAGGAAGGGTCCTGTCCAGAATAGGTGTGCTCTCGACAGAGAATTGGTGCAGCAGGACTACATCAAGGGGTGGAGCAGAATAGCTAATGCTGGGGAAGGTTAAACTACTGTGTGATCGTTTCATGAACCGGCTCTCCTACCTCTAACTAGAGCAGCAGACGTTTTTCAGAGTTGGAAGGTTACAGTATATGCTATAAAAGAGCGATAGTGGTGTTGTATTTTGAAGAGACAAAAACAGAACCGCCACAATGTGAGCCTTTGAGTTAACCAGAGTCTAAAAGTAATGAAGTCTGGTCCACTCTCATAATAAGAAAGACATGGATGTGTTTTGGACAGGAGTGATTGTAAATACAGACTTTAGTTGTGATGGAATGATGGATTATTTAACAGTTCTTTTATGTGACGGCATGTGAACTGAATATTAAGTGAGTGAACGACATTGAGAAAAGGTTTCCATTATACTGTGTAGGTTTTAAACAGTTTCCTGACCATTTTCAGTTTCACATGTGGCATGTACATAAACTGAAAATTATACACATTCAAATAATACAGTCTTTATGCTGTCTGTAAGTTTCTACTACAGTATGTACTACGCCAATACACTGTACCTCAGCACACACACACACACACTGAGCTCATTCATTCCCTGCTCTGAGGATAGCGTGGACTCTTCAGGCAGGCTTGTGTTTGACTGTATTTACACTAGTAGCGTACTGTACAGTGTGGGGAGCTGCTAAATAAATATTTCATGTCATCCATGTCGGAATCCCCACACTTTCCCCTTGTCTCGTACTAATTCACTTCTGTCCAAACTTGAGATCCAAAATACCTTAGTATGTGTGTCTCCAAGGCAGCTCGATGGTTTTTATAGTCAAAGAGAAATGAGCAATTACAAACTCAAACATATCTGATCTACCCAACAACTCTTCTTTTATTTCCTTGTCTCTCCCACCTCCATCTTCTTCCCCTCTCTGCCCGTTCCTCCTTCATTTCCCAACTCACTCAGGCAAGCCCTCCCCAGCTTACCCACTAATAGTAGAGTATCTCTCCTTTCCTCGATCTCCTGTCTCTCCCTTCTCCCTCCTCTACACTCTCCAAGGGCCTTCCCAGAGAAGACAGGATGTCTAGAAGATTCCTAACTAACCATCCTCCATCTGGTTTATGAGACATGTGTAGCACATGGAGAGTGTTAACCTTCTCTGTCACATGTGAGGGGTGAGGAGTTTGTCTGCCATGTTATCTCAATGTTGAGTGCTTAGATTTGATCAGTGTAAAGTATAATCCTAGAGCAGTACCCAGGGGCAATCAACACACATACACACACACATTCCCTCTGAGGTGTAAGTCCCAGCTTGACACCCAAAGGGCCCTGCAGACAGTAATTGTTTTAATGCCGTGTGTTGTGAGTCAGAGGCTGGGTCAGGGGTCTGGGAGGACAGAGTTGGAAACAGAGCCAGCAGAACGGCAGACGCCAACACAGAGGTAGAAAGAAGTGAGAGGCTGAAAGAATGAGACACTGTCCACTGCCTTGCAGAATCACTGACTGAGATCACTGATTTAGCTGTTAAATCAAAGAAATGGCTGAACATTGAGTCATTTTAGCAGACGCTCTTATCCAGAGCGAAGGGGAGAGGAAGCCCAAGTCAGGTGAGCTGTCAGGTGAGCTGGTACTTCATATGACAGATGACAGATAACAGTTGCAGAAAATGGCAGAGGGGATATAACCACACCACTCCATTAGACTCCAAGAGAAAATCGATGGAGCTGTAATTACTTTATTAAGGTCAATTTACAGCTATATGTAAAATTAAAGGGGTAATACTCTGAAATGACTGCTGAACCTCTGATGGGAGTTTGAGGCAGCCTAAGGCAGAAAACTGAAGTCATTAAACCACCAAGGTGTCATACACACTTCAAAGGGTTCAAATATCTTGTTTGGGAGCATAAAAGAAATTACCGGAACAACATAGATTTAACTAATAGAGTCAACCAATTAAATTAAAAGGACATGAGCTTGCTTGGTTATAGTGTACATCTCAAGAACATGGACATTCTAACATTATAATGCATGGACAGCAGTGTCACATAATGGAGTGGTGATAGAAGGGCATTCGCACTCCAATTATCATAAATGAACACGAAAAATGTTTCTCATGTCAGTGTTTTCTAGTCCTCTCACACCAATTAGAAAACATCTGGTCCTGTCTAGTGTTTGGCAATGACTGAATATGCAAACTGGCCATTTTAATATGTAGATCTAAAGTAAAGCTTTGCTAATGAGACAATTATGTACATTGTGTGTGGTATGCAGCCTCAGACCAACATTTATTTGGTGAATATTCTAACAACTGTGATGTGATACTCAGCTATTTGCTGGAAGCGGAAAGCCTTAGTTCTACAAATAATTCAGATTCTGTATAAGATCTATATAAAATGCAATATATGCAAAAACATACAAACCATGTTTTATTATAAATCAGTTTATATCAAATTATTTTGTATATATTTTACGCAATATAAAATATTCAGTTCACACAAACTGTGGTTCTCGATTGAAAACCAGATTTAAGTCAAGGAACTGAGTTAGATGGTGGGTGGGTGGGTACAGCGAGTTCAGGCGGTGTGAAGAGAGGACACAGTTCAGGCAGTGTACCTCTCCTCCCCCTGCCTCTGGGTCTTGTGGTAGTGTGTGTAGCTGCTGTAGAGCTCATTGAACACCTCTCGGACGCCCATGTGCAAGGAGGATGACAAAAACTTGACGTCCTTCTCCGCACACATATCCAGGATTCGATACACACCCTCCGTCAGATGGCTTTTTATGTCAGGCCTCAGGGTCACCTGAACAAACACGCACAAAAAAGAAGACAGGAATAAGATTAGTACTTTTCACCCCACTGATTAGATCTACACGCTAGGAGCACCCAGTCTAACCAGTCCATTTCTTTTCGACAGCTTTACCCTTCGGTTTCAAGAGTACCTGCTAATCTGTAACATGACCCTAACACCTCGATCTAACAGCCTGTTCCAAGACAGTGGAGAGGGTATTAAATTGAGCGGAGAAACTTAATCATGTGCAGAGCGTCAGACGGTGTATTTAGTCCTTCACGTTCTCTCCTTCCGCCTAGTAAAAGCAGGAATTCTTTGTATACATATTTATATATATTTTGGCACTTTCAATTTTTAGCGTTCAAAAAGGTGTGATTGGGAGAGGTATAGCATCAGAGGTGTAGTGTGATTTTGATTACCGAAACTTCACCTGCCGCTACACAATGTAGATCTGTGAGAGGGCATGAAAGGGACTACTTTCGGTAATAAAACACAGCCCAACCCATCCCAGTCTGTCTGGGGAGCCAGAGGAGAACAGAATGTCCTGCCAGGCAACTAGAGAAAGGAGAGCCTCAACAGCAGCACCCAGCATCCAGCTCTCCTGAACAGCAGAGAGTTGCCAAATCACACAGCGAGGTGATCTGTCACCTTGGCCTTGACCTACCTGTAGTCTGGAGTCAAATGGAGGACTAGTTCACTTCTTTAAACTCAGCAATAATTCATCTGTCAAAGGCCCAATGCCAACATCTACTATTGGTCTACTAGAGTAAAAGGTACTAGTCAAACTTGTAACATTTTCAGTGAGTTTCAGCCACTCCTGCATTTCTACTAAAAGCTCCCGAGTCATCCACTCAGGGGGCTGTATGGAATAAGCTGACTGGAGTATGGCATCATCTAAAGACGTCAGACTGGCAGATTTACAGCTGGAACTGTAAGACCAGGCCTCTCTTGGTTAAACCGGAAACGGAGATCATGAGAGCACCACTGAAGAACAACAGCACCGGAGGGTAAGAACAGCTCAAAAATATTACTAACTGATGAACTATTGCATTTCCTACTGACTATTCAGTTTTGAATCTAGTACTTTTCTCTTGATGTCCCCTTCTTTTCCATGTCACTCCCTAATTTCTGTCTTTAACAGAAGCCACTGTGGCTAAAACCAAATCAAGCATCTCTGTCAGACCAGGAAGGGTTGGCCCAGCTGAGGGCCTGGGATTACTGAGGAAATGAAAAAGGGACGCTCTTCACTCCCTCTCCTCCAAATCCCACAATCCCAGAAGGCAGCAGGACTTTGCCTCAGCAGCTTGACATGCAGTCCCTCGCTGGTTGGGGCTCGGCGCAAACAAACACCACGGAATCAAACGATCACCGCACAATCCCTGAATTTCATTTACACGTGTTTATTGAGGACAGATGCAGGAACGGAGGGAGGGTGGATATATAAGGGAATTGTTAGTTTTACCATTAATGGTGACGATTAGAGAAGATGCACTTAACTAGGAGTGGACAAAGATGTCCTAGGCTGTTCCTGTCAAACTCTCTCTCTCCCCCTCACCCTCTCTCTCTCTCTCATACAAACACAAGCTATGAAGTTCTTACCTTCTGCAGCTCGGTGACATACTGAGCTACAATGAAGGAGGACAGGAGGGTGAAGCTCTCTGCAGTGGTAGCGACGTGAGAGTACATCCTCTCCACCAGCCTGGCACACCGCAACAGCTCCTCCCCATCCCCCCCGCCACCTGGGGAGAACGAGGAGGAGAGGGGGTGAAGACTGGAGCATAGACTCAGTCATGTGTATATGTAGCGAAGATTTCAACCATAAATATGTTTACCAACTATAGCTTAGCATAGTTGCTTGTGCATACAGACTACTATATACTAGCATGGTATCAATGCTCAGTGTTTGTGTTTGTCCGTCCCACCTCGGTCTGACTCTCCCTTCTGCCTGCCTTCTTTTATGATGGATGCCACCAGACGATAGAATGCATTCAGGAAGATGGGAGCCGCCTTCAGCATCACCTTGACACACACAGTCAAAGAGGGAGAAAAATGATCACCATACTTGGATATAAGAGAACTGCTCCACAGGGGTGTGGTTATTTACAACTCGTTTGCCCTTTGGTTTCTGTAACCATCTCTCTCCATCCCTCCCTCTATCACATTTAACAGCACCAAGTTCAAGGTAAAACATCTCCCTCTATGGGATCTTTAGTACATTTGAAGTTTCAAAGGGTGTTGACTGAGAATATTGTGTCATGTGACTGTGAACACAGCTGGTATTGATGTAAGCTCTCGTAGATGCCGTGTGTATTACCTGAGGGTGGCACTGAATGATAGCGAACAGTGTCTCATGGATGGCATGGAAGACGTCATGGTACACAGGCAGGGGCAGCTGGTTCAGGGGGACAAATTCGAGGGCACCCAGTACTATGGTCACATGATGGGGGTTGGAGAGGGACCCCTCTCCCCGACGTAGCAAGGCGGTTAGGGTGGTCAATACCGGCACGGTGAGGTCAGAGGTCAATGCCACATCTTTTCTGGACTCCTGAACTATGAACTGGAAAGGGGAAGCGAGGATTGCGGAGTGTAGGTAGACAGATTTGGCGAGGGAGGGGCAGAGGATAAAAATGAGAGACAGAGAGATGGCATTTAAAGAGGAGAGCAAAGGCGGCAGTAAACAATTTATAAAACAAAATAATTTCCCTTGCTAGCTGACACCCTCGTCCCCTGGGTCCCACCCATCCAGAGAAAAACAGAGGAGCAGGGAGAGGCAGCAGAGAGACTGGGCTGGGCCAGTCTAATAGCCCTGCTGTGTGCCGCTGGGCCCAGTGGGCCTGCCTGGTAGATAGGAAACACATGCATCTATCCAGCGCAGACCTTGCCTCTGCCAAAACCTTGCTGCTGCCTGGAGATTATGTCCTTATACAGGCATGAAAGAGCAAGCGTCAATCAACATATAAACAGCTCACAGAAAATAAATACCTTATTAGTCTTATGTAGATGTGTCTAACGCCCCCTCCCATATGAACCCCTATGCTACAGCGGAGATTGGAGTAGGTAATGTAACAGGTGAAAGCAATATAGCGATCATTTTAAAATATTGTGTCAGAGGGTATGTTGAAAGGTATGGGTATGCCACATTGCTTTCTCCGGGAAGGCTCCACAGGTGCACAGGAAATAGGAAACCCTGGGAGACAGCCATTCCCGACTGTCTGACAGCTTACCACCAGGGTGGAGATGAGCTGCGGGGTTAGGAGCCACAGAGCCTTACAGCAGGCCTCCGGGAGCTGGCAGCCACTCAGGAGCCTCGTGAGGACGACTGCTGACAGCACCCCCTGGAACACACACACAAAGTTAATCTGACGTCTTCGGCTTCTACCTTTGAAGTACCATCTTATCCTGTTATGTCTTGCCAAACTGTTTTAATATGACAACTGTGGTAGAAGCAGTTACAAAAAAATATATATTATTAGTTTCAAACATAAAAGTGATAAATGAGCCCATTTACACACTTCCAAGTTGTCATCCATAAAGGATCCGTTCTTACCCTGTGTGCACCAGCACGGATCTGGGCTGTGTCCAGTCCATCTTTGAGCAGCAGCAGGAGCAGATGGAAGCGTTCTGGTGTGCTCCTGGCCAGCAGGTGGTGTAGTAGCTCCTCCACTGGCTCATCCAACTCTGCCACCTCACAAACAGACAGCCACGAGGCTGAGGTGGCACAGATATATGATCAGCAAACAGTCACACGACTGTCTCACTCGTAATCATCTAGTAGGATAATCCAACAAAATCTCTCTAAATGGAAATGGCGTTTAAGGAGGGCCACGTACCACCCAGGAGTTTGACGACTTTCTGTAGAACCTGAACAAATAGCTCATCCAGTTCGGCTGCTTTCCACCTCTCCATCGCACAGTAATACTGCCCCAGGAACTGGAGCGATGAGACCAGGAAGTCCATGGGGCGAGGGGCAGGACAAAGCTCTCGGAGGATCTGCTGGCAGAAGCTGCTGTACATGGGCATGTGACTGAGGCTGACCTCGCTGTTGCTCTCCTGTGGGCTGGTGGCCAGCTGGCTGCGGACCATCCCAGTCACCACGTCCACAAAGAAGGCCTGGCGCAACAGACTGCCCGTTTGGGCCTGCAGGCTTGCTTGGACAGCGGCGCCCAGCACCGCGTTGATCCTCTCCAGAAGCTGGCCTAACGTCTCGTCCAGTGGTTTGCTCTTCCCCATTGCAGAGGTCATTGCCTGGCCCATCGAGGTCAAGCAGGCCAGCAGCAGGTGAGAGGAAAACAGGCCCTTAGTATCAGACTGAGCAGGAACGACTGTTGCTGACCTCACTGCCACCTCACTGTCCAACATAAAGGTGGTGAACTTCTCCAGGTTGAGACGGACGCTGCTCTTCCTGTGGATGATCAGATGGATCAGAGACTGTATGAAGTCTTGCAGGGAACTAAGGAAGACCAGCCAATCAGAGCTTTCCAGGGTCAGAAACAGGCCTTGGTTGCTATGGGAGAACAACGCCGTCATGGTTGCTTCTAGTAGGCTGCTGCCGTGGATGATCTTCAGAACACAATGGGAATTCCTTCCCGCCAACAGAGTTCCCATTAGACTGAGCAGCTCTCCCAGCAACTGTACTATGGAAGCAGGGTTGACATCACAGCAAGGCTGCACTTGCTTCACTTTGCGGAAGAGCAGCAGGAACAGCTCTGAGAAGTCTTCAGAGGACATCCCATCTGGGTTTAGAGTTCGAACAATATTAAGTATAGTGAGAAGTTCTGCTGTGAGGGTTTCAGACATAGCCACAGAAGCATCGTCCTGACTGGGACACAGTAACTCCACCTCGACAGCCTCAAGTCTCTTCTGAGGAGCAGAGCATTCATCCATGGCATCTCCTTCCACTTGAGTGACAGATACACTTTCTGTGTTTCCAGTAACTGCACCAGATTCTTCACAGAACGTCTTCAGTGGTGGACAGACAGATGCGGTGTCGGACGCTCCGAGGACTCTCGCGATTCTTTGTGTGAGTGACCTGACGAGGGCGGAACAGAGTGTAGGTGTCTCCACTAATAGGGAGCTCTCTAGCAGCTGTCTGGAGATGAAAGGGATTGACATGTGCTTCTCTGCTGTGTCGCCTGCTTGTGTGTCAAGCAGAGAGCTGAGAAGAACAGAGGACAAATGATTCACATCACCCTCAGAGATGTAAGGAGCGAGGAGAGGCAGGTTAGAGGTCACCAAGTAGCAGTTTGCAACAGGGTAGCTGCTGGCATCTACACTGGTGATCTGGCCATCCCAGTGTGGCCTGTTAGACTCTGGCAGCTGCTTGTCCTCTTTCCCCACGATGGACTGGGTGGCTTTGCAGAGGATTTCGGAGGTGCTGGACTGGGCCAGGAGCTCATTTGATAAGAGGACTTTCTTCATATGCTGGATAATAAGGAGTTTCAGTAGGATACGGCTCATAGGGGTGTGATTCTGGTCTGACAGGGAGAACCGGCCACTGTTTGTCACCATCACATCTGAAAGAAGACTCGATATGGAGTCTAATGGGCCGGTGAGGTCTGGGTCTGGTTCTGAACCCGAAGATGTGTACTTACTACAGTGAATCTGGAAGAGAGTGTTGGCCTCCATCCAGGTGTACCTGAGGAGAAGGCCTGCCTCCTGGGTTTTCTCAACCCACAGCTCCATTGCTGCGTGCTCTGGGACTTGTTCTAAAATGGCATTCACAACCTGTAGCATCTCCTCCATCACAGACTGGGTCTGTCTGACCGCCAGCATAGGACTGCTGCTGTCTAATGTCTTCACACTGAACAAGACAGAGAACAGCAACCCGCTAAGAGAGAAGAGTTTCAGCGCCATGTCTTCATTTTCCTCCAAGTCTGGGATGATGAAGGTCTGAATGCTCTCCAGGATCAGGGTGCAAACCTCCAAGCTCTGGCTCACAGGAGTGTCCAGCAGACAGGCAGCAAGGGCTTGATGTGTTGCTCTGGATAGGAGAGGAAGCCGGAGGTGGTCGACTGCAGGGCGGCACAGGACATTCAGCAGCTCCTGGAACAGCCGGGGTAGCTGGCGAAGCTTGGTATAGATCTGGAAGACGGCGGAGACGAGGGACTCTCTGGCCTTCCTAACTCTGGAATCAAGGGATTCGGAGTCCACCCAGGCAATGGATAGCAGCTCATCCAAGTCTGGTTCTAGGATAAGGTGGTTAAGATTGAGTATAGCCTTGAGGCAGCGATACCAGGCTGCAATCCCGGGTTGGGGCTGGTTTAACAAAAGCTCAACCACCTTCCTGTAGAAGGTAAACTGGGCTTCTCCATGTTGGATCCTGTCTGAGGCTACATTGTAGATGTCTCCAGACTGACACAAGTTGAGTAGACTCTCCAATGCCAGCATGGCCAGACTCCAGTTGTCAGGCTGGAATGACTCACTGACAGTCAGCTGGTCTGAGAGGTCAAAGCCTAGTCCTGTGACCAGACGGGTCAGCACGAGGAAGCAGAGCATCTTCTCATTTCCACCTTTGCAATAGGCGTCCAGAGAGAACTTGAAGAGCAGGGGAAGGGAGCTGGATTTGACAACGTAGTGCAGGTCGGGATCACAATAGCCCTCGGCACACAGCTTGGTGAGGATGGAGCTGACCGGTGAGAGAACGGCCTTCCCTGCTGGTCCTTTTTTACCGACCGTCCTAGTACCTTCTTTGGCTGGGGTTAGCTCTTCCCGATAGGCTGGAAGATGTTCAGGCGGGAAGAGGGCAGATTGCAAGATGGCGTCTATCTTGATCCTGATGTCCCTGCTCAGCTGATGCCGCAATCGGGGGTCATCCTGGGGAGTCCAGGATCGTGAGGTCAACAAGTGGCGGAGGAGGATGAGAGGCTGCAGAAGATGGGATGACACATGGGAGAAGATACGGGTGGGATTGCCTTGCTGCTTCTGGACCACCAGGTAGCTGCTTAACACCTGGAGCAGGACTTCAAACATCTGAGGAGCCAGTTGCTCTGCGATTGGCTGAGGCTGGGGAACTGTGGAATCTGTCATTGGTTCATCCTGGGCCATCGGGGGCTCTGCTGCTGGTTGGTGGAGCCTGGAAGAGGCCAGGAAGCAGTGCTTGGCCAGCAGGTCCACCAACAACTCATACTTGGTGGTGAAGGTGGCAGCAAGGACCGTGGAGGATAGAATGCTCTGGCAGCAGCTCAGCACAGTGGACACAGCCACAGGGGAAAGCCCTGTAGACACACCGGAGGTAAACTCCTGGATTCTGTCAATAATAACCTGGAAAAAGATGGAGAGATAGGGTTCAGTCAGGAAACATTTAATATGCACTTTTTGTAAGCACTCTCTTGGAAGTCGCTTTGGATAAAAGCATTGTAAATAATAAAACAGCCACTAACTTGTGCCAATGGCTGACGGATGCTGATAGTTTTCCCTTGGCTTAGGACATGTTGTAACCTCTTGCTGTGTAGAATGTTGTCCAGGTAGGTCCACAGGCCCTCCATTACTTCCTGTGGCAGCTCTGCCTTCTTGTTATAGTAGCATGTCAGCGCATGACTCGCCCAATCAAAAAGCACCTGCAACAATGAGGACACAGAACCATCCTAGACGAATAGTACTCAACGGACTCTTTCTTTATAGCAGAGCAACGGCTAATCGTTAACTCGAACTATTGAGCGTCTTAACAGAATAAGGAGAATTCTCTATTTAAGCGTTTGGCAGAAAACAACAGTAACTGACCTGTTCCTTGTTAGGCAATACGCATTGATTCGAGATCCATGCGAAGCGGGCAAGCTTCAGTTTGTCCTCCCAGGGAGTGCGGGGGTTCTTAAGTTTCGAGTATATACCCGAGTATATGGCAGTCATAGCTGGAGCCTGACCAGCTATAAAGAGGGAGAGGACTTGGTCATTAAGTAGCATAGATAGGTCGGCTAGTCAATTATGCAGGCATTACAACTTTTATTCAAATAGGCTGACGAATGATTGAGCGAAATCAGCAAATTAATGTGAGTATATTAATCTTGAATGAAAAATAAGTGATGAACATACTGCACACTTCTAGGTGTATGCTAAAGCTAGGCTAGTTAGAGCTAGCTTAGTTACTATCATGTTGCTATATGATCTAAAACAGTGTCATGTGCTATAACAAAAGGCTTGGCTAATAAAGCGTAGGCTAATGCATGTATGACAGTTAATTTAAGTGTTTTTATGCATTTGTTATGCTAAATACTTACAGTTTTCCTGTCTACACGTGTCGATCTGTTGTGGTAGACAGACACTCGTGAACTCTGAACTCCACCCTATCGGCTCCTTGTGCCAGACAAACATAATCGAGTGCTGAATTATAGCAAAGAACGGTTGCATGTCCAATGTTTACAAAACGTGTAGACTTCCTATCAAATCAGACAGATCAACTCTGTATGGCTTATTGAGCATTAAGATTTGTGCCCCTGTCCCCGCTTTTGCTGTCCTGGCTAAAACTTTTTTTTGTAGTATCGACTAGGCTACATTTCTAAAACGCATGCATTTAATATTCGTTTCTGACAAGTATCTCTTTCTCCCTTATTTTTAACCCCCAATTTAGTGGTTCGTGGTTAAAGTCATGTCAGTAAACATCTCTGTTAAAACGTGCTTGGTGGAGAAACTGTACAGAACAGATGATGACAGTTTGTTTGGTTATGTCTAGCCACAAACTTTGCCTCTTGTGACACATCGGCCATTGATTTCACCGACGGGCAGTTAGATAGACGTAACATTGAGACAGACAACCACAATGTTAGCTTGCTAGTTAGCCAGGTGGTTCTCCGGGGTGACCTTCTTCGTCTCTGGTTCCAGGTCTTACTTCTCGCGGTGAAGGTCTGTTTTGGTGGGTAGTGGGTTTGGCTGTCCTTGTTGCCTGGAGATTGCGTGTTTGGATGAGCAACTCCCACCGATCTACGGACAGATTGTTGTGACAGGGTGCTGCTAGCGCATGATAGGATAACTTGGCGTACTAACAAGCTCCATGAACGTGACTGTCATGAACAGATAAAATGTTAAACAACTGTCAAACTCGAACAATGTAGCTAACTAGCTTATCCTTCGTCGTTGGTGTTGTTTTCATAGCATTGGGAAGGATGGATGTGGACAAATTGTGCTCTCCTTGGATACATGGGTCGTCGTGGGTAACATGCAATCAGCACTAATCAAATTTGTTATCGAGCAGCTTGTTATATATTCGCTTGTAGTGGCCTGACTACAATGGTTCGAGGTGTAACAGCTTATTAGTTATATATATAAGCTATATACTTGTCAGATTGAATTTACTTAGGCTGTAATTGGTTAGCAGCAGACTTCTTGTAGAATGAGACTGCTTTTGCAGATGTCTAGATGTACAGGCGGGGTGCATCTACTGAAACGCAAGATTGTACACTCCCGTGCACACAGACTGTTTTGGATAGAGAACCATGTCATCAGGGGACAGAGAATCAAGCGAAATATTTCAGCAGCTGAGACATTTTTGGAACCTGCTGCACGCCCTTCGCTCTCTCGGAGAAACGTAGCCGCTCTTGTGCCGTGCTGGTTTCCACTTGGAGGGTTTTACGGTCCCTTGACCAGGAGCTCATGGACGGCCACTCACGCGTGCGCCTCTTACAGTTCTTCAAGCAAGTCTAAACCAACAACTCAACATGGAGTTGACAATACATCTGTTCCATCAACGGAGAAGACGGAACCCCCCACCACCATACCATTCGAGGATGTCAGAAGGATAATGTCTCTTGCTCACCCAGAGCGCTGGAGACTGTCAGGTGTGACTAACTCTCCATTCTACACAGCACAGATACATAGACAGGGACCACAAGTGTCTCTCGGGTCTCAGTGAGTTTGTGTGTCTTTGTTAATTGTTGTTTCTCTAACTCTGCCCCTCTTTAGCTGCGGTTGGCTTCCTAGTGGTTTCTAGTTCGGTCACCATGTCAGCCCCTTTTTTCCTGGGGAAAGTGATAGACACCATCTACACCAGCAGCTCCGATGACTTCACTTCCTCCCTCACGTCCCTCTGCATCATGCTGTCTGGTGTCTTCCTCGCTGGGGGCGCTGCCAACGCCGCTCGTGTCTACCTTATGCAGGTCTCAGGTGAGGAAGCTCAAAGGAAAACATACAAGGTGGAACTGTGGTTCAGGTCAAGACGTTCTAAGGTTGTGATTCACGTGAAAGCAGTGCAGGTCTAATCGTGTGCGTGTGTGCGTGTGACTGTTGCAGGGCAGAAGATCGTGAGGAACCTCCGGGTGTCCCTGTTCTCGTCCATACTCAGACAGGAAGTGGGGTTCTTTGACAGGACGCGCACCGGCGAGCTGATCAACCGGCTGTCGGCAGACAGCACGTTGGTGGGGCGCTCCGTCACAGACAACCTCTCAGACGGCCTCCGTGCTGTGGCTCAAGCTGCTGCCGGGGTCAGCATGATGGTGAGCACACACACACACACACACCAGTGTGCACATCATAAGTGTATACACATCAACATCCAGGTCAGAAGGAAATGGTGGAAATTTAGTACACATGATGGATTCCAGTGGCACTGTCATTGGCAGTAACAATATTATATTTTGGATGTTCTGATGTCTGGGTTGGAACAAGGAAGCCAGGGTTTCTTTTTACTCCAGGTGTGTCTTATGTATGGCATCCTATTGTCTTCTCTGTTGGTGCTAAATATAGCTATATCTGTTGACAAACTGGCTGGACCAAAGTTCAGCCTGATACCAGGATGTCTGTGTAGTTCCTGGTAACAGATCATTCAGTGAGTTCACTGTTGCTTGGTAGCAGTTGACAATTGCCCATACTCAATTAAGTTACTTCCTGTTGCTATGTGGATGGTACAGTCACTCCTTGGTTACTGAAAGTAATCACAGTAATGACTAGTTTCTCAAATTGGAATTGTGTCTCAGTACACAGCCTGTAAATAGGCCTTAAGCAATATTACAGTATTCTTACAGACCTGGACTGGGTTTCAAGGTGAGATTCTCTTCCCAGTTTCTCCTGGTCTCACCCCCGTTCCTGTCTCCCTCCAGTTCTACGTGTCCCCCAGTCTGGCAGCATTTGTGTTGATGATCGTCCCTCCCATGGCTGCTCTTGCAGTGGTCTATGGCAGATACCTGCGCTCCATCTCCAAACGCACACAAGACTCCCTGGCTGAGGCCACTCAGGTGAGAGCAGACACACACACACACACGCATCCTCCACCCGCATTGCCTTCTCCCATTGACTTGAATGGTGAGGTTCATCTTCTATGAGCTCTTTGTTCTATGCCCTAGCTGGCTGAGGAACGCATCAGTAACCTGCGGACAGTGCGTGCGTTTGGGAAGGAGCTAACCGAGGTGGAGAAGTACACGGAGAAGGCTGACTATGTTTTCCAGCTGGCCAAGAAAGAGGCTGTCTTGAAAGCAGGGTTCTTTGGAGTGGTGAGCATTCGGTGGTTCCGAACTGTGGTTCTGATTAGCGAAAACCCCAAAGAGATACAGTTTGAAGATTGTACCGATGGGAAACGCTTTCCGAATTGATAGACCTAGATAACCCTCATTCCTCTACCTAGCACAGATTAGATCGATGGAGAAACTGAAACTGAATAATGATGTAATTTCCTCTGAAAATGTGCCCAGTCCAGTTCACTTAATTCTGGCGAAAGACGTCAACCACATGATTGTGTGTTCTGTGCTTCTGCTTTCTGATCTATGTCTGTCTGTCGGTGTGTGTGTGTCTGTGTGTGTGTGTGTGTGTGTGTGTGTGTGTGTGTGTGTGTGTGTGGTGTGTGTGTGGTGTGTGTGTATGCGTCTCACAGACGGGGTTAAGTGGGAACATCATTATCCTGTCGGTGCTGTACAAGGGAGGCCTGCTGATGGCCAATGAACACATGACTGTGGGAGAGCTGTCCTCCTTCCTCATGTATGCGTTCTGGGTAGGCATCAGCATCGCAGGTAGGACACCAACAGGACAGCACACACACACCACTCTGCACCACGCTGACTGTGTCAGGCCGGCGTGCAACAGTAAACCTGTCATTCGCTCTTGCTCAGGTCATAGTTTGTGTGCATCTGTGATTGATTGGGCAGGCATGAGCGCGTTCTACTCGGAGATGATGAAGGGATTCGGAGCGGGGGCGCGGCTGTGGGAGCTAATGGACAGGAAGCCGGAGTTTCCCCTAAACGGTGAGCCACGCACACACACACACACACACACAATACTTTAGCATTCACACGAATGTCGTCACAAGGTCGAAATGTCTCTCCGTCTCCAGAGGGGCTGATCTTGGCACCAGAGCAGCTGAGAGGCCAGCTGGAGTTCCAGAACGTCACCTTCTCGTACCCGACCCGCAAGGACGCGCCCATCTTCCAGGACCTGACCCTGTCTGTGCCAGCGGGCACAGTCATGGCTGTGGTCGGCCCCAGCGGCTCAGGGAAGTCCACCCTGGTCTCCCTGCTGCTGCGCCTCTATGACCCGGACTCAGGTAGGGGTCAGGGAGCATGATGTAGGAAGGATGAGAAAGATGTCAATAGTGTGTCGTTGAAAGAATGAGGTGTGGAGAACAGAGGGAAGGAGCAAGCCTTTGGGTTCCTGATGAATATTGACATCATGTTTTAATACGGAACGTATTAAGAAATATATGAGCTGGGGTCGTATTGCAGCCTCAGTAAGACCGTCTGACACGTTCTCCTATTTTAGGTGTGATCACTATTGATGGGCGGGATGTACGGGATCTCAATCCTTATTGGCTGAGGAGTCACATTGGAACAGTCAGTCAGGTAAATGCTGTTCAATTGGAACCTTCCTAATTAGCTTTTGTAGTAAATTGGTGCCTATTGGTTCTCCCATCTCCTCCTTCCCCCTCTGGCTCATCTTTCATTGTTCTCATTTCCCCTTCTCTTTCCCCTATAGGAGCCAGTGCTGTTTTCCTGCTCCATTGCTGAGAACATTGCCTATGGAGCAATCGACTCCAGCACAGTGACAGCCCAGGAAATACATCAAGCCGCTCGTGTAGCCAACGCCTATGACTTTGTCCAGGCTTTCCCAAAGGGCTTTGACACTGTAGTAGGAGAGAAGGGTGTGCTGCTGTCAGGTAAGAACAAGGAGACCACACCCGGCCTGGGTCAAGGTTTCCCAAGCCACTATTACGACCAATGACAAATGGTTGTGTAAAACACTTTACGGTACATACTGCCAATATTTCTAAAACATACCTTCTCACTACTGTATGGGTCTTCTTGAGCAGCAGAAAAGCTCTGTAATATTGCATCTTATTCTTGCGATTACTTGCAGGTGGTCAGAAACAGAGGATCGCCATAGCCAGGGCTTTGCTCAAGGTAACTGTTTTTCACAACACGGTCTGCACAATGCTCGTTTTGCTTTCAACCCGTCACGGCTCATTTCCGTTTTTATTTTAATTTCATCCTCAGAATCCCAAGATCCTTTTACTTGATGAAGCTACGAGGTAAGAGAACATGCCATGGTAAACACATCAATACAAACTGGTCACACACTGTCTGGTAATGACTGACCTATGATTATGTGAGTCAAAGTATATCTTAACCAATGTCCACCCCCCCACCCAGTGCACTGGATGCAGAGAACGAGTTCCTGGTCCAGGATGCGTTGGAGCGCCTGATGGAGGGCCGCACGGTGCTGATCATCGCCCACCGTCTCTCCACCATACAGAACGCCGATGCCGTGGCCGTGCTGGACCAACGACGCGTGGTGGAATGCGGCCAGCACGCCACGCTGCTAGGCAACCGACAGGGCCTGTTCCGCAAGCTGATGGAGAAGCAGGCCTTTCTGCAGCAGGGGCAGAAGCAGGCTGTGCGCTGAGAGAGGAAGGGAGACAGGGAGTGGAGGTATGGGGGGCAGGAAAAAGGGAGGAAAAACACGCCTTTATCCGAGGAAGGAAGAAATGTAGAGGTTGGGAGAAATACGAGGAAAAGGCCGTCCTGGAAGGCAGGGAGGGAGAGAGAGGAGAGAAGGAGGACCAGACACACTGAAGTGGAGGAGCTTATGAGGTCAAGAGTGAAACCATGTCCAACTATCAGAGCATCTATAATCAAGACTTGCTTTTTTTAACCAAATAACAGTCCTGATGGCATATAAATGAACATGACTGCAAAGTATATTTATTTATATATATTTGTTGAAAATTGTCAACTTGAAGCCAATATTCTAGGATATGACATGGAATGTGTTCTGTGTCACGTATCTCTCACTGTGGTTCTGTGTCTTACGTCTAATGAACAGCGACGCACCCAAAAGCTAAATCCCACACCAGCCGCTTGGTCCAGTTGACAACCTTGTATATCTAATATCAAGTATGACAGTGTGTTTATAATGTACATTGGACCTTTATTCAGGTCACTGACTAACATTCGCACTGATATTGTATCACAGATAATAGGCAGAATCTTTTTTTGCAAGATTGTTTATTTATGAGGGGTAATGTTAGTCTTGGTTCAACTGTGATGAGTTCATGTTCTTCATTCATTGTATGTGGGGCCATGTCACCATCATGACCAGACTCCTGCCATACAGTAGCTTTGACTGGTACAGTATATTGGTTTTGTGAAGGCTACAATCCCAAATCATTAATCAAGCTATTTCTTGTGGTTTCTGTTTTTTGTCTAATTTCTGCTGGATGATTTGACTCACGTATGTTTTGATAAGAAATATGCAGCTTGTGTGTGTGTACTCATATCAGTGATTGTAGCCTTGTGTGTTTCATACCACAGTTTACCATTCAATTCATTGTATTCAACCTGATTTGTTGTTGAGCACTACACCATCTGTACTTTGGAATACAATGGTGGTGTATCATCTTACCTGGAGACAGGGGGATGTCTGTGACTATTGTGCTGTAGCAGAACAGGTATGTACAGGTCTGTTCCCTGTACTGAGACCTTTAACATCAAACCACCCAGGCGTCATGATTTTCAGGTCATGTAACATTCATGTCTCAATACTAATTCAATGGAGTTATACTGAAAGACTGTACACTGAAACATGAGTATTTTCTAAGGGATCAACTTTAACCAGAGTTCACCATCCATAAAGTATATCACTATTGAGACCTAAATCTTATGTGTGTTTGTGTATGAATGTTTCAGGAGACCTATATACAGATTTTCTATACAGAGAGCTCATGGTAGCTTTATTATGGTGTTAATAATGTATTCATATGAGATATTTTAATGATTTGTGTTAAATTATTAGGTCTTAGTAAGAAATAAACCTATTTCCAGACACAAAACCAAGTGGCATGTGTATGTAATTTCATCCAGTTTTATGTTATTGTTGAACAAACGATCACGAATTGTCAACAGAAAGCCCACAGGACCTCAAACACACCAGCAGGGGGTGAACTTGTCACGTATTTCAAAGATTGAGTTATGAGGAAATCATTTGTGGATTCGGTGATTGAGGCGAAGACAAATAGGTGACCAGACACCAGAGGAATAACAGTGTGCGGTGCGGGTGCTCCTTTAGATAGTATAGCAGAGGGTTTTTTGTTAAATTGCTACATTGTCTGATTGGCATGATCTGATTATGAAACAGTTCCTCTTGTGCTGGAATGTATGAATGCACTTTGAGGTCGTACTATCAGATCGGATGCTGGATTGAGGAATCATGAGTGAGGGTTCAACCATCATAACTCACCAGCATCTTTACATTCGACAGAATATCCTTCCATATATAGGCCTTAGGTACCACAAACTCTGAACAACAACTAAAATTGGTTACAAAGCCTATAGTCCATAGCATATTTCCCCATTTCACAAAACCTTTTCCGGCTATTAGCCCATAATATAACATTTTTAAGTACAGTGAGATTTTCAGCAGTTACATTTTGAGAGGCAGCTAAATATTGCACAACAAATCAGACTTCAAAAAGGATGCTACCATTCTTAAAAATACCATGTGTGAATAACCAATTTCATGGACGATTACAAAAAGCTATGCAGAAAATGAGTTTTGCTCCAGCGGTTTATCCATTGGGCGCCAGACTCGTAGTGGCCCATATTTGTGCTCTGTTTAGGGACGATGATCCTGCGTGTAAGACAGGATAGTGCCAAACGATCTCGGGGTCTCCATGTACGGGCCTGGCACAGTGGCCGGGAGTCGGAGCGACAGTTCCATATATGGAGCGCGCTCTCACTCCGAACAGAGAGCCGCTCAGCCTGCCTACGGAGTTCCCTTGCGCGCCCTCCAAGAACCTAATATGGATGACGACTGGGAAGAATTCCAAAGGAATCCATCGACATTCTGAATGGTGGGTGAGAAGGTGAGTATATAAGGGTTGAGGGGTGAAGGTGCTACTGTAGCTGGATCCAGAAGCAGTTGCGTTTGGCACTCTGAGCTTTCTCTAAAACAGACTCCACCAAGGTAAGACACCTGGACTAGATCTAGACAGCATGACTGGAGTTGTGCCACCGATCACCGGATTGTTTTGTTGACACTTGGTCACGGATGATGGTGTCATCTTTTCACCTGAAGGATTAATAGGCATTGACAACATGGCAAAAGAATAATGTTCGGTCTCAAAACGAAAAGGATATGGTTTGAGATATTTACACAATTAGTAAACTAGTACATTTTAGATAGGCAGCCGACCTGATTTATAATGCATTCGTGACTTAGCCGTGGCAGCTTAAGTTTGTGTTTATGCCTTTTCTAGAAGGATATCGCCGAAAGCAAAACAAAAATGTAGAATCGAATAGTTTTATTTTGAATAGTTGCATTCTTATCTCATCATGTAACCGTGAGAGGGTGAGCTGACAGGGTCCTGTTCGTGCAAAAATGTATAGTGCACTGTACAGACTCGGCTCCAGTACGAATTCAATGGGGGGGGCATTTTTATTCACAAGGGGGGCAGACATTTACAAAGCATGTATGAGAGTCAAAACAGCAGACCTGCATATTGTGCATGAAAGTGTAGCCATCTTGATATTTAATTTACAGCCAATGCCAGTATTTCTTATTTATACTTCAACAACATTATTTTTTGAAGGGGCACAGCATTCCATTTGGGAGGGCATTGCCGACCCTGATAGTGTATCAATTTATCTTCTATCTTCTTTTTTTTTAAATCTACTGTTACCGTTTTATCAAGCCACAGATTTCATGAATGTTTATGAAATCGTAATTAGGCTATGTTGCTCAGAGGCGTGCGTTTGTGTTTGACAAAGTTCCGTTACGCGTGAGCCCTGTCAACGTGATATTTGACATATTTATTTTGTTGCCCATTCAGTACTCAACATGTGTGACGACGAAGAGACTACCGCCCTTGTGTGCGACAACGGCTCCGGCCTGGTCAAGGCTGGCTTTGCCGGGGATGACGCTCCCAGGGCTGTCTTTCCCTCCATCGTTGGTCGCCCTCGTCACCAGGTACGATACAACTCCACACTCGGGGCCGTTAAAGAGCACACTGTCAGACACTATTGCTCATAACATCCTTTTCCAGACTAAAATGATGTTTTCTGTTTCCTCCAGGGTGTCATGGTGGGTATGGGTCAGAAGGACTCCTACGTAGGAGACGAGGCTCAGAGCAAGAGGGGTATCCTGACCCTGAAGTACCCTATCGAGCACGGTATCATTACCAACTGGGACGATATGGAGAAGATCTGGCATCACACCTTCTACAATGAGCTGAGAGTGGCCCCCGAGGAGCACCCCACCCTGCTGACTGAGGCCCCCCTGAACCCCAAGGCTAACCGTGAGAAGATGACCCAGATCATGTTTGAGACCTTCAACGTCCCAGCCATGTATGTGGCCATCCAGGCTGTGCTGTCCCTGTACGCTTCCGGTCGTACCACTGGTAAGAATGCGCCTTTTTACACATTTGCATCATGAACCAATAAACTCCCATCATACTTTCCTGCTACTAACACTTGACACTCTCCATTGCGTTCCAGGTATTGTGCTGGACTCCGGTGATGGTGTGACCCACAACGTCCCCATCTATGAGGGTTACGCTCTGCCCCACGCCATCATGCGTCTGGACTTGGCTGGTCGTGACTTGACCGACTACCTCATGAAGATCCTGACTGAGCGTGGCTACTCCTTTGTCACAACCGGTGAGACTCTTTTACGCATCATCTTAACAATCCAGTAGGCCTAGCTTATGTAGCACCCCATTCTGTCAAAGTCTACTTTATTCACAATGTGCGCGTAATGTGTGCGTAACTGGATTGTCTACTCAACGGTTTGACCAATTATACATTACTTGTCATTTCCAGCCGAGCGTGAGATCGTGCGTGACATCAAGGAAAAGCTGTGCTATGTGGCTCTGGACTTTGAGAACGAGATGGCCACCGCTGCCTCATCCTCCTCTCTGGAGAAGAGCTACGAGCTTCCCGACGGTCAGGTCATCACCATCGGTAACGAGCGTTTCCGTTGCCCCGAGACCCTGTTCCAGCCATCCTTCATTGGTGCGTAACATATTTATTTAATAACAAAATAGTTAGTTCAGAGTGTGAAGATTCTAATTGCTGTGCATCGACACAACAGGTATGGAGTCTGCCGGTATTCATGAGACTGCCTACAACAGCATCATGAAGTGCGACATTGACATCCGTAAGGACCTGTACGCCAACAATGTGCTGTCTGGTGGTACCACCATGTACCCTGGTATTGCTGACCGTATGCAGAAGGAGATCACAGCCCTGGCCCCTAGCACCATGAAGATCAAGGTGAACACATACACAACTTCCCAAATCTTACAAGTCGATTAAGAACATTGATTGAAATGTCCTGGTTACTTATACGCATTCTCCCGTCGTATTTGTTCAGATCATTGCCCCACCTGAGAGGAAGTACTCCGTCTGGATCGGAGGCTCCATCCTGGCCTCTCTGTCCACCTTCCAGCAGATGTGGATCAGCAAGCAGGAGTACGACGAGGCAGGCCCATCCATCGTCCACAGGAAGTGCTTCTAAATGCACATCCCTCCTCTTCCTCATCTGCAACCACATATGCGTCTGCTTATTTTGGCTCAAGCAGAGAAACAGCGACACGTTGTTGTCGCATGGACAGTTTAGGCATGTTATTTTCAAACGCCTCCGTTACACGGAGGAAATGCTGCAACTGTGAACCAACACAACCAAAGAAGAACAAGACATGCCATGTTTTCTAACATGTAAATGTATATGTATATAAATTTAATTTATTAAAGTCCATTATTTGGTATTTTTTACAGTGGTTTTGTCAGTTTTATGATTAGAGAAAATATGAGATGACAGGATAGGACCTAGCTACATTGTCTCGAGTAGGCGATATCTGTGTCGCTTGTGAGAGAGGTGACCAAGAGCTTGACTTCCCTGGAATGTGCCTTGCTGGCTGCTTGACTTGGGATTCTCAAGATCTACAAATCGGACACATGATCCCAACGCTAGTATTCCAATGTCGTTTAAGCACCTCACACACACGTACACCCTTATTAGGCAATGAATCCCTTTTTATGGAAATAATAGAACAACATTAGAAGCGTCCAATGAAACATAAGCTGTTATGTCAATGTGATATATGAAACTAAGAAGGCCAACGTCTTTATCGTTAGGCTATATATATAATTACTAGGTAGATTATGACTACTCGACTTGTTATTAGTGGATGGCGGTGTAACCATCAAGCATGGTCATTTCTCCCGAAACATCCACCTGTTGAGGGGGAAGGGGCTTTTTAAATGCAGCTCAGCTTGGGGCGGAGTTAAATACGGAGCCAGCCTATTACGGCGCACAAGACGCCATCTGTTCTGTTTCGCGTCTGTGAAATTCTACCCTGTAAGTATACCAAATTAGAATGTTTAAACTATCGACACTTTGCTATTAGATTATGTTCGATGTCGATGAGAATAAACGTAGCCTTGTTCGTTTAGAAAAGCCTGCGACACAAGGCATGATCGTTTCTTCTGCGTCAATGCATACGTTTCAGTAGTCCTTTAGCATGCAATTATTAACAGAGATTGACAAAAGATGAAATAGTATTATTTGCTACTATAGTCTAAATCAATTAGCATTATGATAGAGAGCACAATAATATGATTTATTGCGATAGTGCACAGTCTTATATTACGCAATCGTAATCGCAACTACATTACAACAAACCCTTTAAATGATTCATGATTAGTTCCCTAAATATACTTCTCTTGCGAGACAGGCCAATGTAAAATCGTTTGCAGAACGCCCTCTACGCAGATATGTTAAACGGGCGGAGACATGGGGGGTGTGTCAAGCTACGCAGTTTAGCTCCACTTCGGCTCAGCTATTGGTTTCCATTCACCTTAAGACTTCCCCTTGCAGACGTATGTTTTGGTTTAAATGACTGGCGGGGCGTGTATTCACGTATGACGGAATTGATGTAACAAATCTGTTATTATGGTGTATACCTAATTAAAGAATCGTCCTTTCTTTATTTTATAAGACAAACAATGATTACAAAAAAGATCCGATCGGAATACATGAAGAAATTCAAGGATCCTAAATGGGAAACCTACTCCAAGTGTTACGAAGAGATGGTGAAGTACAGATTAGCGAGGAGACTTCTGGAACATTCGCACAATCCGTTTTTCTGGAACGAAAGGGACAGCGACTCGGAATCCAGTGGCAGCCCGTTTCCTCCTAACAAAAACAAAGTTGAACCTCTGGTCGTGAAAGACCAGTCCTCATCAGGATGTGTCCGAAAGGCACCAGAGCACCCGGAGATTCCAAAAACATCTGAACAGAATATCCCTCCATCAGAGGCAGCGCCGCATCCGCGGACAGAGGATGTTCCGCCAGAGACCGCTCCATCCATTGGTATAAGGCAATGTTTTACATAAATGTATTTCTAACATGCAAACATACTAAAGTGCTGTTATTTGATTGAATCATGTATTACAAGTTGACGTCTCTCCAGAAGGCCAGGCTTTGGACACCAGGAAGGTTGGAGATACAGAGGAGGAGAGGACAGGTAGAGCTCCAGATGGTCCAAATTCCCCCGAGGATGAACCAGCGGAACAGCCCAAAACCAAACACTCAAAGAGACCCCTCAAGCTTAGAGGTCCACTAAGGCGACTAAAGGAGCCCAATAAGGAGAACACACACCCGTTTGCCCTGTATGGTGGGGGGGATAATCCTACTGATATGGCCAGTAAGAAAACCCACAACGTTCGTACTTCAGCATCTACCAAGGAGGTAATTCAATAACCAACTCTCAGCATAATTATAGTCTGTTACTCTGCAATTACTGGTTTGAATGTAGTATTTGTCACTCGCTGTTTTAGACGAGCCATCTGTTTGTGTGTGTTTGTGTTCAGATCCACGAGTCTGCCTTGCGGGCCAAGACCAGGCGGGAAGTGGAGAGACAGATGCAGACACAGCAGGCGGACAGCCGGAGAGCGCAGTCAGCTGACCTTGAAAAAACTGTCAAGACCCAAATGGCATCAGATTATAATCCCTGGGTAACGGAGTACATGCGCTGCTTCTCCACCAGGTCTCGATAGACACAGACACACAGGTGCACGCACACAGACACACAGTTGCACGCACACAGACACACAGGTGCACGCACACACACACACACACACACACACACACACACACACACACACATGCTTACCGGGATTGATCACAAACACCTGCGGGATGACACGGGTTAAATCATCAAAGTCTGGTCCTCCCACCTTGGCTCCTTCTCAAAACCCATTGGAGGAAAAGGTTCCTCACGTCTGGTGGCCATCTGACAAGTAGGAGATGTGAAAGAGCGTGAGGAATGGAGAGTCTAGACTGAGGAAGATCCAGAGGATAAATAGATTCTCCCTGGTGGACAAGACCGTCCCCTGTCTCTCACAAACGATCATTTTCCAGGATTAACTGCACAATTCCATTGTACGCAATAGGGGTTAAACACGCTAGTTTTATTGCTTCTAGATCACCAGATTGATTTGACATTAGAGAGAAGACATGTCACATTTCATTGAAATCATGCACAGTAGGTTACTAGGATAGCTTTCTCACACATCATTATTGTCTTGTACATGTGCGCAATCCTAACTAAACAGCTCTCCTTGTTGGCACCTATATTGAAAAAAGTGTGGAATAATATGGCTGCACACAAGGTAATGTCTATGTATGTCTGCTTTCAGGACCAAATCTGCTTCCAAAGGTGACCACAATAGCACTTTCCTTTTGAGAAACGTAACTGTACATAGAGAAAGGGATTAGAATAATGTTGACTTGGCCTCAAGGTCCGTTTACTTGACAGTGTTTAGTGTAACTTGTTGTTTTGTGTGGGTATTACTATAATTTTCCAGTATTATTATTTTCAAACAAGCACATCTATTTAAGTCCAGAGATACCTAGCTAGATGGAGTAATATGAAATTGGATAATAAGCCATTGTTGAAATGTGTGCAATATTACAATGTTCTGTACAGATGCTTCTAGCTTATTCAGTCCACCAGCAGCACCATCTAACTTAGCACGGGTATAGGTATGAGATGCAATAATTAATTCAGAAATTGGAAGAGGTGAGGATTACTCACAGCTTTGCTGTGTCAGTGTCACCACTGTCACAGTTCATTACTCTACTTTTTTTTATATACTAAAGTACATAAATAACAACAAATGGATGTTTTGACAAAAGACACACCTTCAGCCAATTATATATTAGTTAACTTACACATATAAGGATCACTACTATTTTGGTGTTAGACGTTATTTTGTACACTCCTTTTAATGTCAACATTTTTACACATTTGATTGTCATCATAGCTGTGAGAAAAAAAGGTTTAAGTGTTGTTCTTGGGATGCTAGGCTTTGAATAAACCACTTTGGGAATGATTCTACTTGTCCTTTCATAAACTTATATTCATCTTAACTGAAACTAACCATCCGCTAGTCACCATTTGCAATATGGGAGAATACATTTATAATACTTTATTTCAAAAAGTGCAGATATACATGTGAGAATAAGTTAAGTTAAAAAATCATGATACATAACAAGGAGAAAATAAACAACCGATGAACTGAATAAATACCTAACTGACAGTGGTACAGCAAATCAGAGGAGCCAGTGCATATCAGGCAGGACCGGCCCATAATATCTCACCAGAACACAACAAAACAACATGATAAATGTGATATGTAAATATAACAATCTATAGATAATTTCTTAGTGTATAATGAATAACTCTTGATATTTTTCAGTCCATAAAACATGCTTTAAGAGTAAACCATCTGGTCTTTTTACAGGTAATCCTGTACAGATGCAGGATGCAGAAAGTCAAAAAAGGGCAGCAGTCAGTAAGATATCAGCTGATTGGAGGGTTTGGTCCATTCGTGAGGGGGTTTGTTGGATTGTGGATCGTATCAGGCCTGTCGGAGGTGTCCAGGGAGGGGCTCGGCGCTCCAGAGAGGGCATGGCCAGGAGCCTGTGTGGGTCGTCTCTGGTAGCGAGGGCCAGAACGGTCCTTACAGAGGTCAAAGGAAGGTCAGGGAAGAGTTGCTTCAACACCATGAGCTATGTGAACGTGAGCAACGCTATGTTCCCCACATCGTCCTCCTGGTCTTCACAAACCTGCCTGGAGGAGGTGAGGGGAAAAGGGGCCATAGTGGAGACATGAGTAGTGAGGGGGACAGAGAAAGGGTGTGACAGAGGGACAGGGGTGCAGGAATGGGTGTAAGTATAGGAGAGGGGGCAGGGAGGGGGGGGGGCGGTAAAAGGCAATCCAATTCAGTTACATCAAACTGTCAAGATATGATGGAGACAGTTACGATCGGCCCCTTGAGCGAGAGACCGCACTGTTAGCCTTGTTGGTCTGTCACTTTAGATCAGGTCAAATTGAGAGTGTGAAAGAATGCACTACAGCCTCTGTGTCAATCTGCAACCAGCAGACCAACCCCCGCCCACGCCAAATCTATCCATCCAGTTCTACTGACACTGAGCTCACTCTGTTGCTACTACATTCCAGCCTGGAGACCTCCCTGGTCTCTGCATGCCAGCCCAGTCTCAGCCCCTAGCAGCCAAATATGGCCCATTCAGGACCGCAGCAAAGCCCCCCGCCCTGCTAGTGGGGATCTGTTGGTGACTGAATCTCAGACACATCACACACTTGGAACTGGGAGACAGAAATAGCCCGTATCTCATCTCTGGTTCCTTCCTCTTAACGAGGTGACTAAGAACAGACCCTCTTCAGCCTCAGTACACCACACAGACACACAAACACACACACTCACACCAGACACAGTATTGTGACATACCACTGGAGTTGTATTACTAAGCCATGACTAGGATCTGACCCTAACATAACATTACACCAAGCCTGTCTATGTACAGTATGTGCGAGTGTGTTGGTGTGTGTCTGAGGGTCAAAGTGTGTGTGCTTTGGGTCGAAGAGAGGTGTGGTTCCCCCTCACCTTGGGGGTGCTCCAGGCTGGTTACTGAGCATGCTCACTAACAGCCACACTCCTGGGCTCCCTGTGGCTGAGCCCGGCGTGGGGAGCGGAGCTGGCGCAGCGCCGCGTCCCCGTACTGGATCCCAGAACCCATCCGCTCCGGGTCCAACTCTCCTGGGGGGGAGGGGGGAGGGAGAGGGGAGAGATGGAGAGGAGAGGGAGAGGGAGGGACAGCATCGGAGACTAGATTGGGATTCGAACATTCAAATTGTTTTGACAACGAAAGAACGTGGCTAGTGAACACCGTTGGAGGTCAGAGTTCAGGGGTTAGAGGTGTACCTGACTCTATCTTGTTGAGGATCTTCCTGGCACACTGGATGAAGGCCTCCTCTACGTTCTCCCCGGTCAGAGCGCTGGTCTCCAAAAACATTAGCTCTGTAAACACACAAACACACACAGGTGTTGTAACATGCAAACACAACTAAACACACACAGTGCCACAGCCACGAATTGAAGTTCAGCAGTGACCTCTAGTGGGGATTAGACTGAATTACCTCTACAATAGCTGTTTATTCTACTATAACTATGGAATACAGACACACATGCAGACCCAGATACTCCTTCTCCTACACAGTCAGCCGCAGCATACCGTTCTCTTGGGCGAACCGAGAAGCCTCCAGAAAGGTGACCTCCCTCTCAGCATCGAGGTCCTTCTTGTTTCCACACAGAATGATGACAATGTTTTGACTGGCCAGCATTCTGGCATCTGTCAGCCAGTTGGTAAGTGCATTATAGGTCTCCCGACTGAGACAGAAGCATAAAAGGGAGGGAGCATGGAGGATGGGGTGGAAAAAAGGGAGTGTGTGAGAGAGAGTCAGTTATCACTACTAAGATTAAGGATGTAGCTCAATGGTTAGAGCAGATATGAGTCGCAGGTTCAAATGCCCCCCTGTACTGTATGTCAGATAAATTAACACATGTTAAAAAACATTGTATAATCTGACCTGGTGATGTCATAGACGAGCAAGGCTCCAGCGGCTCCCCGATAGTAGCTCCTGGTCACAGATCTACAAACAACAACCAAATTAACGAAGCAAATACGTGACCAATTGCAAATAATAAGTTGATGATTAACAGCATTTTACAGTTGTAGACTCTGCAGCAGATACATTTGATGTTTCTTGCTCTCTTAGTATGATGTATAGAGATAAAGGAAAAAGGTTTACAAGATGTACATTTGATATAAAGCAGAGCTTATCTATGTGTATTTGCCTATGTTATCTAGCCAGCAAGTTGCTAGGCTACACCAGCTGGAGAGCTGGCCATAAATCACACTGAAGGACGCTCTGGCCAGGAGGATGCTCCTAAAAGGATGTCTTGTTATGCTATTTATTGTCCATGACTGTGTATTTGATTAGTGATATTTTTCAGTTATAGGGAAATGTAAAATGTATCAAGGGGTTATAGTGGGTTCCAGTACAGCCAGTGGTCTAGTGGGGCGTTGTTAGTGTACAGTAGGTATCCGGCTCACTACCATGATACATTTTTTCATAGTTAGATTTTTGCTAAATCGTACCCTGGGGATTTCTCCAGGCACTCTATACCACTGAGTACTGCCATACCTGAACCTTTCCTGTCCAGCTGTGTCCCAGATCTGTAGTTTGACAAACTTGTTGACTACGCTGATGATCTTGGAGCCAAACTCCACTCCAATGGTATGGTTAGAATCATCTTTAACTGGAAATGATCAAGATGAAAAACTGTTTAAAGCTGTTATGAATTATTTAAAATCTTCCAAATGAACACAAAGTACTTGAGCGTTAACGTATTTACTGTATGTGCACACTTACATCTCTTTTCAATGAACTGGTGAAGCAGACAGGATTTTCCAGTTCCCGCATTGCCAATTACAAGGAATTTAAACAGGAAATCTGAGTGAAGAAAAAATGTATTACACAGATGGCACGCCACCCTGATCCAACAAGACAGCCAAGATGGAAATAAACCGTAGGTCTTCGGCAATTACTAATGGTATTTACAAATACATCTGGAATAGCCATTGCTATGATGATGATTTTCTAATGCTGCCATAGTAATTTGACTTTAGATAACACGAGATTTGCTATCAAGCAAGCGCGTTACATCGCCTTTCAAACAGAACAATTTGCTTTAAAGGCGTGTAACATATTTTACCCACGACTTGATAGCAGTTCATACATTTGAATGGAATATACATTTGATTTGACATTTATGTTTGTCGCTCAAAATTTGATTCAAATAGCTACAGTATGCGCAGTGAGCGAGTGTACACAAGCTGCCTGCACTGATGTGATGCCCTCCGATGATGGGTAAACATCTTAGCCACCTAGCTAGTTGTAGGTAGCATAGACTACTTCTATCACCAGACATTGCGATGTCTTCAATACACCGACATTGTCACGGCGAGCTGTCAATGTGAGTGGACCAGTCATGGTATCCTACCGTATGTTTCTGACATGGCCAATCCGGTGTTTTGATAGCAATAACTGGTCCTCTTGCTATTTTTCGAGGGTCAAGAAAGGAAAATCCCTAATGCAATCCTAGCGGACTTTCCTATACACTTCCCGTTGGTGTTTTTCAAAATAAAAGCCACGAGATAAGACACAATGACTCACCACAAGGTGACAGTATTGTATCGTGTTTTACACCAAAATGCACCAGTCATTTATGACCATTGATGTGTCGTGTCGTTATTCTCAACAATTGTATGACTTGTCACTCTTTGTCTGAATGTTTATGTACACTAGGAAGAGATTATATGTTTCTAATCACACCCTTGTTTAAGTTTTTGTCAACACATTTTGATTTCCAACTTCCCTTCATTCTTTTTGTCTGTCTATAGCCTACACTTTGAACTGCTCCTACATTGATTCCATAGTTCAGCCTATTGTAAACAGAACACCCTCACCAGCAATCATGCTGTCTCCAGATGGACAGGACATGTTTATAGTCTCAGTTACATAATGCCCGAGGATGTATGGCAGGCAGGTTTATCATGAGTTATTTAGTCAGACATCCTGTTGAGGTGGACTGTTGGATGTAAACGTTTAGGACATCTGTATGACATTACGACGAGATGTGTCTTCCTCCTTGATGTATACTCTGTAGCTTAATATTGACAGAAACAACAAAAGGTAGTCAAAATATTGTCACAATAACCAGTCTTTGTCACACAATGATAAACGCCCATGTCGGTACAGCTCTGGGGTGTAGGAATGCATTAAACATTGTTCCAGTGTGCTGAAGATAATACATTAATGGTTTGTCATTACTTTTTGCACATATCACTTGAAAGGTTGTCCAAATGAAATCAGAGGAGAAAACGGTTTACTCACTAAGCTCTCTAACACATCTGCTCTGGACTCTTGGTAGTCATTTATGAGGCCCCCCATTCCAACCCTCTGTAAGCTGGTGGAACTATGGAACCAGAACTGGTCCCCGAGGACCAATGGTATCACTGGAACACAATAGCAACCAGGAAGAGAGGAAATGAACTGTCCTTGGAATCTAAAAATGTCATCACACCATCCCAGCCAGGATGTCTCTGACATGGGAGGGCTTTGTGTCTTTGTAGTTAAGTTGTTAGAGAGTTGTGTGTGTCGGTAAGTGTGTGTGTTTATGAGTACTCGCATGCAGATATGTTTATGTATGGTGTGTGTGTATTTGTGCGTACGTGCATGTTTGTGTGCAAGTGAAAGGCAGGTCAACTTGAGTCAAGAGGACTGAGATAAAGGTCTGGACAAACTGTTATCCCATTAGTGAATGGGTGGGGACAATGGCTATGTTATTTGTCATATTTATTTTTGGTCCACATTTATAAATAGGTTCCATAAATCAATCTATTCAAAGCCACCCAACAGGAAAAATTTGAAGGATGGAGTGAATACAGCAATTAGCCTTGATGTTGACTGAACTGTATACACATTTAAATGAACTAATATCAGTTTCATACAGTATATTGTCTCCCATGTATCTATTGAGTAAATGATGTAATGACAGAAGAGCTGTCACAACACACTTGGATGGTGAACGACTAGTCTACTGGGGTCTGTGTAGAAGAGAGTTATAACATGGACACAGCTTGCACATAAACAAATACACCAATGGACTTTGTCCCTCAAACATTCATCTGTCATCAAGAGCAGGCCACAAGGAACAAGACAGTCATTGACACCCTATCACTGACAACAGTACAAGGACGTAACGGAGACTAATTGTACGGGTTGTGTAGTGGTGAAACAGGCTGGTCTGTGGTCACTTCGGCATTTGTGTCTCATTATCAAGAGACAGGTTGGGAAAAGAATAGCAGATCTTGAATCCGTCTACATGAACCAGTTGAGGAAGCATTTCATCAATGCCAACTAGATAAGTCCATGGTCACTGGACACTGCTGAACAGACCCTGCTTGTTACCCCAGCTAGACCTTGAGGCTCCTGGCTGTACATTAACAATACTGGCTCTCAGTGAAGCTGTTTGTCTGCCGATACGGCCAACCCTGCTTGGTGAAACTGGCCTGCAGGGTTTTCCAGTTCTAGAAACATACATACATACACACAATCACACGCACAGTAACACACAAGCCAGGTGTAGGTGTAGTGGCGTTTATACATATCACTTTGGGTACCATTATAATTTATATATTTTCCTGTCTTGGGGAACCACTTGTTTGGCTGCTGTGGATCTGAGGTTCAGCACTCAATGCCATCGTGTCACCATAGTCCCCCAGTTCACCCTAAGCCTTCAGAGCAGCCCCAAGTGGCCCCGCTGAAAGGTGGCCTTGTGCAGGTTCCAGGCCAGCGAAGCTGACTGTGAGTGGGTATTAAACTTGACTGATGGCTGGGGAACCACAGGAGCCCAACTAGCTGGAATTAAGTGCTGCTTGCCCGCCTGCCTGCAAAGACAGAACTCTCATATGGCACAAATACATACACACACACACACACTAGAGGTATTCACTAGCAAACTTGGCCTTGCCCTGCATGTAGTTCATTCTAGACTAGTCAGTAGTTTAGACAAACTGTTTCAAATTTCGAAATGTATTCGAAATGTTTTTCTACTCAGTCCAACTGTTTGGTGAAACATAAATAAAATGATATTAGTCCAAGTCAGTCGAGATCAGTCTGCCAGGCAATGTCTGGATGTTCTAATAAGAGCTTTTAAGCCTGGATGTTGAGTGTCACAGTTGTTTGTGATCCTTACAGTCACTCGGCCTGGCCTGCACTATCAGCCTGGTATTTTTAGACCATGAAAGATGCATGATATTTTCATTATGTAATATAAATTAGCACATGGGGAGAGAGTGGCATTAGATGGCACATTTGTAGCTCAGACATCCACTTGAGCAGAAAAGGTGTACAGTGCAGATTTAGACCTCATGCATGTCCACTGAGCTGTGCTGGAGCAGAGTTGCATTAATATAGAGAGATATAGACCAAGTGTGTGTTTGTATGGGAGAGAAAGAGGGTGGGGGGGAATTAGCTAACAAACAAACAAACAAACAAACAACTCCAATTGCAGACAGAGAGAGAGAGAGAGAGAGAGAGAGAGAGAGAGAGAGAGAGAGAGACAGAGAGAGAGAGAGAGTGAGAGTGAGAAAAGGAGGCTGAATGGCTTCTTTCAGGCAAGGATGCCTACGCAGTCCTTCATGGTACACAGAGTTCAGCATTGTTCCTCCCACATCAATACTGGGGAGGGACAGAGGGTCTGGGGGTGGGAGAGGGAGGAGGACTGGGAAATGCGGGCTGGGGGGACAAGGCTGTGTTGGAGGTGTGTGGAAGGGAGTCTGGGGGAGGCGTCAGTGGAGGAGGACTGGAGGCCAGGGGAGCAGGAGGGTTGAGGTATTCAGACAGACAAGGCTGTGTTTGATCACGGCAGCCGAGACTAGACTCACACAAACACACACAAAACACTCACAGGACAGGAAACTCTCTGACATGGCTAATCCTGAGTTATCAGGAAACGGGAAGTTGTCATGTCAGCTGTTTTGGTTTCAGGTTGCCACTCTCTGTTTGGAGATAGGAGTGTGTGCAGTTTGGGGTATCAGTTTCTGTGTGTCATGATGATGGGTACAAGGCCTTAACAGAGATCCGTTGACGTTTCCTCAATAACAGGAATGACTACTGCCCTCCCCCTTTTCACCCTTTCACTCAATCTCTGAATGCCTCCATCCTCCAAATTTATCTGATCCTGTCCATAAAAAGCCTCATCAGGACAATGGAATTTCAGGAAAAGCACTCCCTGAAAACTAGACGTGGACCATATAGTTTCCTGTAAAGATACTCCTTGTTGGACAGAGCGGCTAAAGAATGAGTCAGCAATCACCAGGGTAGGAAAAATACAAAAGGGCTGCTCTTACATGCAAACCTCGACCAAAACAATGCAACCACTTAAGACCTGTTTTAGACACCCAATATTAAAACGGAAGATTCCGGAGTAAACACAGCAGCCATTGATGTGGCCAGGGGGAGAAGTAGCAGCAGTTTGAGTCATTCCATCAGCTGATTCAAATGAACAATCCTGCCAGTGTTGTTTACTGGATCAATAAGTCTTTATATGAGATTATTTCTCCCAGAGTAGAGGCATACACACACAAGCACACACACACACACATGCGCTGGCGTCTGCACACACACGCAGACAACACACTCCCATAGGAAACACCTGCCTTGACTGTTAGGGAGTTTTCCATCTACAGATGAGCAGATGGTTTTGCGGTTAGATTCCAAATCAAGGGAGTATTTTTACTGTAAAGTTGTACTGTAATATCACAGTGGCTGGATAACCAAACAGTAGATGCAAAATCTGGTTTCTTGGAGAGTGGAGCTCCTACAAGCTATGAAGGCTCTGCAATGTGTGACATTTAGAACCTTCAGTCAGTAGCCGTCATGGTGGAGTGTTCTCTCACACCAACCAGAGTGACTGTCAACGTTTGCGTGTTTGGGTGGGTGGGGTATGGGATAAAGCAGATAAGATATGTGGAAATATAAACATCTGTTGTACGTGGCATGCTTGGTCCATTACGTCATGTTCTGAACTCTGTCTCTGTGTCTCCCTCCCTCCCCCCCCCTCCCCACCCCTCCCTCCCTCCCTCCCTCCCTCCCTCCCTCCCTCCCTCCCTCCCTCCCTCCCTCCCTCCCTCCCTCCCTCCCTCCCTCCCTCCCTCCCTCTGAGCACAGAGGTAGGAAAGAGACAGGAACATCTTCATATAACAAACCAAGAGTTGTGTTACATATTATGCAGTTCATTATAAAAGCAGAACCTGATACATGTAAACACATCCCTATTGCCTTACATCTACCCAGTTTGGATTTAAGTGTTACATCTGGTTCCAATCCAGTTGATATCTTATGACGACACCTCAAAGTCCAGTGTTATGTGTTTAAATTGCCTTTAACCAGCAGCTGTAGTCTAGGACACTGTTACAGTAATTTATTACTTTCACCTCTAGAATATGACAGGATAGATTCTCTCCTCAGGATGTGATTACAGGACTGTGTGACCTGATCTGTTTACAAAGCCCATGGAGCTGTGGGCCCATGGAGCTGTGGGCTACTGATTTGTCCATGTGCTGGACCTGTGGAGGATTCCTCCATTTCACGCTCCAAGTGTCACCATTGCTTCACTGGGTGAAGGCGGATGGTCATGGCAGCTAGCTGGTTTTTGTGATAACAGATATCCACTCATGGGTTGTGTGTGTGTGTGTGTGTGTGTGTGTGTGTGTGTGTGTGTGTGTGTGTGTGTGTGTGTGTGTGTGTGGTGTGTGTGTGTGTGTGTGTGTGTGTGTGTGTGTGTGTGTGTGTGTGTGTGTGTGTGTGTGTGTGTGTGTGAGAGTGAGTGAGTGAGAATGAGTGAGTGAGTGAGTGTAACTCTGCTCGGTTTGACAGCTTTGCATGTTGTCAAAACATCCCCCTTTGGCCCACAGGCCAATTCTTGCACAACTGCTCACCAGAATATAAGCACAGATGTCTGTCTAAACACATCAAGCAGATTAGATTCAGTTGTAGATGGTTTTAATAAACCATAAGATTGGTTTCCAATCTTTCATACATTTCATAATGGGGAAGCCAAGGGGCATTAAGGGGAGGAGAAGGCCCTCACAAATGCAAACACTCGGGTAGAGCTAGAGATATGTCTTATCACTGATGTATGTGAGTGTGTGTGTCTTTGTTCTATCAGAGCTATGTGACAGAGCAGCTTTCTGCTTCTTCCTGTCAGCGCTCCTCTGCCAGGACCGACCACCAGAGAGGGAGTCGACCCTGCCATGCTCCAGTACCGCAGGACTCCTCACTTGTCACCTCTACTCTCTTGTCTGTCTAAAGCCTCAAGCTCCTCCAGCACCGATGGAGCCCATGGAGAGAGGACAGGGTCCTGAAAAGGGATCCGACGCTGCTTCTCATTTTCTCAACGTACCGTTTGAATTATGTTTTAAAGGCCCTTTGCACTGAAGAATGAATTATTATTGTGTTGCACCATAAATTAACTGTCGTGCTATGAATGTCAAATTGTGTTTTTTTGTTGTTGTTCTGGTTGAAGTTTGATGTGTGCTGTTTTGAAGACAGTGAGGCAGCGCACTAGGAGGTCAGAGACTCAAAGCAGAAAGTAGATTTGATTTGGCCTCTCTCCTAACAGCCAAGTCTGCCTTCACATTTGTGTCAGCTCACAAAGTTTGAAAACAAGACAAAAGTTCTGGCCAGCTGCCATGAGCCTGACTGGGCCGGTGGGAACAAGGGGTAAGGAGGGGGGGTAGCGTGTGTGTGTGTGTGTGTGTGTGTGTGTGTGTGAATGTGTGTTTATGTGTGTGTGTGTGTGGGAGACCAGCTGGTTACATCTGGTTTCTAGGCCACGACTTAATAAACCCCCTCAGAGGGAGTCTGTTCTCTCCCCTACCTCTCTCAATATCAGGTTCTAATCCTCCCCTCCCAGCGTTGCTGCATGTCTACACAAAGCTCACTCTACCAGTCCACTGCCTCTCTCTCTGAGACGTGCAGATAGGCCCACAGAAACCCTAGAAAGTGTGTTGTTCCTAAAACGTGTCAAATGAGACACTCAACTGGAAACACACTAAACATCGCACCTATGTAAAATAAATACATTCTCTGCTAACATCTCCATACACGAGATCCCCCACTGTTTAACTGCAGTAAGGATGTGTACGTGTGTGTGTGTGTGTGTTATTCGTGTCAGACAGGGACACAAAGGGCGAGGGAGGTAAATAGATCTTTCTACAGAGGGATACGTTGCTCAATAAAAGATTCAAACATTATGGTGCTCTCAGCTGGGCACAATTATTTGTTCCTTTTGAAGATTTGATTGTTGTTTTGTTAAACTCAACTTCCTGGAAGAAGCCCAAATGAGTGCACGTCAGTTTCACTCTCTCTCTATGCTCACTCTCTCTCTCCATTACTCTTTCTTTCCTTCTTCCTTTTAAAACCTCTTTCTGCAGGTACACAACACTATGTATTGAGTTTTGGGGAGTTTAGTAATACATTATGTCATTGATTTAACATGATACATAGAGCTGTGATGTCACATGTTTTCATGTGAAAGTGCTCGCACATCTTACTAACCTACCGCAGTCTGAACTGTAGAATTTGACTAACATATAATGACGAAAATGAGATCTTTCAAAAGGCAGACGGTGCATTTACTACAGTACAGTAATTCTTAACACATTTCAACCCAGATGTGGGGGCCTCTTCAAAAGCAAAACATCCTGATGAGGTTGAACACCTGTACTGTTTGATCTACTCTGAAGTCTACCAGACTCCTCCTGCTCCTCCGAGACAAGAGCACAGACTCTAAGCAGACATGGATGGCTGATCTGCTCAAGCCATATCTGTTTGCTTGTCTTCCTGTCTGTATATTGACCAGTCTGTCTGTCTGTCTGTCTGTCTTTCTATGTGTCCCCTTTTCTGTTTGTCTCTTCACTGTGTCTGTCATGGTTACAAGTGGAGACTCTGAGCAGCCTGGACCCAATTATACTGCTGCTGGAGGATGGAGAGACATGACTCAGAGCCAGAAGTCTTCTAGAAGGTCCACAGCCAGTATGACTGCTGGGCCAGCTCCCTTGACCCCATTCATTCAACACACACACACACACACACACACACAATCATACAGAGAAAGCCAAGTGCTCTAGGTCTCTCACTGATTGCAATAAAAAGCTGTTATATAAGTCACTTGACTGGTGTTACTTCACCCCTCTAAATGACATCTGTTGGCCTTTCAGCTGTGCTCCATTACAGACAGTAATGTCACATGTTTACACACTCACTGGTTGTATTGGGTTGGATTAATATTTAGTGGTGAGTAAAATGCTCTGATTTCTGTTTTGCCCATCAAACTTCAGTTATGTAGATAACGGTTGTCCCCTATGTTGCATAACTGTGCGTGACTGGGCTGTGACTGGGCTGTGCCCGTTGTCAAGTCTGCCACGTTGTCAAGTCTGGATCATTGTATGTGGCAGAATGTAGATAGCAGCCAGGCCTAGGGAGGACTGCAAGGGTGTTTGAATGTGGTGGAGAGGTCATGTAGATGACCTATCTGCCTAGTCATCCTGCTCTGTTTGGGGAAATTATGTACTGAGGGGAGTTATTAAAAGAAACACTTGGAGCACAAAGACACAAACACATGTGCAGACACGTGTAGTGAGACGCACACACACAACCTGTTTGTGGTTTTACCAACTGCTATTAAACACTCCACCAGATCCCGTAACTAGCACCGTCTCAACATAAACAAACTCCTCTTGTGGCCCACAATGTTTTGGCCAAGTGTTGAACCGTACACACATACAGCAATAACTCCCCATTTGGATCCACTTGGATCATGTGCTGAGTTTATTAGGTGTCTTGTAAGCTCTTGTGTAGCCTCTCACCAGTGTGGCCTGATACTGGGCTGAAGAAAAATACTGTATGGACATAAACACAAACTGCATATGGTGGTGACAGAGATATGGTTTTGATATATGGTGAGACATGTGTTTGTCCTGAATTCCCCCTTTAAAGTAAACATGTATATGTAGTGTTGAAAGTAGGGCAAAGTGGGTTCTGGGAGACAAAGAACTCAGACTGTGGCATGTTGGTTGCCTCTTTCTGTCAGCACATGAAGAAACAAGTGGATCATCATTTCCTGCCAGTGACAAGCTGGGCAGCCGTCCAGACAAACGTAACCTCTTCTCCTTGTCCAGCAGCCTTAGTGTCCCAGCCAGAGCCTGAGAAACAACAGCTTTTCTGTCTCAGCCAAGCCTCTCCTCGGCTCTCCCTGCTCCCCACTGCTCGTCCTCTACGCTGGTGGGTAAATCGACAGAGAAAACAGAAACACATCTATGATCCAGCCCTCATGTCATGTTATCCATCTTTCCATCGCTTCTCTCCTACATCAGACGACTTACGTAACTATTTGAGCTGTCGAGGGAGATGCGTCTGGGCATCTGTGGTTTGTGTTCTGTTCATGTTAACTATGCCGTCTTGTGTTGTCGTCTCTAATCTCAGAGCAACGGATGTGCTGGCCTCTAAGCTGTGCTCAAACACGACCCCAAAAAAAGAACACAAAGGCACGCATGCACCCACTATCTATTTCACGCCCTTCCTCTCACTCAGATCAGATCGATGTAACTGTTGAAAAGATCACAGAAAGTGACCTCTAACTGTTATAGTGGCTAACAGAGGCATTAGTTGGCTGACAGAAGGGCGCCCACTGTTTGGTTGTCTGGTCATTAGAATGGCATAAAGGCCAATCAAATCTCCTTTTTAAAGACTGGAAAGACATTACTGTTTTTTTTTAAACAATTGATATGATCCATAGAACTACCCCAGTTTAATGTCTGCTTGTTTGTATACAAATCAAGAAATCCTGCAATTAGAACTTAACACTTTAAGATACAGGGAAAAAAAACTCAAAACTTAAGAACACCAAACAGAAGATGTATCCCAAATAGTCTTTATTTACAAAAGTATCAAACGGCAGACAGACAGACAGCTGTTTAGCTGTGATCTGACAGCAGAGTTAAGGTGTTCATGCAGCCCCCCTACTTCCCACGGCTCTGAAAAGACCACTAACCCCCATGGGTGGAAACCACCACAATGGGAATGATCAGAAACTTTGTGGAATCCACTCGGCGGTGTCAAAATGCTACTCGAATGAGATGCATATAGGAGTGGAGTGAACCCTAATAAATGCTCGGATTGGATATCTAAGACACTAAAAAGTGATCTGAAGACACTGAACGTTTACAGTTGCCTTTCCCCAGACATGGCAAACCACTGGCTGAAAGCCGTTAGCTCCCTTCAGTCAACGTCACTGTGTGCTTCTTCCTGGTCCTTCATTTCACATCCTATCTTCCATCTTTCCTCTTTTACAATCTCACTTTCTCATTTCATTCAAAAGGAACAGCTTCCTAACAAGAAGGCCAGAATGGATATCGTGGCGATGATGGAACCATTTATGTACAACAGACCTCCATCGGTGTCTATTCGTTGTCTGTTCCACTGTTGACACTCAGCTTAACTGAGTTTCTGGTTGATAGTGACAGTTCAAGGAACAGCCTACCCCAGTAAAACCTTCCGTCTGACTCTCATCATAAATCACCTTCAGAGATCCCTCACATGTCCACAGGTCCAATAAGGTGCTAACTGCATCTCTGAGCCCAGGGTTTGAATTTCACTTGCTACTGCAGCAGCTCTGGTTACCAGGCCTGACGAACAACTTCATCAAAACAGATGGCACTTGATGATTCCAAATGCAAACCGCTTTGTCACCTCTACACCTGGTTTGATCAATTAACCAGCTTTGGCCTACCAGAACAGGGTGTCTTGTTACAGAAACCAAGATCACAGGCGGTCCATATACAGTCTGTTAATCACTGTGATTCAAACCCTACAGTATAGGCACACATTTCTGTCGCACTTTTCAGATGACAGTTAAACTTGCATTGGGAGCCTAGGGACAATAGGCAACATGTTATGCCCCAGCAACTGCTATCCTGAGAATCTACTTCCAACTAACCCTATTCACAGAAACAGTACTCCTGCTGGTCATGGGACTCAGAATAGAGATGGTGGAGTAACACTAACAATAAAGTGGATTGTTGGCTCTGGTGGATGGGTCGGGACATATGACTCCATGTTCATTCTGAAATATACATTTGTACACAGAAAAACAATAGATAGCAGTAAATATACATATAATTCATGCATCAGAGTAAGGACTTACATACGTGATTTCATTGAAGTGTTACATTGGTGACCTTGGTATCATTTTCTGAGAGAAAAATCATCACTTATTCCTAAATTAAATGTTTTGCATTATATTTTAGAAGTGAGATACAACCAAAAAGAGTATTAGTCCCACTTGAATGGTTAAAATGGAAAAAAATATACATGCATGGATTATTTATATACAACTGTTTAACTGATGATACTCATTATTCGTCTTTCATCATGAGAATGGCATTTTTGCTCTCTGATGACAGGATGGATGGAAACACTACTGACAGTCTAGGTGCAGGACGACACATGGACGACAAGCCCAATAGAAGCTCCGAAATGCTGTCATGGCAATGTTTGTTTACATCCCCAGAGTAAGTCCAATGGTTGGCCAATCAGAGTTCAGCAAAATGGGTGACCCCTGGCACACAGCCACTGACCCTGAACTCTGACCCTAGGTGAGCCGGGACAAATTCCCTGTGACAGAGGCCTGATGTTAACACCAGTCTAACAGCTAACATCTATCTCTGTGACTGTGTCTCTGTGTTACTGAGTAGCTACAGATGGCTGACAGATAGGCAGCCAAGATTGTGTAATGTTCAGAAATATACGCCAGCCAACCAGACATGGCTAGATCTGGCCAAGCTAGAACACCCAACCAGGCTAGTCCAGACTAGGACACACAGCAGTACTTTCTCCACCAGGACTTGGACAGTTTCTTCATCTTGTCTGGAGTCCTCTGTTTGTGCCGCTGGGGATGCTGGGAGTCTGAGTTTTGTATGCTTGCCACGATGGCTGCGTCAAAAACCTCCTTTAGGTTCTTCTGGGTGAGAGAAGAACACTCCATGTAGCACAAAGCGTGTATCTCCTCCGCACAGCGCCTGGCCTCCACTGGGTCCACAGGCTTCTCGCGGTAACGGGCCAGCTCGATCAGAATCTTCACATCCTCCCGCAGGTCAGACTGCGTGCCCACCAGGACCACGGGCACCTGCGGGCAGTGCCGGCGGATCTCTGGAACCCACTTCTCTGCCACGTTTTGGAAGGAGGCGGGGCTAACCACACTGAAGCACAGCATGAAGATGTCAGCATTGTTGTAGCAAAGGGGGCGGAGCTTATCAAACTCATCCTGTGGGGACAGGTCAGAGAAGAGAGACAGATGAGACAACGAGGAAGAGAGGGACGAGCTCTTTCAGAGGATAAGGACAACCCAAAGGCTAAATATGCTGACTGACACTGCAATGTTATGTAATGCAGCCTGACAATGGCACTCCACTGCAGTATTTATCACACATGCCCTCCATGTGAAGCCAGCGATATAAATTGACAATTGATCAATGTATACATGCACAAAATATATACATGCTACACGCATGCGAGTTTTATGTATGGCTGGAATTAATTTGCCAGATGTAGGCCTGACCAACTCTAGGAAAATACATTGAAATACTGGCAAGCATAATACAGTATGACCAATGACAGCAGACTCAGGTCAGAGAGTAAGTGCCTTCTTATACACAACTCAGAACTATGTGTAATAATTGGCAAGTTGAGCTGAAACTTAGTGCTTTTGATAGGTTCCTATAAGTAGCTGGCAGGCAACGTTACAGGGATTTACCTCTGTAAGCACATAACCTCTGGACCACCGACTGACGCCAATATGGCTGCTTATCTCCCCTGACAACGTGTGTTCAGTGCTTTCATCTGCCTGCGTTACGCAAAGGCAGTGATTGTGGGGTAATCGGAAACACATCTACTTGCACTGTGATTTTCACCGAAAAGGAGATAACACTGGCATTCCACTGAGATGTGAGTTGTTTATTGACAAAGTGTGCACGTCCCGTCCCTCTCTCCTCATCCCTCTCTCGTTCTTTCATCTGGTCCTGTGATACACCCAGCTTGAGTGTTTACGCACTGTTTCCTGACAGAAACGTTAACTGTGTGATATCCTCCTCAGAGGAGCACAGGGTTTTTTGGTTCTTCTGCATACGATCATAAGGAAGGTGATCTCTTCCCTTCTGATTGGCTGTCTGAACTCAGCCCGAGTCCTCAACTAGCTCCTGCCACTGTCCTACCTCCCACCTCCAACCCCTAGCCCAGGAACTGACTGTCTCCATTAACCTCAGGACACAATGCCATTTAGTCACCAATAGCCTGTTTTCCTGCCCCAGACTGAAACACTGGTCAATATCCAGACTCTTCCTCCTGCTTCCTGTTCCAGCTTCCTTGGCTCTGCTTCCTATAGTCTTTGCTGTCTTCCCCAGACTCCCCCTTCTAATATTCCAGCCTGTTTAGCTCTTGTCTTTCTGACCCCTGCTTTCTTTTCTCCAGCCTCCACTTTTCTGGCAGCTCACTCGTGTCCTCCAGACTGCTCTGCTACCCACATGATCAGCCCAACAGTTAGCAGCCGACTGAGCTCAACAAGTTATGCTCTTTCTAGCTTGTGTTTCCACTCACCAGACCCAGCTGGGCATCAGCTTAAAGCTATGTTTCCTCTTTAGTCTCAAAGACATGAATCACCATGATAAGGGTTTACCATCCAAGGGTAACCTTCCCTCAGACTTGACAGTCAGCTCCAGTGACAGAGAGAGAAACCAGCTATAGGTAACCTCGTTTCATGTGCATTCTCACGGCTGGACATAAACACTGCTGGCACTCATCAACCTAGTCAGCTGTACTCCCTAGACCTCTGACCTGCAGGGCATGGAGATGGTGGGGGTGTGGGTACATAGGAATGAACCCCAAGTGGAGCTTTGTTAAGCTTATGAGCCGTTATCTCCATGAAGTAAGCGTTTTAAGCTGTAGTAAGATGAACTACTTAAATTTGCAGCATGGTAAAAGCATGAGTTCTGGTGGCTTATTACTTATTCTTTACAGACCTGTCCAGCTGTGTCACATAGCTGTAGCTTCACCGGCTTGCCGTCAACAGCCACCACAGCTGGAAAATAAAAACATATTACATACATACATTGGAATGAAGTATTATAGTCCATATTCACATTTAAATTGTAGTATTCTTATACATTATATTACATTATATATTTGTTGTAGTGCCACCATATGGTGTTTTTCGTTACACTGTAAAATCAGACTATGAAACACAATTTGAAGTTACCTGAAAAGTTGTCAAAAGCAGTTGGGACATATTCTGTTGGATATCCATTTGTTGTGTAGCTGACTATCAGGCTTGTCTTCCCTACAGCCCCGTCTCCAACGAGCACACACTTTACTTTGCGCTCTCCTGTCCCAGTTCGATACTTAGACGAATCCCTGCTCCTGAACCTTCGCGGGGGGGACCGGAGGGACCGACGGAACCGATACTGAAACAGGTTTGTATTCACCCTCTCCCTGGGGAGGCATCGCCGTGCGGTCTTACCTATATGTCGAGAGACGAGTCAATGTAAGCTCCGCCAACCCATTAGTTTCCGAACTCTGCCATCAACAGAACTTTCACAAGTGTATCTCGAAGCAACCTTCTCTCTGGTTTTCATGGTAGGTCCCATAGTAAAAAAGTTTAAAGCCGATGCAGTCGTCTTGACGTCAAAACATACCGTTTTAAGTAACACATCATTCAAACGACATATCCAAAGTGAGCATTGGTCAAATACAACGTCCCATATGTAGGACAGCCTACTAGACTGACTTGAGTAGCCTACTTTGGGTATTTTCCGTAGACACATCCAGAACGCACTCCCTCTACTACAGCTCCCTCGTGTGGACTGAGGAAGGGGACAATGACATCACTGGTTCACAGGCTTGGCTCTTGGCCAAATGAAAACCGGTGTTTCGGAGAAATCAGTTCCCCAGTTCCCCTGTTCCCACTTCCTTGCGCGTGCGCAACATCATGACTTTTCTCTTGTTGCATGGTTGAGCTGAATGTGATTTAAATGATCGCGTGTGTTAACTTATAGTTTACTACTTTCCATGAGCATAAGGTACATTTCTCGATGTTGGATAATTAATTTTCACTAAAGGTTTAGAAGTATAGCAAGTAAAGCAATCTCATCATATATAATTTATTATGATATGTTGTAATCGTTTTATAGAGCTCTGTCTATCTGTATTCTCACTAATAAGTATCAGAACGATGCTACCACCTGGTGGCCAAAGACTGATTTTCAAAGTGGAACAATCAAATGTGCCAGTAGAGTAGTACAATATTTACATGGCATATTCCTACTCATTATGACTTCAATCATCATTTTACAAAAGTGTCGGTAATTAAACTTCATTGGTAGAGCAGCCCGCTAGTAACATTAGGCTACATTAAATTGGTTAAAATGGGGACCGTTTTGTCCATTGATGTATGTTTCCTACGGACATATTTAATAGTAGAACAAGAAACACACGTTGTGCTGGAAAGTGATAAACAGTCTGAAATGGCCAACATTGAAAATCCAATATCGAATAAAGAAATTGCTCTTGGCTTCCTGGAGGAGGCAGAAGCCTGGCAGCTACAGAGTTCCCAATTCCCTAGTAAAGTTGGCGGTAAACCTGCGTGGTTGAGTCAGACGAACCTTCCTAGTCTTCCAGATTCGGCGTGTGATAAATGTCAACTCCCCACAGCTTTTCTGCTGCAGGTTTATGCACCCATCACCGAACAGGATAGAAGTTTCCATCGAACTGTGTTTGTATTCTGCTGCAAGACACCTGACTGCTTCTCGCAAAATGACAGTCGTTGTCTAAAAGGTGAAGTGTGTTTGTTTACACTTACAGGGAAAATACCTGTTAAATGATCATTTGTTCTGTTTCTCAAAGTTGACATCCCAGTTTCTCTCCTCCAGTCTATCGGAGTCAACTGCCACGGGGAAATGATTTCTACCCCTTTGATCCCCCAACGGACGAGGCTCCAAGCGGGACAGAGCCCGACCCATGTGTACTTGGTTCTGGAGTTAAACTGTGCCGGCTGTGTGGCTGTCCTGGTCAGAAAGCCTGCTCTCGCTGTCATGCTGTGTACTATTGCAGTAAAGAACACCAGACTATAGACTGGAAACACAGCCACAAGAAAGAATGTGTTGGTCAAGGTAAGCAGCAAGAGACAGAAAAACTAAAGTTGGAACAAAATGTACTTTACACTTCAATTTAACATCTCTGTTTCGCAGCGCAGTCCAGTGATGGGCCATCACCATTCCTGTTCCCCGAGTTTGAACTTGTTACCGAGCCTGAAGAGCTGCCAGTGGAAGAGGACCCAGAGACAGTAGAGGGTGTTCAGAGGGATGTTGACCGCTCCACCTTGGCCGACTGTAAGATCTTATCTGACATGTCGTTTCTCCTTTGGTCTTCCCCTTCTTGAATCATGAGTTACAGGAGGGGAGGGTACATAACAAGTGTATTAACCCAACCAATGTAGAAATGGCTGATCGCAAACGGTATGGCTTTTCCTCCACAGCCTTGGAGTCAGAGCTTGAAGACATGGCTATGCATGAAACCCAAGACACCAAGGTATTCCAGAAGTTTAAACAACGGATTCAAACTGAGCCACATCAGGTACGAACACTTTTCAGAGGCACCAATATTAGTGAGGACTTCAAAACACGTGTTGCATGACAAGTTATGGTGTTCCAGGTTCTGAGGTACTGCAGGGGTGGATCTCCTCTATGGCTGTCACCCGAGTATGTCCCTTCAGAAAATGATGTCCCACACTGCCTCTGTGGCTCCAGAAGGGTGTTTGAGTTCCAGGTAACCTGATTTGTTTACTAAACCTTGAAATGTAATGGTGTAATGACTCAATATGCATGCTGAATCTGATGTTGGGGTTAGCATATTTGTATTATCCTGAAGAGGAGTTGTTGCGTGTTCCAACAGGTGATGCCGCAGTTGCTAAACCACCTGAAAGTTGACAGTCGAGAGGCCAGTATAGACTGGGGAACGCTGGCTGTCTATACATGTGAGACCAGCTGTGACCTGGGGAACCAATACAGTCCCGAGTTCATATGGAAACAGGACCTCACTAAAGAGAAGCAAGCATAGAGCAACTAAGGAATACAAATCATTCACTTATAACTGTATTGTATATACATATTTGCAATGTAATGAATAAGAACTTCCAAATTGACTGTAATAAAAATATGTAACAAACTAAAATGAAAAATGTTCAGACTTCCTTTCCAAAAGTACTCTTATCTGGCATAACTTAAGCATGTGTCTGTAAAATCACATAAGCAAGAGATCCAGCACACTTTATATATATACAAGTTTAATTGTGCACAAGTAGCAAAGTATCATACATTTGAAGCCAGTAAAGACTGCATCCCTCTGTTACGGTGCTTTCTTGGGCTTAGGCGATGGACCAAAAACAGTAAGAAATATAAAACAGAACCTTTTGTTTGTCTATTCTAAAATTGAAGTATAAAACAATGATTTTAAATATTGTTTAAAATGACAAGTCTGGGGTACATAAACATGAATAAAAACCTAAACGTCTGACATCAAGGTTGCCTGTTCAATTCTGTTTCTGGTTACCAGGCCTTTTAGTGCCACGGTGTTGGCATAAAGGCAAATCCACACATACATTAGTGAAACCTATTAAGATGGGAGGGGACTGAGGAAGCTTTGCAAAGTAATCTCAAACTTAAAAACAACGTCCTGGAACACCATATCAATAAACAATACTTCATGAGTCAATCTATAAAACTGCCAGAGACCATTGATACATTTTTAGTCTTGAATTCAATCTTGTAAGGAATGTGTGGACACCACATGCCTTGCAATTTCAACAATTAAACCTACTTTACAAAAATAATTGCTTAGAGACTACAGCTTTTTATGCTGCTTCTCATTCAATAAAGAGTGAAAGTCATTTTAAAACAATGAAACAGAAGAACGATCTGCCCAGTGGGCCCAACCAACCACTGATGTGAGTGGAAGGGCTCCACTCTGAAAGGGCCCAATCAGAGTCCAAGAGAGCATCCTTGACAACATCCTGCTGCAACTACAAAAATAAAACAATAAAACCGTAGTCAGGTCTACGTAGTCTTACGGAATCCTTTCAAGATGGGGTAGATGTTTTCAAAGGCTTCGTAGATCTCTGCTCTCACTTTAGCACCTTGAAGTGAAGATGAGACTGCAGTAAATACACTAGAACTTGCATGTAAGATGTTCTATATTTCAGAGGGCCTTACATTTCCCTCAATAGGTTTAGTTAACCACAAAATCTATACATTTTCATATAAACTCACCTGTTAAAACAACCTTCCCAGACACAAATATTAACAAGACGATTCTGGGCTTGATCATTCTGTAGATCAGCCCAGGGAAAAGCTCAGGCTCATAACTGAAACACAGCAAAGTTATTCAACCATTATTAATAAATAATGTCAGATTACTTACATTTGCAGCTCATATCACAGAATACGCACCACATGCAACTTGTCAGCATTATGGACAAGTGAAAGAAAAAGTACAGTGACTGACCTGCTGAACTGCTGATGGGTGAGTACTAGGCCCTCTAACCGAATGGGGAACTTGACATCGCAGCTGCCCACCATGTTCTGGATTTTGAAGTCCAGGAACTTGGCAGGGAAACCCAGTTTTTGAACCACTCTGGCATACTTCCTGGCTGCCAAACGGGACTGCTCCTCACTACAATGGGAAAGGACATTGAGGAAGAAATGAGGAGAAGAAGAAGAAATGCAGAAGAATTCCCTTACCTTGAGTCCTAACTAGTGTAGCTTAAAATAAAATAAAAGTTGACCAACCCTAGTATTTTACTCAAAGAGCTTAAAGCAGGGAGACTGACCTCTTTGCTCCAGTGCAGACCATCTTCCCAGAGCTGAAGATTAAGGCCGTGGTCCTCGGCTCTCGTATTCTCATGATCACAGCAGCAAATCGCTGGAGATTTGAATCATTTGCATATCAACTACCAATATCTGCTCAAGAGCCTTCTTTGACGCAAAGCAATAGATTCTTGACCAACTGCCACTTAAGTAGTTTATTGAGCCGAGTTGGCGTGTTGAGATTTGGGTGTGCAGCATTCCTGGGCCTTACCTTGGGGTTGTATTCAGCATTTCTTGCTCGCAGAGCTATGGTCTTCAAGTCCAATTTACAGCCCAGGTTTACAGTGGACACAATGTTTCTGTCAAGCATATAAAAGTGTGAGCCTTTCAGGCCTGATGGTCATGCTACTGTGGAGTCTTTATTAAAAAGTTTAAGTGTGCATGAATTGTTAGTCTAAATACAAGTTGATTGAGGAACACCTACTGTAGCTGGGGTACAATGCCTGAGCTCTCCGAGGCTGGCGTGGATGGGGTGACAGGGGTCATGGGTGTGAGTGGGGTGGTGTAGAGAGGGGTATTGCCAGGCAAGTTGGTGGTGGTAGTGACTGCCTGGGAGTGGTACAGCTGGGGAGTCTGTCCCGAGGCACCTGGGATGCCCCCAGCCTGCTGGGCTGCAGCCTGCTGCTGCCTCTGCTGCTCCTCCAGGAGAGATAAACTGTTGGTGTTCGTGACCGGCTGGGGTGTCAGGCCACTACCATATGGCATCATTGGACTGAAGATGGGTAGACTTGGTGTCATGGCGCCCTGTAAGAGATGAGGCAGTCAATAAGAACCGTGTGGGAAACCGCTTGAGAGCTTATTCTCTCCCTGGTGTCTGACACCATTACAGTCTTAGATCATAGTTGAGGAGACAATTACTAAAACAGTCAATTTACCTGCGGAGAGGCCAGCCCCTGGGCAAACGGTAGACTGTTGTTCTGGTCCATGGTCTCTCCTGATGCAGCCAACAGCTGACTGACACACAGTTTCTGATGCCAAGTGTAGGATAGGACTAGTAGTAGGAGAGTGTATCCTCATAAAAAGTAAATGCACTTGACTTGGTCTTCCCCTGTCTGGCAAAGTAAGTAGCACATGAAAGCACGAATAAGAGCTATGCTTTGTTTGATGTGATTCCCAATATAAATCACATAGAGGAATTACCTTGCACTGTCCAAATGGTACATGCTAATTACTTCTAATCTAAAGTAAAGTCCTGCTACGTAAATCAACAGCTAAATAATTAGCGCATAACCAGGTAGCTGGGTAGATGCTTCTTGATAGCTGACAGTAAGACACCGCCAGCAGTACGATCAGACTAAAGTGGCGCGCAAATGCAATTGTCATTTAATTTACAATTGAAATCTCAAACCACTAAAGAAAACATACACAAACCTGGCTGCACCGGGAATTTTGCCTCATTTTGTATAAGTTGTTCTCACTAGACTTGACAGTAGCAATTTTAGCTAGGCTAGCACGAAACTAGCTAGCAGCAGAAAGATGCCATGTCAACATTTGCATACATCCATTTCTCGTTGGATACAGTTTTATGAGCTGCTATGTGCTATGTCATTTCGATACAAGATGCATTACATTTTCTTTTAGGCTTACCCTTGATTTTCACTGCGTCCCTGAAAAATGTCCAACTAAACAGAGATTCATAACCACTTCGACATGCAACACTGCGACGCTGGCTCGAGCAACATCCGGATTGGATAAAGTATACTTTCCGGTTCTAGAGGTCACATCATTTAAATTATCTGATGATCCAGATTGTGTATTTGTCAAAGAAACGAAACAAAAAATAGTTTTTCTTATATATATTTTATTTTAACAGATGCTATAAAAAAATGCTAAAAGTGATAGCTCAACTAATAATGGAGTGAATAGTTAGCTGAGTCGGGTCGAAGGAACCTGAGATTCGATTAACTCATCCAGACCAAGGTACGGCGCTCTAGGAAAACGTCCTGACAAATGGACCAATCAGATTGCTCGGATTTACGGAAACACTTCATACGCGCCAAAAAACAAACTTCAAACATAGGCGACAGTTCCAGCAACGTTCTTCCAAAGATAGACGGGCTCTGGTCCTTCTATTCTCTTTGGTTCTAATCACAGGAGTGTTGGTTTTCGTTTTTCTGTGGTCTCCTTAGGTATATATTTATCAGAAGAGTCGAGAAAATGTCGGATCTCACATTTCCAGTTTACAAATTAGATGCAATCGTACATTTCTTTCGAACTGAAGTCTTGACAGGCCATGAAGCGAAACAATTAACGAAAAATGACCTCACCCCGAGCCCAAACGTGAGTTGCCAACAATTATTTGTATCCAGTAAAATAGTCCTTGAAGCCTATTAGTCACGTTTCTTAGCTATCTAGCTGTTATATAAGAAATTATCAAATGTATTACTGTGAATAGCGCTCTGACTAGCTATTGTAACTGTTTGGTTTTTCTCCCTTCCAGCCAGATACTGTAAGAAGACTATACATGAGAGTATTGCAGCTCATGTACAATTTCAGGCCTGAATGTCATTCCATGGTCCCACTTTCTGAAAACATTCAGTATCCAGCATTTCACGAGTATCCAACTGCAATCATGAGTGTTTACTTGCGAATGCGTACATTTTTGCCCATGTGTTATGTATACGACTTCAGTTTGAGTGACCTACTAGCCCCAAGCGTGAAGCGTACAGTCACTGTGTTGAGTGGTATCATGAACTTTCTACACTTCAGAAAGCATAGGACGGATATGGTCTCAGAGCACCTGGAGAGATTTAGGGCTGACATGGATAAACTGCAGAATTCCACAAATGGAATAAAAAATGCAGAGAAGAAGATCGAGAATCTGACCACTATCCCCCCAGAGCAGCAAGAAGAAGATAAAAAGCTGTCCGCTGCCCTGTCTGACCTCCAGACTTCCAGCGCACATAAGTTAGAGGAGGTGAATGCAGTGAAGGAGGAGATTGCGGCGTGGAAAACGGAAATTGCGGAGAGGTCACAGAAACTGAGTCAGATGAAGGTGGATGCGAGTACGCTGAAGGAGGATATTGGAAAACTGGAGTCTCAGGTTGTGGAGTCGCCAGAAGAGGTGAAGACCCAGATGGAGAAGATGAAGGAGAATATGAAAAACAAAAAGATCGCTATAAAGCAGGCGGACGAGACGCTGGTGGGGTTACAGATCACTGTGCAGGGCCAGACTCACTACAAGGCTGAGCTTGAGCTCATGCACAAACTGCTGCAGGACTTGCAGAGTGGCATGAACAAGACCCAGCAGCTTCAGGAGGAAGTCCAGAAGTTCGAGGTGGTCCATGAAAATCAGCAGAAGGAGCTGAGAAACCTGGGAACAGAGGAGAGCCAGTTGAAGAGAGCACTTGGAATAAAGCTCGACAAGGAATCCAAGCAGCAGATCCGCAGGCAGAGGAAGAAGGAGATGACAGAACAGCACGTCCAGGGTGTGATAGGCCAGTATGGCCAGGTTCATCAGAAGCGGGAGGAGATAGCTGAGCAGATTTTGGAGAAAAACAGAGAGACTCAGCAAGTTCGCAACAAGATACAAAAAATGAAGGATATCTGCAACCAGAAAACGGACGAGGCACAAGAGCTCTTTGACCAACTAATGGCTGCCTTGGACCAGTTCCATAAGAAGATCGAAAGTCATGTTGTGGAGGGCAACAATGATATCAAGAAGATGACATCAGACTTTTAACTTCCAATTTGAATTTATACCTATCACTATTCTTGTATTTGATTCTGATACTGTACATTTTCATGTCGTCACTACTTTTTTTAAATTGCTTAACATACACATTCTAGCACTGCAGTTACTGATTGTTGTATATGCCTGTTGACTGTTTCATTTGTTTCATTTTTCAATTAAACTTATATGGCAAATGGACCATTTACATTTCTTGGGGGAAACTCAAATGTTAAGTTATACTGAATATTATGTCCTACTGCTTCTTTGAGTACTTCGAATAGAGTAGATCTTGATTGTCATTGTCACAGGTACAATGACATTAAAGTGATTCTGGTCAGTGCATCATTCATTGACTTAATCAATAAAACGGATAAAATGACAAGTGCTAAAAAAAAAGCGCAGCAGACTCAGCACTGGCTCACCCCAGGGCTGTGTGCTGAGGCTAAGGGCCGTGGATGTGTGATGGCCCACTCTGTCTGCGACCAGAGAAGAGAGGAAGCTGCCGATACTTCAAATAACTATACAAACTAGTATTTGTGTACTATATGCAGTTCATTTCCACTGACAAAGCACATCACTCCATATGCAAAGAAATCTGTCATACTTAAAGAACATTGATAATAATATGTTGCACAAACAAATAATTTCCAAATATACATTGACTTCATTTTTTTAAATTCTTTATTAAGAATATAAAAGAATTGCTGGGTTAGGACAAAAACAAGAATTCCAGAAACAGACCCTAAACAATGTTTGGAAAAAGAAGCAAGAGGAGGCTAAATCCCCCTTAGTCCTTCCTCAGAGGGACGGTCTCCTCCTTAATGCCCTCCTTGGTGATGATGCAGATCCTGAGGGCATCGCCAGTGTACACATCTCTCTCTGCTGCAGAGATGAACACGTCTTTGACCAGCTGAACAGCCTTGTCCTGGCTCAAAGGCAGGTGCTGTACATTTTCCATGTTCTTGAAGCCAATCTACAGATACAGCAATTACAATGATTTGTAAGAAACAGGCCAAACAGTGTGAGATCTAGTCTGATGTAACCGATATGTAAAATGCCATCTGTAGACCAAGTACTTTCTAGCAAAAGCCTGGAAAAATGCATTTCAATAATAGTTTTTCATCGTCATCTTCACATAATTTATGGTGTCTGGGTGCAAGTAAGCTTTTACAAAAAGGTAATCGAAATTGAATGGTGAGACAATGTTAAGCTTTTACCTGGTTGTCCAGCAGAGGCTGCAGCATGGCACTGGCAGAGCCACCAGCCTTGTACGTGTCCCTCTGGTATGACCCCACAGGGTCAAAACTGTACACAGCTCCCCGACCTGTACAACAAAGTCAATCAAACAGGAGAAGATCACATGATTTTTAAGTGTGAAAGGATTCCTTGAGATGGTGAGAAATGCTCTTGACATGCTGACATTCCTCAATCACTCTTAGGAGTAAGGGATCTGCAAAATGTCTGTGCATGTTTACATGAAACTGATGACTGAAGTATAAATATGCTTAATAGAACAAGAACTGTACCCTGCTCATCCAGGCCACCGATGATGTTGTAGACATAGTAAGGGAAGAATCTTCTGCCATAAAGGATGGTGGAGAGCATTGCTGCGATGGCTCCACTGGTCATGGTCTTATTGTTGGAGTGTTTGTACATCTAAGAGGAAAAACACATTTGCTGTTTGTGATCAACTTCCCATTTGCCAACATCTATATTTGTAAGTGTTCACTGACCAACATGGACTTATGAGCAGATTACTTTATGTGTAAATAGATGTGAGCACACCTAGATGCTTTCCCAGTGAGGAATAGAGATACTGAAACCAAGTTGAAAAGACAGGTGATCTTACCTTTAGTCTGGCATCAATGATTTTAGTAAGAGTTAGACAATCACCATGGAAACCACTGCAGCCAATGACAGTTGTGTCAGTCCTGTAAGAAGATAATACAATATGACTCACAAAATAAAGTTTATGGACCATAGTTACGTGATTATACGTGCTCCAAATAGCCTTCACAATTTGTATTTGTCCACATGGTTAAGATTAATGTGCCTATTATCATATTTATTTCGTTTCACCCTTTAAACCCGCTGACATTTAGTGCAAGTCATGATTTAACTTGATACTTCATTTGAGTCTGCCTTCACTCAATTTATCAATATTAACACTTACAACTTGTAACACTTTGGAGAGTCCCGGCTGTGGATTGAATACCCTTCGCTTAGACGGGTATCGGAAGCCACAAGAGCAAAGTCCTCACCGGCAACAGCAAGAACTGTCCTGGAAAACAGAAGTTATGGACATTCGTAGATGAGATGAGCCACATTGGACGTTTGTTTTACTGGCCATGTACAGTGACGCTGCTACTACTAGTTAGCAAAAAACAGTGCTTGGCATTGTTGAAATCGAAACTAGACAAATCAGATACACAAGTCACCATCACCTAGGGCAACATTTAGATCTTACAATGTTCAAAATCACATACACCCTAATCACATGATCAGATAATTTTATTTAGAAATGTTCAGCTAGTGGCAAGTTATCTTCCAGTCTTGCTTGGTTAGCAACTCCGCACAGTAATCATCACGTAGAGCTAGCCAGTCAGGACTTGAACTCAACTAGAGCTATAAGGACATAACTGAGGACTATATTTACCCTCCATTAAAAGAATATGGCGAAAATCGATGTTCTACTGGTCCAGTGTAGTGATATTCTTGCATTTTCCCATTATCTCCCAACATCTGCGCAGACATCATTTTGCTTCTTGATTGTTGGGTAAAGGAAACTCGCTGTATCACTGCAATATGGCGGCCGGGTCTTCTTCGTTTGACGCAAAAAAAGACAGTGCTACTGTAGTACTCCAACACTTGTTTTTAGTTATCGCCACCTAGCGCCTGGAAATGCTAATACATCTCCCATGAACTGTGAGCGCTTGAATGTGTTACTCTGTGGAAATTGTTGTCACTATTTAAGTCTTACGGGAATATAGTTACAGAGGCGATCAGGAGAGTAGATTCTACGTAAAATATGAAACGTCATCAAATCATTGTAGCTGGCATGTTCCCAATTTAATGACTGCTCATACGCTCAAAAAAGGCTGAAAATATTCAACTCCGCCATATGCACGGCGTACTTCTGTTCAGAAATTACGCGAACCTCAAGATCCCCGACGGTCTACCGCAGAGCTAGCTAGCTAAACATGGCTACTGCACTCTCCTCAAGACCGTGCGATAGTAACCCTGCAACTCCAGGAGCTCAATCTGTAAAGGTACATTTGTTGTGTTTAGTTTTGTTAGTGTTGAAAACCTTGTTAGGAAGTCTTTTTCAATTATATGAAAAGTAATTTAATGTGTTAAGTGGCACGGCTGACACAGGCAACGCAACCCCCTGTCTTTGTTTCATTCACAAACCGCCTTTCTGCTGCTGCTGCTACTAGCAAGACAAGCACCAGCAGCTGTTTACGCGGGCGCTAACTACCTAAAGCTAGTGCTAGCAAGCTAGCAAATGTTTACAGTTAAGCTAGCGTCATGCGATTGTTGTTAGCACTAACCACATAGGACTGCAAGCCAGCTATAACCTAGCTAGCCACGGTTGTTTGTTTTGTTTACATGTCTACAGAGAGGATAGCTAACCAAATGCGAACATAGCAAAGACAAGCTTTTTTGAGCTCCGTTTTGGAATTCGCTTAAGATTACTGCTTGCTAATCGAGCTAGTAGTGCCTAGACAGATGTCTTTCCACTTAAATCATACATCCGAACTATTCCACAGGATGATGCAGAGGAGGTCTCGAATGATGGGAGTCAAGCTCCAAAAAGGCGGCGCATGGGATCAGGCGACAGCTCCAGAAGTTGTGACACTTCTAGCCAGGAACCAGGGTAACACAATATTTAATGAAATTCTCAGATGTTTTGTAAGTAACCACGGGTTGGACATACTAGGTGAGAAGCAAGCAAAAGCATATCTGCCAGCGGGGGGTCCATCTTTAGAATCTCTCATCTCCACTAAAACGTCACATCCACATATCATTCAGATATTTTCCCCACTACAATACTAACTGCACTCCTCCATGTTTTCCACATCAGATCTGCATACTTCCCTGCAGAGAACCTGACAGAATACAAGTGGCCTGCAGATGACAGTGGGGAGTACTACATGTTACAGGAACAAGTCAGTGAATATCTGGGAGTCACCTCATTCAAGAGGAAATATCCAGGTATAATGGGAGCGTTCATCCATCAACCGTTTTGTTATAAGTAGTGTGATGTGTTGTTCCTAGCTAAACAGACAACAACATATTTTTCTTGTAGACTTGGAAAGGAGGGACCTGATCCACAAAGAGAAGCTCTATCTGAGGGAACTGAACGTCATCACAGAGACACAATGCACCCTGGGTAATTAACTGTCTGTAGCTGTTGTACATTCGGTCACATGGAGATGTGCTTTGAGTTTTTTTTTCTCTCATCCAAACCTGCTCTGTGTGTGTGGCTAGGTCTGACAGCATTAAGGAGTGACGAGGTCATCGATCTGATGATCAAGGAGTACCCTGGCAAACATGCTGAGTACTCAGTCATCCTGCAGGAGAGAGAGCGGCAAAGGATAGCTAAAGAGTACTCCGTAAGTACTCTCACCACTGTAAGTAAATAGAAGTCGATGATCATATATTTTTACTCCTGGTGTGGTCCTGTTATGAACTGGAAAGGTTGATGACAATTCCTCAATATTTTCACACTAAGTTCTTTGACTGTAGCTCCACACTGTAATTGGCAGTTTATTCTAACTCTGTAGTGAGTACATTTACATGTAGTCATTTAGCAGACACTCTTATCCAGAGCGACTTACAGTGGTACAGGGATATTCCCCCACGAGGCTAGTAGGGTGAAGTGTCTTGCCCAAGGACACAACGTCATTTTGCACGGCCGGGAATCAAACCAGCAATCTTTTGATTAATCTTTTGAACGCCCTGATTCCCTAACCTTGGTATTGTTGTCTCTTCTAGAAAATGCAGCAACAAAACCCTCAGAAAGTGGAGGCCAGTAAGGTACCAGAGTACATCAAGAAAGCTGCCAAAAAGGCTGCCGAGTTCAACAGCAACTTCAACAGGGAGAGGATGGAAGAGAGAAGAGCCTACTTTGACCTTCAGACACACGTAAGGACACTGTAACATGTGCACATTTGTTTCTCACGACTGTGTTCACAACATTTGATTATCCGTCTCATCTTTCTTCTCCCCAAGATCATCCAGGTACCCCAGGGCAGGTACAAGGTGCTGGCCCCAGAGAGGACCAAGACAGGCCCCTACCCTGTGGCTCTTATCCCTGGACAGTTCCAAGACTACTACAAGAGGTACAGCCATAGAAGAAAAAATGATGGGATTGCTATTTATAGTATTCAGAATAATAGGTTGAGGCAGGTCCTGCCTTCTATATTATTATTCTAACATGAGATCTAGCCCAGTGTTCTTTTAAAGTTTATCCTTTTGAATGCAATGAAATGAGCTTCCCAACCTGACTCGGATGACGGTAGATGTCGTGTTGATGTGCGTGCCATATTCAAAGATAAATGAATGGTGTGTGTGTCCGAATGCAGGTACTCCCCTAACGAGCTGCGCTACCTGCCCCTGAACACGGCGCTCTTCGAGCCCCCTCTGGACCCCGAGCTGCCCGCCCTGGACAGCGACGGCGACTCAGACGATGCCGAGGACGCCAAGGAGGGAGACAAGAAGACCAAGGCCTCCTCAGTAAGAGCTGGGGCGACACCACGGGTCCAACCCCACTGACCCTCCACTGTATGTATGGACGCCACGGCCACGGTGAGGCCTGTAACCTGTGCGTTGCGTCTGCAGGATAGCTCGTCCGGAAACACGTCTGACGGGGACAGCCAGGACGGCAGAGGGCAGACCAAGGGCAAAGCCAAGGAAAGAACTGGCACCCCCGCCAAGGATGCCACCCCGCGACCCGGCCAACAGAAAGCTACCCCCGGGTACAAGGTAGAGGACAAAAGCCCCTGACTCTCTTCAACAGCACTTTTCTACCCCCTCCTCCCTCTTCCGACACCCCCTTCTCCCCACTCCACCGAGCGCTCTCCACAGGCTACTACAGCACTTTGGACAGAGACACCTTGCTCTGTCCCGCAACCCCCCCCCGGCACCCGGGCTCTCAACACACACACACATACACTGCAGCATACACATATGCCCAGTAGATGGCAGTATCCCTCTACTATTGAGCCCACGTCCCGCTCTTAAGTGTTGCTGTCCACCCCTCAACCTAACTGTTCCAACACTTAAGTCTTTCATATCAGACTCTATGAGCAATAAGGAAATTTTGGAGTCGTTATGTTTTCACCCTGGGGCTTTTCCTCTCTCCCTGCACTTTTGGTTTTGTCCTGAAGACCATTTGTACAGTTGACCCTATTCTTTTGAATGTCTTAATATACCTCTTCTCTGTCCACTTGTCAACAGATGTTCTTAGACAAGCGAGCAGATATATTTGGCTGCTAGATTTCTTGTTTTAAAAAAACAGCAACAAAAAAACAAAGTTACGACTTTTTGTGATGATATAGAATATATACACGGCATAAGTGTTTTATCTAGTAGTAGCTAAAGACGCAGTTAACACTAGTGTGTTTGAGAGTTTATAATCTGCCGTATGTATGTTTAAGTGTATATCTGTGCATATATACTTTGAATGCAGTTCCTCGTTATTCTGTTGTTATATCAGACAGGTGTTTGATAGCAGCCTTCCAGACTGTCAAATGTGTTCTGATCTTGGGTAAACCCAGGTAGACTTCCACAGACCCGTCCACACGTTTTCATTTGTTGATGATTTCAGTTGGCTTTGAAAGTGTTCTTTTGTGATTTGAAGTAGAAACACTTAAGGAGAACGGCCTATAGCGGATCAACATGATCTAACCGACACTCCCCACGTCTCCTCTCCTATTGGCCAGAACTTTGGAACACTTAAAAAACCCATAGAGGACACCTAAAAACACAATATATCCTATTATACTTTAATTATTTATAAGAGGTATATAACTTTACGAAATGCACATGCAATATTGTCAGACAAGTGGAAAAACAGTAAGATCAATGCATCCTCCAAACTGATCAGAAACAGCAATCCCATGTCTATCCGGGCTTCTATAAAGCTCGAGGTTCAGTTGATGTTGATCCGTCACAGTTGAGAATGTTCCGGCCTTCTGTATCCTCTGTTTCTGGTTAAATGTGATTTGAGTGCAATGACTTGCAGCTGACACTGTGAGTACTCTTCCTATAGAATAGGTCTTCTTGTTCCCCCTACTCCCCCCTCTTTGTTATTGTATACATTTTAACTTCTAGTTTCTGTTCATTTGACTAGTGTGTTTTATTAACTTTTTACTTAAAAAGTGTTTGTATGTCTATAACTTTCTCCCATCCACTCTTTCTCTCTCTTTCTTTCTCCTTCTCACCTGGTCCTTCTGTTGAGTTATTTCTCTCTCCAGGGCGCGACATTTTTGAATTTTATTTAAAAGTTTAGTATCTCTTTCTAACCTAGTCCTTTTGAGTTTTTTCTGTCTTACCAGACCAGATCTTTTCTCTAGGAATACCTTTGATATGTCCGTATTTAGACACTTGAACACAGTTAAGCATTGAAATAAAGATTTCAAATCAATAGATTGGACAGATGTTTTACTCGTGTAGCATAGACATGAGCCTGCATACCTTGTACTGCTACGCTGTCTGTCTGAAGGTCCTCTGGCATGACACAGCTCAGGAACCGTCTCAAGTTGAGACGACTCCTGACTATAACCTCATTATTGTAGGTCCAGACTACATGAAGTTATATGAAGATGACACAATTGCAAAGGCTAGATGTGTAGACACCTTCCAGATCTTTGAGACTGTGCTGCGTACTAAAACACCAGCGAAGGTTTTGAAGGGACGAGCTGTACCTCCCTGAGGCTGGTTCAGATGTGTGCTCTGCCCAGACGCCTTGTGTCAGCAGGTGCACAAGGCCTTGTTGCCATGGTTTTTATAGCATTGTTCTACCCTTGCAGCCTAAGGTCATTGCCAATGCTATATGTGGCATTTGCCAGAAGGGTAAGGAGGCCAACAAGAGAGGCAAGCCCGAGGGACTCATTCACTGCTCACAGTGTCAAAACAGCGGTAAGTGGGACTCTCTGTTCTCTAGCTCTAGACTGAGGATCTCACCAATCCCACTCAGCGCTAGCTTGTACGTATTCCCATCATCAAACGGGGTGACTCGGAATGAGCCGAGAGTCACGTGTGTGTGTCGTGTGTGTGTCAGGACACCCATCCTGTCTGGACATGAGTGTGGAGCTGGTGAGCCTGATCAAGACGTACCCGTGGCAGTGTATGGAGTGCAAGACCTGCACCGTCTGTGAGCAGCCGCACCACGAGGAAGAGATGATGTTCTGCGACAAGTGTGACCGAGGATTCCACACGTTCTGCGTCGGAGTGGACTCCATCCCCCTGGGTGAGGACATACACAGACACACACACACATGCTACCTGTCCCTCTCTGATACACATGCTACCTGTCCCTCTCTGATGCACACATGCTACCTGTCCCTCTCTGACACACATGCTACCTGTCCCTCTCTGATACACACATGCTATCTGTCCCTCTCTGATACACACGCTATCTGTCCCTCTCTGATACACACATGCTATCTGTCCCTCTCTGATACACACATGCTACCTGTCCCTCTCTGACACACATGCTACCTGTCCCTCTCTGATACACACATGCTACCTGTCCCTCTCTGACACACATGCTACCTGTCCCTCTCTGACACACATGCTACCTGTCCCTCTCTGATACACACATGCTACCTGTCCCTCTGATACACACATGCTACCTGTCCCTCTGATACACACATGCTACCTGTCCCTCTCTGATACACACATGCTACCTGTCCCTCTCTGATACACACATGCTACCTGTCCCTCTCTGATACACACATGCTACCTGTCCCTCTCTGATAGGATGTAGTTAGGGTTTGTTAGGGTGGATGTCCAAAGCAACATGAGACAGGAGGCGTAGTCCTTTTTCCTTGTGTGTTTTCTTTTTTTGTTGTTTGTACTGAATGCTGTGCTGCTACAACAGTCCAAGACTGCTGCTTAGCACCTTGGTCTGCTATGGTTAGATGTGTTGCACACCCAGTGTAGGTCTGCTATGGTTAGATGTGTTGCACACCCAGTGTAGGTCTGCTATAGTTAGATGTGTTGCACACCCAGTGTAGGTCTGCTATAGTTAGATGTGTTGCACACCCAGTGTAGCTGTGTGTGTTTGAGACTGAGGTCTGGGTACTTGAGCAGCGTGGACATCAAACGGTGTTATGTAAACAGCCCTCTAGATTCCTGCCAGTTCCTGAAAAGCCCACAATGACACTTGGTGGGGGGGGGTTTAACTTGGGTAAACTGAGACATTTGGTTCATACAAAAGTAAATAAAGGAACGTATTTGAGTTTGTGTTTGTCTCCCTCCTCCAGGGCTCTGGGTGTGTGAGGTGTGTGACAAAGGGTTCTCAACCCCTAAGAAGAAACGAGGACCCAACAAGACGCCGCGGAAGGCCAAGTCTGCTCACAAGTAGACATGGAGCCACAGGAAGTCAACTGCTCAAACTTCAATGAATTTATAGTGTCGTTTTTTGGTGCTTTTATGACGTATAATACAATTTGTTTGTTTTTTACGGGAATATGAACCTGTGTAATCGTGCTGTATATACAGTAATTTCTCCTGATCACTTAATCTTTTTTACATCATACCACTGAAGTTCTCATTGTCATTAAAATCTGTTGTTTTACCCCATTGCCTCATGGCTCTCCTTTGCCCACATGAACACTCTAAATGAGGGAAACACAACTCGACAACGACTGTGACACGGGTGGGACATTTATTATTGATTGGTTTAAGTGGTACTAATGAGTCACCTGGCAGGTGAGGTGAAATGCTGCTGTGCTCTGCGGTGTCTCGGCTGCCTGGTTCAGGTGAGTGAGTCTGTTTAATAAGTCCCTCAGAGAGGACAGACAGCAGCTGCCATAGGGCGTCCTTTCAGCCCGCGACCCGACTCAGGGACCGCAGACAACCCACACACACACTCGTCCACTTCATGCAACACATACATTCATTTATGAACACGCGACTAAGTAGGCCGCAGCCAACCACACTCCCAGGTCCCCTGTCACCTGAGAGGACGGAGTGTGGTCAGGGGGACAATGGAGGCACGACAGAGCTGTAGCGATACAGGTGTGAACGCTCCCCTGGCACGGCGTGCGCTCTGCCTACCAGATGGTGTTTGTGTTAGGAGAAGCTGGTCAACTGTCAACCTACCGGAGCTTGGAGAGTGGTCTGATCGAACACCTGGCTGTCTCTGCATCCTTAAAAAAAGTGTCAGAGACGGAGGTTCCTCCTCAACGTGAGTCACGTCACTTAGGTATCTGGTGAAAACAGCGAGGGGTTCTTTTTCCTTTTTTTAGTTTCTATATTTGTTTGTTTTCTTGCATATATGTATCTCAACCACTAGGGGGACACCAAGAGTTGCTGGAATAGCAGCCACAACTACTTGGATGTAGGAGGATGTTAGCAGATGTTAACCCTTTTGTTTTTATCATTTAGGCCAACTCCCTTTCAGTGGCAACATTTCTGTTTCGAACAGTGTAATGCTGCTAGGGCTGTTTTGTCGTTATTGACTGTTTCCAAAGGTTACAGTACACTGCAGAGGAGTGATGTTCACAGGTTCAAATGTGTTCCTTTCCTTTATTATCTGTATTCCGTTGGAGTTTTTTTTTCTGTGGTTATGACCAGGGTCATGTACAAAGCTGTAAATCCGAATAAAGAGGACCTTAAGCTGAAGTGAGAGCAGTTGTATTGACACTTATTTATCTGAAGATTTTATGACTCATAAAAACTGGTCTCAACTGGTCTTAACTGGTCTAATGCACCAATCAACCCCCCAACCGTCGCCTTGTCCCCCCCCAATAACACAAACACATACACGTCTCAAACCCTCTTACACTCTGTGAAACTCCTCCCTCCCTGTCCTGTTCTATAAAAGCACAAAGGCGCGCACACACAACCTGCTGGATCACAACAAACAGTGGATAAAGTTTGTTGTTCTGTTATGAAGCTGGGACGGCACTGAAGGAAAACCAGCTAATCCGAGCGAGAGCATCGGGGTCATAGTGACCCACACTGATGCAAGAAAGGCCCAACACACAGCAGCAGCAGAAGCCAAGGACTATAAATCCTCACATATATTTACACCAAAACCCCAGTAGCCTTCCTTGTTACCTGTCAAACCTTTAACTGTGAGAGAGATGGAGATTCCAGAGCTGTGGAGAGTAGAAAGTTGGCTAAACCGAGCTGACAATGCTGTCACACCTCATCAGGCAGGAATGGAGCACCTAATAGGGAGGTGTCAGAGAAGGGAGTACAGCAGAAAATATAGTCCTGGACCACTTCAAAAACAAGGGGTTTTGTGGACAGAGTCTATCCCCCCCACTCTCCTCCTCCTCCTTCTGTCTATTATTTACATCACCCATGGACCTTGTGTTGTGTGACAGGTGTGGGTGAACATACTTCTGTGATGGTGTTAGTGTGTATGGAACCGTTAGGACCATCTAAGACCCTCACACAGAGGTTCCCCAGTCTGCCAGGGTAGCTCGGACCAACAGCTGGATGCAGCTGTCCTCCGGCTGCACACTGGCCTGAAATGTGTGTGTGTATGTGTACAGCTGCAGTCTGTAGCCACCAACAAGCTTGCCACATGATCTGATCTGCTTCTGCTTGTGTGTTTGAGGCACCACTAGTGGCTATGCAGCTGGACAAGAAGCTGGAGACTGCCGTAGGTCAGAGGGCCACTTAGCTTCTATGGTGGGAAGGATGCGTGGGACACTTAGATGTAGAAATTCAGACAGGAAGTTTTGAATTGAATCAAATTGCGCCAGGGTATCAAGACACAGAGTGAAGAGAGAAAAACAAAAGGAATGAGTGAGTCTTGGGGGTGGGCCAGTCTTCATTTGACATCTTCTTCCTCAGTTTCACAGTCCTGTTCCAAACAGGGGGCCGGCTTTGTCACTGAACTGCTGCTGAGCCGGGCTCCTCTGTGTGTGTGTGTGTGTGTGTGTGTGTGTTTGTGTAGGATCCTGCCTCACTCTCTTTCTGTGAGTGAAGACAACATATGGACAATGCCCTCCCTTCCTGTTCTAAGGGAATGCTGTTCTGGCAGGGTGGACTCCTGGGAAAGAGAGCGTGACCTTTGGCCCTCAGGATCACTCATTGACTCCTGGCCCAGGGAGAGCAGAGGATGATGGGATGTACAGCCAGCCAACCAGCTGTCACCAGAAACGCCCAGTGTGTGTCTGCGGTCATTCTCAGGGAGGCCTGAGGGAAGTGATGGTTGGGGGGGACTACTGGGTTGGACCGCTGGAGCCATGATCATAAAGATCATTAGACAACCTACTTATTGTGCAGTAAGACCTGCTGTGTATCAACTAAGCCTTTCTTTGCGAGTATCACTAGTAGATTATGTACAAATAGATTATTAGATTATGAAGTTACTCTTGTCTGCTACTGTTCTGTACCCCGTCACCAAATGAGTAGGAGGAGGAGAGACAGGCCATACCACTCCAGGCCAATGGTGGCTTACCTTAAATCTCTGCTGAAGACAGGAGGATAGTGGGCATGGACACACAGCCACAGGTGTCTGGTACAGCTGCAGGAAGGCTTACAGCCACAGCTGGAGCTCAGCTTACACACACACACACACACACACACACTGTTTAACAGTCTTACAGGCTTACAGAATCAAACACACACTTACTCAAATTTGAACATCCACACTTACACACCTCCAAAACTCGCCGACCATAAGAAGAAGCCAGATTCATGGATACAGCTCTCCGGTCCCCTACAGGCAAATGGTTAGATGAGCTCCCAGTTGAAGGGAGACTGAGAGTGTTTTCTCAGGGGAGTGTGTGTCTGTGGAATGTCAAGAGACCTAGTAGAGAAACATGTCTCTCAGCAGGGACAGAACCATTGGAGTGGCATGTGAACAAACAAACAAACAAACAAACACACAAACACACAAACAAACACACAAACAACTACAAGTAAATGTTATTTCACACAGATAAAAAGGCCTGTATAGAAGCTGCCCTCTCTCCAAGAAAGGCCTCAGGCCATGTTGTACTGAATTGTATTATGCTGTAGATGTGATTGACAAAGACAGTGATCAAGTCCTCTATGAGAGTTAGTCATAGATGGTTCGTCATCAATTGAACTGCTGAAGGGGGCGGTCCCCGTGTGCCAGGGGGGCACGGCCACAGAGGGGGGGGGGTGTAGTGGTCAGGGGGGCAGACCCGCTGTTGGGATAGAGTACAACCCGTGGCTCTGTCTGACACCACAGGTCAGAGGTCAAACACAGCCACTGTTGGCAGCTTAGAGGCCAGGCCAGGCTGAACTGGGTCTCTCCCCCCCCCCTCCTTCTCCTTGCTTTCTCATAGCCCCAAACTTCCCCCCCATCTGTCTCCATACCCCTACACTAATACCCCTGCTCTCTGCTCTCCCCCTGTGTGTCTCTAATAGTACTGCTCTCTCTTGCTTGTTCTCTTAAACCCCTCCCTCCCTCCCTCCTGCTCTGTGGTGTAGCGGCCAGAGCAGCTGGCAGGTGTCAGGAGTTACAAAGGGCCATCTGTCCAAGCAGGACCGTCCCCTCCGTCCCCTCGCTCCCTCGTTCCTCCACTTCATTAAGCTCTCCACTTCATAGAGCCACCGCCAGCGAGCATACTCTCTTGGACAGCGTGTGGCCCAAACTCCCCCAGTCAGGGTTCCCACTACTCTGATCAGGCCACATTCTGACACACACACACACACACACAGATCCCCTGTGCTCATCCAGCATCGTCCTCAACCAGATATACAGTATATTGTAACTGAATATTCCAGAAAAAAAGCCATGACAGAAATGTACTAAACGTGGACAGTTGTGACAGTAAACGTGTCATCTTACAAGCCAAATGAAACCCCAGTGTACTATACGGTTGTCAGTGGGTTTTTACGAGTTGTTGCGTGGGCAGGATGAAGGGGAGGGGAGGAGGGTGTAATACAGGTTGCACGGCCCTCCAGTGAGTTGGAGGTGGTTTCCTCTGGGTTTCCTCTGTGCTTCCTCTGACAGTAGTGAAACAGTTAAGCTGTGAAGCGGTGCTTCGGCTGTCAGGGAAGGGTGGGCTCAGGATATGGAAGGAGGGAGACGGAGGGAGCTAGGAAGGCCCCCCACTCAACTCGCTGTACAGGAAATGGGCACTGTTTCTAAGGAAACTGTCGGGCTTCTACTGTGGCCACACCCTTCTGTCTGTCTGTCTGTCTGTCTGTCGGTCTGTCGGTCTGTCGGCCTGTCGGTCTGTCTGTCTGTCTGTCTGTCTGTCTGCCTGTCTGACTGTCTGACTGTCTGCTTGTCTGCTTGTCTGTCTGACTGTCTGACTGTCTGACTGCTTGTCTGTCTACTTGTACCACCAAGCTGTTGGCTCCTGAGCCACTTGATTGCATAATTACACTCTAGGTTTTATAAGTTTGTTTATTCCCTTATTTGGATGGAAAATAAGGGATACAGCGTTTTTGGGAGATTAGTGCAGGCGTCTGGTAAGTTGTGTTTGGATTTCTGACGCGAGGAGTGGAGTTCGGTGTGTGTTGGCCCGACCCAGATGAGGGTCGTTTTCCTCTGCTCCAGCCTCTTTCTCTCTCTGTATTGTTGTCAGGCGACTTGTTAGACAGATTAATGATAATGACTCTGTACTGGACTTCCTGACTCACTCAGTAAATATTGGCAAGAGGGCCTTATCCTTTTGCACACACATAGACACACACACTCACACACACACAGGTCAGGCCCAGCAGCAAAGGAAACTGGGGCAGGAGCAGAGTTAAATACTTTCACTGGCCCTCCTCCAAATGTGTTCCTTCTTCTTCCACTGCAGCTCGACAACAATTCCAAAAAACGTCTTTGCATCTGAGATGCCTTTACATAGTATAGGCCATCTCTCACTTTCTCTCTTTATTGAGATGACAGAGGTGACAAGGAGAGACAGTTTCTGAGTAGTCCCAACCCGCAATCCAACCCATCAGCCAGCCAGATCACCAGCTAGCCAGCCAGATCACCAGCTAGCCAGCCAGCCAGCCAGCCCAGCAGCCAGCCCGCCAGCCAGCCAGCCAGCCCAGCCAGCCCACCAGCCAGCCAGCCAGCCAGCCCACCAGTCAGCCAGCCACTCCACCAGCCCACCAGCCAGCCAGCACACCAGCCAGCCATCTTCCAGCAGCAGTGCAGTCCTGTCTTCAGGCTTCAGAGGTCTGTCCTGGCGCCTGGTATGTGAGGGAGACGTGGAACTGCACATACTATCAGACAGCAGGGAAGTTCCTCTGCTACATGTCAAAGCTGTACAGGGACACACACATGCCAAATACTGGACCATCAACACCCCTCTAACATCCCACACGGCACCAGTCTGGTTCCAGAAGGCCATGGCAACCCAAAAGGCCTTTGACCCCCCACCCACCCTAGGTGAACTCTGGCTGGATGGCTGCCTGGGCTGAACTCAGTTGACGGTTGGGTCGTTTTTAACAGACAATGGTCTACTTGTCCGTCCTTGGTTACAGTTTGTGTGTGTGTATGTGTGTGTATGTGTGCTAATGTGATTGTGTGAGCAGTATTACGCCACGTTGTCTAGCGATGATTGTCTTCTCAGCGGCAGGTGTGATGATAGTAGGCCAGCCATTTAGCAGCTGCTAGACAGAGGTGTGCCTCCTCCATGCCTGTTTTATAACTGACAGCCCTCCCATGTCAAGTCCAATTTCACTTATTTTTATGAGACCAACACACCTGCAGTTTGGGGAATCACCTTTGTTTAATCATTTGTTAAGAATAGAATCATTTGAGTGTGATTTATTGTTAGATCGTTCACCGTTGTTAACTGAAAATCTGATCGTGATTGCACTTCCCTTTTTCAAAAAAGGTTTTGGTGTGTCTCTGGGACTGACAGAGCCTAGGATCTAAGATACAAGAGGTACCGTTAACTAATGGTAAGCGAGAGTCATTATGTGTCAAGATGTTACGAGTTGGAAAAGCAGAGGTGGTGCTGAAGAACCATTCTGACCTGGAGGACCGTCAGGATATTGTCTTTGTCTAATGAGAGAGTTTGAGTTCTCCACTCTGTTGTAGGTAGACTGGTCTGCTCCCGCTGGTGTTTACACTAGCATCTCTCTTTCCTCTTCCCTGGTCGGTGAAGGGAGGGTGGGTCCTGGCACGGACTTCCTTTCACTTCTGGTGGACTTCCTGTGTAAAAGTCCTGCCAGACCTCCCAGATCTCAGACCAAGTATGTATCTATGGCATCCTCTGTAAGTATTGTCCAGGGACATAGGCACCCAAAGCAGCAATGCAACACAGACAAACATCCATATGTGCACATGGAAACACACAAACACAATACAGGGAGCCCTGCTTTGACGGAGCAGGAAGCCAGGTCCAGAGATCCTTTCTCTCTGTGGCCCATTACTGCGGCGGGTTGGCACGTGTTCAAGAACGACATGTGACAAAGCAAAAATTTCGGACTGGCTGTCCATGTCAGGCCTGTAACCGGGCCCATGGTGGGGACACGGGAGTCCCAGTCCACCGTCTGTTACTGACTCCAGTCAACAAACCAGGCGGCGTAATCCGTCTGCCAGCGTTCCGTTGGCTTGGCGGAACGTGCTCATTAGCACCCCGGTGAACGGTGGCCCTGTCAGCAGGCCTGCTGCCCGCCCCACTGACCCCTGACCTCCGCCCAGATTAGAACCTGGCTAACGACCACCCGTTGCTCCGGCCCGCTGAACCCACCGGCTGCAGCACGGTGGCCTGCGGCACGACCGGACCTAGCTGGGCCCCCTGGATCATTAGGCAGAACTTGCCCGGCCCAGATCTCTACTAACACTCATCTCAACTGACAGCCAGCAGCAGGCTCCACTGGTGCACATGCCAACACTAGGGCCAGGGGAGGAGGGGGAGGAGAAGGGGACAGGAGAGAGCTGAGCCAGGGGATGGTAGGAGGAAGTTAGTGGGAGAGGAGGTTGGGGCAGTATGAATCTTTCCTTCTTTCTTTCTCTCTCGCCGTCTGTCTCTTTAGTTTTCTCTCCTTCTTTCTCACACTCGCTGTCTCACTTCCCTGTGCCAGTGTGTCTCAGTGGATACAAAAAGTTCCTGAGGGGACATTTGTGCCAAGCCCTAAGTCCTCCCAGTCCTCTTGTTTTGCTCTCCTCAGAGCAGGGGCTCCTGGGAGGAAATCAGGGATGTTTCCTCTTCCTGCTAGCTTACGACCCCCCCACCCCCCCCCTCCTCAAACACACACACAAACCTTATCCCTCTCTATTCCACCTATTTCACAGACCCCCCAAACACACACACAAACACACATCCACCCACCTCTTCCTCTCTTCTCAACCCTCACTCCCCCCCCCCACACACACACACACACATCCCCACTGCACATTCTTAATCAGCAGCCTCTTTGTGCCCCCCCCCCTCCCCCCCAGAGGAAGCCTCACTGTTTGCCTTAAAGACTGACTCCACCACCCTAGTTGCAGAGTTGTGTGTGTGCGTGTGTGTTAGTGTGTGTGAACCTCTACAGTTTGAACCACATTGTCAATTCCATCAGAGGTTGCATGGATTCCAATGGATTTTCCAAAGCTAAAGCAGTTTTGGTGCAAAAGAAAAGAAGAACAAATATTTAGTCAGAATCTAGTCAGACTAATGAACTGTTGACCTTCAGAGGAAAATGTCAGATTACATCACTAGGTTTCCTGAGTCCAACATCCCTTCACAGCATCACCCAATGGATGATCTCCATTAAACTTGCTTCAATAAAATCACCTCAATAAAAGCCCAACCAAGTCTACATGTTAATCTATGTCTAAAGCTATGCCTTTCCATATCTATTTGTTTATCAACAGCATGTGTATGTCTCTAAATATGTCTGTACTGATTCCTAACACTAAATTCCTAAATTCTGTCTTTGTATCCCCCTGTCTGTCACTGTAATACATCTCAGCTGACAGTCAGAAAAACAGTTTTTAGCTCAGCCTACAGAAATATTTAGAATATTCAGAGATACAAGACCGGCCACAAACTATGAATCCTTCAGAAGTAAACAGCTGCATACAACCGCAAGTAACATATATTATTGTTACGGTTATGCTAAACATGACAGAGAGACCGATGGTAGACAATGGGGCATATCTCATTGTTTTAATCAGTTTGACTGTGTCTTGTCTGAGTTTTGTTTTTATAATGAAGTCTGTCGGGGCAGCGAGGGGTGTGGGGGATTGGAGGGGGTGTCTCTCTCGCTCTCCCTCCCCTCAATCCCTCCCCCAACCCCTAAACTCCTCTCTATTCATATTCAGATGAAGGCGGGCAGCCCGGCTCTCTGTGTCTGGTCATTTACATATGGGGCAACAGTAGGCCAGGCAGGGCGGGATGGGCCGGGCCGGGCCGGGCTGGGTGCTGGCATGCCGACCAGCAGAGGAGGCCTGAGAACATGCCAGCACAGCCCGGCAGTTACCAGGGCACAGGCAGAGAAATGCCGCTCAGAGTATTAATGGGCGTAGCTCGCCATCTGTCCTCTGGAGGAGCGAAGGGCTGAGGGGAGGGGGAGGGAGGGGAGGGGAGATGAGAGGAAATGAAAAACCCATGTTCTCAGTCCTACACACACACAAACACACACAGAAGGCATGGGGGAGGAGGGACAGAAAGGGGTTGCTCATCACTAATGCAGACACATATACATAAACACACATATGTATACAGACCTCCTCCTCCATGACTCTGCAGCCCCTTGTCTGAAGGCATCATCAGTCTGGCGTTTAGAACCAGACATGAGCACGGGCCTCTCGGACACACTCCCATGTAGACAGACACGACGGGGCACTCCCACTGCTGCTGATGTGAAGACACCATGCCTTACATCCTCACCCCACTTGTGGACTCCTCTTGTCTTCTTTTCGAGACGGTTTGAGAATCTGCTTTACTCTGTGACACTGATGCTGAGTCAGAACACCTACTTTGAGCAGCCAGCTGTGTTGGAGGACGGGCAGTGGTCTACAATAACGGTTTTACGATTTATGCAATTTTCCGTTAAACTACCTCCATAAATATTGTTTTCGTCGAACCAATTCTCCTTATTTGATACGATTCACTCCTCCCTCCCCATTTTCTATTGGATGAATCTCCAAACCTCTATATTGTTAGGCTCTATGATATAGCTGTCCATAACGGAGAGAGAAGAGACTCATTTAACAAGTGGTGTGACAACATGAAGAGCCTGTGGTGCTGAGAGGCATCCTCAGGGCCGTCCTGCCGGCCCGCCCCCCTCACCCCTCTCTGTTGTTCCCAGCAGTAATTAGCCCTGGAGCTAAAGGCCGGTGGAGGACATGGGATACTGCACTCTTTGTTCCCCGGTGGGGCGGGGGGGATCCCCAGTCATTGTTGGAGGTGGGGGCTAAACCTCAACTTTGCCCATCTGCCATTGGAAATGATTATCATGTGAAGAGAAGTAGGGGGCATTGAAAGCCAGCGGCCATTAATCAGACGTCAGATCCTGGGTCCATTCCCACACACACATCTGACACGCACATTGACACACCCCGCATACACACCATACAAACACCCAACCCACCCCTCACACACACCCTATTCCCCTCAACCCCCACATACAAAAACACACACCCCACCATCATCCACCCACGCACAAATTAACACACGCATCCGACACACAACCCACACACACCCTCATACACACAAACACACCCCTCCCTCACATACACTTCCTACATACATTTCCATATGCACGCATGACTAGACAGTGTCCCTCTGTTCCTCTCACACACAAACCTGGCAACCCGGGAGCCCATCAGATCATGTCTCCCAACACGTAACGGATTGATCTGCTAGTTGGGGTGTTTATGACTCTGCTGGAACCGTGACGATCCCTGCAGTCTCAGAGCAAGGTTTCGTGACCTGTGACCTTTCCAGGTCACCTAGGGTCCTCGGAGATGACCTCTGGTCACCAGCGAACCACGCAGATGGTCTGTGAGAGCGGTCACAGCCTGGCTAGCTCGCTACAAAGACCAGAAGAACACAGCAACACCAAAAGTGATGAAGATCTGCATCCTAGGACAATGATCCTGGGATGAAACAGACTGATCTCAGCAACTCTGACATCACACCCGAGTGCTATTCCCCTTCCTGCTCTTATAAAAGAGCGATTATACGACTTCGATTCGTGAGAGTGTGACTATCAAACCGTGTATCAGAATGTTGTTGTGCGTGTAGGACTATGCAGCACTCGCCTTCTTCATCTCTGAGTGGGATGGTCCAACCATGGTATTCTGAAGATGAGTAGCCAGGCATCTGTTGCTGCTTTCTCTCTCTCTCTCTCTCTCCCTCTCTCTTACTCTCCCTCTATTGACAATTTCTCCCTTCTTCGCTCGCTCTCTCAACATCTGCTGCCATTACTGCTTTTTCCCAACATGCAGTAGGATATGGCTTCTCAGAAAGGTGGCCTTTGTGTGTCCCAGCGCTTTTGTCAGCCAATCATTGTGTCCCGTGAGCAGTTCCCACGATGCAGTGGAGGTTATGGCAATCAGACCTAATTTCCCTGTCTCCCAGGATAGGAAGATTATGTACATGTAGATGCAAATAAACTGTTAAAAGTATAAAGAATATGAAGTTCACTAGAGTGGATCCCTCAAGAGGAACCTGAACCCATCCAGTGTGCTTTGTGAGACAGGGAGGAGATAGAGAGACAGGGGGAGAAGCATGGACGTAGAAAGATAGATACAGACACGGGGAGGGGAAGCCATACAACGTGAGAAACCGAAGAGACCGAGAGAAACAGAAGTCGGAGAGATCGAAAGCAAGCGAGGGGGAGACGAGGGTGAGAGAAGAATAGAGAATGAGAGACCGACAGGAGGTGGGAGAGGGGAACGGCAAGTTAGACAGAGAAGGGGGAGAGAGGTGTAGCGAGCGAGAGTCGGAGAGAAAGACAAGAGGGAGAGGGGTATAGTGAGCGAGAGACAGAGAGGGAGAAAAGGGGGAGAGTGGTATAGAGAAAACTCTGGGAACAGGGAGTAGCTTGGTCCCTTGGGAGCAGTTCTAGCTCCTGACAATACCCTCCTCAGTGTGTCAGTAGAAAGACCCTTGGCGGGACCACCGGTGCCATCACGACACAGCAGATGTTCATCAGCACCACTGATCCCCGTCTCCATCCTAGGCTCTGTATTGGTCAGTTCCGATACAAATTACTGCTATTGGGCCATTTCTTTCCTGTCACTCTTTCATGGTTGCTATTGGTCAGTGGTGTTGTCTCTGTGCAAATCATAGTTATTATTAGATGAATCCTCTTATCGAGTTTCAGTTTTAGGCAAGTTCAGTCAAACAGTTAATTCTTACAAGTGGTCAAAATATTTTACCAAATGATTTTACCAGTGGTCAAATGACTACTTGAATAGGTTATATATCCACAGGTTACTGAGGGAATGTGTCCAGATTCCTCAGAAGAGTCCCTGAGGTCCCCTGAGGCCTCCTACATCCCAAGCTGTCCAGGACAGTGAAAGTGTCAGCTGGAGAATGCAGCCAAGAAACAAATGGCCGTGGTCGTGTGAGTGTGTGTGGGGTGGGGCAGGGGTGGGGCGAGGTGGGGGCTTGTTTTGGTAAGGAACAGTGGTGGTGTTTGGTTTGGTTCGGGTGATTTTGGTGGGTTAGAGGCTATGCTGCCCTCTCACCCCAGCCGGGTGGTCCATCCTGGGCAGAGTCAGGGCAAGGCCAGGCAAGGTGTGGAAGGTCAGGGTCTGGAAAACCCTTCAACTCCACCTGTGTGGCACACTTAGAGAGTGCCACACAGGGACATCTTGAGAGTGAAAAGCCAGACAGAACATTGAGCTTGGTTAGGAAGGGGGGAGAGGTGTTTGATTGGATAGTCAAGTAATATGTTTGTTTTAGTTCTATTGACAAATGGCCAAAGATAGTTGGCAAACAGGATCCTCATCGTGACTCTTTATGAGTGTGTATGTGTGTTTGTTTGTGACAAGATGCTTTGTGTGGTGAGAATGTTGTGTCATCAGGATCCTTGATGCTGATGACACTCATTTTGGTGTGTGTGTGTGCGTGTGTGTGTGTGTGTGTGTGTGTGTGTGTATGTGCATGGCTGCATGTGGCTCCATGCATCCATGCGTGTGTGACGACACGCCGGCTTTTCCACCCTCTGCTTCCCTTTGTGTCTCTCTGATTGTCCTGCATGCAACAGTTTAGTTTCCCAAGCCTCCCCTGGCTCGACCCGAGCCCCCTCTCCCCTGCAACCACCCCAAAGCCAGATCTGAGGGTCCAGGTTGCAGTGGAGGGGAAAGGGGGGGGGCGCCATGCATTGTGGGGAGTGACAGGTGACCACTACAGAGGAACAAAGGCGAGGTCAGCAAAAGAGTGGGAGCCCCTTTCTTCAGCTCGTGTTCTTCTCTCCCCACAATCTGTCAAAATGTAACTTGCCATTGAAGGGCTTGGCTGCAGGGAACAGCTTTATAAGGACTAATCCATGCAGAAGTAAGAGTGGGAACTGACACACAAACACATGTGCGCGCACACACTTACACAGATACACATCGACACTGTGTCTTAAACATAGACGAGAAGAAACAGGGGTGAAGAAGGGAGGATGGGGGGGATGGGGTGGGGTGGGGGGGGCGCGAACTGTGACCGCGTCAATCGGATCTTGGAGGAGAGACACTCACACTGGCGTCTTTAGGACACTAACCAGCTAACCATACCATCACCTCTTCTTTTATTATGGTAATGAAGATTAATACTGAACTTTGATTTTACTCACACACCAGAACGGAGGGAGGACATACAGTATACACAGATCACAGATAAACAGCTGGGGTCCAGCAGCAGTACTGTGGAAATGACAGAGTAGTTATTTACTGTAATACCACAGACCAAGCCTCTCTGTGACAGGCCCATGCTTTTAGGATCTGCTGAATGTGTTAATTACATATGTCCAAAGACATTCTGTAAAGTTTTCTTACTTCAGAAAGTGTGTCACGTGACGTTTAAATCATACAAACAGATACATGTGCTTGTTGCAAAATTTCCCGGACATATAAAGTTGCAAACTAACCAACAATCAACAAACCAGCCATTGAAATGTCTCTATGGCTCTCAGGGGATGATCTTAATTCTGTTGTATCTTGGAAAGATGTTTGTGGGAGCGCATGTGCATCCTTTCAAGAGGACAAGAATGCCCGCGCAAACTGTTGGCAACCCGTCAACATTCCAAATGTATAGTTCAACCAAACCCTCTCACTTTTGAATAGACAAACAGCAGCACCCTGAGAATGAATCCACCATAAGCTGAACAGTCGCGCTGCGTGACAGAACCTCCGCCTCTCTGATCAGCTCCACGGGACAGCGAGATCTCTTTCCACTGAGCACACTGCTGACTGCTGAAAGTGATCTATGTCAGCATGAAACAGGGACGCTGGTTTGCATTACAGTCTGAACCAAATCTGTGTTTCATTATCAAGACAATGAGGCGTTTACGTATCAGTTTAAAGGTTGCTGTACAACTAAAGAGTTATGATAAGAGAAATGTTGATAAACCATTTAATTGATTCATGACTTCATAACATGCACGTAACTCACTTTTTTATAACACTTTCATTGTGGATGAGCTGAATTTAGTTCAAGGGATTTTTTTCAGGCAGAGGTTATAATGACTACTTATTAAACATACGTATTAAAACATTAAATGCATTGAGAGTTGAATTTCAAACTAATAGTATAACCATTTCCCTTGGTTTAAAACAAGACAACAATAAAAAAGACAAGTATGAATGTAGATTAAGGATTAACTTGGATTTTTAATATGTTTATTTGATATTTTTTAACAAGCTATTTGAGACATCATCTCCAACAGACTTTTCAAACAAAGTATATTACATTGCCAATACATTCTTACTGAAACTTTCAGAATCTTTCATTCTTTTGTGTTTATCAAAGCCAGCATTCTTCATTCCAGACAGTGCAGCATATTGTCATTTATGTCCAACCTTTGTTTGATTATTGACACAAAAGTGAAAGAAAGATTACAGAGAAGATACACCCCATTGGGCGTGAGGCAGTGAGACGGGCTGAACAGAATGAAGAAACAAAAGCCTGCTTTAGGCCTGTCTCCTGATATTTTCCAACTCAGCGAAAAGCCATTGTGTCGGTGAAAAAGTTAAGTTAAAAGCTTAGCATGGTATGTGAAAACAACTGGCCAACAGTTGTGTAATACAAGCAAATACTTTTCACTCGTCTCTATTGCTGTGGCTCTGCTCCCCCTGCTTTCACAGGCAAACTCTCTCACCGCTCGCTCCTCTCTGGATGGTTTTAACTTTCACATCGTTTCAGTTGTAAACAAAACAGACACAGACAAGCTGGATGTAACATTTAAACTCTACTTTGTGGAGGAAGCACAGCTGCGTTACAGTAATTAGATGAGTAGTGTTTAGATGTTTGATAAACTTTAAATACCAAAGCATCGTAAAAGGATTGCGTATGCTTTACTGTAAATGTACATGAAAAGCTATTGTCACCTGACTTTAATTTTCAGACAATTTGTCTAGGTATCCAACCTTTCCCATGCCAAGTGTCTTGATTAGACATGGTGTCAAATCACTTCCACACATGCTCACATAAAGACACATACGCACACACACACTCTGATGAGATGATGGCACATCAGTCTTCTATAAAAGATACACGTACAGATAAACCGATTAGGGATGTTGCCATTTTCTCTTGACTTTCTTCACTGTGTTCTTTGTGGTTTTGGGCCTGCCGTGTGTGTGTGAGGGTGTGTGTGGTGTGTGTGTGTGTGTGTGTGGTGTGTGTGTGTGTGCTTGTGAGTGAGAGAGAGAAGAGAGAAAGAGAGAAAGAGAGAAAGAGAGAGAGAGAGTGCCCTTGTGTGTGTGAACCAGATGAGTCTTTGATGAGTATGTAGTGGCGGTCACCGTTACCACCCAACCTTCCTAAATGACACCAGGGTTCACAGTCAGCTGAAGGCCTTCCAGCCGTCCTGCTTCCAGGGGTGGATTCTGTTTTTGTCAGAGGGTTCTTTCTTCCTAAAAATACTCGGCCATCAAGAGGAGGGTAGTAATCAGTGATTACGGGGTGTGTCTTTGTCTCACTTAGTGAAGCACCGCATGGAGACAGTCGCTTGTAGCATCAGGACAGGAATATCTCCTGGCTCAACAGTTCTGCTATGTATCCTATGCACTTGCCATTCCAAATGGGATTTATCAAACGTTCACAGTTGACAAGCAGATAAACTGTTCACACTGTTCATTGTTTCATACATCATTTATTTTGGAAAAATATTTCGCTGATTTCCTTCATGGGCTTCAACAGTTATAAAACAATTCCAATAGGTTCTGTACAACGCTTCATTTTAAATACATTTCTGTTGGAAAACACAGTCACAGTGTTCTGAAGTGCCTTATATACATTAGACATATATTTGTAAAACAAAAAAGTAACTTAAATTATATCAAATTGAACTCCACAAAAATCATAACAAATGTAACACAAATAAAGACATTAAATTAAAAGAATACATCCTCTTCTTTAAAAAACAAACAGCATCAACAGTATTTGAACCAACATGAAGGCAGTGTCTTCTTCCCCCTACCTGCCATATACAGACAAACAGGCTGAGAGGGCCATAGGCAGTGCATCATACTCATCACGCATACACAGTCAGCAACTCACATCACTATCTTTAAATACAACACAGCCCTCCATAGTGCAATGAGGTAAAACTGTCCCAACAGCAAGGCAGTCCAACTATTAGTCCATAACGCACGTTCCTGGGAAACTTTACTAGAGAGAGAGTGACATAGGCCAGTATGGCCCAACAACATCATCCTGGATCTGAAGTCCTTGGTCCCCCTCCAGCTGAGAACCAGCTCAGCCTGACAGACCTCTGTCCACGTCTCAGCCAGTATTAAACTAGTACTACACAGCACATGGGCGACCACAATGTACACGCAGTACTATGGCGGTACTTACACAGTATTCAGTTAGTACGACATAGTCTAGTACTCGGGTCAGTCCTACCAGGTACTGTCTAACAGCAGCAGCAGTCACAATGAGGGACACCTTCCCTCTGGGTTTGAGCAGCATAAAGGTGGAGTAAAACCTCCTGTTGAGAAGATGAGCTACTGCTCAGGGTCTGGTGTTACACCTGGAAAACAGAAAGGAATGGACGAGGTCAGTTTCAGTCGCTGCGTCAGACACTAGCATTACTACAATCTCACAGGCAGACTCTGCATTTAGGCTTCACGGTTAAGACCATGAATTGTGCGTCCCTATACGTTCTAGAAAGTGTTTTTGTTGGGTTTTATGGGCTGTGAACACGTGGTGAGAACTCACCTCAGTTGCGATGATACATTCATCCTTCTCGTCAGATATGACGTACACAGACTGGTACTTGCTGTCGCTGCATGACGACTCTTCCGCACATTTCTTCTCTGAGGTGTCGCTGTGAATGCAAAGCAAAAAATACCTTAGCACCAAAGACACCCTTACTGAACGAGCTGTTGGAACGTACGTTTTGCCATCCACACAACAATGAAGCAAAAAGCAGCAATCGTCGATTATTTACCTATTCAGTCTTTTTCTGTGTGATGTGAAGTCGTGACTGGTTGAACTGAGTTTGTCCTCCAGATCACTGTCCAGACCTTCACATTTGGCTTCGCTCTTCTCTTGGTCCTCTTTACATGTCTCTTCAGGCTTGAGCTCATGCACCAGGTTATAATCCACAGCAGAATATCGGGCCTTGTACCCATTCCTCTCTGCCCCGGGGTTGTCGGAATTGTAGTCCACCTTCTTATTGGTGTTCTTCACCTGGGCGGGTGCCAGCACGCTGACAGACAGTTCCTTGTCTCCACGGTGATAGTTGTTGGTCAGGTTGTTCATGGTCTCGCTCTCGTTTTGGCTGTCTCCGTGCTGTGACCTCTGCTGAACTTTCACCCGAACGTACACCACCAGCACAGCGCAGCCAATCAGAAGAAGAAGCACCATGAAGATGCCGGCACATACGGCTGTCCAGGGGAAGCCGCCCTCCTCCTCGTCCTCATTGTCTACCGAGTAACGGCGGTCAGGCCCCTCCGCCACTGGCTGGCCCTGAGGGGCCTTTGGGAGAAGGAACTGGCAGTTATGTCCACCGTAGCCGGGCACGCAGGCACACACGTAGCGACCACTCCTCTCATGGCAGGTGGCGCCGTTGTGGCAGGGGTTGTGATCGCAGCGGCTGATGGGAGCGCTGCAGTTCTTGCCGGTGTAACCGGGAGGGCAGGTGCAGGTGTAGTCGTTCATGCCGTCCTGACACGTGCCGCCGTTCTGACAGGGGTACACGCCGCAGTCGTCGGCGTTGTCCTCGCAGTTGGCGCCGGAGTAGCCGTCCAGACACTGGCATAAGTAGGAGTTGACCAGGTCGACACACTGAGCACCTACAACGACAAACAGACACACACACTTAACTCTCTGCCTCGAAATGTATCACAGGGAACAGTCAACTTGCCGTCAATGTGCGGCGTATTCGATGCTAATAACACAGCATATCAGATCACAGGGTATTAGAAAGTCCACAAGGTCTCTTCTAGCCCGGTTCACGATGAGTGTGCGTACCATTAGCGCAGGGGTTTGAGCTGCAGTGGTCGATCTTCTTCTCACAGTTGAAGCCGGCGTAGCCCAGAGGACACTGGCAGAAGTAGCCTCCCTCGGGGTTGTCGGCACAGCGTCCACCGTTAAAGCACGGCCCGTCCGCACACGTCATGGCACTCAGTTCGCAATTGTTTCCATAGAAACCCGGGGGGCAGGTACACTTGTAGGTATTCTCCTTATCCTGTAAGAAGACAGTTGAGAGGTTGTTATTAACATGATGTAAACCGGACAAAATAGTTTATTAATTCATCATTTAAAATACATTCTCAGGATGCATGCACAGTTTCTCAGCTCCAGGTCCAGCCTCAGCCTCTAGGCTATCCCTCGGTGCATCTCAATAACCATACTACCATACTATATAGTGTACCAGAAAAGATTTGTGTATCAACTATATCTGTTACCCAAAAGTTATGACAAAGTGATATGTCCCAATTGTATGCATGCTGCATGTAACAGTACGCAGTCTGTATTAAAACTACAAAAGTAAAAGTATGAGATTTAAGACGCGGGGCCACTTACCATGCAGCTTCCTCCATTCCTGCAGGGGTTACCGGAGCACTCGTTCACCTCCAGTTCACAGCTGGCCCCAGAGAAGCCTGGGCGACAGGTGCAAGTATAGCTGCCCTGGCCTGTGTTGGTACAGGTAGCCCCGTTCATGCAGGGCTTGTGGTGGGTGCAGTAGTTCAGGTCTGAAACAGACAAACAACACATACTGATTAATGTCTCTGACTTTTAGCAGATACACTTATGCCTATCCAAGGAAGTTTCACATCATATTTTGACCCGTGTTGGGTGACCGTAGAGAGAGCACTTACCCTGGTTGCAGAACAGGCCACCCCAACCCTCCTGACAGTTGCACTGCCATGGTTGCTGGCAGGTGCCATGGAGACAGCCTGGGTAGCGGATACAGTCATCACAGTAGCGCCCGCTGAAGCCCACTCTACACCTGCAACAGCAACAAGACGGGTCAGATACTCATTCACGCAAGTTAGGTCAACTGTAAAAGTGTGTGGTCGAGGCATTTGCTTTCACATCAAGGGGAGATGAACAGTGTCTGACTTACTTGCACTCTCCGGGCTTGTCACAGAAACCATGCTCGTCATCACAGCCTGGCAGGCAGATCGCTAAAAATGAGAGAAAGACCACATGTGAATCATGGGAATCTAACAGTCTGGAGCATGTGTGTTTATACAACAGGCCAGCCTCTTTTCAGATTGGGGCTGTTCAGTAAACACTAGTTGATTCATCTCACTGAGCTGGTGGCCCCCTCAACCGTTACCTAGAAAAATATGCTCCTCTCGTCACCAGGGGGACCAACATGCTGCTTAACACAGTTGCTCCCACACAAAAGACTCCCACACAAAGACTTCTTTTTCTCCTAACTATGGGTCAGAAGTCCCTTTTTTCTCCCTGCTCTCCCAGCCCCTCCCCTTCATGTCCCCGAGTGAGTCGGGCTAGATAAGAGCGGCCGGGCCAGCTGGCCTGCACGGTGCCAGGGTGGACAGCTGCTCCATTGTCTACTCTCACTCAGCAGCTGCCCGCTCTCAACAATACCGCACCGCGCAAAGCCAATCAACGCCGAGCACACCGCCAAGTAGCCAATCAGCCATTACATTTAATCTATGGCACGCGTGTGATAACTCGGGCAAATATCTCAAATTTAAATTCGCCTATATACATTATTTAGACAGTCAGTATTTTAGTTAAATGTTATCATTAATTCTCAGATGACAAAATTAAGATGGGGTGGCATGGATTAATTAAAAGTGTAATAAATACTAATAATACATCTGTGAACTTACGTTCTGTGCAGTATGATCCTTTCCATCCTGAGATGCAGATGATTTCGCCACGTTCACCGCAGGTAAAATGACCGAAGGCGTCATCGCGCGGACGGCAGAACACAGAGCATCCCTCTCCATAGTAATGCTCATCACACACGAATCGGTATGAATACTTCAGCTCTGTCCTTCCGCCTGCCTGCAAGTCCTGGAACCACTCATCCCCAACCGTCAGGTGTCTCTGGGTGGTCATACGGCTGATGAGGCGCTCGGGATTGTCTAAAATGAATCAATAAACCAATTTACAATCGATCCATCAATGATAGCTTACTGACTTGTTGACACTGGATGGGTTACAACGCAGTAACCTGTTGCTCTCTTTTGCCTACCTGTTGTGAGGTCGTCCACCGAGTCAGTCTGTAGAGCCTCAATAATGAGAGAGAATGTTCCCTGTTGGAATGAACAGAATTGTTCTATGTCAAATAAGTCTTGCTTGCAAGCAAACGTTAAAAGAGAGTCTATAAACTCTAGGCTAATTCCCCTGTTGATTAGCATTGAGGAGTGCTACCTACAGCGCTCACACCTCATTCTTCCACTTTCACACTTACTCACAGCTGTAAAATGAAACGTTTTGGAATTTCACGCAGAGCTGCCAATGATATGCCAACTCTGAGGATGTGAAGTTTCCCACCCTGATAGCTTTTGGTAAACGTACTCAAACTCACACGTTTCTAGGATTAAACCTACTTATCACTTCTATTACTGTTCATACATAGCCGACAAAGCTAAGTGAATATGTCCATTTGTAAATTAATGGTAGGCTACTTCAGAAATACAACAAACTTTCAGTCAATGTTTACACTCACCGGCCATGTGAAGCCGAAAGAGAACTGGATAGGGTTGGAGAAGGAGCTCTCTGCGATGCTCTCCGGCACTTGGAAGGAGTTGGACCCAAGTACCGGAGTCACAGCTCCCCCGTAGGTGCAGGGGGGGGTCCGGTGACACATTGGCCTGATAGTGCTTCAGACAGATCCGAAAGAACGTTTTACATTCACATTGCAGAAATCCAGGTGCAGAACCTGCCTTGCAGCAATTTGCATTGCCCGTTACTCCTTTCTTGTTGAGGAACTCCTGGAGCTTTAACTCGAAAACCCCAGAACACAAACCCTGTAAACAAACAAAACATTTCGATTGTTTTTATTCATACGTTTATTGCTGAATAAAAACATACGCAAATGATAGACTACTTAATTACAAATCAATCAAAAAGAAGAAGAATGTTACCTGGCATATGAAGACACAAATGCTGACAGCGAACAGGAGCGACTGGCGTCCCATTGTGCTGAAGATCTTAAATAAATAGGTAGAGTTCCACGAGCCTGGGCAGTGTGGCTATGACCCAGCTCAAACAATCATCGAGAAAGTTATTTTCATCTATCAAAGTCCAACTAAAGGATTCGTTCCGTCTTTTTCTGGTCCCTTCACTCAGATCTTCTGGTTATGTTCTGATATGACCAATAGCCTACATACAGTAATCCCCCGCAGTGACGGCCAAAAATCCCAGTGAAAGTTTGGGGAATTAAATCGAAATTCCTTGTAGAGGCGTAAATTCCAATCCGATTATTGAATATTGCAGTTCAATACAGATTCTGACTAAAGGGTGCAAAATCAGACAGCGCGTGTCTGGTTTATTTTCCACTTGATCAACAATGCGCGAAAGGTTAGCGATCCAAAACAATTGCCCCACGACTCTGTCGGTAGTTCAACCTGCTTGTAACTGCGTGTGTCTGAAGTGCCAGTCAGCCTTCCGCCGGTTATATACGGCCCACGACTGCTAGGGTAATGAGATGCAAATCAGCTACTCTCCTCTCTGTCCCGAGCTGTCACAAAGGGGGACACTTTTGGAAAACCTCCCCCTCAAAAGATCGCCAAATGGTCACTGAGCTGTTAAATGTGCAACCCTTCCACATGGCACAGAACATTCCCATTTACATTCCAACAAAATTTTAGCTCCAGAATCCTTTACATCCCCCGTTCTGACATAAAACCTCAAATTGCATCACAGGGCATCTCCACATGGTGAGATCCAGAATACTGTAACCCTCCCCTTCCAAGTAGGAGCCTGCGAGGGGAGCACGCCACAGACAATCTCAATGACTTCTTTTTTTATCCTTGTAACCGCAAAACTTTTGTTTGTGATATTGAATGAAAATATTTTATTTTTCTTTTAGTTTGGCCTACAATCTATCCAGGCGATTTCAATTATAAGGATCACAGACTAAAATCACAAGACTGTGTTGGACATATTCAATAATATAATACAGGTTTGTTTATTGAAAACATGTCTTTGGAAATAAAGACAACCAAAATAACGTTTTACAAATTTATTGTATAAGACCTCATGTCAATATGATTACGTAAACCTCATTTTATAGTTGGTCACACTATCCTAATGAACATTTCCCTACAATGAACATACATATATTTCACTGGATCTTAGAGGATAACTATTTGTTTTACTGTAAAACTCCTGGGGTGACTTGTGTTGTTTTTTTCATCTTACACTTAGGTGGGGCAGTAAAAACTGCTCTGGTGTGTGTCGCTCGCGTGGCTGTCATTAAGGCACTTTGTTATTGTGCGCGCGGGGGAAGAATAAGTTTGGTCTTTGTGCTTTCAGCTGTATGGTAATTCAGGCTGCAGCACCTGCTCTCTCCACAATACACGAGGGAGAGAGAGCTCCCCTCGGCGCACGCGGCCGTTACAACAATGTCTGCAAAAAAGTAGTTTGCCATCTCAGATTTTAAGTCTTCTGTCTCTCAAGTTTTTTTAGTACGTAGCCCTATGTTTTATAAATGTGGGCTATGGACTACTTGTTATTAGCGGACAATGTTTTTTACTTGAAAGAGAACGTTTGCACTTGTTGATGTCTAGCTAGTTGCTCTAATCTGATTACTCCGTGATTGTGTATACGCGCGGGCGCGCTCATGCTTGTTTGTGTGGGTATGTGTATGAGAGAGAGAGAGAGAGAGAGAGAGAGAGAGAGAGAGAGAGAGAGAGAGAGAGAGAGAGAGAGAGAGATAGAGAGAGAGAGAGAGAGAGAGAGAGAGAGAGGAGACAGAGAGAGGAGACAGAGATATAAAGGGAGGGGGGGTGGAGAGGCAGAGAGAGGGAAAGAAAAGCGAAAGATATAGGAGAAATGAAAGATAAGAGAAAGGAGGAAGAGAAAGACAGAGAAAATCAGGGTGGTCTTAATTAGGACGCTAATTGAAACGACATTTCAATATTTGGCGCGCGGCAGCAACGGCATTTGAGCACGTAGCGCGTTCCTAAACAAGGAGTGCATTTGTATCCCATGCAACAACAAAAAACCGAAGTGTGTGCAGCGGGTGGGTGGGGGTGGGGGTGGGGGGGGGGAGGGGGAGGAGAGGAGAGGAAGGGGGTGAGGGAGGGGGGTTTGTCATGGCATAGTATACAGTTTTGCTCAGGTGTTTCATCACAGTGCTTAATATAATTCTGGTTTATTTAATGGATGAGTCAACCCCTGTTCACGTTCAGTAATCCATGGTGGCGCTGTTAATGTTGCAGTTTTGCGGGCCTTTACAGCCTGCATTAAATCCGCATGTTTGAGGTTTTACGCGTCTGACACTTCCCCGGTCAACCCTCTCTTCTATGCTCGTATACCACGGGGCATTTATTATATTGACGTGGCACACATTTCCCGATTACGCCGGCAAAGCGTAACTGAAAGGCATGGTAAAAATCCTCAGAATCATGCGCACTACACTTATTCTTTTCAAATATAATTTATGCCACGCGATTCTGTCTTGGTTAAATCAAGCAGAAAGCTCCCTTTTCGCACTCCCCCTTCTTTCTGAACGTGGACTATGGAGAGACTGTTTAACCTAAGTGTTTCTATGGGAGGCTGTTGTACTTTAACTCCTGCCCACCAGTAGCTCCAAGGAACAAAGGAGGGACTCGAGCTCTGACCATTCATCTTTTCTTTGCGCTTTAATTTTCATTGATTTGGAATACAAGGGAGAGCCCTTGGGGATTCCATCTGAAGGGCACGACACGCCTTTGGACGCGGACAGCCCCCCAAGCCAGCCATCTGCTCCTCACCAAATGGCGTTTTTACCCCCCCAATCTCAACTGCATGTCTCTACTGTCTCCCTACATATTCCACAGTCTTCATCCAAATCGAAGTGGAAGCATTTTGAAGAGTGTGCAACGGTATGATGCTGGCCATATGGTTAGGGAAGCCAGAACTGCAGTTTTGCGGATAGATCGCTCGTGGGAACATAAACACAGAGAACATCACACCATAACGGGTGTGATGCAACGGGATAGCAACGGGGGTAAATCGATTAATCGGAAGTCATGGTTTTAATGAGACTATAATCAAATTGTAGGCTATTTAAACGGAATAGCCATACACGTTACAGCCAGTTCCCCATTGTAAAGTTAAAGAGAAATATTTTTATATACAATATGTATATATATCCCAATTTTGGAATTGGGATAAGCCCTTCAATCAACTTTTTAAAAAACATTTTGTGTCCACTATCTGTGAGGCAACAGGTGAGGTCGTGACTGGGCATTTTATTATAATGAGTTGAGCGCAAAGAGGACGTTACTTGCTTAGTGGTGCTGAACATTCTGCCGTCTATAGATTTCTTACCAGACAAAGGGGTTGGTGTCGGCATCCTGTGTGATGCTGCGGAGGCTCGCGCTGATTAGAATAATAAAGAATGTGTCGCGTGGCTCCGCCAACTCGCAGATGATGGATAAGCCCGTGCAGCATCATTGACGCCCTAATATCAGAAACCTGATAGCGAATCATCTGTTGGCTTTAAGCCTATACCCCTATTTTAATGACAAAACCCATGTGCTTACCTGTGATCCCTGGGCCCGTTTGTCCACAACAAGTGGGATTAACTCGGCCAGCTGCTCCATGGACAAGGGATCGGTGCAGTGACCATTCTGCCCTCATGTGTCTCTGGGGTCAGGGGGTGGGAGGTTAGAACCGTTGTTTGTGGTGTGTGTGTGTGCATTCTTTCCGGACGGATGGGGTTAACTGCTGAACCACTCATGAATTCTTCTGCAGAGTTGAGGGCAGTCGCGTGCTTTCCGAAGAGCATCTGCCCCCTCTGTTCTGTACGTTTTGTTTTTCCCTGAGTCAACCCCGGTCTTGGGGGAGGAGAAGAGAGAAGGAACAGATCCAAGGGGAGAGGGGATGAGCCGATCAATAGTGAGTGGGCCTGCAAATCAAAACAGTCGCTCCTTTGGGAAAATAAGGCAGCAGGTTGGGAATTATATTATGTTGGATCCACACCCCGTTAGGCTACAAGTATTTTACCTTTTGTCAATTGTAAAACTGTTCATGCATTACACTGAAGACCTCCCCATTCCCCAAAGTATTGCACTCTTGGGACGAGGGAGCTGTGTCTTATTGGAGGATGCCATCAGGTCGTCGTTAAATGAGCTCTTCACCCCCAATTCCGGCAAGGCAATCTGAATTACGACACTGAGCCGTCTCACTGAATGGCGGATTTGTACGGGGCGGTGCCCCTTTAGAAAGACTCCCCGTGTCCTGCCGAGCATCTGCCCAGTGATGAACAGATGTAGTCACCTGCAGTGACAGCGCGCATATGTTCTTACCCATTCACACTTCGCAAGAGAACGCGACAATAGGCTTTGTGTGCGCTGCAATATAAATCCTGTATGATCTCTCTCATCTCAACAACACAGTTGTGTCCATAAAGTTATACTTACCAATAAAGTATAGTTCACCAATAGATTTTTTTTTAATGCGAAATTAATAGATTTAACAGTGTTTGCTACAACATTTAGAAACACATTGTAGCCTTCATTGATGAGCGTTTCTGGGCATAGGCTACATAGGAAAACATTCATTTTCGAAAAGCCAAAATTCCTTATGAGAAAATGAAAACCCTAAATGGTTAACAAAATGTACTGAATCATTATATAAAATGTTACAAATAATAAGTCTGGTCTACATTAAACATTTTAGGAGAGTTGAGTCTGCACGTGTATCTTGTTTACAAAAGCTTCTGAGCTGCTGCGTGGTGACGTAATACAGCGTGCCAAAACAGGAAATCGTAGGCTGACTAGCTAGCATCGTCGTTGAAGTCTCTAGCAAGATATTAAAAGTATGTTTATTAGACATTAGGCTTTACTTTAAGAATTAGAAGTGTATTTTTCATCTAAACGTTTTACCCAAACTCTCCCACCTCACTATAGGATAGTGAGGCAGGGATTTTCACATATCGGAAGGTCTGTTAGCATTCCGCTTAGCATGCACCACACACGCATACCATGGAATTTCGTGGTTGCTTGGATTGTTTTAACGAATATACTGTAATTCCGTGATTGTCAGACATAGTCAGAACTGGGCGCAGTGACAGCATCATGTATGTATCCTGAACATTATTGGATTACTGAACAATTAAAGGCCTATTTGCCCTATATATAGCCGTATTTCAGAGCAGAGATGGGTGTGAAGGGCTTGCAGTCTTTCACTGAACAGTGCTGCCAAGAGGGCTGTACACCAGTGCACCTCCGAGAACTGGCTAGCCAACATGTCAGGAATCAATCCTCAACAAGTGACCCCAATCCTCCTACACTAGTGGTGGACGGTATGGGCTGTGTGAGGCAGTGGTACAGATGTCCAGCCTGGGTCCATGGGGGCCAGTGGAAGCATTTTCTCCACCTGCTGAAGGAGTGGGTTGGGGGCCTTCACGTCTGCAGGGATCCGCCTAGTATTCTTCTTTGATGGTGTAGTGGAAGAACAGAAGAGGGCAGAGTGGATAAAGCGGAGGCAGAGGGTAAACAGGGACATTTCTAGACTGTTCACCCATGTGAAGAGGCAGGGGCAGCAGCCGGGCCGGGACTTGTTCTGTCTGCCCTCGGCGCTGGCCACCTTCTCCCTCTTTGCTCTGCGCTCCCTGGGCCAACAGGTCCACTGCTCTGTACGAGAGGCTGACTATGAGATTGCTACCTTTGCCCTTCAGCACAATTGCATGGGCATACTGGGCCAGGACTCTGACTTTCTCATCTATGACAGTGCCCCCTACCTGTCAGTCAACCAGCTGCGTCTTGACAGCATGACCACCATGATGTACTCCAGAGACTGCCTCTGCCACGCCCTCCAACTGCACATGGCAGAGCTCCCGCTCCTGGCGTGTCTCCTTGGAAACGATGTGGTGCCAGAAGCAAGGATGCAGCATGTGCGTAGCAGAGCCCTGGCGATCTACCGCAAGACGCATCCATGCTCTGATCCACCACTGAGGGAGAAGGTCCTGGCTGTAGCCCAGCTCATATTCTCCTCCCGGGGATGCCTGGGTCCTGCAGGTCTGGATCTATCAGACTCAGACAGGCAGGTGCTGCAGAGGGGGCTGCAGTACTACCTACTGCCAGGGCAGCAGTCACTGTGGGAGGGGCTAGTTTCCTCCTTTCCTCCTAGTCCTGTGTGTGCAATGGAAAGATACGTCTGCCCGGAAGTCCTCCAGGTAAACAGTATAACCAGCTAACCATGTGGCACGCATAAACCGTTACTCCTCAATGTGGCGTACATGTTTGTCTATCGTCACAAACATCGATCACGTTGTGTGACCGTCCATAGTGACTCAACTGCACCATTCTCTGTCTCTGACAGGCAGCCAGAGAGAAGCACGCGCGGTGCGAGTGTTTCATGGTGTACAACGTGCTGTACAACGGCATAATGGAGTGCAGTAACACCCTGGAAGACAGGGAGGATGAAGATCTGGCTCCCCAAGCTTTGGTGTTCCAGCCATGCAGGGAGCACATCTACGGAATCCTGCTCCCAACACGCCCAGGTGCCTGTTGCTGACCCACTGGAAATGTTGCTTATGGATGCTTTTCTCGTTGCCTTGTTACAGGGAGTTGAATATTTGTTGGTGAATTTATGGAGATGCCGAAACAACGGCATTACACACATGCAGTTGTTGAACCACTAGTTAAGTGTGTAGTATGTGAGTCATTGTATCTTGTCATTTCTCGTGTGTTTTTTTTAAGCAGACAGCAATGGAGATGTCCCAACAGTCAAAGAGTGGTTTGTGTCCCCCAACAGCCCACTGAAGCAGCCCAACATAGTCTTTCCTGCCCCCCTCACCCACTCAGGTACAGCATCACCCAGTGTAGATCTGGAAGACCAACAAAAGAGACGACTGACCACCTGTGACTATACTCAGCTTTTACTCATGAGGCGTTCAGATCAAAGTTTTTCATCCTACAGTGTCATCATATCTTATGCTCTCCTACCATCTAGGTGGACAACCAGATCTGAAGGTGTTGTGGTTTGGGCAGGACTCGGAATCATCTAGTCTCCGCCTGACTTGCTTCCTGTCAGTGTTTGGTTGTGAGGAGCTGTCAGTGGAGCAGGGCCAACTAGAAGGTTCTCTCCTGGCGGTACTCTGTCTGGTCACCTACATCACCATACAGGTGAGGGCTGGCTTCAGGCCTGGCTTTCCCCTCAACACAGACCTAAACAAACTCTGAGACTTGCAGTGTCACTTCCAGGTGCACCTATCATTTCAATATGGCTTTTACTCAAAAGGCTTGATATACATCAGAGAAAGCTAGCCTGTTTTGGATGTCTGGGAGTATGGGCAGGTCTTTTTTAACCAAACCTTATCAACTTTCGACGAACCAGGTAGCATAATAGCTAGTTTATATTCACCGTTCCCCAAAGTCATTAGACATTGCGGATGTTTGTATTGGTTTACATTGCTGTCCATTGTTATGACAAGATGGCATTGTTGGCTTCTGCCGCCAGATATGAACTCTTGATGGGGGGACAGTAGCAGCGCTATGACCCGGGTCTTATTTGGAGTTCTCTCCAGACAATGAAGGCTATCAGTGTCTGATAGAGGACAATAGTAGCACTCTTCTCTGCTCTCCGAGGCCTTAATACATTATTCATGCACCTCCAGTGCCTTCTCATTCACAGCTGTTTGTTTTGAACGCAAGGCCTTGTGTTTGTGGTTAGTCTAATGAACAGTCCTCTCTCCTCATGTCTGTCTGTGTGTGAGTGTGTGTGTGTGTGTGTGTATGTGTGTGTGTGTGTGTGTGTGTGTGTCTGTCCTCAGGTGGAGCGGCTCAGTCTGGAGGATGTAGACGCCTATCTGAGCCAGGCCGTCTGTCTAAGGTCCAAGAGCCCCACGCAGCTCCGACACACTGCAGTGAGTTCACTTCACACGGCTGATATCTACTGGCCGTGGTCGTGTCTGCTTGCTCGCCCAATAAGTGTGTCACTAGTGGACCTCCGCAGCCCCAGATTGGCCTGCTTCGTTATATCTTAACCAAATGCCAAGTCTTTGGGTCGTTTTTGGTGCTCTGCACATACATGGCCAACTCTTTTCCCTGATCTGATTTCAGTTCAACCACCCTTCTCAGTCTTTTAGCTCTGTTTATTTTTACTTCTTAATTATGGCATTTAGTTTGACTAATTAGCATTTTCTACTGCTCATCTGTACACAGTAATTAGGTCTAAGCCTCAAATTGAGCGTTAATTTAGGGATTTTTCTTTAAAAGCCTTCCAGAGGTGAAGTGTCTCTGGAATACGGAGCTGTATTTATACAAGTAAGAGGATTCCTTCTTCCATCAGGGAGCTTTAGTAAACAAAAAGACCTTCAGATAATGCCCTCACAGGAGGTCAAAATGAGGAGGGTTCTTGTGACATACTGACAAACCCACAAAAAGAAGAATTATTTCACAATATATAAAGGCCCGGCGGTGGAAAGTGCTGAGGGGAGAGACATTTTGCGACATTCCTCCTTAAATGACTGTGATTGTGGTCAGATCCTCAGAACGATGTGCTGCTTTGCCTGGCGACAGCCTCCAAGCTGTCCTTGGCAACAACCACAGGGCTATTTACGCTCCGAGCTGCCCGATTTAAACGCTGCTACGCCCGCTACTCCTAGTAGAGACACTAACTGTTCTCCAAGACCCCCTCCCCTTCCAACTCAATGGAAGTTGGATGAAAAGGTTCACCCAGGGTTGTCTGTAACACTTTGAAAACGTTATTGAACCTCGACGTCATGGAAGTTAACCAAATATACAATGTCCAACTACGTCAGTAACCTTCAACTTAAACTGAAACTTAGTTTGGTGCTTACTTTGTGTGCTCACCCCAAGTCGTGTTTGTTGTGAAGGTGTGTTTGTGTATGTTCCAGGATTAAGAACATTCACAGTGAAACAGTAGATGCTGGAGTATGTGTGGTAATAAAAGTGTGTTTGTGGTTGACAGATGTCACGTAAAAGGGTACTCTGGCAGCAGGTGTTGAATGGCTGGGCAGAAAAAGGTCATTAGAAAAGTGTGTGTGTGTGTGTGTACACTCCAGCACTCCACACACACACCTGTTGCCTCAAACCATTGTTTGGCTCCCACCAGGACAGATACTGTCACATCTGCCTGAAACGGGGAGAAAGGGAGGGGGAGGTCTGACAACAGGGTGTGTCAGGAGAGGAGAAAAGAGGAGTGGAGGGCTGAATGCGTGTGCAGGGGTGTTAGGGTGGTTAAAAGTGGTAGCCAGATGGTAGAGGTCTCTCCAGGGACATCTTCCTGGCTCTATGCACAGTCACACTGAGAGAATGTGCCCACTCAGGCTCCAAACTGGCCCTCAACTGAGCCAGGAGGTCCTCACGAGTACAGGCACTGAGATTGAACTGCTTCTATCCATGTGTGAACAGTCATACACACTGTTTGTTTACCACACTAACTTGGATGTACTCCGAAAGACAGACTTTTATGTGTTTGTTTGTGTGTGTGTGTGTGTGTGTGTGTGTGTGTGTGTTAGCGTACTGCTGTGTGTGTCAGATGAGATGAGCGGTCTTTGTCTTGGCCAGTGTGCCTGCAGGGCCTAAGGGGCTGCTGTTTCTTTGTTTGTTGTAGGTGAAGCAGTCTTTTTGTTTGTAATAGTTGCTGCTCTGTTTGAGTTGGAGCAGGTGGTGGGCAGGCAGACAGGCCGAGATAGAAAGACTGGTATGCAAGGAGACTGGTTGAGCGTGTGTTTGTGTGTGTTTCCTGAAACACACACACACAGATATATATGCACACACACAGACATATATGCACACACACACATACACACACACATCCTGATCCATGACAGGCATTTGATATACAGTAAATCAGTGATCAATGTAATCTCTAATCTCAGAGCAGCAGCTGCCTGATAGCCGGTACACACACACACACACACACGCACACACACACACACCCTCACATCTGCCTGCTGCTACTGCGTCTGTAGTCACCTGCTCCTGCAGGCGCCCTTTCAGTCATTTCTCTGTGCTATCGAACTCCCTCTCACCCCCTCCTCCTCTCCCCCCTTCTCACCCCCCTCCTCCTCTCCCCTCTCCTCTCACCCCCTCCTCCTCTCCCCCTTCTCACCTCCTCTCCCCCTCTCCTCTCCCCCCCCTCTCACTGTCCCTCCCCACCTCCCTCTCTGTTAGGTTCCTCATGTGGACTCTCGGGCGATCCAGCTGGGCTCTCTGTTTGTGCGCGGCCTGACCCATCTGCTGGGTGCTAACAGTGCCTGCGGTCAGCCCCTGGCCATGGAGGAGCTGATGCCCTGGCACACCTTTGACGGCCTGCTCTTTCACTCCAAGTACCTGATGGCACACACTGGCACACCCCACCACCTGCTGCTGGAGGACAATGTGAGGGGGTTTTGTGTGTGTGTGTGTGTTTCAGAAAGAGGAGACCTCATGTGTTGTTGGTGATGTTTTCTTGTCTTATTCTCATTGTCTCACCCCAGGCCTCCTGGCTCTCCACGTTTGTCAGCCTGAGACAGAAGGTTCTAGAGGCCTGCAGACGGAAGGGTAGAATTGTCCAGTCTATCCCCAGACCCAGGAGAACACTCCCAGGTGACATTCAACATGCCAGGGCTGCAATGAGAGGACAAACAGAAAGGATAACAGGATGATGGAGCTCAATCTTCTGTCTATAAAGGCAAATACTGGTTCAAAAACAACAGCGTCCTAACCGCAAAAAATGGCGTTGTAGTCTTGAGGGTGTGGCTGTAGGGAGTTTTAACATCTGGGACTACAATACCCAGCAGTCAGTGTGTTAATGGAAGCCATGTGGGTGTCCGGCAGCAGGCCCAGAGCTCTTCTTGGCTCTTTGCTATGCTTTGTCATACAGGAATGGTTCTGGGCTGTCTTTTTATATGCCAGGGCTCTATATTAAGTAACATAACAAGACAACAAAATTACTATATGGCGAGGGCGATACAAAGGCCCCTCGAGACCGCTGCTCCGCAATGGCTCCCCGCGTCCTGTGGTTGCTACGTAGATGAAAAGACAGACCCACCAGCTAAATTGTATCCATGTGTTTGTATTTCTGACATTGAGCAACATGCCTAAATGTGCAATGTAGATGCCTCATGCTCAGACTGTTGTACTTTGAGCTCATCTGCCAAATGACCTTTTTGCTATCGTAAATAAATTAATGAATAAATTCTAAGCTGCGAGGGTACATAAGGTTATCCTTATTAGTGGATAAACATTCTGCGTACGTATATTTATGGAAAACACAATAACATCATACATTGATCAAATTAAATTCTATCCGCAAGCCAGAGTGCAGTTTTGGGTGAAAGGTGAAACATTTCTTTCCTCTGCTTTCAGTAACATTGCTCACTAGATGGTGAAATGCCCCCTGCCCTAGAGACATTGAGGCATCCCTGTATAACAGGACTCTACATCTAGACGAAACAAGAGGCCATGCTCTGGGATCAACGTAGGGCTGTCACAACTGTTTAGGGGAAGGCAAACAAAGAAGCGCTTGGCCACGGCTGGGGCACCATCTGATGGATGTTGACACACTTTGATCACACTTTGATTGCACATGGTTTTCTCGGCTATGTACCGCCGTTACACTTTGTAGACTTTGCACTGCTACAATGTTTTTTTGTTTAATGTCCTAGCCCTTGCCAGTAATGATTACCCCAGAGTTGTGCTGTAGGGCACTGGCAGGGCTTTCTGTTTGTGTTTACGCGTGTGCATGTGTGTGCGTATGCGTGGTTGTGTGTGTGTGTCTTGTGGCTTCATGGCGGTGGCGCTGATGGTCGCAGGGATAGAACTGCATGGTTTGTGTTTGGAAGAATATTTCATGTTTTGTCTCCTCAGCGAATATTTATCCAGAGAGTCTGGACTATGTTATTAAATCTTAAAGCTTTCAGATGCTGTATGTCTCTATGTTGTCCTCAGGGCAGCCGGTCACTGAGAGAAACCCCCAGCAGCACAGAGACACAGCAGCACAGAGACACACAGCAGCACAGAGACACCCAGCAGCACAGAGACACTCAGCAGCACAGAGACACCCAGCAGCAGAGAGACACATGGCAGCACAGAGACACCCAGCAGCACAGAGACACATGCAGCACAGAGACACCCAGCAGCACAGAGACACTCAGCAGCACAGAGACACCCAGCAGCAGAGAGACACATGGCAGCACAGAGACACCCAGCAGCACAGAGACACACAGCAGCACAGAGACACCCAGCAGCACAGAGACACCCAGCAGCACAGAGGAGCCACAAGTGGGACTGAGCACTCCAGATCGAGAGCCAGATCCAGACCCCCCAACCGACAGAGATACCAGCTAGCCCCCAGGTGAGCCCCGTGTTTAGAGTCCATGGTGTCATTTGCTTCTGTCACACACTGTCATTGCCAGCTGCTGTTGATATCCATCCAGTCTCTCACACGCTTTTTGTGTTTGTCTCCTATCCCAGGTGGACCCAGTACAGTCAGGACCCTGGCTCAGGTCTGCCCTGAGTTACGGTCAGGGTTGGAGAGAGGAACAGGGGATCGGAGGGTGAGAGAGAGAGAGGGATTTCTACTTTGTGCTTCATCTCTCTGACAGGCGAGGTTAGACGACTCCTGGGCACTGATCCAGCCGGTCGGCCCTCTGGCAAGCCAACGACAGGAGATGTAGAGTAGGTGAAAAATGAGATCTGGGTGTCAGTTGGAATGTGACTGAGATGAGAGGAAAGGAGAAATAGAGATCAGTTGATAAAACAAAGGAGAAGATGAGAAGATGATGACAGAGGTGATTAAGTGTCTGAGAGAGCAAACCAGCGGGATTAAGCATCTGAAATCCTAGGACGTATTGACTCAGCGGAATAAGATTGGCCTGCATTCTCTCATGGAGTGTTTGCAAGCAGGAGGGAGAGTTGAGAGGTGGGGCTGCAGTTACTCTAGCCAAATCAAGCTTGAAGTGTGCCACTTCAAACACGCATTGGTCAGTGGATTTACCCGTTTATCGATCTGTTTGTTTAACTGGTTAAATAAAAGAGAAACATGTCATGTGAGCTGAGTTGTCATCGGATTTGTTCTGATCTCTCCGGAGAGTTCCATTTCAACTCTCCCCTCTGTTGTTGTGGATGTAGACAGTGCTTCCTACATTCGTCAGGCAGAACAGTGGGATTGGAAACCTTCCAAAATCATGTAATACGAATGCCTTTAAGTGCACTACAGACTGCAGAAATGCAGTGCCTGGTGTGGGTAGTTACGCCAGTGTGTCTGCCTATGCATTCTTCCACAGGGACATCATAAAAGCAGCCAGAGAGGAAAGAGGATATGGAGAAAGTTCCACAGAGCCAGTGGTCAGAGAGCAGCAGCTCCTTCCTCTCCACGATACACAGAAAAGCAGAGAGTCACCTCACAGCCTCACACGCTGGAATGAAAAACACAGGCTGTGTGTGTGAGAACACATATGTTCACATGTGTGTCAGCCTATAGACTGAGCAGGAAAGACACAGTGATTTATGACAGGAGGAAGATGACAAGAAGGTTGTTGATCGACCAATGGTGAGATCACGGGCTCTGGCTGGCTATGGGGCTCAGAGATACTGCTTCCCCACTGCTGTGCCATGGAAGGTGTGCTACCTCACTGTGGACGGGCACAGTACGAAGTTCTAAAGAGTAGCTTTAGTGTCTCACAGTTAGTGTAACTGTAGGGCCTCAGTCACAATGCTGGTGGCTGGAAACGGAGCTGTACCTTGGCGGTACAGTGAAGCTAAACAAGCCGTGTTAGCATGTTAGTCTATAAAGAGACATGGATAAATGGCATCAACAACAACAAGAGAAGCGGCGGCACGATGGCTCCCTGGCTTCCACAGCCCCCCAATTATCCTGGTTAATTACGGCCTGGCTGCCTGTGTGCTAATGGTAAATATAGGCCCTCTCTCTCTCTCTCTCTCTCTCTGTCTCTCTGTCTCTCTCTCTCTGTCTCTCTGTCTCTCTCTCTCTGGTCTCCCTCTGGCCCACAGGGGCTGTGGTCCTGGCCAAGGCCGAGGCGGTTGGGTGGAGGGAAGAAGGGATGTGGTGGGAGGGAGGGAGGGGGGTAGGGGGATGTGGTGACTGACGGGGTGGGGGGGGTGGCGGGTGGCGGCACAGGGGTGGGGCACATCCATCTTCAGGACCATAACTGTACAGACAGTGGGTTAGGGGAGGAGGAGGGGAAATGGGTGAAGGGCTCGATGGAGGATTGGTGAAAGGGTGGATAAGTAAAAAGGGAGGTGGACAAAGAGGGAAAATGCTGTGGAAGAGAGGCAAAAGGGGGTAAACAGGAGCGATGACGGGTAAAAGGGGGAGGCTGGGGGGAGGAGCGCAGCATGTCAGATGTGGACTTGGCAGGTTATCCTGTCTGTTTCCTAGAGCATGAGGTCGGGTGAAGACAATGGCCCTCCCGCACATCATCTCAGTTTTATATGTAGGAGGACAACAGTTTTGGACTGACTGGTTGAGTGTACCCTGGTCCTAACAGAGTGGATCAAATCTATGTTTTTGTATAATCAGTTGTAGTGTTTCATTAAAACATATGTTGCTTCATGTAGCACAAACATACTGTAGTGTTGGGGTTAAACACTTCACAATAGTATAATAGTTACATATCTGGGATGCCAAAAATACTTGCAAACTGTATTGTCCACTTATAGCTCAGGGTAAATATGGCTCAGACTATAAATAGTGTTTTTCTTCAGAGAGAGAAATCAGGAACCGGTTCCAGATTGTTGATGATGTATTTATGGAACCACTTCCACAGAGTCGAAACCCAAAGAAGGAAAAAGAAAGCGAACAGACCCCAGAGTGGCGTGCAGCGCAGTGTGCTGCCTGACTGTTGCTGTATACTTAGTGGGTTCAGTTAAAAGGGAGAGTGAGTTCTACTCAGACCAAGTAAACAGTCGTACCATGCTCTGGCCAGTGTGCCCACGGTGACCCACACACACTCATACGGGTTCACTCAGCCTATAACAACCTCTCCTCCACAGCAACCCCACCCCCTACCCTCCAGTGCTCTTCTGGGAGAGGAGGTGTCTGTCAGTAAAGGGAATGTGTCTTAATGTGTTAATGTGTCTTCAAACAGATCCCCCTGCCCCGGTCACCTCCGAGGGCCTTTCTTACTCCTCCGTGATGTGGAACAATGCCGCAGCAGATGAAAAGGATGTAAGGTTATGTTACTGAGACACCTACTCAGCTCCTCCCTCTTTCCTTCCCTCCTCCCCTTGCTTCCCAAACTCCCCCCCCACCCCTGCTGTCCCCACCCCTTGCACTGTATGAATAGGCACTGACTACTGGAACATATGCTGCTTGTTCCTCAATACACACTCAGTGTCTGTGTGTATTTGTGTGTGTGTGTGTGTGTGTGTCACTGTGTAAAGATAAGTGCATGTATGTGTGCGTATACTATCCATGTGTGAGTCTTTGTATGTAAGAGTGCACTTGTACGTATGTGTGTGTGTGTGTGTGTGTGTGTGTGTGTAGGTGTGTTCATTGAAACATATGCTGCCTGTTGCACATCCACCATCTGTTCCCTGAATGAACTGATGGAGTGATCCCGTTGCCTTGGTGATGGGGCCATTCAGTCAAATAACCCTACAAACACTCCCTGCCCAGGTTTTGTGTTTGTGTGTGAGTGTGTTACAGAGAGAGATAAAGAGAATGTGTGTGCAGGCATCGGAGTTGCAGTCTATCCCACAACATCCCCACTGTAGGAATTCCCAGTTCAGTCCAGTTGAAGTGAATTATTACAGTCAGCCACCCAGATCTTAGCACACACACTGGTATGTTATGTTAACCTTGCTCTGTTTTCCTACACATGAACACACAACACAGAAAAACTCAAATACCTTCCATGACAATACATGTGCGCCATATGGCAGAGGTTCAAAACTCGCTTGAGTCACAACACAGTAATCCCTCTTCTCTACCCCTTCACTACTTATCTGTTGTTGAGGTGGTGGTTGTGTGTGTGTGTGTGTGTGTGTGTGTGCCTCTAGGGGATAGACCTCAGGTGTATTTCCCCGAGGAAGGAACTCCCAAAGAGAGCAGTGAGAGTTGTACTACACAGACCACACATTCTGGTGTGGCCGGGAGTCTGCCAGTATCTGATTTCCTTTCCACTGTTGCCCCTCCTCTGAACCTGAGACACAAAAGAGACAAGAGCAACACTACACACACACACACTACACACACACTATATACACACGTGCACAGACACACACACAAAGGCAGCAGCAGGGGAGCAGTCAAGCACCTGAAACTGAATCCTCTGTATCTCCGCTGTTTTCTCTTTCTCCTCTCCGGTCGACTGTAACTAACCGCTGCTCCATTCATTCACAAGCTCACTTTAAGGATTTAAGGGAGCCTCTGTTCCACTCTCCTACCCCGCCCTCACCCCACCCTACCCCGGCCGCCTGCCAGCCATATGTCAGCCCCTCTCCTCCGCTACTGTAGCACCACTACCCAGAACCCCCTGGGAGAGTATGGTTCTGTTTGGGTGAATGGCCACACGGCTGGGAGCTGCTGCGGGGACCTCCAGGTCTCTGGGCCCTCTCTGAACAACAGGATACACAGTTGCCCGGCAGTAGAAACCAGAGACAAGCCAGAGGGCCCAAGAAAAACAAAACAGAGGATGGTTGGAGAGAGATACCGTGTCAGAGCATGGTTCTGGAATTGAAAGAAAGCTGAAGAGTGAAGGGCAACTGAATGAATTGATTGTAGCGTCGTCCAACTGCTGTCGTGTTTTGTGGACCTGTAACTGTCAAATTTTGACGTTCAAAGTTAAACTGTCACTAAAAGGATGGGGAATGGAAGAACAGAGTTGCTCTTGTTGTTTGTTTTCGAAGTATGTTTGTGCGTGTGTGTGTGCACGTGTGTACACGTGTCAGACAGGGGGAATAGTTGATGGAGGGTCAACCAGTAGTAATAACCAGGAAGACAGTGTCAATAAAAAGACTGTCTGTTAGGGGAAGTTCCTTCCTCGCGTGTCAGAACAATGACCTGGTTAATCAAAGCACTGAGCACAACTTGCTCGAGGTGCTACCTAGAAGGCCGAGCGGCATAGGGGGAAGCATCACAGGGAGAGAACGGCAGCCTCTGAAGTCACATGTCTCCGAGATGTGAGAGACGGGGCGCGGTGTACAAGGGAGGGGATTTCCTGTCGACCGTGCATCCATGGGAGAGCGGTCTCCGTGCAACAGCTTCCCATTGTGAGGAGGCCTGATGGTGCATGCTGGGATGCGGACTTCTGTCAGGCTTCAAGGGGCCGCTGACCTGTCCTGCTGTGGTTAGGATGTTTTTTAAGATACTCTATACCTGTGGATATCTACACTGGCATTCCACGTTTGTGTCACCTACAGTTAGCCATGGGGGTAATGGTTTGTGATAGTTGTTTTTAATGACTTAGGACAAGAATAACCCTCAGAAACAACCTTGCTTTAGATCCCCCACCACTGAAAAACAACAAGCCTGTTCAGTTTTCTTTGTAAAATATAGCTTTGCTGACTATGTCAAAATAAATAATAATTTGTTCTATTTTTGTTCCCATTTTGGTATACTATCCATATTGTGTCCAGAGATACATGGTTCCATGTGTGTGTTGTCATTTTAAATTGTATTAGATATGCGTGTGAGTTTAACTGCTCGTCATGGATTTTATCCTGCCACAAACCACCTGACCACTGTGCTGGTCACTTGGTGCCAGGGCTACCAGCCCAGCGCGTGGCGCAGACAGACAGGCTGGGTATTAGGCTTGGCAGAGCTGTGATTTACTGGAGACAGAGAGTCCAGTCCATTGAACCTAGAAGAGCTCCCACACAACAAGGGAACAGAGCAGGAGACAGGCGCTCGCATACACTGTTGCATGTCGTGGTTTCTCCCCCCGAACCCCTTCTCTCCTCCACTGGGGATCTGGTGGTTGGACGTTCCCAAACCGCACAGCCTTCCCCTCAGCCGAGACAGCTCTGGATACTGAAGGTTCTGGGGTATTTTGATGTGACACACTGAGTCAGCTAGCACGACAATACAAGAGAATATAACGTCAGAAGGGCAGAACAGTGCTTAGAGCTGATCCAGGCCTCTCACATGAGTCCCCTGTCTCTTCCACTCCTCCCTCCATTCCTCCTCTCCCCTCTTCGTTTGTTGTGACAAATTCTCTGGTTCTCTGCTTTTGTTTCTTTTCACACGACATCTAAATATCTTGTACTTCTAACAGGAATGTTTGGCTGAAGTCTCGTTCTGCGAGTTTGTATTTAGAGCTTTGTGTTTATGAATCATGTTCCATCAAAGTGTTCGGGACGCCATCCCACCAGCCTCTTTTTCTTCTCAGGCCCTTGCAGGATTCTGAAGACATGATAGTCTGCTTCTCAGGAGGAGCCTTACAGATGCTTGCTTGCATACACACACACACACACAGGTCAGAAGATGGATCGACAGACTATAGCGTCTCAGCTATTTGTCTGGAGATGACCTTCACAAGTTTAGATACCTACACAACCCCCTGCTCTGACCTGAGCTGTCATTGGCAGATGGCATCATCGTTATTGCAGACTTCATGTTCTGCACCTCTGTCACACCATCCCAGATAATTGCCCCAGACGTTTTATGACCAATAAAGAGAGAGCATATCTGACCAACCGGGTTTCAAACCTATTTGAAAGGTTTGTTCTCAGGAGGGGACACCTCCTCATCATCCTTGTATGGTTCCAAACCACGTCCGTTACGCATAACTCTATTAGTGCTGGGCGGTTTTCTCTTCCCCCATGGAAACTCCTGACCCCCCCCCCACCCCTACCTTCGACCCCCTATCTGTACCCCTCAGCTCCAGTTCTGGGTACAGTGGGCTGTACACTATACGCTCTAACCTTTCACAGATGGCTCCAGGGGGATTCCAGGCAGCCACTTCCTCTGAAGTGATGTCCGTCACATGCGTGGAGAGTGGGGTCAACAGTGAGGCATGACGGGTCATGGCACGCCTGAGGTTAACAACTATAGGGGCAGGGTCACCGACAGGTTCCTCTGGTCTAACGTGATCTTTGACATGTGCGTATGATGTCGTAGGATGTCAGGACTGTCTATGTCAGGTATGATGCCATGTGATCGACCTGCTCCCAATTTTAAGGGGTAAATGTGTTAAGCATTACACCGGAGAGGGCAAGAGGAAATTGGTTGAGGTCTCATCAGACTGATTTATGCCTCGCAATGGGAAGAAATGCATCCTCTTCCCCTCTCTCTCTCTCCATTTCTCTCTCTCTTCCTCTCTGTCTCAGGTGTGCTACCTGTCTTCCTCAGGATAAATCACTTTTTGCCAGGACAGAGGCCTCCATCCTAAAGGGAATCCCTTTGATCCTGCCCTGCAGGCTGTGAACAGCTTTGAATGTGCTTTAGCCCCAACTATCTTTCACTGGGGGTAGAGAGACCTTGTTGATGCACTGGGTAAGGCTAGCCATGGCCCACCATTTCCTTCTGGGCACAAGCCATGAAGTATAGAAAGTGTCTGTAGTGCTCTGTTCTTCAGAGAGGTGTTGGAGAGTCAGAGCCCTCTTCAGAGGTGTCTGTACAGATCAACCCCATGTCCCTCCTGTCTCTTCATAGTTGTGCTAATGATGGTGGCATCCAGTTTGGCTCTCATAAGCTCTCCTTACAGGAAACACAACTGCTCGTACTCCACTGTGGCCATGGTTAGGTGCTAAGGCGGGCTTTACCACTTCAAACACTACAGCTCATTTATGCAAACCCGAGAGACCGGTGCTAATTTTAACAATTGAGTACATTTCCCTTTCTGATAGTAGGTGAATGAGGTGCCATTGTAGATAAGAGAAGGATACTGAGACACTATTTTTACCGAAACGGCTGTATAATGACAATTTTGGTGAGATACATCTACACAGCAGACTTAATTTGTTTGTGACTACTTCTAGTAGCAGTACTTTTTTGTCAGTTAAAACCAAAATCTGGAGCATTCCTTCTGGAACATGACAGCAACTCTAACCGACACAAGTCCAGTGCAGTAAGGGGGGGTTGGGTGGGTCATCCTGTAGATGAGATGCTTAATTGAGCAGTAAACAGACACATAACTGACCCCACAGCTACCTGTCATCCCCTGCGCTCTTTGATACGAGGAACAGCTTCCCTTAGCACGGTGCTGTCAGGCAGCCTCCCGGCCCGCCTTGCACTCACACACCTTTAGCATCCGGGAGACGAGCTCTGACTGCCCACTGTCCTTCAGGATGCCCCTTCCTCATAATACATACGCTCTAATTAGCCATTCTTACCCTAATAGACCTACAAACGGCCCGGTGTGTCTGTACGTGTGTGTGTGCGAACTACTATAGGAGCCTCCCTGCTGCCAGCCAGGTGTGAATAACCAGGCTTGTCACCTCCAACTGCCCCAGGTGCCAGCAACCTGCTGGGAAGCCACTTCACACCGGCCTGGGAATGAACCGGGTCGAGACAGAGACGACGACACACACAGGCCTGAGACAAAGAGGCAGGGGGGGGGAGGGAGTGGCTGTCTCAGCTACTGGGTCAGAGGGAAAGGACCACCTCACACGCACGCACAGTTTACCACACACACACACACACTATGTCGTCCACGCCGTGTCACACACACACACCTATCTCCCGTCACAGTACTGTTTTTAGCCTGTGTGTATCCTGCGCCGTGCCCCCCTCCTTTCCTCTGCTGATAACTCTGTCAGTCTTGCGGCCCCCTGGGGGATGAGGAGCAGGGATGAGGAGGCTGTAATGAGCCTCTATACAGATGATAACACCAGGGCAGGAGATAACATTGGGAGGGACAGACTAATGTGTCCTTATAGCAGGATGATACTGTTTTCCAGACTGCTTTCCTTTATTGCAGTGGTAGGGACTGAATACATATGAAGAGACACAGGGGACTATTTTCTCTATTTCTACAATTTTCCTTAAAAAGTTGACTGGATACAATAGTTTTCCTAACTGAATCTAGCACACATCTGTTTTGTGTTTATATGTAGAGCATTATTGTAAAGACTCCATGAAAGAGAGAAGTTGTGTTTCAGTTGTGATTAAATTATATCCGTTTCCCACAAGCTGTTGTCTGTCTCCTCTTGTCCTCCTCCCTCTCCTCCTTTCTCTGGAGTGGTGGGAACAACCAAAGAGAGAGCATTCAAATGGGTAATTCAATTTGACTTCATCGCAAAGAGGAGAGAGAATAAGAGATAGAGCAAGAGAAAGAAGTGTATAAAGTCAGCCGGAGAAAGATTTTTGGTAAAGTCATAGAGAGACAGACACACGAACAGCTTACACGCCACCTATTGGTCATGGAATGTCATTGGCACTACATGGTTGGTTGTACAACTTCATAACACCTCACCTGTTACAGATTTATTTATTAGAAACTGAGTGTCCAACCCGATCATTGTTTGCTCTGGTGACTTGAATACCATTTTGTGTATACTGTTGGTGTGCTTATCAGTGTGTGTGTGTTGGGGAGGGGGTGTTTGTAGATCAAAGCTTACAGTAGGAGTCTTATGTGAATTGAGATCCTGCCTCCAAACATATGAACAGGAAGGAAAGGTGTATCAGGTCCAAATACATGAGCAGTTACTATCTTAAGGCCCTGAGTGGAATATCCTTTAACAGTGAATTAAGGACACGCTATCTCCACTTCTGAGGGTGTAGAATGAATTAAAGGTTAACTGCAGAGGGATGCCTGTTGAAGTATCTCCTTCTTCAAATGTTTGTCTGTCACTCAGTTCAGTGTAAAGCCCTGAAAAGAGAGTGTGAAGGATTATCCTAGGCTTTCATGTTCTTCTGACACCATTAGAAGCTCAGTCCTTCAGTCTGCCAATAGGTGATAGATAGCAGTGTGGCTCTGTGTGAAAGTGGGAGAGGGGAAAAGAGCAGACTGTCAGTTCTGTTTGAGTTGGTTCTTATCTCTTTATCAAGAGAAGTATCAGGCCAGCTGCCACCTTCCACTTCCACTTATTATTATAGAAGACCTAAAAAGGCTACTGCTATTTTGGTACCCATTGTTTTTCCATCTTGGTGCCTAATATGAATATCTGTTGCATTTTTGTTTTTATTTAACATTTTAAACCAACGTAGAATTTTTAGTGACAAAACTTCAAAAATAATTGCGTTATCATGTTGATGTTCTGTGGCCACCCTTAGGTAAAAATAGGCAGGCAGTGCAAATGTGGTTCTGTGTGTGGTTGTGTTTCTCTGTGTGCATGTGTGTGTGTGTTTGTGAAAGAGAGAATAAGAAAGCAAACAATCCATTGAAAAAGGGTGGACGTCTTAAGCGCTGATTGAATCAATGAGGCTGGAGCCCGTGTGAAAAGTGTGTTTGAATAGAGAATAGAGAGGGCCGAGGTGGATGGCAGTTATTATATTATTTCCCAGTGGAGAGAGCAGGTCCCAGAGGCTGTATAACTGATTTAGATGGATCAGCAGAGGAGTTCCCAGACTCCTCGAGTCCCCCTAGCCCACGTCTGCTTGTTCTCCTGCTGCAGACCCTTTTCAGCCTCCTGACCCCCTCCACACACACACGCACAAACACACACACAATTAAGTCATGCACACATGCACGCACACATGCACGCACATGCACCAACAAATGTAAACACACACACACAGCAGACTCCATTTAGACTGACCCCCCCTCTACACAAACAAAAAAACTGAAGGAAATCAACAACAACAGGCTGGGCGAGAGAGAAGGACTCTTCCTTCTGACTTCCTTCGTAAACCGTCTACTCCTCAGTTTTCTCTCCTCTGCCTCTGTAATAACAAAAACAGAAGACACAAACACACCCAGCCCTGTGTCTGACCGACTTGGCAACACTAGAACAACACAGACTGATAGGTGTAAACAACCTTGAAACTGGGAGAAGGAAAGAACAACGAGAACAGGCCCAATAATTTATTAGGCTCAAAATTGTGTTGAAACCCACTTGTCCATGTTGCGTAAGGTGGCCTATTAGTGTAAGCCCACACAGAAGACAGAACAGGAGGAGAGAGGCTACCATCATCACCATCACCTTCCACACTGGAATACCTCACAAGACCTCAGACTGATAGCAAGACCCTCAGACCTGCCATGCTGTAATCCTCCCAAGATCCCCTTCGCACGACAGCCTCCTTTCACTGACACCCACACATGGCCGTGTTTGTGTGTGTCTGTGTGTGTGTGTGTGTGTGTGTGTGTGTGTGTGTGTGTGTGTGTGTGTGTGTGTGTGTGTGTGTGTGTGTGTGTGTGTGTGTGTGTGTGTGTGTGTGACCTCAGGTGCTAGACCGGGAGGCAGCAGCTCTGGGATAGAGTCCATTTGGTCACTGTTGACAGGAGGACGTCTCTAAAGAGTTTTTTTCCACACTCACTCTTTAACTGCTAAAATACCTCAGCAAACAGATGTCCAAGCAGCCCAGGTTTCACGACAGCGACACCATCCGAGATGAAAGTCAAAACAACCAGCAGTTGACAAGATAATAAAACCAAGTCATGACATGAACAATCAAATGAACTGACTTTTTAATGTAATATTATTTTGCATGTCTTTATTGTATCTTTAGATTATAATGTGTGTGTGGGGGTTTTGTGTAAATCCCATGCTCACGCGTACGTGTGTCTGCATGTGTCTCGGAGTGGTTGTGTTCTCAGACTGATTCTCCCGGGCAAGAGGCAGCTGGTCGGGGCGACGGAGGAAAGAGTCACAGGTGTCTACTAGTGGTCTGGGAGTCTGGTCTCTAATCACAGGCTTATTACCATCACATCTCTCTAAGTCTATGAGTCCCCTAGAGACACCTCAGTTATGGAACAGGCTGGGTAAGAGGTGGAACAGGGGGGTCAGATGGCTGAGCGGTTAGGGAATCGGGCTATTAATCAGACGGTTGCTGGTTTGATTCCCGGCCGTGCAGATTACGTTTTGTCGTTGGGCAAGACACTTCATCCTACTTGCCTCGGGTATGCTAAATGACTAAATGTAAATGTAGAACAGGGCCTATTGCTTGGGTCTGAAGAACATTACTGACGGACTGACTCGGGGAGGGATGGCATAGGTGGCTTGGCTGGGCTGGTGCACATGTAGACAGTAGTTGTTTGTTGGGGGCTGTGGAGGTCACAGCAGCCCTGGGAAAGTTAAGTTCTCCATCTAAAGCAGCGAATGTTGGATACGACCTCTGTTGAGTCAGTGTATGAACGTAAGCAGTGGCAGATGGCTGCTTCTCCAGCTGAGATTTAGGCCTAATCCCCTGGGATCAACCAACCATGGGTCATCAGTCACTCGCACCCTAGAGTGAGAGAAGATGGGAGAGAAAAGGAGACAGACAGAGAGAGAGACAGAGAGACAGAGACAGGGAGAGAGAAGTAAAAAAAAAGAGAGCAGGAATGAGAGAGGATGGGAGAGTGAGACAGCACGACTTCTTGTCAGCCTTTAATCCCCCAAATTGAGTAAATAAATTAAGGAGTTTAAATTTACATATGTTAAACAAAGGGTCCTAGGACACTCCCAGTGTTATCAACTGTAGAGAGACAGGACTGCATGGGAATCATACCAGACAGCCAATAAGAGTTTGAGAGTGAGTGTGTGGATGAGGGGGGTGGCTGCATGAAGGTGGATGTGGTTGTATTGTTGGTGCTTAGACCAGCTGCACCAGTACAACCACTAGTGAGCTGCTATGACTCAGCAGTCCAAGGATTAAACCCTTCGAGCCCCTAAACCCCTTACACATACACCCTTCCCCCTTTGAGAGAGTGGTACTCACACCTCTCCATCTGGTCAGGCCCCACCCCCTCCACATGGCAATCACAGCAGGATGCCCTGCTTCTGCTTCAAAGAACTTCTGGGTTATCAAAATGTTGATTGTTTGGTGGGAGGGGGGGGGGTTGTTGTTGTTGTGGTAGAGGTTATATTGTGACTTTCTCCCTCAAAAACCTATCAAAGACCCTTCTCTTGTGCATACAATCTTCCGTACTTACAGAAAAAGAGACCCATTGGGCCGCCTGTCCTTTCCTTTGTTCTACAATGGAAATGTAATTTAGTCAAGTAAGAACAGTATTTAACATTAAAACACCATTTGTCACATGACATAACCTGCTCACAGGTCCTCTTTTATTATCTGACTTTTTCTGACCAAGTCAAGCCATGCCTGGTTTACAGAAACGCAAGCAACAGCAACATGGCGTTTGTCGCCCCCTCGTGACTGCTTATATGCATGACGAACTTCACTCATCGCAATTCGACTCACGGCATTTCCGTTTCCTTTATGTCTCTGTTTCGCTTTGAGAGGTATGTTGTTAATGTTTGCATTTGCACGTGGTGGCATTTTTATGAAAAACTTAACATTGGGGTACATTTTGACTCTTTACTGGTTTAATAGATGAATTAGGCTACCATTTTATGACATATGGATATTATATGTATCGTTTTCTTTTAGTAAATGGCAATAGTTGGCGATTAAGAACTTTAGCTATAAGGCTAACAGTCAGTACTAGCACCCGCGTCCTCGACTTGAGTTGCAACAAACCGGCTAGCAACTAGCTCCAGTTAGCAGAAAATTCCCATTATTTGAAAACGTCATTTGTTATATCTTCTTTCTTGCTAGACTAACATCTTTCTTGGTTATGGAATATGTATTTACAAAATATTTGTTGTCATGTTTTCTTCTTTTAGACTGAACTCCTGAGTTGGCCATTATGGGAGCTTACCTGTCTCAACCTAACACGGCCAAGACCTCGTCCGATGGCGGCAACAAGAAGATGAGCTACGGCTTCTCGGCCATGCAGGGCTGGCGGGTTTCTATGGAGGTAATGAACCAACGCAATGGGTTCATAGATGGATATTTTGTCGCGCTGGCATGTTACCTCATGTTTATGAACTAGCCACCAGTTATTTGGCAACGCATGCTAGCGTACTAGCTGCTAACATAGCTAATTTAGTAGCTAGCTAATTAATTATTGTCAAGTTGCATGAACGGAATCATCTGATTCGGTCAAAATTGTTGTGTATTCAACTAACAGTTCGTAAAAGCGTATTTTTCAATCGCATTTGTTTAACTCTTTTGGATACAGTTTGTCGTTAAATGTGCGCTGCTGTCATTTGCTTATCTAACCTGTTGTCATGTCTTCCAGGATGCCCACAACTGCATCCCAGAGCTGGACGGAGAAACGGCCATGTTTGCTGTGTATGATGGACATGGAGGTACAACTCTTTCCCACACCACACAAATAACATCTTTAGTCGAGAACATTGTCAATTGTGTGCAAACAGTTGAGGACATTCTGCTACTATATCAATATTTACAATTGTTGTATTTTCTCTTTTAGGTGAGGAGGTCGCATTGTACTGTTCTAAGTACTTGCCTGACGTTATCAAGGATCAGAAAGCGTATAAAGATGGAAAACTGCAGAAGGTCAGTTGGTGTTTGATAAATGCAGTGGGCATTGAGACCCATTGAATATGGAGTGTTTTTTTTAACCTGTATTGCTGATGTGTTTGTAATAGGCCCTGGAGGATGCATTTATGTCCATAGACAGTAAAATCACCACCGAGGAAGTAATCAAGGAGCTGGTGCAGATCGCAGGCCGACCCACAGAGGAGGCGCCCAATGAGAAAGTGGCTGAAGAGGATGACTGTGAGTAGATGGCAGCAACAGTGTCAACCCATCTCTTAGACAACTGTCTAGTCTAGTTTCCTTATGATTACAAAGAATGGATTTAACCCCAATGAAGATTCCTTGGCTGCCATCTAACTTCCCTGTCTTTTCTTACCCTCTACCTCTCTCACCAGTGGAGAATGAGGAGGCAGCTTTGCTCCATGAGGAGGCCACCATGACCATCGAAGAGCTGTTGGTGCGCTATGGCCAGAACCTGAATGCCCTCAAACACAAGAAGGCCTGTTCTGAAGCCAAAAGAGAGTCTGGGGATGGGGATACCCCTGACGGCTGCCACACCGGGGACAAGGCCGTCAACGGGGAGCTGGAGGGAGAGACGGACAGCAATAGCAAAGCCGGGTCTGTGGCCTCTAAGCTGAGGGCCTGCAGGAGAGGAGCAGCAGCGGTGGCATTATCAGGGGGACCAGGCGATGCCAAGTCCTCTGCAGGTGCAGGTAAAGGTGGCAGCAGCAGTGATTCCTCTGGGGGGGCCAGTGGAGGAGAGAAGCCCAGCAAGGTGGAGGGAGATGCGGGTCCCTCCTGTTCTTCCTCGGCCCAGCCCCAAGCTCCTGGAGACACCAAGTCCAAGTTCTTTGAGGACAGCGATGAGTCAGGGGAAGAGGAGGAGGAGGAAGAGGGGAGTGATGAGGAGGTGAGAGGGAAGGGAACACTCCATCAGGTTTATTCTTTTTACTGTCACTGGTCATCACTTATGCCAAAAAAGGACAATCAATTGGATTCATCTTCTTATACTCTTCTCCCCATATTTCTCTCCCCCTCTTCTCTAGGATGGCAGTGAAGAAGACGAGGGTGATGAGTACAGCAGTGACAATGAAGAGGATACCGAGGAGGGAGAGGATTCTGACGAAGAGGAAGAGGAGATGTGCCTACCAGGAATGGATGGGAAGGAAGAGGTAAAGCCAGCAAGCCTTTCACGGCCACCTGCACTTTATTAGGTCCATATCTCACTATTCTGTGAGAAAGTCAGTGAATATTCAGACCCCCTTCGATCCTCTGCCTATATAGCTGGCAAACTCCTGTACTGTCCCTAACGCCTGCCTGTTCTCTTTCGTGTGTGTGTGTGCGTGGTGTCTCCTCTCAGCCGGGCTCAGATAGCGGGACCACGGCGGTGGTGGCCCTGATCCGGGGGAAGCAGCTGATCGTGGCCAATGCCGGGGACTCCCGCTGCGTGGTGTCTGAGAAGGGCAAGGCTGTGGACATGTCCTACGACCACAAGCCTGAGGACGAGCTGGAGCTGGCCAGGATCAAGAACGCGGGCGGGAAGGTCACCATGGACGGACGCGTCAACGGAGGACTGAACCTCTCCAGAGCTGTCGGTACGGGAAATGCTCTTGCCTGCTTGCAGTAAGATCAGACGTCGTTTCAATGTCTGGAGAACAAATGAGATTCGTCCCAATTGAACAGACGCGGTCATCATAGTAGTCAAGGCTGTCTTAAAATGAACAGACTGCCTCAAGGTTACTTGTCTTGAATTGGCATGATGAATAATTGCTTATACTGTATATTTCCCTGCTAGGTGATCACTTCTATAAGAGAAACAAGGCCCTGCCAGCAGAGGAGCAGATGATCTCAGCCATGCCTGACGTCAAGGTCCTCACACTCAACGAGGAGAATGACTTTATGGTCATCGCCTGTGATGGCATCTGGTAAGCTCGTCCCCGTCTTGGCTAAGCATGTTTTTATATGGAGTTCACTTTAACCCCATCTGTGTCAAATTGTGTTGTCCACAGGAACGTTCTGAGCAGTCAGGAAGTGGTGGACTTTGTCAGTCAGAGAATCAAACCCAATGACAAAGGAGTGTTCAGACCTCTGTCTTCCATAGTGGAAGAGGTAAGACCCCCCCCCCATATTTCCGGGAACTTTCAGCCAAGAGAGGGAAGCTAAATCATATTTGGTTGGGTTAGAGATGGATCTGAGGGTGGTTCTCTAATCTAAGGCTGTGCTAACATACATGTTAGTGCTGCTAGATTGGGACGGGTTCCCCTAACCCAGTGTGTCCTCTCCCCCAGCTGCTGGAACACTGTCTGGCCCCTGACACCTCAGGAGACGGGACAGGATGTGACAACATGACCTGCATGATCGTAACCTTCGGGCCCCGCCCCTGCTCAGGCCAGGCTGAGGGCACTAAAAAGAGAAAGCCAGAAGAGATTGTATCTAAGAAGAATGGAAATGACTGCAAAAAGGCCAAGAGTGAATAGGGCTGATCTGACCAGCTGTTCTGTGCACAGCCTAGTCCGGTCTGTCTCAGCCTTGGCCTGGTTCACTAGCCTGACACATGAACTCCCACCTCACCCCCAACCCTTTTTAAAGACTGATCTCTTGGACAGGATATCTATTAGTTAATGTCCAGAGATATGAGACAGTATAACTGTATAACAGTCCTTTTTTTCTTTTGTTATTATTTTGCTTAAGGCCAATTGAAACCATGTTCTGTGTGTCCTAGTGTGAACTATCTTGTCACCATGCCCTTGTTTATGTATATAGTTTTCAATACTTGTAATTGATCAAATGCATTTTCTTTGTAATTGTGGATCAATGTGACATTTTGGTGCATACTACTTTGACACCAGTATGTAATTAATTACAAATACATTTTTTTAAATAACGTGACAACTGAAGCCCTGTCTACTTCTTTTTAAATCTAGATTGTTTAAATGAAGGAAATGTCTTTCGGGTGAAGACATGGAAAAACTGCTCTTCTAGAAGGGTTGATGAATTCTACGTAAGACATTCACATTAAGCTCAGCACTTTCTACTTGCTGTGTGTGGTAAATACAGTTCGCATTCCTTTTTTGAATTATTTTTTTGAAAAGAAAATGTCAGCTGTTCATTAATGGCCACTGGACTTTGGATGTCTAGTTTGCACAAAAGGATTAAGGTGAAAACATTGTCTAACATTTGACATGATTAATGTGCAGTTCAAGTGTAGATCACTCGGTCAGGTTAGATAAAGGAAAATAGTACGGAAACTCACTTCATGGTTCTCTGAAGGATGCAAAATTGTCCATTTTGCTCTATGATGTATTTTTGCAAATATATTTTGTTACGTCTCAAAATTCTGTGAGCCGCACAGAACAAAAAATGCTCCCGATTAAATTTTCTGTTTTCCTTATTGAGAGGAATAAAGCAAAGCTGTCATCTGTTTTTATTCAAACTATTGTGACAATATTACAAACTAAAATAATGTTTATAGTAACATTTCATAACCATGATCTATGAAATAAAGTATATCATTTATCTACAAAAGTTACAGCTGATGGTCATAACTGACACATAAATCTAACCTTTGGCTACTTTTCTACTACATCACTATTCATACGAAGGATGGATGTGTGGTGAGAACCTGAGGTGTGAGGTCAATGTGTTCTCCAGTTTACCACATGGGTGTTCTGACAAGCATGCCCCTCCAGCCATTAGCCTCTGCCACCTGCAACACAGTCATACAGCATTATCACAGCACTGTTACCTGGTGATAATGTACAACCTGCTGATGAGGTGGGGTAGCCATGGATACCTGCATTCTCTTATGAAGGAATCTCAGCTTTTGGGTCAATAACTCAATCTCCTGAAAAGAGACAACATTTTCAACAGTTTATACTTAAGAGTCTACATTTGGGCAGCCAATTTAATGAAACATAATTCTGAAATATATAGATCAAAAGTACCTGGTTGAATTTGTCGTGACGTCTTAATTGGATTTGAGGAAGAAGCTCGTCAAGTCTTTCAATCTATAAAGGAAAAAGGAATACATTTGTACTATAGTATTTTTACCACTAAAACAATTGTGTACATTACACACAAGTGTGCTTTATATTGTACCTTCCTGACAATACTCTGTAGTCTTGTCTTCATGCTTTTATTGATCTCTGTCGTGGCAGTTGTTCTTGCTTTTGGAGAAACTGAAAACCAAACACAAACCACCCAAAACCCTCAACATCATTCTTATTAGAGAAAGACCTTCAGAAACCAACGATATGTAATGGATGTGAATCTATACCATGCTGGAATATCCTTGCCACCTCCAGCACATAGGGCCTATGGAGACAAAAGATAATGCAATAGATGTATTACTGTTGTAAGACCATGAACCTATATACTTAGTATGGCTTGAGGTATACCGCCATTGCTCACATGTGCTTGCTGTTGGCAGGGATAGAGCTGTTGAGTGGAATCAGACAGCCTCTGTGGTTCCTCAACTAAGAAAAAGAAAGAAGGACTTTTAACAGTAACATTAGATCTAGTCTGGGTGATGTGTATGGGTGGACAGTCTGTAATATTTGGGTGAGTTAGAGTAGGCTTAATGCAATTTTACAAAAATGCTTTATACATCCATAAGGCAGACAAAGACGACTCAAGTTTTAATTCAAGTTCTTATATTTTTTTATTTTACGTTACCTTCAATGCCCTATTTGCTGAACTGAATCCAAAATGACTGGATACAATCTACGAGAAAGAGAGGGAATGAAGATTTGATTAATAGGCCTATTAAAACCTGAAAAATCAGGAAGATCTTTTTAATGCTGTATTAATAGAGATCGTCTACCTGTTTAACAGAAGTAGCATCTGTCCCCTTAGGAATGGACACCTCCCTCAGGGCAATAACTCGCTCATCTACTTAGACATAAAGCCAAAGTCATGGACTGAGTGACAAAATAGTCATTGTCTCTCTCTCTCTCTCTCTCTCTCTTTTACTCTCCAGTCAAAGCCACCATACAAACGAGGACTTTTCCTCTCACCAGTCAAATGCACCTGTTAACATAGCCTACTAGCTCTAGTCGACTGAGTTTTTATTCATAAATACATTTGATCTTTACACACTTTTCGGATATAGGGTCAAGTTTTTCTAGCTAGTTAGCTACATATTAGTTGGCAAGAGCCAGAGCCATATACATACATTTATTTCTCTCTATGGCTCTGGCAAGAGCAAATAAAATGTTTAGTGAACATCAGTTACCATGGTTACAAGCAGTAGTAAGCGTTGAAAGAGCCAAGTTAAATATCTACTTGAAAATGAATAAGGCACAAGGAAGAAAGAACGTACCATTTTGGTCAAGTCTCTTCAATGCAATCCAAGTCTTTAATAAACAATGCGGCTCATCATACACTAAATTTGACATGGTTGCTTAGGAGGTTCTAAAGTGCGAAATGCAAAAGCGCTTGACGGAAGTCTGCCTCTATAGCTTCCGCTTTGAGATGTTTGGGAGAAAGACGCGCCATATAGAAAATTGAATGAACAGGTTGATAAATGTGTTACAGCTATTAGCTGCAGTTTCAACGTTATCGAAATGATCGGTTTCAAGCCATATGAATTATTTGATTAATTACGAAACATAATATTTTGGGCTGGTACAGTCGTGACCGGGACTACAACTGTTCAAACTTTCAGCCTTTTACCGACTTGCTAGACTAGTATCTAGGCTACTGTAGCCAAGCTGTTTTCTGATTAGGTCTACAAACGTTATCAGTCTATCGACCATGAAAAGGAGCAAGGTTCAGAAAACCTCGGTAAGTTTTGTCTGACGATCTTTGCGTAAGTGTTTAGGTAATATCTGCTTGCTTATAGTTTTATTTTTAAGAAAACTAACTCACAAAAAAAAACATTGCTATTTGATCTCATCCCACAGACTGGGATCCGTGGCCAACAATGTAACATCTCCTCATTTTTCTCTTCAAAGAAGCTAGAGGTACAGCATTTCAATGTTATCATGTAGTTGACACAAAAGTAGCAAACGCTGGTTTCCTTCTCAATGTACATTAGCTAAAGAATAAATGATTACATATTTGACTTTCAGAACTCATCCCCTCCAAAGAACAATGAGCCAGAGAAGTCGGACGTCACCATCTCCTCCGGGCGCAGTCCTCTTGGAATCTTGGAGAATATCCTCTCCTCCCCGGACCTCATGACTGTTCCCGAGACTCCCGACAGCCAGATCAGGCCCCCACAGCAATCTAGCAAGCTCCCTGGAGATCAACTTCCCCAGTCTCCTGTCAGCCGCATGCCAGGCTCTAGAGGGATCTGCTCATTAAAGGCAGCTTGTAGATTATCAATGAGAAATAAGACAAGCTCACCAGCCACAACCATAGCTCCAGCCCTGGAATCTCCAGACCTAGTTCCAGCCCAGGGCCAGACAGGCAGGAGAAAGGCTGACCTGTTTGAGGGCTCTGGGTCTGTGAAGAGGCTTTTCTGTCCCGAGGATGTTCAGACAGCCAAGCGAGCAAGGACCAGCAGCAAGCCAGTCACAAGGCCTTCCCTTAGCACACTGCAGCACACTCGCCTCCCTGGAGATGGCTTTCTGGACGAATGCCTGCAGGTGATTGGTCGGTCAGAAAGTTCAGGTATTTTAAGTAAAGGTGCTCTGAAGAAGTCCAAGTCTGGTCAGATTGTATTGACAGACAAGGGGAAGATTAAAAAGGAAATTACATCGTTAAAGCCACTGTCTGTATCGTCCTCCAGTATTCCATCCAAGAGGAACTCGGGGTCCATGAGACAGGTTGCAGCACAGAAAGAGGAAAGTGTGTTCACTGTTATCACAGAGCCGAAAGCTACTGTGAAAGCGAACAGCCCCACTAACGTTAAAGACAACGGCAGTCATGTGACTGATCAGCATATTGGAAAGCTGCCACTAAGGGAAGGGTTAGCTACTCCTTGTTCACCTGAGCCCCTGAGTAACAAACAGGAAGTAAACAAGCAAGCGGATGGAGAGGAACCTGATAGGACAGGTGTGACATCCTCAGAGAAAGGACAGGTGAGGACAGAGGGTGCTGATGGGAAGGGTGTGACACCATCAGAAGACCATCTTGAGGGTCTAGAAGAAGGCTGGCTTGATGACCAGATGGAACAAAGTTTCAATAATATCAAGGAGGACCAGGACAAGTCCAAAACGGGGTATGACACTGATACAAGTTAATAGATGTTAGTTGCTCTAAAATAAAATACCTTTCAATATGTAATTGTCTTTATCCGTAACTTTCTACTTGTCTTGTTGCACCCAGGAAAAAGAACATCATCCCAGACCATGTGATCCTGAGCCCAGGTGAGAACAACCGGTACTGGGTTCTAGATGTCCAGGAAGTCCCTGGATCTAGAGGAGCTTTGGAGAAACACCTTACCATCACCTGCTCCGACACCCTCCAGCCCACACACACCTGCATCCTCCGAGACGGATGGTAAGAGGCTTCCCTTCCAGATATTGCTCTGGTGATATGGTCACACCACCCACAGCTTATCTGAGTAATACACAAATACATATTTGATGTGTTCTGTTGGCAGGGTGTCGAGCCCTGTGTCGCGGAGGGATGTGGTTCACCTTGAAGGCAGGTGTGATTCTGGCACCTGGTTGGTGGACAGAGACTCTGGCTTCCTGGTCCTACTCCCCGACCTGCTGGTCTCTGGCACCAGCATTTCCAACGGGATCCGCTGCATGAGGCGCGCCGTGCTGGGGGAGATGTTTAAGGTACCAGTTCAGTTGTTGTGTTCCTCGGACTAGTGCCTTTAATAAGCTGTCAGTATTGCCAGTCACAATTACCTGTATCTTATTATTTATGTCTGCCATACCAGGTCCCTTCTCATTTCTTTAGTTTTCATAGAATATGCTATTTCTGATCATTCGTGTTCTTTTCAACTGTCCAGAGTTTTGACGGCGGCTCGAAACAAATGCTGAATGGAACCATGGTTCATGAGATTTTCCAGAAGGCCGCTATGAGGGGAGACTTTTCCATAATGACTTTGCAGCAACTAGCCAATCAAGCACTGCTGAGTCCCAACTACCTTGGAGACATGTAAGAGGCAGACACACCTTTACCCCCAACCCTTCTTTGTTAGTATGTTTGTTGTCAAGTTTACCTGTGTGTTTGTGTGTGTGTGTGTGTGTGTGTGTGCAGGTACAGTCTGAATCTGAGGCAGGAAGACATGAGGCAGGAGGTGTGGGATTACCTCCCTGCCCTGGCCGACTGGGCTAGGGACTACCTCCACACTTCCCCTCAGGCCGGACAGAAACAGATCATCCTCAAGCTGTAGGTACCACACAGATACACACATCTACTTATCTCAGAAGGCTTTTGGATGAAAAAAAAATATATATATATCCCCCTCCTCTAACCAGGCCCAGTGACGGGGCCATGAGCAGGCAGGACTCCGCGTGCAGCGTCACGGTAGCTGAGGTGTTGGACATCGAGGAGAACATGTGGTCGCCCAGGTTCGGTCTGAAGGGGAAGATCGATGTGACGGCCCGGGTCCGGATCCAGCGGCGTGGCCGAGCCCCCGTGGAGCGGCTCATGCCCCTGGAGCTGAAGACTGGAAAAGAGTCCAACTCTATAGAGCACCGCAGCCAGGTACTGGAGTGTAGTCTGTCTCTCTCTGTCTCTCTGTCTCTCTCTCCCTCCCTCTCTCACACACTCATATACATGCACACACATATACTCGCAGCTAGATGAGTGGGTGGTCGACCCTCTGGTGTGATCTTGCAGGTTATCCTGTACACTCTGATGAGTCTGGAGAGGCGTAGTGATGCGGAGGCAGGCCTCCTGCTCTACCTGAAGACTGGCAGCCTGCTCCCCATAGTGGGCAACCACATGGACCGAAGAGGTAAGGCTACACCCCCCCCTTAACCTGACACCACCTGGATCCGTTCAACTGACACAAGCCCCACTTCATGTAAACTAGCTATACAATTTCGTTGAACTTTTAGAACTGTTGAAGCTACGGAACACACTGGCTCATCACCTAGGAAACACCGTAGTGAAGGGGGCAGGACAGACTGGGCTCTCCGCCCTTCCTGACATCATCTCAGACAGACAGACTTGCAAGTACTGCCCCCAGAGCAGGAACTGTGCGCTTTATGACCGGTGAGAATGGTTATTATTACTGATCTTTGAGAGGGAGTAATCTAATCTTGGACAATATTTGAAATGTTTGGAAAATGTATCATCTCAATATAGACTTTTAAAATTTGTTGTTGTGTTGTCTCTTCAGGGCTGTTGAGAGTCGATTGCCGGACTACGCCTCCCATGATGCCGTTCAGGCCTTCCTGGAGCAGGAGAGTGGTCATGTGATGGAGTCTCACCTGCAGTACTTCAGCCACTGGCTTCTCCTCTGCAGCCTGGAGGCGGTCACTATGGAGACCAAGAATGGCCGCAAACGTGTCTGGCTGCAGACCGCAGAGGAGAGGTGGGGCACCATACACACACACACTATATTAACTACTGCATTTTCTTTATTTTTTGTATTGTGTTTTAAGAACACACTTGCGCCCTTCTGGTTTTAGATCCTTTATTTTTGAATGGCTGTTTCTCCTCTGTGTTGTAAGGGAGAAGAGAGGAGGGTGTGTCGGGAACCTTCAGCTGATTGGTGAGGTGGAAACCCAATCAGATGGGGTGTTCATCCACCGCTTTGAGCGTCAAAGCGGAGCTGCCGACCAAACTGTGAGCGGATTGGCCGTTGGTGACCGGGTTGTTGTGAGCGACGAAAAGTTGCAGCTGGTCGCCGTGGCAACCGGATACGTGCGCGACGTCGCTAGTAGGATAGTCAGCTGTACTCTGGACAGGTGAGACACACACACGCACACTCCAGCATCGTGGGCATCTCAGTCTGGGTCAGGGACTTGTCTCATAGCTGGCGTTCCTCTCCTCTCTAGGGATCTGTCCAGGCACAGGGGGGTGGTGTTCCGTCTAGACCATGATGAAGGAGTGACAGGACTCTCCACACATCTGGTCAACCTCTCCAAGCTCATGGAGAACAGCCCTCCCAGGTTTGGTGTTCCTGGTCTTTAGTGTGCCTCAGAGGAGAATAGGATGAGAAACTTGAAGATGATCCTTGAAATGATCTTAGCCAAATCTACAGGAAGTGTAGATGTAGAAGAGAAACAAAGACTGGCGTTGGAAAACCTGTCACTCACTCAATGTTTGTCCTGTCTGTCTCTGTGTGTGTGTGTGTGTGGTCACAGTCTGAGACTGAGGGAGCTGATTGTGGACTTCCGTCCCCCCCCAGTTCATTTCCAGTCTGAGCAGCGTGCTACCCCACGAGGCCAAGGATACGGTTGCTAACATCCTCAAAGGTGAAGTCTCTCTTCCATCCCCCTTCATGAAATACTCCTCCACCATCCTCTTATCCTGTAATTCCATGACTGATCATCATAGATTACATCCAACAGTCAGTGTCCTGTTGTCTCCGTCTAACCCTCCTATCGTCTGTCTGTCCTGTGTGTGTGTGTCTGTCCTGTGTGTGTTGTAGGGCTCAACAAGCCTCAGAAGCAGGCCATGAAGAAGGTGCTACTGTGTAAAGACTACACCCTGATAGTGGGTATGCCTGGCACGGGCAAAACCACCACAATCTGTACACTGGTAAGACCTGGCCCTCTCCTCCCTCATCTCCTTGTCTCCTCCTCTCTTCCTCTCCTTCCTGTTTCTCTTTTCCAATCTGAATCGTTCCTCCTCTGTCCCACAGGTACGCATCTTGCATGCATGTGGCTTCAGTGTGCTACTGACCAGCTACACCCACTCTGCTGTGGACAACATCCTGTTGAAGCTGCGCAGGTTCAAGGTGGGCTTCCTGCGCCTGGGGCGGAGTCAGAAGGTCCACCCAGACATCCTGGCCTATACCGAGGAGAGGGGGCGGGCCGACGGCATACACACCCTCCCCGAACTGGAGCAGTTCTACAACAAGGAGGTGGGCGCCCACACGCATACACATTTTTTTGACAGCTCGCTTCACAGGGTACTTTATAACAGCTTTTCTCTTCCACATGTCTGTGCAGCTCGTAGTGGCCACCACCTGTATGGGAGTCAAACACCCCATCTTTACCCGCCGTCGCTTCGACTTCTGCATCGTGGACGAGGCGTCTCAGATCTGCCAGCCCGTGTGCCTGGGGCCGCTGTTCTACGCCGAGCGCTTTGTCCTGGTGGGAGACCACCAGCAGCTGCCCCCCATCGTCCAGAACCAGGAGGCCAGGTCAGACACTACTGTCCCACCCTCCCAAACCTCGGTAACCTGTGCCAGTTCACCACCTAACCCGTGTGTTTATGTGTGGCTTCTCCCGCGTCTCTAGGTCTCTGGGGATGGACGAGAGCCTGTTCAAACGACTGGAGCATCACAAGGAGGCGGTGGTCCAGCTGACAGTTCAGTACAGAATGAACAGGTATGGCTAAGAATCTTTCTCGAAGCACATATATTCAAAATCACTCTCTCACAGACACAACGTCTTTCGGTTCTCTCTCAGAAACTCAGAAACTCACCCTGTCTTGTGCTGTCTCCCTCCAGTAAGATCATGTCCCTCAGTAACAAGCTTATGTACGAGGGGAGGTTGGAGTGTGGCTCAGAGCGCACCGCCAGCGGCCTCCTCGCCCTGCCACACCTAGAAACTGTCCAATCAGAGCTGGAGCTCTGCCTCACCCGCTCAGAGGACCTGGCCTGGATACAAGCTGCCCTGCTGCCAAACAACCCGGTCTGCTTCCTGGACACAACCCTGGTCAGTACACAATGCTTGTGACATACTTCCCACAATGTACTAAAAATCTACACACTCTACACAAAGTACTGTAAACCATCCTATTCATTATTTAGCACTGCACAAATTAGACATACCTCACAACATCTCCCTACCCAATACACGACATAGTTTGCACCACACCCCATATATAATACACTACACACCCACCATCCTCTATGACTCAAATGACTGGGCTCTTATGTCTGACACGGTCTCTACCGCACCCCTGCAGGTGCCAGCAGGAGAGACGGTGGAGCAGGGAGGCGTCAGTAACAAGACGGAGGCGGTCCTGGTCCACCGTCTGCTCAGCCTAGTGCTCAAGGTAGGCCTCAGGGTTTGGAGCTTGTGATTGGTGGAGAGTGCCACTCGGCTGCCAGTTAACTAACAGTCCCCTTGCCTGTTCCGTTCCAGGCAGGCTGCAGGGCCAGTGACATTGGGGTGATCGCCCCCTACAGGCAGCAGCTGAAGACTATTTCAGGGCTGCTGGTGGGGTCGGAGTTCAAAGACGTGGAGGTCAACACAGTGGACAAGTACCAAGGCAGAGACAAGAGCCTCATTATCGTGTCCTTCGTCAGGAGCCACCCTGACGGCAACGTGAGTCATGAGAACAGCTGACTAACCTCAGTCTGGAGGGTGAAGTGATCGAAGCACAGAGAGAGCCAAAGGGCGTTATAACTGAAAGGTAGCTTTGTGTCTAACTTGTTTTTAAATTAGTCAGTGGTAAGCTTATATATCTTGCCATTGTGGAATGTGTGTGTGTGTCTGTGTGTGTGTGGCCTCTCAGCTGGGGGAGCTTCTTAAGGACTGGCGCAGGCTGAACGTGGCCATCACCAGAGCCAAACACAAGCTGCTGATGCTGGGCTCCATCCCCACCCTGAGACGCTACGCCCCCCTGGAGAAACTCCTCACCCACTTGCAGCAGGAGAACATGATATCCTTTATCCCACACACACCACACACACACACACACACACTCTTGGTTGTTACAATACTAGATTACAATGGATTGTGCTGTCTAATAACGTTTTTCTTAACCACAAGCCACGTCTTCCAGCTCCCTCTGGCAGCTCATGAGGTGTTACCCATCATGCATCTGTGATGGAAGGACTGCTATACACTGTGAGGTGACGAAATGCAATAAATAGAACAGAATATGCACTACCTTATCTGCTGCTTTAAATGCTCTCCTGATATACATTTATGTGATCAAGACCTTTTCATAAATTACGTCCAGATGCATAAGCTATATTTGTTCATCAACTTTGTACTTGAAATGGTGCTCATGCCGAGACCTGAATCGTTTAGATCATTGGAGATTGATGTGAAGCACTGAACCAAAACAGCAATGGTGCCTCTTGTTTTAATTTTGGACTGTTTGATTTAGCAGGATGTGATTCATTACATTCTTGAATACAGTGTTTAATATACATGCTGCTCAGTGAAGGGTTAACTGGAAGGTACCATGTCTAATTTCTACATAATTCTACACATTTACCTCAGTTGATGATTCATAACATTAATTTGTTCATTCGGAAGATGTAGTTCTTCACTCTTTTTACCTAACTTTGACTGAAAACCAGTACTGACCTCACAAAGAAGCAGGCTACTTGTGTTTCACTAGAAATGTTCCATACCTCATTATGATTGTTAATTGTCTTTCATACCATCTGTCTTTTATTATGTTTAATAATAAGAATATTTTATTGTGTAATTTTGTATTTTCTGTGAATAAATTATTTTAATTATTTAGCATTGTTCAGGCTTATTATTTGCGTGTTATGCACCCAAATGATTTAGAATTAGTTGAAATCCAGTTACATTGTATATAGACAAAACTATAAAAACAGAGTTCCTTCGAGGATGGTGACTGCCTGGCCTGTGATGTCCAATCTCCCATCATCCCTCACTTCCAGCTGCAGTTCCCCACCACGACTTGAGCACTGATAGGCTGGCAGGTACAAGAAGTACATAAGTGACATTTTACATACCAGTATCAAACTTTGATTACTAAAGTTTCCCAACATAGTTTCAACATTGTATAAATATCAACATGTTTGTACCAGGTGAAATACAGAGATATGCACCCATGACTGCTCTGTAACTGTTTAATGTCAAACTTACCCAACATCATTTTCTTGCCTAGTTTCTCAGACCAGTAGCTCGCCAGCACAGTATGTGAGGAACCTGCAATGATAGAACAATGTGTTTCTAATGTTCCACTGACCAAAAAGTCCACCCACTCCCTGTAGTGATTCTGAACCACACAATTTTAATGAGATTCTCCTTCCAGAGACGAGAAGTCACTCTTGGCATAGTAGATGTTTTGGGTGAGGTTTAATCCCTGCAAGTACCAGTGACGGGGTCTTCCGGAATGCCGTTCCAGGGTGAAAAGTTTCTGGAGTAGAAGTCATACCCCGGCTGGCACAGAGGGGCTCCCAGCATGGTGACTATCACCCCTTTCACCCTGCCACTGCTCTCACTGGCCAGCAGGGCGGCAGCGTTAGGCTGCAGGCTGGTCAACACTGACCTGAGAGAAACACACTGTAAATTAAATAGTACGGAATATGTAACAGGTGTGAAACGGTGAAACTCACTCCTCAGGTCCTTGGCCACCCGCATCAACTAATAGCTAGCTTTTCTTTGGCGTAGTTGGTAGTGGTTGCGCTTGGAAGTCGAGAGGTGGCAGGTTAGACTCCCGGTGGGAGCAAACATTGGCCGGTATGCCTCTGACGGAGCTTGCAAGACCACGTCCGTTACATACCCGTCACAAATACATACAGTACGAACACAACATAAACACACTGACCTGTCGCAGGTATCATCTAGACGAATCATCAGCTTCTTGGTTGTGGGACAAAGACACACTTCTTGAACTAGATGTTCTCCTACAGCAGCCTTCAGACGTTGCATACCATTCATTAAAATATGACCTTTCTGTTATGGATAGCCTGGATAAAACTTATATTAAAATAGCTTTTTGACTTACTTTAATTACTTCTTTAAAATCATCTGCCACCTGAAGAACAAAAATATAATATCAGGAGTTGTCAGAAAGACATTTGAGGCAAAAACGTTATTTTCATAGCGTAGGCCTACCTGAGGTACAGGCTTATTGAGGGGGAAGTCCATGACTATGGAGTCTCCCTTCTGGCGGACATGTAGATCTCCACTCAAAGTCTCAAACACCAAAGTTGAGTTCATATTCTCTGGGTTAGGAGATAAGTGAAAGAGTTACTATGTGCACAATACTAATAGGTGAATCCTTTAGTCGTAGTCTATCCTTTGCAAGGGTACATTGGTAATTGTATGTAATTTGTCCCAGTTTCCTTTATCACAGTGAAAACAGTTCATATAAATCTTTTTACTTTTCTTATAGAAGAGTATAGCAGCGGAGGCCAATGTGGCATGGCCACACAGGGGAACCTCATTGGTTGGGCTGAACCACCGCAGACGAAAACGGGCTCCTGATAGAAGTTTAAAAAAATACCAGTGCAGTCTTCACAAGTTATCACAACAATAAACAGTCTCTAGGTCTAGCATCGATTAGAAAGCTGCAAACTGTCCCTTACTAACAGGCCGATCAAAGTCCAGACAGACCCTGTTACATTATTGAACGTGTATAAAAAGCCTATGATGTGTAAGCCTACCTGAGCTGAAGTCATCTGCTGCGTTGAGCCGTGTAATGAAGGCTGTCTCAGAAAGATTCATCTCAGCTGCTATCTTCTGGTACAACTCATCTGGCAGCTCCTGCATGGGTGAAATACGGAAGAGGATTAGGGCCGCACATGTAAAAAAAATTAAATTCTGACTTTATTCTCAGAATTCTGAGAAAAAAGTCAGAATTCTGACTTTAATCTCAGAATTCTGACTTTTTTCTCAGAATTCTGAGATTAAAGTCAGAATTCTGACTTTTATCTCAGAATTCTGACTTTTTTCTCAGAATTCTGAGATTAAAGTCAGAATTCTGACTTTAAAGTCAGAACTACGGGTACCTCTAAGGACAATCCTCCGTGGGAGAGACACTTTGCTTTATGCAGTAGGAGGAAACCACACGCAGAGTAGCCAGTAGCCTTAGCCTACTTGTGCTAAAATGGCTTCACTTAGCGACTTCTTGTGGGTTCGAGGGGTTCCAGAAGAAGCCATTTCAAAGTTTGGGCAGCAACAAAAATGTATTCTTGAAATGTGTGAAAGAAAAATACCACATGGACATGAAGTTGCTGAGTGTCCATTTATGAGGAATACATCGAATATCAAGCCCTGCAATTAATATTCATACTCAATTGTTTGGTTGGGACAAGGTAAGTATACAAAGTTCAGGCCACCTCAACAATCTTCACCATAGGTTACATTGTACAGATTACTGGTAAATCAAAAATACAGTGTTAAAAGGACTGCCAGCATTGTGCCAATGTTCTACTTAGTTCAGATCTTAGTGGAAAAAATGTCCGAATGAATTAGTCCAACTGCATTAGGTTTCTGTCAATAGGTGCAGGGCTGGCTTCTCTTTTGGGAAATGGTGGTTAACGCACATATTTAACCCGGTTGGTTCACCATTGTGCTACTAATAAAAATGACTAAAGTAGCAAAAATACAGTATCATTATAATCTTTAACTGCCTGCACACAGCAGTGATTAAGCTTGCCACAGTTCTTGCTGCTGCTGAAACCTAAGCCTTTAACTTTATTAGCAGCATTAATAGGCCTTCAAATGACATGAACAAAATATCTTTGTGTCCAACCAGAAAGTTTGTGTTGTGCAGCTGAAGAACTTGGATCTGATGGAGACAGATCTGGCACTGCTAATAGACAGTATGCAAGTTATGTCAGTGCCTCTGGACTGAGGAAGAGATGATGATGATGATGATGATGATGATGATGATGGGGTGATCTCCCTCCAGCGAACACAGGCTTTTGGATACGTTCTTTCTGCGCTAATTCATTGAGTATGTAGGAAGAGTCTCAGCTTTGATTCTCTTTCTACAGCCTTAGCTGCTGAGAACTTGCCTTCACTCAAAATGCATCAATCTGGAACAGTTGTCTAACTTAACATTCTTGAGTTAGCTGCAGCACAGCAATACTCGTCCATATAGTGATCATATATCATGATCAAATATTTCCCTGTAGTTCCTCTCTTAACATGATGTATAGATCAGCTGCAGCTAGTGGATCTGCTGGAGCATCCCATCCTTTTTCTTCCATTAGTAGACAACATAGTTCAAAAACAGTTTGATCACAAGGAAACTGGCCTTTGGGAGTACACTCTTCCAAACACAAAGTGACCTCCTCCATGGCAATCGGTTTGAGTCTATCCTCAGCACTGTGTAACTCTGGGAACGAGTACATCACCACTGGCCGACCCGAACCCACATCATTACTTGATCTTGGTCTGATTTTGTGTGAATTCCATGTACGGACAACTTCATCCAGTTCATCCTGCAAAGAAAGAAGCACAGTAAATACTCACTACAAACCTGTGAAAGCAAGAGTCTCCAGGCATTGTTTTCTTAGCCAGCTGCTCAACCTGCTAACCGGTAGCCTGCTCAACCTGCACATGCTATCTTATATTCATTCACTCGTCCGACCATATTAGCTAACACATACAACTCCAGGCACCAAAACAACACATATTACAGTTTCACTCACCTTTTGGTCTTCCATTTACGAAATGGCTTCTTCTGGAACCCCTCGAACCCACAAGAAGTCGCTAAGTGAAGCCATTTTAGCACAAGTAGGCTAAGGCTACTGGCTACTCTGCGTGTGGTTTCCTCCTACTGCATAAAGCAAAGTGTCTCTCCCACGGAGGATTGTCCTTAGAGGTACCCGTAGTTCTGACTTTAAAGTCAGAATTCTGACTTTAATCTCAGAATTCTGAGAAAAAAGTCAGAATTCTGAGATTAAAGTCAGAATTCTGACATTAATCTCAGAATTCTGAGATTAAAGTCAGAATTCTGACTTTAATCTCAGAATTCTGACTTTTTTCTCAGAATTCTGAGATTAAAGTCAGAATTCTGACTTTTTTCTCAGAATTCTGAGAATAAAGTCAGAACTTAATTTTTTTTACATGTGCGGCCCTAATCCTCTTCCGTAGTGAAAAGATGAGATATTGTTGTTATTTCTGTGCAATAGTCTTAGAAAGGGGAATTCATTTAGAGAAAATTACGCATTAGGTTTAGAAACTAATTTTCAATGCTTAATAGTAACCCAACACAGAAGCAATGTTTAAAAAAAATTGTATGAAATGTCCATGTAATAGTGAACAAATACAGACGTACTTACACATAGAAGCGGACAAACAGCTGCAGGATTCCCTTTGAAGGGTAGATTAGTAAATGCATCAACGGTGAATACTGGAATCTTCATTATTCTTACTATAGATGACCTCCCGGATGACCAGTGTAAGCCCCAAACTAATTTTAATGGACTTTAGACCATAGTGCCCTGTGCAAATACTCAGTTCATTCAGTTCATTACACCTCGCATTGATTCCAGTTCGTCTTTCTGCTTAAAAAATATGAAGAATATGAAATATTTTAATATGAAGGAGAATACCTTTAACGATTAAGACGTATATAAACCTGATAAACCTTGTATTAAAGTGATGGTTAGCAATTTTACTTTGGAGAAATCGGGAAGAAAACAAATGTGTACGGGGGTTTTAGACACTCATGTAGGAGGTTATTCTTAACCTGGCAACTTGTGATGTGAATCAACTTGTCAGTGTCACCTGAACGAAAAGAGAGACCAGAAAGAGGACACGATTGTGAGACTATTTTATTTATTTCCATTATCGAGTGAATATTTGTCAATTATGGCTAGTTAAACGTGTTGTTATATATGTCTTAATTTAAAAATACAATTATGCATTTACTTGCCTTGCAAGCTCCCACAATTCCACAACCGTTTTGGTGTCCTACTGAACTAGCTGTACGTACAGCTATCTATGGTACAGTAGCTAACCTTTGCTAACGATAGCACTTGGAGCTTGCTAAGATAGTTAGCTAACGTTAGCTAGTTAGTAACTTAATGGAATGTAGGAATTAGATTGGTGGCTGGTAGCTTCAATAAATAAAATTTCTTAGCAACCGGCACCTAGCCTCCAATTTTACTTATGTAACCAGCTAATTAGCTTACACTGTAGGTACGCTACATGACAGTGCAAGTGTAGCTGGCTAACTTGAAAGGGATAACTGCACTAGAGAGATATCAAACCACATCACATCTCACAACATAGGTGAAGCAGGTTAAATATCGTTGGCCAGTTGTTATCAGTGCCAGCTGTTGAATTGTAACGCTACACCTGGAACTTAGCACTCTGCTATTAGCATGTTCATAGTAATACATGGTGTATGACACTCTTTCAGTAGCCTATCTGGCTAGTCAGATGAAAACTGACAAATTCATATATTTAGAGATCTATTTTATTATTATTTTAATCAGTCGTGTGTCTGCTTACGAGGAATGTCCTTGTCCTTATGTCCTAGCTAGGTCAGAGTAAGGGAGGATGTCGATGAATGACGAGGGCTATGTGGTGAGGATCAGGGGCTTGCCGTGGTCCTGCACCCAAGAAGAGGTGGCCAGCTTCTTTTCTGGTTAGTAGAAGAAATGCACGACACAATATCTACATTCTACCATTTTCAAGTGTGCTACTTACCATATACAAAACAAATGTGCTAACTGTGTTTATCTTTGTCTTTGGGTCCTCTGTCAGATTGTGACATTGTTGGGAAGGTGAATGGGGTGTGTTTTACCTTCTCCAAAGAAGGCAGGCCCAGTGGAGAGGCCTTTGTTGAACTGAAAACAGCAGAGGACTTCAAGAATGCCATTGCCAAGGACCGTAAATATATGGGACACCGCTACATAGAAGGTGCACTTGAATTGTCTTGAATTTCTGTCTTTGTATTTTTCCATGACTGAGTACTGTGCCCAGAAAGGTCATTATTTAATCATTTGACAAACATATTATGAAATATGATGTCCCTGAAGTTGTCCTCTCGCTCTCCCTGCTTCTACCTTGTCCCATTTATTGATCTTTATTGAATGTGTTCCTGTTTCGGCCCTACAGTGTTCAAGTCCAACCGCAGTGAGATGGACTGGGTGTTGAAGCGCAGTGGGCCTGCAGACTACGACAGCTGCAGCGGCTGCATGCTGCGGCTGCGAGGGCTGCCTTTTGGTTGCAGTAAGGAGGAGATAGTGCAATTCTTCTCAGGTAGATGCTACTCCATTAAACCTCAGTGTCCTGTCAGTTAGCAGAAAGGCAGATAGACAGAGAGGGGTTTCCCCCAGGGCAGACTCAGGGGTTAAGATTGGTTGCAACCACTGCAGGTGTATAGATCATTGATGATTATTGATTGATGTTGTAGAATTAGTTGTGACAAAGGATACATGCACATTGTAGGAAATGTTACAAATGTATACTTATACATTTTTGGCTTTGAAGAACATGTGGTGACTTAATCCTCCTGGAAATTGACCTGCTGACTAAATGCAATGAGCAAAATACATTTTTTTAAATCTCTGATTATATAACAGTTGGCCTTGTTAATTATTTGGTTATTATTTACGATTTCCTGTCCACAAGTGTAACAACCCATTTTAAGTCGCTCCATGTTCTGGTCCAATCCTGCTTTCAATGTCTGTGCGTGCCCTGAGTATAGCCTGTGTTTTTTAACTACGATGTCTCAGTGCTTACTGTACTTAGTATATACATATTATGGTATCGTAAGAGCTGTGTATGCCCGACTTGATAAGACCGACAGATATCACACTGACATAATCCTATGGAGGGGAGTTGGGGGGGGCAGGGGGGTCTCGGAGGAGGGTGAAGTTGCCCCAGGACTCTGCTCTAGGGTCAGATGGAGGTTATTGTCTTCCTAGTGGTCATGGTCAAGATGTGGACCAGTAATACTGGTGCTAGAACAGGGCCTGGGGACAACTTGAGCCCTCAGGGAGAGAGTTCTAGGGCGTTGTTGTTTTGTCCAGATGGGTTATGTGTCAGCTTTGTTAACTTTGCCCCCCTCTGTGGGGTTATCTGTCCTTGGGTTAAAGGGTTGAGAATCGTGCCAAATGGGATAACATTGCCGATGGACTACCAGGGGAGGAGCACAGGGGAAGCCTTCGTGCAGTTTGCCTCAAAGGAGATAGCAGAAAAGGCACTGGGGAAACACAAGGAAAGAATAGGGCACAGGTGGGGACTGCAGACTGGGATAACTGGGTACCTCTGGTTGGTAAGGGGGGTATGGGTATGGGGGATCATGCATCTTTCCTCTTTAGCTAAAGATGGTATGATCATGAATTAGATAAATACTGTATCGGGAAGACTGAGTGGGGCAGTTCCATAGCTATTGTTACAGTTACTTAATCTTTCTTATTCTGGACATCTAGCTGTCATTCATGTGTTTATGTGTCAATAGTACACTGGGGGGGGGGTGTTTATGTAGAGCTACTGTTGATAGTAGACCTCCACAGTCTATTGCCTCTTTGCCGAACCTTAACCACCCCTCTATACAGCATCATGCTGTGTGCCACCTCCACTCTATGTTGGAGCGCCACTACGCTCCTGTCCTAACCCCCCTCTCCCCCACCTCGCCTGTTGACCTCCACAGGTATATAGAGATCTTTAAAAGCAGCAGGAATGAGATCAGGGCTTACTATGAGCTGCCACGCAGGGGCGTCGGCCAGAGACCCGGCCCTTACGACAGGCCCATGATGACCCGGGGTGGGTTCTTTGGGCCAGGGCCCGGCCGGGGAGGGGCCCTGCTGGATCAGATGCGCAGCGGAGGAGGCTACAGTGGTGGTAAGCAGGTTCTGTTCGGGTCTTGTTCAATCTCACCTAGCTCTCTTATTTGTTCGTTTCTCCCTGTCTTATTGTCTCTCCTTCTCTCTCCCCTCAAGGTTATGGAGGTTTTGACAACTACAACGGGTTTAACAACTATTGCTTTGGCAACGGGATGTTTGATGAGCGGGTGAGAGGCGAGAGGGGGAGAGGTGAGTTTTGCTGCTGCTTGGCTCTCGTCTCTCTAGTGTCTATGGTGACCACCAGCTAATACCAGTTTGAGAAGTTTACAAATCATGAAGTAGGATTTTTCTGTGAACCTTTAATGTGTGTGTGTAGGTATGGGAGGCCATGGCCATGGCCATGGCTACGGTGCAGGAGATGCCAGCTCTGGGTTTCACAGTGGACATTTTGTGCACATGAGAGGTCTGCCCTTCCGTGCCACTGAAGGAGACATTGCCAATGTAAGAGGACCTCGGTCTGTCACCCCTCCCCTGAACCTAGGAATACTGCGTGTAGCTTGTTCAAAGATGTGTGTGTGTGTGTGTGTGTGTGTGTGTGTGTGTGTGTGCAGTTCTTCTCCCCTTTAAGTCCTCTGCGGGTGCACATCGACGTTGGTCCTAACGGGAAGTCAACCGGGGAGGCTGACGTCGAGTTCAGGTCCCACGAAGACGCCGTGTCAGCCATGACTAAAGACAAGAACCACATGCGTACGTACAGCCACTCTCCAACTAAGATGGGATAAGTCTGCTCGGTTTAGTAGGAAGATACAGCCTCCCGTCTTGTCCTAATGTTTATCTCTTTGTACAGAACACCGGTATATAGAACTCTTCCTCAACTCAACAGCAAGTGGGTCATCAGATATGGGTGAGTGTATTCTTTATAAGAGGTCTCCAGCAGTGTGAGAACAGCAGTCTGAGGCCCACCAGGAAGCTGCGGCCATTTCTGATTCTGACTGACTCTCTTTCAGGCCGTGGCGGTGGTGGTTTCTATGGTAACTCTGGCGGCGTAGGCTCAAGGGGAAGTGGACTTCGAGGGGTATTCTGAAGGGGAACTGTGTGTTCCAACCAAACATTGTTGGAGATTTGTTTTGTATTTGAATGTTTTCACTTGTTCATGAAAAGTACTAAGGTAGAACATTTTCCAGTCTCAAAGAGTGGAATAAAAATTAAAATATATATTTAAGCTGGTGCATAGGAGAAACAGCAGCTATTGTACATTTTGCCTAATAAATTTTATATTTAATTCTCAATTTCAGTCATGGCTACAAATCTTGACAGGTGTATTTCTATTAAATGAGTTTTTCTCCTGCCTAATATTTATTGCATGCCAAAGAGCAGCCTTCGCTCTCTCAGATTTGTTCTAGACAGAGCAAAGACTTTTAAGAAAATCATGATGAGTTGCTGCACATGAAATCAACATGTTATATGTTCTGGATCCATAAGATTCCCATTAAGGCCTATTTGAAAGCACTGTGATCTGATTGCCAATCAACACAAACGATTGCCAGGTGTGGTTCACAAATGAGTGAGTAATTATGACAAAGTGTGACTGTCCACAAACAACTTTTGTGGTTGTAAAGTTGGCTAAATGGTTAGAGAGTATGACTACAGATCAGGAGGTTGGGGGTTCATATCCCCCAAGGTGCTTTTAGAAGAAAGCTTTCAATTGAACATTGAACTTATGTCTTCAAGTGGAATTCATAAAGACATAATTAGATTCCGAGGGCGGGACATAATCGCAGCATTTATCCAATGACCGTATAGTTTCGAAGCACTGAAAAAAACGGTTCAAAGCAGCCCAATTCAAGTCCCTGGATGCTGGGCTTCAACTGTTAAATGCACTGTGACGCTATGGAAAAGTATGAGAAGGAAATAGAGTCAGTCGATCTGCTGCTATATGTATCTGATTATAAACGAACTTGTCTTCAAGATGAACGTGTTCTAACACATTTAAAATGTTAACACAATAGTAAATATTTGACCATAATGTTTTTTGAAATTTTAGGGGAAGCCAAGCTTCCCTTGCAGTCTTAAATAAATCGCCTACTGTCATGGATTTTATTGGGAAGGTGACCAAGTCTTACACATCTTGTGGAAAGTAGAACAAACTACCTCTCAAAAGTAATAACCTACAGGCATTGTCCTCCATTGATCCTGTGGTGAGAGGCCATTTAGTGCCCTTAGAGGTGGCCAGGATAAGAGGAAGAATGAGTAAAACCAGAAGAAGTACTAGATAGTTAAATAATAGTTGATGTCTCAGAATAAAAAATGAAATTGAATATTACAAATTAGTGTCGGTGTATTTTGATCTTCAGAATGTCATTTTACTCTATGTGCCTATATAGGTGAGCCACGGATGTCAGGGGGTTTGTGGCAATGTAAGTATATGGATATTTGCCGCGGGGCGAGGGCTTCAATTACCTCTCTTTTTTAACCATACATGTGTTTGCATCCCTGTTATTGGGGAAAAAAACATTGATTGTCACGTGTCAGTATGTATAATATAAACAGATTAAAAGGCAAGAAAGATAGCTAGTTTGTGCCACCTTTAAATCAATGCAATGTAAATAACATTTAGTGAAGACAATAGTTCAACTATTTAATATACAGTATGTCAATACTGTGCAAATGATATCAATACTCTGTCAATCATTTATATGAGTGAGGTGTATTACATCACAGTTTGTATTTCATGAAAACCCTTAATTCCACTTCTGGAATATTATAAATTGTAAACATGGTTTTGTTGATTGGAATACAAAACAAAATATACAGCTTGTGTATACTTAACGTAAGTGGTTACATACAAATCAAACATGTGCTGTACATAATTCTTGGCCAAGTCTTTAAAATGTAACTCAAGACAATATTCAAATAATAAGCATTAAAATAACATAAAGCATAAATACTCTGAAATTAATATATTTGTCCAATTGACAAGAAATTGGCATTATTCCACATATACTTGTTGCTATTTTAGCGTAAGAAGAGTTATAATCACTGCTCAACCACTGCATAACTCCATGAGTCAGTTTAGTATTTTTCAGTCAGTAATCCAAAGTCAGCAGAAAAGGTTGTGTGCTGTTGCTTGTACTTCCTGTCTAACATCTCAGAGCAGCAGTGGAAGGTTAGTGCTTTTGATAAACATACATGTGTCTATTGTACCATGCAGAGACAAACCTGTTCAAGCAACAACTAGAGTTTGGCTTGTTAAGAGGCACGTTTGTAGAAAGTCAGTTAGGACCAGTCGTCACCAGAAATCACAGGACATAAAACCTCAAGAGGACAGGGAAACTACAGGTGCGCTCCAGGTCGATTACTACATCCTCGACCAACATAAACAACATACAAATATGGGTCCTCATTCAACCAAACATTCCTCAATGAGTTGTATTGTAAACATGTTGTGAATACCATTATCAATGTTTGTTGAATTGTATTGCATTTTAAATGCAGCTATGTGGGCGAGCTACCTGGAACACAGCTACTGGCCCTGACAGTCACTGAACAACAGATTCCACATCACATCAGGGGAACCTATGGAACAGCAAGGTCAGAGGACGACTGGCGTTCGTAATCTAGAGTAGGAGACTGGAGAAGGTTAATCATTGAAACCTTAGTGTCCTTAAACATTTCTATTGAGGTTAGGTTAAAGGCCAGAGACAACATGTAGAATGTAAACGATCCATCCTTATAACAGTCCTGCTTGCTCCGTCTCGGGTAAGGTGGAGTTAAAGCTGTGAGGGTGTGTCCAGGACAGGGAGGGGGGGGTAGTGTCTCACGTGGCATTGGAGGAGCAGCGCTGCAGGAGGAGGGCGTGGCATGTGTCGCAGACTCGGACCGGTTTGGGAGAAGCAGGAAGAGGAAGCTCGTTGTCGGAGCAGGCGTTACAGAAAATCTCCCCGCAATTCCTGCAGTGGTGCTGCAGACGAACCAGATAGACGAGCACACGTACAATATCTGTGATTTATCAGTACAGCATCGCGAGCTGAGATTGTATGCTACTGTGATAACCTTTGTGTTCCCCTACCTTTCTTCTGGAGATGGAGAACTCCTTCTCACACAGCTTACAGTGTGTGGCTTCCTTGTCTTTCAGCCAAACCTGTCCCCCCTGAGACAAATACTCGTCACATAACTCACAAACACTTCCGCGCATTAACTACAGGCCCCTTGGCACTATTCCCGCTGTTCTGTTCTGTCATGTCATGTCAGGTGTTGAATATCATCTTCCATAACCAGCATACAATATATGTGGAGTCACTCACCTGAAGAGCTTTATTTGCTTCTTTGATGTCTTCAATTTTGAGCTTCGATCTATGATCATACAAACCACAACAGAGGAATTACTTCCTCCATCAAGTCAGCATCATATATATTATATCATACATGATATTAAAGTTGAGCTGGATTGGATCATTGAGATGTCAGTACTCGCTGAGTTTGCAGCCCAGCTCCTCCAGGGCCTGCTCTTGCTCCTCACAGATCCCCTTCAGCTGGTGGTTCTCATCCTGCAGACGGTGGAACTCCTGCAAAACCAAACATGCACTAGATGATACATCCCACATACTGGATGGATCCAAACACAATGCCCCCATCGACACATAATCTCTCTCTCTTTGTCTCTCTCTCTCTGTCTCTCTCTGTATATCTCTGTCAGTCTCTCACTCTCTGTCTCTCTCTGTCAGTCTCTCACTCTGTCTCTCACTCTGTCTCTCACTCCGTCTCTCACTCTGTCTCTCACTCTCCCACACACCTTTTTGAGTCCATTGATCTGCAAGGCCTCGGCACTAAGCTGGTTGACTGAGTCTCTTTCTCTTTCCAGATCGTTCTGTAACGTCTGGCGCCACTCCTTCTCAATCTTCAGGTCTGTCTCCAGCTGTTGCCTACGGGAACAGAAAACGACACCAACTTTAGGCCACTTCACAGGAGTGAATAAGAATTCAAGGTTACAGTAGTTATACACAATATATGTAGTTAACAAAGGTAAAAACAAGAACAACATAGCACATGCACACATAGCACACATGTTATTGGTAAAAATGTGTGTAGCTTTTATAAATTTTCATTGCATTTGACAACATTACTCACAGCTGCTTCTCTCTCTGGGCAATCTGTCTCTGCAGCATGTCCGCCTTGTTTGCGAAGTCCTGCTTGAATTTACGAGCTCCGTCCTCGGCCGTCCAGCGGTCGCGTTCCGCCTCCTGTAATCTGGTGTAATTAAACCAACCGGGTAAAACTCAGGCTCCAGGCCACATGGCCGGGGGGCAGGAAGGGGGAATGCTATGGCACAAACTGGCAACGAAAAAGGGGAGGGCCAAGCACCTCCAGGCAAACTGATAGAGGAAGAAGGGACGGCCAAAAAAAGAAAACAGGAAGTGTGTAGCATTTGTTTATGGAATGGATCTCTGATGTGTTAACTTCACTACCACCCTTTGACGAATGTGACAAATCCAATGATTCCACAATAGATTTGAGCCACAACCAACATTTCAAAACATCAAACTTTATTGTTTCAAGTGATAAAAGACAACTGTTATACTATGTTTTGTTGGCTATATTTGCTCTAACGAATATAACTGAGTGGATTATTATCATTATTACAGTAGCATAGTAACAGTAACCGTATAACAGAATTCACCACAAAACTCCCCAGTGAGCAAAGCCTTGAACTGATACAAAACCAAAGGACTACAGTACTTATCAAAGAGTCATCTCCACAGGGAGTAAACTATACTGCATGTAAACTAACCCCTGTTTAGAGAGGGAGCAGGAGAGGGAGCGAGTGAGAGAGAGAGAGGGAGAGAGTGAGAGAGCAAGAGAGAGAGAGAGACAGACGGAGAGAGAGAGAGAGAGAGAGAGCTAGAGAGAAGGTGTGCATTTAGTGTCAGTGTTCAGAACGAGATGTCCTTGACTAGCTTGTACTGATGCTCTGTGTCATTGCTGGCACATTTTAAGGACATGGCTAGCGTGCGCGTCTGGCTTAACAAGTCCTTATCACTGGTCACATGACAAAAGGTAGATCAGTGCAAGGACAGAACAGGGGACACAGACGAAGGAGGAGAAGAACAGGTGTGCAGTGATGTAGAAACGATGGATAAATGAATAGATGGAGGGCAAAATGTGGTGACGATGACGGGCAAAGAAGAAAACAAAGGGGAAACAAGGATGTCAATATCAGTGAATCTTCATGTCACCAAAAAGCCTGAAGAAACTGTTAAACAAAGCATTCCTTAAGTATCCCAAACTAGATGGCAGTCAACCAATGGGAGAAGGAGACAGAGAAAGAGAAAGGGAGGTGTCTGTTGATTGGGCCATGACAAAGCTATGGATGCATCACATCAACCAACCAGCCTAAAGCCAGCTGAAAGCCAATTAAAATGACCTGAAATGATGTCCAAAAGGTAAAACAAACACTCATAACAAATACTGACATGCAGAAAGAGACGGTGGTGTACATGCCAGCATGGATGAGTTTAATGGCCTACCAATCGCCAGTCAAAACACACCAAGAAGCTGTGTGAATCTGATGCATTAGGTCTGGCTACATCATGTTGACTAATCAGGCATCATCAGCGTTTGAGATGAATGATGTTAGGTCTTACCTCTGCTCCAGCTGTTTCATTGTCGCCGTGATCTGATTGGTCTTCTCCTCCAGACGGGTGATCATGTCGTTCTTCTGCTTCATCCCATCATCAGACGTCTGTCAAACGGCAACCAGAGAGACGTAAACACGACTGAGATCCCTTTGCATAACTTTACATTTTATTGCATAACATTTCCTGGCATCAAGCTACAGACACTGATGATAAGGGATCGGAAAACAATGCATCACATCAGATCTAATCTGTAAAACCAGTTACAGTAAATGAACCTGATCAGAAAACAGGTTTGACCAATGGCAAGCAAAAGTCACATTTTTGAGGAAGTATAGATCAGCATGTGCTGCGAATCCAGAAAGAGAGAGACTGGTGTGGTGGTGTGGGCCTTTACCTGCATCTTCTGGTACATTTCCACGTTAATGGTCTTGACCTCGTCTAGCTGATGCCGTAGACCAATCAGAGTGTCTTGTTTCTCGTGGATGTCCTTCTCCAGCAGCTTCATGGCCAGCTCCATCTCCTGCTTCATGCTCACCTGAACCACCAGTTCATTCTCTACATCCTGGCAGGACACAACACACTGGTAACTGACCATTCCTTATCTTACTAAGATAACCCCACTAAGTATATTATTAACTAAGTATATTACGGCTAACTAAATACCCAACTAATACTAAATAGTTCTACTTGGCCAGTACAAACCTGTGCCATCAGTTTATTTCCCCACATCCTGGAGAAAAACAAAACACAGTAGGAACAAACCATGCATCTCCCCTAAACTTTCCCCAGTTGTCAACTCTCTTCAGTCTAGCTAAAAAGGAACAGTTACAGACAGAAAGACAGGCCTTCGCCGACAGACACAGACAGACAGGCCTTCGCCGACAGACAGACACAGACAGACAGACAGACAGGCCTTCGCCGACAGACAGACAGACAGACAGACAGACAGACAGACAGACCTGCCGTAGCTGACACTCCTCCTTCAGCTGTCGCTGGGCCTCGTTATACATCTGGTCCAGCCCCTGGCGAGACTGCTTATACGTGTCTCTCTCTACATCCACATCCCCCTGCGTCACCTGGCCAATCACACAGCACCACACACAGCCGCAACACGTCACATTGGCTGAGCGAAGGCGTACGTGGGAACACAGCAGGTCTGATTTCACGAGGAAAGCAAAGTGTGAGCGTCAGGCTGAGTTCTGGGTGAAATCAGGTACAGTACCTCCAAGTGCTGTTGGGTCTTCATCAGGATGATAGTGTTCTCGTTTCTCAGCTGGTGGTTCTCCTCCTGCAGCTTGATGATGTTGTTCTTGGCTATGGCCAGCTGAAAATCAAACCAATCAGTCCACATATGTCAGAGACCAATCACAACAGGCCAAAGGTTACAGTGTTTGACTAATGTTATAGGTGTTACAAGGTAGACTGGTAATGAAGACGGATACACTGTCCTACCTCCTCTATGAGTTTAGAGTTGGATTTCTCAAGAGATTCCACCCTGCCCTGTAAACCGTGCACTGTGGAACTGAGAGAGAGAAACATACAGCTCTTTAGCTCCATTTCAAAGTCAACCACTCACACAAACCCTCACACACTGAGACACTTCTCGAGACTTACTTCATTTGTCTGTTTAATTCTTCGACGTAGTTCTTTTGGTCTAAAATGGCAGCTATTTGACTGTTTCTGTTGAGACAAGACGTAAAAGTATACATATATTTTTGCTTAGTTCTATTTGTCTTCATGGCGATAAAACAATCAGAGGACATGTAGAATCTCAGTAGAGGAGGATGTGGAAACATGGCCTCAACCGTACCTCTCTTCACTTCTATAGTCATCTATGTCATTCTTCAGGTACATGGAGAAGTCAATGACTCCCACCTGGAAGGTGAAGAACAGTCAACATCAGCTAGATGAATATAAGGACCAACTATTGACCTGTCTATTTAAAATATCAATTGTTGGCCTTTTTTGGGACAGAGTCCAGTTAAGAAGTAGACGAGATGTAGGGGAGAAAGAGAGGAAGACATCGAGCCAGAATCAGGCCTCAGCCCACATGGAACACGCTCAACCCAGTGAGCCATCACGATGCGATCAATGATAATCCATCCAGTATACCCAACATGAACCTGTAGTTGTGTATCACCGGCTGTAGTACTCTGCCTCTCCCTCCTCACCTGGGTGTCCAGATCCTCTCCCTTCACACACAGGTTGGCGTCGATCACATTGAGGCCCACCAGCAGGCCCACAATGACCGCTCCCTCCTCTTCCAGCATGACTGAAGAGCTCTCATAGAAGTCACTGAGGGACACACACATACACACACGTTTGCTTGTGTATCTGGGCTTGTGTGTATTTAGTCATTTGTATCCCTGTGTCTGTATGTAGTGTAGGTGCGTGTCTGTACAGTAGGTGTGCATTCAGTGTGTGTGTGAGTAGTGTGTACCTGAGCAGATCCTTCCTGGTGATGAGGAGACGGAGGTAGTCTGCCAGGCGCTTCTGCATCAGAGCCAGGCGCAGCCAAGCTCTCGCTCTTCCCAAAGGAGTCCTAGGGAGATAGAGACAGATGATGAGAGAGAGATAGAGAAATAGACAACACAGATAGAGGTGGGTAGGTCGATAGAGGAAACTCGATCAAAAGTGAGTACTACTGTTGCGACAGCCTCACTAAAACATGAACACTGTTTGTACATGTGGCACCAACAAGTTCTGCTGAGAGCAGCTTTCCATTTTAACTACCATGATGAGTCATCATATGGTCACAGTGCTCAGAGGAAACTGTCTGCAGTCTCGAAAGCTGTTCACCCGTTCTCCTTCAGTGGGGAAAGCTGAAGTGAAAGTCCATCTCCATCTGGCTTTCTCAGATTTCTTAAGAGTATCAGTTACCACAAGAGGACATCCACTTTTAAATATTTAGTCGCTACACAGGTGAAACAAGAACTTTGAACACTTTATGCACACATATACCGAGTCTTTACTAATCAGTCTCTACCTTGTGTCACATTTCAGTCATTTAGCAGATGCTTTTATACAAAGAGACGTTTAAAAACGTATTTAAATCTTAATCCAAGGGATTGGGATCCCTGTAGGAATCCTGGTACTTAAGTGATATGAAAATGTGTTCTGTTGTGGTGGTGGTGCTGTGGTCCGTACTTGAGTCCAGGCAGGTCTCGGACACTGGCTGAGATCTCTCCTGCCTCTGGACACAGCTTCTCCACCAGTTCCAATGGACCCCACAGGGACTTGTTAAATCCCAGGAATGACTTCTTTACTGCAGACAATCATGGAAACACAACCACACTCAGCAACATCTGTAACAATGCAATCACGCAATAGTTTTATGTGATTTATGTGATGATGGGATGAAAATGACGATGTTAAAGGTTGTGTTGGTCATGGTAATGCAGGTACCTTTGAGGCCGTGCTTCAGGCAGTGCTCCATGACAACGAAGAACTGTTGAAGCGGTGGGTAGTCAGAGTCCAGAGTGCGTCCAAAGCTCAGTGCTGACTCAATTAGGCCTTTGATGCTTAGCTTCGCCATGTTCAACAAGTTGGCTCTCTCCATTGCCATGGGGTCCCGCAGGGCTAGGGCAACACACACACACAAACGTACACACACACACAAACAGAGACATTATAAATGTTGTACACTGCTAGCATCTCAATAAAAAGTAATTGAGAACATGACAAACCAGCTCCTTTTTCTTGGTTTCCTGAACTGGTGAACACACCTGATGCCTGTTCTGTACACAGTGTACTACAGGGGTACATCCTGACCAATGAACAATAATTTCTTGTCAACTGAATGACAAACATTATTTGGTTGCTGTGGAAACCCCGTTCTGGGGTCTGTCACTGGTTAAACAAGCCTAGTTCACAGCTTTTCATTAGAATGTCTAACAGTAACCTAGGCCCTGCTTCTGTTAACGTCTCAGCTCCACTGTAGTTACTCATTCACAGCTGAAGTGTTTGGATTGGAGTAGGCTACACAACATCCATGCACTGACATAGTGTATGTAAACTCTAACAGCTACAGTGTGTTTGAGGTCACTCAAGTCATTATGGGCTTTTGTTCATGTTACCTCTAGGATTCACAACAACATTGTTAACAGAACCATTGTTAAGATAAATAGATAAGGCTTTACTAATGGAGGAATTGTTGTTTCTGACTCCCCACATGACAGGAGACTTTTCCTGTCCCACAGTCGGATTGTGTAGTTGCATTTCTGTAACATGGCGCATCTCTCTATTGCTCAAATCCTACTATGGCACCACAGTAACAGCAGCAAGCATCACATCATCACAGGGGGCCCGGGTGTGGTTCTAGACAGCTATTGGTTTGTAGATAAATCACATGTTAAGAATTTATGGTTCTTTACTAAATCTGACAACAGTCTTTGAATGCGACTTGATGACAAGCTTTAAGCTACCGTTCATTTGCACAAATAACGTGATTGACCAATATGATACAATAACACAGAAATTGAAAATGTTCAGATGCGGTTAGTTGTAAAGTGAGTTTCGGGGTCAATATTGCTAGCTCTAATTACCTTTGACACTCCACTCATCGGAGAGTGACGTTCTGTGTTCTGCTACCTTTGGCAAAACGTGAATGCTTCCTGAAAAGGTCTCCGATGCTTTCCTTGCGAGAGCGAATATGGGAGCCTGCCATCTCCCATCCCCTGCTCGCATGGTCGTGCTGCCACTGCTACTGCTGTTGCTAACGTTAGCTTTTTCAGAAGTCGATTTTTCTTCTTGTAGCCTCAGAATTCCGAATACCTGCGCTTTCTCCTTACTAATTTCTGCCTCTGCTAATGCAAGGTCGTGTTCTGCAGGTGTCGCCATCGTCGAAGTCAAAATGAAACGGTCACGGCCAGTTCACCTGACAACCATGGCACAAAAATGTCTGGAATAGCATTTACCAAACAATGACCGGTTCGCCAACCCACTTTGGGTTGCTAATCTGACCATCAAGTTGTGCATACATGTTGCATGCTAACACCTCGTTTGTAAATTAATAAATGAGAGTATCGGATTTGTTAAAGCGCTGAAGAGTTCTGTTTACATCGAGCACTGAGCTGAATCTCCGTTGCACCGGAGGGGTGGTGTCAAATGCTCAGAAGACACAAAAGCACTACGTAATGGTTTTGTACCAGAGATGTTCGTTTGCTACCATCTACTGTCAACTACTAGCATTACATCTGCACTGTATCTATATTCATGTAATTGTACCATGCTGTTGTTTGTTTGTCTGTGTTAAGTATTTCCACATGCACTAAAAATCACATGTAGTTATAAACAAAAACATGTAAAGCAGACTGTGATGACATATGAAGTAGTTGTTGTTATTGTCCTACCTTGGTTGTATGCCAGTCGCTCCATGCTCTCACTGTGTGTGATACCCCAGCGATGAAGACTTTGGGGAGAGTACATGATGAAGAGGGGACTAGAGTCTGTCCTTGGTCACACTGATATGGATGGGCTTCACCAGAGAAAGATCTGCCGACATAGCCAGGTATGAGAAATGACTTGTGCATTCACATGGCATTGTAGTTATTCTATTACACGTAATATTCTCTAACGTAAAGATATCTATTGGTCTGTGCTTTGAATAATCACAGGAAGGTATCGATCCTTCCGTTGAACAAGGATAACAACATCATAAACCTTCGGTAAAGGCAAGATTGACCATGAGGACTGTAAAGGACTTTGCTCTTAGTTCAGTGTCCTCTCCACAGCCACACTAAGGAGCTAACTCTAAACCATGTAGTATGCTGCAGTCCCTCCTGTTGGCAAGTAGTGAGCCAGGATCATATGACTCTGATTTCCTGCTGCACCCTCCAATGGGCCTTCTGTCTCCTTGTCTCTCAGATCTGTCTGCCTATGTTTTTAACAGTCTGTCTGCAACTACGATCGCTTTGTCTTTCCAACTGCATGTCACACTTGTCAGTTTGTTTGTCTTTCGTTCCCAAACACAATGGAGATGCATTGTCATGTTATGCCCACAGTCGCCCCAATTACAAGCCTCTTATCTTGTAGAACACACACACATGCACACATGAAGCTAGTTCTACTGACTTACCTCAGAGGGAGTGGCAGTAGTGTTATTGCTCTGGTTGACAAGGCTTGGTTCTACTTGGTTCTGTAGTTCCCAGTCCAGGTCTAGTCCAACAGTGCTGGTAGTTGATCTAGCTGCCTGGAGAAGGATCTGTTGATGCTCTGGGCCGTGCTTCTGGATGGGTCTCATCCCTCGGCAGACCCGGCCGGAGCAGAGAGCAGGGGGTGATGTCGCTCCAGGGAACGGATCAGACCACACGCCACACACACACACACACACCAACACGCACACACTCACATAGCTGAGCAATAGAGAGGGGGAGGGTCGACAAGGGTAGGGAGGAGCCTCCACTGGCACAGGAGGGAGTGGGGTGGACAGAGGAAGTCTGCAAACACTGGCCAATCCCCAAACGAGAAGATAAAGGGGATGGAGCAAGCTTGTACACACTGGCCAATCCCTGTTCCCATGCAGCAGATGGAATGTAAAGCCATTCAGGAAGAGGCTTTTTGTGACAGCGCAGCCTTTCACATGAATGAATTGCTTCTGAAATTCTGCCCGTCGTTTATTGCAACAGTGGATCTGGGAGTGATACTGATAATAACCTTTAACAATTTAAAGGCTGTATTTCAATCACTTTTTTTGCCTATAATGCTTCTTCCTAAACATTATTTTACAATTTAACATTTTATTCATTAATGCTTTTATCCAAAGTGAAAAATAGTGCTTCTAGAAAGCACAGCAGAAAATCAAAGTGCATAGTTCTAATAGTTTCAGTCAAGGAACGGTCTATCCAGGCACAGTGCAAAGTCACCACATCTCAGCTACCAGGCACAATAATAATATGTTAATTATACTGCAACCACAATATCTTTACTACCATATCACATAATATAGTGCAGCAAAAAGAAGGTCACATCTTAAGTGCAACATCAAAATAATGTGTGGGTTTAGTCTCTTACAAGACAGTGATACAACATGATCCAATCCACGAAGGTCTGATGTATCTGTTACACTAAGTAGGTCAGCAATATTCCCCTTCTCCTATGTATCATAATAATTAGATAACTTTCTGATTGGTCAATTTTCCTATTTAATGGTTTTGCTGTTTAACTACTGCCAATGGGTGGCAGTAGATACCAAACTAAGATTCATAGGTTAAAGGTCTGATTTTGGTCTGGAGAAAAATCCTCAAATTTGATTGGATTGACAAAGAGAAAATAGAAAATGCTGGATTTAAAATTGTATTCCCTTTGCAAAACATTCTTAAAGAAGTTTCCTGGAAATGTGTTGTATGCATCTAGGTTAAGTACCTTTAAGGTCAAATGTATTGAAGTCTAAATATGAACCACCAGTTTCTTCTAAATTAGTCTTGAAGGTAATGAGTTGGATGGAACTGATCTAGGATCCTCTCACTGTCGGAACAGATTAATCAAAAACCTTTGTCATAAAAGCCACCTGTCAAATGGTCAATGCAGCCTGTGGAGTGGATCTGTGTGAGTAAGAGAAGGGTTTGATGGCTATGATTGTGTGTGTGTGTATGTGTAGGTATGTGTGTGTGTGTGTGTGTGTGGTGGGATAGGTTTAGAACCAGTACGTGTTTATAGGACATTGTAAAGGTATGTGTGGGGTTTACGGGTATGTTTGGGTCTAAAATTCTCTCTCCAGAAGTGTGGTTGTCGGTCATATATGGTATTGTTTCTATAGTCATGCAGATATTTCCTGTGACCTTCGCCACGGTGAGGCCCAGGATGGGAGAACAGAGAGTCAAACCAAACACTAAGACCTGTCAGAAACTAAATCATCCTACATTTGTTATCCTTTTAAGTAGTGCTTGTAATGCAGACACATAGCAAAAGTATTACCGTATGTTACATACATAACTAGTATCTCTTGCTTAAGTAATTTAAATAATTTGATCGGAAATGAGTCAATTCGATAGTACAAAGAAGTTGTGTTTTGAATTAATGAAGGTATTGCTCATCATTATACAAAGTCAAAGCCTTTTGCCTTTAAAGTGACATATTTGTTTTAACATTCATAGGACAACGAATTTGTCCTTAAATAAATTACATGCAACAAAAATGAAACAATGCACACATTATGTATGTCCACTTACAGTAGATATGTGTGAGTGTGTTTGTAAACTGCAAAGGGAACAAAACAGCATCATCTAAATCTAAAAACACTCGCTCTCCTTACTGACACTGAATGAGGATAGATCAGACAGAGCTTTAATTGGTCTGTGGATAGATATGATTCGGCATCTGAATGAGTCCACATTTCTCTTGTCATTTCTACTAATGTGTTTTTTTGAGTTGTACGGCATTGTCAAAGATTTAATTCTCCTTTTTTGTCCCACTCTCAATGCACATATGCTCAGTAAACAGTAATGAAATGTTTATTGACTGAGCCACTCAGACACTTCCTGGAGAGAGATTAACATGACAGTTTGTCCTTCCTCAAACTATCAGGGGATAGAAGAGGGAGTTTTTTCTGATTACATTAGCAAGCTCCTTGTCCTTCTCTGACAACAAGAAATATGTCTGTTTGCTTGGCCCACTACGTAGCGACACTAAATCCCTGATAGTGGTACGAACCTAAAGGTGCAGTTGCCGTTTATAGCATCCACAAACCTTCCTTATTAATTCGATCATTTTTGATCCTGTTTTTATTGTATTTTCAAGCCTTTTCATTGCTTATCCTATCCTTGTATCATACAGTAATCCATCAACCAATCAATACTATACAGGTATTATCTGTGTTAATATATATTATTTGTCCAGTGTGGTCCTTTTATAATATTTTTTTTTATCTGCCTGTCCATCATTATTTGTAGTTGTGTCATATGAAACACAAAAGTATTTTGACCGCCACTCAACCTTGTCTACAGAATAAAACTACCAGATCTTATCAAATGTTCTACTGTTGGTGTTTTCAAGGGCATTTTGATTCCAAGTGTCTGTCTTGCCTGCTATCAAACAGCACATGCACTCCAGGATTCTAATCTGCTAGTTTAAACAGCATGGTTCCGTGACAGTCTGATCGCCAGACATGAGTAGTTTCTTCAGTCCCTGGCGTCCCTGCTGACATTGTACACATAGTGGGACTTAATCAAGATGTCTTCCCGGAGAGGGGGCAGGAGAACCAATCAGCATGTAGGTTAATGACATCCTGCAGTGAGGTGGAGCCCACAGGGCAGACTGCTCCAGGGGGCACTGTGTGCATGGCGATGTGAGAGAGGCTGCACTGGGTCAGAGGACCCACTGTAGCAGGGAGACCATCAAGTTTACTTCCTGTCCCCTGGTGAGAAAAGGGTTATTAAGGAGACTGACAGAGTGGGGGGCCCTACGTGAGGATAGGACCCTGCCGACACTGGGCTGTTGAAACCCTGCTAATGAGAATGTCGCGTCGTAGCACACGGGGACCCTCTAAAGACACACACACTCTTTTTCACCATCTTTCTCATTTTCTCCCCCATTATTCACACAGCCATAAACACAGGTACATGAAGGGAACAATAGAAGCTTTGATTTCTTACACGGTGGTCATTCAAAATAAAGTGTTTGCTCAATTACATTTCTGTATTTTTAGGTTATTTATTTTAATCTTTCTATAATCAATTTGGTGACATGTGCAATGAAAACACGGTAATCAAGTGTTTATGAAGCAGACAGGGCTGGAGGAGATATCTTGAGTATCTGGGATGTGAGGCAACTGGCTTCTGGTAAAGGCCCTTAACTTATGAAAAAGCCTGTCCAGAAAATCCTTCACCTCCTGTGTTATTTCCCTACTGAGTAGCACTTTGCTGAGGATTTGCATTTCAGACACATTTCAGTTTACATTTGCGTGTATCATGCTGTCCTTTACTGTGTTCAATCCACCCAGAATTCTTACACCATGTTTAAAAACGATTGTTGTACTTCACATTTTATGTGATGATAAACACTGTTATATGTTCATGATATGTCAATTCAGTCACCTCTGGAAATTAGACCAAATTTAGATTTTAATGTGAATGTGACCTTTCAATGCGAAAAATATTATTCCTTTAGACATCTCACAATATCAATATTGACTGAAAACATGACACATGGTAGATACATCATCATGTAATATGCTGCTGTAGAAGAACTAAGAAGAAGCCCAATGAGATTCAACACATTTCTTATTTGACAAATCTAAATAGATGGAAAACTGATGAATGGTAAATTAGTTCTAGGACAAATATTAGGACAAATATTGATAGGTGTTAGTTGAGTCAGTTCTGATGTGATACAGTAATGAGCTTTCTTGCGGGCTACTGACACCTGTGATTGGTTTTCTCTGATCATTTCTTTCTGCACACAGAAGACAGTAATCAGGCACAACAGTAATCAGATGAACAAAATTAGCTTCATCTAACACACCAGACACTTGCAGTGCAGCAATCGCCCGGAAACCATGTTAAATCATCCGGAACCTGCATACTGCATCCACATCAGTCTAAGAGTGAAAGATCATTGGTCAAGACTGACACTTCATAGATATGAGACCAACACCAATGACAAACCAATATCTCAGTTTCCAGTACGTTGTTTTGATAAGAATCTTGGTCCATTTGACAAAGGACGTCTCAGTTTGGTTTAGAGTCACTCACTACCATCTGTAATTTCAGAGCAACTGTGTTTATATCGATGTTATAAGACTGTTAATACAGATGCTGTGGCAGAAGTTAAACTAAATGCCTTTGAGCAAAATGTTTTATTGAATGCAAGCCTTAGGCCAATAGAGTGTGCCATTTGTCATTAATGTGTGGAAGAACCAATAGGCTGTTAGTGTCACTCAACACAGCTGGTCTACTCACTAATGGGTAACAGGAGGGTTTCTAGAAGCTTCAGTCTGTGGTTAAAACCATTACCTGTGTCACTTACTACAACCATGGTGTCCTTGACTTGTAGTGTCCTCTACAGCTGCACTGCAGTGACACAGGTGGGTATCGACTCCTACTCTGAAAGATATGTTTTAAATATGCAGACCATTTTTCCACTTGTCAGTTACTCTGCTTTTATCCTTTCCTAAACTGTACAGCTGTTACCCGATTTGGCCAGTTGTCCTGTATTTGTATAAGGAGGTATGGTGCACTCAGCTTTGAGTGCTTTGGATTGACATGATTCTTCACGCCTCATTTTGGTGTTTTCATCAGTAGCTCACATTAAGCTATCAGACGAGTGAAGGAGAATGGAGGGACAGAGTAGTGAAAGGCAAACGAGAGAGACCAAGGGAGCGGGAGCGAGAGAGAAAACATGTTGAGGAGTCCTTGGTGACCTAATGTTCAGGCTTTCACCATGTGAGACACTTTCAGTTCAACTATGACATTTATGTTCATTTCCCAACCCTGTTCTGTTGGTATAGAGTGAAAGAGCAACACGGAGAGTGATTGGGGGCTAGTAAACTTGTGCATGTGAGTTATACAGAAAATTAGGCCAGTGGAAAGTCACAACAAAAACGAAAAACAAATGTGCTTTGCCACAAACATGCCTGCTGGGGTCCCTGTGAGCTATAAAGTACACCATAGTTGTCAGGGAAGTTAAAGAGCCACTAAAGAAATATGAGGGCATCATGAGAATGAGGGCTCATGGAAAAGTGATGTTGCTGTCGGGAATGCCGATGACATAGACTGAGGGGTATCTGACCTAGGTCAGCATCCTACTCCAAATATTTTCACTATGGCACTAAGCAAGTTTTTCCAAAGGGTATAGTGCATACTCAGGATGTAATTAAGACTAAACTCAAGTGTACTTCACATATCTATTATATCATACACACATTTGCCCACGTCTGCAGAGATTCTTTCTTAATGGTAATGGTCTTGGAGGAAGAGCATGATGACATACAATGGCTATTTTAGAATTGGTGCATGGGGGAGTGAAATATTTACAGGGTCACAGCAAGACATCCATCTGCATCTACACAACAAGCAGCAGGCCATGAAGAAGAATGAGAAAAAACACTATACAGATGCTCCAAGGGTTGTAAACAGACTTTATTATTTACTCAAATCACTCCCCTTTGCTCCAGGTATGACAGAATGTGGGACATTTCCATGAAAAACAATCCAAGCCCATGGCATAATTTAACAGAATATTACTTGAAACTGTCTTTAAAAAACAGAGAGAACTTCACAAAGTCGCAATCAGTAATCCTTGTTTGTCTAGATGAGTCAAGATGTTATCTGTCAAATCAGTTGATAATCTTAGGGCTGCAGAGAGCAAGCCAATCAGTTTTCAGTCGGTATTCATCATGTCTGCTGGGTGAAGTAGGTCCTCTCAGTTTAGATGGCAAAGTCAAAGCTAGTTTGAGCAGAATGGCCAGGCTCATGTTGAACTGAAAAAACTGAAGACCCTCTTGATAACATCTTGACAACAGCGTGACCACATCCCTTAACACTACACAAACCCCCTGGATCAGAAAGACACACTTGAGTCAAAGTTAAAAGAAGACGAGCACCATGCTGAAGGAGGCATGTGAAAAAAATCGCTATTAATTCTGAAAATGGAAGATAAAATCTTTGGACAGATTTTGTATACTATTTTAAGACTAAAATGTGATGCATTCCTTTCCCCTCCTCAACTGTCGCGGTTCCAAAACGACACTTTGTAAATGATGATAAAATCAGCTAACTGACGTCAATGTTTTCAAATCGCAATCGTGTGTAGATTATCTGATGGAGGTACAGGTTGGTTTTGGTTGTTCTTTAAAGATATATATTTTTTAATGTAAATAAAGAAAAATGAAAAACAAAACATAAACTGAGCTATTTCAATTTGCAACATTTATAAATTCAGAAAAAGCATAAAATACCAACTGTATTTTGAAACAGCATGAACAATGCCTAATTACTGTTTCTTATTAAGCTTTCATTATACGAGAAGAGACAGTACTAGTAGTCACAGTAGACATAATACTGAATTAGAATAGGCACACTAGGAGAGTAGACATAGTACTGTACTAGAGTAGGAACAGTAGAAAGGTAGGCACAGCACAGTACTAGAATAGGCACAGTACTGTACTAGAGTAGGCACAGTAGAAAAGTAGGCACATTGCTAGAGCTGGCACAGCAGAACAACAGAAGGGTTTCAAGCCCCTCTGAGATAAAAGAAGATATTCAGTGCTTCAGTACCTTTCAAGGCACCTTTCAGAAGTAGTGGTTTATGGTAGGGTTGGAGACAACCAACATCTCTGGCTTTCGGGGTAAATATATTAAGACACCCACCTCTCAATATTATGTTTTTAGCAGCCAGGTTCCCAACCGACTCAGTCAATGTCTGGCATACAGTTGAAACACGTGGCTACCCTGCCATGCTGCTTGGTAGTGCGGGAATGGTCTTCTAGCAAGCCATCCTGGTAGTGTCCGTACTCGTTGATGGCGTCCTCCACTCGGGTGATGTAGAGCCAACTGACGATCACGCCGAAAAACTGCATACAAACCAAGACCGGAAGAGTCACACCGAATTAACACCAAACTGGCACATACACAAGCCCATGCACTGGGAATCGATTGGCTTAGGTCTGTTGTTGCATCATTTAACATCAGATTGGGTTTTGTCATTTTTGTCTGACCTCAACAGACGAGTTACAGTTGACTAAGATATAGAAAACGACCGCTGAAGAGAGTTGCTCATGGGAATGAGACAGATGTGCTCCTGAGTAGCAGTGCTTGCAGTTACCTGAGGCAGCAGAATTCCCAGCAGCAGCCCAGCCATGATTTTGTAGTTGTCTAGTAACCAGATGAAGAAAGCATCAGTGCAGCCTCTGATATGGATGATATCCTGCAGGTCCAGTCTCTGTGGGACGAGACACACACACACACACACACACACACAGACACACACACCGGCACGTCATTATTCTGATTATATGACGGACAGGAATGTAATGAGGTGACACATGATCCATTCATACTTTTAACGAGCCGGAATGATTCCACTGAGGTTAGATCAGGATCGGGAGAATCTTACCTCCTTATGCAAGACTTTGTATCCACACAATGTGTTCACCACTTCATTAGGCTGTAGTAGGGTAATGGGTAAAGAGAGAGGGGAAAAAAAAGAATAAAAGAGACAAGGAACATTATATTTGTAACATACAGTTATACAGTATATAACAGTACCATTTGCAGCTCATTATCTAGAAGTTTAACAGAATTCACTGCAGCCCCGGGGGATCCATGGACTCTGTCTCGGATGAGGACAGTGTGTCAGTGAGAGACTGCTTCCAGTTCAGTGTTGGTGAACTTTATTGAGCTCAGTTCCTAGCAGACTGTCAGTGGCTTGACAGAGGGTTCCGGGTTCATCATAGATCTGAGACTCCCTCCGGTGACCATTTCTTATTGATGAGATAATGTGGGCAGTGACTACTGAGGGAAAAACACATTACCAAAGCTGCAGTGTGGTAGCACGGATGGGCAGACATCCAATAAGTGACACCAGGTATATTCAAGCCTTCCCCAGTGCAACCAGAGTACGGCATAGGGGCAGTTGTGTGTGGGTGTGTGTGCGGGGGTGTATAAATGATCATTTGGAAGTGTGCGTGTTTGTGAATGCAACTTAAGCTATTTATTCCTGCAGGCCAAGTACCATCAGTGTCTTGCTTCAAATGGAAGGTTCACAATTAGTTGTAATAGTCTTTTCCTTTTCCCATCTTCTTTCAATCTGCAGCTTCATTACCAACACCAGAATATGCAGCCTGACAGAGAGGCTGGGAGAAGGAGGATAATTACTGTGCTTTCAAAATAACAAGAATGGGACAGCAGTGGTTGAGTGTGGCCACCTGTGCCATCAACAGACAGTAATAAGCATTCTAATAGTTCTCTCTGTGACAGAGATGTGCTGCAGAGAGCCAAGTCTGTCAAAATCATCTATTCTAGGGCCATAAACAACCTCCTGGTAAAGAACACCAAACACCTCTGATTCACGAGCATAACTGCGGGTCTTGACAGAATAATGACCCTCTTCTGGTATGAACCTGCACTGTAACTCCTGCAGCCATGACATGCTAAGTCTTCACAGCATGCGATGCCATGGTGCTGCCAGTGGAAGCTACTTTCATCTCTAAAGGGTTGGAGAGGACAGGGCTCTGCCAGGCTCCACTAACTGAGATCCTGCTCGGACTTCTAACAGGAGAGAAGGAAAGTCAAAATAGAGACACGCACACAAACAGAGAACACGAGTCACTTACAAACTATGACGTCATTGTCATTCATCTCTTATTATTTATAGTGTTGGTGTCACCGTTGAGCTCTCAGACAGAGGCAATTCAGACAAAGAAAGATGACTTCCAAAATCAAACCAAGACAAACTCCCGCTGCTTGCTGCTGCAGTGAGATTGACCAGACTATGGTCAGGTGCTTCTCTGTCTTCAGCTAGACTAGTGTAAAAAGGGAAAGATAAGCTGGAGCATGTGCAATATACTGATAGCCTCGTCCTTGTCTCCAGCTTAGCTGCTGGCGCTTGCATGTAGATACTTATTTAGAAAAAGTCACCGGGCACAGGGAACATTCATTTTGAACAGTATACAAAATAAATGAGACCAGACTTGGACCCCCCACCCCCCCTCCCCAACACTCTGCTTCGCTTTCGTCAAACTCCCAAAATACTCTCCTCTTGGTGTATTTTTATCTTATCCTCAGTTCATACCCACTGTGTTGGCGATGTGATTAAGCCAAGCTTGTTTTGTAAGATACAACCATCTTCTCCTTAAGGGAACTGGAACATGGAGCCTACAGCATGGTGCTGTAGGTAAGGGAGGGTGGTGTAGGGGGAACCCACCTTGGTGAGGCAGCAGGTGTGGGGAACACCGCAAGCCAGGGGGCCTGGAGCGCTGCAGTTATGATACATGTTCACCTCCCAGTCCTTGAACTCCATCCCTCCGCAGCACTTGAACTGGAAAACAACAACAAACCACAAACCACCACTGTCAAAAAGCAGGTCACACAAGCTCACAGTCGCAAGGGAGTCGAGATGCAGGTAACCAATCACTTCATCGCACCTACTCACATCTTATCTCATCTTTTTACAATAGCTATAATTTCATTGTTATGTGCCTGTTCAAGGAGCAATTTGAGCAATGAATAGAACCATTTACATAAAGTAGCAGAGTCGTTGATCAGATCTGCTGGGTATTCAGTCATTAGGGTGTGCATTCAAGGGAGTAAAAGTCATAAATAAACACCAGGCTTCTCATAGTTAACCAGACAGGGCGCATGGCACATAGCTGTCTGTATCTGGTGAAGTCTGGCTAATTACTGGTCAATAACAAGATTCCAGGAAAAGGATAAGTTGAACAGGGAGATGATGGGGTGAGATTGAGCAAGTAAAAGTGCAAGAGTGAGAAAGAGTGAGGGAGTGATGAGGGAAATAGTTAGTTTGGCACACACACTCACACACACCAATCTAATCAGAGCCTGTTAGGTTTGGAATGCTGCCACAGGACTACCAGGTGCATGCAGTCCCACCACGAGTCAGTACATCATTAGAAAGCTCAATACACAGGGACAATTTCAAACTAACAGAATATCTAACTTAACTTTAGGAATCACAGAGGACTGCACAGCATATTACACGAGTACCTTGGATTCCCTGACACCCACATTGCTAAACGAATTCAGTATACCTAGTTTTCTGACAGAAACACCTGACTGTCCATCACTAAAATGGCTCTGCCGTAATTACTATCATTACATACACAGAAGCATCAGCATTATGACTCAAACGTGCAGAGACATGTACCTAAATGGCAGGTCTGCTTTGAGTGTGGTTGACGTAGAAAACAGCCCTCCTCACAGTGAGAAATTCAACATAAATAGACATACTGTATGCAGGTGGGTATACAGCTAGTAGCCTTTAAGTTGTTTATCTTACATCTGGTGCCTAGTCTAAGAGGAGGTCTGTAACCTCTAAGTGAACATAAAAATAAATCACTTCAAAAGTTGTATTCTGTCCAGCCCGACTCACAGAACAGTCACTAAAAGCCTTAAAGCAAGCCAATCCCAAGCCTCTCTTCTTAACAGGCAGAAGTGCCTGTGTCATCCGGTTCCCCACTGACCCTTTCCACTCTACCAAGTATTGCCCCTTCACCCAACTGATCGTCTGGCTCTGCGACAATATGGATGGTGCCTTGGAGCAGACAGCTAATGCAGCAGAGATAAAAACAAATGACCACCATCGCTTGCACCCCCCCCCTCTGCCCACCTGGAAGACATGAAGACCACGGAAGACAAGGAGTCACCGAGAAGCACGTACAGTGTGAGGTATAGTTGATGACCTGCTGTGAATGTAAAAATAACTTGGTGAGAGATGGCGTACAGAGTATTACACTGAGGCACCTGGAGGTTTTAATGACGTCTCAGTGCTGCAGGGCTCTCAGCTGTGATGGAGAGACCCTCCATCTAACTGTATTGATCTGAAAGCATCTTTGCACCCGTAGGACCATCGGCTACAGACACACAATTGAAGTGTCAGGAAGGAGTTTTCAGATCACATCCAGAGTAAAAACGTTGGAGCGTTTTGCATGTCTGGGCGACTTGGGTTGTCCTGTTTTGTTAAGACTGTCTGTAAGACTTGTCTTTTTGGTTTGTAAAAATGGGTTGTACTGAAAAGTGCAAATCAAGATGTTTACCCAACATCTCTTCCCCAGGCTGGGTTGTCAAGTCACCCCAGTGTTGGATGTTGCTTCAGATACTGTATGTCTCACTGAGGGATGACAAGCACTGACTTTCAGTCATGACTGACAGTATGACAGAGTTGGCAGACACACAGGCTGACAGGGGGAGAAATACAGAATAATCTCAGAATGTTTGTCCATCTTCACACACACTGCTTTTTTTTTGCCAGGGGAGGATAATGTTATTGTTATTAATAAATGTACTTTGTATGAATAAATGTATAATGTCCACAGTGGTGGGTTAAAATGTAATTTGCATGAGCCACTTTTTGCTTAAGACAAATGTTGTATTGACAAATGGAGCTGAAAGGCCACATCTCCAAGTCAGATGCGCGTGCTGTGTGGAACTCCAAAGGTCACTGTTGCCTGGCCAGACTCTCCCAGCAACATCTGTCACTGGGCTAGACACTGAGCGGCAGACAACATTTATTTTAGCTCCTAAAGCCCAGACACAGATTAATCTTGGACGTCAGAAAACAACCTGATTCTACATTGACAAGGCATCTTAGTTCTGAAACTAAGCTCTCTGGGTGTCTAGAAAGCTGGTTATTCCCCACACAATATTTGTCACTTGGACTCTGTATTTCTGTTCATATGTCAAACACATGCACGCACACACACACAACACTTCAGTGATTAGCATAAGCTACAGAACGGTCTGAAACAGTTTTGGTTATCAGTACAATGTCCACCACCTAATTTGCATTGTTCAATCATCCAGTAAGGACATTAGCATTGATACCAGGCTGTTATTCACCAGTCTAAGAATGACTGATCCTCTATGGGTACCACAGATATTCAGAACTAATGTCAAAAAAGCTTTTCACAGAGGTACTATTCTCAGTTAAAGATTTTACCTTTTAGACCACGTTGAATATGACTTTGTCATTTAAGTCATTTAATTAATTAACAACTAAAAACAAAAGAACAGGGAACACATTTGAATTCCAGCGTGGACTTTAGAGGACACCCGTGAATCCTGCAGTTTCCCAAACCAAATGTGTAATTTACCTTCGTCTGTACAAAGTCCATGAGGTTTTTGAAGTCCAGATCATCGTAGTAATTGAACATGCCTTTGCGGATGTTCTTGTTTAACAGGTTCACAGTCTAAGGAGTAACAGCAGGTTGGAGGGAAACACGGTTACACTTCAGTCTAATGCAAACATATCCAAAAGCTCCATACGTTTCGGTTCACAATCATCAAGTTATAAACACAAAGGAATTACCGCTACTTGGCAGCGGCTCTATCTGATTTCCCAGCAGAATGTGAGGACTGAGAATAGCAGTTTTAATACAATTTACTAGTATCAATATTATTAATATCTCATTCATCCCCGATTCACCCTTATTATGCTGGTCTACTGTGATGATAATGTAACTTATACTCTTCACTAAACCTGTCAGCAGCTTCCATCATAGAAATCTATAGTTCCAGGAATAGTAAATGAATCCTTTTAGAGACCACAAATCTTACAGTAGCTATGAGTCTAATGAGCTCACTGGAGAAGCTGACATCATTATAAATTACACACACCACACAATATAGCTTTATTTTAGAGTAGTTTTCCCTATGTTGATATATGTGTTTTTCTTCTGTTTAAAGGAACAGGAATCTTTTCAACAGGCAACCAAAAATGCAGGATAATTCATTCATTCATCCTTCCATGCATGCAATCCTGGGGATAGATTCTGGATGATAAACAGGTACCTGATTTCGGAACACCAGTGCCAGAATTCCACCCAGCAGCTCCAGGATCAAACAAATGGTCAGCGTGTACATGAACTGCAAACCAACCAAACACAAAGGGTTACCAAGGTGACATTTATGAACAAGGTTGGCACATCACACTTACACATTCTAGGCAAACCAAAATCATTTGCATACAGGGTTATCAAATCATCAGCTGCACTTGCAAGTGCCAGCTCATTAGCAATGGAAACCAACACCTAAAATGTGATTCATATTCATAAAATGATTAATCCCTGGGACCGTACTGACATTTCTGGAATGAATAGAACTTCCTGTGATGACTTATCTTGCAGTTGCTGTCATCCTTACGAGGCTGACCTGGCCTGAGAGTAATCAGGGTTTAATTATCCGCCGGGCATTCATCAGAGGCGTTGCAGTAATTGCCTTTTAACTGCCCCGTACATGCACACACGCCTCTGAGCCAGCCCCCTGCTGGGCTCCTGAGCTGCCAGGTCACGTGACAGGGTTACTCACCACCTTGAGCAGCAGCAGGTTGTCTCTGAGGGCGGCCAGCATGCCGATGAAGGAGACCAGGGACATGACCACGCCCAGGAGGATGAGGATGATGGCTGGTGCCAGGAATACCCCATCCAGGGTTTTGTAGCGCTGACGCTCCACCTCTGCATAGATGCCGATGGCCAGGATAAAGGCTCCTATTAGCTGGAGAGTACAGGAGTTTGACTTAGAGATGACCAAGACAAATTACAATTTTGCATAGTTGTGTCTAGATGCAACACTTTTTTAATATGATTGCCAGTTTGTGAGCTCTGGGATATTAAAAGAGAGATGGAGGACACACAGGAAGTTACATCATTTAGCCAATGGCCTGGATGATTGCCTCTTTCCACTTGATACAGGAATCACAGCGTACAGTATAACTTTGCCCGTGGTACAGGATATCAACTTGGAACACTACTGAGACCATTACCACAGCAATTGCAGTAAATCTACGATACATTTAGCCACTAATTATATTCTGAATACCATGACGACTGCAGTTATTAAGAGAACAGTGTGTTACCTTGCTCCTACCTTTTAACCTCACACCCTCACATTCAAGCACACACAATGGGCTATTAGTGAAAGCTCTCCAACCAAAAGGGATTGCTCTTGCACAAAACACGTGTTGCTGTGGTCTTGATAAAAGAAATCAAGAAATCACATACTATGCCGTTTCCTGCCCCTATTTCAAAATCAGCTATTAAAATTGACTTCCTGTCAACACAAATGGTATGTTATCTGTTAATAACACTTTTAACATGCATCCATTGTGTCATGGGTATTGATATAACCATGGCAAAAGCTGTTCATACCACAAAGAATCCCATAACTCATTTGCATAAATGCTTGGGACTAATATAATTAATTGCCACTTGTCTTGCATATTGAACAGATAATCAATGCTAATCATTCAACCCCTTTGATGAGCCAAATAGAAGCACCACATTGATTTCCCATATCTGTATGCATTTAGAACAAAGTGATTACTTATATTATACTTAAGTATTGGTATGCAATTGTTTGACATATCTGTTACAAACCAAGGTTTCCTGTAGAATACGATGCCTAAGGCTGCGTGTCCACTACGGAGCGGGCTCGTCGGCTTCCAATTCATTTTCAATGAAACCGGGCGTTGGCGCTCACGTAGGGCATCGTGGGAGCGTCAACGCCCGGTTTCATTGAAAATGAATTGGAAGCCGACGCCGAAGCACCACCCGCTCCGCTGTAGTGGACACGCAGGGTAAAGCTTGGGCATTAATGTTAATTCACCACATGATCTACAATACATCCACAGACAAATACAACATTAAATTATTAAATTATTTAATATTTATAGTTTTTGCTATGGCTTATTCCATACAGTTGAATACATCCTTGCACCAGTGTAAAACCTGTCCTAAAAAGTGTCCTAAACTGTTGTTTGCTCTTCCACAGGTACACTCGTGCACTTTTAAGGTTCATGTTGTTCAATTGTTCAATTGTAACTTGTTTAACTCCATGCTCTTATGATTCTTCCCCTTGGCACTTATTGTTGTTTTTTTCACAATGTACGATTCATGTTTGACTACTTGCAATGTTGGGGATATCTCGTTGTTATGATCAGTGACCTATGCACTATTGTAAAGCTCTCTCTTGGAAGTCGCTTTGGATAAAAGCGTCTGCTAAATGAATAAATGTAAATGTAAATGTAAACTAGAGGTCTTCAACCCTGGTCCTCAGGGACCTCCTGTCCTGCACATTTTAGATGTTTCCCTGCTCCAACACACCTGATTCAAATGAATGGGTCATTATCTAGTTATGCAGAAGCCTGTTAATGACCATTCATTTGAATCAGGTGTGTTGGAGCAGGGAAACATCTAAAACGTGCAGGACAGGGTGTACTTGAGGACCAGGGTTGAAGAGCTCTGTCCTAAACTATGCATCATCCCTGCCCTGCAGGTCACAATACTGTGTAATGTTTCTATCAACAATACAGCTCAATAGAGGAGCAGCACATTCCTGGAAACCTCCAGGAAAACAATGGCCACCACAGCCCCAGGGTAAACGGTCCAGTTTTCTTATATGGCTTGTTTTGTAAGGCTAATCTCACTTACCGTGAGGTGAGGATGGGGATAATGGATTTGAAGAAGTTGTGTGTATGCAATGGGTTGTTGCTTTATATTGTCTAATCCACCTTTTTAACCAGGGCAATCACCCAATGTGGTAGTGCATTAAAAGACTCCTGTTTGACAGTGACAGAGCCTGTGCTTCTGGCCCAGACAGAGAGTTACCAGAAAGGCACTCAGGCTCCACAGCAGGAGAGTGGGAGGTGGGAGGTCATCTCTGCTCCTTTGTTTCCATTTCCCATGCCAGCTCTTCCTTACATGTGTGGGCCTGCTGACGAGGAAGTCCAAACTCCATACCACTACTCTATACCACTACATACTCTATACCACTACATACTCTATACCACTACTCCATACCACTACATACTCCATACTACTACATACCATACTCACCACACCTGAATGACTGTCCTCTAGAGCTCTAAACCAGTTTATGTTGCTAACTTGCTGTGGATGCCAGAGGCTACAGACTAAGCTAAAAAATGCTCTGTTACTACAAAAATGTTTGTATTCAAACTATAGTGCACACACTGATAGGACCAGTGTGCAGATAAGTGTTGCCGTGAGACTGAAAACAAAAAGACTAGTCACACACATTAACGACACGGGCACAAAAGCACGTGACCTCAGATAACAGTGTACAAAGTCAAACATAACTGAAAAAAGTTGCTTTGTTCGCCTCTTCGACAAGTTCCACTTTCGAAATGAGACTCAGCAAAAAAACAGCAACACAGAATGTGTTCGGAGGAACAACGACAAATTAGCAAAAGCAATTGTACAGGAATATGATGTGAAGTCTGACTTGACCACGTCTGTGTCACCAACTGAAGTCTAGAGTGGTTGGTTCCACCCTCCTGGATCTCTGCTTTCTCTTTATCCAGCACTTAAAGAGCACATAGTCCCATTATAACACCTACAATTCCCGGGACTATTAAGTATGTCTCCTTGACACAAAGGAGCTTCCATGTGCTCATGGTTTTCAAACATTCAAGCAATCTAATACAAACAGTACAGATGATTGAGGGCTACTACAAGATAGGCAGCTAGCTCTTTGCTGTGGCGGGGCATAACTCCATGTATTCAGGATCCACATTTAAGTGACTCCCACGTTTCTTTGCAGACAGGGGGTTTGATTCTGAATGACAGAATGCAAACTGAGAGAGGGTTTGGTTATTAAATTGAGAACATAAATGATGATTGGCCATTGAACAGGGTGCTACTGTTTGATCCTTTAAGAATCTTTTATACATCCATTCATCAAAAAAACTACTTAGTGGTGCTATGATCACATAAACATCACTTGAATGACTCAAACATTTTATATTGGTGTTATTTTGAAAAAAGCAGAACATCTGCTATATTGAACTGTTAAGAATGATATTTGCTTGTATTTCTTGAGAGTTTTTCATTTGCATTAAAAAGGAATTCCGTGTTAATAAAAACAGGCTGATTTGTCATTCATTGAGATGAATAACTTCAATTTTGGAGCCTTGGCTTAATGTAACCTAAAAAGGGTGTGGCTACAGGATATTCCAGTCAGATACACTGCCTATGGCATCACGTAACAAGGGCTGTTCACGGGCAATCTACAGGAACAAGTCGAGACACCTGTCGGTCAAACAGAGTTTGCCAAAAAGTACACATTGGTTATACATAAGACTATGTCGTTTAAGTATGCTTTTTTTGTTTCATAAACGCAGTGTGTGAGCGTGCGCGAACATAACTCCCGGCTGCTCTCAAGCCTCCCAGCGTTGTGAGCGTTGTCACCGTAGCCCATGTTACAAACCAGTATACAAAAAAACAGCAAAACACAGACTGGAAATAGGCTACTTACCCAAAAGACCATGGCATAGGCAATAAGCGTGAATTTCAGGAGTACATAAGAAAACTTCTCGCAATATCTGACATCACTAGACATGTTTGATAGAATATTCGCTACCCACACTCCAACACGAACTTCCTGTTTGTCATTCGTCACACCTGGAACGCACTGCGCGCTGTCCCACACGCAACGGCATTTGTTTTGACAGATGCATAAATTAGGATATTGGGACTAGAGTTCTACAAAAAGACATTAGGATTGGGATTGTTTTAGTTTTTTTGGTAGCCATGCCATGGGTCAATATTTCCATGGGTAGGACAGTGTAGTGGAATTTCATATGTACATGCTGTAGCCTAATAGTCTACCCGTTGTAAATAATTACCTAAAGACTATGGTAGGCTATAGGCTGATACATTTTCATATTTTCATGTTTCGACATGCGAAGTTCAACTTTAAGCTCCACCGTGTTTAAATTACTCCACAGTAGTGTAATGCAATAGACCCATTATGTATCAAACTCCTCTGAGGAAGTAAAGCGTGTAATGTAAAATGTTTTTACTGTAAGGAGATTCTCTTTCCCATACTATTACTGAACCTTAATATTGGTGGTTTTAAGGATGTTGCTTTGTGTAAGTAGTAGTCTACGTGGTTGCACAAGGCTTTTCAAAGCCTGAATCCGCCTGGAAGTAAGAACACTTACTGCACTCGGCTAATACATTCAATTTATAAGTGCAGGGCTTTAGTCATACACTTGGTAGTCCATGTGATGGTGACACATAAATACCGCCAAACACACATACGTCCCTAGTTTACGGACAAAGTTAGAGGCGCGCAGCTCTCTATTGTGCGAATGGAGCTGAGGTGGAAGCTCCGTTTTACGCACGCGCCACTGGAGTGCACTTACCGTTACCGTAAGCCGTTATGAACATTCCATAAGAGCTGGCGTCCAGGACCAAACGGATGGTGTATGTCGATGCATAGAAATGCTACTGAATTGTTTTCATTGGTGTATTTTATAAATATTTTTGGGGAGTGAAAAAGGACCATGGATACAACTTCGCAACCGCATCTTGCAACCACATTTTCTTTTGAGGATGATGGTAACGAGACGACCATCAATCTATTTGAACAACCAGACTGGCAAGTGGCTCTCTGGGCCATTGCATATTCTTTAATAGTCATTGTGTCCGTTACGGGAAATGTCACAGTTATTTGGATTATTTTGGCACACAAGAGAATGAGGACAGTAACCAACTATTTCATAGTAAATCTCGCTTTTTCGGATGTATCTATGGCTATATTCAACACCGTTTTCAACTTCGTTTATGCATTACACAACGACTGGTATTTTGGATTAGGGTATTGCAAGTTTCAGAACTTCTTTCCTATTACAGCAATGTTTTCGAGTATATATTCTATGGCAGCTATTGCCGTTGACAGGTAAGCGCATTTTGCCTGATATAAATGTATAATGATTATGCCCTATTTATGCATTAGGACAGTATTGAACTGAACATATTATTCTCTTAATTGACATGCCATGATGTCATTGTGTTGCAATGAGATAAAGCATAGGCCTACATTAATTGCATGTAAGTACTTTATTAATGGCAAACGTATTTACATTTAAAGGTCTGGCAAATCAATTTATATTGAAGTAATTGCTCAATGTTAGTTGAGGGAGCAATCAATATCGTGTCACCTGTTTTATTTATTGGCACAATCTCCGCACTCTGCAATATCTTGCGTCTGTATATGATGCCATAACTTTACGCATCATCACATTTTAGTCTCCCTGTTTCCCTGGTGGGAGCGCGTGGAAAAGGGCGAGCCATCAGTCTCTAACAATAAATGTTTTGTTAATCGATGATGAAGATACCTTGATTATGTTTAATAGCATCTGGCATCTCTCATTCAAAATCACAATAAAAACGATTACAAGAATCTACAATTAAGTTGTAATTTGGAAGCATTGACCTGCTCCCTGTGACATTGACTTAATGAAAGGGTTTAGTAACCAAACTGCTATATTATCATGATCTTGCTTGTACCCTCCAATGTCCTCTTGTGCTCACTCTTGGTCACCAGAGGACAATATCTCAGTAATCAGTCCACTCTAACTGAACAGCAGTCCTTCTCAGAATCCTGAACACAATGCTCGATACAAAAACTGTGCTTTCAATACATTTAAAGGATTGAGTCACAAACGCATACTGTATCATTTCCTATCAGTCTATTCCGCTCAAATGTATAATCTGGTACACTCAGTATACAGCTGTAAATGATTTACTCAATTAAAAGTTCATGGCAACCATCATGTATTGAGTGGGTTACTGGGTTTCCAGCACACACAGCTTTGACTGGTGTTTCCAGCACTTGTTTGGGTCTAGAGTACCTTATACGTGTCTTTTGTTGGAGAATGAGTAGCACCCTTCCATCTCTCTAACCCTCCATGACCCATTCAATCTGAACCTGACCCCTTTCTTTCATCCTGACCTCTTGCTGCTTCTCCACCCTGTAGATATATGGCCATTATCCATCCCCTGAAGCCTCGTCTCTCCTCCACTTCCACCAAAGTGGTGATTGGTCTGATCTGGGCTGTGGCATTCTCACTGGCGTTTCCCCAGTGCTTCTACTCCGTCACCAGGTTCTACTACCCCCGCACTGTCTGTATGGTGGATTGGCCTGATGACTACGGAGGCAAACACCACCTCACGTAAGATATACACACACATACACCACCATGGGCACTTAAACACAAACATGTGCAAACATAGTGTTTGAAATTGCCTGTAGTTCTCGGGGTGTCCCTAAAATGTCAAAATCCATGTAAGATTCTGAAGATTTGTTTTGCTATCATCCATATATATATTATTTTTGTAATGTTTGAAATTTAAACATTTTGAACTTAATTGTAATGCTAAATGATATACATTTTTTCATTATGAAAAATGTCACATTTGTGGGATCCCCCCAAACAAATAAAACCTATGCACACACACATAAACATGAACAAACAAATACTATAGTCAGGCCCACAAATGAACCCACCGACATAAAGACTTACAAACACATGTAAACAAACAGAATAAGTGATCCGCCTTGCCTGTGTGCTTCTATGTGCATCATGTGTCCCTGTCCATCTAGATACCAGATTGCTGTGATCATCCTGATCTACTTGCTCCCCCTGTTGGTGATGCTAGTGACCTACAGTCTAATAGGTCAGACACTGTGGGGAAGCAAGATCCCTGGAGAGGCATCTGACCACTACCAAAACCAGATACAGGCCAAACGCAAGGTACATAAACACACGTTCATTCAGTGGCTGCACAGCCATCCCATTATCAGGGACCATTACAGTATATTGACGTTGTGTTGTGTTGGTGATTTGTTTGTCTTCAGGTTGTAAAGATGATGATGGTGGTGGTGGTGACCTTTGCACTCTGCTGGCTGCCTTACCACCTCTACTTTATCCTGGCCATCTTCAACAAAGATATTTACAAGCAGCAGTATATCCAGCAGGTCTATCTGTCCATTTTCTGGCTGGCTATGAGCTCCACCATGTACAACCCCATAATTTACTGCTGCCTCAACCAGAGGTAGGTGGTCACAGACACATGCACGCAGAGCCAGGGCTGAAAGCATCGGCATACACATTCCCGAACACACAAGCATGTACTCCAACACTCAGAGTAAAAGAAAGACAGACATATGTACATTCAAGGCTCACCACTGGTGTGTTTTTCCAGGTTCCGTTCAGGGTTCCGCCATGCGTTCAGCTGGTGTCCTTTCATCACCTTGTCGGAAGAGGACAAGATGGAGCTGCAGCACACACACACCTTCAGGATGACCATGACACGCAGTTACCGCCCTGACACTCCCAGCGCTGTTGTCCCCCCCAGCACAGCAGGGCAAGAGGACAGCCAATACAAACTCATCAAGGCCTGAGGTTAGCAATCGGAACACATCAGGGCTTAACATTCGGAAAGTCCAAATGTTCTCAGTCATTAAAACCCTGACCACTAATTTGGTTGTCAAATTGTCCACACATGAATGCTCAAACACAGTCAAGCTGACAAGATATACCTCACAGAGAGCACTGAACAGTTGTTAATGGAAATCGATAGGAACTGGGGTATGTAAAACTGTCCCATGGCATGAGCACTTGAGCATTCGCCTTGCAGCTGCAGTAATGCTGTGGTGCTGTTGTGTGTCACTAGGCTTTGTAAAATATAATGTATAATGTATGTAACTAGCAGGGCGAACTGTGGTTCAGGTTCCATTAGATCACTGAGATATAGATGGAGTCTGAAAGCTGCTGCAAATTCTGAGCTGTTCCACACCACCACAATAATACAGTTAGCCTCCACTGTGAATTTAACAGCCTCCCGAATCTCCTAAGGGAAATTCTCCTGGTTTGTCTCCACTGATAACTACTCCGTCTAAAGCAACAGACATAGGAAAGAGATAACCCTGTTTGAGATGGGGAATTCATAGTTCTGTCAACTAGTGAGTCCCAGCAGCACCTACATGGTAATAGGGAACTATTGGATCTTACAGTAGTTGATGTAAGTATGTGTGTTTGTTTGTTGTGTAGGTGTATGTGTAGGTGTGTGGGGGTTGGGGGGGTTTTGGGAGGGGAGGGGGGGGGGTTGGTTGTTGGAAAGTAGTGTCTAAGAAAGCATTCCTATTGTGTGTAGTGTTTGAATGGAGATTATAGGAAAACACAGTTCAGGTCTACTTGACTAATACAGTGAATCAGCAGGAGTGTGCAGTGTTACGAACATATGTGCCATAGTAACAATACATGTGCTTTGAATATCTACACTGTTATTTCTGTATTGCTACAGACAGGGCATTGCTGTTGTGTAGGTTGTGTACATTAGATATTGCTGTCTTTTCTATATATAGGGCAGTTGTACAGTTAACATAACTTTGAAAGTCATTGAAATCAAGTGTTGTTTAATAATATGTTCATACAGAGTAAGATATATAGTGTTGTGAATTACTGTGAACCACGTATAAAAAAATGGTTATGTGTAAATTGTACTGTACTGGCAAACAACCTTGTCAAGAGTATATTGTGTGCACAACACTAAAAAATCATAATTACCACTTAAACAGATGTTAAGAGAAGAGGTGGAATTTAATATTACCAGGGTAAAAATGTATGTGCTCAATGATGAGTAGCAACAGCCATATATTACATTTCACATCCAAATAAAATGTATTAAATTCATTGGTATCATTTTTATGGTTCCTGGGCCACGTGTAGTGCACTTCAAAATACTTTAAAGTTGACATTCTATGACACCAAATAAGGCATGCATTCATCCTGTGACATCATCAACTACAACAGCAGGTTGTAGCTGCCAGTCCTGTAATGGTTATGGGCTCGGGAAAGCTAACGGACACTCGATGCGTGACACACGTATTTTTGGTTGATAAACACATTATTTTTATACAACTTTTTGTTTTTGCTAGATGCCACCGTAAAACAGTGAAGTAGTTTAATAATTTAATATTTGGAATACTCAAGGTGCACTTTAGGGGACAACTTGATTGGTTCCATGTTGCTGTAGCAAGTGCATCCTAACTAACTCCTACTTTAAAGATATAGACTTGCAGGAGTGGTTGAGCCAGTTCTGCAAGACTGCAGAAAGCCTATTTTTGACATTTAAAGGTGTTTTCATAACTACTCCAGGAGCGATTAAGTACATAAATTCAACATCATGAAAAAATATACATAGGGACCCCTTGTTGAGAATATATCTGACATTTCGGTGAGATTCAGTGACATATCCAACCTTATGAATATCCTCTCGCTGTCATGATGATAAAACATTGATGTGGTTAAGAAGATAAATAACATACTGTTTGTGTACGTATATACCCGGGCAGGGAATTAGAAACTTTAATCAACAATATTCCCTTTTTTGCTAATATACATACATAAAATAGCAGTTTTATGTCTTAAATTCGATTATAAACTAAAACACAGAACCCTCTGTGTCCCTTGTTACAATGCATATTATACCCACATACAAAACATACATACACACACATACACACACACACACAAATACTAACATACTAACATATGAACAAACACAGCAGAAGACAAGAGCAGCAGAAGAAGCCACAGAAGTTAAAGCTTGATAAGCACAAATACACACATCCACAGAGGCAAACACCCCCCAACCCCCCCCCTCCCCCAAGGTAATAAGCATGTTTTGATCCGAGGCGTCTGGGGGTGTGCTCACTGATGGTCAAGAGTCCGGCATGGGGTGAGAATGTGTGACGGGTTTGCACGTGTGCGTTCAATGCCTTCAGCTTCGCTGTTCCAGCTCCCTCATGCGACAGCCCACAGCAGTGATCAAGGCTGCTCCCTTCCCACTCCCATCCTCTGACAACAGGAAGTTCACGTTGCACTTAGGAGCCAGTTCCTGCACCGTCTTGTGCATGATCTTGGAGAAGCTGCAGGGGCACACGAGAAACACTCTCAACGACTCTCACTTCTCACATCCCTGACATGACTGACTGAGGAGCTCTCACTTCTGCCTTAATGGACCTCTACTCACTGTGGGTGGAGCTTGTAGAGTGTTCCGTCCACCCCCACGGTGATGTCCATGTTGGCCAGCCCGCGGTTCTCTCGGATCTTGTCGACGACGGCGGCCATTCCGGCTCCGCAGATTTGAGCTGCACGGTGAGACACGACGCCACAAACCTCCTTGACTATGATACTGTCATCACACGTGCTGTCCAGCCCCAGGTGCTGCAGGATGGACCTGACCTGCAGGAGCGCCAGGCGGTCACTAGGGGGAGACAGATAGCAGATGTTTAAATAAAACCAATGTGTATCTTAATCCAGAACTATGAGAAAGTAAATAAAAGCACATAATCACTCAATCAATCAATAAATATATATATGATACCTCTCTATCTGAGAAAGAAACTTGGTCTCAAAGATGCCCCTAGTCTTCAGGGTCTCTGATATCTGTCCCCTGAACAGGAAGCCCCGTTTGGTCAGGTCGATCAGGATGTTCCTGACGATCTCCCCCAGGTACATCCCACTGCACATCTTCTCATACCTGACCCGCAGAAAGAGCACATAGGGTTGTCATTCCACTTATTTCATTGATCATATTTAACAACCATCAGGTAGATGGGGTGTTAGGAGATGAAGGATAAGGATGTGATGTTGGCCCCTCTCACCTTTGTTTGCCGGGGTTGAGAGAGAGTTCGTCCACTGCCCTGTCATACTCCGTCCTCATGTCATCCAGACAGCCGTTGTCCCCGAATGCGCCCCACTCCATGTTGATGCACATCCTCCCCTCGTTGCCCTCCACCGTCTCGATGTTCTTCATCTCTTCCATGTAGCAGGCATTGCTGCCCGTCCCTGAAACACACACGCAACAGAGACGGTTTTGGTGACAACAGCGGTAGCCTTCAGCTTAGAGGATTGATGGAGGTCTTTTACTTTACTTCTACAAGTGTTTATCAAGTCTAATTGCCAGATCAGATAGCAGATATAGTCGACTACATTTGACATTTGATTCATTTAAAGCTTTCATCCAAATTGACATACAAATATGTGTGTAAAGTGTATATAGAAAACACGGTAAAGAATCAGGGATAAGAAGTTCAGTGTTTTATGAAGCGGCTTGTGTTTACCAAGATGTTGCTAGGATATTTACTGACCTGCAATCAGTCCGACCTCACAGGTGGGCTCCTCGTAAGCGCACGTCATCATGGTTCCCACTGTGTCATTCACTATGGCCACAACATCCAGGTCAAACTCCTAGAGAAAGACAAACACACATAGATGGATTCTTCTTTGTCCATGGCGAGTACCTAAGTGTGTTCTGACGGAGCCCCTCCTCTTACCTCTCTCCTCTTGATGCCCTCCCTTAGCAGACCCACCACATCCTCTCCTTCACAGTCTGTTGCCTTGAAACCCTTGGTCCATGTTAACAGGACGCCCTGTGCAAACAAATAAACCAGTTACTGTAGAGACACACACACAAATGCCACAAAACTTTATCCCGCACAAGTCACAGGAAATGAAAGGCTATCAGACAGGAAGTGATGGTTCTTACAGCGTCCAAACTGGTCTGCTGACAGGGGAAGGAGAAAGTGAAGCCCAGAGGAAGGCGAGTGTTCTTCATCCCCATGTAGTCCAGGAAGTCAGAAATACACTGAACTATGTGGTCAAATAGCTGAAAGGAAACAATTCACAGAGATTTAAACTAACGATAATGAGGTTGAAGTAACACATTCAATAGCTACTATAAGAATGACTTGGGTGCTTACAGACTTCATGCCGTGTCAGGAAGTTAAACATTTCAATATGGTTTTGTGTGTTCAGTGTTCAGTGACCTCTCACCTCTTCTCCAGTGCCCTGCATCACCTCCATGGGGATGGCATAGATCTTGTTGTGCATCTCCACTGTCCTCCTCTTTCCACTGCGGATCTTCACCAACAATACCCGGAAGTTGGTGCCACCCAGATCCAACGCCAGGAAGTCCCCATTCTCTATATGACACCATCAGAAACAGAATTAGGGGGGTTGCAATTGGTGAAGAATGCTGTCAATCCCTCTGAGGTTGTCTATATTAATCAATTAAAATAAATGGATGAGCGAAGGAGGTCCTGTGGTCCTGTCTCCTTAATAACTCTCTGACTTTAATTAGGGCAATGTGAGTTAAGCCTCTTGAATGCATAATGTCATGTGCCTCTATGGATAGAGGCCAGGATTACACCACCTCACTGCGGACAGCTAAGAAGCTTTCTCGCAAGAAACCAGGTAAGGACTTGCTCTGCTGGTGGGGGTGATCCTGGGCCTCATCTGTTTCTGGAGACTCAGGTGATACAGCCTCAGGTGATACAGCCTCATGTGATACAGCCTCATGTGATACAGCCTCAGGTAATACAGCCTCATGTGATACAGCCTCAGGTGATACAGCCTCAGGTAATACAGCCTCAGGTTATACAGCCTCAGGTGATACAGCCTCATGTGATACAGCCTCAGGTTATACAGCCTCAGGTTATACAGCCTCAGGTTATACAGCCTCAGGTTATACAGCCTCAGGTTATACAGCCTCATACAGCCAGGTGTTATGACCAGGCACAGCCCTGCACTACAGAGAGAGATCTCAGTTGCTATCAGACTACAGATCCGCCAAAACAAATAGGCCAGGTACTCAGTTCATATCTTGCCTGAAGTTGCCAAAGTGTATGACATGGCATTGGCTGACTGTGGGCTGAGTTTTGGACCACAGGTCTACTATTGGTCAGGTACTTAGGTTATTACCTGAGCCATCAGGTGTGCTGCGTACAAAACTGGGTAGCATCTTGACTGTGGCCTTGTCCTGCGTGTTCTTGCCCAGGCCGACCTCCATCTCCGTCCTCATCCTCTTCTTCACCTCCAGCAGCTGGTCTGTGGTCAGGTTGAACTCTGACAGCGTCTGGACTATCTGACGAGACTGGTCAGCTAATCGGTAGGCCACTGCTGTTACCATGGCAGCCCCTTTGCTACTGCCGCTTTCAGAGAGCAGGAAACGCACGTCGGTGTCTGGGATCAGTCGGCGGACCGATTTGTGGAGTCGGCGAGAGTACCTGAAGTGGAGGGGGATTGCGGGTGGGGGTTAGGTCTTAATCATCACAGCCTCTCAATAACTCACAAGACAGGTCTCATTTAAGTTCTATGTACTCCCACAGAGTTGTAAATACTCAAACTATTGATATTTTTGTGAAACTGGCTTTGACTTTGTGATTGATGTTCATACATAGACAAATTACTAAAAGCAAAACAACACTAATTAACTTTAGTCTGGTTCTGTATTGGAGATAAGAACCAAACAAGGATTCTCCAGAGAGCTCTGGGTACCACTCACTGTGGGTGCATCTTGTACAGGGATCCGTCAATGCCCACAGTTGTGCGAAGACGAGCCACACCCCTGGTTTCCTTCAGGCGGGTGAGGATGGCGCCCAGGGTGGCGGCGATCAGGCTGGCGGAGCGGAAGGAGACGATGGCACAGACGTGCTGAACGGCGATGCAGTCGTCGGCGGATGGCTCCACCCCTAGGCGTGTCAGGATCTCCTTGGCCTTCGTCAAGCCCTCCTTAGTCCTGCAGGGACAGAGACGCAGAGAAGCTACCGTTAGACCAAGGAAACAAGGATGCACACTCCCCTTATCCAATTGGCATAGATCCAATCCACACCAGCTACATATCTAAATCAGACCACTGCAAAGGATGAAGGTTGGAACGTACTTTTCGATCGCAGAGACGTGCTTGGTTTCAATCTTGTCCTTGGTGAGGAGCTCTGGGGTTATCCTCCCTTCAAACAGCAGTCCTTCCTTGGCCATCTTCACCAGGATCAGTCTCACCAGCTCCCCCAAGTACATCCCACTCACCATCTTCTCAAACCTCAACCACCACACACACACACAGGCACCATGTCACTCTTTCCCGTGGTGTTTAGGGATGCATGTTTCCGCGTACATGTCATGTCACACATTGTATTTACAGTAGCCTATATGCTGCGGAACATACAGTTGTTTTCCAGGGTTGAGGGAGCCCCTGTCGATCTCTCTGTCAAACTCTGTCCTTATGTCCTCCAACATCCCATCATCCCCGAAGGCACCCCACTCTGTGTTGATGCACATCCTGCCCTCATCCCCTTCCACCAGGTCAATGTGTCTCAGCTCCTCCATGTAGCATGCATTGGTGCCCGTACCTGGGCACACACAGACACACACACACACACACACACACACACACTTGAGTACTATGTTCAGTGTGCCTGCCCAGTTGTTTGCTAATTTGTGTCTTCTATTCTTGGACAGTCTGAGGTTAGGGTGTTTCGTACCGATGATCATCCCAACTTCACAACGCTGGTCGTCAAAGCCACACGTCATCATGGTTCCCACCGTGTCGTTCACCACGGCCATGATGTCTGCATCATAGTCCTAGAACACACACTGGTGGTCACACACTGGTGGTCACACCAAAGCTAGGCTATACACGTTCACCATTGCAAATCCAAGACGAAACAAGCTCAACGAGCACCGTCATGCCTCAACAAGGAGGTCATTAAATCATTTTAGTTAATAATTTTTTATAATTTTTTCAATGACAGTCGTTGTCATGGAGAGCAGACAGAGATGAACCCTACCCCTCGTTTTTTGATGGCTTTATTCAGCAGCTTGACTACATCCATCCCCTCCACACCACTGGCTTTGAAACGCTTGGTCCAGGACAACAGATATCCCTTTAGACAGACAGACAAACAGACAGACAGACAGACAGACAGACAGACAGACAGACATGAGTCAATGGAAAGAGGTTGCCAATGCAGTTACACATGTACAGTGAGAATAATCCACAAGTGGGTGAGTTGTTCTACCTCATTCAGTTTGGTCTGTTGACATGGGAACGAGAAGGTGAAGCCAACAGGAAGCTTCTTGTCTTTGATCTTCTGTTTCTCCATGAAATCTCCAAGACACTCTGCTACGTGGTCAAACAGCTTTTGAGTGAAAGAACACATTCCCAACAACCCGTTAGTCTTGTGACATTGTAAACTCTGACTCATTAAATACAAAGACGACTGCTGTTTGACCAGTGTTTGAGTGTGTGAGTCTGAGTCTGTGTGTGTTTGTGTGTGTGTTTGAGTGCCTGTGTGTACCAGCGTGCCGCTGCCATGCATGATGTCTTCAGGCGTGTCGTAGATCTGGCTCTCCATCTGCACCGGATGCTTCTTCTCATCGGACACCTTCACCCTCAGGATGCGGAAATTGGACCCCCCCAGATCCAGAGCAATGAAGTCTCCCGTCTCTGTCACACACACACACAGCGCTTACAATTAGTGAACAGTGTAATTATACTGTGAGGCTCAGGCGACACAAATAGGGGCGGAGTCATAAGAGAGACTTTTGCCCATAGAGGTGGAATGGTATGGTGTCTGTCTGGTCAGACCACCCCGACTATGCTAGCAGGTATATCATTCTGAAAGTAAATGGGTGTTCAATATTGACCTAGTACAAGGACAACATTAGAGCGTTGGCGCTGCAAACAAACCTAATGAACTCTGCATAGTCCTATTCACAGTCATGTTTGAATTAGGTTCCCTTTGTTCTGTCAGCCAGGTGTAGTATGTCAGGTGTCAGTTGGAAAACCCTTCTGGCAGCTTCAGTGTAAAAACATTAACTTTTCTGTGAATACTTTTTTATTTCTCGAGATCGAGGATGCAATTAAAGCCATAATTTAAGTGTGGAACTAGTTATCTTGTTAGACTGAGGAGGTCAATAATATTTAAGTCAACGCCTTCTACCAAATAAATCAAATTTATATTTATCTCTCTGTCTTACACATACACTGTCTCGCTCTCTCTCTCTCTCTCTCTCTAGTAATTCCTTAATAGGCCTGATAATGGATTGTCTTTGGTCCAAAGGAGATAAGAAGTGTCCATTATCAGGTATAGATTAATCCCCACGGTCCTATGAGCTCCTGTGTGCCTTGGCAGCAGTCTGAAAAGTGTCATTACTACGCTGGCTCTATCCTCGCTTCTGGGATGTAACTGTATATTAGGTCATTCGGTCTCTCTGAGGGTTATTTAGGGACAGCTATAAACTCAGCTGGGAAACACATAAACCCAGCCAACAGTGACTGGTACTGATTTATCTTTGTGGGTGTGAACAGGTATTGTATTTGTGTGTGTGTGCGTGGAGGGGTAGGAGGGGGGTGGCTTACAGGATTACAAGAGCACTGGCATTGATGCAGGTCTCTTACTGAAGTTCGAAAGACAGAATACAGACTTGTGAAACACTGAAGAAGGCAGAGTAGCCAACATAGTGTGCGTAAGGAGCCAACTGGAAAAACTCCATTCACAGAATACAGTAAGTGTGTTCACAGACAGAGCTCAGTTTTGCATTTTCACATTTCATAAATCCACTGTACTGTTGATTGGCTGCTCAGCCAGGTGTGTTAGGGCAGAACCACAGCAGGCTTACATTCCAGAACAGGAAACACCTCCTTCAAGAGAACATGTTAACACAAGCAAAGACAGCGAAGGCCAGAGCAAAGGCTCTGTGAATCCTCATCAGAAATGAACAGATATTTTCGAGAGTGTCTTTCTTCCTCATAGGTGGTGACAGGTCAACTCTTCTGCCGCAGTCACCATTAGAAAGGGAACACAATCTGAAGAGCAGGAGTCTCAGATTACTGTTGATAATTTGATTGCTGCTGACGTACACACATGCTGACATAACAAAGTACTGAATGCTGTAACTTGATAGAGAGACCGTTGCTATGGTAACAGTGCTCGGCCCCGATCTGGATATCGAAATTTGTCACGTCATGAGAACGAGGCAGAGACCATCAGCTGGTGGACCACGGGGGTCCGGGTTCTGACCTGAGCCGTCGGGTATGGACCTGACGAAGGTGGGCAGCATCTTGACGGTGGCTGTGGGGTTGGTGTCACCTCCCAGTCCGTTCTGCAGCTGCCTCTTGAACCGGGCCATGATGTCCAGGAGGGTCTCATCTGAGAACCGCATGGAGTACAGATACTTGTCGATCTGAAACACACACACATGCACCTCAGCATCAACAATAGCGTGACATGCACACACACACACATACTTATTCATTAAATTATTCAAGATCTTGGTCATAGCCGGACCATCAGGGTTCACGGGCTCTGTGACCCTCCAGACTGAACACTGAGACTGCCCTCTAACACTGAGACTGCCCTCTAACACTGAGACTGCCCTCTAACACTGAGACTGCCCTCTAAAAGACATTTGAAATTTGAAAAAGAGCCAAGAGTACTCTGAGGATGTCCTGTACCGTCCGCAACTTTAACACACATTACACATTATGCAGGAATCCATTGTTACTCAACATCAATTTGCTGTTACTCATTCTAGCAACATTTACCACAGAGGCATTTAGGCACTTCCTCCTCCATTGGTTACACATCGACCTGACATCCTCTTTAAGTCATATTACACACCACTGGATTCATTTCCTCCAAGCACTTGTGTTGTAGATACCATGCTTATGCAAGTCCATGTCTAAGTTACTACACTAAAAGCAATAAAGACAGGCTTAAAGAGTTATTACAGGGATATTGCCCTTCTGTCTTTGTATTAGATGTGTGTACACACAGTAGCAGCAGCTACAGAGCTGGGTGCGTCTCTGTCTCTAGCCTTTACGAGAAGTGAGGTGAAACATTCATAACGTAATGACTGTTGAATAGAAATAGACACATAGAGCTGACTAGTGGCCTTATGTTTCCCCTGTGAGACCCTCACATATCTTCTACAGTATATGTTTCATAAGGTTCTGTAACATGGTCGCTGGAGTGGAAAGAATCACCAATTGATGTGATGGCGACAAACGGTATAACAGAACTATCATGGAGCGGCTAAGCTAAACCTCCCTGCTAGTTCATGTCTGTAACACTTCCTGTTTGACTGCACGAGTGTGGCCTATCAGCACGTCCTCAATGCTCAATGTCCCTGACTCACGTGTCATTCTAATTAGTGCAAATGGATGAATGCAGGCAGGTGGGCAGGCCGCCGTGCAAACACACACACACACACACATTCCTTTTCTCTGTACACATCTCTGTACATTCTTCTTTTCTGTGTGGGCCACTGAGACTGCATCAAACTCCCATGAGGAACAGGGTATTGTGTAAAACTAGTTTCAGAAATCTTTTCAAGGTTACCTCAAATGTCACAAGCTGGTATCGAGTACTAAGCTTTTGTTGGTGAACAAACACACTCCAACCGTGACAGGATTTGTGACTAGGATACATTACAAAGCCCAGCCGGACGTGATAATTTGACTTTGAGGATTCCTAGTCTCGAAAGCGTAACTCCTATTTGTGATAGGACCGACCATCACACACAGTCAGTCAGCCGTCTACATCCATTTTATTTGGCCTGGGTTAGCAATTTCAAAATCTTCCTATACTCTTCATTCTTGATAATCTACAATTGTGTTATAGTACACAGGGGAATGTTGTCAGTAAGTACTGTCCTTGTACATTTTTCCGAGCATACCGAAGGACCTCTGACTGTCAAAGCAAGCCAGAAGAGAGGCTCTGCTCTGGGCTAGTTTCAACCTCATCTCTGTTTGCATTCCTTCTCCTCTCAACAATGACAGACTAATATTAAAACAGCAACACAGTCCCTGGAAGCATGCAGGGGGAGAGCGGGTGAGGTACAATGTCATTTAAAGGCTGAAACCTGACTCGCTCAACACATGCTGCAGGCTATGTGTGGTGGGGGGGGTATATTCTCTGGGCCTTTCTTTGTGTTATGAACACACAACCTGGTTCCACTGAGCCATGGAGATTAAAACCCGACCTCGTCCCAGTGTTGATGTTCCCGGGCTGTGCTCCCTGTCACTATCACAGTTTCACACACACATCCTGCTCTCAAGGACACTGCAGTGGAGGCAGGACAGACTGGGTAGACAGGCCACAGGCTGGGCAAGAGGACTTGAGCTGCCCCACAAAGCTGCTGGTACATCATTTGGTCCTAACATATCCATGTAGTATAATGTCTATACTTTTAGCTAAGCCTTAACCCGTTATCTGTGGTCACATGGCCATGATCACAAGGCTTCAAGGCTCAAAGCCGGACTATTTCTGGGAGCGAGGATGGTAAATAGGCATGAAGGCAGTTAGGCAGGCATATAGCTAGGAAGGAAGGTTCTGTGTTAGTTCCCTGGCTCTGAGAGGTTGTCACTCTGGCAGCTCTCGCTCTACAACTACTCACCCTTTTGACCTGATCATCCTTCAGCTCAGTAAAATAGTAGGCCAGCAGCTGAGCAGCTATCATCCTGTCCCACCCAGGTGCCACACAAAAGTGAAGAACAAGAAAAAGAAAGGAAAAAAAAAGATATACTGATGTGTCTGGTTCTCTCTGTCTTCGATGATGTATGACAAAGCTTCTGGGTTTAATCCAAACAAGGCCTAGAGAGATGTTGGGAACTCCACGCTTCCGTAGTCTCTGTGTATGTGTGTGTGTGAGGCCAGGAAGTAGGAGAGGCAGTAAGTTGAGTCACAGAGTGGTAGAGTGAGAGAGCGAGAGACAGAGAGAGTGAGAGAGTGAGATAGAGAGAGAGGGATAGAGAGAGAGGCAGCAGTAAGAGCGGGGTGGGGTGGAGAAAGGGGGGGGTGGTTACTGGATGGAGAAGCTAAGCCCTGCCCTCTTTCCCGGCTCTGATTGGACAGGTTGTCAGTGGCTGGGCTGAGCCCTGCTATGATAGGCTAGTATCTTAGAGCTGTGGCCTCCCAGGAGAGCTACCCCACTGAGCTCAGGAAGAGGAGGAAGGGAGACTGGGAGGGAGGAAGTGGTTAAGGAGAGTTCAGGGTGAAGGAGGAGTAGTTTACACAGTCCTATGTGGTGCCTTATTTTACAATGGTTGTCGACAGGGAAGCACACAGTTTCATCATGTCCCCTGTGAGCAGTGATGACTCTCAGGGTTCTTGGGAAGAGGGCGTGTCAGAGAGTGGAAGAGACGCTGAGAGGTCAGATTAAAAACTGCTGCTCATGCTCACTGGGGCTGGTATGACCTTATGTCACCTCTGTAACACTCTCTCTCTCTCTCTTCTCTCTCTCTCCCTCTCTGTCTCTCTCTCTGTCTCTCCCTCTCTCTCCTCTCTCCTCTCTTTCTCTCTCACTCTCACACTCACCCATCTCTCCCCCCTTCTCAGCTTTCTCTCCCAGGGTCACCGCAAATTTTGCTGAGTAATGGTAGCACAGCAACACCCTCACGTGCCTGAATTAAGCTGTCTGCATGCGTGAAAGTGGCTCTGGTGTACAGCAGTAAGACAGTCTGTGTGAGAGGGAGGGTGATAGACGTTACCTCAGTTGGCCAGAACACATCAGCTGTCTTTCATCACCCATGAATAGAACATTCACCAGAGTCCTCTCCCCATTCCACACAGCCCAAGGAGGCTTCAGTGCATACTTGTGGTATTGGCTGTAGGTTGGTTTATACAACCATTAATATAATTAAAAACAGTTAACACATTTATAAAAGGATAGGTCCTGCCAGTGTTCAGATGTTCAGATGCAGAAACATACTAAACACTAAATAGAAGCTTTGTTGGGACTGTGATAGTCAAGAGTAGCCAAGATGCGGAGGAAGAATGCACAGCATTCAGGTCAGTCAACATATTAAATACTTAATCCATCACACTGTTTTAGATTCAAAGTGAAAGTATGTCATCACCAGCGTGAGTGTGGATATAGTCCATTATAATGACCAGCTGTTCCTCATCAATGCTGCATCCCCGGCAATAACATTTGCATCGCGATGACGTCCTGTATGTTGTAGTTACAGTCACCATGGAGACCATATGCATTATGTTGAGACAATGGATAGTAGGAGGATCTTTATCTAAGATATTTAGGGATAACCAGTGGCTTAGATGTTGTAGCCAGGTGTCGTTGAGTGTATTTAACTATTTGTTATTCTGGATACTGTGGAAGCGGCAAAACTGGAGAAGGTATTAATATAATGGTAAATGTATAATGATTGTCATGAATGTGAATTAGGCTGATCTGAACGTGATCCTTGAGAGAAGTTAGAGCAGAACACACAGCTACATTTAATCAGTTGGGAGAAACATACATTGTTTGTGCCAGGCCAAGGCCATGGCATAACTTGATCGAAAGAAATCAGACACCATAGGCTCTAGCATATGACCAAATTAGGACATTAGAAGACACAGCCCACTTATGAAATGTCACCTAGGCCCACTTGGCATTATATATTGACAGGAATCAAAGAGGAAATCTGACTCGTTGGAACTCGTTGATCTTGCAACACATTTAAGTATAGAAAAGGGGCAGACTTTTAATGAGTATAAAGTCAGCCGGTCTTGAGACATGCTCTGGGTTTCTCAGCACGAGAATGTCCAGTGACTGTGTGTATAACCTCTATGAGACAAATAAAACTGCTTGGATTTTGATCCAGCCACGACTCAGTGTCCTCAATGTAGATACCAGAAACGATCTACGACAATACCTTATCAGAAATTAAGTGTTTCTCACGAGTATTTTCTACTCTACTTTCGGCAAGAACAAATAGTACAGTTCTATGTCACATTACACTTATATTAGTGCTGAATAAAACACATCATTGCACAATGCTACAAAATACTTAAACAATAATCAATCAAATGAAGCAGCTAGCACTACTTCCGATGAATTCAATGTAACTAAACAAAACACTTATAAACGCAGTCTCCATACAGATACAGTGGTACAGTACGTACAGTATCTTGTGGTACTGTGTCCTCCTCTCCCTCCATAGCTGGGCAGGCAGCCTCCTCCTCCTCCTGAATATGAGGTAATCCCACAGCCAGTGGCACACACTCACTCACTTCTCCAGTTTAGGATTGATCAAGGTTTAAGAAACGGTTCTTACGTAAGCGGACTGTGACTCGTGCTGACCACAGCATCGGACCAGTGTCGGTCCCTTTCTGCAGGCCCGTCAGAAGCAGTTATGCTCATGCCATTGTGATATCTCTGACTCAAAGCTCGTATTGTTGCCACATAACAAACAAGGAGCTTGAATTCCAAATGAATGGGAGAGATTGGCATTTTAGTTGTACACCTTGGAAAAGTACTGACTCGTTCGAAGAAATAGATGAGTAAAGAAAACATTTCAAAACCCCACAAGTTGGTTAGAATGTTGTATATTTGTGTGTGTGTGTGTCTATGTACAGACAGGTCAACCCAGCCTCTCCAGCATGGGCAATAGCAGCACTGGAGCGTGTGTGTGTGTGTGTGGTGTGTGTGTGCTTACATGTGTGCGTGTGCAGGCTAGGTCGTTGCTGGTACATCTAAAGGGGATTATGGAGATGAGTCAGCCTATCCCAGTATGCCTGCTGTTGTCCTGGTGACGTCACCTCCATCTGACCTGCTTGGCTAGTCATAATCCCCCCGACTCAGATTAGCCTGCTTCCTAAACACTGCTGGACTGGATGGAGTGCATGGTTAATGTTGCTATCAGACGTAAGACCACCCAAAAAAAAGAAAACTGAGGATAATTTTCTTTCACAGATATTTTAATAGGCTGGAACGTGTGCTGGTTTGAAAAATACTGTAGTGTATGACACTATAGAAAATATTCATATAGTAAATATAAAAATAGTTCCTTTTATGAAACTGGTACTCAACACACTTACACGGCCTATGACCTAGCCTATTAAATGTTTGTACTGAAGAAAGGACAATTGTTCAATAAGTGGTTTTCCCAAATTCATATTTCCTGGATGGGATGGAGTGCTTGATTTTAACATCCATAACAATTTTATAACTCAAATATTTTTGAAACAACTTATCAAACTATTTTCAATTTTTTTTGTATAATCATTTCAAAAACATCTTTGACAGGAATGAGTTCGTCCGATTCCTCCCACCATACTGTGACAAAAGCTCAACAGTATTATCAGGACATTCTAATCTGACCAGCTCTGATCCATTCCATTCCTCCACATCTTCCCCCACAGCTGCTGACTGCATCCACTTTTCTCTCTCTCTCTCTTCTCTCGCTCAGCCTCTTTGTATCCTCCCTTCGCATCGACAGTATGTGTCCAGTCAAAATCAATGATATTTTAAGGAAATATAACAAGTGATCAGAATACAAATTAAATGATCATCTCTAGACAGTCCTGGCCAGCCCTTTGACAGAGAATATTGATTCCACGTCGCACCTGTTTCCAGTCATAATTGAACAGATTATGATTGCAGTCACAAGTTGTATTTTGCTGGTAACTATGTGGTGTAACATAGTCACATAATGCAGTCTTTTGTTTTGTGTTATGTCTTCTGACAGGACTGACGTGCTACTGCGGTGATGAGGGCAGCACCTTTCCCACTGCCATCCTCTGATAGGACGAAGTTGACCTCACACTGTGGCGCCAGGGCCTTGACGGTCTCCTGGAGCACTCTGGAGAAACTACAGAAGAAGAACAGAATTTATCATTAGGAAAAAGAAGAACCTTTTCAACATTAATCCTCTATGCTGCTTATTTGTGTGTCATTAATTATACGCTGAGTCTTTTGAATAACTCTGTCTGTGTGGAGTCAGGATGTGACTTAGATCTGTCTACTCACTGTGGGTGGAGCTTGTAGAGTGTTCCGTCCACCCCCACGGTGATGTCCATGTTGGCCAGCCCGCGGTTCTCTCGGATCTTCTCAACCACGGCGGCCATTCCGGCTCCGCAGAGCTGAGCAGCGCGGTGAGACACGACGCCACACACCTCCTTGACTATGATACTGTCATCACACGTGCTGTCCAGCCCCAGGTGCTGCAGGATGGACCTGACCTGCAGGAGCGCCAGGCGGTCACTAGGGGGAAGGCAGATTACGGTCACTCTTTTAAGACAAATCCAGTGCGAATTGATCACATATTTTACATTAGATTGAGTTGCTGAACCGCTGAGGTACGGTGTAGCACATTAAGTGGTCAGCAAATCTACCTTTCTATTTGAGACAGGAACTTGGTTTCAAAAATGCCTCTGGTCTTCAGAGTCTCAGTAACATGTCCTCTGAATAGCAGGCCTCTCCTGGTCAGGTCAATCAGGATCTGTCGGACAATTTCCCCCAGATACATCCCGCTGGTCATCTTTTCAAACCTGGATGGACACACACACACATACTTCTTAAACTGACACCAAGATGCGATAAAAAGCAGAGAGGAGAGGAAAAAGGAAGGACAAGGAACAAAGTGGCTTTGTGTCTTACTGTTGCTTCCCGATGTTGAGGGACCCCTTGTCCACCTCTCCGTCAAACCTGGTCCTGATGTCGTCGATGCAGCCGTCCTCCCCGAAACCCCCCCACTCTGTGTTGATGCACATCTGGCCCTCGTCCCCCTCCACCGTCTCAATGTTCCTCATCTCCTCCATGTAGCACACGTTACTGCCCGTCCCTGTAAGGCAGCACCACACTAACACTGTCAGCAGATGCATGCCTATACATTATTATGAAAAATACTATACATTATTGCTAAGTATGTTTTGTAGTGTCCTTTTTTTCAGGACTTTATTTCCTTGATTTCTTTTAGGATCCTAGGGCTTGGATTTGGGTGGGTAAGGTTTGAGGGTTGGAAAACTGAATTCCACTGTTCCACTAACTACAAATGCCCTAGTAACCCGGACACATACCAGCGATGAGTCCGACCTCACACCGCGAGTCCTCGTACGCACACGTCATCATAGTTCCCACCGTGTCGTTGACCACGGCAACAATGTCCAAGTCGAACTCCTGCAGGAAGCATGGAAACACAGTAGAGATCAGACAACCAATCAGCTGGCTGGGGACAAGGCGTCATAATGTCTCTTCCACTCACGTTGCGTCTCTTGATGGCCTCCCTAAGCATGTCCACGACATCATATCCTTCACAGTCCGTGGCCTTGAAACCCTTGGTCCAGCTTACCAAGATACCCTGAAGGAGCATACATCACAATGGTAACCATTACAACCAATACAGTCACTCACTGACACAATGTCAAATCAATCGGAGGCTGGTTCTGTAGACTGATCACCTTGTCTATTCCTGCCTGCTGGCAGGGGAAGGAGAAGGTGAAGCCCAGAGGAAGACGAGTGTTCTTCATCCCCATGTAGTCCAAGAAGTCAGAAATACACTGAACTATGTGGTCAAACAGCTGCACACACAGAGGGTAAAGGACAAGTTTAGAGTTTATACTGTATATTGTATGTTGTAGCAAGAGTGTGTTTGAGTGTGTGTGAGTGTGTGAGTGTGAGTGTGTGAGTGTGTGTGTGAGTGTGTGTGTATGAACGTGTGTGTCGGGTCATGTCTCTCACCTCCTCCCCTGTGCCCTGCATGATCTCCTGGGGGATGGCGTAGATCTTGTTATACATTCGTACCGAGCGCCGGATCCCGCTACGGATCTTCACCACCAACACCCGGAAATTGGTTCCTCCGAGATCTAACGCCAGGAATTTCCCTCTCTCTGAAACACCAACGCTATGCTTATCACTAACGGTCTGGAACAGCTTTATAGCACCTAATCATACAGGTGTACAAACAGCAGGATTAACAGTACCCGGTTTTGTAGAATAAGAATGAGAATACTTCTTTCTTTGACCAGTCCTGATGACCATACATATTTAACATGTACATTCCAAATACAGCTGGGGCTCTGTATTAAAACTATGGAAAGTCTCAGCGGCCCTGGTCTCACCTGTTCCGTCGGGGGTCTTGAACACGTATGAGGGCAGCATCTTTACTGAGGCAGAGTCCAGGCTCTCCCTTTTCAGTCCTTGCTCTAGACTGGCCCTCATCCTGTCCCTGACCAGCCCCAGCTGCTCGAGGGTCAGCCTGAATGGCTCCAGGGTGGCCTCCATCTGAGCGTGCTGCTCCGCCAGCCGCTGCGCCACCGCCGTTACCATGGCAGCCCCCTTCCCGCTGCCGCTCTCGGAGAGCAGGAAGCGTACGTGACAATCGGGTACGAGGCGACGCACCACCTTGTGAAGCCTGTTGGCATACCTGTTAGGGGAGGAGCCTGATATTAAGAAGAGACTGAACAGAGGTACCAACTCTGTTCAGAGTCAATTAAGGACAGATGCTTCTAGCCATCAGCAGACTGCTATACTTATAAACACTTCCCTGTTCGTGCAATTATCTGTGGTACTGGCTCTGTGATGACTCCAAATCAGAAAACATGGGTCCATATTAGTGTGAAGGGATAACATAACTACCCCAAACCATCGTTCGAAGTTTTAACTCCTTTGGGAAGCAGTTACGGTGGGGTTACACATTTTCTTTTTTTGGGTCACACATTCTGACGGCCGTCAGAAATGGTGACCTCTGTGGTAACCTCCTCATGGCACTGGAGGTTACTATGACACTGGGGGTTTGTTACGTACTGGGGGTGTGTCTTGTAGACGGTCCCGTCCATTCCCACTGTGATGCGGAGTGTTTTTAGCTTCCTGTTGGTGCGGATGCGTGTGAGAATGGAGGAGAGCGTGGCAGCACAGAGGTTGGAGGACCTGAAGGAGACCAGGGTACAGACATGCTGCACAGCCAGACAGTCGTCATCAGAGGGGCTTAAACCCAGGTCGACCAGCACCTCTCTGGTGTTCCTCAGGCCATCCTTATACCTGCAGGAGGACACGCACACATACATCACATGGTGATGTACATCATGTTTTATAAATGTCTGCTTCACAGAGCTGTTTAAGAAGAGTCTTCCGGGCTTGTGTTTACTGAGTGACTGAGCAGTGTAGATGAGACAGAGAGGAGAGTGGTCTTACTCTTCCATCATGCATATATGTCTGGTGTCCAGTTTGCCTTTGGTCCGGAGTGCGTCAGACACCCCACCTCCAAACAGCAGTCCTTCCTTGGCCATCTTCAACAAGATTAACCTCACCAGCTCTCCCAGGTACAACCCACTCACCATCTTCTCAAACCTGACACAACCAAATACACATCCAGTACACATCACACACGGATACTGTAAGACACAGACAAGCATAAATGGGGGATTAAAAAAAAAGGAATAGAGGAAAGGGAGAAAATGAGAGGAGATGCGTACAGCTGTTTTCCAGGGTTGACAGAGGCGGCGTCAATCTCTCTGTCAAACTTTGTGATGAAATCATCCAGTCTCCCATCATCCCCGAAGGCACCCCACTCTGTGTTGATGCACATCCTGCCCTCATCCCCCTCCACCAGGTCAATGTGCCTCAGCTCCTCCATGTAGCACGCGTTCGTGCCCGTACCTGGGAGAACGGGTTATTTGTCTTGAGCCAACAGGCAATATTGACAGTGGCCCCACACATGCTGGCACCACACAGTCCACTCATGCAGTAAGCAAAGCAAACACAATAGGCATTTTCAAAATGTTGCGTCACCTTAAGTTGCACGGTGCAGACATTATTTAGATAAAGAATGGTCAATGGTTTCTATGCAAAGTAATCTGTTTGTAATGCAGCCATTTCGAGTCTGTGTGTCTATCTGTGTGTGTATTAGTGTGTACTAGTGTGTGTATATTTTCTAACCTACGATAACTCCCACTTCACAGCGCTGATCATCATAACCACAAGTCATCATGGCTCCCACAGTGTCGTTGACCAGCGCAAGGACGTCAACATCAATGACCTGGAACACAAACATACACACTAAATTCATGCGGCCTGTTTCGCCAATAAGCATAGATGAAAATACACTGCTGTGAACACCGACTGTTTGGCAGTGTCGTTTATGTAGTTTATCTAACCCCAGTTCTTTGGATAGCCTGTCTGAGGCTCTCCATCACGTTGGTCCCCTGGACTCCCCTGGCCTTAAAGTTCTTGGACCAGGACAGCAGCACTCCCTAGGGCAAGGCCAAACAGAAGAGCAGGGTCTGTGGTCTGCATGCAATCACATGATCCTCCACCATGATGCAATAAGCTATTGCACAGCATTACAAATCCTTGACATCATGGCAAAAGGAAATGCATGATATCGTTTTAATGACCAATTGGTGACTATTTCAGTGGCCTGACAGATAAGTCATCCATTACGATTCTCAAGGAGAATGAGTCATCCAGGATGTGTGTTATCTTCAGACATGGTGGCGTGTCATGTCTTGTCCCCTACCTGGTCAACTGTGGACTGCAGACAGGGGAAGGAGAAGGTGAGGCCCAGTGGGTTCTTCTTATGCATGATATTTTTCTTTTGCATGAAGTCCTTCAGAGATTCAGCAACATGGTCAAAAAACTGCAGAAGGGAGGGACAGAGGGATGGAGGGGTCAAACAGATATATATATATATATATATTCAAAAAGAGTTATATTCACTAACTATCCTGAGATACTAGGAAGTGACTCCGGTAACCCTCTGGGTCTTACCTCAGTGCCCCGGCCGCTGCGCAGCTCTGCTGTGACTGGATACGTCTCACTGTCCATCTCCACCTTCCCACCCCTGCCATCCTCACTCACCCTCACCTGCAGCACCTTGAACTTGGAGCCCCCCAGGTCCAGAGCCAGAAACTCCCCCTTCTCTACGGTGCAGAACACACACAGTTTGTAAGCTCACTTTAGCACCTGCTTAGGTTCAACACACACCACTGTAGGCTGGACAGACGACCACAGAAAAGGCCCACAACACACCTGATCCGTCGGGAGTACAGCGGACGTGCGTTGGAAGCATCTTGAGAGTGGCCGTAGCGTTGCTCTCGTTGGACAGCCCCTTCTCCATTTCCACCGTGAAGCGAGCCGAGATGTCCTTCAGCTGCTCGTCTGACAGACGCATGGCATACAGGAACCTGTCCACCTGGGGGCACCAGAGGACAATGTGGTCAGAAAGCTATTAATATGGGACAAAGAGGAAGTTAGTTGGTGTCTTTAGGGGATCTGAGGCATTATGGGAAATTGTCACCCTATCATTTATTCCAAACTTCCATATTATTTTTGGGTTCGTGGGAAATGAAGAAGGTCACAAAGGGACACTTCCTGTGCCTGCAGCTTCACACATATTAAAAGCTCCCTCTCATTTTCTCCCAGTTCCCCAGAAACAAACTTCAAACTAAACCAAACAAACAGTAAAGGTCAGAGTTAAAGAACAAAGAATTTCACCACAGTCACATGGGTTTAGCTGACGCTTCATCCATTGTGGTGGCAGACGACAGCATGTGAGACCACACAGGGAGGGACAAACGATATGCATGCAGACATTTCTATCTTTAAAAAGCTGACATTAAAACCTATATGAAAATAACTGAGTTACTGAGTATCACATGATCGATTCCATCCATATTAATTGATGGAAAACCCCACACTATATGAAAGATGTTTGAGAAGATAGAGAAGGAAGTTTTAGATCTACCCTGCATCCTTTGCTATAAGCTAACACATGAGTTGTACATTCAGGACCAGTCATTCCAGCCAGGACACTCTTTGTCATCTGTATCAGTGAAGGTGTCAACTCTGATGCAAAGCTTGATCAACAGGACAAGGTCCCTCTGTTACTATTTTGATCTGAGGAGAATGACACCGGCCACACACTGTGTTAATGATTACTCAGGAAACAAAGACACATGAATCAGTATATTCTGAACTAACTAGGGAGTCCACAATCACACGATCCTAATTCCCACCAGCCAGTTGACAGTCATTAAAATCAGGCCTTGGTTGTTACCTTTAACACTTTCAGAATCAACATAAAATACAGTAAAATATATATATTTTTTCTAAACACGCATCTTGTCACCTTTTTGATTTGGTCCTCCTGTAGTTTGGAGAAATAGAAGGAGAGCAAGTGGACAGCAAACATCTTGACTCTTGCATGCAGTGGTAGATTTCCTTGGTCAGTGGCACCACACCAGTCAGGTGGGAGTAATATCTGAGCTGTTTCCACAAATTCTCCTCTTAAGTGTTTCCGTTCGTCCCGTCTTGAAAGAGCGGTCTTCCTTTCTCTCTTTCTTGTTGGCTGAGTGTTTGGCTATAACAGGTCTCGTTACTGTTTTTTCTTTATTATCCTGGGACAAGTTAAGCTTCCACTGGCTCAATAATTAAAGGGCCTCCCTCTCTCTCTCTAGATCCCTCCTTCTCCCTCTCACATACAAAGTTGCTATTGGCCCCTCCCTCTCCCCTTCCTCCCTCTCTCATCCATACTTGGGTTTCTCCTAGCAATGCCTTGATACTAGTCCAGGGAGCATTTCCTGGAGCGCCACAGGGTCTCCCCCAGACCGTAAGATCAGCAGGGGTTCAACAACAGACGTGACAATAGAGGCCACAAATCACAGCCTGGTCATTCACTGATGTGGCTGTGCAGACATCAAGGGTACAATTGTAGGAAAGTAGAAATGATTCCCACCTAAATAAAACATGGCTGGATTCAGATCAATGGTGTTTTGGTTGTTTGTAGTATAAGGGTATATCAGGGTGTTGTGTTGGTCAAAGCTCTGGCATCTCTCCTACTGGCAGTAGTCTGCAGGTCTAATCCTCACAGGAGAGGAATGTAGAAAGAGATGGGTGGGGGCAATGGGAGGTAGGGGGAGAGAGCAAGAAAGAGGAGAAACTGGAGTCTGATAAGAGGTGGAGAAAGAGCAAAATAAAAGGAATTCATGGTATCCCGATTTAGGGACTTTGTTGCATCACCTGACTTTCAGTCAAAACATTGTTATTTTAAAACAGTTTATGTTAAATGATCCACTACATGGGTCTCCTCTACAAATATGACAACATTGAGTTTATTTACTCATTGCAGTATCCAATCAGGATTTTACAGCACATACAGTACAGGACATTGGTGTGTACCAGTGTTTGATGCTGAAATTGACATTGAAGTCTAATATCTTTAGGGATGTAAAAGGAACTAGCTATAGTAGTGTAGTACTCTGTAGTACTGTCTCAGATATTATATGATATTTTGAGTTCAGTTCGGTGAAGAGGTGACAAAATCCTCCATTTATAAAACTAAAACCTCCGAATCCTTCTGTCAGGCGCACACTCATTTCTTCTTCTTCTTCTTCACTTTGTTTTTGTCTTTTCCTGTCCCAGCTGTTGCTATTGGGTTAGCCATCTCTTCGACAGAGGTGTGTTCTTTAGACCACTCTTTCTGCAGCTGTCTCAGGAGGTCAGAGGTCAACAAGCCATCCATGACCAGGCGAGACCCCAGCGAGATGTCCTTGCCCGTGCCCGTGCCTTCGCTCCCTGCAGGCTTGCGGCTTCGTCTGAGGGGGACAGAGTGCTTCTGCTGCAGGCCAGCCGAGGGGTTCGAAGCCTCGGTGGCTCTGATGAGGCGGGTGATGTTCCGGACGCCCAGCTGGATGATGTCGTCCAGTTCATGCTGGATCACCCTCACATGGCCCGTGTCTGGGAACATGTCCATGAACCGGTAGCTGCACGCAACAACAGTAAATCATCACTGACATCTCCTTGCATTATAGACTATGTAAAACCACAAAATAAAATTACAATGTAACATTTTTATAAGAGAATGAGCAACTTTGGCCTGTTCTTTTTATCTTCGATATCAAGAATCGAACTGACACCTCTAGAATATAGACAAGGTCTACAACATACCTTAGCCAGAGGTAGAGATCTAGAACATCATGCACAGCCTCCAGATGCACCAGGTCTTTGATGTTTTTGGGTGCGACCAGCGGCCAGTTGATTTGACGACACACCCACTCAAAGGTCAGCGGCTCATCTCGACTGAACTGTCTGGCGAACTGGAGACAAAGGACATCCAATCACAAAGACCTTACAACCCAGACCAAAAAACCTAGACAAACACACACCATAGTCCTTATAATTGTAATAGCATATACAGACTATAATAACCTTTATCAATACTTAGAATCAAAGTCCCCATGACATGTCACAAATTGTATCAATATAGTTACTGTGCAATTAACAGTCCTACCAAGCTCAGACTACCATAAACTGTTATCACTACAGTTGATCAGACTGTAGTAAAAGCTATAAAGATGGTGCTAATGTCATATTCAGGACATGAATCATATTACACTACTTAAGCAGGTTTTCTAGTCATGTCGCCAGTTAAAGGCCGTCTGTGAAACAGTCTGACACATTATGAGGTGGAGAGTACTTCCCCTGACTGCTTAACCTGCTAGCTACCTGTGGGTCAGCCTACATACCAACCTGTCTCTAGCCTGCATGCTAATCTGCCTCTCTGTCAGTGTGTCTGACCAAAGCCCTACCTTGAGGAAGGAGGTGCAGACGAAGGGCTGCTTCTTGTTGATGGGTGCTGTGCAGAAGACATAGCGCGAGCGCAGGTTCAGAGGGATGTGCTGAATCATGTCGGCCAGGAACTTGAAGTCGTCAATGTTGCAGACAAAGTAGAGGCCGTCCACTTGAGAGAGACTCACAAAGATATCCTGAGGAGATCAAGACAGTAGACTACATTTGAATCCCCCAAAAAAGAGAAATTAAAGGGGAGAATTTTGAGAGTTCTTATGTGGCAACTCAAGAACTATGCGGATGTATACTCACTATGAGGTTGGAGAGAGTGGCTTCTGGTAGGTGGTAGGCAAACATCTCTATCTGCTCAGCTGTAGGATGGAGACCCGCTGTCTGTGACCGAGAGGAATACAGGACAAAGCCATAAGCCATAACACCACTAAGGACATTAATAGAACAAACCACAAATAAGTGCAATTGATACACTTTCCTCCATGTTAAGCAAGAAAATATTTCAAACGTTAGCTTGTGGTTCCTCGCCAAGACGAAAGCTAAATCGAGGCCACTGCTAGAACCGAACAGAGAGGAAGAATCTGGAGCCGGTCCCTGACCTTGATGGGCTCAACACTGTGACCGAGGAGATCCCTGAGGACAACAAGGTCGTCTCGATACATGGTGGTGACCTGTCCCTCGTTGAAGATTGAGCTGAAGCGGCCAGCCCTGCCGGCAATTTGCAGGGCTTGGGAGGTGGAGATGGTTTCCATATGCTTCTCACCCTTCTCGTTAACGTTGGGCTTCACCAGAGAGTTGAAGATGATGCGCCTGATACTCCTGACAAGGGGCGCATGACACAGCATAAGGTAGGACACTCGAAATAGGGTTGACATCGTCATGACAGGGCACAGGATATGAGATGCTAAAGGAAATAGTGTACACTAATAAAGATTCAGAGTCAGGTTTACAAGACAAATGAAGGAGCAAACAGTTTTGGCCCACTCACAGATTCAGGCCCATGCCTATGGCGTCTGTGGCCACCAGAATCTTGCAGGGATCGTCAGGGGTCGTTGAACTTCTTCGCCTGAGAAAGCTTGGTGCCTTGAGAAACCAGAGAGAGACCACAGTTCTAGAGAGATACTAGGCTGACTGCCAACATGCTTGCATCTATACCATTCAGGGATGAGGGGTCTTACCAGGGGGCAGACTGCCGTAGATGACCGCACACTCCAGTCCACGGATCTCAATCTGGCGACTGATGGAATAGATGTCGTTTTTACTGAAGCACACGATGCAGTCTCCAGGGTGGAGGTTGTCCAGAGACTCCACAGCATGGTCCATGATGGAGAAAGGTGTCAGGCGCTGGTAGTTACGCACCTAGCATGACACATTAAAGCCCTGAATGAAAGTTGCTCTCCGGTCACTTTTAATACCCGTCAGATTTCAAGAAAGATTGAGGGTGTGCCTACACTATGACTATCCAGACTCACCTCTACCTCCTCTCCTGTAGTGTACATGAGCTCAGTGACAAAGTTAATGGCAGCAGGCTCGCCACACACATGGATCTCCTCTGCACACAGTCCTACAAGCACAGAAAGAAAGGATTAGAAACGATCTGAGCAGGGCTATATTCAGCCAGTCTCACGTATACACACAGACTAGAACCAACACTGTTGGCTAGGAGAAGCTTCACAGACTTCCTAGTCACTGGATCATTCTGACTGATGATTCTTAACTTGTCTGGGTAATTTCTTCTAGTCAGCAGTTCTGGTTTGACCAGCGTAGTTACTATGACATTTTAGGAACTTTTAGGAATACGCTAATACGATTGCATATTAGCACCTACCACCAGCATATACTCTGAGGTTTACAGTATAGCTTCTGTGGTTACTGACCTAGTAGTGCCCTGGTCCAGGCCCAGCCCCTTGACGAGTCTCTGATCATCTGGATCTCATCAATCACTGCAACCTCGTCTGCATGTAAAAAACACACACACACACACACAGTAATTGCCATGCAATGCATTATCTGGTACCAATATGCGTAACTGTTTATTACTCATAATGTTCTGATTACAGCTGCTGGGGTAATTCAGTAGTACTGTAATATCGACAGGTGCGTGGAGCTACACTCTATACATTTTAGGATAACAACTTACAAGGTGTGTTGACGCTGCACATCTCAATGGTACAGGCCACATGACAAGCTTGCCTCCCCTCTGGATCCACAAACGTCCTTTCCTCTCCCGTCACCAAGTCGCAGGCCACTTCCTGACATCATGACACAAATATCACAATGTTACAGTTGCCTTTTAGATTCTAATAACTATACTAGACAGTTAGATAAGCATTCCTACTTTGAGAAAACTTGTCCTGGCCTACTTTAGATAGAGAACAAAAATACGCACTGAGTTGTTGCTCTTCTCAAAGATTTCATGGGCCAGCAGCTTCAGCGGCCCACAGTAGACCCCGGACTTGGCTGCCAGGTACCTCTGGATGGCATGGTAGGTCTTCCCACTGTTTGTGGGCCCAGCATGAAATATGATCTTCCTTTGAATGGCCCTAGCCTCTGGGTACCTGTCAAGCATCAACACAAATCAAAGACCATCACACATCACAGCCTGTCAAGCAACCATAACTTGACTTTTTTTGCGGATGGTCGGCTTGTGGAGGCCTTCCAACAGGTAAACCTTCATGTTGAGAATATGATTGTGCGGCAAACATACCAATTGGCGGGAACACGCAGATCACTAATTTTGCGAAGATCGTCCATGCAGTCTAACATAGGAAAGATCTGCTTGGCGTGTCTCATGAAGTAAGGATAGATGTCATCTATGTGCCCTGGGGAACAAAAACCCCACACAAACATGGATACAAGGTCAGTGAACTGATAAAAGGGCAGAGCCAGGTCTGATCCAATTCTGAAGTAGTGTTCTTTCTCTTACCTGCTCCACAGCAGATGTCATTGAGAATGATGTGAAGATCAGCAGAGATGGCAGACATCTCCAACACATGCTTCCTAAAACTGATGAAGGCTTGGTGAAAGAGACGTGCTGGAGATAAACAGAAAGGCAGACAGATTTGAAGAAGGCGTCAACCAAAACAGGATGGCTGGATGACAATGTTAGCCAATGATTAGTGTTCTTACCATCGAGACCATGGTCTGCTGCTAATTTTTGGATCTCCGGCCTCTTGTAGAATTTATTCAACACTTTTAGAAGTTCACCTGTACAGAAAAATAATATCAACAACTGACAAAACAAGGAACTCTGTGGGTAACTCATCGGCCACATCCCTCATTTCCTATTGATTACTAGTTTGCTGTGTGCTGGCTAATAGGTTCATATCTACATATAGCTTAACAATGCTCTGATCAGTTATTAATTATTAGATCACAACTCTAATGACATACTTTTATCCAGAGGCTGCGTAAGCTCCGCTCCTACACTAGCATCCGCGGTGAGCTCGTTTTTGACGCTCAGGGGGACAAAAAGCGAGGTGTCCGGTGGTCGTGAAGAGCTGTTGGAAGAAACGTGTCTTCTTGGGGACAGATGACCCGTCGAAGGATGTTTTAATAACGCTATAGAAGCAACATGCCTAGCACGACTGTCAAGTACATTTCTGTTTTGCACAGATATCGCACGAATTCTGTGCGGCACCCGTGAGAAAATAAACACGCATCTATTGACTGACATGATGGACAGTTCCGTTATTGTTTCTTCATTCGGTGAGTGCGAACTGACGCTTATTTTTGACTCATGTTGTAATATTGTTCATTACAGTCTGTTACAAACACTCTCAGAGGACGGTCAACATCCTTTCGCTCCTAGCTGCAACACAACGTGCAGGAGGACCCGGGTATTGATAGAAGTCTAAACTTTGCCTGATATTATATTTGCACAACATTTGCTATAAAAGCGAACTTGCTTTATTTAGTTAACTATTATACGTTTTTATTGTGATAATAAGTCAATGGTTTACCGTAACATAACGATACTTTTTATATGTACAAAGAAAATGTAATTGTATTGACTGGCATATCTATAGGCATATTTAACTAACTCTGGGTAAGGACCCCAAGGGTCAAAGTGCATAGTTGGCATCAAACAGGAAAGTATATTCAGAGCCTGTTTGGTATTTTGCACAAGTCACTCTTCTTCATACCGCTTTGGACCTACTTATCTTCACCTCGGCCAATAATGCTAGTATCTTGACAGGTTTTATACAATTTCGACAACCATGGCTATGAAAAATGTTTTACAAAAGCGCCATGGCCGTTAATTGCAACTGCAACCACATCAAACAGTAAATTATAACACCACTCCAATGCAGTAACAATTTGCATCGTTTATTGGTAATGGATAGATACTGAAGCAGGGTAGATACAAATGCTATTTGTTCACACCCATAAATCAATGATAGTACAGTATAAAGATGGTGAACATGTAGTGGGGGTGGAAGCATTTGGCAAAAGGTTTCATAATTAACAGGCACTTAACTGAAAGCAAACAAACAACAATGCCTGTATAGTTCAGAAATAACTAAAGAGAATAACCATTGTGACAGGTTTGGGAATTGTCCTTGTAACATGAATTACATGGTGCAGCACAATCTTAGGGCATCGTGACTTAGACTTACAGGTAGTGATAGTACATGACCTAACTATTTGATAATAAAATAAAAACTGTTCCACCATTTTATTCAAGATCATTCATAGTGCCTCCAGCCAATGCATAATGTAAAAGCAATTATTTATTATACAGTATATTTATATTTGAAAATGAAAACAAACAAAACAAATACATTGTCACCTTGCTGCATGATAAGAAAAGTGAAATGAGTGAAACTACAGCTTCAATACTAAATAACTTAAGATATATAAATCTTTTACATCTTTCAGTGGATTATAAATATGGCACCTCTGAAGCTCAAAGATGCCTATTTTCTTACAGCTTGACCATAGAGACGGATCCTACAGCCAACAAAGGATTGTACTTGACCTAATATCAACTCATCACATTCTGGTGAACCTGTTCACACACTGGGACACATCCTTAAAATCTACTAGTGTATGACTATTCTCCCAGTGCTTGGCTGAAACAAGTGCATCAATTACAGGAAGAGTAGGGCCAAAAAAGAGTGTTATAATATAAAATAAATGCAATCTCTTGTCCAACGGCTGTGTAAGAGGAGGAGAGGAGTCCATCCATTCTGCTATAAGTGAGATAGCAGTGGCCATCAGAGGACCCGTATTCCATTCAGGTGTGGCAGGTAGCACACCGACACCTGAGGAACTGTGGAAGGTAGGGAAAACATACAGCGGGCCTTTTATCTATCCTGGCGTGTAGAGTTGTTCCCCCGTCTCTTCTGGCTTAGCGGTCAGCAGAATCAGCATGGTTCTCAGTGTCTGTGTTCCTGTCCGGTGCCCTTGGGGATGCTTACATCTCAGGCTGCTCTGCGGGGACAGTGGGTCGGCGCTCAGGGGACTCGTAGCGTTGGTGGAAAATTGCGTTTCTTCATTTTTTCAGGGGCCTTCCTCCACAGGACAACCTCCTGGAGAGACGGAGAGGTCAGATCATTAACAAGTTCACCTTGCATGTTGACATTTCGATACCGTTATTGATTGACTCGTGGTACATCTCTTTGTTACAGACTGTGGATTTTAGGCGTGACCATATGAAAGTACCGCAATCAGAACAGGGGGTTACATGATGTTTCTGTGTTGGGGTTATTCAGTGTACATGCTGAAGCTATGTGTGTGTACCTGCTGTTTGAAGTATCTCCTGTCCTCCTCATCAACCAGCACCAGGTTGAGGAAGTAGCGAACAGAAAACTTCTTGTTGACGTCTCTCATTGTGGCAGTAAGGTCATAACCAGCCAGGAAGAGTCGGATGGGAATTGACTCTCCTAAAGAAACACAAGCATTAGGGTCTGGGGGTAAATCGAGGACATCAACAGGCATTCTGACCACTCCTTTAGTCTCTCCTAGCCTGAACAGAACAAAAACAGGACCAAAGGAGATAAAAGTTCGAGATGAAAATGTGTTGCATGAAATGTCATTTTATATATTGGATATTCAAAGTATTCAAATGTGATCTTAATAGGGTCCCAGCTGCTATCTACTTGTGCCATTCTACCTTTTACTGGGGCTCCGTCCATAATCTCATACTTGGCAACCGTCTCAGTTTCTGTGGTCGTGCTGGGCCCTGTGGGCATGAAATATGATCAAACTTGTCAGTTATTGTTCTAAGTGGGTCCATTTATGAATTACTAACATATCCTCTCTCATCTCTGATGATCTCACCTATTCCAGTGATCTCCTTCTTGATTAGCTGTAACTCCATATGCTGGATCTTGATTCTGACCAGGAGGAAGTAGATTTTTCCTACAATCACATCCTTCAAATGGTACCTGAGGACACAAACAGAAGCATTCACTTAATGACAGAGGCCCAGTCTAGATCCAACCAGTAATCTTTTTTTCTTTCTTTCTCTGATGGGTTATAAATAGAGCCCAATACATAATGCTTTTATGAATCCCATGCCTGTGATTCGTCAAACTTACTTTGACTTGTTGTATTCAAACTCTATGTGTAAGCAGTCCTCAATGCCAACCTCCATTTTGATGGAGTTGTTTACATCAGGGTAAGTAGCCAGCTGGTGGACAATCAGGTCATACTCCTTGATCAGGTCAGAGAGGCGCCTCACTATCGTCACCTTCAGGAAATATCTGGAGGAAAACACAAACAGAAACCCACAGAAAGAATCATCAGGGTGTCTGAAGACATACAGGTACAATCAAGAAGTGTTTGTTAGAGAGAAGGGTTGTAAGCCTACCTCAGTCTCACATTGGCTCCTACGTAGGATTCATAAGGCTTCTCCACCTGCATGAACTCAAAGTCGTAGCTCCTGTTCTGGGTCAATTCCCCAGGCAGTGCCAGCTCCTTCACCAAGTTCACAAACTCATGGGTGTTGCTTTTGTCACTGAACAGCTCTGCAACACAGTATTGCACAGTGTAAGGAAGTATTGATAGTAGAAACAATAGTACCTTCTGGACACAGGCTACTAAAATAATCCTAACTTTATATGCCTAGGCCTGTGTCTCAAACAGACTTTTAAGATATGGAGATTTTGCAATTTCACTGTATTTCAGAAGTTTTGTTTCATATGAAATAGGGACACAAACACAAGATTGACTCTACCAATGTTGGATCAATGGCCATACCATAGTCGTGAGAAAAACCTGTTTCTGAACTAGAATAGTCAATGGTGGACTTTGGCAGTGTTCACATGACTAGCACATGCTCTAAGCCTTTCAGCCAGTACAATACAGAGCACTGGGTTTAAGAACCAACAGTTCCACATAATTTATGTTTGGAGTTTAGAATTCAGAACAGCTGTAAGGCTCTCCAGTGAACAAACCTATCTGTCCCACAAACTCAATGCGGATCCCCTGATGTTCAAGTCTTTTCCCAGTTTGCTTCACATTCAGATTGACCTGAAGAAACGACAGTCATTAGCAATTCAGACAAAAATTAGACTAAAAGCAATAATAACATTGTAAACAGAATACTCCCTAACTTAGCCTTTTGGTTAAACTGATTGCCTGTTTTGTAAGATGCATAACACCAAGGCTGTGATACAATTAACTCATATGTATTTAAACAATTATCGTATATGTATGAAAACATTTATAGCACAATAATCGCTGGGTTGAAAGCACTGAACATGCAATAATAGTGGACCGTCTTCAGTTTCATTCCACTTGAAATTCCAAACAAGCTGAAACTGAGCTTACCTTCCCGGACACAGACTCTCCATCATAAAATAAATAGTTCTTTTCGATCTTCCCCTCCTCTGTTTTGAGTTCTGCTGTCTTTCTAGACTCAGCATCATTTAATAGGACATCAATTTCACACACAGGGCCAAACAAACCACCAAGGAAACTCTGAAAGACAGATGCACACGATTACATTCGCATATGCATGCCAAAAGTGCCCTTCCTATACAAGGGAAGGCTATCTACATATCAAGCATTGCATTTTAAAGCTAGCTCTAGCTAGCTCTTCATCTGTCAGGGACAATTGACACTTCAGTTGTTGACTATTAATCAACGCAGGCAGGCACACTTGAAGCCGGATGGGTAGCCACTGTACACTGTCTTAACCAGTCTACTACTGTAGTTAACTAGCCTAGTAGTCGGTAAACTGACTAGCTCTCCAGTATGCCGTCTGAATTATAGAGGCCGACAAATAATTAGCTAAATCTATTGTCGGCTTTCGAGCGGTGTACATGGTTGGTTCTAAGGCATTGTGTTATATTACTATCTGGCTCTAAAAACTTGATGTGGCAATTAACCAAATTATTAACTTGCAGCTGCTGTCCAATAAACCAAGGCCTCCACAGCTAACGTACCGTTGCTAACTTGGCTAGCCTAGCTAGCATACGGTTAGCCAGCCTATTTTGCAGTATGCTACTGGGATTAGCTAGCTAGCTAATACAGTTTTAGAGATTGCAGGCTAGCTGTGTCTCTGTTTATGTTTCGTGCAAGCAGAAGTCGGTTTCTAGCAGACTCACCATTTCAGCTGTTTATTGACACAGTTAAGACAATCTCCGTTTCACCAAGCCCTGTGTTGCTTTGATGAAAAATACTATTCCGAGTCTCTGGGTTGGGAATCCCTCAGTCAGAGCTCCAGCAATCATCAAACTGAATGGGCATTTCACAATAAAAGCCACTGACCGACTTGATATGATAGAAAGGAAACGTTAATCACTTTTTATATTTTGGTAAATATATTTGGTATATATTTTGGTATATTTAGCATAACCTACGTAGGATATATTTCGTCTGGAGATGTATTCGAAGACGAAGAAGCAAATACTCCGGTGTTTTGCTAACTTTTATTTGGATATACATTTAAAGTAATCGGTGCATTATTGTTGCCAACTTCATACTTCCATAATCCATGTCGGCATGTGACCCTAATGAGAAGTCTGGCCGATCCATTCCCCATACTGTAAGCGATTCTTACCCGAAATTAGAGGAATTTAACAACTAAAATAAAGCGTTCGCTAATGTGTGTAGCCAAGGCCAACCCTATGGTTTTGGGGGCCCTAAACAAAAATAGTGTAGGGGCCCTTTGATTGGCATTTCCTTTTAACCAATCGTGGGGCCCTAAACAAATGTTTAGTTTGTTGTTAAATGTAGCCTAATGGTTTAAAGGTGTTGACGTGTTTTGTTTGCTCCACTAGTGTAACAATGTAAATTTGTATTTTATTATTGCTTTGGTTCATTGCAGGCAACACTTTACAAGTCTTTTACTATCAAATACAGTTACCCTAACATAATGTAACCAAACCTAAAGGGTACATGTATTGAATTTAGCAGACGTTGCATAATTATTCTTTCTTACATAACAATTGATACAAAAACATAGATTGAACAGTTGTTTGGTTCAACATTTTTCTTTATTTAATCCTCCATACACTTTTGTTTTTCATCCCATTGATAGAAATAAGACAAGAAAACTGTAACCACTACAGATATTTAGTAGTAGCTATGCAGTCATGCACCTAATAACATATGATAGGCTAGGTTTCAGGACAAAAATTAAGCCTGGTTACAGATTTTTAAAACTGAGATCTACATTGAAACTTTTAAATAACGTATTACTTATAGACCATAGACTTTTTTACGAAAGATGCTACATCGATTACTGTAACGGTATCAATACAGCAAGCAAAGAACAAACAAAAAATCCCTTCAAATCCGTTTGTGTGCAGAGTTTATATATAAATGAAAAAAACGTATATTCTTATCTAATTTTGGAAAATGAGATGCAAATTAAGCTTATCCTACACATAACAGCCCTTCTATAGGACAGTTTTATATACAGTAAATGTATCAAATCGGACATTTGTTCATATAATGTTTAGATATGTTGCCATATAAGGAATCACTTTTAAAACAGTAAGAGCCATATCAGAAGCATTGCTGTTCTCTGCAATAGCTCTACAGGAGAAGGTGGTCTTCTTTCATCTCCTGAACTGGCATGACCTGATCTATCATGACCTTCTCAGGGAAGACAAAGTTGGAGTAGTCTACCTCCCCAGAGCCCTGGTCATTTAGGAAAGGTCCAGCGGCTGAGCCCTCCCCAGATTGCTCCTCCACAGGCACAACCACAACTGGGTCTACCTCATACTGGTATTCTTCCTCATCAACATCCTCTTCTAACTCGTCCTCATACACGTCTTCCTGTTCCTCCTCCTTTGCCTCCTCATCTTGTTCCTCCTGCACTGCCTCCTCCACCTTCTCTTCTTGTTCCTCCTGCACTGCCTCCTCCACCTTCTCTTCTGGTTCCTCCTGCACTGCCTGCTCCTCCTTCTGATCCTCCTCCTGCTGATCTTTCCATTCGAGGCTGGTTGCCTCCTGCTTGTCAAGCGTAGGTTTCTTATTCAGTCTGGAACAATAACAGAAGCACAGAGCTATTAGCCACTAGCCTCCACATCCTCCAAGCCCTTCCTGTGATTCTCCCTGTAGCAAATAATTCAAGCAGCAGGCTACAAGGAGTAGAAACCCCCTTCCTACATCCATCCTCTTTGACTCAGATTTGTCTGGAATCTCTTTATATGACTGAGCTTGATTTAGTCTTGATAAACAACATTCAACACAGCTAAATAGAAATGAACTGACACTCAAATTCATGAATGTAACCGCTTGAAACAGTAAAGAGGAAGCTGTGTTGATAACAAGTTTCCTCAGCGGTGAAACTTTCTAGAACATACTGTTCCAGCATCTACTGTGTAGTAGTGCTGTAGTAGTGAAACTGACTGATCATTATCCATAGTGAGGCTAAGATGATCATCCATAATATAAACTCTGCAATACAATGTTGTATAAAATAGGATAATAATGGTAGGAATATCTCTAGCTGAAGTCACGTCATGGGTACCATTTGGGTAATGGCCCGTATTGGATCATCATAGCACAGTCCGACAGACAAGACAGGCCAGAGACAAGTGCAGAAATGCAGGAGGATATTCAGGTTTTGTGTACACATCCAGAGATGTTGATATAACAAAAGGAACCATTTGTACGGGGGTTAGCATCAATGTGGTGAACAAGTTCTGTCCACTTTTCTGTAACTTTGGTAACTGCAATCAATTGGACTTTGGCCTTTAACACCTCGATGGTAATGCGTAAAAACACTACAGAATACTTACTGCTGATAAATACATAATACTAATAATAATGTACTTTCCTCCCTGGCTGCATACCTACACAGAACAGGCCAAGAGGAACATAAGGCCTACGCCCTACGGTGTAATGCCCTGGAGGTTGTTCAGCAGGGCACACACCATGTTCATTCATCACTGATATAGGATCATATCCTATTGTCACTACTGACAATCCTGACTGGTATAAACAGTGGAACCTACAATCAACAGGGATGCTACAGTAGCTAACTGTACTGTTACTCACAACAATGTGAATCAACAATATTCAAAAGTGAAACTTGTTAACAGAAGTTTATACATACAGGTCCTTGACAGCAGATGCTGGAAGTCTGTCTGGGAGTCCTGGTAGATCCTGCAATGGTCCTCTCTGTTTGATGCAGTTGGCATTCTGACCATCGGGACGACACTTGACCCACATGTACCTGCCTTTGCCTGGGCCAGAGGCTGGGGCACCTGTACAGCATAGAAAAGGTGAGCAACCATTACATTACTGGAGGACCACATGCCAGTCTTTCACTCCGTCAAACCAAAAGTACATTGTAAATATACAAGTTGTCTTGAATTTAAGGATAATCTTTACTGGGCTGGGATTGGCTCGTGTATTTTGTCTGTTTTTAACCTGGGTTAGGTCATTAAAGTGAGTATGATGATATCTGCCTGGTCATCACTGTCTAGTGGCCTGTATGATAAGGTTGTTAAGGACATGCCTGCTGATGTTCATCAGCTGGACGTCTGTCCTGCCCAGCACATGATGAATTGAAATGAACTATGGATATGGGTCAAATTGTTATTTTATTATAAAACACCTAGGTTACCATAGGCTAACTTGATGTTTTGTGGCCAGTGAACAACTGCGATGTCTTAAAGTCCTCTAAGAAAACAATTGCAACATAAATGTTGCATTTCTGTTTTGTTATATAATTCTCGGTTTTATTAGGCCTACTTCTAATGTCTTACTAGACAGATTTTGGCTTACAGTATTCTTAGCGACGACGAACGAGAAAGATGCGTGCAGATATTAGTTTGTGATGTAATACCTCTTTATGTTTTACTTACAGGCTTAAACATATTCTTCACAGTTTAACCAATATAGTGTGTCATGGTCTATCTCTGTTGTTCTGTCAATAACGAATCTGTAAAGCGGAAAGCGCATAAAAGTGGGCAGTATATTGACTCACCAAGTCCGTTATCCAAAAGAAAGTAAAGGACGATCAGTGATACGAACATCTTCATTTTCAGTAAGCCCGTCATTATTTCCGATATACGAAAACAAAATAGTACGATATATTCAAAATATTGACTGATCCTGTGGTGTGTGAATATTATATATCAACTTAATGGCGAAATACTTTAAAACCCTGCCCATTTATGCGTCATTGTTTCCTGAAATAAGACGTCTTCGGCAAGAAGTTTAACATCCGCACTGGAAACTTTACACTAGCTACCATATCTGGCATACCTCTTTTGTGCTGTTCCCACTGAAGAGACACTGTTGAGAAAAAAACATTGTAACAAATATGGATGGTTGATAACTATCTTAAAGTCAGTAAACTCACGAAGTCTTTATTCTTTTTTGTCGTTGTATCTTTTGCTGACCCCTATGACAGTGGTTTCATATACACATGTGGCGTACATAGACATAGTCTCCATAGTATTGTCTATCTGTCACATGAAGAGTTCATGTGACCAGCATATAACTTGTTGAAATAGACCTGAAGAGGAATGTAGTGTTAGTTGGGACATCTAACATGTAATGTAACCTTGACACAATCACATTTGAAATATTTAACCGTTATGTTGAAATGACAAATGGGCATAATGAAGGATGTTGTTGCCTTGGTGATTCTTGCATTCTGGTATTTCACCAAAGAAAAGTTTGTGAACTGTTACATGGAAAAAGTGAAGTTTAGTGTAATCTGTAGAAAGAGGCTGATTATACAGATCTAACAGATTGGACAACTTTAGGAAAGGGAACATGCTGGGCCACCATGTAACCAACTATGCAAAATGATATACAGCCGTCTGACAAGAACTTGCCAAATATTTGGATGAAAGGTGGTGTACAGACTGGACAAGTCTAGATGAGACTGTCAAATCTGCTGTACAGCTCCCACATTAGGACAATGGGGTAATGCACCAATCCCGAGTGTTCACAAACTATAATCTCGGATTGGATGATGGGAAACAACCTAGAGTTAATTATTCTAGCTGATAATAATTATTGTTTTGACAGAAGTTCAAACTGTTGTTGGTATGTGGAGCATCTTCTTTTTACAATAGCACAAGTTGAAGACTCCAACTGATGCAGAACTGTGAAGTATAACAGGAAGTGGTCGTAATTGTCTGCTATCGTTTGTGCCAACAGGAAATGACACATTTCTACACTCTATCTCCACGGAAAACACAGACACTCCTTAACACTTCTGAGTACCCACTAGAGCAACTAGTTACTTCCATTCAGATACACAATTATCTCCTGTTGTTTGTTTGGATAGAAGCTGAATTCACTCGACATTGAGATAATAAATACAAGAAAATGTATACCTATCTAAAACTGTACTCTTGTTAAATGTAAATTTGCCTGAGAAGACTTACTCATCTGCAATTTTTTTACCATGAACTTTTGCTGGAAACAAGGTCACTCACAGTCACACAGTGGCTGTCTGTCCGAGGTACCAGAGAGTGAGAGCGTGATAACAGCCGGAGGCGCAGTTTCTTACCACATTCAATTTGAGAAGGAACCAAAGTGTTTGATGTGAAGATTTGTGACCTAGTAAATGTACTGTTTTAAAGACTTAGTCTGTCAGACTTAGGTATACTAGGTCAAAGTCTGTAACTATGCAGTGTGTGCATATTGGTATGCTGTACATCATGAAAGGGGTCAAAAGTTAGACAACGCCTTATCCTTGGACTACAACAAAATGCAGAAACAATCGCACAAGAGCATTTGACCACATGGCCAAGACTGATATTAAATAAAATCATACTTATCTGAGCTGAAACAATAGAGGTCTGTCATTAACTTTCTTCTGTTCTATCTGTTTGGTGTGTAACTGGCCCTACCTCTGTTACAAACGGTTGGATGATTGTTTTATTCTCTCTCACGTCATATCTAAATTAAGATCAGTTGTCACTCACAAATGAGGCAGTGAATCAAAGCATCAAACAAACCAAATGTTTTAAATTAAAACAAACTATAATAAATGAAGTACAGGCAACCTTTCAAACTTGAATCATGTTTTCAAAAACACAAACATAAAGTCTGTGGCTTAAACAGTAAACATCCTTCAGATACTGTCACACATCGTCTATCTCACCAACATCAAAAGAGGAAGTGAGATAATGTCTGTTAAAACCTGCATCAAAATCATGATAAAGACATGGTAAATGTGTTTTTTGAAATACTATTTAACTGGGGTGTAGTAAATATGAATTAGTTTTTAGTTTCCTTGATGTGTTTGTGGTTGATAAGAACATGCTTGCCTTTCTGACTGGCTCTCCATCTTCAAATGTGCACAGGCCCCATGATTACATTTAGCAGACGCTAAACCATATTATTTATGGCTGCCTCAAGGTGTATGCCTGTCCTGTCACGACCATTTTCTTAAGAATTGATGACATGATGCAGTCATTGTGTAAGAGTGTGTGAATCTTGGCTCATAAACTCATCATTACCACATCTACGTAAGGCAAGTCAGCACTTGGCCTTCTCGGAACTGAGAATTCCCTATGACGAAAGTGTGCTTAACACGCACACTTTCCTTTCATTTCTAATCTACAACACCCTCTTAAACCTCTTCAGGATAGATTTGTTGAAATCCTAAAGAGGTTTAAAGTGGCTGTAAAGCAGAACTGAAAATGATTTTCAAGTTCATCAAACCACAGAAGAATGTTGTTAACTACCCATCCAAATTCGGATGAAAAAAAACAGACAAGTATGTTAAATTATCGTTTGAAATCGTGAGAAGATCCGCAGTCTTCTCTGCTTGATACTGGGGGGGGCGTGTCGCCTGAAGGAGCTGAAGCTCCACCCCTTCGAATTTATTGAATTTAGCAACAACTAGATAAATCAATTGCAGATATCAGAACAGACTTACCTGCAGTCTCTGAGTGTTTTGTGTTAATTACTTTGTCTTTGCATCGTACTAGCTGAGTAACAGAATGCAGGTTATATAAACCGTCTGTGATCTGACGTAGATAGGTGGCTGTGAGAAGATAGGTTGAGTTTTGTCCCGCCTAAACAAAACCTGAGCTGAAAACGGTGAGAAACTGTTCCAACGGTCTGTTGAAAGTCAGGACATTATAGATGCAACGTAATGTGAACAGCACCATCACTAGAAGGAAACATTCATTGATCAAATCTAGACATTCCCCCCTTTCCAGCAGCCTTCACCCCAACACCTTATCCTTGAGTAATCATGCTAAATTCCTACTTTGGTTCTAGAAAACAACCTCCCATTATATCAAACCCAGTAAAACAACCTCTTCGGGCTGCAAGGTTCATCATGGCAGTCACTTCCCTGATGCCGACAGTGACCTCTTCAGGCCACTTTAGGCACTTACATGGACCTCACCAATGACACAACAACTTGATTACAGTGCACAGAGGAATCTTTAAATGTAATCTTTACTTGAGGTCATCACTTGACAGAAGTAAAACAAACACAGTGCCAAATACCAGTGTGATGTAGCATTTTTCACAACATTTAGAATTATTACATATCTACACATGACAGTGCAGACTAAACAATCAGAAAATAAATAAATTTGAACTAATGAAATGCCATGCATATTAGTGTTTAGTCTTAGTTTTCACATTGGTCCAAAGTTAAACGCAAATATCAAAGCGAAGATTTGCATATATATACAATATATATCAAGAAACATCCAAAATACTTGGTGTTTAGTTCTGCTGAGTACACTTCATGAGTCTTCAGATATAGCAGGGGTTTGAAGCAAGCTGTGCACAGACATCAGGCTCTAGAATCATGTCTAAATGTTTGAAAATGCTTCCAACCTCTATCACCTTTCTCATTAGTAACTCCTGGCAATACACAACTTTAACTTGAACAATGGAAATTCTATTAAAGCAGGGCTTCCCACAAGGATGGGATTGGGGGAGGAAGCATTTCAAGGAGCATTTCAAACAGGGCAATACATTTTTTTCAGCAAATAAACCATTCAGTCAGTCAGTTAGTTAGTTAGTTAGTTGCCATCTTGGCTTTAATCCTATTGATTTTGAGCGGTAGCAGGTTGACCATCTCTTGACTTAGCTCCAGCTCTGTCTCCACAGCAGCACATGCCTCGGGGTGGTCCTCACAGTACTGCACCACCGACTGGTAGCCCTCCAGGGAGACGTTCAGGTTCTCCAGCTGGCCGGTAGTGCTCGCACTTATCAAACGGCTATTAAGGCGTGCCATCCTGAACTTGGCGACCAGAGCTGGCCGCAGGACATCATCTTCCAGGCGATCAGGAACCTTTCCCTCAGGGCTACGGAGGGAGTCCAGGAACATCTGGTAGTACCTGGGGTCATACGGTCACAATTGTAAACAGTCACCAACAAGATGGAGGGTTTAGGTACACACAAACATGCATCTGGCCAGCTGGCTGCTGTTGTTTTAAAATCATCATGGTGAAAGGGGAGACAATTTTACTTTATAAAGGTCCTTCATACCTGATCGAGGAGGAACAGAGATGGTTAAACTTTTTGACAGTGTGAGCATCCAGCTGGTCCTGGCGGTTGGCCACGGCCAGCTTCAGGTCCATCATCTCATAATGGGTCTCAGCCAGCTCAAACTGCAGCTGGCGGCAGATGAGCAGGTAATACTGGGCATTCAACTCCTTGCAGATGGGCTCCAGCAGGTCCACGCGACGCTTGTGCATCTTACAGCGCCGCTCTAGGTCCTCCTCAAAGAAAGCCAGGGCCTTGAACAGGGTGCTGTGGTCCTGCAGGATCTCGATGTGGTCCGTCACGTGGCCATCCATCTCAAAGTAGTCCTTGGCCTCGTTCACGTAGGTCTGGCCAACCAGGAACACGGCTCGGGCCTCCTCGAAGTCCAGCGGAAAGGTGCAGCTGACCTTTTCCTCCAGGCCGCAGATTGAGTCGAAGGTATCACTGGAGTCAAAGAGGATGGCACTCTTCCTCCCCCTCTCCTTCTCCTCCTCTTCTCCCTGCCTGGCCCTCCTCAGCTCCTCCTGATGGTCCGCATCCAGCTCTCCGATGTTGTCCTGAAGATGAACGATCCAGACAGAGTCAAACATGCACATGGTTATTTTAATGGTACATACAGTAAATGGCCATTTAATCCCAGAGTTAGAATCGCCAGAAAAGATGTATCACTGTATGTTACCTCTAAAGGCTTTTTGGCATCTTGTAGCAAGTTAAGGCAGTATTTGATCCAACACCTAGCAATCTCAGCCCTCTTTTGTCTCAGCTGATCTCGCCGCTCACTCTCTGCTTCACCTGGACACAAAGGGGAGCAGGCAAGACCAGGTAAGTAGTCAGAACGTTTTGATGGACAGTAATGTATCGAAAAATGTATCTATGAGCAGCACATAAAAACCTACTTTCCAGAGCAGCAGCCTCTGAAGGGACTTCTCCAGCCAAACCTGCAATGACACTGGCTGCTGCTAGGCAGTGTCTGCCCTCCATGTAGTGACTCTGGTCATGCACACACACACACACACACACATCAAAATACAGTAATACACAAAACTCTATCCTGGTTATGTTTTAGTGCTGGGTGAGTGTGTTTACCTTGGTGATGTAGTACTGTGACAGTGTGGCAGCATTGATGGCCCACTCCAGAGGAGAGAACTGCTTGTACTGCAACTGTCTCTGCAGAGTGCAGTGGCAGTAGGAGCCTGCCTTATCAAACTGCTCAAGGTTCTTATATACCTGGGCCAGGTAGTACAGAGTGTGTGTGTAAACCATCTCAAACCTGTTTCAAGAGACCATAACAATGGCATCATCAAAACCTCATACATTACTTGATGTGATCCCCACATTGACAGTCAATAGACAGCCTCGATGTTTGGTATGTTTTAAGTGGGTTAGTGATTTAGTCTAATATTGACTAAGAGGCATGTCCAATTATTTATCCATGGAAAGTGCTCACTTCTAACCAGTCACTGGTGTAAAAAACATACATTATTTACAACTGCAGCAGAGTTTAAGAGTGTATGCTCCTTTTTAAGAAAGTAGCTTTTTGGCTGTAAGTACCAGTACCGTTTGGTTCTTTCTTGCTGTGACAACTTCTCCTCCTCTGCTGCAAAGTACTCAGTAATGTCTGTTGGAGGCAATCCATCCTATATCATAATAAAAAACACAATTAAACCGCTGCTGAAACACATAAGACAACTGTGTCAAAAGGGGTTGTACATAATTAATCCGTTGCATTTGTCATGACTGTCAACGGTGCATTCTAACCTCTTTCATGAAACGTTTGTACATGGCTTCAGCCGTCTCAAGATACCCTTGGGCTTTCTCGATTTCATCTCGGCCAGCCCACAGAATGCCCAGTTGATTCTGTAAGGAATAAAACAGTTACAAAACAACAATACCTGGCTTGACATCAGTGTTTTTTAATTAAATGAGTACATGACCTTATTGGGGGTTTCGGGAATCAACATCATAACTACAGTACAGTAGGGTTACTGCAGAAATGCATTACCCTGACTTGGATGAACAGCGACACGTTGTCTGGTGATATACTGCACTTCTCCAGCAATTTCATGCAGTTCATCAAATGTTCCTCTCCGGCAGACAACTCCTCGGTTTCTACATGGTTTACCCCCAAATAAAACTCAATTGCCCCGAGTTGAGCTGCTTGAATCCCAACAGGGGAATCTCCACAGTGGCCTCGCCCAAAAGCATCGTCCTTTGCTCCGTCAATAGGTTGCTCTGTGGGGAGCTGGTCGGCTTCATTGGCGTTACTCTCGTTGTCATGTTCGACATAGAAGTTTTTTAAGGAGCATTGTATTTCCTTCAGCAATTCCCTTGCGTTATACTTAGAACGAAAGGGATCATTCTCCGGGTCCTTTCGAGATTCTACATCCGAAAGATGTTGGGCAGATGTGAATTTATCGCAGATAGCTCTCCACTCCGAACTAGATGCTGTAGCCATGTTGGAAAACAAACTGCTCGCCGATGACTAGACAAGGTTGCCAGGTTTTATCAATATCCCTCCGATCAAATGGTCTTGAAATGAATTATTTCGGACAAATTCTGACTATATAATTTTTTCTTTTCATAAACACATTTGTTGGTTGTAATCCACCAATATCTCTTTCTTTTTCTGTTAGTGACAGAAATGATAAGAGATGAGCACACTCCACTCCAGCTGAAGGCGCTGGTGGTCGGCTTTCGCGAGTTTGCTAGTCAATGACGTAAAATGAACACGAAACTATTTATTTGACTACAAAACGTGACACGCACAGGGGCAGTGTCAGGACCAACAGAACATAAATGTGTATTATTCTAAGCATATATGAAAAAATATTATTTACAAGAACCCTCTCTGACATCCAGTAAGGAAATTAAAATGATCCTGGAAGCCGTTCGATTCAGGCTAGGTCGGGACGTCCATCATTGGATTTGAATGACTCGTTCAGCTGATTAATACACAAGCCGTACTAACATTATAATCATCCAATAACAAATAATCTACACTGCAAAGTTCTAATGAAGCTATAGTGAATCACTCGTTTTCATAGAATGTTTATAAATAACATGTCCGAATCGTTTAGAGAACTGATTCAGTCCACACGGTTCAGTAAAAGGAGAATCGTTCTCAATTTTCACATCACTCCCAGTCCCTGACTAAACTAGGTAAAGAGGGCACCGGGGAGGGAAAGTGAGAGTGGTGGAAAAAGAAGGACAAGGCAGCTGCAGTTGAAGATAAATAATGTAGTCTGTAGTGAAAATGAACCCTTTATTATAGTTATCCAAACAACATAAAAAACCGAAGATCACATTATTGGAAATATTGAGGTCACTTTTGGAAGCTTCGAAGAGGAGACACATTTCATTGGGAGCGTGACGTGAAGAGCAGTGTCAGTTTGCGCTGTCACACATTGGGAATCGCCTAGTTAGCTAGCTGGCTTACCGGCTAGCTTTCTAAATTAACAAGGACTGGCCTTTTTGCTCTGTGCTTAATTTGGGACAATAGCAAACAAAAGGGCGCTTCTGGACTAAACTTCGTTTGAAAGTTTTTTTTTATCCAAAGGAAGGGTAAGGTCAGTGATATTACGTTAGCTTTAGCTTGTGTTAGCTACTAGCTCATCTAGCTCCATATCCCAAAGTAAACATGCGAAGCCTCCTCGACCTCGCTAGCAATACAGGCTAGCTAATTAAAATGGACATATGAACATGCTAACTTTACCGCTACGTTTACTACCGCCAGTCTAATTAGCTAGTTGACTGTGGTGGCTCAATAACGTTAGCTTCCCAGACAGCACAGTGCACTCGTCCCAACTGTTGTTACTAAGGCAAGTTGTGTCAAATCCGGGGCGTTTCTGACCATAACACTACCATGCATGTTTTATTGTTCGCTAACGTTCATTATATATTTATTCTAACAAGTACTAAGTACCAACTCGTTTTAATGTGAAATAACACCAGCATAGAGCGTTTTGTCCCTCTACAATAAGAGAACAGAGAAGCCTCAAGTCCATCATCGCTGGGTTGGGCTTAAACCTTTTCTGCTCGCTTCCTCAAGCTGCATTCAAATTAGTATTCTGTGATCAACTCTGGCCACTCTTCCAGTGAGAAACATCTGTAGAATATTGACAGAGATCGGATCAGATACAGAACACGAAGTGTTTGTTGTTGAAATAAAACGGCTTTATGAAATGTAGACTGGTTCCAGTCCAACTTCAGTGCTTTGCCTGAGGCATTGTGTGCCCTCCCAATATGATGTTGAATCTTCCTAAGCAATTGGTTTTCTGTCCTAGAATTTGCCAAGTGAATAATCCAGTGGGTTTTTCCCTCTTACAAATATAAATAGATCTATTGTGTAAGAGTATCGACAGTGTCCTTGAAAATCAAATTTCTAGTCAAATAAAGCCATCTTTATTTACACTTTGTGATTTAACTGTGACTGGGTTTAAAAAGTATCTTCATTCTTCTATTTTGCTGGTACGTCAGTGTACGCTGGACCTGTCAGGCACTGAATGTAACAGCTGGCCTATGTCAGCCTCAAGTGTTTATCTTATGCTGTCTATTAGGAGCCAGACATCAGTGACTGACCACGATACTAGCCTGTTTGTAGAAATGCACGCCACAGTCCTGAATCATATTCATGAATGGTGTCTCTATTCTCTCCACACGGCTAATGTTATATCTCTATGTAATTTTGAGGAATCATTTGTTTCTTTCTTGTTATTTATTATCAGCCTACTGCCCCGTTGCTGTCATCTGCCCCTAAGCGTCTTGGTGGAGTTGCGGTTGTGCTGAAGTCATGGGGACACCAGGGTCTGGTAGAAAGCGTGCCCCTATCAAGGACCGGTTCTCAGCAGAAGATGAGGCTTTGAGTAGCATTGCCCGTGAGGTAAGTTAACTCCACAACCCTCTCTGTGTTCACTTTAGTCGTGAAGCTGATGTATCTTTTACAGCGTTGACCTATATCTTCCAGATTACAGTCAAAAAAGGTCAAGATAATGAACATATGATTTCAGAAAGGATACAAGCCATCTTGATTTTATAGTTTTAAGTGTGGGGCTAAGCTCATATTTACAGGGCTGAAGACCAATAGAGGTTAATGCAGCAAACATCCCTCTGAGGCATAAACTGACACATGTTCACACATAGCTCTGCTGTGTATGAAGTGGGTCTATGTGGATCTACGGGTTCCACCCGTCAAATCATGTCTCAGCTGCAGCGTGTAGAGACAGCTGGTTTGGGTTGCAGAAGGCTTGACTTGTAGCTATTTAGTAAAATGGAGGGCAGAGGAGGGAATCAGACAGCCTGGCCTGCAATGACTTGTCCTGGGATTATTTCATTTGCTCAAAGCTACACAGTTTTCATTCCTGTGTGGTTCTTGATACTAGACCAAAAGATAAAGAGGAAGCCTAACATAAAGCTCACAAATATTTACAGAAGGGAAACTTCTGACAAATTTCACCTGCATTCTTAACAAAAAAAGAAGATGTGTTCATTTTCTTTAGAATTAAATTTAGACCTCATCAAATGGATGATTTGATTCAGTAGTTAGGCTTGTTGGGTCTGAGCTCTGTGTAGTCTGTAGAGAGTCAGTAGAGACCCAAATGCACAAGGCTACATTTTCTCTCTTTATAGTCATGCAAGCCTGTCATAGAAACATGAGTCATCTGACCCACCCAGCCAGGTCCTAAATGAATCACAGTCTTTCTTGACTGAATGAAACATGCAAACAGAGGCAGAGCCTGTGTGCAGTTTGTCACTCAGTCAGTTCGGTTCACAAGGCCAATCTCCAACCTGTCACACATCACCACGCTCCCAGACAAAGCTCTAAAGCAGCAGTCTCCCTCAGCCACATGGCAACTGTGCCTGCCTGGGAAGGAGATCTAGCCAACCTGTGCTTGGCACAGAGCACTGCTGAGAGGGACTGTGAATTTGAGCCTGCACTTTCTCTGGCCCATTTTGGAGGCCACTTGCATTACTGGGACAGACAGTCACTAAATATCAGCAGCTTGCTTGCTGATATTGCACCTCACATACAGTTGACTAGTAATGCTTTGGGTCTGAGGGAGAATATGGGCATGTCTGATCAAGGCTGTCACGTTGCTAACTTTAACATTGATGGACATTGGATGGAAGTAGGGGGGCGAGTCATCCTAGTTCATAGTCCATGCTGTTTCTATGCCATGCTGGTTAATGATAGCTGTGCTGCGTGTAGGACTATGGCACAGGCACACGTTCTAGTTTCTATACTGTATAGAGGCTGGCCGGTAGCTTAAGAGATGGGTGACATAAATGCTGCTACGGTCAATAAATTGTCAATAAGTGATCAGTGCTTTATGGACTGCTGCTGCGTAAACATGTTTGCACGTGTGTTGACATGTAGCCGTGACCTCATTGAATAAAACAACCACAATAAGCACGTTTGTGTGTATGTTAATAATGTATTTATTATATGACTATTTCACACCTTATAAAAAAAATGATTGTTGTACAATATAATTAGCCTCATGTTAATATATCATGTAGCATAGATACACGCAAAAATGGCTGGTTGCCAAACTATGATTCTAACTGTGCTCACATAATCAAACAAAGGTTTTAAGGTGTTGCTCTGGATAAGAGCGTCTGCTAAATGACTTAATGTAATGTTGCAACACATTGCACTTTGCCTGGTTTAAAAGATTCGTTCCTTGACATGTGTAAGTTGTAAGACAGTTTGACGTAACCCATAGTGATCAGACTGTAGGAGGTGAAGTGTGTATGATAGTGCACTTCTCCTCCCTACTCAGATTCCCCCCCGCCCTCCTCCCGTCTCATGATGTGGGCGCTGCTGGAGGCCTGGGGCTGGGTGGGCACGGCTATAGATAGGCCAGAGACACAGACCTCAGCTGTGCTGCTGTGCAGGTCATTCTGTCAGACAGACCAACAGGTGCAGAGCACAGGGGCTAGCCTGTGGATGTGTGTCTCAACATGCTCCCATTCAATCTCAATGGGCAAACAAAGCCAATGTAAAATCTACATCCATGTTATAATCCGACGCCGACGCCCTATTAGACATTATAGAAAGTTTGTCATTGGTCAGACCATGGTTTCACAGTCATAACTTTACCTGATTTACAGTGACCTTGATCAGCATTGTACAGGGTCGTATACGTTTTAAATAGTTTTCTCTTCACTACATCAGTAAACTTTGTCTGCCTCAGTCTGCCTCAGTTAGTGACGTGTCCATGCATGTATACGGGGAGGTATGCAGATATTTGACCTGAAGAGGATCTCTTTTTACGTGCTTCCTTTAACCCCTCAAGGTTTCCCTGGCTCGTGGTACTTTTTCTCCCTCATTGACCAGGAATCAACCAATAACAACGTCGACAGGTCTTACACACACAACCTCTGTTTGCTAATGATAGCGACAGGCCTCACAGGGCTGCTCATGACTTATGACAGATACAAGGCCGGGAGGTACAGGCAGCAACACCCAAGGCAGCAACACCCAAGATATAATCAGTTAAGAACAGGAGGGACATAGCATGCATGTTTGCACAACAAAAGCCTTTTTTTCCCCCTGCAGTGCTATTATGTACTGTGGAGAGGAACAGACCCAGAAGGCATCCCTTTCTGACAACACTGATAAGCATGTACTGGAATGTTGACTATTTGTTTGCGGTGACACTGTGTATGTGGAGAGATAAACGGCTGAGGCCTGTCTATTTAGGAATGAGGGCTATTGTTGTAAGTTGTTGCATGATTCCGTTTGTTTCGTTCCTGCAAGTCAGTCAGGAGTTGGAAGGTGTGTGTGTGTGTGTGTGTGTCAGTCATGTTCCCTCTTAAGGGGAGTGTTGGGGGAGGTGTGGTCTGCTTAAATTAGCCATTGCTGCTGAGGCACCCAGCAACATTAGCCCATATTTCACGCTCCATACTGTTGGGCGTCCATCATATTAGACTAGTTACTGAACATTGGTACTTTTGATTTGGAAATGTATTCCTTTGGTGGCTTTCAAAGAGAACTGTGTGGTTGTTCACCATCTACTTTGCATCTAAGTTCATATGTATAATTTACCATCATGTTCTGTCATTAAGTTCTATACCTTATTTACCTATACCTTTTATTGAATGAAATGAGTCACCCTTAGCAGCAACATGTAAAAAAAAGTTAACAAATGTTTAAAAAGTATCAAAACTAAACTAACTCAGTTGAAGCCGGTTTATATTCCGTTTCCTCTGTGTCAGAATGTTTGTTCACCACTGATGTCTCTGTCTTTTAAGGTCCTTAAATTAGCCTTCCTGAAACTGATGGTTAGCACATGTTGTTGGCGATATGGAATCCCAAGAACTCCCACAGAACAGTATTAATGAGCTGTGACTCATGGGTAAAGTGGTCAACCAGTCCAAGATGTGCAGTAGCTCTGTCCCATTGGGCTCACAGCAGACTTAACCATAGGTCACCCACCAGTGTCATTCATCTCATTTGGATCTGTTGATTTGTTTTTAACCGGTCTCCATTATGGTGCAGACAACCCCATGTTTACATAGCAACCGCTAAGTGATGCAGATGGTATTCAGTTTAATATGTGATGTCAGCTGTACGATTTACATGTTCTTAGCATAATTGTAATGTTACTTTTAAGCCAGAACATGCCTTGCCTCTCATCATTAGTTGTAAAGTACCTCGGGTTCAGATCCCAGACAGCTTAAGGCCAATTTTGAGTGCTTATGTTCAGCTAAAGTAAACTTCCCACTGGATTACATGCACCGCTCCCTCCTTTTTTCCTATTAACAATGATGTCAACCAGTAACTTCAAGTATAAAAGTGCCATTGTGTGTTGTATTTCCGTCCTCTTGGTTATGCTTTTGTTCCTCTCACACGTCGGGTGTGTCCCCTGGGTACGGTACCTGCCAGTTGGTGTTCACTCCTAATGACTGTGTGTGTGTTTTGTGTTCCACAGGCGGAGGCCAGGCTGGCAGCAAAGAGGGCAGCACGCGCCGAAGCTAGGGATATCAGAATGAGGGAACTGGAGCGGCAACAGAAAGAGGTATACGATATGTACCATGTCTCATGTCTACAGCAAACCCCCCTGGGGATCATGAACTGGAGTCGTCCCAGAGAGTTTGGAAAAGTGTCTGTCATTTATCCACTTCTTCATGACACTTGTCATGTTTGGATGAGGGATTGTTCCTTCCTCAGTACCTGCTCAAGTGCTGTGTGTTCACAGGTCTAACCCAGACCCACCCATTTGACACCATTGTACACACTCGGCTGGATAATCACATTAGAAAGAAGAACGCTGTCCTCTCTTCTACTGTCTCTCTTCTTGTACTACTACAGCGCGTTTCAATACCTACGTGACTCACGTCACAGTGGCCTCTGATAAGCGTGTGTGTCTGTGTGTTTTCTGTGGTACTCCCACCCTTCCTCCCTCCCAATGTTCAGCTCTCTCACCACTCAACCAGCAAGAAATGGGGCTCGATCCACCAGTGGATGGTACAGTACTGTAGACCACATCAGACTGCATGGGTCTCTCTTTCCCTCTCTCTGTTTTTATTTCTGTTTCCCTCTCACTCTTCCTCTCTCTCACTCTCCCGCTCAGCACACTAACTTACAGCCTGGTGTGTGCTGTGGTGTGTAGCTCCCTCATTGGACTGTTGTTACCTCACTGCAGAAAAATGTTGGTTCGATGTATTTGCTTTGGAGACACCTTAATCTGTGACTGTGTTTTTTGGCCTGGGACTTGACCTCATGCCTTAAATAGACCTACGGAAACTTAGTGTAATGCATCTCGGCGGTTTATTCATTACTGTAACCAACTCAGCCTTTTATTGTTTATAACAATAATGAGATTGTTTTATCATGGTATTTAGAGTATGCTCTATTAACATGATATACTTAAATTTTTGTGCACATGCCTTTTTTTGCAAACAGTTGACTAGTTTGACTAATTCTTTAAAGGAATAACATGGTTGAAGCACGGTGTGTCCAGGTGCATGTGGTCGGTTGTGTTGGAACCACACAGCGTGTTGGCGGGATGTTTGGTTTGGTGTTGCTGTGACTACGGTGGTGTATCACCTCCTACCCTTTCCTGTTTCTCCACTCCCGTGCTCCAGGCTGACGCAGACAAGGCCAGGCACTCGGTCTCGAGCAGTAGATCCAGCAGCAGTCGTCGGGTCCGTAACCCCCCGCATTCTCTCTCGGTCCTATCCCTCTCTCATCCACGCTTTTCTCTCTTGACCTGGTGTGTTCTGCTTGCTCCTTTTTGTTTCTCCTTCTTGACATGAGCAGGGGCTGGAGGATGATGCCCTGTCTGTCCGCAGCAGTGCGAGCTATAGGGTGTGTACACAGCTCTGTCTGATGACAACATGGCCTACTTTTGGCTTGCTGTAGAAGATGCTTTTTAAATGGCCTAACTGTTGGCACTGAAATGTCCATGACTCCTGTGGTTTGATGTATGTTTTTTTCTGCTTTTCAAGTCCACAAGCTCCACATTGAGAGACCTGGGCAGTTCTCTCAGTACTAGTAGCCGGGCAAGCACTTCTCGTAGAAGAGACTTGGCAGTACGTGTGTGTGCGCGCGCATGTGCCAGCGTGTGTTTTTTGCGGATAAATGTTTATTGACTATATTAGACTGGTGTATTCAGAGCAGGGCATTGGGATGACACTAGGCTATTGTAGATTATAAATAGTTAATATAAATATAACACATATTTGATATGTTTCATAGGTACTGTAGTCTACAAATAGACTTATGAGTTGTTAAAACAGTACTATATTAGTTTATTAACTTTGGCTTGAAGTTCTTATATACTATAAGTGTTGTGCACACTGACTCACAGCATGACCGTCTTCTATCGTCGTAATTCCCGCGAATCCTATTCTTTCCTCAGTCTGACATTCTCGCCAGTAGCTCCTCCCTCAGGAACAGTAGCTCCTCCCTCAGGAACAGTAGCTCCTCCCTCAAGAACAGTAGCTCCTCCCTCAAGAACAGTAGCTCCTCCCTCAAGAGCTCCCGCTCCACTGTACGTAGTCCACTTGTGTGACGGCGTGCATTATGCGTACAGATACTGGACAGTTTCGGTCTGAGCTGTGTGTTCTTCCATAGACTGGCCCATAATGTTTGTGTCTTATTCTGATTTTGGTGTTTCTGTGTATTGTGGGACTCCCAGAGCTCTGTGTACAATGACCTGCAAGGCTATAAGAAGGCTCCGGCGTCCAGCAGCTCCAGGAAGGACCTGCTGGTCAGTTTTCCAGACCCTGAAATCAGGGAAGACTTGCACCGTTTTCACCACACAGCTTAAGCTGCTCTGTGTTGGGTGTGTTGCCATCTTTCTTATTGTATGTGGTCATGATGCCATGTCCCCCTCCCCCTTCCAGTCTGGGCTCTACCATGATCAGAGGAACTACAGCAGTCTGCAGAGCATCAAGCCTCCTCCCTCTACTTCCTCCTATCAGCCTCGGGTTGGTCCTTCTCCCCTCCCTTTCTCCCTTCCCTCTCTTTCTCCCCTGCTCCCTCCCATTCAAACAGAGTTATGACAAGTTACTGTTGAACTGAAACTAGTTAAGGAGCCAAATTATTATCTGAGCTCGGGTTTATTGGAGGTGTAAACCCCTTTAGAGAAGATCCCTTTGTGAATTGTTAACTACAATGAGGGCTTTGGCCTGGAAGCTTAGTGAGAAAGCACAGTGATTCCTTCCATTTACCTGCTGTACCAACTATGTTTGTACAGCAATTTAGAAACTATACTTACATACAGTCAGCATTTTACTATTGTGTCAGGTTACAATAAGAGGCATTCTGTGGAAGGATCTTGATATACAAATTGTAGGCATGCATGGTTATGATTAGCTTGGCACATGCAAAGTGTCAACTCTTATCTAACCAACTCTGTCCAGACATCAGGGACAGGCTCCCTTCACTTCCCATCACCACTCCCTCCCCATCACTGGCCTCTTCTGGTATTCAAGGCCCCAAGATCACCCAGAGAAACAGGCTTCACATGTTATGCAAGATACAATTCAGGGCTTCTTGCAACAACCACACCTCCACCTCGCTGTGGCTGTGGCTGTCCTTTAACTGTCCTTCACTTCTCCTTTATCCCTCTCCCTTCCTTTTGCTACAGGCCACATCCTCGGCCTCCATCACTACTGGTTCGGGGCTGGCGCGCAGCTACAGCATGGTCAGTTATACTCACCAGCACCCCTCTTTCTGCGTGCCTCCACGCCACCTTCAGTGTAGTCCAGGTCCCCATGGATGTTTGTGATTTGGTGGCCAGAGGCTTCCTGGGAGAGCTATAATTAGGTCTAAGTGGGCACTTGGTGGGGCCAAGAATATGCTCTGGACATCGGATAAGACAAAACAACCCAGAGTAGTAGAAGAAATGGCATGATACAAGAAATAGTCTGAGGAGGATGTATGGGGATGGATCTTGTCAGTTCACGTCATGTTCAGTCTGAGACACATCTTGTGTCATCACATGCTGCCGAGCTTGTCACACTCACTCACTGACTGACTGACTGACTGACTGACTGACTGACTGGGATGCCTCCCTGTGCGTGCTATGCTGAGTTGTGGATTCTCTTCCCCTTGTGTCTTCAGGCCTCTATACATGACGACCCTGGTCTCTATGGCTCTCACAGTACCAAAGCTGTAAGTGTTCATAGTGTTTGCTGGAACAGTTGGAAATGATGTCACCATGTGGCAAGGTCAACAACAGCAGCAGCAGCCCACTGTCTTGTGTGTGTGGCCTGCCTGCTCTCTGTCCCCATGTCAACAATCTGTCCCATTACACTCTGCAGCCCTCTGAGTGCAGCTGGTACTCCTCTGGAGCTAGCTCCACCCGCAGCAGCCCCGCGGTGAGATCTCCATACCCCAAACCAATGCACCCCCAATGCATGGCGTCAGTTACCTTCAATCACACAGCCATTACTAAAATGCTACCCCTTCTCCTTAACAACCTCCCCTTCACTTAGGGATACAGTAGGACAGAGGTTTTCAACCCTGGTCCTCAGGGACCCCCTGTCCTGCACGTTTTAGATGTTTCCCTGCTCCAACACACCTGATCCAAATAAATGGGTCGTTATCTAGTTATGCAGAAGCCTGTTAACGACTATTCATTTGAATCAGGTGTGTTGGAGCAGGGAAACATCTAAAACGTGCAGGACAGGGGGTCCCTGAGGACCAGGGTTGAAGACCTCTGCAGTAGGACATCGTAGTAAGCCACTAGATGACTGTACAGCAGTATCCTGTCTTGATTTATTTAAGTGTGTGAGTCAGTTTACAGGGTTCCATCAATGCTGTGTTTTAAGTTACAGATGTAGGGCTATTCTGGTGACTTTCTTGAATCAGATAATTGCATGGTGCTGCTGTATTTGGAAACTCATGGTTAGTCCAGTAATTCAATAATCCGTTGGCAGAAAGTGCTGCTAGAGAACTATATCGGTGAGGGTGTGCCTTGTCCTGTGCATGTGGACTTTCCTCTTACTAAGAATGCGTCCTCACTGTGTGCGCGTGTGTTGACGCGTGTGACCCTCCTGCCAGTCCTCCTCTGATGACGACACCGTCAGCACCGTGTCCCAGGACCGCTTCAACCGGGGCAGGAGGGACAGCGTGGTGAGCTCCTGGGATGGCACTCTCTCACATTTTAACACTACCCAGAATCCTCCTCTGTCACTCCATCACTACGTTTCTTGACACTGCTTATCCCACACGCTCCACCTCCGTGTTCTCCTTCTGACACGTCCTGTCGTCTGTCACTGTCGTCTGTCACTGTCCTTACTGAACGTCTCTCTCGTCTCCGCCCCCGCGCCCTCCGCTCTGATCCACCGGTCAGTCGTCTGACTTCTCAGACATGAGTGGTGAGACGGCCGCTGACTATTTCAGCCGCTCCAACCGGCGGGGAAGCATCGTGTCCGACCTGGATGACCTGAGCATCCCAGACATGGACTCTGTAAGTGGCTCCACCACGGCCGGGACAGTGGAAGCTGGTCTGGCCTTTAACGCACGGTGTTTTGCGAGTCGTCCAGGGTTTGGTTTGACAGTCTCACCGCCTGCGTTTCGTGTGGGGGATGTTGTTTATGGATTACGTCGAGTGGTTACGTCTGATGTCTGAAGTCTAAGCGCATGGTATGGAGTTGAAAAGACAATAAAATGACATTTGTGTTTGGTGTTTTTACTTGGGACCTGATCTGTGAACATGCAGTAGTTTCAAATGTTGCTGACTACGACAATGGGACCTGATCTGTGAACATGCAGTAGTTTCAAATGTTGCTGACTAACTTCTTAATTAACAGGACCAACCCCATGCATGGACCAAAGAGGATACGCCTTCAGTTTATTCTAATGCCAGTATATTAATATCAACTTAATGTTTCCTTTTTTTCTCAGCTGGATGACAAATGCAACAAGCAGTACTCAGATCTCAGCCGGGTGAGTGTATATCGCTTCATTTTTATGCCGTCATATCTTGATTAGATCAATGAAAGTACTCCTTATCTCTGTGCTGAACATTGCATAAGTCTGATATGCGAGTATCTACGACCTATACCTTTGGTTCTGTCAGTCAAATGACACACAAGAGCCAGGGGAGTGGATCAGTGCGGAGCTGTGTGGTGTCAGATGGCGGTGTTGAATGACAGGCCTGACGTGCTGTGTGCTAACTGGAGCCCACCGGCTCTTCTGTGTGTCTAGCCATCGTCGCGCTGCACCACCCCGGGCCTGTCCGCTGCTACCTTGGCCTCCCTGGGGGGCACCTCTTCACGACGGGGCAGCGCAGACACTGGGAGCATCGCCGACCCAGACTCCAGTCTGAGTGAACTGAGGGTAAGGTGTTCACTCATACACACACGGTGTCTGCCTGAAATGACTAAATGTTACAGCCGGTCATTTACACCTTTTTGCTTCAAGGTTAGATTTTGTAATATTATGAGCAGTTTTATTACATGTATAAAGATATGATCATTTCATGATGTGCTATTTCAACTCATAGTGAACGTTTTTTTCGTGTGTGTGCTTTATCTTGATTTCTTCTTTTACTGTGAACCATCTCGGTCTCCCTTGGCTGCCTACCTTTTCTTGGGGTCTCTTGTAAAATAATGTATTCATGTGTATGCACGGGATTTCTGGATGTGATGTCGTCTTCGGGGTGAACTTCCTGTCCTCCTCCTCGTGTGTCTGGGCCTACTGGTCATGTTTCTGCCAGATGAACGGGTCTGAGCTGGCAGCAGCACGCAGGGCTCACAAGTCTGTCCTTAATTCTCCATTGCCTGTCCTTCAATTCACCCCGACCATTCCTCCCGTCTGCTCTACAGGATATCTATGATCTAAAGGACCAGATTCAGGATGTAGAGGGGCGATACATGCAGGGGCTTAAAGAGTTGAAGGTAGAGGGGCCTGAGCTCGCAGCATGCCTTCTCTTCTTCCTCCTTTCCTGGGAGCCTTGTGGCAGCACTAACCCCGCCCCCCCCCTCCCCAGTCCACCTATAATAGCCTAACCCTCCAGTCACTACTCCTATGGGCTCCCAGTCAGATGGCATGATCCTTGCATGATCTTCCTATGACCCTACCCTGCTTCCTCTTAAACTCGAACACTCTTATGACAGTGGTGATGGCGGCGTAGGACCAAGGCGCTGCCTCTCCACTTGTAGTGCCCCGGGGGGGGGGAGGAGCCTCAGACAACCATCAGTTGTTTTCCTGCTCTATGCTCCTTGTGTCTTGTGGTTTGTATTGTATAGTTTTCCTCCCCGGGCTGTCATCCACACAGGCTGGATGGCCCTCGGGTTAGTCTTTTGAAGTGAACATGATTAGCTGACTGTTCTGAGGAGTCACAGTCTGCAGGGATAGCTTACTAACACACCTGGCTCCTGGCATGTCTACACTGTGGCCTAACAGAAACACTGTCGACTTGTTGCTGTTCAATAGTATTTTGGTCCAATACTTAATTCAGTTTGTCTGAATTGTATCAATTGTGGTCCTTCATTCCTCGTAAATCAGTGCACTTAATATTTTAGGTGACACCACTTGTCAATCTCAGTGGAATCCAATGTGAATTTAAAAAGTATTTATACTCTTATATTTACCATGCAAGAGCCTTATTAGGACATGACATGTACAGAAGGTAACTTCCTGAGATGGACAAATGAAGAATGGCCTGTTATTGCTTGTTAACTATTGCTTGTTAACTATTGCTTGTTATCTATTGCTTGTTATTGTGAGTATGAAAGTTATTTGTATATTTCAGTAAAACGTTCCAGAGTTACACAGAACCCATTAGTAGACAAAACTGCAATTTCACAGAGGATCTCACGGTAAACTGGTTGGTATACTGATCCTCATCTAGCAGTGTAAGCAGTCTGCAGGGCCGAGTCAGCATCGTGTTCCGTGTTCGTAAAGACGAGTGTGTGTTTGCCCCATGCCTGCCAGGAGTCGCTCTCGGAAGTGGAGGAGAAGTACAAGAAGGCCATGGTGTCAAACGCACAGCTGGACAACGACAAGGCCAACCTCATCTACCAGGTGGACACGCTCAAGGACGTGATCGAGGAGATGGAGGAGCAGATGGCTGAGATGCGGAGGGAAGTGGACGACAAGTCAAAGGTAAAGGGTTCGCCTTCTGTGGTCGTCTCGTGTCGGGCTGGAAAACCTCTGAAAAGTTTGCACAGCGTGATTCATTGTGGGTGTGACAAAGGTCATGTGTGGTTTCAGGAACTAGAAAGACAAAAGCATACTTGCACGGTCCTGCAACACAAACAAGAGGAGTTGAAAGAGGGGATCCGCCAGAGAGATGAGCTCATAGAGGTACGGCCGCACTAGCAAAACACGTCGACTGGACTCCACCAGTTCACACCTGCATTCTTTCAACACAAATGTGTCTCCAAACACTGTGTGGGCTGCAAGAGGTCTAGGGGAGTTGCTCTGTACTGCAGTAACCCCATGAGGATTGAGTGGATGGAGTCCTCTTTCACTGTGTGCGTCTGGTCTATGTGTCCTCCTGAGACTGTGTCAGTTCCCCTGCTCCTTCACTCTGCTGTCTCTGTCCTAATCTGATGTGATCCTGTCTTCATTGTGTCTCTTCTCTCATTCTGTTCATCTCCTGGCGAAGGTCTCTGAACCATCTCTCACAGTTCATATATATACATTTAGTTATTTCTCTGGTTATTTCATCTGTTTCATTCTGCTTCTCCTGCTTCTTTCCCTTTCCACTCGGGGATATCTCTCCAGGAGAGCCAGCGAATGCAGATTAAGTTAGATACCCTGACGAGAGAGGTGTTTGACCTGCAGGAAACCATAAACTGGAAGGACAAAAAGATTGGGGTAGGAGGTCTCACAGAGTGCTCTGGTTATAAGAGGCAATAGATGGAGTCACGTTCAGGCAGTGAATACTCTTGATTTGTGGGCTTGACATCATGGAAAAGCCTTATACAAATGTTTTTAATGAACTGAAAGTTCAGTGGAAAAGGTCAGCGAAAGCGATCAGATAAACACCAAGTCTGTTGCCTCTCATACAGTAGCTGCATGTCAGAGAGCCTTTAGGTAATAGCTTGTCGTTGGATCCATTCTGATTTTGCACTTTCCCCAAAATGTGCATGTAACATTGCCATTGTGGGTTCACTAACTTGATTTGAAGACGGAATGCTGTGCTCATAGAATATGAACATGCTCGCCATAGAATAAACACGCTGGCCCAAGAGAGAGATTTGCACTGCCTTTAGCTTGCGCACCAGAAGTAAGAGCTTATGAAAGGATGTTAAAAAAGACTCTGCTACCCTTAGATGGCAGCATGACATCCATTTTCATGCCATCTGCTGGAGTTCCTGAGCACTGCCTGTGTGATGTCAGTTGATGTTGATTATTCGTCCCTCTAGCATTCCCCGTTGTTAGCGTAGTCTTGCGTAGTGTTTCGTTTGTGTGTGTGTGTCGTGACTTGGTATTCCCTTGTCAGAATGCTTAATGCAGTATCCCAAGTCCTACTGGTCAGTCATAATGTGCCGTCTGCGTACCTCACTGTGCATGGAAGGCATGCGTCACTGTGCACGTCTGCTGGTTCGCTCTCTCCAACGTTTCCTCCTTGTTTCTTGTTTCTCCTCTTGTTTTCTCCTCTTGTTTCCCCTCCCTTGTGTGGCCAGGCACTAGAGAGACAGAAAGAGTACTTTGGTTGCATTAGGAATGAGAGAGATGAGCTCAGAGATGAGCTGGCTGACATCAAGGGGAAGTCCAAATATGGAGAGGTAGGTTACCAGGGTTACAGGAATGAGCTTGTGTGAACTGAAAGTGAAGACAAGCAAAGTGGTTGGTATGATCGTATATCCCCACCCGTTTCTGCTGTTTCTTCCTCCTCGCCAAACGTCTTGAAAACATGTTGGGTGTGTTACGTATAGATGGAATCTACGGACTGCCCGGTATTTTGAGCACCCAAAGCTCTTTGACAAACACAAGGATGTAATTCCTATACGCTAATACATGTCCACCGTCACAGATGTACACATTTGGCGGCTGCTTAGTTCTGCTCCTCTCCCCGCCGCCGCCTCCAGAAACATGGCCTCGTCATCATCCCGGAGGGAACGCCCAACGGAGATATCAACCACGAGCCGCCAGCCTCAGGGATCACCGTGGTTACCCAGGAGTCCGCCCAGGTGCTGGAGTCAGCAGGAGAAGGGCCGCTGGGTGAGTGGACGGGGGGACGTCCAGCACACCGAGGCTGATGAGGACACACCCTATCTGGGTCCGTGTCGTCGATATGTTCGTAGTGTTCACATTAACAGCCGTACCTCTTGTTTCGTTTGTAGATGTTAGGCTACGAAAGCTTGCGGATGAAAAGGATGAACTCTTATCCCAGGTAGTTATTGCTTTGGATTATTTTTCCTTTATAATGCATCATATAAATGCTTCCGTGCTTGGACGAGCGCCCTTCCTTCATCAGTGATGTTGTGGTGTGTTCTGTGTCCTCTCAGATCAGGAAGCTGAAGATGCAGCTGGAAGAGGAGAGGCAGAAACCTTCCAAGATGGATGCTGTGTTTATAGACGGAGAGAAGATGGAAAACGGCACTGACCTGCACTTTATTGAAATGCAGAGTAAGCTTTGTTACTGACACTGACCAAGCATAAAATAGTACACACAAACTACAACACTGCTTTGTGTCAGTAGTCCCGGATCTGGTTTCAGTTATCACTTTGACTTATAATAAACCTTTCTTTTCCGGCTTTGCAGGAGATGCCAACAGACAGATCAGTGAATACAAGTTCAAGCTCTCAAAGTCAGAACAGGAAATGGGTACAATGGAACAAAACGTAAGTCATGGAAAGTGTTGCGGTTCTTTCCAGGCTCTTTATGAGTTCTGGCTGACAGCTTGCCAAGCTAACCACAGGCCACATTAATAATACTACTAGAATCTGAAAAAGGAAAATAAATCACATGAGGGAGAGATCTTTTTGTGTGTGTGTGTGTGTGTGTGTGTGTGTGTAATGATGTTACTACTGTATTCTTCTCCTGTCCAGATTAACAGACTAGAAGGACAGGTGTCTCGTTACAAGGCATCTGCAGATAACTCAGAGAAAATTGAGGATGAACTAAAGGTTGAAAAAAGGAAAATTCAAAGAGAGGTAAGAGGACGAGTCAAAGTCCCTCTGTGAACTTGTCTGTTTTCTCTGCCTTGAGGAATCTACATAGAGGGTCTTGATGTCTATTTAGAGTATTGAAACAGGCCAAATGACAGATACATGAGCTGCCCTCCTACAAAGATCCAACCTTGAGCCTCTCTATGTCATCCTCTCCCACAGCTGCGTACGGCCCTGGATAAGATTGAGGAGATGGAGATGACCAACAACCACCTAGTAAAGCGCCTTGAGAAGATGAAGGCTAACAGGAATGCTCTTCTCTCTCAGCAGTGAGGCGCTGGATTGCCACAAAAGCCCTTAAACTCGCACCTCAGACCTTTGACTGCCATATTGTGTCTGGAGCACATTTCCATTCTTCCTTGTTAACACTTATGTTGTGTAGCAAAACCAAAAACACTTATGGAGAAACACTGGTAGCACAGGCAAAGCTGTACTTTTTTTTTAAGACTATGAGCATTGGTATGTCATGGTGTGTGTGCATGCCAGTGTCTTTGGAAGGGAGCTGCAAAACATCTAGAACATTAAGTTGCTTGGGGAGATTCTAAGGCTACTTCTCTACCCATTACCTTATTTTTCAAAGCTTTGTACTATATCATGTCATTCATAAGGTTTTATTTCTCTGGCTGGGTGCTTAGCTATTCATTGTTTTGTTTGTTTATTTTTGATAAGTTGCATGAATGAGTGTAATAGCGCTTTTAAACTGTTAAGCCCTCATGGCTGCTGTAGCCCTGCACCTGTTCATGAACCCTCACACAGTGAAGTGCCTTCTCACCTGGATTCTGAGGGATTTTTAACGTCCTATAATAATAGTAACAAAAACAGGTACAGAATAATGTATTTAAAGGTGCGGTCATGATTAGAAAATATAAAAGAACCATTGTCTGCTGAGGTTTCATTGAGAATTTTTGGAAAATGATATTTAAGAGATTTCTTGGAAATAAATGTGTAATGACATGAACTGTAAATACTAGAATGTTTTTTGCATGGGTTATGGCACATTTCCTGAAAGTGAGGTATTTTTTGCAACAAAAGTACATCCACAGAAACAGCACTACATACCACTTCTTGAAACTGTGTTTGCTGCTTAGAAAGCATTACAAGTCTCAGGACCACACAACAATTGTGACTGGGGCAGCTACTGCATTGATATATTAATAAACTTTACCAGATTTACACTGCCCTTTTTTCATTACTTTTTATTTAACAAACAGAATTAAACTTCACCTTTAACCATGTACAAAAATACATTTGCAACAGCCTTCCGGAAGTGTACTATATATTGCAAACTTGTACAAAAAACAATGTTGGTGGCAGACATTATTTACAACACTTCAACAATAAATGTGTCTGAAAGTCATAGCAGCAGATAGAGCTTACTCCAGTATTCATTTACCAATATTTTCCATCTAGTTTCAGCACCTCTCAAACACTTTGTAGAGGTCTGGCAAGTTGGCTATCTGGAGCACACTGCCATCTTCACTGAAGGACTTAGGGGGGCTGAAAAGGCTGCGGAATGCTTTAAAGATGATGTGCTCCACCTTCCAACGCCATGAGTTCAACTCTGTATCCTGCAACACAAAGCAGAAACTCAAAGTCATTCTTTTAGTCCTCGAGGATATGTTTAGCATCTGTGTAACTTTTGAAACAAAGGGTAATTTGCTACAAGGTCTTCTGTGATGACAAGATATTCTGCAGTTGTCTCAAACCATCTCTGAGGGACATATTGTACCTGTTCCTCATCTTCTGGCTCTGGCTCCAGGATATACTGCTTTCTGATGGAGTAGAACTGGCTGCACTCCCGGCTGAAATCTCGGAAGAACTCCTTCTCATCATCCCAGTTCACCTAAAAAGGCACCGCACACATCTCCATGATAAGCCTCCAACCAAGAAGATTTCCTTTTGAAGTCCTCGAATATTCAGGGCATGTGTTTTTACCTCAGTGGCTAACCGTAGGACAAACATGGGCAGACCCTCCATGATCGGGGTGTATTTGTCTAGCAGCAGCGGCAGCCCAGTAAGGTTTCCCTCCTGTGATGGAGAGCATGCCAAATGTCACAATGTGATGCCAAGGTCTGCATGTACCAACTCACTATACTGAGATAAAATAGCGAGACACTGACTGACCTCGTCTATCTCAAAGGAGAAGTAATCCTCCAGCATCTCTTTCTTCTTCTTCAGGAAGTCCACTATGTACTGGGCCAGGCCCTCCTTAGGCCCATCATCCTCTGACCAGCCACTCTCCTCAGAGTCCAGTGCCAGCATAGCCAACTCATATAGCGGCGCTGGAGTCTGTAATAATAACACACCCCACAAAACCGGCGTCAGAAACTCCTCTTTCTAATCGTCCAGCCTTTTTTATTTCCCAGTTATGTGGTGATACTCACAGACAGTCTTAACACACCAAAGTTCCCAAAGTCGTAGATCAATATCTGGTAGAAAAGTTCCTGGCTGGAACACAGGAAATGTTACAACTCAGTCTAAACAGGCCCTGGGCTTCATAGCTTCATATGCTATGACACCTGTATGTGTGTTTCTGACCTGAGTTTAGTGGAGTTGAGGAGGTACAGCTTGGTGTGGTGCTGGATAAGAGTCCACTGGGGGTTGACACAGCCAACAAACGAGAGGTTCTGAAGCATCTCTTGAAGACCTGAGAACACCCCACAAGAGGTATGGTTTGAGCCAGCCTTTGTAAACACTCATACATCAAACTTGTTCTTCAATGCACTACTGCACAATCAGTCAAGTGAGTTGAATACCTGTATGTGCCTGTTCAGTAATCTCGTCTCTTAGCTCCCTCACACTGGTTAGCTTGATGACTCGTCTTCTGGGAGTGGCTGCAGCTGTCAGGTCCTCCTGCTTCTCTTTTTGGGCGACACGAGGCCTCTTCCTAGTCCACACACACACACACACACAGTACTAAATACACATTTCAGAGATGTATATTTATAATGTTCAACAGTCACCGAATCTTGATCAAACTCCACCCTCACACCCTTACCTGGAGTAATCATCTAGTGTGTCTGAGCTAGTTCCTGGACGGGGCTCCTCTGAGGGGTCACTGGTCTCTTGTTCCTCCAAAGCCTCCAGTATATCTGCATCGTCCAGCTCATCTGTGTCTTGTGCAGGAGCCTGCAGTCTGGACACAGGCTCCACACTGGCCTTACCGGCAGAGGCTGGCTTCTCTTTAGGCAGCAGGAAGGCATCCAGTTTCTGGGCTCGACAGTCAGTCCTCACCATCTGATGGGCGTAGGTCCGCTCGCTGGATTCTCCAGTGGAGCTGGTAGAGGGCTTCATGTCACTAGAGACGGACGCCTTGGGCAGCAAGGTCTACAGAGGGGGAACACATCAAACAACTGAGTTTAGCTTACATGAACATCATACAAATTAGGCTGTGAAGCTAACTCGCTTGTACATTCAAAAACATCAATCATTTTCATGCTTGGACTCTCACAATAGGCTACAGGGTGCATTACCTGTGTAAAGTATGTTCGTGAGGAGTTGGAGCCCAGCAATTTACTCTCTATGTGTTTCTGGACACTCTCGATGATGCAGTCTTCATGGAGGAAGTGCACCTCATGTTTGGTGGGGTGAACGTTCACATCGATATTGTGTGGTGCTATCTCCAGGCTTTGGCAATGAAAAAGAACATTACATGAACCAACATCCAACTAAGCTACTTTCCAGTTTTTATTCAATTAAAGTGACATACCTGAGATAGAGGAAAGGATGAGTGTTCTTGGGAAGGTAGGCAGCATAAACCGTTTCTACTGCTTTTTTCAAGGCATTTGATTCTACCAGGCGATCTGATAAGAATGTACTTGAATTATTAGCAGCATTTAGTATTGGTAGAATACATTAAAAGGGATCAAATTTAAAGAGTTTAGCTTTTCTGTGGTACATACGGTTAATGAAGAGGATGAGGATGCATTTCTTGACTGAGTAGTTGGCATTTGAGATGTAGCCCTTTAGTTTAAAGGTAAGCTTCTGATCCTCACAGCCTACTTCTAAAAGTTCCCTGTGAACACAGAACAAAAGACACATTCAGTTGAAAAACACTATAATCATCAAATATGGCATTATCTCTGTCTTTGAATGTGTAATACCTGCTGACTGCATTACCAAACACTGCCCGGATGTTGTCCAATATGGAGGCATTTGGTAGGGTCCTGACATCAGCCATGGTGTCCCCTTGCTGGAAAAAACACAGATGAATTATGTAAAACATCCAAATGACCACAATCAGCCCCAAATCACCAATCAACCCCCCAACTACCGTAGATTTATGGTTGCCAGCCATGTCTTACCTTTTTGACAGATAAGCTTTTTCCAGAGTTATGTATGGCATACCTGCAAAACACAGTTATGACTATGACAAAACATACACAACAGCCCAAGAGGTACAATAACACAGAACATCGCCACAAACCTGCTCACCACCTCTACAATCCTGGAGTACTCATCACTGGGGCTCTTCAGGGCTTTCCTTCTGGTAGACACATTGTAAAACAGATCCTCCACCTGATAATGCAGAAAAACGCAAATATTCTATAAATTGTGTAATAAGTTAGTCTGTTCGCTTTCGGTGGCTTGTCACAACTCACAATTAAGGGCTGAATAATAAAAGATCAACTCACAATGATTTGTGTCCCCTGGTTACCAGCACAGGGTTTAGGTTGAGTCTTTAGTTTCCCATCACAGTAAGTTGCTCTGGAGAAAGTAAATAAGATACTCAGAGAAACTGAAACATTTATACAATGTAGTATACTACTTATTACATACTAATTGACTTACCTGTACGCGCATTTGGCATCAGCAGTTTTGGTTGTTATAGTCACATGGGCTACATGACTTATACTGGCTAGGGCCTGAAAAACAAAACATATCAAAACGTTTGTATGTGATAGCTAACGTTGATAATACAATATTCATGAAATAAAAGGTCAAGCACTAGTCACTGTCCCTACCTCTCCTCTGAAGCCATACGTTGAGATACCCGAGAGGTCTTCAAATGTCTGGAGCTTGCTTGTTGTAAACCGTTCGCAAACTATGTCCATGTCGTCTTTCTGCAACATAACAGACACATTGAACCAGGCCATAACAAACATGAAAAATATTTTGTTGTGTTGATAATCCGGAGTCAACATCTTGAAAAACACACCCTGATGCCAGTGCCATTATCCTGAATCTGGATCAGTTTCAGTCCTCCCTCCTTGACAGCAACCTGTATGTTGGTGGATTTCGCATCCAGACTAAAACATTATGTAAAAACGGAAAGGAAAAAAGGAAAATCGCCATGGTGTAAATGTGTCCGTTTTACAAGATTACGTTTGGATCTAGCGTTAGTAGTATCGTTAGTTACAGACAATAAGTGGCGTCGTAGACTGTAGTGTAGCAAACGTGAGACTATTTTGATAGGCTAACAAGGTCGCTAGCAATCTTAACTGTTGTTAGCTTGCTAGCAAGCTAGATACAGCCTATCGGTCACTGTAGTTACAGTAGATATTTATCTTTATTTTTGGTAAACTTACCAGTTCTCCAGCATTTCTTTGATTGCATTAGCTGGACGTTGAATCACCTCTCCTGCAGCAATCCGATTGACAACTGTCTCATCCAGTCTTCGAATAACTCCGGCCATGTTTACTTTAGGTAATTCCTGACTTGTTCCACGCTTTTGAAGCTAAATCAACGATATCTCGCAAGTTGTTTAGCCTAGCTAGTAGCTACTAGCTACTGCATCCTAGTAGATGTATTTGTTTGGAATTGTGGATGACTAGCTAGATGCACAGGCAGACAGTGCATTTGCCCAGTGGACACTCGCTAAAATTAACGCGCGGGTAGATAGTACAGGCACTTGATTGGCTATTCTTCTAACTTTAACAAGGGAAATCGTCATTGGTCGGTAGAAAAGAACACGTAGATTGGAGCGACAGACACTGCCAAAACATACTACATCCTTTTTTGCAAAGCAGACATAAACACTCCTGGGGCATCTCTAGACAAAAAAAATCACAGTACAGGTTTGCCATAAAGTTCAAATGAAATATGCTATTTGATATAGGGTCATACACTCTTGCTGTAATGTAACTTTTCAAGCCACTGAATCATTGGTTTCACTAGAATATTTAGTAATCAATCCAACAATGTGTGAAATGTGTTGTTTTATTAATATAACTGATGTACACACGTTTAGACATGTTATGATAAATTATGCATTTAAAAATACGATTTAATGCAGTGTGCTGTATGAACTTGACAATGATATTACAGTCTTGACTCAGGCAACATAACCTCAATGGGATAGAAAGCTGTGAGCAAGAAGTCCGAGGGGTGGCGCTGTTTTGTCACCAGAACAAGCCTGAACTTCTCAATCCAGTCTAACCTGAACTCAGTTTTTGCATACTGGGGTCCATCTGAGGACTGTACTAGGCTCAGGTACCTGCAGAGACAATTTGAAGAGACAGTTATCATGACAAGTAAAGACAGGTTTGTGACGGAAATACTTTACGTTAAGACATTTAGCAGACGCTCTAATCCAGAGTGATACACTGACATTCCCCCAAAGCAGATTACTAGCCCGATTCCATAACCACTCAGCCAACTGACTCACACTTATTATAAATAACATGAGAACCAAGATATATGAGAACCAAGACTAAGTCGAAAATATATCTGCATTTGATTATTAATTTTATTTAGCAGAGATGTCAGTCTTGTGGAGATTTATATTTCATATTCATGACCAGTTTTATTATGGAAGGGTTGAGCAAAGGTTGAAATTGGATTACATAATTGCATTTTTAGTTATGTGGAGGCTGGACTTGCACTTGTATACCTCTCTTCCTGTAAAAGCTCCTTGTTCATTAGCTGTGCACTGAGCCCTGGTTTCACACCCTCCAACTGGCTCTTCACAGTTTCAAACAAGTCCACGTCCATCATATTAATGACCAGGTGCTTTCCAAACCTGTAAGCCATAACCACAATATTCCTTATTAGCCTCTTCATCTACATACCTCCAGAAATGTATCTCCTTCTCCCTATCTCTCTTTGTTGCTCTCTTTCTCTTACCTGATGGCCCCTAACAGAGCCAGCCTTAGTTTCTCAGGCTGCATGTTTTCAGGGTTCATGGCATCCAGGTAGTTAGTGTCTCTGTACCTCAGAAATGTGGCAGCCTGACCAGAGGGATCCACGAGCAGAGGCCACCTTTCCTCCCAAACAAACAAATGTCTTTAGTACTAAAACATTCCAGTGTGTATAATGTTGTGTTCATATAGTTAAAGGTGTGCTTCTAACTCATGTTCTAACTCATGTTAGAAGCACACCTGAGGGCAATATAGACAATGAAGGTACAGGTAAAGGTCAACTCTGAATCTCATAATAACAGTTTGACGATGCTCCATGACCTGCCATCCAGTTTGATCTTATCTCCCACGTCTTTGAGAAGAACGTCATTAAGATCACGAACCAAGCAACGAGTCCTCCCACGGGCAACAACGGCATCTGAACTCAAAATATCACACAACTCTGGGAGAAGGAAAATGACTCAAAAGAAAAGTGTTTGCATGTACATGTATGTGCGTGTCTTTGAGACCGAGATCAAGACTGAAAGAGAGAGAGAGAGAGAGAGAGAGAGGGAGAGAGAGAGAGAGAGAGAGAAAGGTGTGACAGTACACACCTCCACCTGACTGCTCTCTCAGTGTCAGTTTAGCGAGGGATAGTTGATCAGCAGCCAGCTGAGCAGCTATTTGAGTCTTCATAAATGCATCCTCTGTGTCATGAACCACCTGTTCACATACACACACAGACACACACGTACTCAACATGAGTCAGTCCAAAGGCAATGAGATAAGAGCTATTTACTCAAGTTTTAGAGTTACCTGCAATGTGACTTTTGCTTGTTCCATACCCTTCCTCTGACATTTATCATGCTCTGTAATCCGCTTATTCAGCTCAACATAGGCCTTCTGCGACTTAACATGCAAATTAACATGCAAAAAAAAAGACAGGAAAAGAGTGATGACACATGCATTATTGTGTTAACTTGGAATCATTGGCTCCATATGTTACCTCTCTCTGGGATCGCTCATACTTCTTCTGGAGCTGCTCCACCTCTCCTTTCAAACTGGAAGAAAACACAGGCCATTGTTCCTTTGCACAAAACCCGCTATCAGTGAACAATAGGGGCGGATAAGTCAGCTATCCTCCACTGCTTTATCTTTCCAGGACATTTGACAGCAAAGAGAGAAGGAGACCTTCAGAAAATACATATGTATTTCAAAATAAAAGTTTTGTTTGCAATTGCTCATCTAGATTATAAAAGGATCTGCATTGGTGGAGTTGTGGTGGAAATGTGTTGTGTCTCTCACCAGTCAGTCTCTGCCTCCTTTAACTTTTGCTCCTCCTCAGTGCTCCTCTGTTGTTTTGCCCTCATCTTTTTCAGCATGCAGTCAGTGATGCTCAGGTCCCAGCCTTCTAGGATTGATACCAAGGCCTCACCAGATGCCACCTTCAATATAAACACAGAGATTTCCCGTAAAACACACAGTCAACGCACAAAATAAAGTAAAATAGGCTACACACACTAGACACACTCATGCTCACCTGCGATGGGGTGCTGCCATCATCTGCGTATATTCTTGGGTCCGCCCCCAACTGCAGAAGGGTTTGCACTGCCGCAAGGTGACCCCCAAAGGCAGCTCTAAAGATTGGTGTCCGTCCAAACGCACCCTAGAATACATCATTGCCTGAAACAATTCCACACCTGCCCCTCTCCACGTGTGAAAGTGTGTCTGGGTGCTCTCACCTGTGTGTTAACGTCTGCACCTCTCTCTACCAATAGAGTGATGACCTCAGGTTGACCCCCTGCTCCTGCCTCCGACACAGCCGTGTTGCCATTGGCATCCGTGATATTTATCATGCGGAGCTGATTGAGCAGCTGTTGGCGTTTGCTTGTTTTCTCAACCCCAAGGCCACGCTGTGTGTCCCTCTCAGATGTCTAAAGCAAGGAAAGGAAAATGATAATCATCTTGTCAGATTCAACAACTGTCACCTACTGTTCAGAAGTAGGTTAAACTCACCTCCTTGAGAACTGTTAAGACCACTTCTGTCTCCCCATCAAAAGCTGCTTCCAGAAGGCGTGTCTGAAAGAGCTGCTCTTCCTTCTTCTGCTTTCTCTCCTCCTCCTCCTTCCTCCTCTCTTGCTGTGCCTCCTCTTGTTTCCTTCGCACTATTGCCACAAAAGCCTTCAGAAAAACAAACAAACATTGAATCTAAGGATCACACAAAGTTAAACGAAATGTTATGTTTATCGTAATCAGCACTGACTTTCTATTGCTCTATTATATTATACCAACCTCTTTCTCCAAGCGTTCCATGAGATCCTCATAGTCCTGCTTCTTTTTCTGTTTCCGTACTAGGTCCCTCTTGGCCAGAAGCCTCCTTACAGCACACTGAATGGTCACTGCAGCTTGCTCCTCTCGGCTCAGCTCCACATCTACCAAAAGAGTAGGTGTGCAATTGTGGCCAAAACGTTGTGCAGTATAATTCAACACTACAGTATCTAGTGTAACCTCAGTGCGGATTCTTTGAATAGTTGACCAGTTTCTAGGATAGGCTATGTATTGTGACACTCATTCCAGCCTGGTGTTTTGCTTGCCCTGAGGAGTTTGTTTATTACAGGGATTTTAGATTCAACTACATACCAATACTTGCAGAGCCAAAACAGGATGAGAGATCAAATATAGACAAGTGTCTTCAAATTTCTTGCCTTTATCTATGATTTGTGTTTGTAAATGGCAAAAGATCATCATATTAATACTGCATGGACAATTATTGTGAAACAGAAATCAGTAGGGAAGGCACATTCTTGTTGATAATAAAAAGGGGAAGGCAAAAGTTTGCCTTTGGCCCTATAGTATGTTGTGAGACAACATATGAACAAGTATATGCCATTTTTCATGCTGCTACAGTTCTTACTTCTCTATGTGTACTGGATGGGTGTTGCCTAGGGGGAAACAATGAGGGATTGTGTTCAGGCCCTCACTTGAATTACATCATGTCCTTTACTTAGTTACACCAAACTCCTCCTTGTTTAACCCATTCTTGCAAAGTGTAACTAAGGTTTATGAGCTGTGTCCAAAATGTACACAAAGGGCCAGTAGAAAGGCAGGAGGGATGTTTAGAGACAAAGAAATACAGTATAACACAAATCTAATCTAAAGTTGTAAGATATCACTGGGTAAAAATCTACTATCTGAATAGAATCCACCTTAATTAGAAATACACCAAGAGGTCTGTTAATAATCGAAAATGGTGAATACATCATATAGATAAAGTGATGCAAAACTGTACTTTTCTTTGATAGTGTTGTGAGCACTGTCTCTGTCAAGGGGGTAACACCTCTGGACTTGTCAGCTGTGCTTTTGGACTGGCCACCTTGTGCCACCCTGGTGCTCATTCTGCTTTGTGGAGATGCTCCTTTTTCAGGGGTACACAAAAAGACATATTGAACATCATGACTGTATGACAAACGAGACGTAATGTTGTCATGAAATGTCCTTGTGTGTAGGCCTATAATAAACTCAAATGTATATCCCTGATAGACATAGTGTAAATACAAATTACAGTAATCAATATGACATGGCCTCCTCCTCCAGATTATTTAAAGGCGTAAAAGTTCACACAAATTGGTTCATTGGTCAACCACCCAATCCTGTATGCACCCATATCACTGTATCTAGAGCAGTGCTTGCATACTGTACCTGTCTTTGAGGTTTGAGTTGCTCTCTTCAAGGGTGCCTTGGCTCCAGCCTTCCCAGAACATGTCATTTTTCGGGAGCTCATGTTAAGGTAATTAGAAAGAGGGTGGGTTCTGAGAATGGGAAAATGTGTTAAGGCTACCCGAGCTAGCTAGTTAACTTGCACAATGAGAAGAGCCTGAACTTCTTTCTTGGCATACAGGAACACTGACGCTCACTGGTCGCCGTAGTAACACAACAATCCTCCCTCTCTCGCACACTGCCAAATGATCTGAAAATCTGGATAAGAGAACGGCTCTGGAATCTGAGCATTTTGTGGATTCCTGAAAATGTGATAATGGTAATGCATTGTGTCACACTATAGGCCGGTGTATCCCTTCACATAAGTCAAAACGTTTGCTAATGATTAAAGAACTGGCCATAAACCATATTTTCTGTATTTCCCTATAGCCAGTGTAGCGATAGATAGTTCACACTCGACTCGGTCAGGGACTCGCTCATTCCGGGAAGCCTTGGGGATATATTATGACCAAGTTAAATATCTAACTTGGACAACAGTGTGCAAGGCGGGGCAAGCTTGACGACAGTGTCTTGGCCTCAGAATCTTCATTCTTGCCTCAAGCTTGAAAACAAACTGGTTTGGCCTGCGAAGATGATAAAACTACGCAACAGAGCTCTTTCACAAGTTGTTCACCGGTAGGCTATGTAACTGTAGAAAAATAACTGACGACGAGGATAATACTAATAGACTAGGCTACGTGAGTTTAAGAAGAAACGTAATCTTTACGTCGAGCTGAGGTGAGTAGCCTACTATTTACACTTTTGAGGAAAACTAAAACAAACATGTACAAGACTAGTATCACTTCGTTTTTTCAACCGAAAGACGTGTTCAATACAGTAAGGGTTAGCCTACCATAATGTTGTCAGGCAGCTGTAGCCTACCTTCAAGATAACCTAGTTTACACAGTTTGTATGGATTCAATTATCATTATTCTTTTGTCAGTATAGTACCCAATTTATTGTACCTCAAATGTTAGACCATGTTGTTCCATACACTACAGACTAGGTAGCCTAAACAATTTTGTGTCTTCCCCCATAATAAAATATGAACTTGCTGGTGAATTTGATTCAGTTTGGACAAGGGGAGGAGGTTCATTCGTTGGTATAATTTTTTTAACCTTATGACACAATCTTTTCAAGTTTCTGGATCATGGGTTACTTAGGGACAGGGTTCAGGAAGTGATTTTAAACGTGTTATTTCAGTATGCCTGTCTGTGACCAACTCAATAATCCTCTTGTTTGTGTAGTCCCTGGCAAGCAAGAAATTATGTCCCAAGTGCAGTGGCGAAAATCCACTATACATTTTGGGGGGGACAATTATATGACATTTTCTCAAGAGCAATTCTGAGGGGGACACCAAAATTACTGCAGTAACACATATCCTACATTGTAATTTTAAATGTATATAATTAATATTATTGAAATGTCCTTATGTTTACAGTGATTTATTGGGGGGACAAATCATATTTTTCCCAGGATGGAGGGGGGGGGACTTTGCCGGGATTTCCGCCTATGTCCAAGTGTATATCCAGTGAAACATGTTTTTAATTTGAAATGTTTGTGTGTATTTGTATCCTTAGATCACTATGGCCCACCGCTCTCAATGCTCATCAGCTGGTGATAACCCTCTGGACCCTTATTATCTCCCTCCCCACTGTCGAGAGGAGTATCGCCTGGCTATTGATGCACTTGTAGAGAAGGAGGAGGAGGGCTATTATGGTTTTCTCCAGAGTGCAAATGTGGTTGACTTCCTCTCTAGGCAGGAAGTTGACTACATTAAGCACACAACACAGATGCCACATCAGAGCACAAAGCCTGAGCTGTGTGCACCTGAGCTGTACCTGGGCCCTGGGGGTGAGGGATCTTCAGACACATACTGGCCCATGCACTCTGACTTGGATGCACCAGGCCTTGACCTCGGCTGGCCCCAACAGCATCGCTTCATTGGCCCCACAGAAGTCACCACACTGGTGAACCCATCTGAGCCTGATATGCCCAGTATCAAAGAACAGGCTCGTCGACTTATTAAGAATGCTCAACAAGTAAGTGTTTATTTATTCATAAAATGTTTATGCTACTTATTCCTCAAAGGAAAGGCAACATTTCAGTCTGCTCTGATATAGATAAGTCTAAAATGAAGTGAATGCGTGTGGCTGATCAGTGAGTGGACTGCGATGTGTTTAAGACATAACACGTCAGATCAGTGTTGTCAGCTTTTTACTACAAACTGCGAGCCTATAATATACTGGTTTCTAACTAAATGCTCATTGGTTCTCTGCAGCTGGTAGCCGTGGTAATGGACATGTTTACAGATGTTGACATCTTTGCTGATATTCTGGACGCTGCCGGGAGAAATGTTGCAGTCTATATCCTTTTGGATGAACATAATGTGCACCATTTTACTAACATGGTTTCCAATTGCCGGGTAAATTTGGAGAATATTCCGGTGAGTCTGTGTATAATTCTTTCTTGTTTTTGTCAGTTAAACTCGATTTAACTGACTAACTATTTAAAGGGTAAATGCATGGACATTTTATGGAATTTATTATGGTGTGTTGCTGCCACCTAGAGAAAATAGAGGCCCATGTTCTTATATTTAGCACTAAAATGCCACGAAAGTTATCTGAAAAAACAGGCTATTTTGATTAGAGTCATTGTTCCTGAGATTGTTTATATTCCTTTTTTTTATTACAGTTGATGCGAGTGAGAACAGTGTCTGGCTTGACCTATTACTGTCGAACTGGGAAATGCTTCAAGGGCCAGATGATGAATAGATTCTTGCTGACAGACTGTAGAGCAGTGCTGAGTGGAAACTACAGGTGAGGCCTCAGAATAAAACAAAAAAGCTGAGTAAAAAGGATATTTAATCTTGTATCAATTGCATTACAATCAAATATATATATATTATTTTTCAGCTTCATGTGGTCATTTGAAAAGATTCACCGCTGCATAGCTCACCTTTTCCTTGGACAGCTGGTGACTACTTTTGATGAAGAATTCCGTATTCTCTTTGCCCAGTCCCAACCTTTGATATTTGAAAATGTACTAGCTCCAATGCCAGACTTCAGCAGCTTGTCTGACAGGCTAAGCAGCACTGATCAGACACCATTATTCAGAGATCCTAGAAAGGCCCTGCCCATAGGAAGCACTGGCTCTATGGAATGGGCCAGACATTCCTTTGATGAGCGAATGTACGAAGACCAGAAACAGATGGCTCTCAGGAAGCACAAGTCTAGTGTCCACAGGTCACTAGACCAAGGACAGTTAGAAATGTACAACTCTTCCCAGCATTTGAGAATGGATCCATCTCTTATTGAGCAAGGTTACCCTATGGTCCCTTCTCCCAACACAATGGACTCAAATGAATTTAAAAGGCACAGTTTTGCTGAGGGCGCTTATGGCAGAGCCCCATCATATCGACTCATGCAGCAACAGAACATGCAGGGCTTTGAGACCCAGGGGAGGCAGATGCACAGAGAACAAAGGGAACATCCTCTGTACCAGAGAGCAGGACCAGAACCAGGTTATGCTGGCTATGATAAGTTCAGGGCTTATAGGTATCCTTCGATGGATCAGTATACACAAGCTGAATACCCGCCAGAAATGGAGCCGGAGCCCTATGACCCTGTACTCCATTATTTGTCATCCACCAGTTCTGTAGCGATGACAGACGACTCAGTCAAAGCAGCTTCAGGGGAGATTTCACTTGGTCAACCACATCCAAAAAGAACAAGTATCGGACAGCCATATGCCTGTCAGCGCTCCCCAACACAGAACATGCCTTCTGAACAAAATGAGTTCTTCCAGGGGCGCAACATAGATCACGAAACACCAAACCTTAATGCCAAACAGGGTATGCGAGATTGGAGGATCAGCTCATATCTCAGTGCTTTTGATGATACAGAAGATGAAGATGTGTCAATGCAACCACCCATTGGGATTGACCCTTTTGAAGAGCCTCTTAAACATGTACAAGTCGGGTCCTCAGGTCCAGTGCTGTCAGACTCCATGTTTCGTACTAAAGAAATACCTAAGTTTCAAATAGCACCTCGAGTATGTCAGCTCCCATATTACACCAAAACGGTCCTCCCAGAGTTTAATAAAGTGCCCGATATTGTTGTCACTATGTCATCAGAGGCTGATACAACACAGTCAGAGTCATCATCAACTACAGAAGTGGACAAGACAGAGGAGGTGGAGGTTAAGGAACCCAAAGAAATCTGTGTAAAAAGGGAAGAGTCTTTCCGCAAGAGTTACAATGCAGCAGTCCAGAGGAGTTCTAGGTTGAGATCCTCACTAATATTTAGCTCTCAACTCGAGCAGCATTTCTCCCAAGACACGCAAACTGCCTCTGGACAGGATGATGAGGAAACGAGCAAGAATGAAAATGACCAATCCAAATTACCCTTTGCCTCTCCGATGCTGGCAAAACGGAGATCCTTCACCCGGGAACCTTTTGAATGGAGCCGTTACGTAAAGCCACTAGGTACTGACAGCACAATTACTGAGTCTTCCAAATCTGATGACTTAGTCCATGATACAGGTGTAACGAAATTACCTAAAGTTCTTCCTGATGACAAAGAGATAAAGAAACAACCAAAACCTACTGAAGTGGAGCAAACTGTTTTACCGGCAGTACCGCCACCCGAGCGCTCTCAAGATGAGCAACTGAAAACGATGAAAATAGAACTGAAAACCGAACAACTAACACACTCAACCAAGCCATTTTCAAGCAGTATGACCTATGTAGACATGAGTGATCCAGATAGTAGACTTATGTTTTTTAAAGAGTTAGCTGCCAAGCGAAAAACTGAAAAGAATGCACTACTGGTGAACATCACCGAAAAAGCTTGTATAAAGACTGATCACTCAGTAACCACAAGTGACCAAAGAACCGAAACCGCATCCCAAAAGGAAGAGCCTGGACTCTCTGAAGTTCCCAAAAAAACAGTAGAAGCTGCCATCAATATATCAGCCAAGCCAGCAGAAATAGATAGAACACCTGAGACAACACCATTTTCTCAGGAGATAAAGAGCGAGATGTCAACAGTAACATGTGAACAATCACATCTTAATCCCAAAGAGGCCTTTAAACCTAAGGACCAGGATCCAAATCTTCCCCAAAATGTCTCTCAACCCCTTAACAGAGAGGGCGTCTCTAGTAATGAGGGAGTACTTCCGGGTTCTACTGATGCTGAGAAGATTGAATTGAAGAGAAACCAGATTGTAAGAGAAATAAAGGAAAATGATCCTACTACCTCAAATAGTGCCTTGGTGGGCTCAAACACAATTGAAAAGGAGTGTAGACCACCTGACAGAAGTTCAACAGGCTCATCAATCAACCCTATCTCTTCAGTATCATCACCCTCTCATAATCAGTCAACACAAATTGAAATTTCCTCATCTCATCCACCCACACAATCCAATATGCTATCATCTCTTCATCCCACTCCAGTTTCAAATGACTCAGCTAAAACTTTAACCTCAACAAAATGCAGTGAAGGTCTCACTGAAGGGACAATCATAGATTATACACCAGCTTTGAATAAGCCCAGTTCATCAGTTTCACCCCAAACAGACCACTTATTTCCATCTGATTCATCTCCTCAGTGTGTCCCAGAAACAAAACCATGTCCACCAACTATTCCATCAGAATCTGGCATCTCAACCCTTTCCATTCCTTTGGAGTCCAGTCAGTCTGCTCAACAGCCCAGTTTAGCAACATTAGAAACCAGTTCTACTCCTCATCCTGCTCCCTCATCAGCAAGTTCTATTCTTCATCCTGCTCCCTCAGAAACCCATTCTACCACTCATCATGTTACCCCAGGAACAAGTTCTACTCCTCATCCTGCTACCTCAGCAGCAAGTTTGACTCTTCATCCTGTTACCCCAGAAACAAGTTCTACTCATCATCCAGTTACACCAGGAACAAGTTCTACTGCTCACCACGTTACCCCAGGAACAAGTTCTACTCCTCATCCTGTTACCCCAGAACCAAGTTTGACTCCTCATCCTGTTACCCCAGAAACAAGTTCGACTCCTCCTCCCGTTACCCCAGAAACAAGTTCTATTCCTGCTACCTCAGCAGCAAGTTCGACTCCTCATCCTGTTACCACAGGAACCAGCTCAACTTTACACTCTGTTTCCTCTTCCACTAGCTCCACCCCACATCCTGATTCCCCAAAAGCTAGCTCCACTCTACATCCTGTTGCCTCAGCAAACAGCTCCACTCCTCATCCTGTTCTCTTTTCAACCAGCTCCACTACCCAATGTCAAAACAATGCTCCCATTATAGTACAACATAGCTCTCTCTCAGAAACGACTCAGATTGAATCTCTCTCTCCAATAATGACAGATGTTTATTGCTATACTGCAACAGAATCATGTTCTTCCCCTGAATCTCACCCTGACAGTGTCTTAGTTGCATCTTCTGAGAATGACAAAACCCCAAACAAATCCAGCTCCCTTTCAGACCCCACCTCAACAGAATCAAGTGAATCTCCCTTCCCCACACACATAGAATCATGCTCTTCATCTACGCCGACTAATTCTACTTCCTCAGTCAATCCAGCTCTAACAGAGTTCAACGCAATTCCCAACTCTACTTCAGGTGAATCCAATACCCCAAATCTATCTATTGTTGTTGAAAACAGTAGCCTGAATAAGGAGCCTTTAAGTGAACTTTGTGGGGGGTCAAAACCTGAAACAGCTGAGGAATCTGTTTTCCATGAATCACAAATTGATCAAGCAAACTTTACCTCATCAGCTTCAGAGAGTGCATCAGATCAAGTCATTCCAATTTCACCTCAGTCAAAGAATTCAAAGGCAAGCCAGTCCCGCTACCATTCATCTACTGCCAACGTACTGTCAAGTAGTAACCTCAGAGATGATACAAAGATTTTGTTAGAACAGATATCTGCAAACAGCCAAAGCCGAGCAGAGCTCGCCAAAGAAACTGCTGTCACAGATGATGCCAAAGAAGATGAGGCTCACAGGTTGGGGAGTGTGGAAGAAGGGACTCTTGAACGATCACAGTCCAGTAGGCAGTGTAGGACTGATCAGGAGCGGCATAATCTGCTTAAGAAGATCAAAAGCATGCGAAAGGAGAAGAAGGTCTACAGCCGGTTCGAGGTATCTATTTTCTCTGTTTAAAAAAATACTTGGTATAAATTGACAAAATTTAATTGAATGCCTGCATCCCTGTGTCAACTCATGTCTTCCTTTTTGTTTTATGTGATAGATGGCACCTTAATGGGTGAAGAGAGCACAGACAAAGACCATCACACTGGACTGAAGAAAACTGTTTATGCAGTTTAATAGGCATCCTATGACTATCAGTTGTTTTAAAAGCAACTGACATTTGTTGAAAGCATTTGCAAAGATGGACAAATATAAATGACTCAGAGAGGTCCATGCTCTGCTGCTCCAAAGGATCTCACACATTGTGGGCCAGCGATTCCTATTCAGCTGAATGAATGACAACCACTCTTATAAAATATGCATCGTTGTAATCAATGATTACTTGTTACTGTCTGCGGGGGAGTATTATGGTTGTGGGTGTGGTATGAATAAAATGTGATATAATATTTTGACCATGTGTAGTGTGCTCAAACAAAGATTTGAGTATTCACATCTAGATTTTTACAACAAATATATCTTCTTAACTCAAATATAAGGGAAAGTGTACTAGGAAAGTATTAAAGTGCCCTTTAGTATCTATAGATGCTGACTTGTTTTACATGAAACATGTCAGTGAGCATATAGTCCCTTAGTTACTCTGTCTATAAAGCTTACTGCAGTCTTTTCTGCTCAAAATAAAGTGAATGTTTATTATGGAAGCTGTTTTTAGCCTTCTTTGTGCAATCTTTTGATTTTGGATGTACCTTCTGATTGTGTGAAAATCATTCATAACACACTGTAATAATGTCTCCCAGATCTGGCAACCTCGTGGTAGGAATCAGCAGACACTAATCTCCTTGACTACTGTAACTTGTTGCCCTCTTCCCCTTTAAAGTATTTGTTTTGCACATGAAGTACATGCGCTGAGGCAATTGCCCTTAATTGCCCTTACTTTCTGAATCATATATCAGGAAAAGAGGGGCAAAGGAGATCCATAGGAGAGTGTTCAGGAACAGGCTACAGCACACAGGAGCAGAAAGGATGATCCAGGTAACTGGGTCGGTATACATAGAAAATAGTCAGGAACTGGATCACTGGCTAAGGTAAATCCAGGGACATGAGGTGATCTATATACAAGTAATATCAACTCAAAGCAGGTGAGTGAGAAGCAGGGGTGGGATTAGAATTTGGCAGATAATGACCTCTGGTGGTGAACACGGTGCAGGGGACACTTCCTGAACAGACAGTTCCTGGACAATGTCAATTAAAGACAACGTGACATTAAAGGTACTGTAGGAACCTTCTGGGTGTGTTCTTGTCCTGGTCTTTCATGGCTCCCTGGCCTAAACCTCCTGATTTTCGTTCCAATCAACCAGCTGTTGTCCATGTGTGATTACCCTGCCCTGTATTGTATGTTTGCTCCATTTCTCAATCCCTGTTGGCTTTGTAGCTACCCGTTACCAGATTGTCTATCCATGCTTGTTTCCACCCTCCTGCATCTCACCGTGACAGTTTGTTTAATAAATACGCAAAAATAAATAATGGGAGGGGGCTTCTTACAAACCCAGACATTTAACAAACCTCATATTTTAACATGCTGAGATGGTGTGGATAAATGGATTTCCTTTGTATATCTGGGCTAAACTTGCACATTGATGTCACGACGTGAAGTGGGGTTGGACCCAAATGCAGGGAAGTCAGCAGGCATAGTTGAATGAAGGGTTTAATACTGAAACTGGGACACAGACAGGGGAACACGCAGCAACAAAGGGTAATGCAACACAATACAAAGACTTGACACAAAACAGGAACCTAAATACACAGAACCAAACAAGACACAGGTGGACACAATGAAACTAACGAGAACTCAACAAGACACAGGTGAAGACAATGAGACAGGGAAACACTAGGGCAGGGCAAAACCAAACACAGGGGGGCACGGCTGTGGCCGTGACAATTGATTTGTGTAGCAATTCACAACTGACCTTTGCCTTTTCAACCTTTTCTCTGTTGCTCTTGACTTACTTTACATAAACTTAAGTTACATAAACTAATCTTTCAGTCACCACTTCAGTCAGTATTTTTTAAGAAATGGAAGAGGAACCACTTAAGTTTAAACCTGGGCTACTGTCTTATTAAGGCTTCAATCTTATTAGGAATGTTCACAAGGAAAGTTATCTTGATTCTCTGCAGGAAATAGAAATCCAGGACAGTGACATTTTTGTCATTACCTATCCAAAGTCAGGTAAACCTGTATTTCTACTTGTTATCTTCAATTCTTGACTTAATTAAATATTTGATAGGGACTAGATATGTGTGTTAGATGTGCGTCATGCTAACCAAATTGCACTAAATAATTTCATTGTAACATTCAACAGGGACAACATGGATGCAGTATGTTCTTGCATTAATGTTCCACAGTGATGAATTGGAGGGAGAGCACAATAAACACACCATGAGAATTGTACCATGGATAGAGGTAGAAATGAAAGAAATGGATCACAGTACAACACGTTTACCAAGACTGTTTGCCTCTCACCTTTTACCTAGTCTTCTACCCCAGGGGTTAAGAAAGAGGGGAAAGGTATGTGATACAGTAGTTATACACTTGTTTATATAGCCTATTATTATTCCTTCATTGCCTTTTTGTCATGACTGACAAATGCTTACTCTGCGTCTTAGATTATCTACTTTGCAAGAAACCCCAAAGATGTGGCCGTATCATTTTACCACTTCCACAATGTCAGTAGACTCCTGGAAGACAAAGAAGATTTCAACACATTTCTGGAAGAATTTGTGAAGGGAAATGGTGGGTTTATTTGGCCCTGCACACATATTATTGGTCAGTAATAATCCACAAAAATACATTCTTAAATAATTAACCAGCAGTTTATCACTTGTTCTCATCCTTAATATAGTTTTTGGCAGTTCTTGGTTTGACCATGTTAAGGACTGGTATAGCCAAATGGACAACTTTGACATGTTATTTCTCACTTATGAAGAAATGAAGAAGGCAAGACACATACAAAACATTCTTCAAAAACATCAATGTTATTTGATATACGAACTTCAGACTTTATGATAAAAAATAAACTTTGAATATTGTACAAAATGTAAACAGTGCTTCTTGACTATTTGATTTCAAAATTTGAAACAGGACCTCAAAAGAACAATTGTAAAGGTTTCAACCTTTCTGAAGAAGTCTTTTGACGAACAAACGCTGAACATGATTGTTGAAAAGAGTTCTTTCAGTAACATGCAACTAACTCCAAATGCCAATTTGGACACAGTGTCTCCAGACCTGTTTGACAGCAGTAAAGGACGAATGCTGAGAAAAGGTGACTGCTCACAGAAATTGACATGCCTCACTTTTTTTTTATGCAGTTGAAATATGCAAACGTGACCTCCCCATACGGTTTCTGTATGACTAGATTGTTAAATTCTAAATACTTATTCTCATCACTGTTCTGTCTTCCCAGGAAAAGTTGGAGACTGGAAAACCATGTTCACTGTCGCCCAGAGTGAGAAGTTTGACAAGATCTACAAAGAAAAGATGAAAGGTCTCCCTCTGGATTTTGTTTGGGACCTATGAACTGTTTTTAATCAATAGTGCCAAACCCAAAGCTAAACAAATACAATGCGATGAAAAGGATGGATTCTGCAGTTATTTGTGGATTAAATGTAACTTTTTGTGAACAACATTTGATTGAATGCATGAAAAACTGTGCTACCTGGTTTCATGGTTCATGAATTGAAGCAAGCACCTCTTCTACATAAGATATTACGTACTGTCTTACCTAACAGTTTGTAGTGTGTGAACATGACTCCTAATCACATGCCAATCTTGACTGGTTGTGAAAGTTGAAAGCCCCATACGTCATTAGGAACAGTGGGCCTCTTGTCCTGGAATGTGCTTTTGTAACCCTGCTGCTGGCGAATGTCTCTAAATCCATGCAACATCACACTAATCTTTGAATAAAGGGTCTTTCTTAGACAACTCATTCCCATTCACTTTTACTAGCACATGGAGGAGGAGTAGAGAAGTTGTATGATAACAGCTTGCATGAATTCAAAATTAAACATTTTAATAAATACATTAATATAACCATAGATTAACATTAGCGCAATGTTGAGAGCAGTTTACCACATTTTGGCTTTTAGCTGGTATGCATTTGTCGTTAAGTCCCTTGCTGCCAAGGATGGAGAAGAACTACCACCTGGAATATTTGTTTATGGTGGGCCATGGAAGTACCTTACTTTCCTAAATTTGGTAAGATCTTCATTTAGTTTCAGAGGCTGAAATTGTTATTCTATTTTATGCAATATTAAAAATGTATCTTGGCAGCTTTATGTGTTTTTCAGTTGGTTAAAATGATATATAAAACAAATACAATAGATCAATAGATATCACAGACAAAAACCTATAACTCCTCTTGTTAATCCACATTCAGATGTTGAGGCTAGTGACACTGGTCATTAATGTCATTAATTAGAGTAATTCTTTAAACTTTACATTCTGTAAACAACATTTCAGATATTGCAGATGGTGTTCTTTGGGTTAGCGACTATAAGTGACCTTCAGCCTGGAAAAAAGTCTGCTTCGAGCAATGGTCTTACCAGATGTAAAGACCTCCTCTTCTCTGTCTTTGCCTTCCCTGTAGGCATGGTGAGCAAACACTATGACTTTTAAATAAAAATGATCAGAAAGATATCTTCAACACACAAAAATATATGTTTCTCTTCTTTCCACTGTACTCAGTTTGTAGTGCTTCTTTTCTGGGTGATCTTTGCCTATGACAGGCAGCTGGTCTACCCAGCCTCATTGGATGCCTTTTTCCCCCCCTGGATGAACCATGCTATGGTCTGTATCCCCTGACCATAATCCTCACTAATTTCACACAAATGCAGTGCCTAGTGTACAGTATATTCCAGAAACTTGGAAAATGCACAGGAGGTGTTACAAAACATCAACATAACTAACTACTTAACAATTATGTTTTCAGCACTCATTTGTTCTGCCGATTCTTCTTGGAGAGATACTGTTACAACCCCACACATACCCAAAGACTAAACATGGCCTATCTGCATTAGGAATTGTGGGTGTGGCTTACTTGAGCTGGTAAGTAATCATCAGCATGCCGAACTACTGATAAACATTACAACTGGCCAGTTGTTAAACTGAAGTTACACCTCTGTCCCCAAACTTGTTTTTCAGGGTGATATGGGTGTACTTGTCAGTTGGGATTTGGGTGTACCCTCTTCTTGGACTCTTTAGCACTACTGGTATTGCAGGTCTCTTCTTCTTCAACATGTGCATAGTAACACTCTTCTATCTGCTGGGACAAACAGTGAACAGCAGAGTCTGGGGTAAGTGATGGCAGGATCAGCTATACAGTCAGACACAAAAATTAATATGTTTATGAACCCACCCCCACTTAATTCACTTTCTTTCTTCTTTATAGGTAAAGATAAGATGATGCTTAAGACAACATGAACATTTTCACTGTTTAATCTTTTTCATCCGAATTCAGACCTATGAATGGGAGTGTGTGTTTCAGATTCCCACAGTAACTAAGAGTTCAGAGAGAAATATGATCAAGCATAACTTTGTTTGCTACTATTCACGTACTGTAATGTAACAAGATGTGTCACTAAATTGTGGGAAACAGTGATGGTCTGACACTTGACCAAAGGTATTTTACTACTATAAATAAATCCAGAAGTCCATGTTGATTTAAATTAATTTAATTACAGTACCCAAATCAATATCAGAATAAATTACAGGAATATCCGGGTTTGGTTATTTGTACAATGACATAATTATAACAGAGACAATAGACATTTTAAGAAACAAAGTAAATGCAAACATGTGGAAAAGGCTTGTTCAGAGTTTGATGATCTTGGGTGTTTTGTCTTGGGAGGGTCCTTGTACAAAACCATTTGCTGAGAACTACTGTACACTGAATGCATATTATCTCAATCTTAAAGTAATCATGTTAATTTCTTTCTAAAGAAATGTACCATAGTCTTCTGAATTTTGTATTATCTGTATCCTCATAGTAAAATATAATTAAATAAATAAATAAAAAGATTTGACAGACCTGCAGTATACCACTAGTCCACAAGTGCCTCCTTACGCAATCGCATAATGTTATATATTTTTATCATCATTGCTGAATAGTTGACGTGAAATCAGAAATATTACATAATTTGGTGATGATTTTTTATAAAAATGTCAACAAAAACTGATTTTTGTAGAGAACTCCATCTTGCAGAACCCTCTCTCAGGTAGAGGCCCCGCGCAGGTCTCGGTACTCCTTGAGATGGTGGAGGTAATTGGGATCTGCATCCACCAATCCAACTGACAAGATTTTGGCCAGCAAGTGAAAATCTTCATCATTCAAGTCTTTCTGCTAAATAAAATATTATACTGTCATTATCCAGTTCATACAAGCCCAATGTGAGCCACCACAATCTTTCAAAAGACAGAAAATCAACAACAAAAAACTCCACCTTTTTCTTGTTGGCCAGACTTTCAGGTGATTGAGGAAGACCACCTCTGCCTTGACATCTCCCCACCAAAGCATTTTGCTGCTAAAAAACAAAGGTCGGGGGGTCTATTAGACTGTTCTGATGATCTACTTGTTGCCACGAGTGGGCAAGTTTTAGGTCCCAAGTTTAGGTAAACTTATGGACAAATGTTGTGTTAAATGGTAAAAGGCTCAATTACTTTTTTTCCCGGAAAGACACCCTCTATTGTCTTGTCATAAATGTTCATGTGTTTAGGATTATATTTAGTCTAACTTCCATTTACTGACAATTTAAACTATTTTGTTTATTTCTAATTCTAATATATTTCTAATTCATGACAACACAAAAACATAATGTTGATCAACAGTAAAATAATTAATAGTAGGGATTTGTACTCCAAACAATATTAAAATCATTAAGTACGCTATATTAGAAGGTTTACTCACCTCTTTCAAGCCATTTGAAAAGCAGTAGATTATAAAGATTAGGCCAATGATAATCTGAAGACATACAAATACACAATTATGCTTCCATAAAATGTATTTGTAAAAGACTAAATACAAGAATCTTATTACGTACAACTAATAGGATAGTCCCCTTACTGATCAAGTTTTAAGATTAAGATTTGACACATAAAGATTTGAACTGAAAAAGTATCTTCTTAAGGTATTTTGATTCCACACTGACTCTTCTGGATCAGGAAATATTTTCTTACCCCAAACATGTACAACATAGGTCTCTTTTTATGTGTCCTTCTCTTGTACGTGTGTTCCTTTCTTTGTATGTGGTAAAGTCTACTGAGGGATAGTTACAGACGCTGAACAGAACATGCAATACGGGTTTATCAGGATAGGAGAGGTAACAAAAACTGCAACAATGCCAGTCACATGATCTTTTACTAGAAAATAAAGATAAAATCTGGGGTATGTCTGGTAACGCACCAAGGGACAATTTATTTATTTAAAATGTAATAGAATTGATTAAAGACTATACTACTATATATAGGGTTTATGTTTGTTTGCCAAAATACCACAACAAGTAACAGTTCAAATAAAATAGATCATTATGACAGATTATGGTCATAACACCATAGAATTAATGTTTTCTTTAGAGGATTTGGGATAGCCAAATAGGAAACTCAAGAAGAGTACGATCAAGCGTTCCAACATACCTGTATGAAAAATATTATAAAATAAACGGGGGAACTCCGCCCCGGTGAGCGTTCTCCATAGGGCTATACAGCAAATCGAGGATCTCTAGTTTATAAACTGACAGTAATTCGTGTGTGTTCCTTTTAAGATGACCGTGCACGACTGTCTCTATTTTGGTGCAAGCAGTTGCCAGTTCCAACTCACAGTCAGTATTCACAACAGCTAGAATAGCTAGCTAACGTTAGCGTAAAAGCTTGCTAAAAGCGTCATCTAGCTCGTTAATGTGGATACATTTTTGGGAAAAATAACTGACGTTGGTTACCTTTTTACTGGCTTGCAGCAACAGGTAAATTGAATCCATTTTGACACATGTCGTAGGAGGGCTAGCACTAGATCTCTTACTAGTAGCAGTGATGTAGCAGTAGTTAGTCATGCTACCTCAGTTGTTAGGTAGCTCAATGCTAGGTCACTATCTAAGTATCTAGCTACCTAGCATAGCCAATTGTATTTCTAGTTACCTGAGCTTAGTTGACTGGACATAGCTAGCTTCTAAATGTAGCTAGCACTAAGTATTGTAGCTTGCTGGTTAGCTCGAGCTAGATAACGTAGATGGTTAGCATCGGTACTTGCTAGTTTTGGAACCAGGGAAGACTACTGTAAGTAGATAATTAGCTATCAATACTAAATGTGTCTGTCTGATGTGTATCTACTGATTGTCAGACAAGTAGCTAGCTAGCTACTGACAGCTAGCTATATCTTGGCGAATAATACTTTCATCGTTAATGTAGCTACTAGGGTGATGAAGGATAGTTCTCAGTTATATGTATTCCTAGCGACTTGTGCAAGTAATTAGCTCTAGATTTGGAAAGAAACGTGTTTTTTTTATAGGACAGTCACATGTGTGAGTGTGAACCAGCAAGGCTGGGCTTAATAGGATATTTATTTGAGTTATGTTCCTTAAACAGTACTGTAGCCTATTGTGTCAGTTTAGCACATCGAACATGATAATTTGTGTTCAAACTAGGTCTATTATTGGCATTTCTGTATACAGTACGTTATGACGCTGTTTTCCTTAATATTATTTGCTGATGTCAGCATTCAGCCCATTACTGTTTTGGCTTGAGTTTTGACTCATATGCAACTTCTACAGGAACTGCAATCCTGGTGACCTGGCCAGGAGGGGGCAACTGCAATGTTGTGTTGGGGAAATGCTTCCTTTGGTCAGCTAGGTTTAGGAGGAATCGATGAGGAAATTGTGGTGGAGCCAAGAAGATGTGACTTTTTTCATGGAAAGCAGATTTGTGATGTAGGGTGTGGCAGAAGGCACACCACATTTCTGCTTGCTGATGGGACAGTGTACACCTGTGGCTGCAATGACCTAGGGCAGCTGGGACATGAAAAGTCTCGAAAGAAACCAGGTAATACCATACACATAACAAAATCACAGAACAAAAAGATTTGGGGACTCTTTTGTTTGTTTTGCTATTGGGAGGCTAAATATGCATAAATGAATGGCATGCAGTATTTATGGACGAAACATATTCAGAGTTTTCAACATTAAGTGATCCTTGTACTGTATTGTGTGTTGTCTTTGTGTGGTGTCAGGTATATTGTTTATGTAGTATTTGATGATGGATTGTATGTGTTTTAATACCTGTCTACAAACAAATGTCCCCATAGTGGGATCAATAAAATTGACTTGACTTGATATTTGATACTGCTACACTCTCACACAGACACATTTGTGTTAAAGGTTCTGTGTTTGACAAAGCGACGATTGATCTGAAGTGTGCAGGAGGAATTACTTTTAACACCTTTTTTGTTTTACTCCCATAGAGCAAGTTGTGTCGCTAGATGCACAAAACATTGTTGCAGTGTCATGTGGCGAGTCTCATACCCTTGCATTAAATGACAAAGAACAAATATTTGCATGGGGCTCGGGATCGGACGGACAACTGGGCCTTAACAACTTTGAGGAATGTGTCCGCGTGCCTAGGTAAGCTCCTGCAAAGAGTCTTTATATGTGCGAGATGGTGAGAGCACGACATGTATCAGCATGACAGAATGTTCTTTTTCTTCTACCGCTCAAATTGAAGCGGCAAAATAACTTCCCTTTGTTTTCTTACTTTGTCCTATAACATCAGAAACATCAAGAGTTTATCAGATGTACAAATTGCTCAGGTAGCTTGTGGATATAGACACTCCCATGCTTTGTCCAGAGGTAAGGAAGATAAATATGAGAAATGCCTTTTTCATCAGTTCCTTCATGTTCCCTATTGCCAACTAAAATATGTTTCTTTGCTCAGGAGGTCAAATTTACTCTTGGGGACAGAATCGATTTGGACAACTAGGACTGGGAATGGATGGTCAAGGGATTTCCAGTCCCCAAATCATTCAGTCTTTACAGGGAATTCCATTTGCTCAGATATCAGCAGGGGGTGCTCACAGCTTTGCCCTCACTCTCTCAGGAGCTGTTTTTGGTTGGGGTCGTAACAAGTTTGGTCAACTTGGTCTCAATGATAACAGCGGTAAGGCAGACTAAGTAACAACCCATACGTCACCATTTATTCACCATCATTTCATCATTTCTTGAATGCGTTTGTGGTGCTGAATGTATTTGATTTACCACAGGGCCCAACACTTTCTAACTACCAAAGTGTGCTAAACTGTGTGAAGTAATCAACTACATATACAGTATTTAGAGGACACTGTCCCTTTAAGGACATAATGACTTGACATAATGACATAATGAATTGACAGTTATAAAATCAATTTTTCAGATCGACATTTTCCAGCCCTTCTTAAGTCCCTTAGGTCACAGAGAGTCATTTACATCAGCTGTGGCGAGGACCACACAGCAGCACTAACCAAGGTAACTAAAGGTTTCATGTTGATGATGATTTCTGATTCTGCAACTGGCTAGCACCATTTATGCTCTGCAACAATTTTAGTAAAGAAAAAAACGTTTCTTTGACATTGTTTGTAGGAAGGAGGCGTGTTTACATTTGGAGCAGGCGGGTATGGCCAGCTGGGACACAACACTACAAATCATGAGATCAACCCCAGGAAGGTGTTTGAGCTCATGGGAAATGTAGTCACACAGATAGCCTGTGGAAGGTAATTTCTTTATTTGTTTTAGGAACATTTATTAAACTATATACACTTTAGTAATCTTTCTTTTTTGTATCCCTCTAAGGCAGCACACATTGGCTTTCATCCCTTCGTCTGGAAAGATAGATTCGTTTGGCCTTGGAGGAAATGGGCAGCTGGGTACACGTTCCTCATGCAATAGAAAGAGCCCTGCCACAGTTAAAGGCCCATGGGTGACCTACAATAGCCCAACACCTTCAGACACAGGTTTGATTTAGCATAGATTGCCACATATTTTATCTACAATGTATATCAATGTGGTTATAAAGCATTTGTAAAATGAACCCAACCCTTGTGTTGCAGACATTGAGCAGGATTGTTATGTGGTAAGGATCTATGCAGGAGGGGACCAGAGCTTTGCCCACTGTAGCACTCTGAATGTAAGGATCACACCATGTGGTATACATAAAATTAGTGTCTTTGTCACCTCAGACACACTACTAGGTGTTAGAATATTAATCTTGATATGCAGTAGATGCATGATACTATATGTATAGAAAACGGTGTTGGGGTTTATAAAAAAACATGTTTGAGAACAACATTTCATTTTTATTGTAATTATTTGTAGGGCCCTAATTATGTAAGGACAGAGGACCCCCGCAGGCACATCTACACCTTGACTCCAGATCTCATCCAGAAGTGGCTGAGCAAAACACAAGGAAGACTTCAACCAGAGATCTCCAAGTAGAGTTCTCCTTACGTTAAATATGTTTATATTTGCATAAGTAGAAATGAAAGATTCTAATGTTGTCTACCTAACATTTCTTGCAGTGAGATCGACCTTGTTTTCTCCTCAGCAAGTTGCTTCAATGGGAGCTTCTTGGCTACAAGGTTAGGATCTTGTCAGTTGAAGGTTAATTATAAATAGTTTTAGTGTCATACTTCCACTGTTTGGGGGGGAAAAAACACTTTTCATAGAGTTTGCTGAGGAGTGTTTTGTACTAGTATTTTCAGTATTTCTTTTGTTATCAGTTTTTACCTTTTAAATTATCTTTGCATAACGAATGTGTGTTCTGTACAGCCATCCAGATCACTACTGCACAAACGGTAAATGTTCAGGGGTGGACATGAACTTGGCACGCCTCCTATTTCACAGAGTTGTTCAACATGATTACCCAGAAATAACTCAGCAGGTTAGTGTTTAAGACCATACAATACCAGCTTAACACATTCCCTTTAACCTTTTACATTGTAATGGTTATGTCTCCCCTTGTCAGATTGCAGCCAGCCTGGAGAAGAATCTGATTCCCAAACTGAGTAACTGTCCTCCAGACATCGAAGCTCTGAGGCTCTACCTGACACTGCCAGAATGTCCTCTCTTCAGTGACCATAACACATATGTGACCCTCGCAATCCCCTTTGCCAAAGCCCTCATCAGTCTTAAAGAGGCTCCTTTAAAGGTGCTAGGTGAGGTTAGACTCTAAATTCTTCCTATTGTCATTGATGATACATATAACATATGAGATGACACATTTAAAGAAGAAAGGATATCCCTTAAAAATGTTGTTGACAAAGAATAAAATCATAAACAAAAGACTAATGGACAGTAAGAGAGCTGTGAGATGGTCCAATTATAGTAATGCATTCCATGTGCAATCTGGATTTTCTAAACAAGCAGGCCATTAGTCCCACCTGTGGTCAATTTGGAAATCTTTGGAATTTTTGTTGACTAATAATAACTAAAACCAGTGACAAAGTGACTAAAGACTCTTAACAGCTGGCAAATGTTTTCAAAGTTTGCTGGTTCAGTATTTGAGGAAAATGTTTTTACATGTTTCTATAGAATACTGGTATATAATAAGGCACATGTCATATGTTTTAAAGCTTTTTTAGGAAGATTTTCATTGTATGCAAATAGTCCCCTCTTTTACTGCAGTCAATCTGCTCTTAAAATCCAATCAGAATGATAGATTGATTTCACCTGGCTAAAACTAGTTCACACTTTCCCCTTTGCTGATGATATGACTTACTGAAATTATGTTAGCAGTCATTTTATGCCAAGGCCCAGCAACCTTTGCAAACACAAAATGTATGTCGCTCCCAATACTTTTGACCATGGTTGTATAAAATAGCTTGCAGTTTAGACATTACACATAATGAGACATTATTAAGTGTACAGAAAATATCAAAATTTGAATTTATTTTGAATAATTGCTTTTTTGCTGCCTTTAATATGTATGTTTTGGTCCAGGTAATTGGTGGTCCAAGTTTGAGTCTCCAGACTTCCAGAGGCTCGTGGAACTGTACAAAGATGTGGTGGTGTACCTGCTCAGAATGCACAAGGTTGGGATCCCACACTCAGAGCAGAGGGTCCTCACCTGCTTTCTGGACACATCCCTCAAACTCCTAGAGGTCCTTCATGCTGTGAGTATCTAGACCAATCAAATGTCTCCAGTGCTCATGACTACATGATGTAGTGTGTCAGCTATCATCAGAAAATATTTTTTTACCAATGTACAGATTTAAGCAGTTTTCATTTATATTGTAGGTAAATGAGAAGGCTGGCCATATCATACAATATGACAAGTTCTACATTCATGAGTTGGATGACCTTATAGACATCAGAAACGACTACATCACATGGGTGCAGCAGCAGATGTATTCTCAGGTGAGCGGTTTTGCATTGTGTGTCGTAAATTCTTAGTAATGCAAGCGATAATGATCTAAAGGAAGGGTAACGGTTCTACAATCTGTCCATACAGACTTTTTTTTAATCATTATATTACATTTTGTGTTGGTGTATACATTGATAATGCTATGACATCTAAATGATTCCGTCCACTAAATGTTTGCTTCTCTGTCCTCAGTCTCAGGATAGTGCTGTCACCCTATGCAGGTACCCGTTTGTGTTTGATGCCCAGGCAAAGACCACCCTGCTTCAGACTGACGCTGTTATACAGATGCAGGTAAAGAGCATTGAATAAAGAGTAGAATCCATGTTTATTTAAAAGTCACTTGCGTATCATCGGTTTCTTTCTCTTCTTTTGGTGTGTTACTAGATGGCAGTGGACCAGGCTCAGCGACAGAACTTCAGCTCCATGTTTATGCCGGTGGTGGAATCTGTCAACCCGTGCCTCATCCTTATCGTACGCCGGGAGAACATTGTTGGAGACACTATGGAGGTCCTGAGGAAGTCCAAAAATGTTGACTACAAGAAACCCCTTAAGGTTTGTTAGTTTTGCTTTTGTCGTCACATCCCAAAACGAAACAATCAGAAGAGAGCTCTCAGTTGAAGCTACAGAATGGTATGTTGTGCTTTTCTTAGGTGATATTTGTTGGCGAGGAGGCAGTTGATGCTGGTGGTGTGCGGAAAGAGTTCTTCCTTATGATCATGAGGGAGCTTCTGGACCCCAAGTACGGAATGTTCAGATACTACGAGGAGTCCCGTTTGATATGGTTCGCAAACAAGGTATGTACATATTCACTTTTCGTCCAATGTTGACAGGATTCCAAGTATAATAAAAGCATGATTCAAAGTATTTATTGTGTGCTTAATTGAAAAGGTGTTTTTCTAATTCTCATCCATGCACTGGTGATGCTTTTAGACCTTTGAGGACATTGACTTGTTCCACCTCATCGGTGTCATCTGTGGTTTGGCCATATACAACCTCACAATTGTGGAGCTCCACTTTCCAGTGGCCCTTTATAAGAAGCTCTTAAAGAGGAACCCAACTTTGGATGATCTTAAAGAGCTAATGCCAGATGTAGGAAGGTTAGCCCCAACGTCAATATGGAGTTTTGCTCCACAACTAAGTGAACCCACCACAAATAAGAGTGATCATACAGTAGTGTGCATTGTTTACTTTCTAAATATGATGCCTTTTCTCCTGGAAATTAGGAGTCTACAACAGTTGCTGGACTACACAGAGGATGATGTGGAAGACACATTCTGCTTGAATTTCACTGTGAGTGTATAATTATTAACCAATAATCGCTTTAGTAGAAATTAGGTGTTTGGATTTGTTGATGGTACACCTTTGTTTGTAACTTGATTCAGGTTACTGAGGAAAACTTTGGTGCCACTGAGGTATTGGAACTCATTCCAAATGGCATAGATATCTGTGTGAACAACACAAACAGGTATGTTTTACATCTCTTAATACACGTGTATTTTTTTATACATCTATGCAGATATGAATGGGGGCTGTAATGACTTACCATAAATGAATATATAAAAGAACATAGATATATTAAAATACCCCCCCCAGGCTACTTAGTTGTCATGGTCTCTCGTGAATGTGTTTTATATTGAAGACATGTTTTCCCTCAGGCCGGAGTTTGTGAATGCATACGTGGACTACATCTTTAACCGGTCTGTGGCTTCACTGTTCGAGTCATTCTTTGCGGGGTTCCACAAAGTGTGTGGAGGGAAGGTTCTAGAGCTGTTCCAGCCTAATGAACTGCAGGCCATGGTCATTGGTAACACCAACTATGACTGGAAAGAGCTTGAAAAGGTGTTTACAAGTATTTTGAATATTACTCTTAATCTTAAGTTTAACATCCTTTTGTAAGATGGCATGCTAACAAAGACAAAACTTTTTTTATAACTGGTTAAGGTTTGTATTAATCAGGATTCATGTCTCCCTTGTTCTGCAGAGCACAGAGTATAAGGGAGAGTACTGGGCTGAGCACCCTACCATCAAGTTCTTCTGGGAGGTGTTCCATGACCTTCCTTTGGAAAAGAAAAAGCAGTTTCTCTGTAAGTACTGTAGTACAGTACCTTCACGTGGACACTATTAGTTATTTTAAGATCGGACTTGATTGTAACTCATTTGAATTGTCTTCAGTGTTTCTCACAGGAAGTGATCGCATCCCAATCCTTGGCATGAAAAGTTTGAAGCTTGTGATTCAGCCCACGGGAGGAGGGGAGCAATACCTGCCAGTGGCACACACCTGCTTCAACCTGCTAGACCTTCCCAAGTACAGCCGACGGGAGGCACTATCTGAAAAGCTTCTCCAGGCTATAGATCACAATCAAGGTTTCAACCTCGCTTAATGGCACAAAGAAAATGCCTGTAGCTCTTCCCACTGACTTATTGTGGTGATCACATGCACATTTGTCGTTGCCGACTGATCTTAAACTGTTCTGAGACAGTAGCAGTCCAAGAGGTGTGTAAAGGAACAAACCTACAGTAACAGTGCTGTACTGATGCAGATTTTGATTTGAAGACGTCTTGGGTTTGATATCCAAGTTCTTTTCACACCATCACAGTATTTAACACAGAGCTGGTCCCAAGATCAACCAACAACAATCACATTATTTTATATTTATACTTGTATTCATGTTTGAATATAAACTAGTGTAAATAAGCCAAAGCACTGGTTGATACTTTAAACCTTTGAGCTCAGATGATGAAAGCTAGCGTTCTTCATGATCAAGTCTTTATTTCTTAATGAAAATACAATATGAATATGTATGAGAGTTGACTTAGATGTTGAGTGATTTTACTTGGCTGTAAGCCTTAAACTAGCCACAAATAAACCTTAATTACAGCTATGCACTATTGTGCCATAGTGTAGTGGTAACATTTATTTTCATAGCAGACTTGATTTGTATGTGTTCTCATGACTAACAATTGCCAGACCACTCAGGTAAATAGTGTTTTAATTACATAATGTTCATCAATGAACACACAATCTTTGGGGTGTAGTACATGAAGCAGTTTTGTCCTGGTCCGGTGACAGCAAGCTTGGTCTCAGTGGGGCAACTCGTGGTGAATCAGCTGGTAGTGGGACCCACAGGAGGGACAGCGCTGGGCATTGCCTTCGTGAAGCCAGAACCACACAATAGCGGTGTTGTCTTCTTCACCTGTTGATCATGGGGTAATCATTTATGTAATCTTACTGTCAGACTTATTGTGAAATATCTACTTTGATATCCTTTTCCCAACATTTTTGTGTTCAAATGTCCAAGAACTATAGTATAATTATCCATAGACATGTCAAGTCTAAAACGGTAAATGCTATGCTGCTGGTCAGTGATACTTACATAAGCAGCCAACCATCCTTTTGTTGCCAATGCTTGGAACAATATGAGGGTCTTCTTTTGTTCCAGCATACTCTTTAGGTTTTAGCATGCTGTATGGATCCTGCGTTTTGACACATTTTGGAATGAAGTTGCAAAGCCTTTCTATTAATTAGGAAAAGCAAACAACTCAACATACAGTTTGTAAAAACGTTTTACTACAGCATAAGCACAGTACTATATAAATCCATGATATTATTTAAATCAAACTACATTATTTGTTTTATTACTTTTCCTTTTTTTAGTCCCTGTAAGGCACGTCTCTCCATACCAGTAGCCTGCTCCTCATCGGTTGGAACCCCTGAAAGAACATGACTGTGATTTTACAAATCTTCTTGATGAATATGCATTTTAAACCATATTATGCATCTTGCCAAAACTCTCGATTCAAGTAGTGTTGGTATGACAAGCTGCACGTATACTCATGCCCTCTGTTGAGAACCTTTGGCACAAGCGAACATACGAAGTGCCAAAAGAGGTGGGTCTATTGAACGGGCCTTCAACGAATTAAAATCCAAATGACCTTGATTAGGCGTATTTAACTACAAATATATATATATTCTTATTATTTAACACGGCTACTAACAGAGCAGTTGTTGGGGACCGCGACTGTAGACTACTTTGTCGCAAAATGTACAATTATAGATATTTTCAGTGTTGTGTGAAAGTTAGATAGCCTAAGAAAATGTTTCCAATCAACTTTTAATACCCACTCACCTTTCAGAGTGCCCATGGTGCGTGGTAGTGATCTGGCCACAACATTGTATCTTGTTAGTTGCAATGTTGCGGTACGAAGAAATAGTCGGCCTGCCATTATGAATTCACTTTCTCCTTCTGCTTGTCCTGATACAACCTGCTGGACTTAAATTACCCAGTAGTATATATTTTGTTTGTGAACTGACTGACGTATCAAATGGTCCACTCGCTACTTACAAGACGGATATATTGACCAATGAAATGGCAGGGGTGAAAGATTTGTCCACACTTTACGTCGCATCCGGAATTAAAAACTAAAATAAATTCGAGGATGCCTTACTAAGGAAATAAGCACTATCAAGAGCATATCATATTACATGTATTACATTAGTGACAAAACATTCAAAGCAATATGCACACCGAATACAAAATACTGAACAAATAATACTGCATGGCACAAATTCATGAAGACCACATTATATCCCTGGGTCAAATATATTTCAGTTTTAGATTATACTTATATTCGTTATAAACATGGCTACAACAACCAATTAGCCTATTGTGTAATTAAAAGGCCATAGTACTGAACATAGTTACACAGTATACAGATTTAAAACCATGATATTATGTTATGATAACCCTAATTAACATACAAAAATAAATTGTAATGTCTGTCCAGGCTATGCACTTAAATGGTCAGCATCTGTATCTAGGACACCACAAATCAAAAATTGAATAGACACAATTACATTTAATCTTCAACTCTGGATATGAGAGTGTAACATTTGTTATCAGTGTTAGATTTCATAATTTCTGAACTTCTGTAGAAGACTGGAAGGGGAATCAGCAGCCCAGCGGAAACGGCGATGGCAGCAATCACCTAAATATTAGAGATATTTGTATTACAGGTACAATAACTGTTCTATACATTTCCAGAATAATTCAAAAGTAAACTTATTTTCACTGTTTTGGCTATACTCACTTTGGGATGGCAAGGCACCAGGTGAGAGTATCTCTGATGATACAAAGTGTGTGTCTGCCTCTTCAGAAGAAACAGGGAATGTTGACTTGGGGTCCTCTAACATTGGTTCCTTTTTGGACCTAACAGCCCAATGCATTGACTGAAAACATTTATCAAAAACATACTATTAATCAATAAAGTATTTTTAGAACATCACTGATAATGTGTTTTTTAATTCACCATATTTCTTTGTAGGGGGGGCCTTCATATGCAGTTTCCTACCGTTTTTACAGTGTCTTTCAGAGATTGCCAGTCATGGAACGATATGGTAACTCCACTTCTGCTCCACAAGTCATACATTTTTCTGCGGCTCTCATTACACAGAATCTCTTTGGCTTCTTTCAGCTTCTGAAAATCTTCAACTAAAATGAAGTGACACCATAAGTAGTTTGTTGATGCTGACACACACAACCACGGGTCATACTAGCAGGATCTTGTAAAAACGGATTATCCACAAACTCACTCAAAATGGCAGAGACAGGACAAGATCAAACAAAACCATACACACAAATTATTAGTTAGGCCTATACCTGCTCTTGGGTTATCGGGGTGCTTGTCTGGATGACATGTCAAGGCTCTGACCCTGTATTCGTTGACTATCTGTTCCATCTGAAAGACAAAACATTTTTATCTAAAAGTGTCAGCCATGCTAAGCAGCCGACTTTAGCATAACCAGCTATCAGGTCGTCTAGTTTACAGTGCCAGCAATTATCGCTAGCTTGCCAGAAAGATCAACAGGTCTGGTAGCTAAAAGCAAACAGGCAAGCAATTCTTACCGACGATAATTCATCACACCCTAATAACCCGTAATAATCCTCTAGGTTATCGGGCTTGCTATTCAAAATGTTATCCATTTCAGAAATATGGGTCCAAATGATTCACAAAGTACGTAGCTGGAAACTCGGCTGGTCTTTCTGATTGGGTGGTATTTTCATCTTTTGACCAATTGAATAAAAAAAAATGGAAAAGCTCCGCCTGTCTGGGCTACCCAAGTGTTCAACACATGTGAACCTTTTTCCTCCCAGCATTTGGAATTGAGATATTGACTATATATACTCTATTATGTGTAAAAGCTGTCACAGGTCACATTTTAGAATTCTAATTGTGCCTGCAATACACATACTCAGAGTTTTGCCCCAAAAAAATACACAAAATGAGAATTTTCACCACATGACATTATATTGTTATGGTTGACGTCATCTGCGTACGTGAGCGGGACTCGGGTAGTGAGCACAAGTCGAAAAAGACGAGTGAATTCCCGGGGTGCCCCGCGGTGTAGGCCTACTTGGTTGCCAGTGAATTTCAGGAGTTAGGACAGGTTGGTGTTCGCTTTTTTTAGTTACTGATTAGAAGTATGGACAGGGTAGGCTAACATCTTCAAGTTAATACCTTTAATTCTTTAGTATCAGAGATTTCCACTTCAAATGATTAGTAGCCTATTTTATTGAGATCATTATTGAAAGTACGTGGCCATATATATTTACAGTAATTAGTATAATGCTACCTGAAGTGATGTTATTTGTTAATTGGATTCAATCTTCCCATGGGATCAATTACAATGTACCACCAACACACATTCATCTTTGATTTTAGCCGCCCACACGTGCCGGTTTTGTCAAGCATGTGATTAACTCTTGCCCTCTTGATCCAAAACGAATGACTTTACTCATGGAGAGCGAATCACATGCGCCATTTAAATCACCCAGCTGTCGACCGCGGAAGAATTTTTCACCACGGTCCACAGCGGCTTTATGAGCTGAAGATGGCGGACGGGGAGAATGTTCTTGTTGGAGCCTGTTCGAGCACTCCTGATATGGACGAACCAGTCTCTAAAAGACCGAAAATAAGCATGGCAATCGAATGTGGGCTGAAAATCGTTCAGACAGAACAAGTGATTTGCGGAGCAGAGGCTGGTGAGCGTTGGGCGGAGGTGGCTCTTGCGCGGCCAGAGGAGAGGGGGGTTGAGCCGGTGATGGCGGTAGAGCAGGCCCCAGCAGCATTACTAGGCGCAGACAATGGGCAAATGGTACTGGAGCCTCACGGAAGAGTCGTAAAAGTGGACAAAACAACAGTAGATGGACTAGCTGAGGAGCAAGCAGGCAAGTCCCGTTTTTTTACCTACTTATTTCTGCGAGTTACGTTAGCATTAATTGAGCTAGCATGTAGCACTAACTAAATTGATGTAATGTTAGTCAAGGTTTGTACTAACGCATGTATGTTGACTGAAGTTAGAGAAACAGGAATTTGGCTTAAGTTTCATCTTGAACCAGTTTCCCCTTCTTCCCTCCTGCACTCATTTAACGGCATATTTTCCGGTTACGTTATTGCCGGTGTACTAATAGCTTGTCTAGATGATGTAGGCTAGGAAGCAAGCTTCCTGGGACGGAGCATCTTGCCACATTTTCTACCTTAATCACACACTGAACTAGTTAGACGGATAGGATTTGTTTTACGCCAATCCACCATTGCATTTGTCACTTTCAATAACATATATCTTTATTCTGGGAGCAGAACCTCTTGGTCAAGACGGGACTCTTTCTCCCAACGGGCTTGCCACCTCTGACTGTGCCAACGAGGATGATGACAGGTCCTCCCATGCAAGCTCCAGTGATTGGACCCCGCAACCTCAAATAGGTAGATGTCTGTTATGTAGAGTGACTACCAAATATTATTTGTAACATTAAGTTCCTGGGTGTAAATGTGTGGATAATGGATCATTATGGTTTGAGTGAAACATGTGTATGTGATGGTGTTTTCATCAGGGTCCTACAGTTTTATTCAGCAACACATCATGAGAGAGACTGATCCAAGAACCATTCTCAAAGACCTGCTTCCTGAGACCGTGCTTCCTCCCGACCTGGATGACATGACACTCTGGCAAATCATCATCAACATCTCAGAACCTCCTAAAAGAAAGAAGCGCAAAGATATTAACACACTGGAGGACGTGGTCAGGTTACTCCATGAAAGCAAAAAGATCCTAGTGCTTACTGGAGCTGGGGTAGGTAGTCTAATCTTGTCTCATGGGATTTTTCGAATGAGGATACAATATGGTGTATGCTCTGATGTTGAGGTTTATTATTTGTTTTGTTCTGCCTCAGGTGTCTGTTTCATGTGGTATACCAGACTTCCGGTCGAGGGATGGTATCTATGCAAGACTTGCCGTTGACTTCCCTGATCTTCCAGACCCTCAAGCAATGTTTGATATAGAGTACTTCAGAAGAGACCCAAGACCTTTCTTTAAGTTTGCCAAGGTTTGCGGACTTAACGTAGACACATGAAATCTTTAACCAGTAAAGAATACATTTACTTCTATACTTGTTAATTTGAGATGATTAACATTTGGGTTGGAATACTTTGTTTTGCAGGAGATCTACCCTGGACAGTTCCAGCCATCACCCTGTCACAAGTTTATATCTATGATGGATAAGCAGGGGAAGCTTCTACGAAACTACACTCAGAACATTGACACCCTGGAACAAGTGGCTGGCGTTCAAAGAATTATTCAGTGTCATGGTTAGTTATGTGGCCTTAAATTGGTTTACTTTAATAATGTTCTATGGACAATCTTTTTGACAATTGTTTTCAGGGTCTTTTGCAACAGCTTCCTGTCTAGTTTGTAAACACAAAGTTGATTGTGAGGCTGTAAGAGAAGACATCTTTAATCAGGTACTGGCCCAATAAATATTTCTGAAGAAATGCATATATTCTGTTTATGGTGGTATTCATCCCACTAAATCATCATTGATTGTTGAAATCTGTCTTCCAGATTGTCCCTCACTGTCCACGCTGTCCTGACATCCCTCTGGCAATCATGAAACCTGATATTGTCTTCTTTGGAGAGAATCTTCCAGAGTTCTTTCACAGAGCAATGAAGCAAGACAAAGATGAAGTAGACCTCCTTATTGTGATAGGGTCCTCACTTAAAGTGCGACCAGTTGCACTCATCCCAAGTAAGTATTATTAGTATTAACCTTATTTAGTAAGGTTTGGAGAAATTATTTTGGTTTTATTTGTGGCAATTACATTCATGAAAGAAGTTAAAGTAGAACATTTTAATTAAACAAATTGAAACTTAAGTTCAACAAAGAAATCAAAAATACATATTTTTCTTACCTTTTAGTGCTCTTTATCCATCTTTTGGTGCTCAAAGGGTCCAAATATACAGTTGAAAAAGTATATAGCTATGTCTCTTTCCAGAAAGCATGACTTGGTTACTCAAGATCATCCACAGACCTTGTTGTGAGCAGTTTCATGTAGGAAGTTGGGTACAAAGAATTGTGTTCCTACATGAAACTGTTTAGATTTTTATGTGAACTGTACATCTAAGGATTTATTAAAGTCTGAGTTTAAAAGTTTATTTTCCTGTATTTTAAACCATGCACCTGTAACATACCACTCCTTGTTTTTGTCTCCATTCAGACTCCATTCCTCATGAAGTGCCTCAAATCCTGATCAATAGGGAGCAGCTGCCTCACCTCAACTTCGATGTGGAGCTTCTCGGCGACTGTGATGTCATCATCAATGAGCTCTGTCACCGACTAGCAGGAGACTTTGAACAACTGTGTTTCAACACCTTAAGACTCAATGAAATTACGGAGAAACCACCTCGATTACCCACCTCCACAGAGCAACCACTTTGTGAGGCCTTGCCTTCTACACACAGTGAGCAGATAGAGGAACAGAAGCAACAAAATACAGAAGTCAAGTCCTCAGAAGACAGTGGAACACAGAGTAGCAAAGACGTTCTTGAACTATCACCAGGAGTATTACCAGGACCCTGTCCGAAAGCCCAGAGTCTTAAGGATGACACGCTAGGCAGGTCAGAGTCACAGACAGTAGATCCACAAGAAGAAGAAGAAGAAGTGGAACAACAAGAGGGACTAAATGACCAAAACCTTAACCGTGAAATTCCCAGGCGATGCTGGATGAGACGAGTCAGTCGCAGTCCAATCAGCAAGCGCCTTGAGAGTAAGATTTTTTTTTATAATATAAAAAACTTGTAACCTTTAGCAATGTTTTTAAATTGAAAGATAAAATATAAGGTTATAGGTACCATCTTGTTCCCTTAAGAGGACTTAATACATCTTCATTACATTTTCATTCTCCTTTTAATCAAATAAAATATGATTGCATGGCATTTGAGAAAGACATTTTAGCCAAATTGTTACTTGATGTTCAACCCCAAATTCTTGTCTTTTCCCCTTCAGAAAGTCAATATTTATTTCAAGCACCAAATCACTACATCTTCCACGGGGCTGAAGTGTGCTCCGACTCTGAAGATGAGACATCTAGTTCCTGCGGAAGTGATAGTGAGGATTCCTGCTGCAGTGCTGATGGGATGGAGGATGAGGAGGATGAGGAAGAGGAAGAGGAGGAGGACAGTGAGGCTGAGGAGCCAAGCATGCCAGCAGTGGAGGGAGAGGGCTGCCACAGAGACACACTGCCACACAAGCAAGCCAATAAGGATACCTTAAGTGTGCAGACAAACAGTACCGTTGAAAACGTTAAGAGCACCACAAACCTTTAAAATGGAAATACCATGTCCACAAAGCACTAATTGTCTTTTTATATGTTTTGTATGCTTTTTGAACCCCCATCCCTCCTTTTCATTTTTCATAAAGATGAAATTGAGTGACAACACTCCCCATGGGCAGAAAGTAATTGCTTGGATAAATTCCGTTCTTGTTGTCTCCTGATGGTTTGATTGGTAAAGGTCCTTGTTTTACCAGGAAATTAGCTCAAGTTCAAATCAATGAGCCTGGCCAATTCATGTTAAGAACGGCAACCAAAACCAAAGAACACCATCTATACAGAAAGAACATTATTCTCTTAAATAATCTGACTGTCTTTCAGTCACTTAAACACATAATTGTAAAGAATATATTTAACAGTGGCATTGTTTTCTTTATGACATTGGCAGCTACTTTTTACAGTAATGTCTTGTTTTTTTATACTTTGTAACCTGTGGGACATATTCACTGAGGAGTAAGTGAGGGTTTTCTAAATCAAAATAAGCCTTAGAACTATACTGATGAATTTATTGTTTAAGAAATGGCACTTTTTTCTTTTCACACCCCTAGACTGCATGGCAGAGTTTTAGTTGTCTTTAACTTTCTAGCGAGCTGGGTGTGACTGATCTAAGATTATTCACCATCCACCATATTGAGAGGAGCTTTCAAGCCCTAGTATCTTAAGCGTAATAAAATTTAGAACTCATCTCTGTGTTTTAGGGTGAGCTAAATTTAGTGTTTTAATCATTTACATCAGAACACATTTAAATTACATTTAATTGAAATATTATAAGTGATCTTTGTCTGTGTTGTAATGGAATTAGAGACGACTACTTTCTGGTGTGTGTGTGTCTCAAAGTCTATTTGTAAGTAAAATTAAGTAATTGCAACACCAGTGGTTTGCATTTCATTATTTTAAGATATTAAGTTCCACACAAATTCAGATTCTCTTGAAGAACATCATTTTTTAGGTAGTAGAAAAATTAAAAAATTTAAACATCAAAACACCGATTTTTGTTTGAAATCCCGGTCCGCAATTGGGGAAGCACCGGAACACAAAACGACTTATGTTTCCCTGCACTTTCAAACGTAAAGCAGTGTTGAGAAGTGTCGCACAAACGTGAGAGAAAACCACAATACTACGGACCTGACAAGCGGGTGAGAATACTCCTAAATTCGTCGCTTTCCCCACCATTTATAGCCATCTCTATGTGGATTTTCTGTGTATATCCTGTAAGTCTACAGCATGGAGGATATGGAAGAAGACAGCTTTGACCTACTTGATGACCACAACCATAACTACTGTGAGAACGGAACCCACTTGTATCTCAGGACCAAAATGTCAGATGCTCCCCAGCCACAACCTGTCTCACCGGTGCCTCTCATGCTAAGGGACCATGAAAAGGTCTGTTCCAGCAGCACCAGTAATTCAAAGTTAATGGACTTAGATTCGAGCAGCGAGAGCAGCAGTGAGATCAGCGACATTGATAGCCACGCTTCGTCAGCTCTTGCCGGAGCACTGACTCTGAACTCAGCCTCAAAGTTTCGTAAGTTTGTAGCTAGCACAGACGACGGAATTGCATCCAAACCCACGTCTTTTCCAATACGAGTAGGAAAGACTGCTAAGACCTGCCGCTATGGCTCATACACTTTGACCCAATAACCATGGTGTTAACATTGCTATACCACTGCAGGCCTACCTTGGACCCTGATATTGGAATGATAGGTTGTTTGTCTGATAATCTATTTTGTCATTGTGTGGTTCAGTAATGAATGCTATGACGGAGGAGGATTATAGGAGCACATACTGGCCAAACCTGGAGAAAGCCATTGACCACCTACTCATCCAAAACCCCTCGGACCACATCTCTATTTCATATGAACAAATATACAGGTGGGCAATTTTTTTGCAAAAAAATAATCCATTCTAGGGGTGCCCTGGTGGCTCACCAGCCAAGTGCATGTACTACGTAGGTTAATATAATAATAATAATGAGACTTTATTTATATAGCACATTTCATACAAGCATTGCAGTTCAAGGTGCTTTGCATATTATTATTTTTTACAAATAATAATAATAATAATAATACCCATCAGAGATAACATTTGTCAAATGCTTTGGTAAAAAGATTTTTTAGGTTTTAAAGCTGTCTTTGAAAATGTATGTTAGGGGTTACTGTAGCGCCCTCGGTTCCAATCCAGCTTGGGAAATTGCCTGCATGTCCTCCAATCTCGCCATTTCTTGTATCTTTTCACTGTATCTGTCCAATTAAAGCAGAAATGCCCTCAAAAAAAGAAAAGCTATTCTATATTTGATGAAACCATGTTATAGGCTAAGGGTGACACTGTCCCTTTAACTTTTTCAGTTATGTGTACAAGTGTGTGTGTCAGCAACACTCAGAGTTGCTGTACAAAGACTTGATGTTGAAGATTACTATCCACCTCCAGCAAGTATCTTCAGACTTACAGGTAAGAAACAAGGGTGTGGTTCTAGAAGTAATGTTTGTTTTGGATTCTTGAATTACCTCTTGTTGGGTAATGAACAAAGAATATAACTGTTATTTATTCTCTGTCCTTAGATTTGTCCACCAGAGAATTTTATTGAAAGTTTCAACCTTGCTCTAACTCAATACACAGCTGCTCTTCAATGCATAGTTCCTGTATTCATATACATGGTAAATATAAAAGTATTGAACGTTTTATTGCATGTTCCTTTGTTAAAATGTGATGGTCTTTTAAAAACCAATAAGATATTTTGCTTCTGCCGCAGTTCTTGGCAGCTCTTGAGAGCAAGCCTACTCTTTCTCCAAAGCTGGTGGTTGCCATCTGACAGGTTAAACTCCATCTTCCTTAAATTTGCCCTTTCAGAATAAGTTCTACATTGAAACAAAGCTAAATAGAGACTTAAAAGAAGATCTTATGAAGCTGTTCACTGATCATGTTGCAGAAAAACATGTGAACACATTGATTCGTGAGTACTTTGCTCTACTTTTATAACACCTTGTGATATTAACTACAAAAACATGACTGTGCTGCCTATTACTTGCACTTACAATATGTTGTCTTTGCTTTCTTAGCTCTTCTGATCAAAGCCCATTCCATGCCGTTTCAAGTCAGACCATCAACTATGGCTAGTGTGGTTAAAGGCTTGTATTGTCTCAAACCAGGTCAGCCATTTATTTTGTAAAATGGTTTTGAGATGGTATTTAAATGTACCGGATGTTGTCGTGTTATAATGACTGCTGAATCTTACTATTTCAGAGTGGGCGCTGTCAGCTCCTGCCCTGTTCTCTGGATTCATCCCTCAGATCAACCCTCCAGCGGTGGAGTCTCAGCTCTCTGACTATGCAGCTCATGACCAGAAATTGCAGATGGAGCTCTCTCTTAAGGGCTTTTCTAGGTCAGTGTTTCAAGATCGACTTTACAACTGCACATTATGGTCATGACCACAATATGTGGTGGCTAGATTATGTCGGAATCCCAGCACATTCATTAATGATGTATGCTATGAAGGTCCTGGATGACTTCTGAATGGCTTTTTGAGTGTGCTTTTTCCCTGTTCCAGAGGTGACCAGTCTCGCAAGAGGACCAGTGAGGATTCGCCGTAGAGTAAGGCTAAGGCGTTCTCAGCTCATCCTACACAGAAAAACAATATCCAGTCCCTTTGCTGCTTCCACATTTACATTAATTGGCTGAATGATGAGTACAATAGCAATGTATTGTTTTACTATGGCTCTGTCATCACATGGGGTGGTCTGGCTCAACCCAAACATGAAACACTGTGACTAGGAATTCATTAGCTGATTGGATGAGCTATATGGGTGAGCCAAGGTCTGTTGAGCCATAGTTGTGTGGTGGACAGTTATTTTTGCCTCCTCTGAAAAGCACAGTGATTTCACATTGGTGCTTTTATCCATTTGTTTATAGATACATGCACCACTATCATTAGTGAGGTGCTACTTTAGATGGGTCTGTGTATGTGCCTTCAGCTCTCCTCTGTTGGGTTTTTCGAGTGGCCTGCGTGACAACATGAACATGGATGAGAACTATCCTGAAATATAATTCCTGATTTCTAACCAGGACTCTCCTGATGTCTAGTTGTGATGTCATCAAGACTTTTTGTTGCTGCTAAATAGTTTCTCACATCTTATTGTACAGATCTGGATTTCAGTTTCTGAGTAAGGGACATAAACATTGATTGAAATTCAGTTGTATTGATCATTCAATTGATTTGCAAGATGTTGCCATGATGGCACAAGATGAATCTTACTTGTGCTAGCTAAGTCTTAATGGCCAGAAATCTAACATGCCCAGATCACTTTTTATTATTTACCTAACTTTTCCAAACTGATTTTCATACATGCTGGTCCAGTGCTAAAGATAGTGAATGCAAATCGTTTTGGGTATCTCCATGTGCTGGCTTAAATTATGGCCATAACAACAAGTGTTTTTGCTTGAAACTGAAACATTGTGGGAGAAAACGGTTGAATGTGGATATTCCAAAATTGGCACTATCTAATCCTACCCAATCCTTTACTAAATTGTATAAGCCTGTTTGTTCTCTTAATCTGAAAATGCTGTGTAAATTGTTTTTCTTTACTATTTCATTAAACTAGGTTGTACATTCAAAGCATGCCAAAGATTATTCACAGTGCTTTTGTTTACTTAATGCATTGGGATGAATGGTAATATATTTTTAAATATCAAATTCCCTTTGTTGCTGCTCTATCTATTGTAGTCACTGAGCCAATTAATGATCCATATTGATGAACATTTTTGGTACATCCTGAGTTTGAGCAAAACTGTGTGTAAGCTTGTACAGTTGGTTGGTGTAAATGGTTCTCGTCATAGCAGTAAAATCATACAGTAGGCTAGCTACTGTAACTGAACAATCATTGTTACATGTTTAACTTGAATGAAAATGTTTGATACAGCTTTTTGCACTGTTTTAAATGTAATCTGATGCTCAGACTTGATTGTTGTTATTGATTGCCTCTGGCGACTTTTTGATGGCTCACTGCATTGTCTTATTTATGTACATATTGACTCATTTCAATAAACAATCTTGGAAATCCATATTTTGTGCCCATCTTCTGGAGTGCTTTGTTATTCTTGGTTGCTAGCTCACTATGTACTGAAACTAATGATAGCTTCTTGATGGGAAGCTACTCATTGTAGAGGTCAAGTACTATACACAACCATATTTGCACCCAGGGGTGTGTGAATGTCCTGGTGAACTGTGAGCAAGGACTCACCCTGAAGTTTATCCGCTGCAGTCATTTGCTGTGTTAACATTAGTGTGCAGGAGGCTCAACGAAAGGCTTCTAATTGTAGAGTGGTGGGTTTTGACAGACGACCGTATGTGTTCTTCCGCTGGAGGAGGAATCCCTGTACAGAACGCCCCCCATGGCCAATGAGATGGGCCAGGCAACCCCAAAATAACCTGCGACCAGTGCGCTGACAAATGTTACTTACGGGTGACAGGTTGCCCTAGCTGCTTCACTCTGTATTTCCCTGTAAAATCCAAGGTTAACTAGAAACTAGGAAACCTGGGCAGCTGCCTGTGTCCAGATTGTCCCAGGTGGCCACCACCGGAAGACCGGAATCTCCCTCTTTGAGCACAGGTGCGCTCCGAGGTTTGACAGATCCGGACGGGGCCAGCTGGGTTTATTTGAAGGTAAAGCACCCGCCTGTTACCTGGTTTTAATGTTTTACTGGCTTGTATTAGAAACAGAAACTGCCCACTGCAGCTCAGTCTCACAATGATCCATGTTGAGTGGTTCATTATGTGCATATATATCCTCTCTTTTTCGACTAAAGTTACAATAATTCATTTTTGTTGGGAGGCATTGACTTTTATTAGGGATTGTCTATTTCTAATCTGGAAGGGGCATTACTTAATGTTTTCTCAGTGTCTGTGTCTGCCCCCAAAAATATCAAAATATGATTGATAAAATCTTGTTGAGAACTTGGAAGGATGAGTGGGGACTACTTTTTCTTGGTTTTCTACATGTAAACTGACTCCTTGCTAATATTAGATATGACTTGGGTGGGGCAGAGAGGCTGTTTGCAAAGGATTAATGTACACAACAGCTGCAGCTGCAGGTCTGTGAGAAGGGCATTGCTGCCTCTCTTAATTGCGCTGATTTGAGTGTCAGTAGCATCTGGGTGCCCTATCCCATTTCTGTATTCAATAACTACCAAACGCTAGTGTCAAAAAGCTGAATTCAAGCTGTGTGTTTTGGAATAAATACACCAAAAGGAACTTTTATTAGTATTCATTACTTCAATTAACGTGATAAAATATATGTCTTGGGTTGCATTAAAGCTGTTAAAATAGAAAATAAACAGCTATAATAAGTCATGTTGATGGTAATTTAACTTAAATTTAGTTTTTTGTTATGAAAAATATTTTTGAGTATTTTTTATGCGATCATGAGATAATTTTTTTAAATATTTTGTTTTCATGTTAAAGTCATTTTAATTCAACATGCTTTTCTTAATGTACAAAAGGCTATGTTATATATATATCAAGAAAGTAATTACAGAATTACAGATTACTGTTTTTCCCCCACAGCATGACTGAGAACCACGTGGACCAGCCAACTTCAGTATCTCAGCTCTTAAGAGAGAGCTACCTGGCGGAAGCACGAGCACACCAAAGACACAGCGAGATGAGTCGCTCGGACTCCTCCTCGTCGCGGCACCTCGTCTACGGGCCTCTCAAGGGCAAGGCTGACGATTCAGTGGGGCAGGAAGACCCCCAGCTCCCAGACCTCTCAGCCTTCCTTAGTCAGGAGGAGCTGGATGAAAGTGTCAACCTGGCTCGCCAGGCCATCGGACATGAGTCCTATCAGGAGAGAGCAGAGGTCAAGTCCCTCACCGCCTCTGCCACCAACTCCTCCACCTGCTCTGCCACTTCCTCTGCCACCTCCTCCACCACCCCTTTAAACGTTCCCCCCTCCACTGCTCATGCTGCCCACTCCACCCCCTTTGCTGCTCCTTCTTCCACCCCTTTGACTATCCCCTCAGTCTTACCAACCACACAGTTAGCCCCAGAAAGAAAAGAACATCAACTGAAACACTCCACATTGTCAGCAGAGAGACAGATACAACAGCCCCCAATGCAGGACAGTATGATGAGGAATAACAAGGCCCCGAAGGAGGGCTTTCAAGACTTCAACATGTCAGCCAGGAACACACCTTACGGCCCGGAGACACAGTCCAAAAAGGAGTTCCTCAACAAGGCTGCAGACTTCATTGAAGAGCTCTCGTCTCTCTTCAAGGCCAACAGCTCCAAGAGGATACGGCCGAGAACGTGCAAGCCCCACAGGAGCAGGCATCAGAACAAGAGCCATTCGGATGGGGCTGTGTTCGCCCTCAACACAGAGGACAGGGAGAGACCTATTCTACCTCAAGAGATGGAGAGGCCTGCTCCTGCCTTCGACTGCCAGCCTGAGAACCAGATGGACCCAGCTGTGTTTGACCATCCATCACCCGGGGAGCTCTCCATGCAGGACTGCAGGACTATAGAGGATCAGTATGAGTCTGGGGGCACGGAGGTGGAGGAGACCGAGAGCCTTGTCCTTGCAGAGAACACCTACAGAGCAGAACCTGTCTGCGAGCCTCCTTGCTTCATCCAAAAACTGAAAAGCAGGGAAGTTGCAGAAGGCATCAAGGTCCAGTTGGACTGCATCGTAAGAGGACTTCCCATGCCTGAAGTCCGGTAAGCAAAGCAACCCCAAAAAATCAGCAAAACCACAAACTACTTGTCATAGCCAAACTATTAGGATTATAAATGTTACATTGTACCTTCTACACCAGGGTAGCTATAATTATTCACGACAATTTTACAGCTTCTCTTAGATTTGTTTGTTTTGTAAATGAGCTCAGTGGTATAAAATGTGCCTGGTCAGAACTTCACTAAGGTTTCTGGATATCAAGATGAGCCATGTCTGTGTTGTTATCATCAACCAAGATTAACTTAGATGTTGGTTTTCATTTCAATATGGCAAATATAGCTCCGAACATCCCTGATGCTTAACAGAATACTTTCTGCGTACCGAACATCCTTAACATCAATAGGAAATAGAATTAAACAGACATAAGATAACTTCTTGAACTTCTAAAAAGGCAATTTTAGATTAGTCAGATACATTAATTGTGAAATGTTATGAGGTATTATTTCTGTTCAGGCAAATGTTGCTTTTTTCTGAGTCACTTAGAGAGCGCAGTCTGACAGGTGACACCAGCAAACAGCTGACACTGAACCCTGTGTATGTGTGTTGTAGGTTATGCATGGAACATTAGATCATCCTACTGTCTTGTCAAAGTCCTGCAGCATCAAAATTAATTTGAATAAGAGATTCTTAAAACTGTCAACTACTACTTGAGGTGTAACTACACTTAGTCTTCATAACCCCTAATGTGACCTATTTGCTCAAAACATCAGAGGAATGTGAAAGGTTGAACAGTTGTCTGGGTTGAGAATGAATTCTTGCTTGAATAGAAAGACAAACACAGTTGTATGAGCAGAGTGGTCAGTGCGAGGCTGCTGGTCCCACTGGTAACGATTCACCTACTGACATGTTCTTGTTACTGAAAATTTAGCGCCCTGCCATTTTTAGATGGCACTGGCACTGAGCACATCACTTGGGTTTGATAATGAAATTGACGACATTGTTGACGGAAACATGGAAGTAATTCGGTAAAACCACTGATATGGCGGTAAGTGTGTATTTGTGCGCAGTTTTAACTTTTTTTAACTTAACTAGGACACTCATGTTCACTACAAATTGAATGGTCCTGTAATGTTTGTAGTCATATGAAACATTGCTTGTAATATGGTACTGAATGTAGTTCTGGAGTCATTTGAGTTGCTGTGATGTGAATTTGTGCCATCAGCCTTCTTGATATCGTATCTTTGTATCACAGGGTCTAGTGTCTGTGGTGTCAGGAGATAGTATTGTACGTATTCTTAGTCTATGTTTAGTTTTGTGCGTATGTTGTTGGGACACCCAGTCACAGAGGTAGGCACCACAAAGCTCTGCTGGGTGGGCTTTCCTCAGTAGTGTCGGAGTCCAGAGACAAAATAGGCCTGACAGGTGCAAAGGACAGCGTCTGCGGATACAAGCCAATTCCTCTGCTACTCATACTTTCAAATTAGAGCCTTACTCATTAGAAATGACAGGCATTGCCAAATGGAACACGGGCAGTACATTCCAGTAATGTCGCCTACATTGCACCATGGGATCAAACTCAGACCTGCAGAGTGGCACAGGAGAGGGCCTGGTTGGGTTGAGGTCATTTTGAAAACTAGATCAGAAGACTTGGAATGAGCCCAGATATCCTGACCTATGAAATCACCTACAGTATCTGGTGTACCATGGATTAAATTTGCTCACTTATTTCAAGGTCAAATAAAATATACAAAATTTAACTTTAGCTGGCATGATACAGTATATGTTGCCAAGAGGGTCACATAAAAACTCCTATCCACATGTTTATAGGGGATATCTTTGACAGCATGATAACCTCACCCACCCAGAATAGAGTCATAGATCCAGAGAGGCTGGGAATACATCCATGACAGCGAAAGGTTAACTATTGGTTCAGTTTTAACCATTGAGTGGTTCTTATCAAACAAGTGTTCCCATTCACATCAATTATTCTCACCATGGTGCGTGATTAGTGGCAATTTGCTGTCACTAAAGACTGGTGTGGCTTCTTTTACAGGGAAAGGCATAGCTGTTCCCCTGAACTGGGTATAGTTTTACTTACTGGCAGTCAGCCAGGGAAACAGTGAGCATACTGCAAGACGCTTATCACCCAATAGAGGAAAGTGCAGTGTGAGGTGGAATTGTCAAGCATATTTGTATTGTGTTGCGCAGATGGTTTTGTGAGGGGAAGGAGCTGGAGAACAGCCCGGATATTCAGATCATCAACAACGGCGAGCTACACTCTCTGATCATTGCCGAGGCGTTTGAGGAAGACACCGGGCGTTACTCCTGCTTCGCCTCAAACTTCTACGGCACAGACTCCACCTCAGCAGAGATCTACATAGAAGGTGACCGATGTTTTGACCTTCAAGACACCTCGTTTCAAAAGTTTTGTCTTCTGTTTAGTAACATGAGCTTTTGTTGATGTTTGCAGGAGCCTCCTCCACAGAATCTGAAGGGGAACAACATTTTGAACACACAGCACAGTGAATACCTTTTCTCAGTATAAAATATTATTGAAAGATCAAATTACACTTACACATTTAGAATACTATTATAATGAAGATGTGTTTTTTTCCTCCGTAAACCCAAAGACCGAAGAGCAAAACAGCCCAACTGGCTCCATTTGTACCTGTGGTGGCCAATACAGGGGTGTCTGTTGATGTGGAAGACCACGCCTCAGAGAACCCTGAGGAGTATCAACAGGAAGTCTCCTCAAAGCCATCTGGTCTCATGACCACATCCTCTCTACCTCTTCAGACAACAACCACTGTGATTCCTGTTCTGGAGGTACCACCTGCAATACCTGATCAGGAGGGCTTTGCACTGGCAGACGCCCCGGAAGTGACAGCACCTGTCCAGGAGGTTCCGACACTGTCATCTGTAGATACAGAATCTACACTCGCACAGGACAAGCCGAGGCCTTTAGCTGCTTTGGCAACGTCCATACTGCTACCTGTGCTTACTGCTACAACTCTACCACTGACCCAGGTGGTCTCCTCTGCACTGCCCATCCAAGTGGCTCCCACACAAACAACTACCCCTGAGGTAATTTCTGCTCAGGATCTTTATGAAGTTCATGTTGTATTTGACCAAACACATTTAAAAAGATGTCTGTTATAATGTATTAGTGTAACCTATTTGTTTTATTCCTGCATCCAGAGTCAGAATTCCAACGAGATTCACCTTCAAGAATTAGACGTGAGACCTATCATGGCTGCTCCTGTATTCACAAAGGTAAAACTCCACCAATACTGTCCAGATTGTTTACAGAGATATAATACAACAGATCATATCTGAGGAGTTACAATTATATCAAATGTATTCACAAAATCGATCTGAAAGTGAGGTTTAATCAAAAGTTTTACTCTTGTCTCCCAGTCTCTGCAGGACCTGTTGTCGTCGGAGGGCCAGCTGGTGGTGCTAGAGTGCCGTGTAAAGGGGGTGCCCTCCCCCATAGTCAGCTGGTACAGAGATGGAATTGTTTTAGAGGACTCCCCTGACTTTAGAATCTTACAGAAGAGTAAGTTTATGTGTCTAGGTGCCTATGAGACACTACTACCTTAATTCCATATTTCTTTTCCTTCTATTTGTGGGGGAATAAACCTTAGTTAATACATGTGAATAATTATACATAGTGCTTTATCCATATCTAAATGCTTAAATTGCTGACACTTAGTAATTCTTGTGGATATCTAATATTTTCCTTGTTTGACTTGCGCTACCTTTAAAAAAAATATATGATTGTTTATTAATAACCATGTTAATAATAACCAATGTTAAAGTTATATCCTGTTTTCTTATTTTCAGAGCCTAGATCCATGGCAGAGTCAGGTAAATATTGCATGAATTATTTCAGCATCTCTTAAACATGATTTGTGCTCCTCTCAGAAAGAGCAGCTCCTTTACAGTACATGTGAAAGTGCACTTTATGTAACAGTGCACAGCCTCGCTCTCCTGAGATGTTTATAGAGAGTCTGGTGTGGTCTGTCTCTTTTCTAACCCCCCTAAACACATGCCAGAGTTGTTTGTCCTACTTTGGACCATATAAGGCAGCTTGTCAAACGGGGTCTTAGCTAACGGCAAGGTCTTGTGATTGGAAAGAACTGCTTCTATAGAGGCTCTGACTTGTAATGTCGAACTTCCTCTGAGTGTTGATATTCCACTGTTTATTACGTTTTTCAAAGGCCAGTATCAAATGTTATCTAAAATGCCTATCTGCTAATTGTATGATATCAAATTTGTATATCTCATTTGCATTCATTCTAGAGGAGATATGCACTTTGGTCATTTCTGAAGTTTTCCCTGAAGATTCTGGAACATTTACTTGCACTGCAAGCAACAAGTATGGAACTGTGTCCAGTATTGCTTCACTGAGGGTAAAAGGTAATTTCTCTAATATACACTGAAAATGATAGTATTTGTTAGATAATATCTCTCAGTATTTGTTGCAGTTTGTTTACCAATCTGCCTGCACTTCACTAGGCAATGGCAATAACAGCAATCATGTGCAAGCCAGTCAACTCGCAGAGCCTTCACTATCTGAACTCCCCAAACCTCAGTCTGAGAGCTCTATGAGCATCAAGCCACACTCCAGCACCATCCGCTTGGACCCTCTCAGCTCCAGCAGCCTACGCCTGGACCCTCTGAGCATCAGTACCCTGAGTCTAGACCCTCACCACTCCAGCATGCTGCGCCAGGACCCTCTCAGCACCAGCCTCCCCAGCCTGGACCCCCTTAACCTCAGCACCCTCCACCAAGACCTGCCAGGCTCCGCGATGGTGCGTCCAGACGCCCAAAAGACTCATGAGGGGGCCTCATTTTACACACCCTTCCCAAGCCCACTGACGACCGAGTCCCAAAGCACTAGCTTTAAAAATGGTCAGGAAGATTCTAGACCTAAGGCAGCCACTGTTGGGTCATCTACAGGGGAGGGGACAGTCAACCACCAGAATGTGAACCCCACTGTTGTGCCGCTGCCAGACCCCCCAACCTCATCCTGCCTGAAGTCTGGGGTCCTGGTAAACCACAAAGAGCCTCGGTCCGGCTCCAGGGTGGGACTACGTGTTCACTTTAAACTGCCAGAGGATGAGGAGGATGAGGATAGTGACGCATCCAACAGCCAATCAAATGAGGATATGGATCAGGCATCAGCCAACAGAGAACCACCACCAGTGCTGGCCAAACCAAAGCTGTGAGTGTGACCAAAGTGTAGATTTTGATGAAGTGAGCGAACAGACATCAAACTATTTGCTCTTCTACTGTTTATGTCTGTGTGAGCATGGGTTGTCTTGGTCTTGTGGCTCTTATTTTGAAATACAGTAGTAGGCTTTGGTGGGTTGTTTTTAGAAAAGTAAACACTGAATGTGGGAGGAAACTTCTTGAGAATTTTGTTAGAACAGCTATACTCTGTATCACTGGCGGAGCAGCTATAGTTTGAATACTACTGAACACATCTCGGCTTGACTATGTGGAGTTTTCAACTGCATAAAAGAATAGATGGGACATATTATATGTAAGTGCAGTGTTACAATTTTGTGTAGATATTTCAATATCTGCACAACTTTCAATATTTATATAAGTTTAGTGCAACAGTTACTATTGGACCTTTTGCATGGCATCCAAATGGTAAGCTAATGTTATTCAAACTGGATTTGCAGCATGTTTATCAGTACAGGACAGTTGTGGGGAGACAAATCAAATAATGTTGCGTTTTAGTGTTGCCTACTGTAATCCCATAAATGGGCAGGAAATTGTTGTGTGCTTTTCAACTGTGTGAAGATCACACTGAATGTAAAACTTTGTGTTCATCCTGCAATGTTTTGCATCCTTATTTTTACCATTCCTCAGGGACCCGGTCCAGCTCCAGCTCCTCCACAACCAGGTCCTGATGGAGCAGCAACAGGAGGGTGAACCCTCGAACCAGCCAGCAAAGGCACACCACCACCCCCACCCACAATCAAAGTCCCAGGTTCAGCCTTTGCCCCAAGCAGAACCCCAGTCCCAGATCCAGGTCAAATTGCCATCCCAGCCCCAGCCTCAGCCACTGGTCCAAGCTCAGCCCCTTGTCCAGCCCCAGTTCCAACCTCAGCCTCAGCCCCAGTTCCATCCTCAGCCCCAGCCCCAGCCTCAGCCCCAGTTCCAGGCCCAATTCCAGCCCCAGCCTCAGCCCCAGTTCCAGCCTCAGCCTCAGCCCACAACACAGTTCCAGCCCCAACCCCAGTTCCAGCCTCAGTCCCCATTTCAGCCTAAGTCCCAGTCTGAACCAAGCCAACATCCCCCACCCATCCCCACATTCATGCAGACATATAATGCACCTGTATTTACCACAGCCCCCACATCTTCACTGACCTCCATTCCTGTGACAAGACTACACACCACCACTGCACCACTAGTGAGCACTATGCCTGCACCATTGCAAAGCATCACATTTTCACCTCCCTTGAACTCAGCCCCTGCTCCACCTAAGAGCACCCTGCCATCCCCACCCCTTCTGAAAACAGCTCCTCTCGTGACGTCCCCTCCCCCTGCCCCTCAACTGACAACAACTCCTACACACTACATGAACACAACACACACACACCCCTTCAGTGTAGCAGCTGTTACCCAGATGAACACAATTCACGCATCTCATCTGAATCTAGCCCCTTCGTCCCTGCCTAGGACCCTACCCACCACCCCCCAGTTTAGCTCCCCCTCCACCCCACATCTGAGCACAGTCCCCGCAGCATCACTCAGCTCCATCCCTGCTTCTCTTAACAAAGTCCCCGCCTCCCTTCAGAATACCTCCCCCTATCCCATGCTGAGAAGCACCCATGCTTCCCTAATGAACTTGGCCCCCACATCCCAGAGCTTCAACTATGCTAGGCCCAAAGAGTTCATCACTGCCCAGAGCCTCTCTCCTGTCATGAGTCCCTCTCCGACAGAGTCCCCTGTTCCCCTGCTTCATGAGCTTGCCGCTGAGCTGCTATCCTCCACAGCCAGGTCCCTCAACTCCACTCCCTTCTCTCCCCCACCCAGGGTCTTCCCCACCAGGGTGCTGAAGTCCCCCACCAGCCCCACCAGCCCCCTCAGCTTCATGTCCTCTCCCACCCTGGTACCCTTCCTCAACTCTGTATTTGCTCTACAGTCACAGTCGCCCCCCCAAGCCTCTTCCCCCACCTCCAGCACCTCCACCCCCAGCCCCATTCAGAACCCCGTAGCCTTCCTCAGCTCCGTCTTGCCCTCCCTGCACACTTCACAACCCACCAACTCCATGGGCCTGCCCAGAAGCGCTCCAGTAGGGTAAGTCATCTTACCTTTTAGCCAACAATCATCAACTGAGTATTTCCTAAAATGTCACAATGTCATAGTGGTTGATTTTATGCACAAATGTGTTGTCCACAGGCCTTCTCAAGGCATACTGAGGAAGGTGCCCAGGACTCGTTTATTGTCAGACGATGAAATTCGAGACAGCAGAGAGTCCCTCTTTCAAGATATAGAGAAAAAGCTTCGGTTCAAAGATGAATCCACGCGTTTTGTACAACAGGTAGTGAAGATCTCTGGAACAGTGCAGTTATGCAAGCACGTCGTATCTCTAGAATGGTTGTGATCTCGCAATATGCATCTAGGTATTGCATACATTGCGGATGTGGCTTGGAGTGTAACCAATGAATGAACAAAACAAGTGTTTGAATTGTACAAGGCGTTAAGGAGAAACAGCATGACGCATTCTCTGTTTTATTATTTAGTTTTCTGAAACAATTACTTTTTGAAGTTTGATTCAGAAATCTCAGTGAAACTGAGAAAATCGTGAGGAAATATCTGGATTAGCTAACCTAAACCCAACAATAGCAGAGTGCAGGCAATCACTCCTCTCCAGATCATTCATTTCCCATTCATCACTTGTGTGTCCCTGTAACTTCATGCATTTCAATCACACATCACTCATTAGTCGTACCTAGTCACTAATAAGTGATCATGTGTGAGTGTGATCTGTATGCATCACAGTGTTCATCTGCGCGTGCGTGTATGTGTGTCTACATTGGTGTTCATCATTCATCCCTATCCTCTCATAGAAGCCGACTAATGAGGGGAAAACAGCAAGCAGACCCCTTGGACCAAACATTCCCGCTACTGTCTTTAACTATGATGAGGTACAATGAACTACTCTCCCTCACTAGCATTGCTTTGCTTAACAAGCAGTCATAAAGTATAGATACTCGACTTTCAGTTGATATATGGTTAATCATTCTAATCGCACATTTAACCTTTTGTCAAGAAATGACATGCATGAGTAGTAAAAAATTAAACATTAATATAGAGTAAGTATATTGGTAGTGTATCAGAAACAAATCTTACATTTAGTTATTATATACATCAAAGACATTTCAGCAGATTATTTCATTTGAAGTAATGTCCACTTTACCTGGTCACCTGCTGATTTCAGTTTACTACATTAGAAGCCAATCACATTCCCTGTTCATTTCATTTCTCATAATGGTCATAAATGTAGAAACACCTCAATATCTTCATGTATTTCTGTACTTAAATTGAAATCAACCCAAGTGCTTAAGAACAATAGTACTTCTTATTTGGAGTCTTCACTGTAAATAGGAACCTGTAATGTGTAAACATTACAATGTGTAAACAATTTACTATAGTTTGGTGTTTCCTTGCGTTATAAAAAAAACGGCCAATGCTCACACAATTGGGTTTGAGTTTCTAAGTCTCTAGGTCTATGGAATCCAATTCTGGCAAATATTTTAATTTTTTAATGCCCTCTCTGTTAACTGTTCCATCCCTCCAAGAATGATAGTAGGACTGCTGCTGCATGGCTATTGTGAAGGTTTAAAGCCACAATCTGTAATAATGTCCAGTCGGCATCAACCATTTGGGCTATTACAGAACCTACAAGCTGTGGCTTTAACACTAATGGGTGTTTTCCTAGACTGATAATGGCTATCCCTACAGTCTGACAAACACTATATGAGTATTTGGTTCTAGGATCAGTTCAGTGAAAACCGCACCATAAGTTATTTTTAGGATGTGATGGCGTCCTGGTGATTCTTGTTCAGACCTCATTATCAATTGAATTTTTATTTTTTGACACAATGAATGTAAGATTTCACAGCGTCAGATACATATCTGCCATTATTGATTGGGGATCCTTTAAACCAAATCAGAAATCATTCATGTGATTTCCATTCATGCATGTATCTCTTAGTTATCTCAACTAACAATATCAGCATGACCATGAATAGTATGTTGATAGCATGGACTTCCTCGTTCTAGGAGTACAAAGTGTCTAACTTTGAGCATAGACTGATGAGTGAGATAGAGTTCCGTCTGGAGCGTACGCCAGTGGAGGAGTCAGACGATGAGGTGCAACACGATGAGATCCCCACAGGGAAGTGCATCGCCCCCATATTTGACAAGAAGCTGAAGAACTTTAGGGCCATGGAGGGAGTTCCAGTCACGTTCTCATGTAAAGTCGTTGGCATCCCCGTACCTAAGGTGAGGGAGTGATACATCACAGAGTAGCACTGCGTATAGTCGGCAGTATTTTATATATATTTGACAAATGACAGCCAGTAATGTTAAACACAATTTCCTCTTGTTCCTCATCTGTCTGTTCAAGGTGTATTGGTTCAAAGATGGAAAGCAGATCCTGAGTAAAAATGATCACTTTAAGAAGATCAGAGAGGGAGATGGAACCTGTGCCCTCCACATAGAGACAACTATCAATGATGACGACGGCAACTACACTGTCATGGCAGCTAACCCCCAGGTATAGCACATGTACTCATGCTCAGCAAGCCACCTGTTTCACTTAGATCCCAAAGCTTATTCTGGCATGCTGTTTAAAACCCCGCCAGGGACGAATCAGCTGTTCCGGTCACTTGATCATCCAAACGGGTCCCGTACGAAACCGTCTGACACCCATGATTCACTCTCAGAGGTGAGCAGGACTGAGTGTGCAGTGTGATCAGCAGAGGTAAGAATGATCCCTCTACGCCATGAAGAGCCAGCATGTCTGCAGCTCATACTGTTTGTAACTAATAATGGCTGCACCAACAACAGGATTTATTTTTAATGAGCTATACATAGCCTGAAATAGAAACGTGAACTAATACATTTTGCGTTACTCATGAGAGAACCACACCAGCAATTACACCAACTGTAGCTTGTGTGCTTGTACGAAACTATAACATGCGTAACATGTTCTTCTCGTTCTTCTCTCGTGGCTACAGAGTACGGGCCCGTGTACAGGAAGTGGAGGAGGGTGAGCAAACCCAGGAACGCTTTTTCCGACCTCACTTCCTCCAGGCTCCAGGAGATATGCTGGCCCATGAGGGCAAGATGTGTAGGTTAGACTGTAAGGTAGGTAACATAACAGACATTAGTAATTGAAAGAAGATAATGAGGAAATGCTGTTGAAATCCTTAAATACAGTCGTATGCAAAAGTTTGGGCACCCCTGATAATCTCCATTACTTTCATCTATAAAATGTTGGGCGTTTGGATGAGGAACGTCTTTGTCATATATATACACATACGTCATGGACAGTGATATTTTAGCCGTGAAATAAGGTTTATTTGATAAACAGAAAATATGCCATACGCATCATAAGAGAATTAGACACTTGCATAAATTTGGGCACCCCAACAGAAAAATCACATTAATATTTAGTAGAGCCTCCTTTTGCAAAAATAACAGCTTCTAGACGCTTTTTATATCCTCTGATGAGTGTCTGGATTCTGGATTGAGGTAATTTGGACCATTCTTCCTTACAATACATCTCCAGTTGAGTAAGGTTTGATGGGTGCCTAGCGTGGACAGCCCGCTTCAAGTCACCCCATAGATTTTCAATTATATTCAAGTCTGGGGACTGGGATGGCCATTCCAAAACATTGTAGTTGTTCCTCTGCATAAATGCCTTAGTGGATTTGGAGCAATGTTTCGGGTCGTTGTCCTGCTGGAACACCCAACTGCGCCGTAACTTCAGCTTTGTTACAGATTCTTGAACATTATTGTCCAGAATTTGCTGGTACTGAGTTGAATCCATACGACCTTCAACTTTAACTAGATTCCCAGTTCCTGCACTAGCCACACAGCCCCACAGCATGACGGACCCCCCACCAAATTTTACTGTGGGCAGCAAGTGTTTTTCTAGGAATGCTGTGTTCTTTTGCCTCCATGCGTAACGCCTCTTGTTGTGACCGAATAACTCCATCTTCGTCTCATCAGTCCACAGTACTTTGTTCCAAAATGAGCCTGGCTTGTTCAAATGTAGTTTGGCAAACCTCAAGCGAGCCTTTTTGTGGCGCGTGTGCAGAAAAGGCTTCTTCCGCATCACTCTCCCATACAGCTGTTCTCTGTGCAATGTGCGCTGAATGGTCGAGCAATGCACAGTGACACCATCTGCAGCAAGATGACCTTGCAGCTCTTTGGAGGTGATCTGAGGGTTGTCCTTGACCATTCTGACCATTCTTCGCCTTTGCCTCTTTGTTATTTTTCCTGGCCTGCCACTTCTGGCCTTAACAAGAACTGTGCCTGTTGCCTTCCATTTCCTAATGACATTCCTCACAGTGGAAACTGATAGCTGAAACCTCCGGGATAACTTTTTGTAGCCTTCCCCTAAACCATACTGCTGAACAATCTTTGTTTTTAGATCATTTGATAGCTGTTTTGATGCCCCCATTTTGCCACTGTTCAGAGGAGAATCAAAGAGAAGCAAAACTTGCAATTGGCTAACTTAAATACCCTTTCTAATGATTGAATGCACCTTTTTATGTAATTGAAGGCTTAACGAGTTAATCAGACTAACTATGTGTTGCAGTTAATCAGCATTTAGTAGGCAGAGGTATTCAAATCAAATAAATGATAAGGGTGCCCAAACTTTTGCACAGCCTTTTTTTCACATTTGATTTAATTTCACACAACTAAATACTGCTACACACCAAATATCTTTGTCTGGAAAACACCCCAGCACTCAGTGTTAACTAGAAAAGTAATATTACAATATTATATTGATCTTTTTTGGTGAAGACAGGAAATTATCATGCAGCCTCAGAGGGGTGCCTAAACTTTTGCATACGACTGTATATATATATATTCCAGGTGAGTGGCCTTCCAAACCCAGAGCTGATGTGGTTGATTAACGGAAGGCCCATCTATCCAGACTTCTACCACCGTATGCTGGTGAGGGAGAATGGTGTTCATTCACTGGTCATGGACCCCCTGACACAGAACGACGCAGGGACCTACACCTGCATCGCCAGCAACAAAGCGGGACAGAGCTCCTTCTGCCTGGAGCTAAAGGTTGTTGGTATGTTGTTCATATAAAGGGTTAGGAGGTTGTTTTGATTCTATTTTATAATGAAGACCTTTCAAAAATGGCATGCAAATCACATGGTAGCTTGGTCTAAAGTTAGATTGCTCAGCGGTTAGGGAATCGGGCTATTAATCAGAAGGTTGCCGGTCGTGCAAACTGTAGTTGTGTCCTTGGGCAAGGCACTTCACCCTACTTGCCTTGGGGGGAATGGCCCTGTACTTAATGTAAGTTGCTCTGGATAAGAGCGTCTGCTAAATGATTAAATGTAAATGTACATGTAAAGTGCTGTTGTTCCTTTTTTCCTTCAGAAAAAGAAATGAAGCAACCACCCCAGTTTGTTGAGAAGCTCCAGAACACTGGTATCCCCGAGGGAACTCCGGTCCGACTGGAGTGCAGAGTGGTGGGCCTGCCCCCTCCTGTCATCTTCTGGAAGAAGGACAACGACAGCATCTCTAGCACAAAGGACAGAGTCAAGTCAGTTACTTACTGCTACATTTACATGTATTCATTTAGCAGTAGCTTTTATCCAAAGCGACTTCCAAGAGAGAGCTTAGGTCACTAATCATAACAACGAGATAGCCCCAAAACATTGCGAGTAGCCAAACATGAAGCATACATTGTGAAAAGCAAATAAGTGGCAATTTACTGCTACTACAGCCAGTATTGTCACTATAGGACAAATGATGACTTTGGTGTTCTGACATTGTTATGTTTCATTTCAGCATGCACCAGGATGCCACCGGTTATGTTTGCCTTTTAATTCAACCAACCAGGAAAGAGGATGCTGGTTGGTACACGGTGTCAGCTAAAAACGAGGCTGGTATCATATCATGCACAGCTAGGCTAGACATCTATGGTAAGTTTTATGTACGTATCCCCTCCCTCATCCCATGTTCTTGCTGCAAAATATTGACTTGACAGAACTTCTAAACACGTTCACTCAAATTGCTTTTTCAAACCTGTAGCCCAGTGGCACCAGCAGGTCCCAGTTCTCATGAAGAAGTCTCAACGCCCTGGAAGCCGCTATGCTGTTCTGACTGGTCAAGGCCTGGATATCAGGTCTGCCTTCCCCACCACAGACAACAGCCCTATCCTGTTCTCCAGCTCCCCTGTGGAGGCCACACTGGAGAGTGAGGAGCTGTAATACGGACAGGAGAGACATTTTAGTGCAGCCATATACCCAAACACACCACACACACTATCCCCACCAGCACTGGCTCTGTAAATCTAAACGACAATCACCCAGTGTTTACTGTAGCATGAGCTGTTATCTTCTAAATCTAGATTATGTAATTATACATCATATATCTGGGGAGGTGAGAGGGAATACACAAAGAGGATTACCATATGAGAAGAATGTCCCGTGATTTGTGTGGTTGTCAGATGTGATATATTGACATTAGAATAACAGAGAATTTTTGTTTCACCGAATCAAGAATCTTATTTGTCAAACTGTCAACCTAATGGTGTGGCCATTCCTACTGAACTGCATCATTTCTACTGTCTTATTCACACTGTCCCACAAAGCAAGATACATGTGCAAAGTCTTAGTTCATGAGCCATCTCTTGGGTCCTCTAAAAGTTTTGAATAATAGATAGTTCAGGTTTTCTACTTCCTTGTAGCATCATCGTGAGATTATAGATCTCACTTCAACCTGTTTTTAATGCATAGTTTTAAATACATAGTTTTACTATTTATATGGGTTTCACACCACTTGTTTTTACTGTAAACTTAGAGTACATTAAATTACAGTGTATTGAAGTTAGTGTTATATAGTAGTATTAATAATTTGTGGGCTGATTTGCCAATTTGATGTTTGCTAAAGAAACAGTAGATTGTGAAAATATATTTACAGTTATTTGAATTGAACTATACTTTGACTATACAATAACTAGATTCCCTTTTATATTCAATTCAAGAAACGTCACACCTTTACACATCATTGTTTATGCATGCTTAAGTAAAAGAAAACAAGCCCACTGAAGACAGGCTCTATTTCTTCTCACTGCCATACAAGCACATAGTTCTGGTCATAGAAGTTCTCTACTGCACATCTAGAGCCTCATTCAAGGTTTTGCATTGTAAACATTCAAACACTAACATAATGTTTACTTTACAGAGTTGAGTTTTTAAAGTGAGGAACCTTTTGGCTGCTCTGTTATTTCTTTACAGCAATATAGTTTTATTTTGAAATATATTTTTACGTGTTACAATGTGTCTGTTGATTTGGTATTTTTTATTAGGCTAATAACTAACAAATAATACATTAAATGTTTAAAAGCTTCTGTTCAAATAAGATAAAGTTGCACCATGTAAAATAGTTATGATATGTAAAATATATATAAAATGAGAATAAAGTTGTATTTATTAAAACAATTCAGCTTTGCAGAATGACATTGTTACTTTGACCTTTGAAATTGTACATGGATTATTATTTATTTAGTCTTTTCAAGATACATAAAAATGACAAAATGTTGACTGTCCAATTAAGCACAGCAAAGTTCAAACAGGCATGAAATCACATTCACCTTACTTGACCTATTTACACTGCTAAGCCTCATTTCACCAGCTGCTACTTGTTGTTAGATGAACGTGTTGCAGACTGATAGATTTGTCTTTGATTGTAGGAAGGTTCTAGGACATATTTGAAAATTTGAGAAACATATCCAATCATAATATCATAATGAAGGTCTAGAGTTTATGTTTATAAGAGTAGTAGGTAATGTAGGAGGCCCAGCGTTAATCTATTGGAGGTCTTTATGACTTAGACCCTTAGGTCTCTGCCCCATTTTCTGCAACACCATGATGCATGAAGTGTAATTAGCCAGAAGTGATCAGTTTCCATTTAGTGTAGGTGACAAAACTGTTTCTACAAGGTGACTGTAATGTAATATTTGAGTCAAGCCCCAATCTTGACAGTCAAATATCATAATTTGAAATGCACCCCACTAAAAGGGTAGAATGACATTCACTCAAACCTAGACAAATCATCCAAACAGTACGTTTTACACTTTCCCCTTTTGTATACCATACGCTTCATTCCTAATCTCTAAACAGATCTATCCTCCATCAGGACATTGTATGATATTTGACACCATCAGAGCAGAAGGGTCACTGCTTTAGCGTGACATATGGCTTTTAGCAGAGAGGGTTGCCTCACTACCAGACAAGCCAATCATTTGTGTCAGTGGAAAAGCAAGGCTGGAGGATGTGGTAGGGCCAGGGCCGGGGCACTGTCTGAGACATGGGCCCACAGACACCACAAGCAGCAGCTGGCCAACTACGCCAATCTGTAATCAATGAACCAAACTGGTAGATGGGATTATATGCCTAATTGCACAGCAAATCAGTCCATCTCCAAATGACCAGACAGCTCCAGCTTGTGTCCATGACCCAATATTGAGGCCAGGCATTATCTTGAGCATCTAGTAGTGATGAATGATTTATGTGCTGTAGGCTATTACTTGATGTCGTAATACTTTCCGATGACATTTTTGGAATAAATTCACAAAATCGCTGCATTGATTTACATCATATTATTCCAAGAAGTAAATGCTGTAATAAGAACCATAAGTCAATAAAGTGTAGTAGAATGTGATAATATTGTTAACACAAGACTACAAATATATTTTTTAAACATTGGGAGGGAACTATTAGATGAGTGCATTGGAAGATGTTTACATGTTAGTTGCATGTCAGGGTCTATGTGAAGTTGTGGATCTTTTGGAGATGGGAGAAAGGGGGCGATAAAACTGGGTGGAAGGAGGGGGAGAGGGCTTATTGACCTGCTCTGATTTGGCCCCCCTGATTACTGAATTCACTGGTACCAGATGGAAAGGACAGACAGTCAAACAAATTATTCTGTCTGTCTCATTTCCTCGGACCACTAGACAGATCAATTATTTATTTCACATGTGGTCACCAGTATGTTTGGTACATTAATGTGTACCACATACTGTGCAACCAGGACAGATAAACTGCAAAAAATAGAGCCACCTCTTGTATCCTAATATCTATCATCATTTTGATGGATCTCATCCTGTTTTTAAATCAAATTGAGAATTGTGTCGACCCCATGTTTTGCATGAGATTATAAAATATTCCATGTGTCCACCATATTGAGCTCAACATCTCAGATTTTAAAAAAACAATAATCCAAGCTAATGAAAGGAGTACCCAGCAGGCTGATGTTCTCTTCAAGTCCCTGGGGTTATGAGCCGCACTTACACTTATGTTCCCTCAGGCTAATCTCAGATTATCATAATTAGCATTGTGAGAAGATAATAAAAGAGCCAGTGGATTATGGTAAAACTTTCCATCACAATTGTGTGGCTGAGGACCTGCTTGGCATGTGCCTACTTAAGTCCACAATCCATAACTTTTTCCATAACCTGCTGTCCAAATACCAGATAATTAGTCATGGAGTTTGTGATAAGGAACTGTCATTATATCAAATTAATAACTCATGAAAAAATATATTACTTATGCTATTTAAAACATTGTGTTTTTAAATATTGTGTTAAGTAGAGTGTGATTCAGCAATTTCCTCTTGTTTAGTTCTTTGAGTTTCAAGCATCATCATCATCAACAAACTGCCTTAGACAGATGGTACAATTTCTGTGTTTGCAACACATGGTTCTCAGTGAAGCCAGGGCTAGATAGACCAGCCAAAGTTAATTGGAATTTCATTAAGGGTTGTTTGCATGTGCGTGTATAGAGGGAGAGTATGTGTGTATGTTTGTGTGTCAGCATGGGTGTGTTCTCCAGCAAGCAACATTGAAGAGGGGGGCTTGGGGGCGGGGGTGAACTCCACCTGCCACCACCTGTTCATCTCCTTGTTCCTATAAAAGACGACTCCTCAGTCTCTCTAGGAGCAGAGACACTGAAGCCTCTCCATCTAAACAGAACAACTACACCTGGATTTACCATCACTTTGTTTATTAAAATTCCGCTCCAAGGACAAGGAGTTTGAAGAACAGAAAGGAGGTTTTGGTAATTCCGAAAATATCGCATAGCTCGATTGAAGCACTTTCTTATATACTTTGAAAGAAAACAACTGTGAAAAGAAAACGTTGGAATCGTGACTCAAAAGTATGATGTCCTGTCAGCAAAGTTGTTCTGACTCTGGATCTGGATCTGAGTCTGATATCAAGAGCCCAGAAAAGTATGAGAGCACCACAAGGAGAAGGATGGCAGCCAACGCCCGTGAGAGAAAAAGGATGCAGGGCTTGAACACAGCCTTCGATCGGCTCCGTAAAGTGGTCCCTCAATGGGGTGAGGACAAGAAACTATCCAAGTATGAGACGCTGCAGATGGCCCTCAGCTATATCATGGCCCTCAATCGGATCCTGACGGATGCAAGCAGGCACACTGCCCCCCACAGGCAGTGGCTGGATCTACAGTTTGACTGTGTCCAGCCTGAGAACTATCCTTGCCTTATGGGGTACAGCTCTCCAGATGAAAATGAATATATGCACTCTTCATTTCCCTACCAGTGTGATGGCCTCCAAGTGCCATCCTGAACTGGGTGGATGAATTGAAAACAAATCTGTCAAGCTCTTTGAGGTAAATGACCATGTATGCTTGTTAATGATACAGGCTTTGCTCCAATATTGGGGTTAGTAAATACATCTGTATTGATTTAATTTATAGATTAATTTTTCTGTAAACTTTTAGTTGTTTTTTACTTTTTGAAAAAAACAGTTGGATTTTGTCTTAATTTAAAACTTTTAAAGTTTGTGTCAACTTGTATACATCATTTTAACTTTTCTTGTGCCCATTATTGAAACTGTGTATATATATCCCATATTTGTATGAACCCTTCCAATCAGGCCTTGAAAAGATGCGGTGCAATTTTAGATTGATGGCAAGTCATTGTTTTCACAATGGATTTGAAAAATAGTTAGATTGTTGTTATTTTTTAATCTATTGTTCAACCATGAAAAACATATTGTCAATGAGTATTTAACATTCATTTGTATAGTTTGAAATACTTAAGCATGAAAATAATAATGTTTGTACAGTGAACTAAACAAAACTATATTTTGTTCAATATAGTTTTAGAACTGAAATAAACATAATTTTTTAATGAAAAAAAATAAAAACGTTTGTGCTTGTTTATCAACTCCAACATCTTACACATACTGCTAGTGTGGATTGTTCCAATATATAAAATATATGACATCATAAATTGTGTGGGGGACATCCTTCAAGAATCCCCCAAAGGGTAATCGTCAATGATTGTAGTTTTCGATTCAATACATGGGCTCCTAGAAAAAACAGTAACTATGGGCATTGTTGCATCTAGGAAACTAGAGGTGTACTGCTTGTCTTTTGTTTTGATATGTCATATTCTTAGTGAGCGTGATGCGAGGTCAAATCTGTTGCTCTGTCCTGCACCCTGATGGATGTGCTTCCCTTTTGTCCTAAGCTCCTGTGTTCTGAGATAAGAAGGCATTACGTCAATTGTGGACCAAAATATATGGACCCAAATGGTGCACTAGATGAGAAAGCTGCTGGCGTTAATCTATGGAACACAGGAAGTGAATTGGACACAGAAAACTCTTCCTCAACCTAATGTTGTATCATTTTGATACTATCACTACTACTACTACTACTATCTGACCACACTTAGGTTTGGGCTGTATGATACTTCTGATGTCATGTAACCCTGAATTAGGTCATAACACAATCTGACAATGCATTACAACAAGAAGCTATAGTGCCACTTCAACATCGAGTACTGATGTGTGGACAAGTGTTTGTTACAAATTGGAAAAGGTTGCCATTGTGGCACAAACTTCAGTTAATTAAAAAAAAGTATTTGTTCCAGACCCTGCCAATGCTTCAGTGAAGAAGGAGGAATTACACTCTATTGTTGGGCAGGGGGTGTACATAATATCTCTGTTCAGAGGAACTGAAGCGTGAATTTCCATAGCTGGACAAGATGCATCTAGGATAAGACATCACCATCAAAGCAGCAATCTACGACAAACCTCCTTGCTACTCTACCTTTTACACTTAATATTTTGTGTTTTATTAAGGTTTTGTATCGTACAGTCAGTATAGTCCCCAAAATGGGTTGTTTCACAAGTTTTCCCTAACAACCAATAATGAGGTGTGCCAAACCTGCTACATAATATATCCTACAGATGGCCATGCGTAGTTATATGCTGTGTTGATTGTTTGCATACTTAATGTAGGCTTTTTGACAATTGGCTCATCCTCAATGTATGCAAAGCTGGGTCAGAGTTAGTCAAAATGCGTATACTAATGAGATGGGGCATATTATATTGTTACTATTATATTGGTCTTTGGAAAGGACATCAGAGACACTTAAGCTTCCCTCTGGTTTGGCCACTACAGTCATGTGCAGTCAACAGTGGGATGTAATTGAAATGTAGTTAATTAATCTTCTCTGCAGGAGAATTTTTAATTGAATGAGTGGTTATACAATGTAACAATGCTTGTAGACTGTCAGCCTACCTCGTGTCTGCAGATGATATTATATAGGTATATATTTGCTGTACTTTATTCAGAAGACATAACATTTGTTGTCTACAAGACACATTTTAATTGTGTCACAATTTTTGCTAGCTCGTGTATTTTATGATTGCACATGTCATCATAAACAGACAACCACGGTTTACAAAAACAAACTGACACGACAAAAATTTACAAAACTTAAAATATATTTTAGGAGCAACAGTTAAAAAGTGTAATGACAAAGTTCAGGCTGTTCACTGAAAATGCTGTGAGTGAAGAACGATAGATTATGTTAGCTGGCTAAGCATACCTGTTGAGGGGGAAATTGCCACAGTAGACCATACAATTAAAAAAATCTACCTAACAAATAATAATATAATCTATCTGTAAAATATAACACAATACACAATGGCCATATAACTGTACCAAAAATGTTATGAATGATATAGGCCACTTTTCTGCCCTTTTATTAAGACCCACACGTTTTTATTACACAACGCATTAACGTGCAGATGGTGCACAATTTATGGTGCTCAATAGAAAATAGACAGCTCCTCCCTCTTCACCGTTTATGTCCTCCTCCCTTTTTGTCACCATCCCTTTAAAGCCATCTCGCCAACAGGTGATGTTCAAATCTGTGTCTGCCGCATTGGAGTCTTTATTAGTGTATCAATATTCCCATTCCTTGATTTCAAGTTAATTCTCAGCATGAAGCGACTAAATAACCGGGCAGAGAGCCACCTGAGTGGCCAGGTGGAGTGTGAACTGGATAGTCTAGGGAAAGGTTCCTGGGTAAACCAGGGCTACTGTGGCTCTCCTCCACCCCTGCCTCGTGTCATCAGCACTGTCTACAATCCTCAACTCCCACTTCCAGGGCTCCTTCAACAGCATGAGCAAGCTGAACACCCCAGACTCTTTCCCAGTCAAGCCTGATCCGCTGGACACGGGGGTGGATAAGACAAGGCCCGGCTGCTGCTCTTTCTTCAAAGGTAGGAATTGGTTCAATGGTTGTTTTTGTTTGCTTTAGTGAAATCCCTGTGTAGTGTGATGTAATAGGGATAAGGTTTGTAATTGTAAATGTAAATGACTAAATGTAAATGTATGTCTTTTAAACACCACACACCTGACATCATCATATCACATCATTTAACTTAAAAAAGACAATCATCAATATTGAAACTGAATAACTAACTCTTATATGTATTTTGTATATATATTTGAAAGGGGTAATTGCCAAGGCTTCAGTTCTTGCTTCCACACTGGTCAACTTCAATCACTTCTCAGACTTTGCTACAGCCTCTTGTTTATCTTTATTCCTATATTTTGCTTCACCACTGTTCTCTTTGATGTAGGATTGTGGGGTACAGCTCTGACTGAGAACACTTCAGGCGACAGAGAGCTGTTCATTAGGACGACCCTGAGGGAGTTGCTGGTCTATGTGTTTTTTCTTGTCGATATGTGTCTCTGTAAGTATATCAGCAAAGTGTTATAACCAGGTTGGGAAATATATTTGTATGCAATTATTGTCCTGTTATGTTTAGTTTGGATAACGTATAGCATGGGTACAATAACAAGGCAAATATGAGATTAAAATGTTGAAACACATCCAGTAGATTTAGGAAATTCATGATTTTTATTAAATTCGTTATAATGCACAGATCGGGTAACATTTCCTCCTTAATGTAGACCATTAGTAAATACATAAGAAACATACATCGACATGACCTTTTCGTGTTTTCTCAAACTGTTACTGTCGTGCGAAGTGCTGATTTATCATGATCGGTTTATGCTTTAGTGCTCATTATAAAATGCCCACAACATCCTTGCTGGCTGAAACCCATTGTCCTGCTAAACATTTTCTCTGAAAGGAACACACGCACTGCCCCTGCCTTTCACTGATAAGAGCATTGGCTCAAGCCATTGTTTCTTTGTCTGTGTTAGATTTACATTGTTTGATGAGGGTATTTGTGTCAGCCAGTGTGCTCTCTCTTCAAACAAATTACCAGGTAAATCTGGCGTCTTTGACTCCTGTGATGTGAACAAGGCTAAAAGACAAGTGCTGAATGAGGAGCGTGTCTCATTCTTCCTTGCCTTATCTTGAACATTTGAATGGACAACATTTTAGCCAGAGCCTGTGCAAAGAATCACTGGCTGATAATAACAATGTGGTTGTGTTGTCTTTCAGTGACATATGGTATGACCAGCTCCAGTACCTACTACTATACTAAAGTCATGACAGGCCTGTTTGTGAATACACCCAGTGACAGCGGGGTTCAGTTTCAATCCATTAGCAGCATGGCTGACTTTTGGACTGTGAGTAGTCATTCTCGTTGCTTATACATAATAAAATAACTGGATTTCAAAATCGATCAATTATCAATTAATCAATCAATGTCTGCATAAAATGTAATATATCATTGTTATTTTCCAAGAGCTCTATTAAGCACAACACCTTAAGTCAATTTCTATCATAAGAGTTTACTTTTTTATAATCAGTTTCACAGCTTCAATTTTTCCAAACCTCTTTGAATAAAACAGTATGCCCAGGGCCCTTTACTGGATGGACTCTACTGGACCAAGTGGTACAACAACCAGTCCCTAGAGAATGGAAACCAGTCCTTTATCTACTATGAGAACCTGTTGCTTGGGGTGCCCAGAATGAGACAAATCAAGGTAAAGAACAACTCCTGCAAAGTCCACAGTGACTTCCAAAACGAAATCACAGGATGTTTTGATGTCTACAATGAGAAGAAAGAGGACAACCTGGACTTTGGTCTGATTAATGGAACAGCGTGAGTTTAATATTTTAATCGTTTTTTATTTTGTTTATTGTTTTGAATGTTTGGTGGGAATTTTATCTTTATCAGAGGCCATGTCTAGTAATTGCATTCCTGGTTTTTCAGCTGGCAGTATCACACAGAAAAAGAGATTAAGGGGTCGGCTCACTGGGGGCTGCTGACCACCTACAGTGGAGCGGGCTACCACCAGGACCTTGGCAGGACCAAGGAGGACACGGCTGCAGTCCTGGCAGAGATGAGGAGCAACCTGTGGTTGGACCATGGGACTCGGGCAGTGTTCATCGACTTTTCCACATACAACGCTAATATCAACTTGTTCTGTGTCATCAGGTAAATGGAAGAATGAACATAATTTCTGATGTTTTCTTAATTGTTCAGAATGGTCCAAACAGCGTTTTTTTTTCTTTTTCTTCAGGTTATCGGTTGAATTTCCAGCCACTGGTGGAGCAATACCCTCTTATCAGATAAGAACGGTTAAACTGATTCGCTACATCACCTCATGGGATTATTTTATAATTGGCTGTGAGATGGTGTTCTGTTTGTTCATTCTCTACTATATCGTGGAAGAGATTCTTGAGCTGCGGATCCACAAGTTTTCCTACTTCAAAAGCATCTGGAACACTCTCGATGTGGTTGTCATCATGGTAAAGTGAGGAGTGGATGAGGCATTACAAATAAGGGACAAACTGACATTTCATGTTCTCTATAATAAAATACTTATTTTTCTTTTTACAGCTAGCAATCGTTGCTATTATCTTCAATGTTTTTCGCACCATTAAAGTGGATAAATTACTTGGCACACTGTTGCAGAATCCGGATATCTATGCTGATTTTCGAATTTTTAGCATTCTGGCAAACACAATATAATAACATGAATGCAATGAACTTGTTCTTTGCTTGGATAAAGGTAGGTCTGAAAAAAAGATGTAAAAAGATGTCATCTTGAGTTACAAAAGTCGTGTCCAAAAACTAATCGTCATCTCTTGTTCCTGTAGGTTTTCAAGTACATCAGTTTCAATAAGACCATGACTCAACTGTCCTCTACACTGGGGCGTTGTGCGAAAGACATCATGGGCTTTGCTATCATGTTCTTTATTGTGTTCTTTGCCTATGCTCAGTTGGGTTATCTGCTGTTCGGAACAGAGGTGGAATCCTTCAGTACCTTTGTCAAGTGCATGTAAGAGAAGTTGTATGTCTGACAATAGATTTGAAAAATGTATTTAGCAAGATAACATTAAAACAATTGATGCTTTGTTATTTTTATTCTGTAGTTTTACCCAGTTTAGGATCATTCTTGGAGATTTCGATTACGATGCAATTGAGCGAGCCAACAGGGTCCTTGGGCCCATCTATTTTGTCACTTATGTGTTCTTTGTCTTCTTTGTGTTACTTGTAAGTAGCATTAATACACTTTCTATTAACCTACAGAAAAAAGTTAGCAGCATTTAAGTACATGCTATTGATTTTTTCCCCAGAACATGTTTCTGGCCATCATTAATGACACCTATTCTGAGGTAAAGGAAGAGCTGTCATCGCAAAAAGATGAGCTGCAAATTACTGACATAATCAAACAGGTAAATTGTGGCGATACAGACATAAAACAATGTTAAATATCTATATTTTACACAAATATTTTACAGATGTAGATTTTTTTTACATGATATCTGTTTTTCAGAGTTATGCAAAGACATTTATGAAACTAAAACTGAAAAAGGAGAAGATATCAGATGTCCAAAAAGCCCTGAATTCTGGATCCAAAGAAATAGAATTCAAAGACTTCAGAGAGACTCTTAAAGAGTAAGTCTTCCACCCTCACTGAACTAAAACTAACCCTTAAATTATGGTATTAAATTTGACACTACTACCGTTAACCCCTTAGGATGGGACATGCTGATCATGAAATATCTAACGCTTTCTCCAAATTTGACTGTGATGGAAACAAAATTCTGGACCAAGAAGAGCAAGAGAAAATGAAAAGAGAACTAGAAGATAAAAGGGTAAGTGCACAGAGAACACTACAGAAAACAATAACACAAGGTAAATTCTGGACTGAAAAAAAATCATGAATGTTTACATCCATATTCCTCTTGTCACACTCAGGATGCTCTTAGTGCTGAGCTTAACAATCTTGGACGAAACTATGTTGATGGTTCCCTGGAGAAACCTGACAATGAGCAGAAAAAAACAGTGGAGCAGGAGGATTTCCAAAAGTGCGATGAGTTGAACTTTTTAAACATTTCTTCTTATTTAAAGAAAAGGCTCTGTAGACATAACCGGTGTGAACTGGTGAAACTCACTCCTCAGGTATGTAATGGGCCACCCACGTCAACGAATGGTTCGCTTTTCTTTGGCGTAGTTGGTAGTGGTCACGCTTGGCAAGTCGGAGGTTGTGCGTTCGTATCCCGTGAGTGGTGAGAGAAGCCTTGTCGTGACGGAGCGTGGCTACAGCTGTTACATACCCGTCACACATATATGACCATCAAGAGTTTGGCAGCAAGTTTGACATAGTATCATGCAGCAGCTGCTTTGACCTTTTAGCAGCAAAAAAATAAAATAAAAAAAATCACACCAGTTTTCTCTGACAAGACCAGCTTTCTGATTGCCATATAGACAAACAACAACCAATCTGTTTTAGCACTGGATGCACATTCACCTGTCGATACATTTTGTGGTGACCCATACAGTCTGCATTATAGTAAAGTTAATGAATAGACAATTTAATACCTATGAAAATGTTTTATATAGAGTTGGATGCTATGATGTAGTACTTTATACGTCACACTGTAATTGTACATAATGCCAATGTACATGTGTGTACCATCCTTTCTAGGGACCATCATTTCTTTCTTCTTCTATTGTAGATTGGTAAGACAGGTTCTTCACCTTGAAGGATTTGTAACATCCATTATGGGGAAGCTTGACTTGGTCATGGAGAAACTGGAACTGCATGGGTGGAAGAAAGGCACAGAAACAATGATTAAGGTAGGTGATGAAATACAGGATGTGTGTATTTGTATACATTGTGTTGCGCAATCTCACAATTGAGTACCAAACTTTGTGTCAATTTCTAGAGTGAAAAGACTGCTGGTGGTAAAATTCAGGTACAACTCAACAGAGAAATACACACAGAGACATCATCACCATGGAGTGCCACTATTCCTGTTGGCCAGACCACATATGATGGTCAGAACCTGGTCAAAGGCTGGCCCAAGGCAAACAGTCATATGTAGCTTAGTGCCAGAACAACAATTGTGAGAAAAAAAGCACTTATAACCAATAATACATAGGAACAATGTTGGCATATTAAGGTGAGCAGTTTTAAACTTGTATGCTGTACTTGATACAACAGATTACTGTTGTAACGAGACAAATTGTAGTTAGTTTGATATCAATGTTAAAGTAACAAATATTTACATAGAATGTAAATTCAAGAAATACCATCGACCACTAATGACAATACAGAAAATTCTACAGAAAAACCTTCATAAATCCAAGCAATTATATTAGTCCAGAGAGAAATTGCACAATACTTGCATTATATATTTGGGAAATGGGAATACTATAAATTATGATGTACTGTTAGAATAAGATAAAATCTTTGCATATTCATGTATTTTAAGAGTCGACAACATTGTCAATAATTTTCTTAACAGATAGTTTGCAGCACTTAATATAAATAACATCTGTGTATTTTATTTATGTTGCTATTGCTAATCCATGTGTTGGGCTTTTAAGTATTTATTATTGTCGATTCAGGGATTGATCTCTGTGGTTGTTAGGTCACATTAAGTACAATATTATGAGTGGTTAAACCAAACATCTGACTCAATAGACGTGTTTAATGTACTAGTACAATAGGTTTTAATGAGGTCAGGTTTGAGAAAATAAGATTAACATTGGAACATGCAGTTAAGATCTAAATTGCTGTTACTGTATAGTGCATGGTGAAGCCTAATTAAGACACTGTCTTTTGTAGCATGTGTTGTTAATAAAATAAGTCTGATCAATGATTGTGTGTGATACATGGAATTAAAAGCTTATATTTTTTAATCGTCACATGAGTATCAAGATCTGTCAACAGACTTCTAGAATTGCAGAATATAAAATTTACACACAGACACTTGGTTAGGCATAGTTTCAAATCATTGTTTTATTTCAGATCAATTTCCATTTTTATTGAAAAGAATTTACCTACACCTTTCTTAAAAGCAAATTTACCCAATTACATTCAATGCTTTAAGCAACCAAGATAATACATTTCAAAAACGTGCAATTCAAACTCAAAACCCACGTATCTCAAGCTACTATGTGGAAATGGCACACAACCTCATAGTTGGGACAACCCTTATTGGAATATAGAATATTGTCTTCTAAAGAGCTTGAGGTTTAAAAAATAAAAAAAGTGTCTGTAACTGACTTAAGTTAAGGCTTCATTATAAATCATAAAGAACATATTTTATAAGCCTGTGTACACCAATCTACCTAAAGTACAGTATGTACAGCATTGGGTTTGTGAAACTTGTGATACTATAAAAGAGCACATGCTTAAAAACTCTTTCTACATACAGTACGCAGCAGGGGTTATATACATATTTGGCCTTCTTGACCCTGTCCCAGAAGTGACATTTGTAGATATAAGATGATTAAAGAATTAAACTAAGTATTTGCATGTCAAAAAGGTAAGCAAAGCAACTAATTGATTATTAGGCTATACATGATGGCATAATTTGCCTTATTATTTACAAAAGAAAATCAACCCCAAAAGAGCCATTTAAAAAAACCAAAATGCTTAAACTAAACTTTATACTAAAAACAATTTACACATCAGAGCATTTTCTAGCTCACAATCGGCTCCCGTTTTCTGAGGATGAAGACATGAAAAATATTGACTTCCTCACTTTGCATCATATGTCATATAGGGACATGTTTTAATAAAGCATATTGCACCTTAATACATCTGATAAAACACCCTCAATTGGGAAGGAGAGCGATTGTTCATTATTAAAATAATTTACCAAACACTTTAAGAAAGTTTCTAAAATGTTTACAGTGCTATTTCACACTGAGGGTACAAATACTTTTAAATCCGTTTTAGGCTACAGTAAGTGGTAAACGTAACTCATCAAAAACATGATGATCTCTCCTATAAAACACATTAAGTTAGTCCAAGTTCTTGAACTTACGATTTGTTGAAATCTAGCCAAAACATTAGCCAGGAAACCCCCCACCCCCTCTACACTACCCATCCATATAAATAACTTTGTTTCCCTCACATACTAGAGATAAGCCACTGCCTCTGATCTTCACTGGGTGGGAGGCGGTTCCAGATTTACATACGATGGGTTGTCCACGGATTCCCTGGAGCAGAAAGACTGTGACTGATGTGAGAGCCTGCTCACTGTGTCTGGTAGCCAGTCATGCTGAAGTTGGCCTGATTGGGCATCACAGGACCAGGCTGGGGTTGAGACTGTGGGGATCCAAAACCTCCCATCCAGCCTGGAGACTGAGACTGCCTGATATGGAGAAAATGTATGAACACACACATCAGAACACAATACAGAGAGAGAGAGAGAGAGATTTGCTGGAAAGCTGAGATAAATAAATTTGTCACCTTGAAATATTCTGTGCGGCTGCAGCCAGAATGGAGTCCCTGTGAATGATATAGCATTTTTAGTGTGGCCCTGACATCATTGTACAGTACTAAAATTAGGCCTTGATTATATTGTATACTGTAGGTGAGGTATGGGAAGCTAAATGTAAAAAATATTCCCCAATGAAAGTTTGGGGACATGCAAACATCACATTTTTGTAATTATATTTCTACATGGTTTAGGTTGTTCAAGCTTTATACTAGAAAAGTTTACAAAAATATATTGGTAATTGCATCAATTCCTCTTCTCTACACTGGCAGAAAGCCTGGTCAGGAACTCGGTCGAACTCGAATGAGTAAACTTTAGGTGTATAACCAAGGCCCCTTTACTGTGTATGATAAAAAAAATGCTCCAACTCACTCTACACCAAATCCTTGTTGATTCCATGTCTGGCCGTACACACCATAAGAGGGCACCTGCCACCCATTTGTCACATACTGTTGGCTATACTGCTGGGGGTTCCCATACATTTGATTCCACTGTCCCCACTGACCATATTCCATCTGCACAAAGACAAAAACATTTAGTCAACAAGCATAAAACTGAAGCAAATTAAAAATGAATAGCTTAAGATAACCTTTTGTAGGTGCTGCACACTACCTGCTGTACATTCTTGGTCATGTCAGGAGATTCTTTGCCCCAGTAGCATTTAACAATGTGACCTTCGATGGTTGTTCCATTCACTGAAACAATTGCATGGGCAGCACTTTCGTGGGACGAAAACCTTAAAAAGACATATTCTTTCAGCAGGGTTCTGTAATCGCAATATACTATCACCACAAAAAAGGGGCACTACATGCAAACTATTTATCTGGCAACTTTACCCCATGAAAAGTACTTGCCGATTATTAATCATTAAATCCTAAACTGTGGCCATCTAGGGGCAACAAATGACTCTAAATGCTTTGGAAGATAATTACCTGATGAATGAGTAACCTTTTTCTGGGAAAACTCTGATTTCCATTATCTGACCAAAGGGCGAGAATGTCTGTCGCATGAGATGTTCTGCAAAAAAGAAAAGAAAAAAGGTTAAGGTCATTGAGAGGGCGGAAAGGTTATTAGCATTACATAGCAATTTATCAGATTATTTCGTTGTACTTTTTGTAAAAACAGCAGTGTTAGCACACTAAAGACAATTGCCACAGCATTATTCTTACATTGTCAAGTAGACAAAATGTACTTTATTATCAGTGTCAAAATTAAAAGGATTATATAAAAAAATATAGGTTTCTCCAAAACGTGAACATAATCAAAAGTACTTTTCAGCGCATTATACCTCTGAATGTAACTACATTTCCAAATCACAAAATTAAACACTTACCTGATAGTCCTGACTGGATTCCTCCACAATACACAGTGCAGTTCTGTGGACTAGACAGATTGACCACATCTTCAAACCTCAGCTGCTTCGAGCCATCTGACAGTCAAAAATAGAAGACAAACGAATGACAAACTGACTTCTGGCAACTGTGAGTGGTAGACTTTTCCTTGTAACTTACTTTCAGGCACACTCTTAGGCGCTGGTGGCTTGCGGGTGGCCCAGTTAGTCCTGATCTGACGCCCTCCTAACCACTGTCCTCCCATGTGCACTATGGCATTTTCAGCATCCTATGAAGACACAAAAGACAATGTTTCTTTTCCGAAACTCTATGAATCACAAAACAAACTAGAGACCTCTGATCTGTGTTAAATATTCTACAGTAATACATCAATATTACATTAATATTTCCATTGAATTAGTTTATGCTTAATTATTTGTATATAACTAATAATATTTGATATTATCTGATAAACATAACTAAGTCAAATGTGTTTGTGAATCTATGATAGCGTATAAAAATGAACTAAAAGTAGGATAGTAAACAGAAATAACCTTCATTTTGTGTTCCTGTACTGGAGCCTTACCAGTTTGTTATAGAAGGACACAAATCCATACCCCTTAGATTTCCCTGTCGTCATGTCCTTCACAACACGGGCATCCCTGCAAGAAAACATCAAAGTAGCTTCAGAACACTTACTGCATTACACACGTCAAACTAAAAGAACCACACACACAAACACCCACACAGAGGCACACACACACACACAGACGATCATCTATACATGTATTCTCCTATGTTAAAATCTACCATAAAACCTATACTGGCAACTTGAAAGCAAAGCAGCATTTTTAAAACACCATTACAAAGACATGCAACCTACACTGCTGAGTTAGCTGTTTTCATATTCATTTTCAATAAAAGGGATCCCTGCCATTAAATAGTTCATTAAAATCAATATTCACACTAAATTTACTGTCTGAAATCAGCAAGTCAGAAAGCAACAATTTTTATGTATTACCATGCATTCCTAGCAGTTACTGATGGTATCCTACCAATAGAAATATATTCAAATATCAAAGAGAAAAAGGAATTAAAAAGGCATACATGGCCTGTTAACAGATTTCGTTATTTTTCCTGGTCAATTCTTTACCACCAATATGGAGTTTTGGGAGCTGCAAATTTTGAAAAATTGAAAATTTTCAGAACTTTAGGAAAGGAGCATTAAGCTATCAACAATACTAAGCAAACCAAAATGAGACAGTTTACATTGGCTAAATCTCAAAAGGAATACTTGGAAACTGGAGTGTATTAATAAGTTATGTCATGACAAATTATCTGCAATAAATGGAAAGAAACAGAATAAATAGATGAGGAAAAAAAAACTACATCTGAGTTTCCAGTGTGCACTGTTCCTTGCTGTTAGACTTCAATCTCCTGTCCAATCCTATGAGCATTTCTGTAAAATAACCAGAGTGCTATTACTTTACTTACTCATAACTTCAGAAGCTGAAAGCTTTTCATTTACACACAAGCTTGTTCTGCCACTGCAAATTGCACATTGAAAAGTACTTACCATTTCCTAAATATATCAATAGCAAAATAAAGAGTCTGGTGAAAAAATTACAATGTGTTTTATCCAAATATGTAATCTACTGCCTAATTTCTCTTTACCACAACTGCTTTTATATTTTCCTGTACATCCTGTAAAAAGTCCTGCATTACAGTAGGTAGAAAAACATATTAATGAGCAAATTGAAGTTAAGTCTTCCCATGTAAAACTTACGAGATTTTCCCAAAAGGTGCAAATGCGGCTTTGACATCCTCCGTGGTGATCTCAGGGCTCAGATCACCCACAAAAACATGGAAATGATCTGAAACGACCAATACAAATTTGTTAACCATTAGTGCTAAAGCACACTTGCATATCGGAGTGAATTTGACAAATTACAGCAATGGCACTTAATAACACTTGCTTGCACTTGGCAAATATATATAACTGATGGCTTCCATAAGTTGTATGAATAGGTCTGTTGGTTTATTACAAAGCAACAATGACTAGGGCATAGGAGACTCACTGGATGTGTCCTTCTTTTGGCTACTTGGAGTGGTGGCCCAATTGACCTTCACTTCCTGGAGAAAAAAAGAGATTTCACATAATCAAAGTCTGTGGCAGATAGATATGTCTGAACCACTACTTAAAGTGACCAGCGTAATGAGGCAGTTGTTACAAAGTGTAGAGAACCTTCTTACATTTGTATTTCATTTATATTTTCAGAACAATTACCTTTCCTAATATTTTCCTCCCATTCATGGCTGCCAGAGCAGCAGCAGCGTCTCTATGTTCGTAGAACTCCACAAAACAATACGGATCGTTGCTTGTTTGCTGCAAAACAGAAAACCCGACAGAAGAATTCATCCTCCTGCTATCGGGTTGCTGAGAAAAAAAAGCCATGAAAGGATATTATAGCCCAAAACATGATCACTTCTACGTGTTCAATTTCATCATGTCACCGGATCTTGATCAAATGTAGGACACAACATACAATTACTGCAAGTTGTTTTTTAATGACAATGAAATCCAAAACAAAGGCAGGTAATTTACATATGTTGCTGCACAAACTGATTTTCTTACCTCGGTGATCATTTTACAACTTTTGCAAGGGCCTATCTGAGTGAAGAGTTGGAGTATCAGAATTTCTGTTACATCTCTAGAAAGGTTACCAACATATCTGGGAGGGAAACAAAAGCGGGTGGAATGACATAGGAGTGTGATTCGTTGATCATTTTATGACATAGAAAGTACGTACAGGTAGGGTAGCAATACATATCTGCTGTAGGTGTACTTTGTTCTGCTATTGTAGTGGCGGTCTGTCTTGGTGCTAGCCACACTGGCTAGCTAGTACTAGCAACAAGACCAAGATGACAAGCTAATGTCGTTAGCATTTGTAACAAGAGAACGAGTGATGCTTTGTTCGTATTTACCCTATTAACCGTTAAATATGTTAGATAGCTAGGTATAGCTGAGGCTAGGGGTACATTTACCTAGATATTTCTAATTTCGATAGTAGCAAGCTAACATCTGTGGCTCTGACTGGTTCGTTTGACTTTGCATTGCAACCTAGCTTGCTAGATTAGCTAGCTAGTTACCTGGGTTAGCTACTATTATTCCAAGAACATTGCAGGGTGATATACTAGCTAGTTTGCTAGCTAGCCAGCTGGTTCCCGTGACACTGACAACCGTTGTGTAAGCATTACTTACAGAGTTTTGGGATGGCTTTCGTCTTCCATGCTCATGCAGAGATATTCAGCTGTGTCGACTATTCAGCTAATAACAACTAGCTAGGTGATCCTGGTAATAATTATTTCTTAGAAGCTAGTCCAGCCAGCTAGTAGAAAATGGCGCAAATCAGAAGGTAGGGAAGATATGACGAACGTGTAAGTGCCATTGCGCATGTACAATGTCTGGAATTTGGAGTTACTACACTGTTACTATTATATAGCCTATAATAATTCTACAAAGCACATTTCAGTGATATTCAAATTATGAAACGGGTAAAGCGTGTAGGTATTGTGCAGGAGGATATTGTAATATTCGAAGAGGTTTTGATGCACGTCTTATAAACGAAACGTCTGTTGAGACGATACAAGATTTCCGCGGACCACCACAAAATACCATGTCCATTTGCGAAATAGCCTAATAATACATTAATAAAATTGTAGTTTAGCTGCATAACATTGTAACATGTTACGAGAAAGACCTGGAACTTTCCATAAAACACATGTCACTTCGAGCTTTTTCCAACGTTGATCGTGCTATTTCGAGAAACTTCCAGCCCCCTTTCAGACGTCACCGCAAGGAATCTTTAAAGGGTCCCCTTCTGTATAAAATGGCACAGAACTAAGGAGCGGACAGAATGAACAGCATGAAGACGCACTCACCGCTGGTAACAATGTCAAATGACGACCCTCTACCGCTTGGATGGGAAATAAAAATTGACCCACAGACAGGATGGCCTTTTTTTGTGGATCATCATAATCACAAAACAACATGGAATGACCCAAGACACGATTTCAAAAAGGTAAAGTAGCGCCTCACTCAAGTAATCTAACTCTATCAATGTTGAATGTAAGACTGTGAAACCTGCTAATGTTGTGACAGTATTTGACAGCCAGTGGTCTGATAGTGCTGGTTATGATATCTTACACTGCGACCAAGTAGGTAACGGTAATGTTATAGTTTTACTTACAGCTTCACAATGTAGCCTATTTAATAGAACTGTCTATTTTTATTATATTTGAACAAACTATTGCCAGTTGATCTGCCAACGCAATGGTATGTTTTCCGAGCACCCCCGCCCCACTTTATAATAATGGTTAACTAATAGCTTGCCAGTTAGATTCTTGTGTTATGATCTAACCGTTACTGGATTGTAGTTGACGCACTGCAGTCATGTATTGCCATGCCTGTGATATTTGGACACCTTCATAAGGTTTATTTAAAGCCTTTAGGCCACGCCAACCATGTTTGTTCATCTCATCTTTATACCTCGTTGCTAAAACTTTTCCTTACAAGGGATTTGAGCGGGGGGAGGGGGGGCACACGGGTGTATCTCAGCTGGCCTGTTGCGCAAAGGATATTTGTTAAGATAGTTAGATATGAGTCATATTGGTGTGATTTAGTATTTTTTTTTAATACTGTAGCCTAAAACGTAGGCTAAATCTTGAGGGGGGAGGTGAGTCTGCCAGTTGGCATCTTCCTTTAGAAAGATCAACACGGTTGCTGTTGTCCAAACTTGGTGTCACGAAGAATCTGCTGGAAAGACAGCTGTCGGGGGATAAAATAGGTGCAATGCTGGCAGTGAAGCGTCCATGCTAAAATGGTAGAGGGCAAAGGGTCGTTCAAGTTGTTATATTTGCTTAAAAAGTTTGAATGGAAAAACACCTTAAAGAATTCTAATAATTAATGAATTAATTAATTTACAGGCTAATTCTATACAGCAACCTGTAACACTAGATCAATAAATATAGAGAAGCAGGTAAAAAAAATGTAGTTTCCTACATTTGAATATAGTTCTGTCCCTTACACTTTGTTAATATTTAGAATTTGAATAATTATATTTATAAAACAAAATGTGTCATCAACATATGGTATGACTTGTTTGCTGCATGACAGTTGTCACACTAATGTTCTAGAGGTTGTTATGGTGACAAATTACAACCACTATGGCATCTTAATCTATGCCATTTTAAATTGACATAGCTTGCATACTATAGTGCATATTAATGGCTATAGGTCATTCTGTCAATCAGCTTTATTTTTTAATTGTATACTGACTAGTTTCCTCCCTCAAGTGGTCAAAGAGGTGATGTTTTTAACATCTCTCAGGGATATTTCACATATCTAACTAATGGTTTCAGGCTGCCAGAATAGACTGAAACAATTTGCTTCAGCGTTTTGTGAACCATTTCATTTTGCACTACTTTGGATGTGAAACGGCTCCCTAGTTTTAACATTATGACAGATGTGAAAGCAGTTCTTCCCTTTCATTATTTTAGAGCTCCTGTCAGGGAATTACAGCCTTGCAACATTGCTTAGCCTACTGTTTCATCCTGTATGATCAATTCCCTAACCAGCTCTTTTCCATGTATTTTTCAGGTCGGCCAATTATCTCAGAATGGCCCCTCTGTTCCTCAAGAGCCAAGCCCCCAGGAGACACAGAAGACATATTTAAGGGAGATGAAGCACCCCACACTCCGCCAGGGCTATATACCCATCCCTATCTTCCACGAGGGTGTAGATCTCCGACCGCAACATCAGCCATCATGTTATTCCTACATCCAACCAGCCTCTTTACAGAATGTTCGGGCAGAAGGACAGACACCTTCCCCTACTCCTACTCTTCACTGCCGACCTAGATCTCCATTGTTGGGCCCTTCAGAGAGCTGCCCCCCAGAGCCCTGCAAATCATGTTCTCCTGTTTCACAAGGACCTGAGGTGAGATTTCAGAGCAGAAAATGGGAGTATTCATATTTGGAATTAGGTGCTTCAACCCATAATTTAGCCTATTTCTAAAACTATAGCTGCAATTCTTCTGTAGTTCCGTAGTCTTATGTATTTTTTCCCCCACAGCTTCATAATGCCCCCTTCCACCAGCCTTCGAGGCCCAGCAGCACCAGCCTTCAGACTGGTTATATCCCCATCCCAGTGATCCACGAGGGAGCTGTAGGTCAACAATCCCCTGTCAACTCCTCACTCTACTCCCAACGCTTGCCTTTCTCTGAGCACCAGACACCTTTCCACCGCCTACAGCCAGAGGAGTGGAGCGGTCATCGTGGGTCTACACCCCCTCCACGAGATCGGGCCTCTCCAAGTATAGTTTCCCAGCACCGTGAGGCTGCCCCAATCCACCTCCCTCCCCACCTGAGAAGTCAGTCTCCAATTATAGCACAATTTATGGGAGAAAGGCCACAGGTAATTAATCTCATTATTACATCTGTTAACTGATGATAATACTGGTTGCTATACTTTGGCCTGGTTTCAATTTAATGAGGTGTTACAACTATGACCTAACTGCTAAATACAAGTTCATAGTGTAGGTGGACACTTGAGTTTGCTCGTCCCTGACCGAAGGACTGTTTGTTTTAATGGTAGAGAAATTGACTTGATGATATCTGATTCCAACTACAAAAGTGCATATACTTTAGCTGTAACCTTGATTGCTAAATGGTTAATAACACATCTCCAACATAATTGAGAATAGTTTCTATACTTGATCAGGGCATCAAACTCAATGTAAGCATATTCACTAAACAGCTGTTCATCCAATACTATGGATATGGAGGTCCATCATCATCGTATATAAAACTGAACCCCAGAGGCTACAGTGGAGCATGGAGCATGGAAGGGCCCTACTGAAATAGTGAATCAGAGGCCCCACTTTGACCTAGTTCAAAAGCGTATGAACAGATAATGGCTGTATCAATCCAACTAGCTCAAAGTAATCTCTGCCTTAGTGTGTGAAAGATACACGGAGAACCAGTAATTTTAAATGCATTCCTCTTCCGATCCCCAGATGCAACACCATGTCCAACAGAGGGAATCACCTCACAAAGTGGAGCAGGAGGAGCAAAGCAACATGCCAAGACCCGAGAACCTTATTTTTTCACAGTCTGTGCAGAGAGAGCCTGAGGCACCAAAGCCACAACAGCCTCCACAGTTCCAACAGCCTCCACAGTTCCAACAGCCTCCACAGTTCCAACAGCCTCCACAGTTCCAACAGCCTCCACAGTTCCAACAGCCTCCACAACAGCATCCACAGTTCCAACAGCCTCCACAACAGCATCCACAGTTCCAACAGCCTCCACAGTTCCAACAGCCTCCACAGTTCCAACAGCCTCCACAGTCCCAACAGCCTCCACAGTCCCAACAGCCTCCACAGTCCCAACAGCCTCCACAGTCCCAACAGTCCCAACAGCCTCCACAGTCCCAACAATACCCACTGCCACAGCAGCCACAGCAGCCTCAGCCACCACAGCAGGTGTCCCAACCTCAGCAGCAGGAACAACCCCAACAAACACAACCTCAGCAGTCACAGCAAACATCAAACATCACAGTGCAGATTCCTCCAAAATCCGAACCCGAGGACTTTGTACAAGAGGATCCTGGTTCTAAAGCAGAAGATGAGGCAGACGCTCAAGCTCCAAGGCACCCAGGTTTGGCTAAGGTACAGCAGATAGTAGAGAGAGTGGCAAAACTGGAGCAAAATGTGAGATGTTTCGAAGGGAAGAAGAATGATAAGAAGTACTTACTGTTGGAGGAGATGTTGACCAAAGAGCTTTTAGCATTGGACACAGTAGACCCAGAGGGACGGCTAGATGTGCGGCAGGCTAGACGTGATGGAGTCCGTAAGGTCCAAAACATCTTGGACGAACTTGAGCAACTGGATGAGCGGCCAGCTGTGCCAACCAGTGAGTCTTCAATGGAGGGTGACAACCCACCGCAGAAAGGGGAGCCTAGCATGATCAGCCAAGCCAATGTGGAGATGTCTAGGGATGGCCAGGGAGTATCATAGTGACTGAAATAGACCATAACAACACCACAGTCATCAATTCTACTGCAGATATTAGTGAATTTTGCATGTTAATTAACAGTATTTGTATGTTCTGGCATTCACCCCTTATGTGATGGTAACTGAGTGAAATCATGTATTAAGTGATGTTAAGCCAGTGTTGCTACCATTTTTGTGCTGTGCACCGATGTCCTTGCTACATGATCTTTGTCTTCAAGTTGTTAGAGACAGAGGTCACCCAGAAAGAACATTAAACAAGAGGCCTTGATTGATGAAGTGAAAATAACAGTTGATATTTTTTATGTGTATTATGTAGTTGCCTTTCAACCATGTGATGTGTAAAGCTTTTTAACATATTATATGAGAAAGATACTGGTCTGTAATCGGTTCAAGAAAGGGCTAATTTATGATGTCAAATATTGCCCTCTTATTTTAAATTGATTGCTGTACTTGCAGTATTTACCTCAAATACTTAGATACTAAGGGGTAGGTCAAACAGGGAAAGCCATTATGCCTCAGATGGCAAGTGCCAAACATGTTTCCACTCCATTCTTTTAAATTGCCTGTTTCAATTCCTAACAAATTTGTAATTGCTAATCAGTTACAGCTTTGAGGTGACTTATTTTGCCATTCTTAAAAGTAAATAACTATTCCAATAATATTTCTAACAAATTAAAAGTATCTCTGTTTAAAATGATTTACATTATTATTGATAGAAATGATAGTAATATATTTATTTCGAGAGTCAATGTTTGTATTTTGAAATCGAGAGTTATAAAGGTTACAATAATGACAGAAATGGATGTGAGCTGTATATCTCACAACATGTGAGATTATACCAGCACTTGCTGCTAATTACGAATCACAGTTAAAAAGGTTTGAGAATGTAAAATGAAATATATTTGTTATATCACAGCTTGTGAGTTGCAGGTTGTTGTAGTGTTACAGATTGTCACGTTGGTTGCAAATAAAAATGATTTGACATTGTCTTTCGAGTGAATTATAGAGCACTGCATTCATTAAGTGCATCTAACGCTACATAACATGTTTTACAACTGCACATAATTACCCCTCTTATGACACAACCTATCTAGACATTTGATTATTTTACCTATACTGACAAACAGTCATAGCTTTTCAGCGAGAAACAGTAAATATGCATAATGCAAATGTTCTGAATTCTGGATATGTCTCGATGGATGTAGCAGTGTGTGTCGGAGTCAGCGTGAGAAAGCAGCTTGGATCGCCTGGAAGTGGAACATTACCATGAATGACGACTGTGATCACGTGTGATTGTTTCTGCAGGAAATTGACAGTCGGTCGGTCGACTTGGAAATGGTTAGCTAGCGACTGGCATTTTCGCACATTGAAGAACTGAAGTCGTGTACTTACAACTCCATGTCATTGGAATGGAATACTAAATCCGATATACAAAAAACGAAAGCAAACGCAGCCAGATAGTTGTAGATACCCAGTGGCAGGATAACAACAACATAAAAGCTAGACAGCTAGCTTCTTGTTGGTATTGAGACCTCACCTGGCCGCTGGCAAGCCGCCCGGGACTATCCCTCAAATATTTCCTTGCTACGCGAGTTAGACTAGCTAGCTAGCTAGCTAACGTTTGCTTTAGCAAATAATTACCGTTCTATGACATAATGGAGCTGTTTCAGGCTAAAGACCATTACATTCTTCAAAGTGGTGACCATGCTCTGTGGTGTAGCCGAAAAGATGGGACCATGAACGTCAGACCGGGTAAGTACAACTTGCGATCTAACTGTATACAAATACTGTTGATAACATGCGATCATCGAGAAATGATGTTACGGTTTAATGAAGTGTTAGCACCTCCTTTCTCTTTGTGTTTTCAAAGAGCTACAGTACACTAATGCCGAAATTATCCACGAACATACTCATCCGCTACTGAGAAGCTATAGTAACAGTGTAATTGATAACTTGTAAGAACATGAAGTGTAACGTTACAGGTTAGGACAGAGGTTAGATTTCCCATCTTCGCTCGTTTAGCTGCTTTGTATATGTTTCAGTAGATAGCTACTGATCAGTTACCTGTAAACAATAAGTAGGCTGTATGCAGTCAAATACCAAGTCAAACCATTTATTGCTGGTGATCGTGTAAGGATAAATGTTTTCTTGTGCTGCTGACAAAGAGTAGAAATCAGTGCTTGAAAGGCCTTCCCACTTTCCTGACTGTACCAGGCACTAAGCTTGAGAAATTCTGGACACAGCCAACTGTCCTAGCAAAGCTAGTATTTTTGTTGTGAGCTAAAAGGCTAGGGAGCTGTCTCGGATTGTATGAATGAGTTACCCTGTTGGCTAGCTGTGGGCTGGAGTCACATGGGTGTGCAGCCAGCCTGAACAGGTTTGGGTTGCACCACTGTTCCATTATTTAATTGGAAAAGGATTTCCACTACTCCCTCACATTGGGCCTAGGTAGCACTAGAGGCATTTCCACTATATTATCCCCTTATTCAACAGGCAGCTATGTCGTTATGTTGCCCCCGGCTGTATCTGTAACATAAACAAAGGGGGTTATTTGGGGTATTTTCTCAGACCATATACTCCCAGCCCCTGAGTCCCCTCCCTGATAGGGTTCCAAAGCCAAGACCTGTCTTGTACATTCAGTTCTCTAGTTCCATGGAACAGGAAGAGTTAGCCTATTGTCCAAGGTTCCCTACAGAAATGTTCTCCACCCTCACTCACATAGTTTCCCACTCCTGCATGTTGGCACACACCCCTGACATTGTTTCATTAAACACATTTTGAATCAACATTTTCATAGGCAAGGTACTGAGCATGTGAGCATCAGATAGTGATAGGGTGGCAAAGTCCAGTCTATCCTGTTGACTCAATTTATAATACTATTAGGCCTATTACTATTAACCATTTGTCATTAGCGTGTTTTTCCCCACATGAATAGTAATTAGAAAAGTTATTCCATTATTGTTCTTAAATGGTAAAGACGGTTCTATTTCTTAATTTTAGCAACAGACCTGCTGTTAGCCTGGAACCCGGTTTGCTTGGGCCTGGTGGAGGGCATCATTGGAAAAATACAGCTTCACACAGGTAAGTGAGATAATCTAACTGGATTTGGAACCAGTGAGTGATATAGGCTTACTTTCAGATCAGTGTAGGACTATAGCTGGAGACAGCAGTCAGAGTCTAGTTTTTAAGCAAGGAGGCAGACTTATCTTTAAATGTTAATTTTTGAGATTGTTTCATGTGCTTCCTGTTGTAATTGTTATTCTAACAAAGAATAATAGCTGATTTTGAAATAAATTGTTTTTGGTAGACAATGTAACTGACTCAGGTTTTGAGTGCACAACTCACCAAACGGGAACTAAGTGACCAGCTAGTGAAGTCACCATATGGAATGCATGGACCTTCATGTATGGGACCATGACGCATTTCTCTCCCAAATCCTGTTGTCAGATCTTCCTCTGGGTCTGGTACTAATCCGCCAGAAAGCCCTGGTTGGCCAGTTGCCAGGAAACCACAAAGTCTACAAGATCTTAAAGATAGCTGTCATTCCTCTGTCTGAGGAAGAGCCCCTGGATCTTGAACTTGAGGTGAGCCAAAGTGATTACATCTCCACTATGTGTGGGAGATTTATGTGGGAGTAGATAGTTTAAACATTGATCATCTTGTACTGTTTTGATTGGTCCTAACCCTTGTAGACCATGTCAGTTATATTTACAGCGAATTGTCTCTGATAATAGACTGACACTGGTGTGAATGAATTTGGCTTCGGAATTGTATTTGAAAAAACCATTTCCCTTCAGTCCCTTTATCTGGGAGAATTCTCAGGGACTAGTCCATGTTTTGCTAAATGATCTGATAGGAATCAGAGTATGACTAAGATGTCAGTCTTACAGGTGAGCTTCATGGATTAAGAAGTGATTTTCAAGTAAGTAATGCTATTTCAGAGAAAAGATGTGTAGTGTAGCCTAGTCATTTTCGGGGTTGTTTTAGAACCTACGCGTTCTCCTCACAACATTAAAGGATATCGTTGTCTTGGATAGGAGTCCAGTAGCCGATGTGGTAGATAGTAAAATAGGTATAAATGTACTTACGTTTTTACTGTATTTATGTTGCGTGTAGCAATAAATGAATCCAATTCATGTAACATTCATAGACTAGCTTATGAATTGTGAATTCACAGGCATGTCCCTCCTGGGATTCCCCATACGTTTATTATAGTTCACACTATATAGAGGAATATATTTGTAATAAAACACAAGTCAAACTTGGATATTAGTTACAGATTACTGTTATTTTCCATGAGGCAACATAATCACATGCTGACATTTTCTTGGAAAATGCAAACTTGTCTTTTAGCTTTGCAAGAAGCATCATTTTGGAATCGACAAGCCAGAAAAGCTTGCCCAGTCTCCAGATGAATCCAAGTTCCTGATGAAAACTCTGAGTCAGATCAAGTCCAATGTTGGTCAGCCCATTAAGAAAAAGGTACCTGTAGTTTCCAATATTATGTATAATATACTGCTCAAAATAATTAAAGGAACAGTTTTATCAGGGTATGGCATATCAGTAGCTATAGATATCGACCATAATATTTATTCACATTGACATCTGATGTGTTTTCAAAGTGTTCCTTAAAAAATGTTGAGCAGTGTATATGTATTATATCTTCAGTTTGGTAAAATATGTTCAGTCTACTTTTTTTTGCTTTCCCCATGTATGTTGCTTTTTGAAATGACCAGCTTTTCTTTTTGAACATTGCCCATCCTTGCCAAATTTTTGCCCACCCTTTCCCACCCAGTATTCCCCTGCCTTACAGGTGAAGGAGAACAAGGAGAAGGAGCGTCTGGAGAGGCGGCTCCTGGATGAGCTCTACAAGGTCTTCATGGACTCTGACTCCTTTTACTACAGCAGGACCTTTGACCTTACAAACACTGTACAGCGAAAGGGAGACTCAGACAAATCCAACCTGCCATTATGGAAACAGGTCAGGGACTGCTGAAAAGAGAAGTAGCACAAAATAGAACCCCGCCCCAATGACTCATCAAACATGTCTGTAGCTGATTCTATTTATTCTCTTCTGCTAGGTGGATGACCGATTTTTCTGGAACAAACACATGATCCAGGAGCTTATCGACCTCCAGGTAATTGACTTTTCACAAACATTTTCATGGTATTGATGCGTTGTATAGTAACATTTGTTTCTGAGTTGCCAGTATGGACAAGTGATTTTGCTTGGTTTGTAAACAGAAATGTGTGAAAACAGTCAGGCATGTGAGGGCAGATGGTCATGATGAGTTATGGTGGCAGTTAGAGCTCCTGCCAATGTAGAAATGTCTATCTGAACATTTTGAAAATGCCCTGGGACACAGAACCATCACAGACAAATGATTGTGCTTTCACATTGCATTATTGACCAGTTTCTGACCACAAATTGATAGACTTGTCCTCCCGAATCTATGTCAAATTACATTATTGTATTGATTTACCCATATTCTTTGTGTTGTAGGAAAAATGTCATTAAGGGGAGGGGAACGACTCTAGTTAAAAAACTGTTTTTTAGTTTTTATTTCTATGAAATATTTATGGTGTTGCAGGTCCCAGAAGTGGACTTCTGGGTGATGCCCATCATCCAGGGGTTTGTGCAGGTGGAGGAGCTGGTGGTGAACTACAATGACAGTTCAGACGAGGAGAGGAGCAGCCCGGAGACCCCGCCTCAAGAGCTCACCTGCGTTGACGACATTCACCCTCGATTCACTGTCGCTCTCATCTCCCGACGTAGCCGCCATCGCGCAGGTAGAGTGTCATGGACACACAGCATGTCAGAATGGTCTTGGAAGTGAATCTAATTTGGTTGAAAAAAATATGTTTCCCCTGATGAAAGAGTTTGATCCATTATATAAAGAATCAATCTTTTCTATTTTCTCTTTAGCTTACTTAAATGTAACCTGTTCTCTCGGACCTCTGTACGGTCCACAGTAACATCTGTTACTTCTCCCACAGGGATGCGCTACAAACGGAGAGGTGTGGACACAGACGGTCACGTGGCTAATTTCGTGGAGACGGAGCAGCTGATCCATGTGCACAGTCACACTCTGTCCTTCGTCCAGAGCCGTGGATCTGTGCCCGTTTTCTGGAGCCAAGCAGGCTACCGCTACAACCCCAGGCCTCGACTGGAGAAAGGTCAGTATGACCTACATGATCCGCTACACCTTACTGTCCTCGGCATGACGCCATGAAACATCACTCCAGAGATTATACACACGGTTTTGGCTTTGTAATTTTGTCTGCAAGTGATGCTTACTAAGTTTGTCTGACCTTTCAGGGGAGAAGGAGACCGTTCCTTACTTTGCTGCTCACTTTGACGAACAGCTCAGGCTTTACCAGAAGCAGGTGAGATGCGTCTGAGGAAATTGATTTGGCAATTGCACTCGCTAATGATGTAAATATAGTTTGATAACTTGTATGTATTTCTTGATCTTTGCAGGTCATAGTTAATTTAGTGGACCAAAGTGGACGTGAGAAGATAATTGGCGATGCATATCTCAAACAAGTTCTGCTATACAACAACCCTAACCTCACATACGTCTCTTTTGACTTCCATGAGCACTGGTGAGTGAATCCCCAGCACATTCAAACTGAAACAACTCTGGACCGCAGTAACAATGCCTTGAAAAAGGAAGTTATCATTCTAAATATAAAGTATGAATTTCACTATGAATGTTGTGTGAACTCCTTTTAGTGATCCGTTTTCTTGTGTTTTTCCCCCCTACTCAGTCGAGGTATGAAGTTTGAAAACGTGCAAACATTGACAGATGCCATCTCTGATTTAATCATAGACATGAAATGGGGCTGGTAAGTGTATTAGAAACATCACTCCATAGAAAGATGAGATGATAATTCACCATTTGGGTGATCTGAAGCTCCTCATCTGAGTGAAAGTTATTATTCCTCTGCTAGGGTGGACCAGGCAGGAGTCATCTGCAAGCAAGAGGGCATCTTCAGGGTCAACTGTATGGATTGCCTGGACAGGACCAATGTGGTCCAGGCGGCAATTGCCCGTGCAGTGATGGAACAACAGGTGAGAGTCTATCAGACATTTAACAAGGAGACGGGAGGGATGTTCTGAGTGAAATATTCAACTCTGTGCCTTTGACACTGTGCCTCTGTTTGTCTCTCTTGGTCCAATTAGCTCAAGAAACTGGGTGTGATGCCTCCAGAGCAGCCCCTGCCCCTCAAGTGTTACAGGATTTACCAGGTCATGTGGGCCAACAACGGAGACACCATTAGCAGGCAGTATGCCGGCACTGCTGCCCTCAAGGTAACAGAATTAGGGAGTAATCTGATGTAACTATAGTGGAACCTGTACAGATAAAACATTAAGGGAATGTTTTATTGACACCTTGGAAATGATCAATTTTAGCAGGGTCAGATATAGAGGGAGTTGCTTTTCCAAGTCTTCCAAAATTCCAAGGATGCTCATCAACATAATTTCTATAATCCTATAAAGGGGGACTTTACCAGGACGGGGGAGAGAAAGCTAGCTGGTGTGATGAAGGATGGGGTGAACTCGGCTAACCGCTACTATCTAAACCGCTTCAGGGATGCATACAGACAATCAGTCATTGGTAAGGGCAAATATACATTCAACTCCCACTGTGTAACAACTCAATTAACCCTCTGCAACAAAACACCTTCTCATCAACCTGTCTCGTGCTTCTCTCCCTGCAGATCTGATGATGGGGTTACCAGTAACCGAGGACCTGTACTCTATCTTCAGCAAGGAGAAGGAGCACGAGGAGAAGGAGAAAGAGCACCAGAGGGGAGCTCAGGAGCAGGTCAGCCTCCTGCTGCAGACCTACATGCAGCTGCTGCTGCCTGACGACGAGAAGTTCCATGGGGGCTGGGCCCTCATCGACTGCGACATGAGGTCAGTGTGGCTGTCCGTTAGCAACATGATAGCTCACCTCCACCGCATTTGTGAGCGACGATGTAGAATCGGCATTCAAAGTATTGACTTCATCTGTGCCATTTATATGGGAATATTTACCATAATCTGTTCCTCTGGTTTTCAGCCTCATCGATGCCACCAGCAAAGATCAGGATGTTCTTCTCCTGCTATCCAACAATGCTTATTATGTCGCTTAGTAAGTTAAATGTATTAATAAATGTACTTTTGTCAACCATTGTTATCTTTCTTAGTGACTTAGATTTTTGTTAAATTGCTTCATTACAGCTATGATGATGAAGCAGACAAAGTGAACCAGTACCAGCGCCTCAATTTAGAAGGATTGGAAAAGATTGAAATAGGTAAAGATGGTACCTAGAAATTGGTTCCCAGAGAGGAGCTTAGGCTCCAGTGTTCTGGAGACCAGGACAATCAGACCACGTCACTCCATTTTTTTGTTATGGTTTTCTTTTTGGGACTATCGATACAGCCATTACAACTTTGCCTCCCGTATGTTCTCACAGGCCCAGAGCCCACTCTGTTTGGGAAGCCGAAGTTCTGTTGTATGCGCCTGCACTACAGGAACGAAGAGACAAGCGGGTACTTCCACACACTGAGGGCAGTCACACGGAACCCTGAAGACGACGGGAAAGGTAAAGTGGAGATGATTTTAGACACTGGACTACGATGAGTAACATGCATGATAAAGATTCAGTTTTGACTTATTGTCGCTTTGCTTTTGGTTCTCTTTCAGACACATTGCAGTGCATAGCTGAGATGCTTCGTATAACTAAAGAAGCAATCGGGCTTGACCTGGAGGTGGTTGAAAAGAAACTGGAGAGGTGATTTGTCTTGTATAACCACGTCATACCTACAGAACACTGTATATTGATCTCCATTGGCTGATTTAATAATTTTCACAAGTTGGATCTATAATGCTAGCTTAAGACTGTAACTTGATCTGTTTCAGGCGGCACAGCAAACCTCATGAGGACATCATGGGTATGCAGACAAAAACTACCGACCAAGTCCTGGGCAGCTCTGGTCTAGCTCAGGGCAAAAGCTTCCTGCTCAACAAGTTCTCTTCCCTCAACCAGAAGGTGAAGCAGACCAGGGCTCTTGGCAGGCTGGGCACGTTCTCCAAGCCTGATGTCAAGGTCAACTTCTTGAAGCCTACTATGCATGTGAACCTTTGGAAGTCCGACAGTAGTCTGGAGACGTCAGACAGCAACCCTGGTACTGGAGCGCTCAAGAACCTGTGTGACGAGACTGAGATGTCCTCAGACTCCGACTCTTATAACTCGGACCCGGAGCACCCGCCGCCCCTCGGCTCCTTGGAGAACGTGGACTATGTGTTACCCAGCTGTGGCATTGTAGCATCAGCCCCACGCTTAGGCAGCCGCACCCAGTCCATTGGTAGTGTGGAGCTCAATGTCCCCTCCGTTATCAGGGTCACTGGTTGTGACAGTAAGCAGGAGGCTGAAACCAGTCCTGACGACCAGTCCCCCGAAGCTGCTTCAGAAGCTGAGGAGGCTATTCTCATTGACTTTGGGACCCCAATCGATGCCTACTGCCACCAGTTTGTACAGGATGCTCAGACCAAGCCTGTCGAGGTATTTGGAGAGGAGCATGTAGTCGTGGCACCTACACAGAACCCACTGGTGCCTCCACACAGTAAGGCCCCTGGGGCCCCACAGGGGCAGCCAGGCCACAACCAGCAACAGGAGCCCCAGCTTCCCAGGCCTTCCCAACTGGACGTGCAGCCCCCTGCTTCTGGCCCAAACCACCTGACTGTCCAGAAGCCCAACTCTGCTGCCTCGGGTGGCTCCCAGAGGAGCCTGGGCTCACATGTGGAAGGCAGCTTGGGCCCTTCGCCTGCTGACAGCAATGGCAGTCGGGTGGTGTCCCCCTTTGCCAAGATCAAGAGCTCCATGGTGCAGGTGGCCAGCCTTACCCAGGCTGGACTAACCCAAGGCATCAACTTTGCCGTGGCAAAGGTCCAGAAGAGCCCTGAGCCGGAGGCTGTCAATGAGACCCAAGAAAATGAGCTGAAGGCAATGTTTACACAGTGCCAGACCCGGATCATCCAGATCTAGCGCTTCCCATGTAGCCTCTAGCAGTTCTTTTTTTGTTGTATGTGATTTACAGTACAGTAGCAGTAGCATATGCTTGCACAAGGGGCCCACCGGTATGCTAAGAAGCCCAATTCTTCTGTAGTACATCTGACCAATGTTTACAGAGTCTTGTGTGAATAAGTCCCATAGCTTAATATGACAATGTCCTTCAAAGTCCTTCGAATTGGTTTCCCCAATACATTCGCATGCTTGCCTGTCAGTTTGAACTGAGTCAGTCGAGGCAGATTATTTCAAGCATATGTTGAGAGACGAGTTCTTAATTTACATGTAAAGTATGCAATCCCATTATGTGCAATGCACCTATTGGCTTTTGTGATATAGGCATAGTTATAGCTCTGTTAAAACTAAAAGTCTGACCAAATTCGTATCTATATTTCAGAAGGGCAGCTTAATGTTTGATATTACCCTACTAAGAAAACAAACAGGATACTGAACAGTATAATGGATATTGTCAAGTGTAATCCTTCCCAATGTATGAAACATACTATTCAAGAATGAATTACAACATTAGAAGTTCAGTAAGATAGGTATACTGTTTGATATGTACAGTAAATATTGTATATTGTAAGTATCTATATCTGTTCCCTGAGTAGCATATATCCATTGACAAACATATTTATGGACATGGGTGATCTTATGCTTTGGTTTTTGATCCTAGTAATGCGACCTGAGTGGATGCTGTATTAGTGCTTACGGTAAAGGGGGATGATTCCTTTTTATTGATACGAAACCCCAATTCTAACCCCAATACTCTCAATGTCAGCTCTATATAGATAACCACAGAAATCCTTGTTGGGTTTGTTCATGGAACCTATTTGAATCTCCCACAAATGTTTGCACTATCTCTGATGCTATATTTGACCGTCAAGCACTCAAATAGTCCAGAAATATACAGTCATGTGTTTAAGGAAGAGGAGACAGTCGCATATTAAACATGTGCAATTAGCCCGTCCTAACACTGTTCAATGCTTTATACACTCCCTGAATCAAAAGCATACTTGCCTTAACAGAAAATCTAAGCGGGAGATGTTGTATATCAGGTATTTGCAGCATGGCAAATCTACCTTTTTAAAAGGAATTCACCTTTTAAAAATAGTTAGATCGTTTGTGCCATCTGCATTTGTACTGTACATGAGTTCCTGTTCATAGTATTGTGTGCTTTAACTTGGGATATTCCGTCCTCCAGCCATACATGTAAATGACATGCTCAAAAATGATCAAGACTGTAAGGAATACAAGGTGTGTGTGTGTTGTGAACATGTGTGTTGAGCGGAGGGGATTTGGTTTGAGTCCTTTCTAATAGGTCTGTAAGTGTAAAAACGAAACTGTACATATAAGATGTAACATGGCTTTTTGACTCCCGAAAACATTGCTTTGCTAATTGTTGTAGTACGAACCTTTTGGTGGTTGGTCCAATTTAGACACAGATTTAGGGTTGTTAAAGGTTCACACCAGCAGGATTGAGTTCAGAAAGTGTAATTTCATGAAACTTTTAACGGGACCTCTTGTTGTGTCCATATACTGATGATGCCCTAAATAGAATATAATAAGATTGTGTGTATCAGAGTTGTCCTAATATCTAATCAGGAATATCCCAAGATAAAGTTTAACTACTCTGCACCTTTTTTGTTTTCACATACAGATAATGCCTCTCTTTTCAGCAGTTAGCTGTGTACAGTAGCTATCGTACCACCATGTCGAGGCTGGGATAGCTGCATTCTAAACTGTTCTTGAGGTAGACGTTAGTGTGAGACTGTAGCATGTCCAGTGTGGTGTTGAGTCGCACATTGTCTGGCTCCTCAGTTTCTAAAACCTGCTGAACTTGTCTGGCACTGCCAAAGGTTTAATATGATGGGTATAGCGCAATAGTTACATTACTCGGGAAAGAGTTCTTGTTTTATTCTATTCAGGAATGCATGCACTGGGTCAGTTCTCAAATCAGAGTGTAAACTGTTATGAGAATTAGGTACATTCTGTAAAAAAAAATCAAGTCTTAAATATAAAACATTCCTTTTAAGATAGGGATTGTGATGTTGGAAGAGGGGTATATTTGTTTTTGTCCATATGCAAAAGGCATAGGTAGGCCTTTTATACAGTATGTTCTTACATATTCTTGGAGGGTTTTGGTTTGCGTCTTTTGTTTTTACACCAAGTGCTTTTGAAACCACATCTCATTTTGCATCAATGGTTTACCTCACCCTTTACCAGTGTGGATCCTGCTCATAGATAATGTACAGTTATGTTTGTCATTGTCATGTGATTAACCTCTACACATGATTGCACAGCATTTAAGCACATTTTCCAAGATAGTATCATGTTGTCTAAACGTCTGTGGTTGTAGTTCACCTACCAAATAACTATCGTCATGTTCTCATGTTGTACTAAACTTTTATTGAATAATAAAAAACTATTTATTCTTATTCACACCTGTGAAGCTGTTTTCCTTTCCAAAAGATATAGAATGTAAGTGCATGTTACGGTCTAATGATGAGCTTCCTGTTTTACTGTTCACATCCTGTTATGGTTTTAAATCAGTCACCATGAGAGACACGTCACCATGTATTATCGCCTCCAGGAGACCAATGTAGAACCCAGCACCGTAAACCATTCAATGATATGCAGAAGCATTGAGATATCAAGTGATTTCTAGGTCACTCCATATCTAAGCACTTTGTCAAATGTAAGGCCAAAGCATACTGTAAAGAAATATAAACAAGGTGTTATGTATACGGAGTTGAAAGCTCTACCTCTACAAAGATCATGTTCACCATCAAATCATCTCACAGGTACAGCAAAATACATATATTTTCTAAGAGACCAATAACCATCTTATACATGGAAAAAAATAAGTTTATTGTAAGATTTTGTTCTTTGTATCAAAATGTTACTCCAGGTTTCCATATTAAGGCTCGTTGCCATTGACACTCTTCTGCTGTTCAGTCCTACTTGTTCGGAGCACCTCTAAGTGCTTGGCTCTCATCCAGCAGTCTCTTGAAAGGGTGGTCTGTCCCAAACTGAGCGACAGCAACCTGAAGAACATTGAACAGAGTGAGCTGCTTTAAAACAAAACTAAAACTGCTAATTAAAAGCTGCAACATCCTTTGATTGTGACTTCTGTAAATTGTCATTGCTATTATTACCATTACTATTTTAAATCCAAACATTTGACAAAGTTGAGTAATCCCACCGTGCCACAACAAGCAGCCTGTGCAGGTCCTCAGCTGAGATACTCTGAGGGTCATCTTTGCGCATGTCCACAAAGTCATCCTCGACTGCCTGGGCAACACAAGATCAGTAGAAAGATTTTAACAACATCCTTACGTACGAGTAGTGACCATGTTACTCCTTCTAGATCACTATGCACAGTGTCTCACCTTGGTGACCTCATCAGAGATGCTGTAGTCCAGGGTTCGAGCCACAGTCAGGTACATACGGTACCTGTTGAGCTGGGATGACATCTGAGCCAACAGGAAGGTACTGAAGTACTCCTCCATGTTGGATGGGGTCACCTGGGGTTGTAGATGCACCTGGCAGTCCGACTGTTGGAGGGGGGTTTACATGGCAACCAGAGGAGCAAAGGAGAAATATAAATAAACTCAAGCAACATAGTGGTCCAGTGTGGTACAGTCTGTCTCGTTTCAGAAGTACCTTTTCTAAATTGAGTTACTAACTATGGCAGCTACTGTGTCAACAATGTGTCTGTATACAATTTGGAACCTGTTTCATATACTTATGCCAAGGTGAACTGAACTTTTGATCTGCCCCGAGACCTCTTTATTCCACACTGTCCTTCACTGCAGCCAAACAGGCGGCCTATTCTGACGCCTCTCCCTGGATTGTCTCTACGGCACAGCTGCGCCCATGGCAACACATTAGACCAGCACACAGGAATAGCACACGCCGCATTCCTCAGGCTGTTCGCAACAAAGTGAAGGCAAGTCTAAAGCCAGAGCACGCGGACAGCTACCAGAGACCAATGGGAAGTGAGACAGCAGCATGACACTGAATGGAAACAACCCACTGTGAGTGTCACTCAGTCTCCTGAGAGCCCCCTGGCTGAAACCGAACCCTGCCTCTAATTTGCAACGGTGTCGCCACCCTGCGCCCTCTTGTGTTCACGGGCCCCCATGTTCTCACCGGTAGCAGTGAGCGGCCCTCTGACGAGATGAGCACGTTAATATTGCAGGGGAATTCCATCTGGTGGTAGTTGAAGTCATAATCAACCTTCTGCCAGGATATTAGGTTCCCAAGGGCAGTGACGTTGCGTACACCTACAGCAGGACATACACAAATTAATACAAAAATATTAGCAATGTTTAAATTACACAGAAGTTAATGTTCAACCACTGCTATTAGCAAACATGCCACAAAAAAGACACTCCATGTGCATTCCTAATGCCAAATCTATATGATGTAAATCGGAGTATGTTTCAGAAAGATTTCAACGCATCTGCTCCCCAGTGCCGACCCACGGGTCCCGGAGCGCTCACCTGAGGTGTCGAGTTGCCCCTGCTCCAGCTGCGTCTCATCAAGGAAGAGGGAGGTGTTGTTTGACAACTGCAGCGCTCCACTCACTAGCCTGTTGGCCACATAGTCTTTCCTGGGCACCAGTCGCAGGCTGTTCATGTTTTGTAGGCTCATACCTAAACGATACGACTGCCGAGGGGATGGAATGGGAAAAACAAAAAACGTTAGCACACTGATTCGGAAGACCAAACTAACTCAAAACAACAGAAGACACAACGGATGTTGACTCACACAAGGGACGAGCTGTTGGATGATTGTATACAATTTCTCCGTGTACGGGGAGGTGGTTGGACAGCCACTCAGATTCAGGCTGAATTTGCCCAGCGGAAGAACATCCCTCCTGCAATACCTAATAAGAAACCAATATGAAGAACATTTAGTTTTGGGGTAAAATAATATACAAAGTCTATGGTTGTGGAGGATACACATGACTAAGGATTAAAGATGGCCTGGTCCACTCACACACTGGATATGAGGTGCAGTATAAGGTACTCTGCAGCCAGTCCATCTCCCAGGAGGATGTGAGTCAAGTATGCCAGGAGCTCAGCTCTCACCGAGGTCACCTCGCTTAGGAACGATGAGAAAACTGAAAGAGACATGAAGGCTTAATCAGACCTGACACATTACGGCTACATACATCTACGCTTTTACCCTATACCAACAAAAAAAGAAGAAAAGAAAATAGACAATTGATATGCTAACTGGGTGGGTGGTCTCACCTGTGCTGTTGTCTTCCAGAGGTGCAGAGGGCAGGAGAGGGTTGTTGTGTTGCAGACGTTTGGCAAAGAGCATGTGGAGGCGAGGCACTAGTGATGCAGGTGGGCTGTGGACTCTCTGCTCCTCTACAGTCTCCATACTCTCCACAGGGTCCAGCAACGATGAGGCCAGGTCTCTTTTTAGAAACAGCGACACGCAACATAAATACAACAAACACAAAATATACACACGACAGAACAACTGTCTGGGGAGACAGGGATGTACTCTAAAAGAAGACCCTTACTTTTCCTCTGCCACCCCACTCAGGACAGGACTCATGGAGAGGATCCCATAAACCTCAATTGTGTCATTCAGTTTGAAGCTGTCCGACTCCTCGTAGACCTGGAAGTCCATGAGTAGTACCGCATTAATAGAGATGTGAATCCATTGCCTGGGCCACAGAAACACCGGGGAGAAAATGTGGACAGGACCCTACAGGAAGATGTACTACCTTCACTAGACAGGCTGGGCCCCTCTCCCCTGGCAACGGGTAGTTAAGATCCAGATGGGAGGAGCAGTCTGACGGGGTTGTGGTCTGGCTGGAGGGGGCCTTGGTCTCCTGCCTTTTGGAATCCCCATTGCCATGGTGCTCTGCAGAAGGAATGGAGACAAGTTCACACGAGTCAAACGGTCTTCTTCGGTGCCAAGTACCTAGTAAATCTACATCTCAATGTATGCTTGAAAATCCTCTGTACCAGTGTGTGATTCTCTTTGCTTCTGGGGTTGTGTGTCCATGTCATCATCCTCTTCGTAGCTGCGCTTCTGTCTGCTGGGGACGTAAGAGGTGGAAGGGACCACTCTTGCTTGGCTAGAGCAGGCATAACTGTGTGACAGTTAAGGGAAACTCAAAATAATGGCCACCTAACAATTCTTACCAAATAATCAATCACCTGTCAAATAAACACAATTTAGGAAGTGATTTTGATTACATTAAATCAAAAGGATATATCTTTTGCCCATTGGCTTTCTCCTGGAACAGGGACACAATAGAAGGTCTGTCTCTCGGAAGGCACAGTGTTTCTGGAATTTAAATCCACCTTTAAAACACCCAGCACAGGTACAGAAAGTCATTTTAGTATTTTCAGTCAACAGGTACTATGTCGTATAAAATAATGGCATCACATTGTTGTATTACATTTAATATTATAACAAAGCAGTACAATTTAATTGTATAATAGTATAATGGACTTACCCCACACTCTGTAACATCTTTATATTTCCCACATTTCAAAACCTGAAATAAAAAAATGTTGATGTAAAATATGTCTTGAATGTTCATTTCAATTATCTACAGTAATGCAAGTCCTTTTTGTCAGCAATGCATCTCATGTTGACGTAGTTACTCTAGAAATAGAACTGTCAGAAATACTTACTTTGGCATTGTTAGAGGGCTCAACAGTCTCATACACCCCCATGTAGAACTCGGGATCAAACATGTCTTGGATTAAACAACGGAATTTCACCAGACTGTCAGGTTTCAGGTAATGCAGAGGGACATCATTCAATGAGGGAACCTATATGGAGGCATTAGAAATGGATAGTAACATGTTACAATAGTTCAAAAGGTAGACATAGCTATTACATATTTGTAATGCACAGCAAATTCAATGGAATGTTAATCTGGTTGAAAACAATAACATTTGTGTTAGACATGACTTTACCCAGGTATGGGCCTCTTTTTCTTTCAGCTTGTCTTTGAAATACTCCACAACTTTTGATCCCCATTGGGGGTTTGAGTTTCTCTGGGCTGTAAAGTAACATAAATGATATAGTCACAAATATAGGCTAGAAACATAGGATCGGTGTGGTATCTCACCGTAGGTGAAAATGGGGCTGATTGACAGCATCACTCAGTAGCTGCATTCAGATTAAATGGAAAGTGAAACATTTGAAGTGCCATTGTCACTCAGGACACGAACAGGGTCACGCCAAATAAAATATGAAAGTGTTCCAATCTGGCTTCAACACATGACAAGTTTGCAAACGTGTACGATCTACTAGTACCCAACTAACAGTCTTAAAACATTGCTGTGTTGGTGGGACAGCTAGCTAGCTAAGTGGGCAGGTGATAACAAAAAGTACTAGTCTAACAACATGTATGAACAATAAAGTTGTATTGTTCTAAAAGTAATAATGTACGGTTTGCTGGTTTGCAATCATCATATCGAACAACATTTTAGAACCAGACCCCAATCTAGCCGAGAAGAGGAAGGCTACTGTAGCACAGCCAGCCAGCGCATGCTGTTCTAGCTAGCTAGCTAGCTAACTATCAATTTTAGCTTTCAGCGTTTCGTTTGTTCTTACCAAACATGCCTTCGACAACACCCATTGGGTTGTTTATCCAGTCATGAGTAGAAGGCATCATTAAGCAGAATCAGTACGATTAATCGGTTAAAAAAAGTGTCACAACAACGTAAAATTATGGAGTTAGCTAGTCAGACACCAACTTTGTCCAATTTGACTGTCAAGGCAGGACCACTCTGTGGCGGGAAAATTGCGTCATAGGAACTTGAGCGAAACTTTAACTGTACGTCATCATATTCAGCACGAAAAGCTCAGGAGAATTTGCACACAATAACAAAGGAGATTATGTGTCCTTGGTTGTGTCATGTTGTTAGATTCAAATATTAAATGTATTTAACATAACATTTGTACCAATAAAAATATATTTGAAGGGGAAGCACCCAAGTCAAATGTAACCTGACTAGCCCGGCTGAGAAACCGCTTTATATCTTGCACAGTGTGATTCTTTTGAACTAGACCTTATTTTTTGTGAGATTGTATCATATGTAATATTACCAACCTAATAACGTCCTACGACTATTTGCTTTTAGTAGCTCTTTTAATGCTACTTTTCTGGACACGACCACAGTGGTAACAGTTCTCCACACCAGCAGGGGCAGCATCACTGTGTTTTTTCGTATGTTTCAACACAACCGGTGTAAAGTAGGCTACGTACTAGTTCAGGCAGCATAGCTATCACCATGTTTGCAAATCAGTGGATACTCTTCAACGCAGGAACGAAACCTTCCTCTCATATCCGGGTTGTGAACTAATGACTGCTCCGGCAGTGGGATAAGCTTGGCTACGTGTAATTTGGCTGAAAATGGCTGATAGGAAAACCAACAATGTGGCCAATTCCAGCTCAAATTTACTGTTTACTACGGCACCAGAGTTTAATTTTAATCTACCGTTCATACCTGTCAGCCAGGCCTCTGGTCCAGCCGTGTTATCGGGAGGTAAGATAAGGCAAATAGGGCAATTATTCAAGTTAGCAACCTAGCTTGCAGCTAAGTCAGTTTGCTAGTTGTACAACCAAAACAGTTCATTTGACATGTCAGTTGTCGCTTATGGCTGGTTTATCATTAACTCCGAGTAGACCGTGTCTCTGTTTTGGTGTCATTTCACCATATCTAATAATCCAAATACCTTTGTAACCGTAGATAGTGAACAGGGCCGAGAAATGTGTGAATTATAGTAGCCTAGTAGTAGGAAAATTATTTGTACGTAGTAAGAATACATGTGAGCAACTTATGAATGCATGTTAAATGTAAGCACTGAGATGACAAATTTAAAATACATGTAGCTAACTAATTTATGTCACGTTTGTCTGGTGTCTTTCTTTTCTAGATGATTCAACAGATGTAGGAGAAGAAGACAGCTTTCTTGGACAGACCTCTGGAAATGCCCCCGCCCCCACCACTTTTAACTACTTCTCTAATACTGTCACTAGCAGCGACCCATTTGCCTCCATTGGGCATCAGCCATGCCCACCCCCAGCACTTTCAGTAGCCCCATCCACATCAGGTCCAATATCTGTACCCAGTGGTACCATGGTTTCAACTCCTGCACCTCAAACCAACCCTGTGCCACAGTTTGGTGGTGGGGTTTACCAGAGCCCAATGGGACGATACACTCCTCCCCCTGGTACAGTGACTCCTCCTCCCCAGCCCAGTCAACAAAGCTACAATCCTTACCGCCACAATACCATCAGTAGCAAGACGAAGCCCCATGTTGCAGGGCCAGAGGTTCAGTCCCAGCCTTTTCCACCACAACAAAATCCCTACTCTCTAGGCTCTCCAGCTCAAACGTTCCAAACGATGCCCTCCACGTATTCTAAGGTAGACAATCCATCTCTTTTGAGCTGTTGGCATTGTTTATCCGTTTGATGCCATGCATGGTAAATGCCTCCTGATGAAGATGCTCGTAATCAAGTTGAGTCTAAATATGTGTTCTTTTTCCTCTAGCCTCCTACCACACAGATGCAGACGCCCCCTCTTGCCCCCCCCACCACTTCTGGAGCATTAGTCCTTGCCAACCCCATGATGCAATACAACTACAACGTCTATGAGCCTGTCCATCCTCATTGGTTCTTCTGCAAACTAGTGGAATCTAAAAGTGTTTGGCTTCCCTTTAGTATCCTCGACTCTATTCAGCTGGAGGAGATTTATAACTCAGGTTTGGAGGCACATGATGACATACTGCAATCTGACTTGAATCATTTGCATTCATCAGGATTCTTATCAAATTAAACCAGCCTAAAGTAGCCAAAATGTATAATTTGATTGATTCTTTTCATTTATTTTTCTTCCAGTCCAACCAGACCCTGAGAGCGTGATAGTGTGCACGGACGGCGGTCGCTACGACGTGCAGCTGTATGACCGCATCCGGACCGCTGTCTACTGGGAGGAGGAGCCGACCGAGGTCCGGCGCTGCACCTGGTTCTACAAGGGAGACACCGACAGCCGCTTCATTCCTTACTCAGAAGAGTTCAGCGACAAGTTAGAGGTTTGTCCCATCAACGTTACCTCTGATAAGCTGTCAGTACTAAACAAATGCAGACAGTGCTGGTAAACGCTGTGCTGCACGTGTGGGTGCTGTGATTGGTGATTTCTGTGATATTCTTTGAGTGATAATCTGTCTTCTGTCCAGGGAGAATATAAGAAAGCTGTGTCCACCAACCAGTGGCATCGACGGCTGGAGTTCCCATCTGGGGAAACCATTGTCATGCACAATCCTAAGGTAACTGCTGTTGTCCTTGACATTTATGTGACAATTTAGTGGAGTACTGTATGTCCATAGTTACCGGTGGTTCCTTTTCTTTCTGTCTCTTAGGTTATAGTTCAGTTTCAACCCTCCGCTATGCCGGATGAGTGGGGCACGACCCAGGATGGACAGACCAGACCTAGAGTGGTCAAGAGGGGCATTGATGATGACCATGATGAAGTACCTGATGGTAACTCCTTATTATTATTTCTCTCACTAATTTAACATGTTACGAATGAAAGGACGCATTAAAAATTCATAAAATACCTCCTATTAAAGTACTGTCTACATCTTTACATCAATTTCCAGGAGAGATGCCACAGGTGGATCATCTTGTCTTCATGGTCCATGGTATCGGTCCAGTGTGTGACCTGAGGTTCAGGAGCATGGTGGAGTGTGGTATGTAGCTTGTGTTCACCTGTTGTCTTAAATTCCCAAGAGCCAAATCATACTTATAGATGTTTTATCTGTTAAGTAACATTGAATCATGTTCTGAAATCCATTGTCATATATTCTTGTCTTGTCAGTGGATGATTTCCGTAGTGTGTCCCTGAAGTTGTTGCAAAGTCACTTTAAGAAAGCCCAGGATGAGCACGTCATCAGCAGGGTGGAGTTCCTTCCTGTCCAGTGGCATACAGCACTGCATGGAGACGCCACAGGGGTGGACAGGTGACAGACACACAGAGCCACGGTTCATGACTGTGTGAAACCAATTCTCCTTCAGGATTCTCATGTTTTGACCCTCTACATGACTATTCTTCGTCTTTCAGGAGGATAAAGAAGATCACCCTGCCCAGTACTGGACGCTTGCGTCATTTTACTAACGAGACTCTGTTAGACGTATTGTTCTACAACAGTCCAACCTACTGCCAGACCATAATGGACACAGTTGCCCAGGAGATTAACAGGATTTATGCCCTGTTCCTGCAGAGAAATCCAGATTTCAAAGGAGGTGTTTCAGTGTCTGGACACAGCTTGGGTTAGTGATGGTGATGGAACATTTATTCAGGCTTTGAAAATGAATGAGAATCATTTGTATTGAATATTGTTTTATGTCCTTGTTCTGTCCAGGTTCTCTTATACTATTTGACTTGCTCTCTAATCAGAAGAATTGCTCACCCCTGCAAGGGATGACAACCATGCCCACCTCTAATGGAGGCATCCTGGTAGACAAGGTGAGAGTTCATAGCCATCATATAAACCCAACAATGGAAAACAATCACCTTCATAAATGGTGATAACATTCAATTAAAGTACAACTTTAATTTCCCATCTTACTCTCAAATCAGGTGTCTGGCCCCACCCCCCAGGGTAATAGTGCTGCTGTCCCACCTGCTGTGGAGGAGGTGCCTAAAGAAGAGCCAGAAGAGCTTGAAGATCTCTCCACTGTGCTGGAGCACCTGGGGTTATGTGACTACCAGAGTACCTTTGAACAGGAGAAGATAGACATCGAGTCTTTTGTAAGGACCCCCTTGCTTGTAATCACATGACCTATATTGAGCATGACAGGACACTGAATGTCAAGGCACTTGGGATTTATTGACCTATCATGTCTTTCCCCCTCATATGAAGCTGATGTGTACAGGTGATGATCTTAAAGAGATGGGCATTCCCCTGGGACCACGGAAGAAAATAGCAAAATTTGTGAAGGAAAAAGCGAATAAACAGGTTAGTTTAACAGCCTTCTCTGAAAGCTCTTCAGTGAAGCTGCCAAACCAAAACCAGTTAACATGAAAATGTCTCCTCTCTTGTTTGTCACCTATTTGTTGGCCACACACGAGAAGGAGGAAGTAAAGGTAGCCAGTCAGGAGGTTGTGCCCGCTCAAGTATCAGGGCCCCTTCCAGAACCGAGCGCTATGAAGCTTCCTGTGGGCGGGGCTGTCTCCTCCATCCATGTGGATTACAACTACTTTGAAGTTGGCACTGGACAGGTAAACCACCTCCCATTTTTTAGCACATCATTGGAAACTGATTCAACTCATAAGTGCATACCAAATCACTTTAAACAAACATTGTACATTGTTGTAAAATGGTATTATACCTTTGCAATGAAAATAACAATATCTTTGTCACCCTTCCACTGCATAGGTATCTGTGGTGTACCACTCTCTGGACTTTGAGCCAGAGAATTTCTTTGCTTTGGGATCTCCAATAGGAATGTTCCTGACAGTCCGAGGGCTGGAGAAAATAGAAGAGACTTACCAGCTGCCCACCTGCAAAGGATTTTTCAACATTTACCATCCGGTTTGTGAACCCGTCTGACTCTATTTGCCCTTGGAGGAATGTGATTGTGCTAATTCATGACATGCCCAAGTCAAAAAGCATTTACTTGTATTTCTAATTCACAAAAAAAAACATTTGATGTAACAACAACAACGTTGTCCTCTGTTTTAGTTGGACCCAGTTGCATACAGGATGGAGCCCATGATAATGCCAGACTTGGATTTGAAGCCTGTTCTCATCCCACATCACAAAGGGAGAAAGAGACTTCATCTTGGTATGGGCATCTAGAATAAAGACTTAACCTTAACAGTTTTAACCTTAATCCTGCAGAATGTGAATTTCCTGACCCATGTCCTGATCAAGAGGGTCTAACAAGGGGGGGGACTGTTGTCTGTTGCAGAGCTGAAGGAAAGCCTGACTCGTATGGGCTCAGACTTGAAGCACGGCTTCATTAGCTCCCTGAAGAGTGCCTGGCAGACGCTTAATGACTTTGCCCGGGCTCACACATCTTCTGCCCAGCTACAGGCTGAACTAGCCATGGTGGCCAATCAGATCAAGGAAGAGGAGGAGAAGCAGGTGCAGCAGGGTGAGTTTTCTCATTGACACTTGAGGTGTGAGTGTCATTGATACAATGGCATACACTTTAATTTAACTGGAATCAAAAATACCCCCTTGTTGGCCTTTATTGTTGAAGTATAAATGTTAATGTGTATGATTATGAAACTGTAAATACTCCCTTAGGGTTTGTCACAGAATCCAAGATGGGAGAGAGTCTTGAGCCCCTGCGGGAGGAGGAGCCACAGGTGAAGATTGGAATGTTGAACGCAGGAAATCGCATTGACTACGTTCTACAGGAGAAGCCAATCGAAAGCTTCAACGAGTACCTGTTTGCCCTTCAGAGTCATCTGTGCTACTGGTATGTGGGCAGTTTCATTTTCCTCTGCCATTGTCATTCAACTCGGATTTTAGCGAAGATCTTTCTCAACGTAAAGTACTCGTAAATGTAACCCCCAATTAATGATATATTATATTTAAATTCTTCCAGGGAGTCAGAGGACACTGCTCTTCTTATTCTCAAAGAGATCTACAAGACCATGGGAATACAGCCAGAACATATGCACTGAGGAAATGAACTGGTTGGAGTGGAAAATAAACCTGCAAAAATGTATCAGAAACCCCCCTACAGCATTGTTATTGCTCTTTGATTTGATACATGCTTTTCTGTTAGTATTCTTTTATTTTCTATATATCTCTTGTAGCCAATTGTATTATGATGAATACACTTGTATTATGCCATTTGTCTTAAATTAAGAATTTCTTTAGCCAGATTAGTGGATTCTAAGACCACTAGTTACATTTTATAGCTTAAATTATCGAACTGGTGAAGCTTGCTTGAGATTTACTGCAATGTACAGTATATGGATCCAACTGAGACAATTTAAACAATTGTGTGACAGAAGAAATTGAAATACTACTATACATTTTATGATGAAATAAGTCAAAATAAATAGTTTTCACATCAGTTGTTAAGTCTTTTTATTGTATTGGTGTTGAGTAGAGCTGTTAAAAACAGAATCCTTAAAAAATAAATATTTCTAGAAATAATCTAGAGAACCATGCAGCAGGGTAAAATAGTTTGAAGGGCAATGTTTAACATAACAAGGAACAGAAATGCAACAAAACTGGCATGTTTGTGTACAGAAAAAATGCAACCGTAACGTATCCATTTGTAATAATGTTCAGCTTCAGGTTTTGAAGACATTTAACAAAATAAAGAGCTGTCTGATAAGGTCATATTCTTGCACGTGTAAATATCTCTTTTCAGCAATGTTTTTCTCAGCAGAAATGATCAGGACCAACATGTACTATTTTCAGTTGTGAATGCTGCTCTATGTATTGTCATTCATTTTAATCAATGACATCAACCTCAAAGAGGTATAGAGTATAATCTCGTCTTTCATATCCCCACACCCAGCTAGTAGGCACACATGTATCGTATTATAAAAACAAACAATTAGAATTATGTACACAGAAAAGTTATGTACATGTTAATAATCCCAGATTTACCACAGCGCAATTGTCATTTAATGGCTCCATCATGTATCGTTTAACCCAGCTCTAAAAATCATTTTCTTTGTAGATGAACATAGATTAGGAATATTTATGGACTGAATGCTTTTGAGCAAATGTAAATACATTTTATCACATTCCAAGCAGTTGTTTATGCAAAGAAAATATTGACTGATTGTCCCTTTCCCTTTCAATAAAGCCTATGCGTATATAAAAAATATCCCTTTTTACCATGATTTAAACCAGGTTTCACGTGAATTAAAAAAATATAACGATATGGCTTGAGACTGGCATGGGACAACTAACATGTTTTTGTTTTATTTTTTACAGGGACCCAATCCTTAGTTTGGTTGGACCACCGCCTGATAGTTTAGTCCAAACTTTACAGATGTTTAGTCTTTTGATGTTAATGCAGGTAGTGCTATTCAGGTCTATCACTTAGATTTTTCACATTTATCAATGTAACTGTACAATTTAGTACAATCATCTGTGTCTTCACCTAAACTATAACAAATAACTGGAGGTTTTTTGTGTAAACAGCTTTTTTTTTCTATAGTGCATTTGAATAATTAACGATATTTAGTACTGCCATTCTAATGTCTTCTAAAACATCAGCGCCTGGACTGTAAGTTGCACAAAGGGACAAAGACATCCACGTTGGAAACAGGTTCAGTCATCTGCTTTGAGCTGAGTCTTGAAGGCCTGCTTGCGGAGGTGATTCTCAATCTCCTCTCGGAACACCAGCATGCCCAGGTGGGAGTGTGAGGCCTCGTTCATGGCTTTGGACTGAATGCACATGCGGTACTGCTCTGGTGTCAACTCATCTGCACACTGCTTCTCGTGCCACAAGTGGAATAAACCTGATACCGGTGTTCTCATCACAATCAAGTCGCTTCGCAGGTACTTCCTGTACAAGTGGACGTCTTCCACACCCCAGCCCTTTACTTCGAGATCAAAACCCCCTGGAAAGCAAATCACACATCAAGTTCTCTATTGTAGCTTCCTGTCTAATTGTTTTTTTCCAGATGAAATATTCAATACTACTTACAGTATATTATGAAACTGAGCTTATCAACATGGCTTACCAATGTTGAGGAAATCTGAGCGGTATTGACATGTCATTCCAAAGCCAAAGTCTCTCCAGAACCCAGCATCTTTCTTATGAATCTGCATAAAAAGGCAGCTTGTCATTGGATACATAAACACCAGGCAAAAAACCCCAAACACTTCTACATTAAAAAGTGTATTTTGTACTCACAAGCTGGTTTTCAATAGGGGGGGGCTAGCTCCAAATTTCCATAAACTACGGCAGGATTGTACAAACTGAAAACCACTGGATAAAATACCTTCTTGTCTACAAATAAAAATAAGAGAAAACAGAAAGTTTAGTTTGTCATAACACATATACTATCACAACAAATACAGTACAAACATCAGAAGACCACTGTATATTTAAAAGAAAAAAATATACATCATTTCATAGACCTACTTGGAGCAGAGTTCAGACGGCAAGTGTTGAGGAACTCCAGTGTGAAGTAGATATCCACGTCACAAAAGAACATCAACACATCACCCTTCTTCCAGGCATGGGCTCCAATGTCAAGACCTCTGCCCCTGGAAAACTCTTCGTCCACTGGGATGAGGGTGTAGTTAGAGAAGTCCTCATCCCTGGTGATGAAATAACAATGTTAATAAATCAAAGAGGAACAGCTGTCACATTATCCAGGAGACTCTGGATACCGAGATTTGTGAGAACCAATGGTAAAACTTGATAAATTGAAAGAGCAGGTAGAACGTGTTTAGATGTGAAATAATTCACAATATGAGAACAAACCTGGACATCTTTTCTAAAGAGGACTTAACCTCTTGTAAGCCCTCCTGTCCAAAGTAAACCACGGTCAAATGCACTTGTCTATCATGTTGGATACACACTTCCCTGTAAAACAAAAGTAGCTTTTAAAAAGTCATACTTAAAGGCAGGGTAGTCAATTTTGTTGAGAGTAACTGTCACATTTTTTCAAATAAACTTTGTGATGGAAACTATTGAAAGTAAAATTACATAAATTTGATGTTGGCGTCGCAAGACTGTAATAAACATGACCAATCATTAAGGTCGGACTGGCAAATATGATTGGACAGCATTCAGACCAAATGCAATGATTTTGGTCCAAAAACTTGCCAATTCTGCCTTCAAGGTATCTTTAAGTACATGTATTCTATCTATTTTTAACAGGCAATACAATATCTATCAACCAATCAGGCTTGGTAAATATGAAAATAATCAATAGTATAATTTATTGAATACATACATATTTTTTATATATAATGACAATTATATATAAATCAAATCAACACCTGAAGTTGTGTAGGAACTGTGAGAAGGTTTCTGTTCTGCCTGCCAGTGGCACAATGATGTTGATTATGATCCCTGATGTCTCCACAGACGTGCTCCTGACCTTCATCAGAGGACCAAATGGACGGAAAAGAGTGATGTGTCGGAAGCTGCTGGAATCCTCTTTTGCAAAGTAGAGTTCGTAGAGCGTGCCTTTGTCCCGTTCAGTCCTGTATAGCCCTGCACAAATATCAGAATAAGTCAAAATGGACAAAAGATTACCACATCAAGCATTCCACACATATGCCCTTATAACAGCTACTTTTCAGTAGCAGATGTACACATAGTCTTCTTACCCTCAGTGAAGTGGCTCTCTGTGTAGGTCTGCCTCTGCATGGGTGCTTCATCCTCCTGGCCATCCTCCTCATCTGGGTTGTTAATGACATCCAGAGCTGCTTCTATGACCTCAACTAGCTCATCTCTGCGATCCTTACGAACAGGCTTCTCCTCTGGGTGCCGCGTCAGCCCCATCTCCAGCTGATACACCTTGGTGGAGGTGAAGCTCTCAAAGGGGACAAGAGCGTACTCACTGGGCAAGCGCGCACCTGTGTTCACCTCTGCCTTGTCAATTTGAGAATGGAGGTATTCCAGGAGGTCTCCAGGCTCTTGGTCCTTGGTGTCAGACAGTCCCTGTATCCCAGGGAGCTCCTTCCTGTCCTGCAGGACCTTTAGCTTCTCACTCATCTCCTGGAGCTCCTGCTTGAGCTGGGCAATCTGGCGCTTGAGGCTGGTGGTGCGGCTGACATGGTGCTCCTCTTGCTCCTGCAGCAGGGCTTGGCAGTACTCCTTACCATAGGGCTCGGCACCCAGGCCAGGCAGCATCAGGCTGACGTCTGCTGGGGGGGTGCACTCAAGCAGGTAGGCAAACAGCAGCAGCACCAGGAGCAGGAAGAGACCGAGGAGCAGCCAGCGCGCCCGGCCCTGCAGAGTTAACCTTCGCCTGGGCATCACGCTTTCATCAAGTCTAAGGCTGGGACATCTTCATTTTCTTCAAATTCTGCTAAACATCCCCAAGAATAACAGACCACCCTTGTTGCAATGCATCAAGTCCTCATAAATAGTATGTTTAGCCAAACATACTAATGTGGCAGGCAATATATCCTCGAACAGAGAAATGCTGATTACTCACTATAAAAAGTGAATCTGGCATTTCATTTCATTCTGCCCATTTTGGTTGGTGAGTGGCTATTCCAGTGAGTTGTTGATCAAATGTAGTTTACAGAAGCACAGGAGCAAACAGTCTTTGCCTTACTTAGTTGGGATTGACACCCTATAGAATTTGACTAGGAACAGAGAACAAAGGCGAAAGAGTTGGCAATGAGTTGTACGAGGCAAGACACTGACTCATTCAAATACTACAAAAAAAGTTAAAGCTAAACATAATTCATTTAACTAATACAATTGAGTAAGTTAACTCGGCTCAAGTGATGCGCTGCATGAACTGAATCAGACCCAATGATAATAACTTCTGTCAGATAGCTTTGCTAGCCTAGGCTAATACTCAAAAATCGGACTATTTTATAGATAGCTATCTTTAGGGTTTACAGATTAGGGATGCTGGCTATTGTCAAGTCATATACATTGTCACTATTTTAGCTAGTTAGCCAGCAACTACTATGGTGGTTCATCGGCAGCTCAATTCCAGAAAAATACCCAGCTACAGTCCTTAGCTAGCCTAGCTATAAACACTAGCCAGCCGGCTTTGTGCCCTAAGCTAGCCACCTAACTAGCTCTACTCTTCTGTTGATTCAATTAGAGTGCGAAGATGTGCAAACGTCAGGCGAAATAACTGACGAGTGACAGAAACACAGCCAGCGCTACAATGTAAGTTTTGTATTTGTCTCGATAGGTTTCAATCGTTTGTTTTAAATTATTTTGCCATAGCTAGCAGGCTAACTCACCAGGAAGAGATGCTCCTTCTCTCATCTTCATGTAAATGCCACGGAGTACAGACTGTATCTAGATCCACTTTGCCCAGATGACAAAAACCCGTACTGTTTGTGTAGCTAGTACAAAAAAGAAGTAACAACTAGAAATACAATTTTCTTTAGAAATTGTGTGTATAAGACAGAACATTTATTTAAAAACGGTTTTATAAAAGCACCATAGCTCGTTAAATATCTGTGAGCTGACTCTCGTACGCACAGTACATTGGATTTAAATACATGCAAGTGAGATGAATACCTAAAGATAATTTTGGCTCCCCAGTCCGCACACTTCCGACGGATATTTTGGTGCCCTACAAATGTTAACATTAAGGTTTAGTGCTCTACTTTCCCATAGCTCAATATTTTAAGAGTAATTTATTTTTTGCTTGCTTGTGTAAACCCATGTAATCATTGAGGAAGAAAAATGCAATTAAGCCTGTTATGTGTAAACAGACTATATATTTCATTGTTTATTGACTGCAACAAAATCATATAATAACAATTATTAACACAAATGTATTTGCTGAACTGTCATTTTTGCACAAAGATTGCCATTACATTGAACCATAAGGTGAACTGCAGTTTTATACTGGACATGCCACATTCTACATTTAGTATTATGTCCTTCGAACAGTAACACTATTTGATATTTTTGTGTTAAGATTGATTTAATTCAACATGGTTGTCTTATTTTCTTTGGCAAGTATAGTTGGAACTGTTGGGTACCACAACAAATGCAATGTTTACATTTTAAAGAACAATATTATATTAAGTAGAAACTTTACAGATGTTCAGATGTTTAAACTCAATGTTGTCTCTTTGTCAATCATCTCCAGAGATCTAAGACTGGTGATGGTAAAGATGTGCCCTTTAATTCCGAGGATGGTACAAGAGCTTCACAGTCGTACACTAATAATTGGAGGCTATTAGAAGCAGCACAGGCACTTGAAAGACAATTACATTGACATACAACCTGGTACAGTATATAGTCATGCAATGATACAATTTGGCCAACATGACCTTGAGGTAATGATCAACATACCAAACAGCTGCTTGAAGCATGGTCAATGCTGTATAGCCATTTTGCAGCAAAAAGACTTTATTATCCCCCAGTTTTCTTGGATTTGAATTACCCGTGCAACAGAAATAAAAGGGAACCAACTTTAGCATCAGATTGTGTATGTACAGTTTTTATATAAATATACACATCTACCCAATTAGGAATCTTTTCTACAATGTTGATTTGCTTTTAACTATCAAGCTTGTCCACAATTTTTGCGGGTGAAGGCAACGCCATCCAGTTTGCATAAACACTATCATTGGCATATCTTGTAAAGACTGGGTTAGTGGCATCAAGTCTGTTGAGAGGTACCGGGCTCTTCTCAGGCCAGTTCGGGTATGACATGCCTAAAAATGAGAACATATCATTTTTCTGCACGGAGTAAATGAAATGTAGAGTGCAGACAGTAAGGCTCTCAAAAGAAACTCTGTTTTGGTCATGTTTGCCAAAAGACAATTTTATAATGGAACTCCAGACTAATGTGATACTAATGGAAAATTGTAAGTAGCGATGATCAATACGTTTTGCAAATGAGATAGATGCTGATTGTTCCTGCTATGAAAATTACATGAGCTATGAGGTGTCATATAAAAAAACACACACACAACAACAACAACTGGTACATTACTGAATGTTGTGATCGGTCAATGGTATCCTTGGCTTATGCACCATCAATGTTGTTGAAGCAGATGAAGATTGCATCAAACAATAAACAACATGGACAATGTGTCACAGTTTTTTACCTGTTAATTAACTACCTCACTGACAGCCATCATATTGCTAAATACGTTTTATGTTATCAAGAGCTGGAATATTTGGTAGGAAGGCCCAGGGGAAACATTTACAATGTTGATTCTCTCTGTTATCAATATTACCAGAGAGTTTGATTCAAAAGCCTTACTGTTTCTCTGTTCAACATTGAGGAATCAGATAATTTCACATCAAATTCAGATAAGTAAGACCGTTTGGAATCCAAACCAAATTATAAATAGTAATTTATTCAGCAAGGACCTGTTTCAAATGTAGCATTATTTTTAAAACGCTAGGATCGTTGAAATGTGTATTGAAAAGCTAATTCCATTCCTAAATTAGTTATCCAACTGGCTATATATAGAATAAAATATAAGTATAGGAATGTTTTATATTTACAGAAGTATGTTTTTAGTCAGCTTTCAGGTACTGTACATCAGAAGCAGGTCCAAATAAATTCAGACACAAGATCCTCTTTTTTACTGATTCTCTCATTTTCTAAGAAATGTGAGATTTTCAGATGTCAGAGAAGCATGCCTAGATCACAGACACACACATTTGTTTAAGGAAAGCCAATCACAACTTGCCAAAAAGAGAGCTTTTGTGTCCTGTCTCTAAAATCTAGTAAATGCATGGGAAATTCTACCATATAGCTTGTTTTCAATCCATGTGGAGGGAAGGGTTCGAGGGATAGGGGCGTTATTACAGTCCACTAGAGGCGTGTCCTCTTCAGAGAGGGCGTCGTCGTACAGCAGGGCATCAGCTGGCGTTGATGCTGCCAGGTCCAGGTAATCCTGGCAACAGGAGATCAACATCTGATTAAGATAATCACCAGACAAAGAGAAAGGTGTGGCAAGTACAGACAAAAATAACCACAAGAGATAGCTTTGATTGGATTTCTAATTCTATGACACACGGTACTTCAACTCGTCTCAATCAAAACCACAACACAAGCCCATCCTTGCTAATTATATGTGTGTGCAGTCTAAGGACATGGGAACATGAAAATGTTGTCTAGACGTGAATTATATTGGACATACAGAGTATGAGAGGGTGTATGTAATTAAGAATAAGAGTCTGTAAGTGGCATATAATTAGTGAATTACTATTGAAGACAGATTGAAGATTTTTTTTGTTTGTTTGAACCTACCCGGCTTTTCACCATCATCTTTTCAAGTTCTTTGCTGATGTCTGAAAACACTGGCCTCTTGTCTGACTCTTGCTTCCAGCATCGGAGCATCAGATTATACCTGCAAAGACACATGTAGTCCATGGTTGAAGTTGGAATCCTTTATAATAATCATCATAACCTCCAGATATTGTACTATCCAGATTTTCTACAAAATGAGTGCAAGTGTAAACAGGAACGCAAGCTACAAAAATTGGGCAAAATTCAAGTAAACTTACATTTCATCTGTGCAGTTCTCTGGTTTCTCCATCCTGTAGCCCGTTTTGAGGAGGTTAAAGAGGCGTTCAGGGGCAATACCTGGGTAAGGGTTTCCACCCAGTGTAACTATCTCCCACAGCAGCACACCAAAGGACCAGCTTGGAGGAGGTAAAGGAACTCATATAAGTATGACTTTTAACGGTTATGGTTAGGGATAAAGTATGCATTCCCAATTTTAAGTGGATGGTGCAAACTACTTACACATCACTTTGTGTTGTGTAAATGTGATCAAACAAGGACTCTATTGCCATCCATTTGACTGGAATTCGACCCTAAAAAGAAATAGAACCATTCAGCTTTGTTCCTAGTACATAGACTACAATTCTGATTTTAGAATGGCTTTCTGAACATTTTTGCCTTACCTTGCTCCTCTTTACATATGAGTCTTCTTCATAGACGTCTCGGGACAAGCCAAAGTCGGAAATCTTCATCTTACGCCCCTCTGCAACCAAGACGTTTCTTGCAGCGAGGTCCCTGTGGACAAGCTGTAGGACAATAGTACTCAATTACATTTTTTGGAGTCAAAGGATTTTCAGGTAAACTTTCAATTAAGCTAGTGACTATATACCTTCATCTCCGCCAAGTACTGCATACCCCTCGAGATCTGCCAGGCGAAGGAGATCAGGTCGCCCATAGTAAGTGCCCTCTCGTCTGGGTTCTCCAGGTAGCTGGAGTTGCGGTTGGCATCGCCGCTCATGTAGCTGGGCCCGACCTTTCTACTCTCACGGAGGAAGTTGCGTAGCGATCCATACTTTGCATACTCCACAATCAGGTACAATGGTCCTGGGTGGTGAATCACAGCCATTCAGAGGACACTCAGATGAAAAACATGCAGGTAGTCAAAGAGGAGGAAAATTATGCCTTACCATCCTGACTGCAAGCTCCATACATCTTTATGACGTGTGGATGGTTTACTTGCTTCAGTAAAGTGAATTCTGACAGCAGATCACGGAGCTCGCTATGTGATGCATGGTCTGTGAACGGGAAAGATTGACAAATATACATGGAAATATACAGGGTTTAATTTTTTTGCAAACTGTGATGAATATAATGTATTGCAGCATGTGCAGTTGCTATTGTACTCAGTGTACAAAAAGTCAGTCATATTATTACTTCCCAGTCTGTCTGCACTCTGTCTGCTTCAACTTACCTTTAAGCATTTTCACAGCCACTGTGGTGTAACCAGCCTTTCCTTTGAGACGGAAAGCAGTCGCCTTGACAACTTTCCCAAACTCCCCTTCTCCTAAGGTTTTACCCAGCACCAGGTTTTTACGAGGGAATTCCCACTTGGGATCCTCCTGTTAAAACAATAGAGAAACACTTTTAGAGCCTAGTTCTCGTTGCTTGTATTTTCCACCTAGTTTTAGAACTGACCCATTTGTTTAAAGCTTACAGGTATTTTGAAATTGTCGATGGCCACTTGGTTCTCCATGGAGTCCAGAGAGCCACGTCGTATATTGTTAGCAGAGTAACTGATGGGGTAAGACTGGGCTGGCCGACGGAAGGTCATCTCAGCTGAGGCTATAGGCGGCTTGGGAGAGTTCTTGTGGTAACGATGGATGAAGTAGGAGGAGAGGAGGATGGAGACTATGAAGGAGAGCAGCACGGCAGTGGCGATGATGGTCTTGCACATGTCGTCACATATGGCCTCTGAGAAAGACAAGGCAGAGAGAGGAGTATCAGGAGAGGAGTTTTGGGATGGGCTGTGTGGACTGTAGAAGAAAACAGGGTTTGAATGTGGTGAACTTACCTTCAATATCGTCTTTCTCACAATAGCATTTCTCAGAGTAGCAGTAGCAGGTTCCATAGCCAGCTTTGATGCCAAACATCAAACCTTTTTCATGACCTCCGATTACAGGTTCACCTTTGTGAAGACACAAATATGGACATATTTCAAATTCATAGTTAATATTATTTTCTTCTTGAATTTACTTAAGATGTCTATAGGTACAAAAAAGAAATACGTATCTCACAAAAAGTTAAATTAGAAGACACATATTCATGAACTTCAGTTGTTTCTTACCAGTGCAGTCCTGTGGACATATCGACATGTCCTTGCTCTCAATAGCATCACATAAGCCATCTGGACAGGTATGAAGGTCTGGAGAGCAGGTGGAATAACTCTCTGATATTCCTGAGGTAAAGGGAACATTTATTTGATTCAGTTTTTGACATTAACAAGTGGAAAAGGTATCAGGAGCCTTTCTTGAACCATGTATCATATACCTTTTTCTGTGCCCTGTCTCCACTGGCACCTCCCTGTGGTGGCGCCCAAACCTCTGATTGCCTCGCAGTCCCCTCGCTGTCTTCCTTCCGCACAAGACAGTGAGCGCTGGTCCTGTAGAGACTGCCTGTCTGCTATAAAATACAAACCTCATTACAGACTGTACAGTGAATGTGTGTACTGTGTGAATCACCAGACTGTGGCTGTCAACTAGGATATCAAAATGCATAAATACAAACACAGCAACCAACAACAGATATTTTCATCCTTTAAGTGTAATCTATTTGGCAACTCACAACAGCTGCAGTCTTTATTATTGCCATCCTGTACACGTACCTTCACCATCGAGTACTATGAGTATTTGAGTGCTGGCCTGCAGTTGGTTCTGCTGCTCCTGGGCAACCACAGAGTATTGCAGATCCTGGCACTCTGGTCGGCGCAGTGCCTCAGAGTCATTCACATACAGCACTCCAGACATGTCCCTCAGGCTCTGGGCTATGCTAATGGCGGCATAACAGGTCTGCATGTCAGCAGATACATTCTTCTCTGCTATCTCTAGCCGGTACGTGACATTGATGCCCTGAAACTTCAGGCAGTTGTCCACACACACTCTACCAACCTGAAAAGAGGTGTAACATAAATTGTTAGAGAAAGAGAAATGATCACATGGGTCGATTTAAGATCTTGGAAAATTCTAATTATTTTGGGGTGGCTACAGTAATGTGAAAAAGAAACCAGTCTTGAATGCTAAACATATTTCCATAGTTGTGGTCAGATACCTGGGCATAAACAGTGGATCTGCGTGTCAGTGGGAAAAGATAGGTGACATTGGTGAAGCGGATTGGAACGGGTATGATGGTGACGTTGTAGTGCAGCATCACTGTTCCGTCAGGACCAGGGTAGGTGGTGTCATTGACCAGATAGGGAAGCTGGAAGGTACGATTCTCTGTCACAGACAAGCTCCGACTGAGTTTAAGCCCTGGAAACCCACAGAAAAAGGAGTAAGTGTGGTTTATTCAATATCACAATAATGCTTGTTTGATATAATCTTATCACATCGTGTCACTGTGGAATTTATTACTCACTGTACTCATGAACGGTCCCTCGAACGTTGCCAAAGATGCTCTTTTCTTCTCTGAAGGTATGTTCTACAGTGAATGTTTCTCTGATCCACATGTCATTTGTCAACATATTACCAACCAACCAATTTTGATTCTGGTCTTTGGGGTAACTAGCCGTTGTGTCTCGATCATATACAGTTAAGTTGCCGAAAACTCCTCCCTACGAAACCAAAGTGAAAATTCAAAATGTTTAAGACATATATAAGAGATACAATTTGAATAGGATGTTTCTTAGACGTTACGACGTGCCGTGTACAAACTCACCTCATTGCGATTGAACTCGATCATGATCTCATCTGTGTTTGTTCCATTTACATATGGTGCGTTGTCATCTTCGTCATAGATGCTAACCAGAAGTGGAACAAAATGCTTGCTGAGCGTCTCCTCGGTCTGGACCACGCAGACGAGCACCAGACGATACATCTCCCTCTCCTCGCGGTCCAACGGAGCGGTCACCACCAACTCAGTGGTGTTCTCATTAACAGCAAACGGTGCTGGGACCTCTGTAGCCCAAAAAGGAGAGAGATGCCAACCTGAGAATCAGCATTGTAACAGCAGGATGAATAATGACTCGTTGACAATGTAGATAGAAGCATGGCTGACCTGATTCAACGCTGTAGGAGATGGTGTAGTTGGGGCAGATGTTGAGCCTGGAAAGGGGCCTGAGCTGAAGAAGTGCTCCTGGGAATCTGTTCTCTTTGATGTGGAGGTTTAGGTCGTGGTCAGGGAAGCACAGCTTCTCCATCTTGGTGTGGCCACAAAGGGGCACTGTGGCGTTGACAAAGGTCAGGGTGATCCGGACAGGGGACTGACATTGAAAATGGTGCTTCCCCATAGGTTTGGGAGTTTGGGGGGTGACAGTCAGGGTCAGCTTCCTCACTGACACGGAGCTCTTATCTGATGAGACACACAGCCATAACAAGACCAAAGCCCAATTTTAATCTCACACAGTGCTTTTCTTGATGACAAAGCACTTCCTACTCTTTTCAATTACATTACTGCCCAGAATGCAGATTTCTAAAAAATGACATATCACTTTAACGCAACAGCATTATTTGTATGCCAAAGGTAAAGCAGCCTATCAATTCTAGCGTATATATCATATTTTAATAGTGACTTGTTAATAGTACTGAAACACTAATCAGTTAAATAAACAACTGAAAGACAGCATGCACAATGGTATTGAGTATAGTCTACATAGTCACACAATGACACTTACAAAATGATCAACAATCCATGAGAAAGACCATTTTCTAAGATTCTATCTTTAACTTACAGGGAGAGTCAAAATCATTCCATTCCAGGGTTTTATTCATGGACAGAACTCCTGTGGTCTCATCCATGTGGAACCATGTGCTGTAGGATGGAGCCTTCATGGGGTTGGTCCAGCACAAGTGGAAGTGGGGCCTCTCAGAGTCACTTTCCGGCATAGAGTGGACCTGGAGTACAGGTGTCCCTGCAGCCTGCCCTATGTAAATTGTCTCTGAATACTTATTCTGTGGGAAGTATAGACCAGCAGATCCTGTGAAGAGATGAAGAAAGTACAAAGGTAAACACATGTTATTTCACATAACTAAACATAGTTTGCTCTAAAGATCTCTGGAACTATTCAAGAATGGAGCTATACGGTAGAAAGTACAGTGCAGACTGTAGTAAATAAACAATGGTACATTGCTTTTTGCAATGCTTTTTCTTCAGTAGATTGAAACTTGGAGGCTGTCTGATGAAGGAAACTTGCCTCGCATCACAAGTCCTTCTTTGCCTCCGCTCACACATCCTGATTTCATTCACATCATGCCGTCCATACTTCTAATAATTGTTTGAGCCTTGCTACAAGCTTCCATTGTTACATCATGCTGAGCTGACCGATGGTGTGCATATCCATTATCTGGAGTCTCTATTTAGATTTTCTAATTAGGCAACAATACCTGTCATATGACAACAACGTTGATGCAATCAGGTGACTGGATTCCAATTACTTATACATAACAAACAACGGGCTTAGAATTTGGTTTATGGAAATACATGACACTTGTCAGTCCACGGAAATTGAAAAGGGTCTCAAATGACACCACCACAGCACTTTTAATGAATTTCACATATGGTCAATGAGATGTGGTTTCCAGTTCTCCTTGGCTTCACCTTGGGATGTTTAATTACGGGGTAAAACATGATACTGTGAAGAGTGAATCATTACCTGCTGGGATTATGGGGGTGGGAGCTAATCTATAAAGCACAATAGCAGGCTGCATGTTTTACAGGAAAATGGAGATGTGAGTGTTGTAATTATATCCCTGTTGTGTTCCTGTCCGTTGTCGGTGGTTGGCCATTTAGGGAACGTACTAATGTTATTAGCAGACAGTGAAACTAGATTTTCTATTTCTGTTGGTGCAGTTGAAGCCCCGGCTCTGGTTTCAGACATTGATTTAATTTAGTGGCTCGTGGATGACAGGAGGTTGGATGGATGGATAAAATGTGACCTGTCTTCCTGAAGGATATAAACTCAGGAAAGGTATAACCCCCTTTATTAAAGCCTTTCTGAGACAAAAACAAACAACTCTTTAGTTAGTTTGCTAAATCCATTCAAAATTCCATTCAGGAAAATGGATTGTATTTCATTCTCTCAAATGAGATAGGTGAACACTATCCACTTCCTAAATCTTTGCATAAACAGAGCTATTTCATTACATCCTGTGTGCTTGAAAATAGACTAATGGATCAAGAGACAGAACACTGCTCAGAGAGATTAAGATGCCTTACTTTGCAATTCAACAAAACAACATCTCTAGATATATCCTATTTGAAAATTGTTAATATAAATGAATATCTTGCAAGGCCTTTAGTAAATCCATCAGAAAGCACAATATAATTGCACTTAAATGTAAAACAAATGTATGACAAGATGTTACCTTCATTAACTGCTTAGATGCATTAATAATCAATTCTCATCCTGCTTGCTCCCAGCAACATTCAGTGACCATCAGAGGGAGACATATCTCTATTACCAGATCAAGGATATGAGGCAGACCACCAGGAAAGGATCCAGTTCAGGACACATGATACTGTCAGTACGATAAAACAATGATGACTAAATGCCATTTCCCACAGACTGTATTAAGGTCTTAAAGCATTTGGACCCAGTGCTAGTATTACCTCTAAACATTCTTAGCATACATTCATGTTAATTTAAAGCTTTAGCAGAGTGTAGATGACCACTGTATCTGGACTAGGATCTAGGGTGACACTGTAAATATGTGATACCGGTGGTATTACAAGTGAGGGCTGACTTTGGCTTCAAGCTTGCCACAGTGAATCGTATGCTATACAATTCATTTGTATAATTCAAAATTCAATTTATTTCCAGGACTCAAGCCAACAGAGGGTAAGCAGTTTATAGCTAAACTAATTAATCGAATGGATTAAGCACGACTCTAAGCAAATCCAGTCTTTGCTCTGTGATTCTATGAAGGTCTTTCCTGAATGACTCATGACTTCTCCTAAATGCAGCACTTTGATAACTGAACTAGAACAAGAAATGTTCAATGTTACTCATACACAGTGACAAATGTGATCATGACTGTGACCTCTTATAACCATGTCAAGGGCAATGCCTGCCAAAGTCTAATGACATTTGTTTATTGATTTCAGTTTAAACAGATGAGTGAAGAATATACGGGAGGATTCCTCGATATCTTTGAAGTCTTATAGACTTTGGTGGACTATGTTATTACATATAAACTGTAAAACAGTTCCATACTGGAGATTAAATAGATGAGTAAAAGAAATCCTTTGAAAATAATGTGGAAAGAAAATAATCCAGGATATAAACAAAAACAGAAGACATGGCTGTGTGTTGTTATTTACAGGGCCTTAGGATTTGTCTGAGCTGACAGAGTGGGACGTCCTATCCGCCATCCAGGAGGACAAAGACTGGAACTCAATTAGCTCACCATGCACATCACCGAAGAGATTTACCATCTATGAGCTCATGTCCTGCAGTGAGCCTCAGTAGTTTCTCTTCCCTATTTACTAATCTGTCTGAGAACACGACTGGAGACAAACACTGGAGCCAGATCTCCCACCTAGAATTCCTTATTGAAAATCCACAACAAGTCCTTCACTGGCAACGATACCCGACCTCACGGCTGCAGTAGCCTTGTTGTGGCTGGCAGCTGGCAGTGGTCTTGAGATTGGGAATGAGTTCTAAGGGAGGAACAAAGCCTGTGCCCTTTCAAGGTCAACGCTTCATGCATCTGTCCCCAGTAACGACCGGTTGGGGAGGGGAATATCTGGCAGCTGACCAATCAATATAGGTTCTAATCAACAGTCAGGCTGATTGTTTTTAATTGATGAGATAGACTAGAAGCACCCTTACCCTAACCCTTGCACATGTACAATCATTAATGAGAACAGAAAATAGGGCTTACTTTACATTGTGCATAGTATAGAAATAACCAGGAACTAAAATCTATTTATTTTATTATGGTTCACAAGAATAATTAATCCATTCGCATACGATGAACAAACACAAGTAAGGGACATTTTTTTGCCACTCATATCAAGTTCAAATGAAACTGTCATAATCACTCTGAAAGCTGCAATGATCACTCTGTTCCCAAAGATGAAATAGTTATGATAATCATTACTAAGGCTCTCTGCAATGATTCAATTAACTAAAAGGCTGCAAATCAATTGATGCAAGTTATTATTGATTACCTTATTTTTAAATCTTGCATTGCTGGTTTGAATTGTCAGTGTGCAAGATTGCTTTGTCATGCAATGATGATGCTTTTTGGTTTATTGTTAATAAAAATAGTTAAGAGTTGAGCAGAACATCTGATGTTTACACATTTTACGTCTGTGGCATTATAAATAATGACTTTTTTGAATTGAATTGAATTGAGCAATCATGTTAACGTCAACTACAACTACTACTACTAATTTTAATATGAATACTTCCTAATTCTAATAACAATAAGTAGTTAGTAAGTTGGTGTCTTACATAGAATGTATTTGCTTGGAATACTGTAAGAAGATGGACTCCAGGTGGATCACTCAAACCATGATACATACCGTAACATAATAATCAATTATTCCCATAATGTAATCCAATTATCTTTCAGAGATTACAAGAGCCGAAAAGCAATGTACCATGTTCATCAGTCATCAAGAAATCTAATATAACATCTCCTTAGGGGTTCGGTGGAACTGCAAATTCAGTTTAAGAATTCACATGGGAACGACTTGGACATTAAAAATTGAACAACACATCACACAGCACAGCAGATGGAGTTTGATGTCATAATCATTAGACCACTGTCGTTAAATCTTCTGATACACATCACTGCTGCCGTAAACTTGGTGAATTCAAACAGGAAGTATGCATGATCAGAGTTAAGCAAAGATCTTTGCTGCTGATTAACCTTTTCCTAAATATCTTAACTTCTCCCAGATTTTGCGTCAGGATAAACACAGAAACACTGCTTCCATATTCACGAGCATCTGACAGTTATGATTAAGCTTCTGAATGTATTGTTTTTCTTAGAGGTTAACGGTCAAAAGTTACAATAAATGTTTTTTTTACTCATATAACATGCATTTCCCACTGAATAAGTAAACACCACATTTACAGCAATCTCAATAGTCCCAAGGGTCAAACAGCCACTGTAAGGACATGATGACATCAAGACCTTCCAACACCCATCTCTGACCTACAGTCTGAATGTGAGAGTGGCATAACGAGCCTAGTCTTTGTATTGTTCATTGCTGTAAATGATCGGTCAAACACAGCATGCATCACTGCCCACTGGAAAATAACTTGTCAAGACCCATGTGAAAAAAGAGCACTAAATGCCCTGAGGAAACAATTTCAATCAATGTCTCCTTGTCCTTCCACCAAAGCAAATTAGATTCTGCCCATGCATGGAAGGGGAATGTGACCCTTTCCTGACTAGGAGATCAGAGATGACAGCCGGGAAGGTAATGTTCTACTGTTGCTCTTGTATGGCAGCAGATAGAGGAGAAACAGCTTTCCAGACTCTGAGGCTGGGCTTAGAGGACAGTCAGCCAATTAAATATCCTCCAAGGTGTCCGTCCTTGAGACAAAGGAGTAATTTAGTCCCACTGAATTACTCAGGCTTTTTGGATGTATTTGCTCATGGCTATAACCTTATCCATTTTACAACAGCAAAAAGTGGAATCACATTAAGTTGCTGGTGTGCGATAAGGTTCAACATGTTCTGGACTCACTGACCCTAGGGCTGAACAGGCAAGACCTGGATCTAGAAATCATCAGTAAAACAGTAGCAAGACTTACAGAGAGTGAAATTTAGAATATTTCAGTTGTTGCTATAGTACCCTACTTTAAGAAATTATCCAATGTGAAATATATAGACTAAGCTAAACAAGTAAAATAAAACAGAAACGGTAAACACTCTGTATGCCTGTGGTGTTTTCAATTACACTAAAAGAAACTTAGTGACAGCAAGAGTGGAGAATTTAGAAGATTTATAATATAACTGTGAGCAACCCAAGACACAAGCTTAACTAAATCATATAATGTAATAAGGGCTTAAATCAAATAGCACCATGTATCAAATGAGATTTATGGGTCTGGTCCTTCTCAAAAGCAATGGATGCTGATGAAAATGATTGCGCTAATGCAAGGAAGAGAGCCAGCTAAAGCGACTGCTAACACAGCATCCTCAAGGATGTGAAGGCGATCACTGGCAATTACCAATCAGGTTAAGGTTTCCAAGGTCAGAGGGCATGACAGGGTCATCAATACAAAAACAAGGTCATGGTAGCATGTCCACAGATCAATGCTTTTACATAAAAACATCCTTTTTTCCTTGTGCTCCTGCAGATGATAAAGTAGATACAAAAGAAATGGATACAAGGACAGATCCATATATATCCATGTAGTGCTAAGGAAATGTGAATAGTACATGTCCTAAATGGAATAGGCTGTATTCATCATAGCAAAAGGAAGGGTCAACTGAGGTAACCCCAGCTGAACTTTGAACCAAACAGCTGTTCATGTGCATTATGAATGAACATCAAAATATTGGTTTCATCTTGAATTTGTAGTATTACAATCTGAACACTCAATATGAATCACTGAACTAAACATAGGAATTCCAAATTCCAAACTCAACCATTTGACTTTGAAAACAATAAAACAGCTATAGGTCTTTACTATGGTTAGAAAAGGGAGAGCACATTCATAGTTGCACACAAAATGGGTTATAAAATCATTGCATATAACGTATGATCATGAACAGATTAAGATGCAGCCTTCATTGTATCGACATGGTTGATTTGACTTAACCGATACGGATCCTTCCCGATCATGATCAGACATTTTAACACGAACTATTTACTCTTTATTCAAGCTATGTTACAGAAAATGTTTTATGAGGTATCTTCACTGACATCTCCCCCTGCACTCTGCTGAGCATGTACTTCCGTGCAGGCACCATTTCAACACAGATGGGCATTACACAGGCATTGATCTTCAATTTCCTTTGTGTGATTACCTCAGCAGGAGTCACCATGTAGATTACCAGTAATTTGCTTTGTGTGACCACTAGTTTCTTTAGTGTATCAAAACAATACTTAGAACGTGTTTGTGATTTGTATGTATTGTACAAAAGTTCCACAAATGATCATAAGTGAGGAATTATTAAGAATTACTGAGAAATCCAAACAGATAGATTTGACAATAATCACCTTTTGGTCAAGTGACATTCAATTAACCTCATTAGAGAAGTTAGAATATTTTGTGAAGGTGTTATGGTGAATGTATTTTAAGGTCATAGTTGTTTGGTAAAGATAGCCATTAAAGTGGGAACTAATGATGGCTGGTTATCTTTTGAGGAAAAAGGCACGTTTCCAAAGTGTGCTTGGGAAAATATATTGGTCTGTTAGTCATATTTCGGTCACCATAGAAAGATACAATTCTCACTATAGCGATAGCATTAGATATTGACTAACTAAAAGAAATGCAGACTCGCTTAGATATAAATATCATCAAACTGTATTGTACAGCACCAATTTCACAAAAATATTAATTGATTGTCTTTTGAGAGAGGGTGTTAAAGCTTAATGTGTTCCCTGAACAGTGCCTTCTATTGTTTAACAGGCAATATGTTTCCTACAAGAAAACAAACACTTGATGTTTGCTCAGAGATAGACGCACCTGCCGCACACCTGCCCCCAGACTTGCAGAGCGCGATCGAGCTTTTGTTTTCCACAGATCCGCAGGTGAAGAACATGCATCCATCGTACTAATACCGGACATGGATTTCAGCACCTCTGTATTACACTATGACAGATGGTGCTCAACATCAATAAACAATAAATCAATATACACGCAAATGTAGATACATTTTTGGACGTCTTTCGGTTAGGAACTATTTATGACAATTTTATGACGATGCATTTTGACCATAGTAAGTAGGCAAATTCCAGCTCCTTAAAACCATTTTGCGACTATATTAACCATCGCATGTTCTCTGCTGAGGCAACTACAAAATAATAACATTGCATAAACTACACTCAAAATTCCTACAATTTTACAATTAAAACCAACCAAAGAACAATTGTACCAAAAGTATTCAAATGTGCACTGTACATAATTTGTTATAACTATTACCAGGGATTGTATAGTTTACTGAGACACGAGGTGCGTGACCTTCCAATGAACAAATATGTATTCAATTCAAAACACTAACGATTAACGGACACGTCAAAACATGAAACAAATTGAATAGCAAGAGTAGCCTATACCTACATGCTTCTAACTGTAATAGGCTGACTAGAAATAGATATAGGCTGTCAATAATCCCAACATTTTACACAATGGTCTATATTTGAACGGCCATCCCGTTTCACAGACCTCACATTGAGATTCACACACGTAGGCCATGAGTTAAGCTTTATATATAGTCTGTTTAGGGCGAGCTGTGTTGGTTCAGTTGGGTAGCAGGATTGAAAATGGGATTATAATATTATGATATATAGCTGCATGCATTTCACTCGGGGAGACCATGTGCCATGCCATGCATAGCATGATGGGGGTGGCCACGTTTTCGTACCATATGGGCCTAATATTTACCATTGTATTTAGGATACACCACGCAGGGCTTTTCAGAACCCCCAAAATGTAAACAATAAACGTTTGAAGCCAATCATGATGATAAAATAGGCTAAAGGGAAGACTTCATTGGCTTAAATCCTCTGAACTTTTGTAACTACGGCTATACAGAGATTTAAGTATCACACTATCGCTCAAAAGATGAACATAACAGAAACATAGGGTGAAAAATGCTTTCAAAAGTTCATTTACACACTACACTCAAGCACCACAGTTACAGTCCCTGACTGCAACAGCAACAAATTATATAGATCAAAATGTATAAATAGAAACACAAATTGGGTTCTAATTTAAACTTTTTGATCAATTGCAAGACGTGCATAGGCTACATCAACTTTTGCGCACGTCTTGCAATTGATCAACGATAAATAAGTCGATTACGACAGATTCAATTAATTTCTAAAGATCATTTAGGCATTGCGTTCTTCAAATAGACTACTGTAGACTTTCAGCAATCGTTACAAGTTTGTTTCTGCTATAATAGTAAACTGGGAGGGGTATGTAGCCTGATAAACGCTATAAAGCTTAATTGAAGTTAATTGCGCCTTACCTTTACATCCCAACAGGAAGATGAAAACGATGTTTCCCAGTAAGAAACCACACGTTGGCCCCATAATCACCAACCATAAGTAAAGTTTCAGTTTGAATAAGCAAAACCGTCCCTATAGATACAAAATACAGCCAGAGTAAACGATCAGTTCCCCATACGCAGCTCAGAGCAGCCGATGAAGTACTCACTGAGAGCGTCCCATTGATGGGCTGGTCTCTGCAGCTTTTGCTGCTTGACCGACTAGCGATGTTCTGGGGGAGGATCAAATCAGGCTAATATGCTGCGATGTATTTTCCGGTCCACCCAGAGCAGTAGGCTACAAGCACGATACCATCTCCAGGAAACTCAAAAACTAAAACATATTTAATACAAAAAGAGTCACCTCGTTATCATTTGACAGTGATTTACGGATTGCAATTTCTGGACATCTTAACTATTTAAAAGGTAGTCAATACTTCGTGGTTCTCAGTAATCCTGTGGCCAATAGCCTACTTTATTGTACCTCCTACTTTACTGGGACAATTCTTTAAAACTATAGAATGTTCTACAGTATTAAAAATGAACATTGGCCAATACACTGAAATGTATAATTCAAATATTAATTCAAGTCAAGGCAATTGTGATTTCATTAAATAGATCTTATGAAGCAAGTTTTCATCAATAAATAACTGATATTAAAGCGCCACACCCATGGTGTACTCCAACTGGCAAGACACCTGAACTGACGCCAAGATCTAGGCAGCAGCTATAGCCCTGGCTAGCTATATATAGGGTGCAATGTCCAACTCAGTTGGTGAATATTGGTGTTCCAAAAGATTGGAGTGTAGACTGCATCTCTTACAACCAAGAGGCATATTGTCTGTCTGGTATCATATTATAATAACTACCACGTACAGCAACAACGTTAATGAAACCCAAAATGACTCTTTTCTTTACTAGCCTGTGCTTGTGACTAGAAGCTGTGCTTTGTCTGCAGTGTGTGACCAAGACCAGTGGTTATCCTCAGACTGGGGAGTGCTGGCAGGTCTGAAGGCTGACTTGACTCTAAGTGTGGGAACCCTCCCAGGCCGGCTGATTATCTTGGCTTCTTTGGAGTGATGCATTACTCTGCCCTCAGGGCAGGGCACCAGTCAATCACACAACAATCACTACAATCAATGTCAGTGTGGGTAGCAAAACACCAGAGCACACTCATGCGAAGTTAGAGCAATCAACAACTATTACAACTATAACACATACAATCAACCAGATATTCTTTGTTAGCATGTCAATATTTTATATTTTAGAAACATTGATGGTTTGCTCTCATGTGTAGAGGTCTTGGATAATTGGAGGTACTGTATCCAGTTGAAAGGGACCACTATATATTCCTTACACAGAAGTGACACACAGGGGCACCGCTAAGAATCTGTGGCCCCATGAAGATATTGGACTTTGCCCCTCCCCCATTTTGGTTTGGTCTGTTTTTTCGTTCAACACATTTTCATTCCAAGCTTTTCGAGGGCCCCATCTCCATTGGGGCCCTGGGTTGTCAGACCCACGTTCCCCCCCAGTTTGACGGCCCTGGTTACACCAGATACTCCTAGGCTCAGGTGCACATTGTAATATGCAATAGAGCCAGGTGAAACATGGAGCAAATACTGTACAATACAGAACCCTACGTGTTTGGTCACACGACTATAACAGTGGTGACCAATTAACCGCTTAAATTAAACATTGTTTGCAATGTCATTACACAAATAGATAATCAAATGTGAAATGTTACTAAAAGATACATTGCTATTTATTTTCTGTTTAGAATTGTATTTAATAGATTCTAATAGATTCTTAGTCATTGCATTACCAGGAAAGTGAGAACGCTACACAAAGGGAAATTGAATGTACATGTGATATAAAATACTGATATGACTCGCCTCCGCTATAAACTATTAACACAGCTACAGTTACCATATGTCAGACTATAGGTATCCTGAGACATCTGGTCGATGGAAATCAATGCGAACAAGGAAATGTGGTAACGCTCTCATGACAAGTGTAACCACAATCTTATCTAATGGTTTGGCTTTTTGTAAAGTGAATGGCATCCAGGCTTCTTCTCAGACATGATTATAGAGATAGGGACATGCACAATTTCACTAAAACAGACCAAACCTTCTATCTATGCTACTTAGCATCTATTCTGGTGAAAAGGGACATGCTGAATTTATTGTTCTGTTGAAGTAGTAAACATTTGTAGAATCTTGAGCATTGTTTGATAGAGCAGGATGTTCCTATAATGGAAACGACTTACACTGTGTACCGGCAGTACCACAAGCTTTAGAGTGCAAAAACCCTATCAAACAGCGTGAGTGTAGTTATTGTTCAAATAGTGGATGTCATAGAGATGCTTTCAAGGTGAGATGATTCAATCAGATGTCTGTCTCTGGTAATGCAATGGAAAGATGGAATAACTGAAAGAAAAGTTAAATAAAAAAAAACGAAATATAAGTGGATGTGAGTTTCTGGTAGTATCATTTTGGGAGCAGAATGTTGTTATCAAATGGCAAAGCGGATGCATAGTTTCTAAAATGTTACATTAGTATGAGTGCAAAAGGTGCTGGTCATATTTATGACACTGTCCATCTTGACCCCTATTAAAGGGCTGTCACTCGGAGAGCAGATGGTACACTCTCTTTGAAGAGAGGAGGCGTGGCCATGGCAACAGACACATAATGGCTACTACGGTGTAGCAGAATCTCTCACTCTAATTTGTTAAGTACCACCTCAGTATATTTGATTTAATCACTCTATTCAGTGCCTAACACAACTGACACCAAATAAAACATCAAGAGGTGTCCATGGACGACAGTAAATCAGACATCTGGTTGAATCACGTCTACCCTTTTCAGTAATTGAGCTGTGGAATGCTAGATATGATAGTGTCACTTGTGTAAAAGCATTCATCCACACGCAATAGTCCACTGTGCTTTTTTTGAAACAGATTTTATACATTTTCACTATACAGCGCTATAAACAACAAAGAGCATACATCTCTTGAGGTCTGACATAGATGCCAGATAACAAGACCAAACAAGGCATGTACAGAGTGGAGTGAGTCAAACAATCAGATTTTGAGGAAGAATCTCTTCCTGTACAGCAGGTATGCGACAACGATCCAGAGAGATGTGCCCCACAGGCCCTGGAACAGGTGCTCCCAGTGACTCTGCTGGAAACGCATCTCCCAGCTGAAGGGGAAATAGGAACCCAGGAGGGAGTGGCCCACATACACAAATATGGAGTTCATCCCTGAAGATCACAACGCAGACAGTAAATCGAGAGAAAATCCGTTGACAGTTGTAAGACATTTTGTTTATGGTTTCTTATTCTAGTAATTGCTTCTGTCCTACGTTGGTTTACTGAGGCCCTGAGTCAATGTCAATGCGTTCACCTGGGTATATGAAAGGCTGGCCACCCCACCAACCCTTGATGTCCATGATAAAGTACATGGCTCCCAGCAGGAGGAAGGAGAAACACCCTGTGCATGTCACAAAGGACAGAGACCTGGGAACACACAATGTAAAGAACAGTCCTCTTATCAATTTCTCTAAACTTGATTTCGAGAATTTTTGTGATCAGCAGAAAGTGTTGAACGGCATTAGGCAGGCCAGTATAAACTGCGCACTGATATTTCCCAGTGCTGCAGGTGCATAACTACAGTAGGGCCGGCCAGTTTAAAGCATTAGCTTCCATAGTGGATCTCTGGCACATGCCCGATGAATCCCTGCCAGCGAGTCATGTCCCTGTCTGTTACTAAGTGCAAGAATGCTTGATGTTATATCATCTAATGTAAAATGGCTGCATCCCAGAGCCTTGCGGTGGGCAGCATCTTTTATCTTATCTGAAGTGGGGCCAAAAAAGACTCTTGGCTAGGAGTTAATTACTTTTAGACATGCAGGCAGGGAGTCATACTCAAGAGCTCAATATGCCCATGATGAACTGCCCATAAAGCCAGTGCAGGTAATGTGGAAGGATGAGCACGGCTATGCTGAAGCCCCTGTGGGACATCAGAGAAGTTGCTTACATATCATAGAAGAAATTATATTATGCCTGACATAGCATTAAAGTGATTCATGTAATGTACAGGGAGATTATGGAAGAAATACAACAGCTATAAAAATCTGTGCTTCCATAATCATACTGTATTTCATACCAAATCACTATAAAACATTGACTGAATATTTGTACAGGATTATGACACTATGTTATCATTATGAAGCAACCATTAAGGCATTAATTCAATAGGTATACAGTGTACTCCGTTTAGTCTAAATGTGAATGAACTGTACATAAGCTGTTTTGTTTCCCAGAACTCCCCTCCGTCTCCACCAGCAGGAAGAGGTTCTCCCGTTGTGATGGGGTAGGGAGAATAAAATATCTCTATTCCCTCCATTCACCTGGCTGTGAGGAAGAGTGACCCTGTTGGAGAATGTATCACCCTTCTGCATCACACCCCCGACAGCAGGGGTGATTATTTACAGTCGTATCTGTCGTTAGAGGTAAGTAAACGCGTGTTTTAGAAGACCATGATTTGTGTCTGCTGGAAACTCATCCTTTCTTTTGTGAGGAAAGTGGCTGGATTTAGAGGGTCAGGAAGCACTTACCAAAGGTTTTTATTGACAGGTATAAATCCTTCGTCTCGCGTGCACTTAGTAAGGATGGCTGAAGAGATTCCCTGAGGGTGGAAATGAAACAGATTTCAAATCAATGCAAGGCGATAAAGCAAGCAGTATTGGGCTGCAAAAAAACATGGGCCAACAGAATCAAGCAAGTCAGGAAGATAAACCGATTATCGGAGACTCTGATCAAAAAGGTCCCTCAAGTCTCAGCTACACAAACAAACAAACTGCAAACCCATCAGTTCTACAGTAAACTTTAAATTCAAGATGTGGGTTTCTATTCACAGTAAATAGATTCCTGATGCTCCTGAAGTAGAGGTGGAAATATTTATGGCCAAATGTACATACATCTGTTCAATCACTTAACAAAATGTACAGTATGCATGGTCTTCAGTATAATGGTCAATTACAATCTTTATTACAGTACATCATTCTTTTTGAATGGCTTTGTTTTTTTCAGAGGAAGTCTTCTGTGTTCCTGTCATAAACACCATACAATAGATCAGAACCCAAACACCATGCTTGTTAGGTGGATATCCATCATTTGTATAGATGACAGAATCGATGATGTGGAAATAGCCTGGCCGTGGCTAGATTGAGTCTCCAGGCTATGCAGCCAGGATGTGGGACGGGGCTGGTATGTGGGGCAATCGCTCAATTTCAATCTCTCACTCCCAGGCCCTGATCGTTGGGCTTTAATTAACTCTGGCTGCTGTTTATTAGGAGGAGGACGCATGGCAGCCCCAGAATATCAAAGCACCAGCAGCCATGGCAGCCATGCCACAACAACACCACTGTTACAGTACAGATTGTCTGGTATTTTTTAGTCGACTGTGTCTGTCTGTTTGTCATACTTTCTTTCTGTTTGTCTCTCTGTAGCCAAGTGCTGTGGTTGTCTGGCTGCAGCTATTAGCTCCTTGGCTTACCAAGGGTAACCGCTAATGTCAAGAGCACATTTCGAATACAAGAGGCTGCTCGAGCGCAGCTCCAAATCTCCCCTCCAAGGCTGAATCTTATTAGAGAAGTCAATATCAAGTGCTGGTCAATCACTTTTAACATTTCAGTAAACTTGTTCAGGAAAACACTTAGCTCTAGTTCCATTACTTGACTGTAAATAGGCTAAACTGGAGATGTACTGTATGAGAAAAAGTCAACAAACAACAAAGTCTTTCCACATAAAAACTGAACAATAGAATATTGGTTCCAGTGTGACTCCTGACAAAACGATTGCAAAGAGAACTAAACCCTTAGCTTGTCTGACGTGGCACAAGGAAATATCTGAACAGATCTCATACACTTCAGAAACAACATGATTGAAGTCATCTCTGCAGTGCAGACTGGGGTGACATGGAAATTCTAGGAGCATATACACTGACTGGTAAAAAGCCTAATGGTACATAATAATGTACAATAATATATCAAGGTGGTTTCATTCTATGCCTCTGGGAAGACCAAAATGGATCTCATTTATTTCAGTTCCCCGAAGCTACTCGCACTACAATAATATTCAATAGGATTCAGCATAAGAAACATAATGGAGAGATTTGTCATAGGCATTGAGACTAATAACATTAGGAGACCCATTTTATGGCCTCAGATGGGGTGATTCCTAAAACATCTGAACACACTCTCCTTCTATAAAGGTGTCAGCATGCCATTATAATGTAGTATTTCTATTAACCTGGTGATCAACATCAATATTACGTAGTATTAAGTAATTCAGTAAATAAATATGCTGCGCAAAAGTAGATCTGCCTTCTGTATCACCACCGAGTCTATTGGCCTGCTTGTTTTCTTCCAGCTAACTCCTCTCCATCAGCACGCACAGTCACTGGGTGCAGGACATCCGGATTACTGCCACCAAAACAAACAAATCCTACATCACAGGCAATGGCTGAGGTCTGCTTCTCACAAAAAGATGATACCAGTAGGTCACATATAGTTTTGCAAACCATATAATCACTATATAGAATTTGTGTTGTTGTGTTGTGATCTTATTAGAGTGGATTGCTTCCCTTTTGTTGTCTTCAGATGCAAAGAGGGGTCAGTGTCTCACATAACACTTAGCGTCTCCCTGTGGGACGAGTGCCCGCCTAAATGAAATAGCAGCCAGCCTGTGCCTCTATTTGTTTTGAGACCACCCAGAAAGAGTGATAGTACAAAATAATCTCCCCTCCATACTTGCTTACATGATTCAGTTCAATCTAAGATACACAATACCCTTTTTAGATGAATGAACACCAGTGTTCAGGCCCAGAATAAGCTGCAACTAGGAGAGCAGGACATTGGTTTATCTCTTGCATCAAATCATCTGTTTGGTCTACCTCTATTTATTGAGTCTTTGGACAGACTTTAGCCATGAACGGATAGGAGAACATGAGCTCCGCCATGTTAGAGCTCAATGTAACCAATATGCAGGCTTTTTACATTCTAAAACCACACATGAGAGTCACATAAGCAATAAGAGGCAGAGGCTATCCCCTGGGTCCCTGGATACTTATGTCTGCCCGGAAACACTCATCCATACATGGTGGTGTGGTTGGAACATGCACTAAGATCACATACCTATAGAACAAAGAACGGCCTATTAGGACTTTGTGCAGCTAAGACTCATTGATCAGTTGATGCCAAACAAATGAGTCTACTCTAAACTATTTTTTTACAGTACAGGTGGCACAATCTGGCATTTGTGATGAGTTTAAAGGCCAGAAATTCAGAGGGAAGACATTATGATAGAACTGTGCACTAGTCCTTGATTTTCTGCTGCACTTAATATGCACTATGTGTATGTTGCTGTGGATATAAGCATCTACGAAATGAACAAATATTATACTAAAGAGTTTCAAATAATGGCTACCAGATCCAGCTTCCAGTATTTTCTTTCTAGATACGAAAGATGCTACCTACCAGAATGATTGCCCATATTAGAAATCGGGAAAGGATGCTGACATTCATTTTCTTGTAGAAAAGTAGAATTTTTCCAGCCTGTGGATGAAAGTGACAAAACATGATATTTAGGTCACTTAATCATATTTAATACTTAAATAAATAAATCTGATAAACACTAACAACTAACAAGCTTGGCATTTATCTGTATTGGGTGAGCTAAATAGAGATTGTTGTGGACGTGGATGTGAATACTGCGGCCCTGACAAAGCTCTCATATTTCACCTATTTTGCAGTGCCAGATGTGGTGTGTAAGTCACCCGCGCTCTCTGATTAATTTGGTGATGATGAATATGTCTCAGCTGAGGACATTATCATGGGCAAACACAGACAAGGGCAGCAGACACCTGGTGTGTCATCTAAGACTCGCTGACGGAAGAGCTCAGCGCTAACCGCCCACCGGGAATTCAGAAATGTGGTTGGTTGTGCATAGCAACTTCCCACCCCAAAAAACGTTTCATGATGCAACAGAGTCACCATCAAAGTTTGTGTGCCATTATAAACAATCTCTCCTGAGAACCCAAAGCGCTGTCCTAACCTTGAGGGGACATGAGGTGTCAATGAAGGAGAACAGCTGTGCTGTTACCAGGCAGGAAAATGTCCCTAACCCAACCATTATTGTAGCACTGGTTTAAACTTGGTGTCAAAATACAAAGTAAATCTGAATTTGATTATTAAAAGAAAAATTCTAAATTTAACTAGGCATACTGAAAATTATTTAGCTCGTGAGAAGAAATGTACTTTTCCAGTTAGGACAAAATCATGGAAGAGGTAGGCAAGAAATGCATGAAAAAAAAATGGAAAAAAGATTGACTAAACATAAGCTCAGCTTACTTGCATGCCCAGAAATCCCATGACTACAGAGTTGATGGTTCCCAGGACCCCCTCTGGATCAAACGGTTCTGTGGTACGATACATTTCCTGACAAACAAAGGACAAAAACCAAACAAATGACCACATATTGGCATATAATTCAGCTAATCTAATGCCTTAATGACTTTCGGACTTTCCTGAAGTAATGAGCAAGTGTCATTGGAAAGTACTCAACCTTACCCTGCATGTTGGATAACGGTAGATGTTGTCTCCCAGTAACCACTTGTCAATGTATCCTGCTGCCCCTCCAGTACAGTTAGGGTAGAGGCCATCATCCCCAATCCCACCAGCACCCAAATAACCTCTTTGGGGAAACAAAGGTTTTAGATAAATGATACTGTCTACTATCACATCCTCCCCCATCCTCATCCCATCAAAGAGAAAGGGAAAGAAAAAGAAAAAGGGAAAATAGGAGAAAGAGAAACGCTGGTGTTATTTTCTCTCACCATTAAACCATACTATCATCAACTTACATGGCCATGCGGGGTCAAGAAAATTAAGAAAAGAGAAAGTAAAAAAAGAGAGAAAAGAGAAAGCAGGTGGGTTGAAGAGAGAGAGAGAAAGAGAGAGAGAGAGAGAGAGAGAGAGAGAGGGAGAGAGAGAGAGAGAGGAAGATGGATCCTCTGCCTCGGCCCCTCTTATTGCACATGACAGACTCAGATTGGCTAATTATGCCCTGTGAAGCGTCCACCTCAGAGCCATAAATCACAATGGCTCATAACAGCAGCAACACATGGAGCACACAAACGCCATCCCAGCCACTGAATGCAACCCGTTTACTGTCTGGCCACATATGAGATCACCACAGCATGTAGAAATAGATTAAATCTTTAGATTCCCCACTGCCATCTTGCCTGGGTGGTAATTTAAATGACAAATCACTAAATGATTGGTTTCTTGGATGTTATCCAAAAATATTGCATGATAGGAATGCTTGGTATTATGTCAGGTTTGACTCACACAGGGCAGTTGGGAACAGGCAATAGGAAAGTGAAACAGAGCCAGACAGTCTCCAGGAGAAGAATGAAGACCCACTGAGGCCAATACAAGACCACATCCTGGATAGGTTTCCACCAAGGATTCTAGAAGGTGAAAAGATATTTAAAAACCATTCAGCCAATTCCTGCAATGTTTAAATTGGTTCCTAGAACTGAATCAGAGATGAGAACATGGTGGGGCTCACCGTCCTCATTGGGATTTCTCTCTGGCCCCAGAACGTTTCCATTAGGGACAGTATAAAGTATGTGAATCCCAGACGCTGCAGAACTCCAGGAACCCTCAGCCAGGACCAAGACACTGAATAAACAGAAAAAAGCTCCACACCTTTACAAGAAATATGCATGGCTACAGTACAGCACACATTAAATATAGTCTTTTCAAAACTGTGTGAAACTATTTCAGATGACTTCAGCAAGTTATCATACAGGAAACCGATAGTAAACGTCCATTGGAACAGATGTGAGGTCACAAGTATACTGTTCCCTGAGGGAGGATGAAAGTGAACGCTTAGGGCCAATATGGGAGGATGTGGTGTCAGTCTTCGGATGTGGAGGTGTGTGTCAGGGAAGTGGAAAGCCAATCAAAGATTCTGTTATCTTCTGGTAGCGACAAATTGTGGAGGATGGGAATGGCCTAGGGTTAAAGGATTGATTGTAATCTGTACATTACTTAATTGAAAACCTCTTTGAGGACAAAGTGCTGTAAAAAAACAATATAATCCTAATAATTGATCCTGACAAATCAAATAAGAAGTGGAAATGTCTCTTTTCACAGGAAAGGAAAAAGCTCTTTCAATGACTAATGGCTGATGTTTGTTAAGCCTGCTGGTTTAAGTATGGTATTTAAATGTCTCACAATTCAACTTCCATAGCAGCTGACTTTGCCATGTTTAACTATTAGTTTTGCTTTCAACTGACTGATTCCAAAATAGAATTATATAAAATAATATCAGGTATGATGGGACGAATGACCTATGTATGGACTCATGAAACAAGCTGCTATCTGTAAACAGATCAACTTAACACAGCTTGATCAACATTTTTTAAATGTGATATTACCTTGGACAAATCAACATGTTAGGAACCTAATCATTTAGTCTTGTGACACATTTGACACAAGAGAAGTTCAGAATATGGACAAAGTACGATCCTTTATTGGATTAAACACAGGAGGTGCCAATGACGTCCTTGGAGAATCAGGACAAACCAGCAGTTATGGTAAAACTCATCACCCCATTATGAGAGGTTACACAGCCTCCCCCGTTCAGCTGGTTCTATGTAACTCTATCTGCTGTAATTGTCCATTACTGCAGAGGTTGTTTTTGCCCAATCCGCCTCTGTTGAACGTCCCCTGATGTTGTATTTTGCCTTTGCACAAAATAACAATATTTTTGTTAACCTGGTTACCGAGACATCCTCCCAGAAAGGTCCATTAGTACTGGGGCTGGGTAATGTGTGAAGGGCGCCCACCCTGGCTTTTGGTGGACAGTAATAACTCTGGCCTTTTCTGACAGCTTCCCTTATTTAACCCTGTCACGTCCCAGTCAGGCACTGCCACTGCCCACTATCAGACTTCATTATTAACTGAAGAGCTCTTTTCTCCCAGGCTTAATGCTTGATCAAATTAAATAGTTTATATCAGAAACTCAACTTTTGGCTCATAACAGAAGATAAAGATAGTTAAGACAAGTCATGCGAAACCATCGAAAATAATTCCCTTTTTTAAGTCATGAAAATGTTTGGTGTCATATTTGGTGGAAATTTGACATAACCACAGGTCCAGGTAGTAGTACCTACATGGATTTTACATGGTGTGTACTTACATGGTCCGTCTCTTGGAGAGTAGTTGATAAAACAGAAACCGATCATCATGAGGACCACAGTTCTCCAGGTGAGCTTACGTAGCAGTTGAACACGGGTGACTCCTTTTCTCTGCATGGAGCTGAAGGCCAATACCACCGATGTCCCAATGATGAACACAAACCTGGAGGAAAACATTAGTAAACATCCAAATAACTAAGACAGATTAGTGTTATTCAATGGCAGAGGCAACACATTGTTAATGAGTAGTTTTATGAAATAGCGTTGAATTGTGTCATGATCAATGACCAGAGCTGAAAAAAGAATTGCCAACCCACCATGGCATCATAAGATCTCCCAGAGTCAGACCTGTGAGACAGATTCATACATTCAGGTCACACAGGTCATCAGACAGACACACAAACGGATAGATGGACAAACAGACAAAAATAAATTCATTTAAAACAAATTAACCCCAGCCCTAAATCAGACTGTGTGTGTTGTTAATAATTTTTTCATTACCGTTAAAAACACAGTTTTCGTATTACAGTTTTTGAGTGTGTGAGTGATTTATAAACGTCCCAACTCTATGACAGTAGCGGTCTTGTAGTAATATCAGAATCCATCAACTATTCTCTAAAATCAATAGTTCTGTGGATGTGATGAAGTGGCTATTATAAAGCCTAAATTGAGTTCATCTTTAAATACCAGCAAAGATGCATTTTGTCTCCATGAAAATAGTCTTTTCAACCCTCCTCTTTTCCCTCTTGATAGTTACCAGTACTGTATGGATCAGTGGGAGGTGACTTAGACTTGGCCCAGATAAGTAATGACGTCACATGGGTCTGGTTATATGAGTATGTGTTTGTTTACCATTGTTAATGCAGGCAGGAGAATCATGACGTGACCTCATAAATGATGCCTTAGAAAACATTAGATGGCTTTGAACTACAGTGTGTTCTACTGGTCACTGCAAGCGTTGTCCTCACAAGTAGGAGTAGCATCATCGTCTTATACTTTACCATTCCATGCTGCATGTTCAAAGAACCAGTAGCCTCCACCTCCATAGTTGACAAACACCATGGCTGTCAGGGAAAATCTATAAAGCATAACAAAACACTGCTCTTTAAATACATTATTATCATTATAGTCTTCATGTTAAATTCTATTTGATGAAATGTAATTAGCATTACATTGGTTATATAATTGTTGGTAGATATTGATTGGTGAAGCCATGAAATACTGAACAAAATGTGCTGCATTGCATCTATTCAATCCAATGCCATTAATACGGACATAACGTGTGACTCAGAGATCAAGAGATCAGGACAAAAGTATATGTTCAGTCACATTGCAAACACAAGGTACTGCCATCTAAGCATTATGAATCACTCAGGAAATGAACACTTGTCCTCTGGATCTCCTCATGCAGGAGTGCTGACTAAACACTTTGGTTCTAATTTATGATACACTTATTTCTTAGTGCAAGCTGAAGCCACTGAAACATAGCATACATGATGGAGTACTAAACTGAATCAGCTGCTTGTTGAAAGGTTGTTTGTATCACACAACAGAGAATGGTTGCATGACACTGCACAAACTGATTGTGCCTGCAGGTAATAGGTATAGTGCAGAGCTCCTCCCTTTTCATCAGCCATAACATTCACATTTTTCATGTTTGATTCATGGATAGTTCGGTCTGAGAAGTAAAACATCGGGTAGTCTTTAACAACCTTAAGGAAATTACAACAACCTCCTAGAGGATTAGTGGTCTGATAAGGTGTACTGTATCTTCTTCAGGCCTGCCTTGTTTTTCTGTCCGGATTCAATTAGGAGGTACACCAAGACATTACTGCTCCTTTTATCCCCAACCTGCTGATACGAGACTTAAATCAGACACTATCATCTCCGAAGGCCTATCAAAGAAGAGCAAGCTAATGTGAATACCCCCCAAGCACGCACACAGACACAAACCTGAAGACACAGAAGTGTGTATCTTCATTCAGATGGTAGCAAATACACCCATTAGTCACTACAGTGATAACAGTGAAGTTCTTCAGATTCTCTGTAGTATCACCTTACTTAGGGGATTTTTTTGTTTGTTGCCAAAACATCTATGTTGACTGGTCAGAAGGACTGAAAACTGAATGACTGGTCGAGGTGATTATCAAGATTCTAGGCCTGACAAAATTTGTGAATTTACTCAACCACCTAGTGTTACATGCACACCTGACACATTCCTGTTACACTGTAATTGCTGTTGCTTCTTGTATACATAACTTTTTCAGAATATGTAATCTTCAATAGAACTGTAACTGTTGGCAGGCTTTTAGCTGTGCCACAAGATTCAAATCCAGATCCTTTTAGAAAAATTAAAACGCAAACAAAGTCTACTATTCTCCATAGATCATGTCCAGGGACTCTGAGGAATGGGCTGAAAAGCCTTTCAGCTCAGAAGAAAACCCTCTGGCCTCTGAAATGTGCCACCACTCATGCCAGATGACTGATGCTTCTTTCTTCCGTAGAAAGTTGTTACTTATTGGGATATGGATCGTAACTCACTTGGTTGAGGTGCCGGCAACGTTAATCTTGAGACTGAGTCACACTTTGATTAAGCATGTTGAAAGGTATTAGACTACTGGGACAGAAACCACTATAGAACATTAATTACTATTTGTAATCCCAGAGGAATACTATCTGCACTAAGGTTTGACAAGAATCTCAGGTGTTTTACCTTGAGAAGTTGATTATGCTGTAGAGTCAATCCAAAGACCAACCCTAACCCTCACTGTAAAGTGATACAAATGTATACAAATCAAATTAAGAAGGCCTGGGGCTTGGATTTAAAGTCATTACTTCTGCAGATATATATTCAACTTAAAATAAAAATGGTCAAATCATGTCTACACCTTTGTGTATAATGAAGATGACAGATATGAGGATGTTTGTTTTGCCAATGTCTCCCTAATCAAAAAACCCAGCTTCAAAACTTCTTTCAATTCAGTTAGGATCTGGATTCATAGCTAAACGAATGTGTGCTGATATGTTGAAGGTATTATTATATCAATTATTGGGCAAGGGTAGGTCAAAGCCACACCAGCTTCCTGTTTCCAGAGAGGCGTGCTTTTTGTCTGCCCCGAGGCCACAATTAAGGCCAGCAGGGACCCCAGATTAAATCACATCACTCCTGTCCAACAGAAATACGCTGTTCCAAACCATAGACAGAAGAGATATTACAAATCATGCCCAAAGCTATTGCCTGGATGACAAAGGCTCAAGTGAGCATGTGACCAGACAGTGACCCTTATAATCAGGCATTATACAATTCATACTGGGGCCTGTACATCTTCAGCATGCCTATGATTAGCCTGAATCAATCAGCATGTAAACAAACCGAATGTGGTGATTGACTGATAAACAGTATTGTTCATAATGTGTACAGTATGGTACATACCCTCGGAAAGTGTCCAGTGAGCGCAGTCGTGTCTGTTTGGATCTGGCAGCCTCTGCCTCAGCCTCTGCCTCAGCCTCAGCCTCAGCCTCAGCCCCATCATTCTGTGTTTCACCCTGAACAAAAAGATTTCAGCCAATGCTTTACACATTTCAACCATTTTTCACATGACACATATGATCTGCCTTCAATAACGCTCTATAACCCTCCTTAGTAACAAAAACCTGTCTTGAAACGCTATGACATGTTAATAACTATGTTCTATGTGAGTGCCTGAGTGAATATCTTTACATTTCCTCTTCCTGTGGTAAGGGCTGGCCCCTCCTCCTCACTGTTTTCTGAGGGTGGGATGTGGATGACTCTGGCCTGCTGCCCTCTCAGTTCTATTACCCTGGCTCCCTGGCCCCCACACAGTCTGAGGAGCCAGAGCAGGAAGACACCAGTACTAATTCCCTGTGATGGATCTGACTGCCATTAGGCCGGCATATGGAAGACAGAGATCTCTTCCTCTGGAAGATGAGAGGAGCTATTCATGCTCACCAAAAATACACAGCAGCTTACGTCGTTAAGCTAGACAAGAGGACAGATACAATGCTTGATCTATCACCCCAGTGTATGTCTGCTAGCTGTACAACTGGATCTGATAACATTTGTATCAATCATTCTATTACCCTCTCTCAAATAGCTTGATGACTGGAGCCCTAAAGTAATTTCAGATGCCTCTCGACCTTTGCATAATAACTCACTGACAACTATTCAAACAAAACAATGTATTTGGAAGATCTATGTTACCTTCCATTTTGATTGCAAAGGACTAAAGGATATTTTTATATAGAAATCAATTATAGAAATAAGGCTAGTAAGTGCTAATTTGAGTTAGAGTCAGGGCATCCTACTCTGACTTAGGACCTAGAAAAGTAAGCTAGTGATTGTTCTTATTGATCTATTGTCCTTAAATGAGTAACTCTCTCTTAACCAAGAAAACACGTTACTATATACTTACACAATCCACTGAGATTTGTGGACCTTTCAAGCACATACGCTTGATCAACTTTGTCGTACAGCGTCTCCTGTAATGGAAAAAGAGTATAGCTTTACTTGTATGAGCATGCCAGTTAAAATACCTTGACATTGCTCCAGCATCAATGAACTGTGCCACCATAGACATTATGCTAAACATATGCTAATAAATTAATAAATAGTCATATTACCTGTAGAAGTAGGATGCAGTAACACAGGAGAGAGAGAGGAGGGCTAGGAGAAGAGCTGATACCAGAAGAGCTGCACAGCACATGGAAGAGGAACAGTTGTCACATTATTATCTTTAGAAGTTACATTTGTTTACGGAATAGAGCAGAATACCGAAGCCACATTGTAAAGTTGACAATGAGTCTAGAAGTCTGTGCCAGGCATCTTCTACCTCTATCAAAATGTCACCTGACTAAGGATAAGAGTACTGACTACCACTTTCAGCCCCTTAAACGATATCCTTCCCCCCTGCCTGTCTCCATGCTCCCCTGTGGCTCTCCGTCACCCAGCCTCTGTCACAGGGGGATCCCTCAGGGGACAGACAGAACCCTAATAGAAAACGTTAGACCAATCCATCACAGAGAAGTCAATCGAGGTAATCTAAGCCTCAAGTTATAAAAAAGGGACATTCTTTAAGGCTACTCTGCAATACGACAGGAAAACAAAGATGGAGTGCATGTGAAGAACTGCCTGAAGGAATCAATGATGTAATATGCTCCAGGGGTTTAGGTTTGTATGTCTGGGGATGTATGACACGGTGGAGCCAGACTAGCCATATAACCTCTTTCAAAAGCAGTTCAAAGAGCCAAAATAAACCATGTTTATGACTTGTTTTGTCTTATGAGTGTTTTCTAAATATACACCATAGGATATGTTTTATTGAGACATGAACATAATTCAATCACATCCACAATGCTGAAAAAATGCTGGTAATGCAACTATAAATTAAAGGTTAAAATGGTATAATCAACCTATATAACAGGAGACACCTACATCTGCACTTGCATAAAAGCAGAGGAAACAGGAAACAAGGTGCTCTCTGTTTGTCTTGTGTGGAAAAACAAACAGAAATCATTCATTTTAACCTTGGTTGAATGCACACTATGACATCTACTCTGAACAAAGACTGGCCATTTAATCACCTTTGAAAAGTCCAACCCTCTATTCTCACCACTCATAAAAACTCATAAACCTCTCAAAACATGGAGGCTGGATGTGTGTACAGTACAGCTTCTCTGGCATACACACAATTCCTCACAGAAATGTGGTATGAAAGACAGCCATTGTAGAACAATTGGTTTAACAAAATCACTTTATACCTTAATGAAATTATCACATATCTACTGTATTGCATTTCGAATTCATACATTATGGTTTTTCAGTTAAATGTATATTCAATTGTGGTCACTAGCATCTTGAAACATCTTTGTAAGAATTGTGGTTCACTCAGGTGATTTGTGGCCTGTGGTTTAATACATCATTCCATCCTAACAATGTTAAAGACAGGCTTGAAAGTCCAAAACATACTGGAGCAGGACATTCTGTGTCAAATTGATATTTTATAACACACCCATGGCACACCCATCGGCAAACAATCTCTTCGGTTAACTTTGAAATAGCATTCTGTATGGCAATTCTAACCTGCTCCTGGTGCCTTTAGCTGCTTCTGATGACCAGACCATTAGTTACAGCTGTGAAAGCCCTATGAGCCTAAGTATAATCACCGGACACTGAAGCTAATGGAACCTCATCATACAGTGGGGGTGCAGTCCTACTGACTGTATATCTGCTAGATAATGGCTACTTGGCCTTAAAAGTCTGATCTACAACATAATCTGCAATATTGGTAAGTTGAGTGTACATTATGGAAAAAGACGCTTTCAAAATCCCATTACAAACTAATCCCTCCACGCTCCCTAATGTATTACCCACAATCCCCTTTGTTTTGGAGCAGTCTCCAAAACAAACTGAAAAGCTTTTCTTTTATCCGTTTTCAAGAAAGGCTGTCTTATCTAATCGATACACATCTTGTCCCGTGAGATGAGAGAGAATTACCTCTCAATAGAAGTGTACAACACAGCTGATGTCTCCTCTTGCTGATTCAATTAGGAGCTGTGAGGATCAAAGTCTTAGCCTCAGGATTACTCTCAAGATTTAGAAGTACATTAGTACTTACTTTCCTTTCTTAATTATTGGCATCGGCTATCTGTATAAAGTTCATGTTCATCATTTACAAATGTAAACATTAGGTATTAGGGTGTATACATAATAAGATTTTTTTTAATGAATGAAGATGTATCCCTTGTGTACTTACGCAAGTAGGCATTTTGTGGACTTGTATCTACAGTGTGTGAGCAGGTTGCGTTATTGGGGGAATCGGACTGTTGGATCCAGACAGAGTAATGGCCTGCCTCTTCATACAGCTGACTCCACCTGGATCATCAAAAAGGCATCCAGTAGACACAGGCACAATGACCAACAGAACAGTTGTTTGTCATTAATCATGATAGTGGTAAGCTGTTGTATAGATCCACATTTTTTTATTGAATATTATTGCAAACTGTGTTGTCTCAAACATTCATCTGATTTTTTACCCTTTGTAGGTATCTTCCTCTACACACAATCTATTCCATTATCCATCAAAAACAACTAAAAGGATCTTGAGGGCCACCTAGTGTTACAGACCATAACTGCAGGTCTCATTTTCAGGATCACAATCTCTGGTTTCAGATCCCAAAAATGTGCATTACAAGCTGTTATTGATTTGAGGGGTGACATACTGGCTATCACTTGGAGTGTTTTTTTAAGGGCAAAAGGAAATCAATAGTGGCTGAGTCTGGTTAGGGACCACTGCATTGATCTAGGAAGCCCAAGACTAGATCTCAGCTGACGTGGAGGAAAAAACACCAATATCTTGTTGTAAGTAACCAGATCCCTCGGAACATGTCCAAGGGTGACCCCCAAATGTAAAGCTCTGCCCTGTCGTCTCATAAAATGTGATTGTTTATCAGTGTGGTTACTGTTTCCTTTTGTTGGACATGCCCTCTGAGGTTTCAACAAGATGCTACTCAGAAATCTCAATGACTCTTTTCATCATTATTGGAGTGTCAGCTGCTATTAACCCCCAAAAGGCCTCTGATCAATACCCAGTGAGGTAGATTCAACAAAGACATCACTCAGTTCCATAAAACAGGTTAGAATCACCTTCTAACACCAGTAAATAATCTCATGGATTGCTGATGGAATTATTGAATGCAAGAGTAGTATTTTTTGCTCTGTCGAGAACTCAAATGGTTAAAGACAAGCAACTCATTTACAATAATAGAGAAACACCATTAATAACAGGCATGGTAAACCAGTATATGCAATTACCACCATTCAATAAACATGGCGTCACATAATTTCTTATAATATTTACATTACATATGTTCAGCATTTAATCAAGTTTACCTGCAGAGAGTTGTGTTTGTTTCTTGGGATTCTACCTGCAGAGTCAGGACAAAGTGGGTACTAACCACAAAAGATGTATTTTGGTAGCCACTTTTCAACGTGACCAGGGGCTGGTAGAGACACTATGTGGGACAATACACAATGAATTTAGAGCAATACACAAACTCACATTAAACACATACACATAATATTTATCTCTCTCTCACACACACACGCACGCACACACACACACTGTATACACACACATGCATAACTCTTGATACCTTGTAGCAGTAATCAGAAGTGTAGAAGACATCCACTCCTTCTGGTAACATGTTATGAACTGTAACCAAAGCCTGATCCATTTTCAAAAACGGTCCTAAATGCAATGACATTTCATAACATTGCTATGGAGTTACCAAGATTAAAAACACTTGATCTATCCATAAAGGTAACATAACCAAAGACAGTAATTAGTGTATCTATTCACAAACAGTTTACACTGAGAAATTACTCTGTCAATAACCTGTGTCGCATACCATATTGAAAGTTTTCTAGATAGCGTTTTACTACATGTCTATCTAAAAAAACAATGATGATCAGCTGGCATTTTGAGAAAAGTGCTGACAAATGGATGTACAGGATCCTATATAGGATCCTATATAAAATAACTATCATTTTATAAGAACAATACAATCTAAAACAAATTAGTCTCTGAAACAACAGATTTACCCGGTGATGGGCAATATGTTCTGTCATGAATTCCTTAAAAGTTTGATGCTGTAATGCCCTTTAGAAACACTCACCAACACGTGATAGTGGGCCTATTTCTTCGTGCAGTCCGGTAATACATGTAAGAAATAACATACAGATCAGGATCTGTCTCAATATTCTTCTTGACTCCATGTCCAACTAAAACTATCATACTGCACTCATCTTTATGACACCATCCAATATAAACAAGTGTTCTGTTCAAAGGGCAACATGTATACGCATTGAGTTCCGGGGGTAGAAAGCGTGTTCAACAAACTGTAAACTTAACCCTGAACTCTAAGTTGATTTACCCTAAAGTGGGAAACCCCAACTTTTCGGTTCCAGTAAAGCTGATAGTTAAATCAACTTGGAGTAAGTCCACTCAGAGTTAAACGCGGGCATGAAGCCAACATCACTCGAGCTCCGATACTAGGATCCACCATGGCAACCCGGTGACAAAATACCTTGTCCTACTTCCCCACACTTCAGATAGAAGTGTTAATACGTGTTTATGGTGAATCTGAGCACATATTCCTCAATAAAGCAACATGGCTGTAGCAGCGTAGGAGACAAGTGGCGTCGGAAACAATTGCTGGCCGAGTCAATGCATACATTTTAATGCAGTAGCCAGTCCATACATTGAACATTTAACCACACTGTCCGTTAATATTACTGGTGAAATAGTGGTGGACTCAACATGTTAAATGCTATGTTAAATATAAAAACATACTACGAACAGGTAATGCATATTATATGTAATCTCATATACTCCCAGTTACCAGATGAGTTGTACAAACTGCATCTCATGAAGCAAGTGCCAAACACTGACCAAGAGATGTGTACTTAGGGCAGAAGAATAAAGGCTGATCTTGTAAGGCTGGGTGTCAATTTACCCCCACCTCTCATATGCTAAAATCTGGAGTTACTGGACGGAGTCTCAACTTGATGGCTCTCATATCTCATTGTGTAACTTACTGTAGCATTGCTAGTCATATGTTGATAAGTAAGGGTCAAGATTGTGGTGTGATTGGTTGTTATTGGGTTTAAAAGGAATTGTGAAGCATTGTTCTGTGGATTCTTGATCTCTTGAGACCTTCTCCTCAGCTCTGGCTTGTCCCACCTTCCTCACCTCTTGCTTTCTCTCTCGGGTTTACAATAATTATGCTAGAGTATGGAAGAGTTAAATTTCATTTTTATCATGTTTGCCATAATAGCAGTAATTGATTTCAATCATTTGCAATGTTATTAAATGTTTATTGTATTTAAGCTTACTTTGACCATTCTTCATGTTAATACACTGTTCAGTTTCCCATCTTCCTTCAAACCATAGGGGATAGGTTCTCAGAGTAAGTTACCATGGACACTTACCAAAAGTTTTCGTGACCTCCCTTTCTAGAACGGAAAACCCAGAGGTTGCCTCATTTTAGGGTTACCCAACTCAGGGTTTTCCCTAAACCTACTTTCTGGAATACCCCCATGTTTGTTCTGAGAGTTGGTTGAAGTGAGAGCGTACTGTTTGGATAGTGTTGTATTTGTTTGGAGTTCTGTTCTGTTCTTGGCTTTGGGATTGGCAAGCTGCCCATCGGTGCCTTGTTGTGCCATCAGATGCACGGCTTCCTTGAGAGGCAGCGAGGGGGTGCCTCTCAAGAAAGCCGTGCATCCAACGGCACAACACCTTCCTTTTGACATATTTAGTGAGAAAACGGTTGGTACTGCACGTACTCCAGTAAGGATAGCACGTCTCCAAATTGAAAGGGAGGAGGCAAGGGTTTATATAGGCTAATATATGATGGTCAAATGCAGAAAGATTATTTCAGATAGGCCTATAGCTAGATTGTATCTGTTTTAGTTAGGACAAATTGCTACTACTCAGTAGCAATCTGAACTGCATTATAATTTGCTAACACTCCAGACCTAATGTTAGCACATCACTCACCAAACAAGTGAATTGCTGAAGCATCATAGTCATTTGCCCATTCAGTCAGCCATTTAAGCTAAATCCATGTCACATCCTCTCCTTCTTTTCATTTCATTAACCAGTTAATTCCCCTGAGCGCTGCCTGTGACAGAGTTCACAAGGGTAATCTCACTGTAGAGCAACTCATTAACCTCTGACATGCACTGGAGCAGAACCAGTGACAGACCCCTCAACATTGGGGCTATCTTAAAGCTGCAGTAGGTAACATTATCTACATAGGAAATTGAGAAATAGCGCCCCCAATACTTGTCTCAACTTCCGAACTTTCCTACAGCTCAAGTTTTGGTTTTACAAAATAAGCCAAGAAGGAAAACCTGCGTTGTCGAAAAAGCATTGCTGGAAAGTAGCTGGCTGCAGTGGAACCTCTGTGGAGTTGGCGTTTCACTGGCACTGAGCAGCCTGTGTTACTAATGTCAGTTCTCACGTCTAAAATCTCACATGTTTAGGCTATAGGGGACAACAACCAAAAAATCTGAAAAAAACGTAGCCTACCTACTGTGCCTTTAAATTAATCTGATTGCTCATCACTGGTTATTTGAGGATACCAACTAGAGAAGAAGACAGTTCCCTTAATGAAAGCAATTTCCATGTTGCATTCTGTCATTCAATATATATTTTTTAATTTACTTTCAGTCGATCAGATAGCTAAATGTCGTTACTGGCAGCAGTAGAGGATTTATGATTATTGCCGTGAATACTGAAGGTAGTTGCTGTTTGCAGCCATGGGTATTTCTCTTCAGGCTTCTGCATGGGCAGCTCAATGGGACCTTCGGCTCTGTGTTGCAGCTGCTCGGCTGTTATAGAGGATTAGCTCAGTGCAAGAGAAACTGGAAGAGAGCACAGCCCTCAGTTTCCCTGTGTTTCACTATCTACAAGCATGGTAAGTACACTGCCTTTGCTATGTCTGTATAAACCAACAGACTAGAGGGATATGCAGAGCCAAGTAGGCTTGTTTTCTATCAGACACACCTGTTGCCCTAGCTACCACGTTGTATGTAGTTTATAGGTCAAGATGAAGCAATTGATAAGGTTTTATAGCACAGAGCAATATGTTCAAATCAGTAAGCTTGATTTCATAAATAATTATGCATGCAGTCTACGTTTTGCACGACCAAAATAAATCAACTCCCATAAAAAGTAGTATATGAAGGGCGACAATTAACAAGAGCGAATGTGGCTAACTACTAAATGAATGAGGTTTAAATATCGTCTGAGTGTGCGTGTGCATCTGCGTCCCCTAAATCTGACAATACCTCACAGATAGAGCAGATTATGTTGCTATGATACCTGTTGATGTCATTGCCCTTTATCAGCAGTCCAGGCTTCATTGTGACATATGTTTGCACTGGACCTCTCTGCTTCAAAGCATTGGTGGTGCTTTCGGTGTTGGAAACGTTCCATTTGCCCGCTGTTGATGTTGCAATAAAATGTCCAAATCACATATGATTTTAAGTACTTTGTAGTGTGTGATTGGGTAGTAAAAGCTATGTGATAGGCTTAATAACGGACGTCAAATGGCTCTATCTTCCGTGATGTATCTTACCTTTTAGGATCAACAGAAATTAGTCATATGATTCTTAAACCATGTGAAAAAAAATGGGGAATTCCATTGAAGTGATCAGGAGAGAGTTCACTCCCTCCCCAGCCCCATGTCTTAAATCAAGAATGCAAAACATAATCACTTCCAGATGGGGTTCCCCTAAACCAATCACAGCTAGCAATGGTGAAACTGCCCCTCTGCTCCTTCAGGCCAGTAAAATCCAGGGCCTGAGTGAGGAGGAGAGAGAGCACCTCCTACCTCTGCTACGCAATGCCCAGTGGGTAGAGGTGGTGGAGAGGGATGCAATCTACAAAGAGTTCCTCTTCAAAGATTTCAACCAGGTCAGACAGGCTGACACATTTCATTCTGGCGCATGATGAAGTGCTAATGCTGAATGCAGTATGTTTATGGTGTGCTTTTAACTGAGGACATCATGACACATGCGTTAAAGTTTTTTTCTCTTTCAGGCATTTGGATTTATGTCCAGGGTGGCCCTACAAGCTGAAAAGATGGACCATCATCCTGAGTGGTTCAATGTATATAATAAGGTACATACTTACATGGTTCTAAGTCTGGTTCTAAGGTTAAGCAACAATATCTGTAAGACAAAGCATACCGGTACTACTTCTCATTTTCCTTTGCTCCCCCCCACCAGGTCCAGATCACACTCAGCACACATGACTGTGGGGGGCTTTCCCAGCGAGACATCACCCTGGCAACATTCATTGACCAAGCTTCTGTCCTCTGAGCCCAACTCATAGCCTTACATTTCGGTCGGCCAGCATCAGTCACCTCAACTGAGACTCTGTCAGAACCCAAAGACTAGTTCATGTTCATTCTAATGAAAAAAATACAAATTGAAAAAAAACCTTTGGGATCAAAATGAATGTAATGTTTTATAGGTCTCGTTTCAGTGTAAAATATATTGTATAGTAGATATGGTTTTAATAGCCTTATTGGGGTTCAGTGAACGTTTGTGGACAGGCTTTAAGGGGATGGAAATCATGAAAGAATGATATAATACCATACCAAACATTTCTTTTCTAGATGTTCAGTTAAATAAAAAAAAGGGGCTAGAATACAATTCTTAGTTCATTCCAGTCATTCATGTTCATTCCAGTGACTTTCATAAACTGTGTTCACAACCCAAACAATGCCTTTGTAGTCTGTTAGATGTCATGTATGTGCCTAGTGTTTGTTTAAACTGACCAGTTACTGACGTACTAAGACCAAATAAAGAGTTCAGAATAACGAGTTGTTTGTCCATTTTTTTCATCTGAAAGAAACCTGTAGGCTGTAAACCATTTCTGTGAATGAATTCATTCCTACAACAATGTAACTGTTCAGAAATACCACATCTGTGTGCACACAATTTAAATTGTTATACAGAGGAAACACCATTTGGAAGCATTTTCTGATTGTAACTGAACTAATGGAGCAACAATTGTTCAAAAAAATACAACTCGCAGGAAGCAAACTCGGTAACAATTGTCTTTGTATCAACCACATGAGTCATGACGACTATATTTTTACATTTTCCACAAAATTTATTTATATATTTTAAGGAACAACATTTACATGTATAAAAGAGCACTGGACCTTACTGGGCTTGATGTTATGAAGCCAAATCCCTGAGGCTGATCTAAACACTGTCATTACCCAATTAGCCCTCATCAATCTGGCCTCTGAAGGCATACAGGTGAATGCTACTTATGAATGTGAACATTGTGCCATAGATATCAAACAGCTGACAATCTAGATATTCTGGTAAACAGCAATTAATTCAAGTGCTGACACAGAACAGTTAGAGTTAATAACATGTTTGCATTAGGTGTGCTATTGAGTATTTAAAATTCCTCTCTTGGTCATTGGAACATGTAAATGGACATTTCCCCATAAATGGCTCCACCAAACTCTCACTAAAGACACCATTTTCCTAAATATGGATGAGCTATATCAGCTATATAATTGTTAGCTCCATGACTTGGGGATTAACCTGCCCTTGCTGGTTTTTATCCTTGCTCTTTAATCACACACTGATTAAAGCTGGGATCTATCAATGTTTCTAAAGTGACAAATGGGTCAGTGAGAGTAGGGACCATCTAAAAGAGACTGAGTTCTACATTAGAGCTCAGCAGATGCATGTGCCTCCCCACAGCATGAACATTGATGACAGATTAAAATGATTGAAAAAGTGGTCACACACATAGTCAAGTCCTGGGAACTATAGTTTTGATTAAGGTCATCAAATCATCAGTATCATGATAAATGTTGGACAAATTCCTTTCTTGCTCTCCCTTCCATGCCAGAAAGTAATGGTTGTACAAACATGTACTACACAAAGAAAAACGTTAAAGCATTAGTTTGTCTATGAACACAAATGGAAAAGCATTTGGGAGATCTGTAGAGGTTATTTTGGTGTTACATTAGGGAATTAAGTGCTGCAAAACCGTTTATCCCAGTATCATTGCATTTCAGAACAATTGCCGTGCATTAACATTTTGGTTGAAAAAGTTAAATACTGCTAAACAGACTGGGATTGAGAAGCCTTACATATAAATGCAAGTTGTTAATTAAGCAACACATTTGCATTGAACAGAAACTGAGGTAGATACAATTAGTAGAGAACTTAATGATTAACCTAAAGAAAAAGGTGTAGACAGTATTTGTATTGCAACTATACAGAGAATATAATTTGTATTACATTCTGTATTTCTGCTCCTAAACCACTGGTAAACTAACATGGGAAATATTTATGAATCCTCAAGTAAGAGGAGTTCTAAATACATCATGTCTAGTTTACTATGTAGTATGGCCATTGCTGGGATATCACTCTACAGTAAAAACCAAATAGTCCCACATTATTTACTACAGTTAAGTTCTTAAATCAAAAAGTACCTGGGAAGTACTTTAAAAAAAAAGGATTGTGGTCCTTGCATGTTTCCATATTGAACAATACAAGCGCTTGATTTGTTTTTGATTGTAAATTCAACTGTAATGTTATAGTAAGATCATTCTAACCACTGTATCTTCATACTGTAGGTAATTGAACATCTGGATTGAAGACAGGGGTTGTAGAGGTTTCCCTTATGGGTTCAGATATCTAAAGCATTATTATAGTTAATATATTGGCATGCTGAAATGTTCCTGGTCTTCAAAATGGAAAAATGGGTCATGGAAAATGACCCATTATCAATATTTTAGACATTCAGTCGACATTCATATGAGTAAGTAATACATAATATAGTAATTAATGTACTTGTATAATGGTATATGAAAAGGTTTTAAACTGTTACCTAAATACTGACAAGACTAAAAGTTAAATCGAGTTTGTAAAAAAAACAGTTGAGTACTTGTATAGTTAAAGAAACACACACATGATGCTATGACATGAAAAATAATCACAGATACATCATCTAAGTGGTTTAAGCCATACCTTCTCTGTGCCTTAAAAGGTATTTCAACCATTTCACTCCCCTATTTTTAAAACATGGCTTGTGCCTTCTTCTTTGAAAATGGGCAAGTGTGTTACAGGTGGGCCGTATAAGGCAAACGTTAGATGACGTTGGCAAGCAAACCAAAGTGAGGGGGGGCTCATAACCCAGTGTGGATGGGGGGGTTCAGGCCATAGCAGATCCAATCAGGGCTTAGTGTGCCTTTCCATTTCCATTCATGTGGCTAGTCTTGGGCTCCTCTGTGCTGTAGAGGCAGTCTAGGAAGCCTCTGGAAATTTCAGTCACCATGGACCTGTCAGGGATGGACTGAGCCATGCCGTAGATAGCCCCCTACAAAGATAAAGCCATAGAAAGCTGGGTTACTAATTTATAGAGATTTAATTTCCGATCCTTCATTTCAGATCCTTTAAATTCCTTTAAAATCCTCTGTTGCTAGAACTTACCATTCCAGTGGTCTTCTCATTAGGGTTCTTCAATATCATATCCACCTGCTCATCAACGTCAGTGATGAATTGGTCAGCCACACCTTGCTGTGTGTGCAGTACTGTCACACAAATGTGGATGCTGTGGTTGCACACAAAGACATGTTACAATACCGGTCTTGATTAATAGAATGGACAGTGTACTGAAATTATTATTACAGGTATTCTTTATGATACAATTATCATATATTTTTTTATTCCAAACCTTGATGGGAACTGTAGTGTGTTCAGATTCCAACCCTTAGATGTCAGTGCGTTAGATAGACGGAAGATGTCAAATACGTCAGAACCCAACGCCACCACAGACACTTCCGGATCGCCGAACACAAACAGTCCCTGTATCTTACTGATTCTGTCAAGGAATTGAGATTGAAACAACTCTCAGGTTTGAGATAATTGAAAGCATCAAAATAAATAACATTAACTGACATTAACGACTGAGTATCTTACTGCGTCTTGATAGTGCGTGTCGTCTCAATGATCTTCCTGGTAGTCTCTACGTAGCCACTCTCTCCTATGTGCATCATGGTGGCCCAGCATGCAGCAATGATGCCACCAGGCCGGGACCCTGCCACCGATGGGGAGGCATAAATACCCCCCTGCCAGTCCGGGGCTACGAAGTACTGGTAGTGTCGATATTTCTTGTCACTGTAGAGGATCACTGAGGATCCTTTAGGGGCATAGCCATACTGGGGAGTAAGGAGGGTCAGACACAAGAACCAATCAGTAAAATATGCAATGTTACTCCATTTATTAATTTTTTACTTAAAGAAAATCCAGTAATTGATTACATAGATCACATTTCACAGTATAGAGCCACAAAAGCTGTAAAGTACAGTCCTGATACAATGGTCTTCATACCTTGTGTGTGTCTGCTGAAATGCTGGTCACTCCTTTTACCCTGAAGTCAAATGGAGCCAGCTTGAAGCCAGCCTTTGCCATGAACACGATGAGGAATCCTCCTAAGCATGCGTCCACATGCAGAGGGAGGTTGTATTGATGAGCCAACTGAGGGACAGGTGAGGCAGAGTAAAAAAAGATGTCTTCCCCTTCTACATGTATATGTGTAGTTGAAAGATTGATTACTTTTTACCTTTCCTACTTCCACAATAGGATCCATGACACCATGGGGGAACTGTGGGGCCGAGCACACAAGCATGGCAGTGTTCCTACCGATGGCTCTCTTCATGGCCTACACAAACCCAAACCAGAAGAGAATTACGATAACTGAAGTACTTGTAGAGCTACTTGACATTGGCTGCCCAAATAAGGGCGTTATTTTAAGGGAGGTCAATAAATATCTGCACCTTAACATCCACTTTCATCGTCTTCTTATCCAGGGGTATGTGAACCAACTTCATTCCGAAGTAGTTTGCTGCTTTGTCAAAGGCTGCATGCACACTCACTGGAGCAATGCTTTAAAGTGGGGGTGTGGGGAAAAATAGTGCAAATACTTTAAATGTTGGTTTGGTGAATAGAACAGCCTAGCCAGATAAAATAGTTTTAGTATTTAACAGATTGTTATATTTTTCCAAGGACAGCTGCAACTGGAAACATTGTTGCACAAGATGGCATGCCAGGATTACTTTGTTTAAAACAAGTACAAATCGACGGTGGTCAACATTAAGACTGAACTTACATCTCAGGGTGTTTCACACCCCGCTCATATGCCATGTCTCTGTAGGCCTTGCAGGCCATCAGTATACTCTCAGTTCCTCCTGAGGTCACCTTGTCATTCAAGAAACATGTATTATTTTCCAGGCCTCTGAATTGTTGATGTAATGAGACACTAAATGAGGAAGTGCTGCATGAACACTCACTGTGCCGCAGGAATTGGGCCCACCGTGGAAGAGAGAACATGTCATTCTCACAACTTCTGCTTCCATCTTCCTGACACCGGGGAAGATGTCTGGATGAAGTGGGTTACTCCATGCAAAATCACCATATACCTATGGACAAGATAAAATAAAGATAAAGATGCAATTATTTGATTAACCAACAATTAGGTTGTATTGGATACACACTTGTCAGTTCTGTTTAGTCAATTCTGTTATATAGACCCATATTATTATATATATTTTCCCAACTGTAGCGACCTGTATTGACTGAAACATTTATTTATGTGTCCCATTTCTATTTCTAAAAAAGGCATTACAAAACAATATACCTTTACTAGAAGTTTGGTGAGGTTCTCATCTCCCCAGTAGACTGCACCTGATACCCTCCCCTTCTCCCAGTCCACCTCATCTGCCGGGAGCAGACACCAATGATTCAAATGATTACACATGTCACACTATACATGAATACACCCACAACAACAGTACAGTAGGCTGCATTCTGACAGAGATCATACAGAGAAAATCTTAAAACGGTTCTCATGGACTTACTCAGTGACTGGTACTCTTTGATCCTGTCTAGGACCTCTTCATGCTTCAGGCCTTTTTCGGGCAGTTGTTTGGTGTAGCTCATGCCCTCCTTCAGGGTACAAAGGCTCACAGACATGTCATCCAGGGCCTTGTTAAGCTGGGTCTGAATCTGTCACAAAGAAATGGACACTGGAGTCACGTGAAACACATCAAAGATAACACACACATTCTCTCAAGAAAAGCAGTGGGATATGGAAAGGAAGAGTGCTTATGGCAGTTAAGGACAAATATTATCTTAACGAATGTTTCATGTAGTCAGCAACTTGAAAATCATTTAAATCAATGTGCAAAACAAGAAACTTACATGTGGTCAAAGTAGGTTGTGACTACTAGAATAGACATATTTGTCTGATACGGGAATCAGCTGAGTGAAACTATTCAGTCAAAATGTGACTATGCTCAGTAAGACAGTGGTATAATGGCCAAGAGTAACCCAACGTTATCCCAAGTCCATGATGTAAACTGTGTCAAAGGTCTCCCCCCCTTTCTGTTCCCCCTCAGCACGCCAACACAAGAATGACTCACAACTTCTTCAAAAGGAAGTGCCAGACAACATCTACAGCAAACAAGGAAGAGAAAACACCATATTTACTTACTGACGTGCCAACAAATGGTATTTTTCTGATGATTTGAAAGCACTGCTTCTTGATTCGGGATGTGAGGCCTAATGACCACAATGGGGGGGGAAAAAGCGGTTTTGAAATGCTGCTAGACATAAAGCCACAAGACATGAGACATCTGCGTGTGGTGGTTAAGACAAATGAAAAGAGGAAGACAAGATTTTACAAAATTGAAACTGTGTTTATCCTATCAAATCATATCATGAAGAAGCTGTCGTCGTCCTAGCACAAAGTACAAAACGTTCCAATACGTATTATGCAAGTGTCATATTAAGAATCTCTATTTGTGTGTATCATCAAGACTGAATATTTGAGAGTGCTTACTTTCTTTCTGAAAGAGAAAGCCTTTGAGCCAGACTGCCCCCAGTGTGGAAATAAGTGTAGCTCCAATGATCTGCCATGGCTCCAGCTCCTCACAGCGAGTGTTGACCAGCTGCTTGCCCTCCTCCAGGTACAGAAGCAGCATCTCCTTATACACCTCCAAGGCACTCTGGAAACCAAAAAGTATGATGTAGCTAATGCTAAATTGTAAAAAATCTGATATTCATTAATTCACGTGAGGAATGAAACATAACAAGGACAAGACCCGATGTTCCAAACAAACTTTAAATAGCATTTGAGAAATATAAAGCTTTACTTTTTTAGAACCACAAGGTTGGTTGCTTTTATAACCGATGCAATTACAGTGTAATGACGCTATATAAACAATATAACTTACTATGGAAACTTGTGTCATCCTGATATACTCCAATTTGACTCTCTGTACGAGGGTTGAAGATTAAATAAACAAGACTGACTAGATGAACCTGTCAGTTTCTGACAGCTTGCTGTTCCTTCTCTGTGAGTAGGAGAGACAACAGTCCGCTGACTAGATCCTATCCTCAGACTCCTCCCTCTTTCATCAGAATTAGAATATCTAAAGAAGGTGGGTCAGCTACTCGGACACGTTTCCTCTGAAACTAATCAAAGCTATAAGATTATACTGTATTGTATGTGTCAAGATTGTATAGACACCTTCAGTGTCAAACTGTAGCGGATAAAAATAAGTATATAGCTAATAGTATATTTGTAGTAAAATGCAAACCTGTGCATTGTGACTGAGTTAATGATTCATGTCATATGTACTTATGTAAATGCAATAAACATTTATACATACATCTTAAATTGTACTTTTATCTCTGTGGACGTGATGGACCACTTGATAACAATAAAGATTGTATTTCTAAACTGTAGTAGTTATCAGATTAAGACAAGTTTAAGGTCCACAGAACTACCTTAAAAAACTATTGATCCTTACACAAACGAACCTGATGCAATACTTAATCAACACATAAAAGAAATGATTATCTAAGCCAGGTCTTCAATCCTGGTCCTCGGGGACCCCCTGTCCTGCACATTTGAGATGTTTCCCTGCTCCAACACACCTGATTCAAATGAATGGGTTGTTATCTAGTTATGCAGAAGCCTGTTAACGACCATTCATTTGAATCAGGTGTGTTGGAGCAGGGAAAACGTCTCAAAATGTGCAGGATAGGGGGTCCCTCAGGACCAGCAGTGGCTTTACATTAAATCTTACTGATGGATAAATATACACTTCCTGGCCCAAAAGAAAGTCACCACCTAGATTGAACTAAGAAAATAGGTATGAGCCTCCCATTGGATAACTACTGCATAGGTGATTATGTTTAAGCTAGCAAGTTATTTAACCCTAACTGATGCGGTGAGTAGCTTATCATTTCTTAAATAACCATGTCGAAGAAAATATGTTAATATATTTCAGAAGGGTCCAATTATTATTATAGACCAAGCAAAGAAAACATCTAAGTAAATTGCTGAAACTCAAATTGTGATAAGAACTGTTCAATGGATTGGACTCTAGAGCAATGGAAGAAGGTCATGTGGTCTGATGAGTCCAGATTTACCCTGTTCCAGAGTTATGGGTGCATCAGGGTAGGAAGAGAGGCGGCTGAAGTGATGTACCCATCATGCCTTGTGTCTACCATACAAGCCTGTGGGGGCAGCGCTATGATCTGGGGTCGCTGCAGTTGGTCAGGTCTAGGTTCAGCAATGTTATGCACCCAAAGAATGAGGTCAGCTGACTACCTGAATATACTGAATGACCAGGTTATTCCATCAATTGATCTTCCCTGATGGCACGGGCATATTACAAGACGACAATGGCAGGATTCATTGAGCTCAAATTGTGAAAGAGTGGTTCAGGGAGCATGCAACATCATTTTCACACATGAATTGGCCACCACAGAGTCCAGACCTTAAACCCATTGAGAATCTTTGGGATGTGCTGGAGAAGACTTTGCGCAGTGGTCTGACTGTCCCATCATCAATACAAGATGTTGGTGAAAAATGAATGCGGCTCTGGACTGAAATAAATGTTGTGACATTGCAGAAGCTTATCAAAACGATGCCACAGCGAATGTGTGCCGTAATCAAAGCTAAAGGTTGTCCAACAAAATATTAGAGTGTATGACTTTTTTGGGGCCAGGCAGTGTATAATTACATAGACCCCAAACCAATATCTAAAAGCCTATGATCCAGATAGTTTCCTTGAAACAATCCATGACGTGGTATCTTAACTGGCTACTTTCTCCACTTTCACTGATCACATAACAATGGTATATTATAACAATCAGACATTCCACTAATTATATAATACTACCGTACAGTGGAGAAGCAATAGTTTAAATATTTAGTATGTAGGACTGAAAAAACGTGTCCATTTAAATCTTCATAATCTTTATCATCATTTGGAAAGATTAAACTTATCTTTCGAAAGGGCAAAAGGCAAGTATGGGAAGCTGTTGCAACACATACAGAACGTTTGTCACGTAAGCTTTGTTATACAACATTTTATAGAACTTTCAAAAGTTATCCTTAATAGCTTTCTCTGGATATTACAACACCTTGGATGCCATGTTTGCATTGTAGCGAAAAGCAATTCAAGGGCAAAGTTTCTCGCCATTGTTGTTTGGATGCCTAGGCCCTTACAATTCCCTCAAGCAGTCGCCTATTCTGTAAGGGGACCTTTGTTGTCTCTAAGGGGAGGTCATATTTCTTATGGAAATGTACTGTGTGTGAAAAGGCCGCTGCAGGAAAGTATCAGGGCCACATAGCCTGACTGCATAGCAGGTTGCATGACACGTTTTTTCATTTATCTGCTTAGTTAACCCCACCAAACCAGTTAGAGAGCATGTTATTCTGACTAGGAGTTCTGATATCTACCGTTAGGGAGTGGACTCATGAATGACAAGGCCTTGGTTTAGTTGAATTTATGTTTAAAGACACAAAGTTGCCCAATATAGCTATAAATACATCTCAGCTTCTACATCTATTCTACTAGTTTATGGACTCTGATGCTGAGGAAAACAGATCTCCAATAGCCAAAGTACACTGCTTTATTAATAGTACTTCCTGAATGTTTGTGTTGGACAGGAAGTCTAACCATATACATTGTTGGCAGGACAGATGGCATACTATATAAATCACTGTGTATAAAACTCTTTACAACTATCTCTACTTACATTTTTCAGAAAACATTTATTGTTTATCTGTTTTCTTTTTCTGAAAGAAAATCTGAATTGTCGTGTTTCCATGTGAGCCAGGTCGGTCTGTGGCAGAATTTTTGTGTCGGACTAGCTATTCATGACTGTGACTTCTGCAACAATTTAATTTGGTATAGTTAAAGAATCAAACTGAGTCTGAACACTAAGCAATTGTTGCACTTAAAAGAAACAGGTAGCGGTTGGTCTAAACTGGGCGTCTCTTTTAGATTTGACAATCAAACTTCCTTCAATCTGACAGGTTGTATTCGCGTCTACTCTTAAATGTGACACTTTCAGAAGCGTATCGCTTCGAACATTGTCTCAGTGTTTAATACACTTCCAGTTTGGGCTACATGTGAAACAAAAAAAGAAAGATCGATCAACACAACCTACAGTAGCCTAGAGACCATAGAACATCAAAAGCCGTACTCACTTTCTTTGCAATAGCATTATAGCCTACTTTCATTAAAGAAAATACCGTCAGCTTCAGTTTGACAAAATTCACTTACCCAATAGTCCATGGTAGGTGTCAATCCGTCAAACTGCTATCTTCAAATTATCTTCTTAACTGGAGTAGGCTACCTTAAAATTATATATAGGCCTATTGCATGCTAACCTTCCAAGGATACAATCAACATATCAAGACAATCGGCACCTAAATTCAGGAAGTGTCTTACAACTGAGAGTGGTGTCTGTTGTGAAATCGTTGCGTAGTATTATGCACTACCTACACCACTGTAGATCTTTAACTGAGATGCAATCGCTGGATGGGCAAAATCTCACTCGAACTGCCGTTCGAACACTGTAAAGATCAGGCACAATGGCAGCATGGTTGCATATTTAGACAGCAGCAAACGTAGTACTTACCAAAGCACTTTCGTCGCATAGGCACTGACGCTAAATGTTTTCATCCGTCGGATCAACACAACAGTGCCCCCAAGCGCTTGCAAAGGGGCTATACCGATGACGCGCACCGTTGCCTGACACTTACGCCTGTCTGACATAAACAAGTGTGACTATTTAAAAACCGAAATAACTACGCAGACCTCAAGAATAACTATTAACAAAACAGAAGGCTATAGACCTACAGTCCATCAGGTCCAATACCACACGCCACAAAAATCTGCTGTTGGCCTCTTCAACAAGGCCCAGAGCTCACACTGACTTAAAGATGCAGTAGCCTAAAGCAAATTCCATGATTTGCTTCTCAGTACATTATGTAGGCCTACATGTAAAAATGTGTTCCTGAAAGCATGTGCAAAGCGCGAAAACGTGAAATGTGGAGTTGAACAGTTACTGTCCCATTTTCAGCTCAGGTTTTATAGGCGGGGCAAAAACTCAACCTATCTACAACAGAGCGACTTATCTACGTCAGATCACAGACGGTTACATTCTGTTACTCAGCTGGTACAATGCAAAGACCAAGTAAGTAACACATAAAACACTCAAAGACTGCAGGTAGGTCTGTTCTGATATCTGCAATTGTTTTAGCCAGTGTTGCTGTTGTTGCTAAATTAAATAAATTCGAGGGGCGGAGCTTCAGCTCCTTCAGGCGACACGCCCCCCCACAGTCTCAAGCAGAGAAGACAGCTGATTCTCTCACGATTTCTAAACCTAATTTAATATACTTGTTTTGTTTTTTTTTCATTCAAATGTCGATGGGTAGTTAACAATACACTCTTCTGTGGTGTGATGAACTAAAACTCATGTTCAATTCCACTTTATAGCATCTTTAATTCACAATCTGCACAATGACACCTTGCCACATTGCAATTGCACTATATGACACTATTTGTATCTTTTGTAATATTTGTATCTCTTGTACTATTTAAAAAAAAATATTGTACATTATTTGGCTACTTTATATTTTTTATTTTTTATTAGTATTAGGTAGACTTGTACCTTTTGTATAGTTAGACCACATATTTAAGTTTTAGTATTCCTATATGTTTAATGTATGCACCTTCCTCCCAAAGTAAATTCCTTGTGTGTGCAAACTTTCATGGCGAATAAATCCCTTTCTGATTCTGATTCTAAACAACAGGAATTTGGTCTTTGTAGTTGTAGGACTATATTATTCAGGCACATTTCACAGAATATAGAAGTTATTGTTTTTAATGGATAAGCAATACAACCATGTCATTTTAGACGAAATGTAAGATTACTTCTAAAAGGTTCAGATCTAAATGTTTCTCAGGATGCTTTCATTCAGAATTTTGCTAGTCTACCAATTACCATCAGGCAACATACATTAGCATCAATCCTTCTAACGAATGTATTATATGGTGTATCTAACACTGACCAAGGTGTGAGTTCATTTTTTTCTTCATTTTACCTTGGAAATCATATGCAAATGACCATACCTTAGCATAATATTATTTAAATGCTTCTTTTAGATAGAGTTGCTCATCATCGAATGTATATGTCCATACTATGCTAGATTGACTTGACTTCATTTTAAGGTTAAAGAGTGTTGTAGTTCATTTTATAATTGACATAGACAGCAAATTAATCATGCATTGCATGTTTTCTTTTGATGAGGTACACTTTGTTGCAAGGAATAAGACGCTGCGAACAGGAACCATCTATTCAGTCTTTAATTTATATCTAGATGGAAAGCAAATACAGCACCGTTACAACTAAAGACAGTAAAGGAAGACATTATTTTAAATTGTTGAGTTGAGTGTTGAGGGGCGAAATACTTGCAATCATAACCCTATTTCATCTAATTAAAAGCAACAAGACCTAAAATCAATAAAAGTGGACAAAATAGAGGTATTCATTTGTGCGACCCAAAGAACACAAAGAAGTTCAAGCACCGGTCTGTTTGCTATTCCGCGATAATTGGTGTATATTGTCATCAAAAGCTTACTTATTAGAAACACAATACACAGACTGTGAAAAAGAAACTCTAAAGCACATTAAATTTGAATTACTTCTTGCATGAAGTGTGCTCAGGGTCATTCTGGTCACGATGCGCATACCTCTCCAAAAGCGCACGCGTCTCCAAAGGCGCACTTTTTATACTTTCTAAAGAAAGAGACATTGTTGGGAGTTTTCACAAGAGGTGTACATATGGCATCCGGGTTGTAATTAAATGTTTTTAAGATGTTTTTCTTTCTCAGAGGGAAGTTTCCCTTTTCTTCTTTATGTGCAGCCTTTTACGTGTCTGAACAAGAGGGGGACAAATTCAATGGGTTCGCCGCTAGTTTCGAACAAATGGATGGCAACAATCTGGTCAGCGAGTTGTTAGACTTTGATTGCCCCCTCAAAACGTCCTTCAAACAAAAGCTGAAGACGAAACTAAAGCCCCACCTGGTACTTCTGTTTGCTAAAATAATAATAAATAGATTTCGTTTAATAAATAATTACAACAGATTGTAAAGTGGGGTAGTAGAGGAAGTATTAATCAGGAGACTCCGGCAGGTATCACCTGCTCACGAGCTCGCTCAGTTTATTGTTAAATATTGTTAAATCACTTTCCTACCAACTCTGTCCCGATATCTACTATTTCCACAGCAACTGGGAGTCTATGTTTGCCCACACTTTGCATAACAAGCAGGACACTACACTATGCTGATAAAAATCGAGGACTGAGACTGACAGCTTCAAACTCACACCTGTCCATGATATCCGAATATAGATTTGGCATCAAATGATTATTTGTAAAGCGGTAATATTTCGTTTACTTTAGACTTTTGTGCCTTTTATAACAGCAAGACAGCATCTCCTATCTCACTGGGATATTTGTCCATTTTATTGAAAGCATATGGTTATCAGGTAGCTGCCAGAATACATATTTGGATAGAAAGTTAAGAGTGCTTTTGTGTTACCTTGCAGGTAACATCAAAGTATAGTCTACTGTAAAGCCACATTATTTTGTCATTCAAAAAAAGGGGAACATGCATTCTGCTAATAAATATATATACAAAAATAACTAAAAATATTACAAGAATATAATGCGCACTAGACTTCTTGGCCACAGTGGTTACTTTGGAGATGTCATAGCGCAGAGAGACATTCTTACATCTAGGCATAAACGAAGCTTTTATTTACAGGACAAAGAGGCCAGACCCTTTGTCCTTTCATCACCCACTGCAGGTTTCTATTTTTCAATTACTGTTTATATGTTAGCCCCATGCGTAACGTGGCGTACCTAAACACCTGTTTCTCGCGCAATCTCTCACGAAAGGTAAATATTTGATAGCAGATTTGTGAAAGTATTCACTGTACATAGACTTCCCTCTCCTATTAACTTTTCTTTTCATCGTTATACCTCTTTCACATTATAGACGGTCTTTTTCGTGTCCAATTAAATAATGGTTTATCCATATTGCTCCTTAAATGAAATACCTGGTTTCTTTAGATCGCGCACACCAGTGCGTCAACATACTTATGTTTAAATATGAGGTTGTCATTACTCAAAAGATTTAGAAAACGAATTAGATAATAAATTAAACACTCTGCTCGTCATCACCAGCTCTGTTGAACACATTGGTGCAGAGATTAACCTACCAACTTTGAGCGTAAAGTTACTATTTAGTGTCCCTGCCTTCGATAGAGGAGTTTAGGAACAGATCATCTTTAACCTACTGGGAATTAAGTCTTGTTAAGCTATAGGATTGATTATAGGCTATTGAAAGAATGGATATTTGAACATGTCGTCCATTGAGCGTGGGGATGAAAAACATAAGCATATACTGTATAGGCCTATACATATGTTCATGTGCGGAATTGAGCATCACATCGCCATGTGTGGTTGTTCACGGCATCTAATATATTGTCAGTATCAAACTCGTATTCAGAATTATAAATATAATACCATGAATGTGAATAGTCTGGATTACTATTACTGGAAGTTTAGACATCACATTTGAAAATGTAATTCAAAACAAAATTCCTTTGATGCGTACATGCAGCATTCTCAACTCCAAACCCTCACCATATTTCAAGGCTAGGGCTATTAGTTTCATTGATGATTGGCATCACATATCCTTTAGAAAAAACATATTTATTACCGTGATTTTGTGAAAACCACTTAGTAAGTAAAATATTGTTGTACATAACCCAAAATACACTGGAGAGGACATACACTGTTGTCTAAATCCTGATTGGCCACTTCTCAGCCACTGTTGATCCAGGCGCAATCAAAGCACAGAGATAAGATAAAGGGAGCATAAAATGACAGAGATGCTCATCAACTCCGCATTGTCAGCTGTCAACGTATATAGAGCTCCCAGCAGGCGTGAGACTAGCCGTCTTCAAAGTGCCCCAGCAAAAGGAGCGAAGGACACAATACGCGATCCTTATTCTTCAGGCTTAACTTCAAGTAAGTATATTACCGTTTATATTTCATTCATTTTTTTTTACAACTTAATGTAAAATCTCAATCTCAATGTATTGATCTATTATATATTTCATCATGAGATCATGAGATTGCAATTCATATTAAACAGAAAAATATGACTTCGTGTATTTTGCAGGATGACACCAAAATCACTCTGCGCATCCGTCGAACAGCATGCTAACAAACACGAAATGATGGACAATCCTTCCCCGTTTCTCTGCAATGATTTGATGGAAGTCCTCGATGTCCCATCAACCAGAAAATGTATGTTGGTTAACTTCAGTAATTGCCGAGACAAGTTTGCACGTCATGGTGTGGAAGAGAAATTAAAAGCAAAAAGGGATTTGACCATAAGGAGGAACAGTCGCAGGGTGAAGGCTAATGACAGAGAAAGGCATCGCATGCACGACCTTAACTCGGCACTGGACGTCCTAAGAAAGATCCTTCCTGCTTTGCCTGACGATGCCAAACTGACCAAAATTGAAACTTTGCGCTTTGCACACAATTACATTTGGGCACTTACCGAGACTTTGCGGATGGCTGATCAATTTGGTCACCTTCCTAACTACATTCAACGTGAAGGATACTTACCTGTGTCACAGGTCCACATTGACAATCTGGAATCTCCCATTAGCGTGTTCTCGGCCAAGTGGGACTCGACATCAAACCTATCCTCATTGTATGGGACTGCAGACATGACAGAATATGTCGACCCTTTTGTTGACCATGCAGGAAATTGTGAAATTAATCCAAACATCTTTGCAATGGAACAATCAACCATGTACCCCATCGCGTTATATTTGAGTTTTAATCAGGTTATCAATGATTAATTTTCCTATTTCTTAAAACATTGAATTTCAATTATTCATTTGCATAAGCACTTGCATATCAACTACGACTGCACTTTTACATGTTGAAATGATCTTGATGGAGGTGTATACATTAGTGATGATCTTATGCCGTTATGTGTTGTGTAATACAACGTCAATGGCATGTGGCTATACTATTTTCCTTATTAAATAATCTTGAAAATAATAAGGCTGTGTATATATATATATATATATATATATATTCAGCAAACACTGGGCACACAAATTCCTATAACTGAAAACGAATCAATTAGGTCAACAAATTAATTTGTGTCTGCATCACAAACCAGAGATTATGTGTAGTTTTCCAACCTATATGCGTACCTAGACCATATCCAAGTTTGGGTTTTGTAGCCATTAATGATAGGACGCCCTCTACAGGCAGACCACGATAAACCACAGACACCACACAGAGAAATTATTTCAACATCCAACTTTTGATATCGAGTTAAAAATATTTATTCAGTAATAATAACCACGTACATTAACAATAACCAATTGATTCTAAAAAAAAACCCCAAAACAATACAGTACTTTATGAAAAATATGAATGCCGGTAATAAAGGGAGACTGGTTTAAGATTCTGGTGACATAACTGGATGTGACACCATGGTGGCCGTTGACATCTGCTATTAGAAGTTTGGGCCTCAATGTTGCAGGGAGAAAGAGATAGGAAACTCACCACACATGGCTTATGCACTGAAATACCTTTGAATTTAGCGTTCATTAAATTTGAGTATTCCATCATTTCATAGTATTCTTTGGTTAACATTCTAAATATCAATGCTTATGTGCAAATAATCATGACAAAACTCAACAAAGTCTTACATATGCCTAGCGGCTATACTTTTGAAGAATTATGGAACAATAGACACGCTTCCATTAGGACAGAATAATTGGATGGTGGAATGTCTTTGTTGGTTCTCGTTGTGCTCAGGGGTCACTATGGAGATGTGCAGTATGAGCCAGAGTTCAATGAGCACTCTACTTTGGGAAGACGGTGACCACATCGTATCCCTCAGGAGGGGTCATGCGCTCACGTGCGTGCTTCTCGCAGTAAATCTGGTCTTCGACGAAGAAATGTCCCTTCTGTTTCAGGTTGATTTCGCAGTCAGAGCAGATGTAGCACTCGGGGTGACGGAATTTGTCCCTCAACTTGACAACCAAGCCTCTGTGGAATAAAGTGGACTGCATGCTCAATGGTTGGATTTGATTAAACCCATATTAATTATACAATGTACTGTAAACTTGCATTTGTGATGTAAATCTAGCTCAATCTCTCACATTACAATAAGCAATACAAGCACATGCAAGTAAGTCTAGTCTAAGTAATAACCAGTAAGGATCTACAATCTATGGTACACATAGCAAAAACATTTCTGTCAGTATCATATGAGGCATTAAAAAAAAACAACAACAAAGAAGGGGGAAGTCCTTTCAGAGTGCCTAACAATATCTCACCTTGTCTAAGAATGTAGACTGAACTGTGCCAGCCAATCCTCTATGGAGGTCACACAGTAGGCATGTCAAAGCTCCTTTAGAGCGTCTCTGAAGTCTTAACACTTCATAACCAAGAGTTAACAAGCCCTCAAGTGCACAGCTGTTTGCAGAATGCATACAGCATGGCTATACAGTATCAGTCACTGACACTGAACTACAAGGGCTTTGTAAAAGTAACCACAAGGGGGAGACAAAGAACAATAGAAAATAATGTCAGCCCTGGCCTTGGAAGGCAACAGGCTCATAACATTTGATATTGACATGGTAAGCGAAGCTATGAGCAACACATACATTGGCTACAAATGTAATGATTTATTAATGCCTACCACTAATGTACTTACACAATCCCTGATCCACACTTGTCACATATGGGTATTTTGTCTGTATTTCCCACTGATGAACCCATTTTTGTTGTGGGTGGTCTCACACTCCTGAATCCTGATGGCTTGTCAGGATCACCTACAGCCCAACAAGAACAGATGACACACAAGCGAACACAGACACAGTATGGGAGAGATTCCACCTCTATACAGTATATACTGCAAATGAATTATTTGCATGAGACAACATTTTGTTCCTAGACACAAAACGACTTGTAAATGTTGATGATGTGCTCTTTGGACTTAAGCAGGCCATTTGATGTGTTGCTGTAGTTACCAGTCTCCAGAATCTCCTGCAGCACCATGAAGGAGGCTGACTGTCGAGGAGGCTCATCAGACTCCTGGTTCTCCTGCAGCATTTTGTACACCTCCGACTCTGCTACTATTGGTGGGCGACTGCCTGGCTTTGATGGATCAGGGCTGTCAAGCAATTAAAACACACTTTAATGCCTTACAAAAGTGAATCAAATGGCACCCAAACCAAGCCTATCATGTGCAAACAAATGATGTTGAAATAGTGAATGGATAGAGGATGACAAATGCTTTGCTTACATGCTCCCGGACTCATTAGCACTGGCAATGGTTTTGACATCATCCACAGTCGTGTTAAAGTCCTTGATGTTTTGTGAGGAATACAGCCCAGATGGACTATTGTACTGGTTGGTCACCACCTTGGAACCGGATGCAGCAAACGGCAGAGCACTCCTGTTGTGTGCGGAGCCTATTTGTTTAACCTCCTGTAGGTGGATGGAGTGAAGAGAGTGTAAAGAGTTCAGATTTTAACCTGATGTTGAATAAAAATGCATATTTTATGGCATGTGACACATGCATACTTATGACCCATGCACTATGCATTGTGACAGTTCCATGCGAACCTGTCTAGCCAGCCAACTTGGGCTCTCCTTGATAAAATAAAGCGACATTTAATTTTGATCATAACAAAAGCTGGCAAATATCTCTCATGCTTTAACAATATAAATGTGGCAATACTCAACACACAGAACAACAAAAGACTGTGACAAAGCCAGTTGCTTTGCTTCCAACTGAAAATGCATTTTAAATAAAAATGCCAATATGACAACCTCAAATGCATTTTCAGTTTACTACATTTAAATGAACATGATGGTTCATTTAATGGATGAACTAGCAGTGAAAAGACCAACCAGAAATCCACACAAAATAAATGCTTCCCATGAATAGCAGTGACCATAATGCAACAGTAATGTGACACATCCTTGAAAGCTTTGGAGACCAGCATATCACACACTTCCTACATTAATTCACACTTTGGCCTCAATTTTCCCTTCAGTAGGCAGGAACTGATTCTGCGCCAGAGCCTTGGCTGATAAACTACGGTCTCCTAGGATATCTCCTGTTGGGAAGTAAACAATTACATCATCTCTGGCCGTGCCAAAATCCCAAGCATTTGTTATTGAACGGCAAAGACTTCCAGATACTGTATGGCTTCTTCTTTGTGCAAGGATTAAGTTAATCCTTAACGACAGTGTAGTTTTTTTTTAAATATACACCTTGTTTGAAAGTTGGATGTCTAAATGATTTTCCTGGTGTGAGTCATGTCAGGTAAAATTGGACAGACATACCTGCGGCTCGGATGCAAGATTCATCTTGTAGGGATTGGCCTTTCCTTCCTCAGATGAGAGCGGAGACCACATTTTGGATTCTGACCTAGGACGGCCACAGACACACGTTAAAACATGTAATATAACTCACCAGGCTTTGTGGATTGTTAAACAAAAGCACATGTTTTGCTTTGCTGAGACTGTGTCGACAGTACATCTACAGTCCTACCTGTCTACAGAGAGGACCATCTCTTCTATGCATCCCTTTATCTTGTTCTGTGCTTGCAGGTGAGTCATGTGTTCAGTAGCTTCTCCATCTATGGCCAGGATCATGTCCCCAATACAAAGGTTGGCTTGGGCAGCTTTACTGCTTGGGGTAACCTGGAACATACAGCGGTATTATCATCATTATTGTATTTAAACTTCATATTGTCAACATTAACATCAATTCCAAATACAATCATAATGGTTGCTTTTCCAGACCTAAACCCTTAAAAATATCAAAGCCAGAGATGTTGGGAAAGTCCACAAGGAGATCAATGCTCATCCCCAAAATGTCCAGGACCGTAAGCCAAGGCGAAATGTACTGATTTACAATATGTGTTGATATCTCAATAACGTAAAACCATAAGGTAGGTGTTATTAAATCAGGTTGATTTATGTACCCACATGGGTAGTGAAAGCATGAGGATGGTGGTGGTAGGGCCTAACGCCTTACTTCAGTAATACAGTCCTTAAAATGTGTACAACGGTCCGGTATTCACACTCACAGCGTGCTACATTGTTTCCTAAAGTGTTAGGACTCTTTAAGAAGTTGAATATCTTTCAAATGATTGCAGTTCCGACTCCCTGACTAACCCCATTGTGTAACCGTTGTCTAAAAAAGCGAAAAACATTCCTTACACAGTTGAGAGCTTTCAAACATGAAGGTGAAAATTCAACTACTGCGGTTACAACACAGTCTGCTAAACAAACACTTACCCGTGAGATAGTCAATGGTTGTTCGAAATCCTTCCCACCAACCAGACGGAATCCCCAGGGTCCAGGACCTTGCACGACAACTCGCAGAGGCATTATTTCGCTGCGCTTCCTGCTAGAGGACACACGTACAGTATTGAAAGTGAAGTTCTACAAGACTCAGAGTAGCTACTTTAACACCAGAAGTGGGGCGGTTCCTGTGGTTAAGTGGGGCGAGTAGTTTTTGAAGTTTCCACGCTGATAAGAACGATAGCCTTAGTTTGTTTTAGGGACGTACCGTTACGTCACCGTATTATATGCAAGCTTACCATTTATGGTAGAGCCAAATCCCAGGATGTGGAATGTGCCGCTCCCAAAAATTGAATTCCTGCAGTTCGCTGTACTACAGAAGCCAACCGATTGAGACATGCCCCCAGTTCAAGTACACTGACTGCTGGTAGTCCAGTCAGTAGGCTACTACGGGCATTTATTTCACGTTGTAGGCTAAACCCGAGTTCATGTTTATAAATGACTTCCGGATAATAAAGTCATCATGATTTTACGCGTAATTGACTATGCTGCCCTATGGGCCTATTGTCGTCTGCCAGACACCCGTCTGGTCTGGGGCTTGAAAAGGAAGTCAGTCTCAGGGTTGCCAGGTCCAGCAAAATTTCGAGCCCAACGAGTGCTCAAAACCAGCCCAAAATGCCTGAAAACTAGTGAACTACCGACACTTTCCTCATCGGTGCTGTTTCCGTCTCTCCCAACACTGGCTACAATGGGGCAGAAATGCGGCAATTTCAATGGTTAATGATATTTTCAAACTTGGTCATTTTTAACCAGTTACAAATTCCTACTGTTGTCTAAATATATAAATGTATCTAAATGTAGGCCTAAATGTTGATACACTTTGACACTGTCAAGTTCAAAAGGCCCACCTTCTATGGTGACCTTTGTACAAAACAGGAAACGATTTTTTACATTATGAGGCTATTTAATACAATAAGGAAATTAAATAAAAACATGTGCCACCTACAAATGCTGTATATTGTTTATTAAATATTGCATAATACCAAAATCACAGCAGTAAATAGTGTTGTCTTTATTTTAATATAGTCATTGTAACAGCACTGCAAATTGAAGAAAACAAACCAAACCTGTTGCAGGTTGTGCATCTCAGCAAACTAAAGAACACATTCTTATGATTATTAATCATTTATTTGAAGCATTTGTGTCACACTTTAGTCTAGGTACTGGTACAGTAACTGACAGGTCCTTAGTAAATGTTCTTTTCCCATCACAAAGACTAGAACTATGGGGGGAAACAATAATAACATTCTTAAATATGACATGGATACACTTAGGTGATAATCAATAAAAGCAAATGACAATGAGGCACAATTTGCATCTGACATAAGGCATTACGATCCTCACAACATGGCAGCGTAATGTTACTTCAAATGCGTCAACCTGTGTGTGGTCAATAAATCTTAATTCTGTGCTTTGCCAATATTCTTAATGGAAAATTAACGTTAACAACTGACAGTGTCATTATTTCCCCATCACTTGCATTGTATTCTTTTTTATTTTACATATTTACAATCCTTATTGTGCCAGGCTGTTTAATGGTTTGCATGTTCATTCAAACTGAAAGCATTGTTTATTTTTTTGTTTTGTTTGTTTTTTTACATGTGTAATACAATACTCCACATTCATACATTCATACATCCTGCGATGTGTCATGGAGCACACTATTATAGTATATCATTCTATACTGACTTGTGGGGTGAAAAGAGAATGATTGAGCACACCATTCAAGAGACAGAGCACACCATTATTATTATTTTTTACATTTCTGTCTTGGGTATATGAGAGACCAAGAGAGGGGCAAATTGATGAAGTACACTAAGTGAAAGGAAGACAGGTAACTTAGTCACTCAGCATACTACTCAAAAACAAATTATGGCAATTAGCCTGGTAAAACAGACTACTGGGAGAAACACTGATCCCTAGAAATAAATGAGCAACTGATAACATTTCCTCCTAGGTACCACAACATACCAGATAGTCATAATAATGTACTTGTTACTCAAGACTAGTATTACTAACCACACAAAATAGTTTTAGTGTCATGTTTTGCTTGATAATCGGTCATTTCTATGAGATGACAAAAGTCTTAGCTGATTTTGACGGACTGATGTGTATATGTTTTAATTACAACTGACAGATAATGATAAGATGTTAGTGCTGCCATTTTAGATACAATTCATCTCATATTATTGTAGGTGGTGGCTACTTACAGCTTCAAACCCTATCCCAGTCTGGTAATTGGTGATCATCACTGCACTACCATCACTAACCTTGTCAATGGAAAAATAGAGATATATAACAAATATATAAGTGACTATCATGATCATCTCTATATGCTTATTTATTAGATTACTGTTATCAAATGTGTTTAAACAATTTTTTCTTCAATTAAAATTTCAAGTAAATTAAATGTTAGGAAAATACTAACACATCAATACTGATGGTTGGATGGAAAATACTTTATGATTTCTATAGATACTGTTAGTTAGTTATTCAGACTTTCTTCTGCACGATCCTTCATATGTAAATGCAAGCCAGTAATCTCTGTTGCTGATCAAGATTTGTGTCATTTATCAAGTCTTGTCAATAAGGAACTCTGCTTTACACACCACAGTGAATGATAACACTGGTGAGGAATTTAATGAGAGCAAAGTAAACAAGTATGTATTTTCCATCACATATTTTTGAGGTATGTTTACAGGATATATTCTGACATGTGCTTGTTCTGATGAGGTCTTCAGATCTACGACCTCTGTCCTCGCAGGAAGACTGCCTTGATGCTTTGATATTAGAATACAAAACAATCTTACTGGGGGGATTTCTCTAGTTCAAGGATACTTTCAACCCCTTTACACTGTTTCCATACCAGCAGACTGCTCTGACTTAGTTTTGAGCACCCCAAGATTGATTAATTCATGCTATAACGATGTGACATTCTTTGCAGTCATTCCTATGATACTGGCAGGAAAAATATTAATACATCTGGACAAATCATAGAGGAATCTGTGTTACTGTTAGAACCCCTCACCCCCTGGTATCTACAACTTAGTGCAAGAACATTGTTCTTCCCCCTACAGTAAATCAATATGAATTGTCAGTCAAACAACGAGCTTATAGTGGAAACGTGTCTGCCAATGACATCAGCATCTTTTTGGATTAGCCTACCATAGTTAAAATCGCCAATGATGACCACACCGGAAGTAAGTGCTTTAAAAGTAGCATACCACGCCTGTCTTGTGGTTACCCTGGAGCCAGTCTAGCTTAGACAGCTGTCTACCACCAGCTACCTTACAGAAATCACAGAAGATCAAACAGCTTATGTTACCTCAAATTTTCAGGGAGAGATATGACATATAGGATGACAGATTTATTTTTTTGTAAGGTATAATGTTCCTATGCATACACACACAAGCATGAACCAGAGCAAACAAACTCACTTAAATACACAATATGTGTCATTTATCAGGCACATAGTGCAACAAGACCTGTTCCTGATTTAATTTATAATGTTAACTGTCGGAAAGTGTAGCTAACATTATCTTTTTGTTTTTGACGTTCTATCATGCATGGCCATGCTAGAGTTATACAGTATATTATAGACTTTAAATGGAAAACAGAGGCAATACTAAATGGCATTGGAAGCTTTTTGACTGCACTGAGGTAAGAATGCTCTGCTACTTAACAAAAACCGAGCCAACACTGACTATATTATATTGTAATGTCTCAAATTCTGAGATTTATAGTATTTAGTGCATTCTGAATTCCCCCAGAAAAGAGCAAAACCCTAGCCATTTCACAAAGATACAACCCAGACCTATAACTTCATATCTGAAGGCCATTGGGTGCACATTGAGGTCACCACATTTTTGAAATCTAAACCAAGGAACATGGTCTTGTGGACACAGTCCAAGAATGTGCCATCATCACACACAGCCTGATATGTGTACGGTATGTCCATTAAAACACTAATGCTTATTGGATTTCCATTGGAAAAACATTAGTCTTCAAATAGGCTTAATGTTTGTTTCAAATCTCACATGTATCACAATTGTGTGTCTGCATTCATGGTTGATGAGAGAAAGCACTTCTGTCAAGACGGTCCTGAAAGGTAGCTGATGACAAAGAGCTCAAGTTCCATACTGCATCAACACATTATTTGAGCACTCTTAAGATCCCCTCTGATCCCCTCTGACTACCCTGCTGTTGACCCCCAAAGTTTAGCATGTGCTTTAGTAACACTCGTATACAGTGAATGACAATGACACGCCAAGGCTACTATATAGACAATAATATATAGTGAGTGCAGACGTTTTGGGAGTAGTTTTGACTGTATATTTCTACTATGAGAATATGAGAAATTGAGCCAGGTACTTTGTAGAATGTGAAAAAGGTATACACCATACTGAGCTTTGGTCAGGGAGTCAACAGCTGTCTCGGTCGCCTCCGCATGCACATGAACATACCTCACACCAAACCAATCACTTACCCAGACAAATGTAAATACCTGGCTAAATGACTATTCTAATTAAACAGTCAAGCGCAATAGTAATGGTTTTCCTAACTTAGCAGGCAACCAAGTGTTACAAGTTGACCTCCTTCACGTAATTCCCGGGGAAAGTGCCGAATTTCTTTGTTCGCTTTGAGGTACCTGCAAAACAGAAAAGGAACCACACAAATTACATATTTTTAATGAACAGTTAATAAAGTAATCAAACATGTCACAAAAGTAAATAATTGTGGTGGTATTGCACCACTTAAAAAAGCAAACACTTACAATGAATGCATACTGTATGTTTTTTTTACATACCATATAAATTGTAAATGCATAAATGTAAATGCAATATTGGCAAATGTAGGACTGTCTTTCAATCATCCTTAGGGCATCTTAGCAAATACACATAATACACAGTGCTTGCTTCTCCTGTCAGCCAGTAGAAACACGATATGGATGGATGATACACTTTGACTATATGACCATATCTATGAGGAATCTGGCCCGAGGCTCAATGCACGTACCAACAAACCAGCCGTCATCACACTTCTCCATGACATTGACAAGATCTCCCTCTTGTAGCTCCAGCTCATCCTCATTCTGAGGCACGTAACTGTACACAGCCTGGAAACTACAGCACAAAACAAAGCCTTGTCAGATGAGCAAAAACAAGTGGTTAGAAAGACAACTGGAAAAACTTGAAAAATAACCCAACAAGAACTAGAACAACACTAAACAAATTGAGTTGTAGATTAAGAACAAAAAATAAAAGACAGAAGTTGTTCCAACCATTAAGTGTTACTATAGCCTACACTGTGCAACTACTTACAATATAAATGGTCTCAACAGATCAGCAGAAACATATTCCGGGGACAACCTAGCCCTGCACATAACTTAGATCTGAGGCTTTGAAGCCGTTGATGATATGAGCAGATAGGGTAATGCAGAGTATCCAGAACCTTCTACAGTACTCACATTCCACAGCTGAGACGGCTTGGCTCCGGACTGCTGCTGTGTGACTGGGGTTGCTGGGAAATGATGAGAGATTGTTTACTGGGGTGGGGGGGCAGTCTGTGGACAGAGTCATGGGGGTGGGAGAGGGTGCTGCAGTACCTCACAGAGGTCTCTGCTATATTCATGATCTCATTACAGACCGCCTCCTGATTGAGGTGACCAGAGAGCGCCCCCAACGAGTGTCCCCCAGCCAGCCCAGAGCAGAGAGACACATTCATTTTAAGGAAGAGTGGGGTCAGGGACAGAGTTAGAGGTCAAACAGGAAGTGGGTCCAGTGAGTAGCAAGGCAGAGAAAGGGAGGGATCCGTTAAAAGACCAGGAAAGCCGTGAAACCAGGAGAGATGGTGGTGGAGTCCAGAAGGTAAGCATGGAAGAGCAAGACACCAGAGTGAGTGCATGTAGAATGTACAGTCAACAATGAAATATTAGTTCTGTTTTTACAGAAATAATAAAAGTGGACATGCTTCACTAGGGGCAAGATAAAGATGACAGAGGTGCATCAAGAAAGTAGTATAGGAGTCAAAAACAGTCACATTTTACATTCAGTATAATGTATCTACATAATTTTACGATACCATATTCAAGCTGAGATGGGAGTTAAATGAAGTAAGTTGGATGTATTTTTGACAATGATGAGTAAAGGGATATTAAATTGTTTAGTAGATGAAAAGAGATCAGCTCATCAAATAGGTAACATCATATATGATCAAAAATGCTGGCCATACTTAAATGGCCAGCATCAGAGGTCCGATAATCTCCAAATAAACAAATCCTCACTTAAGGTCTCCATAGCCTTACCGCAAATGAGTTAGCGTTGTTATTGTCTTGGATGTCAAACAACATAACAGGGCTTCTGGAGGTTCGTCCATGGTAATCACTCTCATTCTTCATCAGCTGAGGGGAAAGGAACACACGTTAGCCTCAGCATCTGAGAACAACTTATGTCTGGAGGCCACAACATTTTATTTGTTGAAATTGACCTATACTTGAAAAGTATAGGTCAATCACGCTCGTTTCGAGTTTAGGGAGGGTTGATAAGATTTTTTTATATAGTATTGTCCTGAAGTTCTTGTAAAATAAGAAAAGTATCAACATCTAGGATAAACTACACTTATTATTCAACATGCTCTAGAAACTGAACACATCAGTCATGCAGGGTCAAATGGTTATCATTATAAACAGTCTAGATTAAACTTTCTATACCACTGAGTTTGTAGTCTTATCAAATGTGCATGTTAGTGGTGCACGCTTAACAACATGCAAACTTGCAGGCACTCAAAGCCTTGTCAAACAGGGTGAAAATATTTGATTCTGTCCTAGATAAACCAGCTAAGCACCGCATGTTACAAATTCTGTCACACCTACAGTTAGTAATATCCGTTACACAACCATCCATTGCACAAATACTTTAAACTGACGCAAGCTAAATGATAACATTCTATGGTGGCCCACAGCCCTGCTCCAGAGCGAGCCTGAGATGCAACACTGCACACCATGCAGAAGATACCTCTGCAGGGCTATTTCGCCAGCTGCCCCGGGCTTCGCGGCCATTGCCCCTGTCCCTGTCTGCCCCCTCCCCCTCTGTCAATTCCCTCTCCAGGATGCTCAGGGGGCTGGCCCCAGTCAGCCAGCCCTCCAGGCCTGACCCACCGCAAGGGCTCAAGCTGCGGGAAAGACGGGGGGAGGGAGGGGAGAGCAGGAAGTCTTCTCCCTGAGGTGGGGTGAAGGTGAGGAAGGGAGTGGCTGAGCCGGGGCGGGGAGGGTAGGGTGGGGGCAGGGGGGAAGCTGAGGGAGAGGCCATGGGGGAGATGCCGTAGGGGCTGCCATAGATGGGGGGCACAGGGCTGGCGTTGAGGGAGGGTGGCAAATACTCGCCCCAGCGATAGGACACTGTGGGAAGGGGGGGGGAGAGGAGGGGTGGGGGCAGCAGAGCGGCTCGGCCCGCCCACAGTTAGGGAGATCCACTCGGAGGAGATTGCGTGGACCTCAGGGGACACGGAGCGGCGGGGGGAGTGAGGGAGTGGGAGAGGGGAGGTGGCTAGCCTGTTACGTATCAGCTTTTACACCAAAATGACAGAAAGGAGGAGGGGAATGAGAAGACAGAAAAGGAAAATAAATATGAAAACAATGAGCATAAACAATGAAAGTGAAATAAATAGTGGACTTGGAAATAAAAATCAATTTGAAAGGATGTCGCATTCCTGTAGACCTACCTCTACAAGGTGGGTGTATGAGGTGGTGCTTTCCTACCTGAGGTGAAGCGTTGGTGCTGCGTTGAGGTGAGTGGCTCATGGGGGCGTCAGGGTACTCCACTCCATTTTTGACACGGGGTCGTTTGTGCACCTCAATGTAGGTCACAGGGAAGATGCCTTGGCGATTGGTGCCAGAGATTTTGCCCTCATACCAGTTCTCATCAACCCGGCGAATCAGAATGATCCTCTCCCCCTGCAGACATACACATGCATCTCATTAACTCACGGACGTACAAATAGAAACAGGCATTGATTTGTCACTACGTGAGACCCTTAAACGTTGTTCTTTCTGCCATACCTTTCTGAAAGACATTTCCACTCCTGTGTCCCCCGTGAAGTTGAAGCGGGCGATAGCTTCCCCGTACTCCAACACCTGCACTGGGGCACTCTTTTTTGGCTGGGCCTTCTCGGTGGGGGGAAGGAGCTGGAAGAGCAAGCAAAACACACAGACAGACAAAACATCAAGTTACTGGTCGTCGTTACTGTTTTCATAGCTGGGTCTCGACATCATGAGCAGAGTGACTTGTTGACATAATCTGGCTGTACAGCAATAAATCCAACCAAAAGGAACCCTTTTGAAAGTCTAGGTAAGGGACTTTATGTACCTCAACGTAACTGCGTGGGAAGATGCCGACTCTGCCGTGATGTTCACCTTCATACCAATTCAGATCCACCTGTTTATAGATGTACACAATGTCTCCCTTTTGAAAAGGCAACTCTCTGACAAAAAAAGATGAAAGGGAGGTGTTTAGATTTTTCAACAAATCCCAATTGAAGAGAACAGCAACAAGAAAACATGAGAAGTTAACAATGTTTCACAAAACTAAGAAACAGGCATTGAGATATATGAGACTTGCAATGGTGCGAGGAGTGAGGCCAACTCCATAATGTGGGACACTGTCACTATAAGTCACAGCAAAGTTACAGTTTTATGGCAACTATGGGACATCAGCGCTTCTATCTCACTGGAGCTCAAAATATTTCATGGTGCATGTTCCAGAAAACACTAATGGTACCGTATGAGTCAATTAGTTATACCTACTTTAGGGTCTCTGCTCTGAAGTCAAATCGAGCCAGGGCAGGAGTCCTCTGTAAACACACAGTGGCAGGGATTGTTAGAACATGACTAGAATAAAGATGTTCTCTGTCTGACTGCCTGCTATGCTGTAAAGCATTGAACATTGCTTATCTTCAGGCTAGCTGGTCTCGCATGCCAGACTCCAAGGCATAAAGTTGAGCAGAAGGTTAACATGGTTGTCTTATAGCTTGAGTTAGACTGAATCACTGGGGGTTGTGCCTCCGCTATTTATATCCCTGTGAGATATTGTTGACAAATAAAAGTCGTGGAACTGAAAAAGGAAATATCCCTTGAACTTTGCTCTCCTGCTTCCTCACAGATTACAACGTGTGTCATTTCCCATTTTATATTCTCAGTGGACAAAAGAATACAGTGGTTAAACATTTTGTGACAATTCAGTACAACATATATAGTAAATGTGTGAGTTATAATAAATGTCCACGATCATCTGCCTAAGAGTTGTGTCCTTTCAGTGTCTCTGATCCACCAATAATATTCTAGTAATGGAATGATACGCATGTGACTCTTCTCCTTTAGAGCATACATGCCTACTGTTGGGTGTAGTTACTGACAGAAGGCTGCAAAGAGAGTTTACAAGGAAAGCTGAAAAGCACTTTCTCATGAAAGCAAACCGTACATATTTCTATATTTCATAAAACAAACCCAAACCTAAACTTGTCATTTGTTCTAATGAGAGGGATAGAGATGATTTGCTACCTCTGAACCAGATTTCCTTTTATCTGTGTCAGTGATGTTGAGCAAGTCTCCAAAGCGCTCGTTTGTGATGAACTGGTGATGAGTCAGGACGATGCCTGTGTGCCGCCTCGAAGCCGTGTCCGCCTCTTCCTGTTCCCGCTTCATCCGACGCTGCTCCTCAAACATTTTCTGTGAGGACAAAACAGTGTTCCATGATCATGTCCTGTAGCAGATTACACTCTCCACAATTAAACTTCCCTTGACTTCACATGACACATTACTTCTGTAGGATGTGCCCCAATATGTCTTGTACTGTTTTACTGTTGCTCAGTTGTTGTGGACATTGTTGCATGTCAACAATGAAGTGTATTTTTGGTACTGTAGAGAAATGACTCAGACAGGAAGGTCACCTCTTTGTCGCCATGGCGTCTCCTGACCACCTCGTCCTGTTCGCCCTGATCACCCTGGATCAGAATCTGGGATGAGTCTGAATCTAATAAAGATAGAAACAAATCCATTATGCTCTGACGTCTTTTCAAAATATACTTACAATATCTGTAATCATATGTGAAGAAACATCCATGACAGCACTGTAACTACAATGCACATACAGTATAGATATGATGACTCAAATAAAGCAAATGTATAACAAATGTTTTATAAATGTACATGCTTTGGATGAACAGTGGATTTTGATAACAGCAACACACACAGACAAAATTGTGGTACTTTCCCATGCACATAGAACAAGCACACTATAAACCAGCCAGTGTTTTTGAGAAAATGATACAACACAAGGTTGATGCATTCTGGAAACAAAACTATGAAACTTGATTCAAGTTTTATGAGAATGATCTGTATGATGGTGGAATTGTGTAAATGCCTATTACGTAACCATATTTACAACTGTGATCAATCATTTGCCCCTTAAATGAGCTGTAAAACTCTAAGACTACACTAGGCTCCTAAAACACTACTCACTTCCTTATGTTCACCCCACCCTGCCTGTTTCCATAGACATTTCACCATGTCTGTTAGCAAGTGTCGAAAGAGACAACCCATATCACTGACAAACTTTCAGTTGCTGTAGCTATCATTGTATCACCAAGTGTATAGTAGAATGGACCAGTGACACTGATATCAGCTACCATGGCAGGAAGTCAAACAGGAAGGAAACTGCCTGGCTAATTTAAACCTATCAGAGTAGCAGACTGAAAGATGACACGAGGGCCTTGATAAAGCACATGTGTTTCTCCCAAAAAAAACGAAACTCAAAACCATAAACACATGGTAACACATCACTTGAGGGGGTATCTGCAATGCTATTACTTAACCCACATAAACAGTATACATCATTTCATGTGGGTCTTGAAATAGGATGTTTTACAAATTATTGTAAAATTCATGTGGGACACATTTGTTCAGTTTATCTCCTCAGTGAAGTGTTGCCAAAAGACACATACTTTACCAAAAGATGTCAGAATCCCATATAGTAATTGAAATGCTTTAAAATGGATTTGTTTGGGGAAAAATGTTCACTGGGCAAGGCCACACTCAAACACAAAATGAATTGGAAAAAATGCATCAAACTACACACAAAAAGTGAGATGGCGGCTGCACTGTCACTTTGTAAAAAAACACACAAACTAAGGATGGAGGGTGGCACCATTGTTTTGAGGAGGAAAAGGGACACAATGTGACGAAAAAGTCAGAGGAATGAGTGACCACAGAGACGGACACATGTGCAAGAGGAGAGGGAGAAGGGAGGTGACACTGGTGAAAGTATGGAGATAGCCACCTCTACGGCGAGCTGCCCGGAGCTGCAGTAGGTTTCCGTTGGCGTCCAAGCCCTCCCCATTAGTCAGGCTGTCCCTGTCTCCCCCCTCTGACCCCCCATCCCCACTGTTCAGTCTCTCCAGGACCTCCAGGGAGGAGAGGCGCTGGGGGATCAGCGGCCTCAGCTCAACGGACCCACTGCTGTGGCCAGCCATAACCTTGGTGGCCGACAGAGTTCTCTTGGCCTGGTGGGGGTGGAGGGGTCTACGGACCCTGAATGGTGCCGGGCCAAGGAGGAACAGGTTTCCAGGCAGGCTGTTTTTCTTCTCCTGGGGTGCCTGCTTGTTCTGTTGGGCTGAGGCCTGCTGTCTTTCATGCCTGCGGATGGTGGTGAAGCGTGTGTAAGAGGCCGGGCAGGAGCCTTTGCATTTACTGGGTTTCAAGTGGAGGTGATTGTGGAGGGCATGATGGTGGTGGTTCAGGTTGTGATTGTGGCTGTGTGGAAAGGGAGGTGTAACCATCACTTGAGGGCAGTCTGGTTCATTGGCCGCCAGATGGTTCTCTCCAGGAGCCTTTTCAGTAGAACTCTGCTCCGCATCCGCCTCCGCCTCAGTCTCAGCCCCAGACAGTGACTCAGCTCTTAGTGAGTCACTGTACTCCAGGGACACCTTCTCCACCACCTCACTGCCTGACAGAGATGCCTCCTCACTGGCTGCCTTGCCCTCTGTGTCCACCAGGGAGCAGAACACTGTCCCTGTCTGCGCAGGCTCCGTTTCCAGCAAGGACTCTGCCGAGACTGCAAATGCCATGTAGAGGTGGGCTGGGCTAGGGCTGGGGCTGTGACTGTGGTCGGAGTGCAGCGTTGGCATGGAGGAGGAGCGTGTGGGTGCGGGGCTGGAGCGCTGGATGATTAACTCAAATTCACTGACCCTTGATGACACGGCATCCCGTGGAATGTTACCAGCCTCGTCACCCTCTGACCTCTCACCCTCATTGACCCTTGTTTTCTCAAAAAGTGAGGCCAGGCTCCGGACACTGCCGTGGGGGCTGGAGCCCACCGAGCTAGGCCTCTGGATGCTGTGCATGTTCCTGTACATGGTGGAGAACTCAGCGGTGCTCCTTCTGGTCGCTGGGGAGCCATTCCTAAGGCCAGACGCACACTCAGATGGACAGTTGGGGAGGGAGTCTACATTTTGCCAATCCTCCCCTGCCAATGTTCCAGCGGTTCCTGGCCCACATGTCCCAGTATACAGATCCTCACAACTGTGTGCTTTGGGGTGCCTGACTGGCCCAGTCCTGCAGTCCTGGCTATCGCCACTGGGGGGCAGAAGCTTGGGCTTGAATTTAGAGGGGAGGATTTGTGGTATGCAGGCTTTGGCAGCAGATAGAGGCTTCTTATTCTTACACTGGTAACCTAGGGCATTACTGGCAAGAACTGATCGACTATTTACAGAGGAGCAGGGTGAAATTATATGGCCATTCCCACCTTTATAATCCACTGGCAAGCATGCAGGACAACAGAATAAACAGCATATTAGATTACAATGGTCACAGATTCACACACACACACACACACACACACACACACACACACACACTTAAACAGTGTCAGACACATTTTTAAAGAAAGACTAACTTCCATCAAAAGTTGATGAGAAGAGAAAAAACTTGATGCAGTTTACATCAAGTAACAAATGACTTTGTTATACTACTAGCAATGGCTCTACAGTGTTGTGAGGTAAAATGTGTTCAAATGGAGCAGTGAAACTTTTAATGCCTTACAAAAATATTTCATACTGTAGTAACTGACATAAAATCAACAGTTCAAGATTATCAACTTAATTGATCAATCTCCAAATCTATTTGGATCTAGTATGCTTTTTCAGTCTCTATGACCTATCAATCTACTGATGACTGTAACAACATAACGATGTGGAACACAAAGGGCCAGGAACAGAATGCCATGAGATGCCATGTCATGATGATATGATGTTGTCAGGCCTGTAAGTAAGCATATGAGACTGTAAATATTGCCTATATCAGACAAATGTCACACAAGGTGCAGTAGCACAACCGACAAAAAGGCTTCATCTTTGTCCCTGACTGTTGTGGAAGGCAGTTGCATTTTTGGCTCAGCATCTGGAGGAGCCAAAAGTATGGCTTAGTGGTTCTATGGCTACATGGCTCAGTATATCTAATGCCAAATATCCTCACTAAGGTACAACAGAAAGACTGAACTAAAGAAGTTTGATGTTTTGCAGTACATTAAGAGGGAAAACCCCTTGAAATCCCTCAAGAAGTATTAGCTAAATAAAAACACAAAGCCTGCCATTATCAGCACACACATGATAAGCGTTTACTCCAGTTTTTGGTTGCTTGCTTTCCTGTGTTTTGTGTCCTCACTTCATCTGGCAGCACAAGACCTAGGGTGATGTCTCTGGTGAGCCATAATGACCAAGTGTGCAAGTCAGTTGACTTCAATCAAGATACAGTGGAATTGCCTTTACAGCTGTTTCCTTTAGTTTACTGAATGGGGCCTTGAGTCAGGACCTGACGGTCCAAAATATCAACGAAAACACTAAACCAGCGATTTACGTTTTGTAAGACTTCACATCTATTTTGAGGAAAGTTATATTTCTACACTGAGGTGTTCATTTATAGATAGCTAATATGTTCAATATGTAATGTGGGTGCAACACGGAAAATAACAATTAGAAACTGACTGTCACAAAGGTGAGCTCCCTGACTTTCTGACGTTGGTTTAAGCATTGCTCAACAATCGGAATGTTAAGTATTGGGGGCAGCATCGTGTCTGTGCCCGATCCGTCCCTTCCTTTTTCCTCCCCTCCCCTCCCCTCTCCCTCCTTTCCTCTCCTCCCCCAGCATTTCTCTCCTGGTCATGTGCGCACGCATTCCTCCTCTGACCTCACTCTGACAGCTGACTTCCTCCTGCCTGCCCACCCTCTGTGTCCCTCTTGTTGATCTCACCCCTGTCTGGCCCAGCCCGTTAAGCAGAGCCCTGTTTATCTCACCCTTTCCTCCCCATCCGTCCCCCTGCTGCACCTCTGCTCTCTGGCAGTGGAACACTCTGGAGCCCTGCCCGAAGCCTGCCTAGCTACTGCCTGCTTCAGGAATGGAGGACAGGATCAGAACCTGAAGTTGGCTTCAATTGATTTAGCTGAAACACTGCAAGCAACCTTCTCTCTCTCCCCATAATGTTTAAACTCTCAGTGACTTCCCAAGCAAATGACTGGATAAAGTTTGGTGGAACGTCGATGACATCAATAATAAAAAAAAACTGCTGAGAAAATGAATGTCGCAAGGTGATTGGCCACTGCTATGATAACCAGGAGCAAACAAAGCAACAACAAAAAAAGAACAAAAAAAGAACAAAAAAAGAAGAGGAAAGAGACGCGTAGATTCCAACAGAAAGTTAAAAGGAAACACATGTATCCCTGACACTTTTACAGTCCAACATCACTGGAAGTCATTGGTTCCGTCTCAGTGGAAGGCCTTAGCATGGCCCAGTGAGGAGCCTGCTCCCCTCTATCTCTACACACAGCCTGTGGAGCTCCACTGGATTCCTACCTTTAGAAGAGGACGAGCTGGGGTGGCGCTTGTTGTTGAGGGCCCGCAGACCTTGCAGAGGAATGTCGCCGCCCTCCAGGACGCTCTTGTAAACATGGCGGTCGCATTCTGGAGCCGCGGGCTCGCTCCCCGACAGTTCCCCGTCCTTCTCCACCTCGCTATGTCCGGCCTTGCAGGCGGAGCTGTGTATGGATGAGAGGGACATGGAGGAAGAAGCAATTAAATACAGAAAGCAGCTTTAATATGAAAGCCTGATTAAGATAGGCCTGCACATTTGCACTGTCAAAAGTAGTCTAAAACATTCCAAGGGTAAATATGTTGTGTAATGGCAATTACATCACAGCTTAATTCAATAACATTTGTTACACAATCATCATTTAAGTAACGAGACATTTATTGAGGCTTGGCAATGTATGGATGACTAAAATATGTTAGCTTGAACTTATTGTATACATTCTGGGATCTTTTTGCATGTATGAATGAAATGTAGGGTGAAAACGATGCTTTTATAAAGGCATGTGTGGAATTTGGACCTTGACTTAAAACATAACAGCACTCACTGCTACCCTTATCTTAGCATTCCACAGGGGCCAATGGGAGAGATTTCTAAAAATATTGTCTGAGTGTTCCCACATGCTGTCATGTGCAGCCTCTGCCATGCACCTGCACTGTTCTCAGGTTCACTCAACATGAGATACCACTTTAGTGCGCCACGTTCTCTTTCCCTGTTTGTGCAGCCTTGCACGCCTGTGCACATTAAACTGACAGTTATTTCTAGTATCACTGTAAATCATACATATAAATAAAACAGGTAAAACACAAACAAACATAACAATTAGGTAGACTATAGAAGGCCATCACTGTAAATAATAATTTGTTAAAGGTTAAAAAAAGAAAAATAAGGAAATCAATTGGGATGATGACATCTAAATATTTGGCTAGATAGTCACAGTTTTGCTTAGCTAACTTGGCCATAAGCCACATTTGAACCATCCCCCCTCCCCTTCCCTGGCTGCCTTCTCACAGCCATCTAAAAAAAGGTATTTGGACCACTGACTCAATACTAAAGACTGCCAATAAAGTCATGTACTTTATGGGTACATTGAGGTATTCAAATAAATTCCCTCTGAGGAATCTGCATGGGGCTCCATAACGCAATGGAATATCTCAGATGGTTCCTGGGAAGATACTACTGAGATCATCTGATGTCAGACAGCCTAGGAGGGAGACACTGGGTCCAGTGCTACAGTACTGGGGATCCATAGCAGTTGCATAATAACCTCAGTTATTGACTGGAGATGTCCTTACCAATATTATTTATAGGGCAGGGAGAGGAATGCTAATGTTATTTATCACTTTTAATACATTTTAATAAGTAACAAGCCTACATGCAATGGAACGCAGGGCTATACTGATGTGCTGTGTGTAAGGATCTTAGCTCCTGGTGGATTCTACACAGGATGTATGTTGCTGACCTGCGTTGAACTCCAAAACAGAATCCCCCCTTTGCTTTTCTTATACTCTTATCCGCACGATGGATGTGGTTTTGAAAATGTAAACATAGAAGATATGGTTGAAAGGGGCAAATGAGGCACATCTTTAGAAAGAAGAAAGTCATTTCAAGAAGTCCTCCAATTTCAAAGAAACCCCAGAGAAAATTAACACGCCCTAAACACATGTTCCTTTGAAGAGAGAGAAAGTCTATGAAATGTCATGCTTCTTTTTAGGACTAGTCAATGAGCTTTCACAATGGCTATATGAAAGTGATCACATCACATACTGCACCTTCCAAAAACCTCCTGTACATAATAGACATTGATAATATTACTGTTATACCCTCTGACTACTGACATTAACAGCCCAACGGAAAGTTCCATACAAAAATGGAGGGAGAAGTTCAGTTACTGGACCACAAGAAAGTCACCATGGCTTGGTCCAGAATTCCTCACATTTTATTACGGAAACAAAAATAGAACACATAAATCTTTGCTGACAAAAACAAAGAGATCAAAGCCGTCAGACGTGCTGTTTCCTCACTGACCAAACATCCTCAGTCGTATAACACCATTGTTCTAGTAGAAGATGCAGCTTCTCGCTCATCCATTCAGGGGGAGATAACGATTTTGAAGTTACGTGTAGCAGCATGGGTGGGAGCGGCTGGAGTTCCCTCTTCCTCCCCACTAATGACAACCAGGTTTTGGTCTGGCCTGTTTGCTTCTGCTCTGAATTAATTGACACACAGTCTCCCCACTATGTGTCTCCTCCACTACCACCATCCCTCGAAAAAAGATCGAACCCAGACAGAGGACAGACTGTACTGGCAGCTCCTACTCTAATTATGAGGAAGCTCTCAGGAAACAGGGGTCCCCCCTGTAGGGGGAGAGCTCCACCGGGTATAGGGATACCAAACCCCCTCTGATCGTCCCTCCTCAATACATGCCTGAAATAAAGAGCAACAAACTGAAAGGAATCGAGCAGCACACGTATAGGTAAGAGAAGCATGGACTTACTACTGCTGTAGGTCGGAAGGGGTTTCCAGGGGGCTGAAAGAGGGGGCACTCTGCAACAAACCAAACAAAGAAGTCATTGATAGATCCACAGGAAGGTCTCCTCCAACTAGAATGGAAGCAGGAGCATTAGCTATGGTGAGATTCTTTGTCCTCTCTCTCTCTCTCTGTTTCTCTTCCTCTCTCTCTCTCTCTTTCTGCTGTCTCTGTACTGCCTCGAAAGCCCAGGATTCTTAGCTCTGAAGCTTTACATAGAAGAGTAAGCGTGTGTTTTGGCCCGCGTGCAAGTTGGAGAAAACAAGCAGCAGTGAGGAGGGGTTGTGGGGGTGGGCGTGCATCGGTCAGGGGCACCCATGCGGGGAGGGGGCTGTCACTAGCTCAGCCAATCAGCTGCTGTCTCTAACAGAGGCCATCTCTTTTGTCTGGTATTGAGTCACTCTCATTACCAGTGGACCAGACCAGGGGACAATTAACCAGCTGGTGGTGCTAGCAGGCCAAATTACACACACACATACACACACACACACACACACACACACACAGACACAAACAAACACGCAAACACATACAAATACACAGACATGTAATAATGCAATACAATGTGCAATACAATATGATACAATGAACAATGAATTCAAAGACATCAAAATGAGCACACATGAAGAAAATATACGTAAAAAATAAGCACAATTGTCAAGCAACGTTAAAACAAGATAAGATCAACAAGCAAGAGAAGAAGAATTGAGTAAGTACGTGTGGAGAACTGTGAGAGCTGACATGCACGTGGGTATCTTGAGATCAAAAGCAGTTGTTATTTGCGGGGCAGTTACTAACCCCAAAACCTAGAGAGCCATTCGCTGGGGGGGGCACCAACAAGCATTTTGAATGGTTTAGAGCTTGCTAATTTTAGCCCACTGTTTCTGTTGCTTTTTGCCATGTGGACGTCACACAGGGTAAAAATAACAGACGTGACATGCGAGCTAGGAATAAAAGCACAAGTGTTGTTTGCAAATAAGATTGCGCAATCCCAGCGCCATCCTGACCCGTCTAGTAGCGCCACATCTACTTTGGTGCGGCACCCCCTGCACCGCACGATCCAGAAAACAGTTGACCAGACCAGCAGCATTCTGCACAGCTCATTTCCCCTGACATGCCTCTCATCCTGGTTGCCAGAGGAGGATCATTAATAACCTTTCAGAACGAATGCCTATCTTTATAAGACCAGAATTCAGGCTGGCAGGTCTATAGACTAATCTATTTATAAAGCCAAATGTTCCATGCCACTTCACCCTTCGAGAACATGCCACTGCCACTGAATAATCTGTGTCTGCCCTCGCCTCCTTTCTTGTGTGCCCTCTCTGTGATGTCCCCCGTCACTGTCAACAGGGGTTGAAAGGCTGTCCCTTGATAGTGGTGGGTAATTGAGCTCGCACACACAGCGCTGATGGAAAATAAACAGGAAACAGGAGTGAAAGGATTATCTGAAGTCAAGGAATGGAATCTTAATCTGATTATTTACAAGAGATACTGTAGAAGCCTGAGTCATGTCACTGTGTGCTGTACATGTATGGGTACGTGGAAGGTGAAATAACATTTTGTAACCGCAATTCATATTAGCCATGGAGACAGTAACTCAAAACTGTTCGCCCTTTTTAAATGTTAGCCCCACAATCCCTTCCAAGAACAGAGCAACACAATACCGTGGAAAGCCAGAAACCGTAAGATACATAACACCCAGGAGCGAATATCATATCAAATATAAAAACAGCAGTATCAGATGCTGTTACCAGCCAGACAGAAGGAGGAACTCCTTTCCCTCGACGTGTCAGTGGAACACTGTGTTACTAATGTTTGTACATTTTCAAATGCCTGTTTCCAAACAGGTGTCCTAGATGACTGAAAGAAATTTACTACTTTGCTGAGGTATTAATAGGTCTCCATCGCAGGTTGGAGCGCTATTCAACTTCAGAAATAGGAATCAGGACTAGATCATGGTAACTTGAATCCGTTCCTTCCAAAAGTGAACCCTCTTATTTGTTTAGGGATGTTCTTACGAAGATAACCGCTTGACAGCATGACCATACTGTTATAGCTGTATCCCTCATCCCCCTCAGCACTAAATGCTTAGAGATAAAGGTTAAGTATATAACAGAGGTTAAATCGGAAAACACAATAGGCTAGGTCGGCTTATGGGTTGCTTCCGGTGGAACGTTAAGGTCGTAGATGGAGCCTCACACCGGATGGTATGTGACTCATTGAAAAGATTCTGTAGCTGCTTGCAGCTGCCCTCTCCTCAGCATATGCCAGACAGGCAGCGTCACTCGGTCGGACACCAATATGATGGTCCTGACCATAGTTATGTATGGAATTCTGACTCGGGTCAGCCTTCTATGAACTATGACCACAGGACTATGATGACCTATGTATTGTATCCACTTCTAGACCACTGTGAGCTTATGACCTTTTCTTGTGTCAACGGTCGACCTGACTTTTCAAGGATGTCGCTGTATGGGTGTAATGGGTTGTGAATGTTCCTTTCACGAGATGCGAGATTTGTTTTTTATTCTTAAAAAAAATGCTTTGTGAGTTCAGGTGAGCACTTGTCTCTTGTTCATCAAGGATAAGAAATGTCCACACTGTCATTTTGGGCCAAATATACAAACTGGCAGCCACAAGAGCCTTATAGAGTCAGGTCTTCATTTAAACTCATGAACACTTATCTTCCAGTTACCTCTAGTCACTAGGACCGAAAAGAGATATGTCAGTCAAACACCATTGAGCCAGTCTGTCTAGGCCAGCCTTAAGGGTCAAATATTACACATACCGGGTGTAGCTTTAGCATTGACTGACGTTTCACAGGGAGCCAGTCATCAAACTGAGCTCATCTGGCAAATATCCAAATGCCCCAATATCTACCAAGGGAGAGAGCTGGTTCCATCACTACAAACAGGCTCCTCATTTAACTAGGAGTTGGAGTCAGACATGTCTTTCAACATATCACCCCCCGTTGACTCACAGAGAAGGCTGGGAACTGGAGATTCCTCCCATGTGTTTAGCTGACGCTACAACATGATCTCACAGCCGAGTCAGTAGTGCCGCCTCATATGATCCAGGGTGTGGTTTTCCAGGCAGACTTGACGGAGGTTTGCCCTGACTGTCATAGGGCAAGGAGACGGAACATCTGTTGGTGGGATAGCCAGTCTTCCAGTCCCATATAACCTGGTGCCAAGACAGGCTCCGGGCAAGTATTTGTCAAGCTCCTGTAAGTCATACATCTACTGATTCATCGGTGACAGCATGTCCTCACTCAGATCACTATTTAATACACCAGAGACAGCATGTCCTTCCACAACTGCCTGGGACTGTCATGTAGTGCTTGTGCAGGCCTGATGCTGTCTGACTGAGGTGTTACATTAGTCTGAGTCACCTTGGCCAGTCCTCTGGCCTGTGCTACTGTATGTGTCCTCATTTGCAGGTTGCCCATCAATGTATAACACCACATTTTGCAAGGGTGCTGACTTAATGATATGGTACAACAGGCAAGGTGCCACGGTTGGTACAGCCGCCAGGATCCTGTTGTAAAGGACAACTATGGCCTAATGCCTGGTGGCCCGACAACAGCTGGGATACATTAATTATTCTTTACCATATTGAAAAGGCAGCTGGATTGCGTGGGTTTATAATTAGACTAGCATAGACAGCATGTAAAAATGAAAATAATCTTAGTCACTCTGAATAAGAGCCATTGCTACTGTAGGTAGTCACACAATGGTCTACAGTCTAAACCAAGCTTATCTAAAGTTATTTTCCAAACTTACAGAGATTTGCAGGTGGCCATGGTAGCCAAGATAAAGGATTTGGAAGAAACAAAAATATCTAATCTTCTTTAGGGGCTCTTTGTAAGTGTAAAATACAGGGAAACTACAGTACGGTGTTTGAATGAAAAAGGTTCAATTCAATTATTTTCCTTTTCACAAGGTTTGAAAAAAATTCCAAGCCACAATGATAAAATATATACAGTACAAAACATGGAATTTCATGGCCACACACAGTTTTGTCATACGGTGGTCGCAGAAACCGACAATACTGTTGTTGAAGAATGGCAGTGACATAGGAAATAGAAGAAATCCTATAGTAAACTTGTAAAGTGCAAAACAAGATGTTGTTGTTGATCATTCAGTTCAGGTTTGAAGGAGTGAAGTGGGGTAGAGTTTGGAGTAGTCCTTTCAGACAGACACTGTTTAAGTATTTAAACATAAATGTTATCACATGCATGATTTAATTACACTGTCACTTAAAAAAATTGTGACGACTTACCACTTTCTCAAAATCCATCTCTGAAAAGAATCTATACCAAGGCTCATTTTCTATATCTACATCTTCTGGATTTAAATCCTGAGTCTATAGGGGCATGGCAATAAGGAAAAGAGGAGAAAGACAGAGAAGACAGTTCAGACAGCACAGAATTTACACAGAAAGACAATGAGGCACATTAATGATGGAATCCACAAGACGTAATGAACAAGTTCTAAACACGAGAACGCACTTGTGTACGGGTACAGTCTCATCCTTTCGATGTTTTTACCATAACATTAGTCAATTATATGTTTTCTGTATTTGTGAATTCTTATCCAAACACCCAGTAACTTAGATATCTGCCCAAAGATCAACTACAATACAGATACAACGGACGAGGTGGAAAAAAAGGACCAATTGGTGAGCCGATTATTGGAGAACTGCCAAGACACAATATGATTGGCCTTGTATGTGGAGACCATGTACAGAAACTGACCATGTTTACTAGGTAGTAGTCCAGATGACAACAATACCTTGTTGTCATTGTCTCCCGTATGTGGTGCCATAGAGTTGGCCAGAGATGCTGACATCTGTTGGTGCAGTTGAATTGAGTTGCAACTAAAGTAATTATATTATTATGTAATCAAATAACTACACAGTGTTCCCACCCTGTACCTCTCTGGTCCTCTAGTCTATATTTGGGAAAGCTGTGGCTTCTATGAGCTGGAGTACATTCAAATGCAGCGAATCCTTTCCTTTCAGGAACAGTTTGTTCCGTTGTTTTCCTTTGAATATTCTCAAGAGCCAGGCGGCACGTCAAGGGATAATGACCTATTTGGTGAGGCTAATCACAACTGGGGCTCCTCAAGGACATCGGATAATGTCACATGACTCATTCACCAAATTTTTTACGAGTACATTGCATATTTCCTCATGAAAACGCTGTGTGTGTACTGTCCTTGTCCAAGCAGAATCCATCAAATAAGCTTAAGTTGAACACTAGCAAGACAATGGCTATTCTTGTAAGTGATACCTCCACACCACCAACAGAAGCTAGGGTCATCTGTCATTGTAACAGGAGCCTCTTTAGGAATGTTGTACACATGGCGATTCAGTCTGCACATACGTCGCCTACAGAGCTGTCCTAGTTAGTAAAGCAGCCACCTAAGCTTTTATAGGGGTGGAACAGCTTACACAACATGCGTAGAACTGAACAGGCAAACATAAGCGTGGCAGTGAACTGGCTACCATACCGTTTTCTCCAGTTTCAGCACCGATGATTTTCCTGGCTCGTACTCAAAGATGCTCTTGGGCTCGGCACGGTACTTCCTGGTGTCTACCTTCTTATCCGGGGGCTCCCACTCATTCCTACAAGGGGGGAGGGGAGAGAGAGACAATCCTTATCACGCAGTCTCCATGGCAACCGGCTATGGCTAGTTTTCGGCAGAAGTCCTTATCCACAGCAGTCTTTTATAACCCCCTCTTTGCCTCTTTTTCCCACTCCATCTATTTCCTTCTGGGCTATGTAACACAAAATCCAATTTACAGTCATGTGTTGAGTCACTAATCAAATCACGTAAACAAGATGACAAAAACCAGAGCTCTGCATTTCCTGAGAGAAAACCGAATGTATGTTCAGTGCCATCCGTTTCATCCACTGACTTCAAAAGGAAGTCTGGTACAAATGCTTTCCTATGATTAACTGTTAGCTGTCAAACATAATGTCCCAGTGGTGCATAGCATATTTGTCATAAAATGCTACCTCCACAAAACAAAGGTCACGGTCAAAGAAAAGTGTTTGAACAGTCAAAGAGACGAAAGGCATGGATACCTGGTCAAACTGTTAGATAGAACAAGCACTAATGATGTGGCGAGGCAGCCAAGAACGCAATCTACAACTCCAGCAAGCAACAGTTTATCCTCTATCACCTGTCCTCCTTCATCACGCCATCACTCATTCTTACACGCCTTACAGAGAGGATCTTCTTTGTCAGCACCACCATAAGGAGGGTGTCTACCCTCCTCTAATATGACCAGGGGAACTGACTGGGTGACTATGTAACCCTGGCTTTCAGTCAAAGTCACTCACAGACAACTGGGAGACAGATGCGTGAAGGCCATGGTAAATAACACAACTGTACTCAGCGAATAAGAAAACGACCAACCTTTTGGCAGGTTTGAGTGAAGAGGACCGCGTTGGCACTGGCATTGACTGACCTCTGGACTCTTCTACTTCAGCAGCACTTTTTGAACGTGGCACCCCTTTTACTGAAAATAGACAAAGGACGGATCTGGTCGATAAGATGTCTGTTGATTCAAACAAGACCATGTTTGTTTTCGGGCTACTGAACACTTTAATGACACTAGTCAAAACTCACCATCTTCCAGATAACCAAAGGGAGAGGGACTGTCATCTGAAAACAACAATTTTAACACTTACATTTGGTTTCATGAATCAAGAATCTGATTCCATAGTGAGATATTCAACATATCCACCAGAGGTTGCTGTGTAGTAATGCTACACATATGATTTAATAGTCTACTAAGCTTGCCAAGATTTTATGAGCACGGCTAAGAGTGTCAAGTTTACATATGTTATGTCATTTGTGTGGCATATGTGCTACATATAATTGCATGCATGATTAATTACAACTACGTATTACTCTAACCAAATTACAAGTGTTTGAGTTGCATGCATTGAATGAAAAGCCATGCAAAAGGTAGGCTTTAGATACAATATTATAAGCCAATTGTACAATTTCTATATAGTCATACATGACATGGCCGCTTTAAGAAAAAAACACCTTTTCAACATGATATGTCCTCTGCATGCCTTAACTTCCATTAGTTTAGTACTGATATTTATCCTAAATGTTAACAGAGTGCTTTTCAGAGGCCATGGAGTGCTTCAAAGCACTTAGGAAAAAGCCTCATCTACAGTATCTAAAAAGAGAGGCTATCGATCAGCCTTCAGGATATGAATAAGTAATGCCCAGCAAGGTAATCTGGGAATTGTCTCCTTAGGGTAAACATTCTGGCTGAACAACTTGATTGACAGAGGGACTTATTGACAGAGAGATGGGTAAACAGAAACATTAGGTTGTCTTAAAGCAGGTACAATGCAGGAGTAAAGCATGAGTGATCTCCCAGTAAAGTTCCAAGTTCACTTGGTAACATATCATTATAGATAATTTAATAAACACAAACATGCAAATATCTACTGTACACACATCCCTAATACACATAACTGTTAAACATCAGGTTACGAGCACACTTTAATATGCAGAGAAATTCATGTGCATTCATGAACTTCCTGTGAGTCTTGGGTATGTCTGCTAGCTCATGGTACTGGTCTACCATCTAGTGGCTAAAAAGAGTCACTGGGTTTAGGACCCATTTATGATCTTTCTTCAAACAAGATCAATGCTGTCTCTTAGTCATACCACTTTGGTAGTCAAGTCTAGAAAGTTTGATTATACCACTACTTCGGTTCTACTACACACAAAAAATGAATTATTGTAATATTTTTATTATATACATGACTTTTCACATAAATGATTTAACTTCAACTTTAGAAGTTGTAAATTATTGATGTGAAAATGTATTACATAATCACATTTCATATTTTTGAAATGTATGGTAATGGTTAGCAACTCAAAGAGCTTGGACATGTGGTGCCATATTTTAGATGAGTGAGGATATTACAGATTAGTAAAGCCAATGGGAGACATGGAGCTGTTACTGCCATTGGATACCTGTGGTTTTCATCTGCCTGTCATAGGATTCTGGGAAAATGTAGGTGGGGCGATATGGGTTTTCCTCAACAGGCTCTGAGTGTGATTACGAAGAGACAAAACACACAAGTGACAAAAACGGACTCACAAAAACAAGCGCACAAACAAAAACACACACACACAGAGACAAGCACACAAACAAACACACTTACAGGACCCATCATATCAGAACTACGGAACAGCTGAAAGATTAAACTTACCTGGAATTCTGTGAATCTGTTTAAACATATTCTTGTACCAGTCCTTCGACTTCTCCGTGTTCTGTAACGATTAGAAAAACTTATTAGAAAACGTAATAAACTCCCGAATGAACAAAAAGCCAATCAAACTAGAGCAGTTGTCTTAGTTGCTGTCTTACCCGTACAGGCACAATGGGCTGTGTGAGTGGGCACAGGGCAGGAGAGTGCTGGGACATCCTCATCCTCTTGCCGTCCATATCTGGGACTGGGACCTGAGAGGCCCAATGGGAGTCTCTCTCTGTCCCGCCTACTGGCCTTGGATCAGGGGATTTGTCCCTCTCTGGTGTTGGGTCTAAGTAAAAGCAGAGATCAACATCAAAGCAAATTGAAGCTTCAAAACAGAAAACTGTGTTTAATTCCAGTATGATGCTCTGCTCATGTTCATAAATTGCTAAAGAAGTGTAATGCTGTGAAAATTATAATTTAGGTGGTGGGCATTAGTATTCAGTATTGGTCATATGATATTCAAAAAAGAATTGAAAGGCAAAATACACATTTCAATGAAATAATACAAACAACATATGAGACTGGTACTGTATGGGCTGTGCAAGCAAAAATGAAATATTCCATTAGCACAGCTCATAATCCACACACTGGGCAACATGACTCATTCACTTGATGCTGTTTGCAGGTATTGCCAGGAGCAAATACATTGAGCGTGCTGAGTCAACTATTCAGGCAGTAGGGGGTGGGAGGAGCAGATGGCTCAAACTAAACAGGAAAAACAAATATTGTCTGTCATGAACATGTTCTCTGGTGGCTAGATGCAGACATGAGCAGATGATCCACATGCTGTATGACATCTGAAGAACGCGAAGGAGATGGTATTAAGATAATTTTAGTGCATACCTTCTAAACGAAAAATATGCTTTTGTCGCTCTGGGAAAGATAGAAGTGAACAAGGCAAAGGCAGTGAAATGAAGCTAAAGCCAAGTCTCAGTATACAGTACCCTACTGGATTCTCCTTTGCAGAGATTATAAGAATCAAAGTTTACATATTATAAAGCAATGTTGCCCTTAAACAGAGCTAGCTAGCCCTTACCTCTGTGGTGTTGAAGCAAAACTATGGTTGGGTTGACTGTTGTGGTGGAGGGGTAGATAGAGGGGGCCTTTGCTGGTGATATAAGATGATTCTGAAGGTCAGAGGGGGAGGGACACTGAAGCTCCTCTGTGCTCACAGGTGAACTTGCCTGATGATGAAGCAAACGTCAACATGTTGATGTACATTTTCCATCTGTCTGCTTTTTCATCAATCCACATATTATACAACCAAACTGTTTACTCTTTTTTCCTCCATGACTCTCACAAAAATGCAAAATGTTTGGATGTAAACAAACCTGGGATAATGTGTTGTTTACTGTAGGTAGATCAGCTGTGATGTTGTTTACGCCTCCCTCTGCCAATCCTGCTTGAGCACTGTCTCCATTGATTTGGCTGGCCCAACCACCTGAAACGATTTGGCAGTACTTTTAGTTTTGGCAAAAACAGCACTGTAGTGTCAGTGTCCCCATACTGAGAAAGCTACTCAATATTTAGTAGTATCTAAAATACTGTATCCTTTGTCACTTGGCAATACACTTGTGACAAAAAAGAAAACTGTTAATTAATCCCTAATGAAACGAATCTCCGGGTGTTCCCGCTGGAACCAAACACTTACCACGGTGGTTTTCCATCTACAGAGATGCTAATATCCCCATGGAGGAAAAAAAGATTCTCCCACAATCTGTGAACTTTGTCATCACAACAAGGCGCCTATTCAGTACCCTGTAAAGGCCATTTGTTCCACTGGCCTTTATATTCATGCTCAACAACAATTAAACCATCACCCCCAAAGCCTTGGCTAGCCTCCAGGCCAGTTCTAACATGCTGAATACAACAAACAAGTCCACAGTCAAGGCCCTGGTTCCAAAGTGCAGTGTGGGCAGGACACAACACAAAGCTGCTCTGACATAAAAATATGAGAAGGGAGTGTAAACGATGAGGACATAAAAACACCCGAATATAAACGCACTTCTGAACAGAAAACATAACTCACATATCAAAAACATACAGAAGTTAAATATGAACATACATTTAACCTCTTATAAGCACTTCGATTGTGTAAAATACAATTAATTCACCTCATTCTCACATTCCCAGCGTCTATGCAGACTTGGCCTCGCTTACCTCCTCATGGTATCTTATATCACTGTAGAGAGTGATACCTCTACATTATCCAGAGAATGCTAGCCAACCGCTGAAGTAGCTAAGACTTACTTGGAGCTGTGTCAACGTTGGATTCTTCGCTGATGGAATCCTCATCATCTATGTGGATCAGAGTGGCCCGTAAAGTCACTACTCCCTTGCCTTTGCAGACCCTCGAGGGATCCAACTCTAGGGAAAGGATAGACAGGTAAAATCATGCAAGCTTCAGACAGTCTCTGAAGCTCCTCATCCCACAAAGTCAAGCAGCAATCTTACTGGATCTCAAACATGGCTATTTTCAGTAAGATTTTCAGTTATCGCCATGGGACAAGATTTTATTGCTTCAGGCCTAGTGGGAATATATCATACTTCATGCCCTCAATGACTGTAATAGAACTTCAACATCAAATCCAGGCCACCAAGTGATTGTCTCCCACATCATCAGGTTAAACATCACCAGAATGCCATTAGCTTTAAATGAGCACTCATTATTTCTGTGAAGTATTAGTGCACTAGTTAGTATTCAAATAGTCCTCCTAACCCTCTACAGTGTGTTGGAGGTGTCATTCAGTTCAGACTATAAATAATGAACGAGTGGGAGAAGAGGGGCAGTGAAGGAGTTAATCAGCTCCTCACCTGAGGCAGGAATCAGGTCAGGAGAGCCTTTCATGCTTCTCAGAGGGGTGATCCTGACTGCTGCGACAGAACGAGGACCGGAGGGCACAAAAGGAGCTGACACACGCACACACACACAAACACAAACACACAAACACAAATGTACACACACATGCGTATAAGTCGTGGGAGGGGACAATAAAGTGTCATTTTGTATTAATCACTATGATTCCGAACACAGTAGCCATGTATTGTATTGTCTAGTATTGTAATCCTCATTGAGATAAAGGCACCATTTAGGGGAAACAACAGACAGACCATGTGATGTCAAAGGGGATAACAGAGTCAAGAAAGACAGATTATAGGAAGGAAGGAAGGAAAGCTACTGACAGAAAGAACATCTCTGTTGTAACAGTAAGCTTTATAAAGTGGAAGACAGTGAAGCACTGTCTTTCGTGCATAATGATTCAATAGAGATACTTTATTCACTTACTTTATTTAGTTCAGTTACTGTATATTGTTATGCTGATTTGTGAGGTCAATTTAAAATGAAGGACTGATTAATGACTGTGTAAGTATCAATAAGTGTGATTATGTGCTATGTATCAATGCTGCATGTGCACACCCTCTAAAACCCAGCCCCCACTGGCATGCATGTCAGTCCCAATCATAAGTAAACACAATTATTCACCAATAGCTACTGCAGGACTTACTGGGGGATATATTACCGGTATATCTCACACTGCCCTCTGCTGGAGAGGCCTGGAAAAAGGAGAAAAGATTGAGTATCATGTTGACAAATATTTCAGCAAAATATGGCATAGCTGTCAGCAGGATATTTTTCATGTGATAGGAGCAGTTTGGCTCAGACCATTACTGTGCAGGGTAGACTGGAACACACTGTGAAAACGAGATGTGTGAAAACACACTGTCCCACAGCCAGCGTGTATCATTTTCATCAATCACTTTAACACTGATCTATGCTAGCGGTGATGCATATAATGGCTACATTTGGGACCCGCATCTAGCTAATGAGAAGGTGGCACGCCTATGGTAGCATTACACGCTGAAACAAGATCCACTATGGCAAGAGAGGAAACTCATCAGCTCTCACCCTACATCCTCACCATACACACAGTCTGCCTACAACACATGAACCTATTCACAGTATTCTTAGAAAAGTTTTCACTTCGTTAGTTGAATGATAAAGCACAATGTTCTTGGCGAGAAAAACATAAATCTCCAAACTCTCACAAAGGCGGAGGGAATTCACACATCAGAGAGTGTCTAACAGCTAATGAGTCCTCAAGTAGACAAAAAAAGACATGGGGGGGGTGAGGACATATGTTAATCTGAACTGCGTCAGTAGAGCGTGCAGGAAAACACCAGGACACCTGAAAAGAAGCAGTGAAACATCGCCCTACAGTTGCCAGGAGCCTCACTGTAACAATGCAAGACGACTGATTTAGCAGACACTCTAGGAACACATTAATTGTTATAGTTGGAAAAGGGTAGCTGAGTTAAGGCACAGAGGCAAAGAAACACGTGAAATGGTAAGAACCCTCACATGCAAATACACGCAAACACACACACCACATAAAATATGCTCACCAAAACAGTTCTAAATAAAACAGGATATTTTTGGACAAGACCCATGGGTAAAAGAAGACCTAAATAATCGACCCATCTTTGAGCTAAAGTTCAAACAAACGCTCCGTAGTAAGAGATTATATTTGTGTATTATCTATCTATAACCTTAGTGTATTGAAAGACTGATCCCCTTTAGGATCTCTAGTGTCACAAAGAGCCTACACATCAATGATCTCAGACACCATTTATGGAGGTGACATCTGTTCATTTCCAAACAATTCCAACAGAAGAAAGCTTACACTGCAGCAAACAAATCATTTGTTTCTCAGAACTTAACTTGCTTCTCAAAAATGTTGAACGTAAGAAAAAGACAATGTTATAAAAAGAAGAAACTGTCTTCTTTCAGTACAGCTACAGTTATTGAAGAATGTGAGAGATCATGGCATACACCACATAAACATATCAGAGCACAGATCACTCCATTCCATATTAGGAAGGGATGCCTTGGGAAAGGCCAACTGAGAGAGAGAAAAGACAGAGAGAGAAAAGAGAGAGAGAGAGAGAGAGAGAGAGAGAGAGAGAGAGAGAGAGAGAGAGAGAGAGAGAGAGAGAAGCCGGTACTAGCCCACCAGTGTGGAGACAGCCAGCCATGTCCAAGCCAAGATAAACATGAGACTGATAAGCTGTTATGAAGCACACTTCTTTCAATTAAGTCAGTACCTACAGTAAGAACATTCCTCTCTCATCTTCCACAAAAGATTTGACTGAAGAACAAAAAGATACTGTGCTAGATAAAGAAACACAAATGTATTAGAAGGTCAGTTTGGTTTTAGATAGGGTTCTGAGATTTTCGATGTGAGGGATACTGTGGGTCATTAGCTTACTACTGAAGGACAGGCCGTTGGACAACAGCTGTCCGCCACAAACTTCTATAACACATGGTCCTTGGTCAGTCATTTAGCCAGTAAATTGGTCAGTCCAAAGCAAGAGAGGGTTGAAAGTAAAGCCACAACAACAGACAACGGGATGGTGACTGACAGCGAGACTCACACTGAGATCATGAGGAGTCCACTACTCAGTCAAACTTAATGAGACAAGTGAAAACACACAGGCCTGATTTTGTGTGATTCCTTCCTAACCGAGAGTGCTTCAGTACTCAATGTTGATATTATCAGCCAACATTCCTGGCACTAGCACAAACCGCAAATGCCCTTCAGCTTAGCCAGCAGCAAAATCAAAAATCACCTGAGCTTTGAGTCAGACATAGCACCGATGACACACTATGGTTACGTACACCATGTGAACATTCAGAATTGCATTTGAAGAAAGTAGTCTATACCGTTTAACCGTTTGGACTACAGTACAATGCAGGACACACAGTATTGTATACATTGTTAGCCAGTTAAACACAACATGCTACCTATCACCCATTCAGTCATACAACATATTAACTGTTGATGGCAAGAAAAAACTATACAATATCTTTCTGAAAAACAGTCAATGACTGATGTTATTAGTGCCATTACCTAACTGAGGGCCATTCCATACCTACTGTGCCAGATTACTTTTACAGCTCAGTTCAGATCTCAGTCTTGAGTACAGTAGGAAGCTCATCCAGTCAGACAGCCCATGTGACACTCTAGACAGACTCTTTCTGTCTGACAATCAAGCCAGACACTCTCTCTCTCTCTTTCCCCCTCTCTCTCTATCTGACTCTATCTGTCTCTATCTGTCTCTCCCTAAAAACCCCTGAGACAGTCTTGAGGAGGTGAGACTGGCTGTTCTCTGATTTAGGTGCCCACATCTGACCTTGGGCTGCTCTGGGGGAGTGGGGGAGGGGGAGGGGGGGGAGTAGACTGCGGATAAGAAGCCAGGGAGGTCTGGCCACTCTCAACAGAAGGCGTGTCCCGATTGGCCTGTCACCACATGCCACCTGGGAATGTGGCACCTACTCAACAACTGCAGGCCATCAGTACATAAACACATTCTGCCCCCAGATCCCTCCTGGCACAAATTGGACATCTGAGAAGATCTGGAATTAGCTAGTGGACAACTCTGGAATACGGCTAGGGAAGCAGAGTTCAAGAGCTGTTTTACTCAAACTAACTTGTACTAACTTAAGTACCATACACTGTAATAACACATTAGAAATGCATTCAATTACACATTGATTGAAATACTGATCTACTGAATGTCTTTGTATACCCAATAGCAGTGAGCATGAACAGCTGTTCTGAGCTTTTACAGTCTTCTAAGCGTCACATGTTTAAACAACTTTATGTTTACTTTAGAAAAATTAAACAAAAGGATAATGCTACCGAGAACTCAAACAATGATACCTTTGACCAGGGATTCCTGTACTATTCCTGAGAAGAGAGTAATGTCAACACAAAAGAACTCATCACGAGGTCTGGTGTTCTACAGAAGTAGAGAAAGAGCTCTTACGTAATGCCATTTGACTTTTGCTTTGTCAACTAATAGCAGAGAGAAGAGAAGCTGTCCAGGGCTCAGTGTAGATCCCATAAAACAGCTCCAAACAAGGCTCGAAAGGGCCGCTCCAGAGCAGCAGCTTATCCCTCTAATTGAGAGGACCCCCTCTCTTCCATAAACAGCTTCCACACTGCCTACAAGCCGAGGGTTCTACGCATTCCTCAACAGACACGTTTGATAAGCAGAGGCCATGGTTTTATACAATGGCATACATAAAAGGAAATGAATGCACCTGATCATTTTCAAGTGCCTTTCGCATAAGAATTGAAACTGAATCCTAAAATATGTATTTTCAAATGTATATCGTCTACTATTAATGAGTAAGATGATTGCTGAGTAAACGTTTCTGTTTTGGTGAGTGCTGTGCTTCAGGATTCAAAGCATAGTTGTTGCAACTACTGTAGTACGTCCATGAAAAGCTTGGACAGTTATTGGGCGTGACGATGAACAGATCCCCAGGGCAGAGTGGGCAGGGCACGTGTGAAGGTCCTGGAGAAGGCGCTGGCTCTTCACATGGACACACTGTCCCACATGGACATTTTTAGAGGGCCAAGCTGGGCATAGTCTGACTGCCAGGGTTTTAGAGCTAGTGTTATAAGAACGTCAGCGAGCTGACAGTTTACCAAGGACAATACGTCTCCATGGCAAGTGAGCACTCCAGGCCATGCTCCAAGAGAAAACAAGCTTTTCTAGAGAGGACTAGCACTGAATTTTGTTTTACTTGTTGTTGTGAAATGTTGTCAGAGGTGCAAGCTTGTTTTAAAATAGGGCAAAGTGAGGTGAATATAGTGTACTTCATATGACGGGTATGTTCCTGACTGTTTGAATTGAGATGATTGACAATCCTCCCGCAAATTTGAAATATGCAGATTCCTATTGGCTTAGACAATGGGGACCACCCGTTTGTTTTGGGAGCTTTGATGACAATTCATGTTGATGTTTGAGAGAGTGTTGAAAGTTTTACCGTATTTCGAGGGGGATGTTTTGACTCAGATGTGGAATGGCAGCTTTGAGTGTTCTCTGTTACTTATTATAACTCTGTGAGTGCTTATGTGACAGAACTGCTTGATTAAACTGTCATGAGATACAGCACCTAAACATGTCTATAAACAGCAATGCGATAATCCACTAATTTTAAGTGCTTTGCTAAATGTGGCCTTGTGAAAATACCACATAAGACTGCCTCCATCATGAGAAATGTCTCCATCTTTGTCTGTGCCAAGAGTGTCACACACTGTCGACTTAGTCCTAACAGATAACCCAGATACAATCACCAGAGTTGGGGGATATCAACAGACCCGACACCTTAAAGAATGACAGCATGTCTCTGTATTTAGCACCAGTGTAAAAAGACAGTAACGGCTGCCTTATGGAAACTGTATGCTAATACTATAATGACAACAACTGCCAAAAAGTGTTTGTGCCTCTTTGTGTCTCTTATTTCCTTCATTATTTTCCTACGCAATACAAGCGTGAAGAGCGACAAATCTATCGTCAAACCATAAATTGCCTATTCAATTTCTTGTTTACTTGCTTTCATTGTTCTTTGTGCACACAGACCCTGAAAAGCCAAAGCATTACACTCAAGCAGCACTATCCACTTTGTCCAATAGAAGCAGATGGGGAAAAGGGGGGGAGGGAGAAGGTTGCCAAGCAACGAGTTGTAACATTAACACAGAATGAAAACAGAAACCTGGTGTTGAACATCCGTCTTACTGAAAACCCATCAGTTATTTACTGCAGAATAAAGACATTGGTATTTTCACTATGTGTAAAAATATAATGTATGTTTACATATCTAACATTGCTATGGAGGTATACAGTTAAGATAAATGAACAAATAAATCAAATAATCTAGAATACTACAGAACCCAGATATTTCATGTAATATCATGATTTCATGAAACTTTGAATGAACCATTCACAGAAGCTCTGCAAAGCTGACTGCTGGGACATACTCATCAATGTTTGTCAGCCAATCATTTCATTAAGATTATCTTATTTTGAGAAATAATAAACCTTTATGACATTTTACTTCCATCACTTCAGTAGTTATGTGACAGGACCTTAACATGCCATTATCTTACATAGATGCCGGAAGCCAGTTCCAGGGAAATTAAAAGGAATTGTTACAGAGCAGTACAAATAATGGGCAATAGCCCCTGTTTAAATAATAACAAATTAAAGTTTTAAGATTTGTGATATATAGTTGTTGCTCCCCAGTCCAATGGGTATTCAAGTAACATGATTCTAAACAGGGTTTATAAAATATTGACAACTCAATATAAATAATTCATTATATGGCTTGGAAGAGTCTAAGCAGCCAAACATAAACAATGTACTCCAAATATTACAATAGAATACAAGGTGTTGGAGAACTGTTTGAGCTATGGTAGTATGAGCTATTATCTACGGCATCGGACAATGGAGGCCTACAGTAAATGTGCATTTATCTGCCTGGAGAATCCTTCAGAGTACAAACTAGTGTAACAGTAGAGTCACTGATTGCAGAGTTACAACTACATCCATTCAGCATATTGATCCCAGAGCCAGGTTCATGTTGAGTGTCATGTCAATGAGATATAGTAGACAATGACACCGCTGTTGGAAGGCTAGACCTGATTCACCATTGCTTGCCAAGCTGACAGGTGGGCTTGGCCATTCCCCTGCACGGTAGTAGTGTGGTATAGAATCACAGCACTAGGCAGAGCCTCTGAACAACAGGATTTACAGGTTCACAGGGTACTTAGTGGTCCACCGAGCTAACAAAGAGAACTTTGATGTAAAATGATGACAGAGGAACACGGGTATGTTTACACATGTAAATGAACATCGTGTTAGCCTTGCACTCCATCCTGAGAGTCTTCCCACAGGATGGTTGTTCACTGTGTACAGGACCACATGCTTTGATGTTAGCCAGGAGTTAATGTCACATGCACTCAATCTGAAAGCCCCCGGCCTATTTGTCAAATAACTGATACACATTCACTGTGCAAATACTACAGGGCCAATGAGAGTTCACTACTGTAGTTTACTTATGCAACAGAAGTTAGTTTCGGTGTGTCTTGATTGCGTAACCATGGAGCCTTGCATGACACCTAAGGGTAATTTTGGCCCTAGATGTCCATGAAAAAAACTTGGATTGGCTTGAAAAGCTAAACAAATGTGAATGTGAATGATCTAAATGTGTCGGCCAATGTAAAGTATGTACCAAACAGATAAGGTTAGAGCTTGCCTAATAGTGACATGTGAGGGATATTGAACTTTTTGCCTTTACAAATGTGTGGCACAGTGTGTACGGGTCCTATAGATAGCATTGCCATTGATCAGGTATCCTGCAGTGCACTGCAATATGGGTCATTTTCGTTCATACTGCTGTCTATACGTGTGTGGATATTGCATATTCAATAATAGTGGTGCCCCGATTAGTATTGTCACGTTGGTCGTTCACATTCACAATTACAGAATATTTGTATTGTCTAAGGTTTATGCAGTAGCCTATGCAGTAATGATTCCCAATGCCCACTGGGTTACTGCAGACAAGCAAGAGATACCCCTGGAAATCAAAAATAGTCGGGTTCCCTGTTAGCAAACGTACAGTATGCCGCATAATGTGCATGCCATTAAGTCTGTATAGGTAAGCACATCACAGTAAACAATGTGCAGCCCTCAACTTGTCAGAAGAGAATATTATTGCAAATATTTGATGGTGAATGGCCTTCCTTTCGGGACATTTAAAATGCGTATGTTGAACAAACAAAAGCCCAATAACCCATAACAACATTTTGATTATTTCATTTTTCGATTTTGGATATAATGATCAGTGCACATGCGAGGATGTAGCGGTCGACTAGCGGTTCTTCTCTGGACTGCAGTAGCCTACGGCTGTCAAAGAAGGCTGTATTTTTTTTTGTCCCGGACCAATTTAGTGGCATTTGTGTCCCATCCGAAATACAAGCTCACAATGCAGTGTACAGTGGGACAGAGTTCTTCACTGCAGTACATCAATGGGACAGAATAATCCCACAACATTATGGTACAGAATTAAACAACATCATACAAAGTCAGCAATTTTGTTGCCAACGTAGACTGGATAAAAAATGTACTGAAGCCCTCTGTATTAGGGATTCTACAGTATCAAACGGATTAAACACTACAACAAACCAAAAGGACAAACATATAGCTTACCTCTAAAGAATCCAGGGTGCCAAGTCGATATTTCCAAACACGCGGCACTGAGGTCTGTCCTGTCCTACAGTGTTTCAGTCAATTACTAACCCGGCTCGCTCACACCCACTGGTCTCATCAGCACGTTGTACCACATTTGACTGCGTTTCCTTGCATGTGGGGACAGCAAAGGGGAGGGATGATCTCAGGAGTCCTTAGATGCTTACATCAGTGAAAACAAAAATAGGCTTACCTCAAACATAGCCAATATGAAACGTAGCCTACTTGAAGATGCTTGTGGTTTACTTTTTAAAAGACTATTACATGTAATTTAAGGCTCACTTGTAAAACACGTCGACAAGTAGTCTCTCAAATAAAAACTCAATAATAGTTGACTGCTTTCAAAAAGTCATGAATATAACACCAATATGCAACATGATTATTGATTATAAAACACCAAAATGTAATATGAGCACATCGATTGCAGTTTTCAGAATGGACTTTGGGCCCATGTCTAAACCAGCGTTAGAAACCTGAACCCATGAAATGCATCTAGTGACATGCACAGCGCCATCCAGTGGCCAGAGTTGGCAACGAACTATTTGCCTGCTTTTATCATGTTTCAGATAAATCAAGTTTCATAATGTGATACATGTCTATACAGCCCAGATGCTATGCTGTTACATGAGACATGATGTTCTCATTTACAGTTTTACTCCAAACCTAATGACTCCAATCTGTTTAAGTATTTAATGGAAATGGTAAATTAAGATTTATATCCATCTCAATTCATCCCCACCTGTCAGGTCAGAAATGTACAGAAAATATGTAGTTATACTTTATTTGTCACTTTATAAGTTCACTCAAATAACATAGATTTGCACTATTAACTTTGTTCCCTTTGACAATGCAACAGGACATCATATTTTCAACACACCCTTTTAAATGATAACACATGCAAAATATCTAAATTATGATAGGTTCCTTATTTTATACAGTAGAAACAGTGAAATGATCTGTACACCCGTACATTTATAAAACAAACAAAATAATACCAAATAGACACTGTAATCGTGATTACTCACAACACAAATGTATGCAGTTACAATGTGCTCATTAATTGTAAAACTATCATAAAAATAAATGTGAAGATGTCAGCAAGTAGATCATCGTGTTCTACGTGGTATGGAGGGTGGAGAGGTGTCTCTATGTGATGGTCTTTGAGGAAGTGTTCGCAGTGGGCTTGATACGTATCGCTCATGCAGGTTATTTTCTGGAGCCCTTGCAAACACAAGAAATTATATTTTTTTAAAGCTAGCTTTGATATGTATTCTTATTTAGCCTCTATTTAACCAGGACAGGCTCAATGAGATACACAAAAAATGTTTGCATGAAAAGAGATTCTAATTAGCTAAGTGACCATGTATATAATTTGAGATGGAAATGCACATTTGAGAGTAAAACCATAAGGACATAGATGTGGTTATTAAAGGTACAATAGGTAAGATGTTTTAATTTAAAAACCTTTGTCCCCTATAAACATGTCATGTAAACACAAATGTTGATGTCTAAAGTTACAATAAAAAAAGTAAAGTTCATGTAAAATATCACATGGCCAAAAGTGCTTTGGTGTCTTTACACTTGAAACACCCTTTTACTGTAACAGCAGAGTCAAAGTGTCAATGTTTCCCTTTCGTTATTTCCCTTTCGCTCTCTTTAACCACAGCTTATAGCATGCTCACTTATAGTTATCACATAATTTGTTTTCTCCGAATTCCATTAGTTTGTTTAAGGTGGTTTATTATGTGAAATTACAGTTGCTGATGTATGCTGATAGAACTACATTGCTTGAAATGATCCCGTGTGGATCTCTTACCTTTCTGGTAGTCGTGGAGGGATCCTAGGAGGGGGAAGGTCCGGGGAGGCCTCAGTGGGTCGTGGGGGTCGAGGTGGAGGAGGGAGATAGTCTATTGCTTCCTATTGAATGGAGCAAAAAGTATACACTATCATCAATACAACAGGCAAAACATTCTCAATATGCCTAGTAGGAATTTGTATAAATTGATGTATCATGTATGTTAACTGTAATATGGAATCATGGGATTTTTAAGCTTTGAAATATATATGTATATAAATATACATATCATGTGTATGTCACATTTGTATGTGACACTTCTCTGGACTGAGACAGAGGGGCTTTTGAGGAGTTAGTTGCTCACCTCAAAATCTGGCTCAGTTCCACTGCTGAAGCTGATGGTGCTATGTGTGCTGAGTCTGTTACTTCCACTACCTGATTACAGCAGAAGGTTAGATCTGAACTAATCAAAAACCGAAACCAAACTAGTAGTACAACTTCAAAACGTTTTTTTTTGCATAGAGACTAAGCCCCCAAACCCACTCATTCTATGTGCAAACCACAAGCAGGTGTCAGTTCTAGTTCTCAGATCTAAGATAACGTAGAGGCGTAGAGCGCAACAACGCGTGGAAACCAAACAGAAAAGAGGAAATAATGGGTACATTCAGATATGCTCAGCCGTTTACCAAACATTGTATTGATTTTCTGATTGCCCTTCTGATGAATACGGGGGTCAACATGGCTGCAGGGGGCTAGGAACTCACTGGAGGTACTGGATGTGCTCCCTTTTTGCCAGGTGCCTCTCTGGATTGGGTGGGTCACAGGAGGGGGTGGGGCCATGACCCGGGGGCTGGACTCATACACAGAGCTCTCCAAGGCCATGTCAGTACCCCAGGAACAATTGTTTGGGAGTGGAGCGGTGATGTCTAGTTCTCAGAGGGAAGAAACCAAACCAGATAAACTACCCGTAGAAGCACAATTTATAAGCAACATGACATGAACATGAAAGTAAAGAATCTGAGCCCTCCTACCCAGCTCCTTTCCCATCTTCTCCATCTCTTTGTGGCGTCTGTAAATACTGTCTCGTAATTTTTTCAAATTTTCCTGCAACATAACTTCAACACTTGATCATTCATTCTAAACATCCTCTTGCTCCTTGACAGATACACATTTACACATTTACCAACTACCAACCCATAGTTTTCAATGACATGTACCTGTCTCACTGTACTTCAATATACTTAGAAATCAGTTATTACTATTGACCTGCTGAAAGCGGATAGAGTTGGATCTCCTTTCCTGGTCAAACTGCCAGGCCTTGAACTCTTGGACAGCCTCATCCACACTCATGGCCCCTACTTTCACCCTCTCTTGCAGGGCTATGAGCTGCCTTTGCCCTGGGGTCTTGATCCCTGCATAGGGATCTTGGGTAGAGGGCGAGATGGCACTGGAAGCAACAGGCTTACTTCTCACTGGCCTCGCTAGAAGTTTGAGACAGAAACTTTTAATGCCTCTTTACTTGCCAACGTGATCATACACCCTTAAAAAAGGAACAAGGGCTCTGTCTGAACTTTCAAATAAATAACTACCTGGTACAGCAGCTACTTCTCTGGAAATATACTGTGGATTCGATTCCTCTTTTGAAAACACTGTAAATGGAAACAATTTCTAGATTGTTAGATTCTTCATATGTTGATGAACGGTGTGTTGTTCCAGTTGTGGAGAGAGCATTGTAAAATATAAAAATTTCCTACCCCTTGAGATGTAAGTTTGTGGCACTTCGGGCTCTATAACTGTCAATGGTCTGGGAATTGGGGCTGGTGGACGATGTAAGACATCAAGGACACAGCTTGCATTTTCATCCACTGTGTCATAGATCTGGTCTGGAATACACGGATCATATGGGTCCTCCTCCTCCTCATATGGGTACATCCTTTTATCATACTCCTCCTCCTGGGTAAAACTTGGGTGCTTTTCTTTTTCCCTCCCTATTGATAAGAGAAAGGCATAAAATTGTTATGACAATTCAAATGTTCAGGTTGCTTCTGTGAGAAACTATTTTTTTCTATTAGTGATTTTATAAAGAACCTCATAGTATGCATGATATACAGTCCTGTGCAAAGTTCTTAGGCACAATTTTTACATGAATATTGTCTTCTGTATTTGTGCGGCAATATTGAAGTGCAATGTTAAGAATATTTTTGTTTAGTCTTTTCAATTAATTATTTCTTAAAGAATTTTGGCTTGACTTTGTTGTGCCAATACTTTAGAATAATTTAATACCTGTGAAAAACTTTCTTAGCATAGCTTCCTCTGGGTTAAGAGGCTCTCCTGTTACTGCCTCCATGGACTCATCTGAAAGCAACAAATAAAAATGATTACCATTACCATCACTATCAAACATGAAGAGGACGGATACTTATGATTAATTTCTGTAAAGTCATACATAGGTCTTCCATGCAGTCTGGATTCAAGTCTATCATTGACTCATAAATATCCTCTCTGCAACTCGGATTCAATGAATACTTCAAGATGTTGTCAGACATGGACTCATACACATCCCCATCCTCCTCATCTGCCATGGAGTCTCTGTGGGACTTAAGCATGTCAGCTGTTTCCTGAAAGGGTGGTTCAAGATAGAGAAAGAAATTAACTCAGCTTTCACCATACTGGGTACAGAATACTGCTGTTTGATAGTAATTTTACATTTACATTACATTTGGTCATTTAGCAGACGCTCTCTTCCAGAGCGACTTACAGTAAGTACAGGGACATTCTCCCCGAAGCAAGTAGGGTGAAGTGACTTGCCCAAGGACAAAACGTCAATATGCATGGCTGGGAATCAAACCAACAATCTTCTGATTAATAGCCCGACTCCCTAACCACTTAGCCATCTGACCCCTTGCGCGTTGTCAAGAACAACGTGTCTGTGTAAAAGTGTTTTTTTACTAAAGTGATAACCAAAGTGACAGCTAAACAGCAAACATTAGTGTTGCTGACAGGTATAAACTCTGGTTGATAATGGACTTACTACATATCCATCCATGAACTGCCTGAGGTCAGAAAAGCCACTCTTCTCTGCCAGTTGGTTTGGGTAGTATCCATGTTTGTTCATCACACTGTAAGCCTGCAAGGCTCCGGGACACTGCAATAGAACTGTGGTCAGCTTTTTCAGACCGTATTTTGCAGCAAAGTGGAGAAGAGTGGGAAGCTCCTCGTTCCGCTGATCTGAAAGACAAAACAGAGTTGAACATGGCATAATTAGAATATAAATGGTTATTGTTAGCTTGGTGGGAAAAAAAAACACAGTTGTAAAAGGCAATGCTTACATGTACTTTCTTCAATCTGCCTTATTCCAAACACCCGAAGTCCATTTGCAGGCATCCTGCATTTCACTGAGTCTGTAAGCAAGGTGTCAAGTGTTTCTGTTGCTTTAGAAGTGATGTTGAATGCCTGTTGAAGAAAGAGAAGACCCATGATTGTGATTGTGAGACAGCCGCCCCAAAACATGCCAAATTATATGCCAGTTAAAAAAAATAATCTTTGACTGTCTCAACTCTCACTTGGCACATGAAATCCATAGGAGCAGAGGCATTTTCCAGAAAACTACTTATTTCTCCCATTCTTGTATAGTATGTTACAGGGCTCAAACTGATTGATGACTCGTCACTGTACAGAGTTAGTGACACCTCTCCAGCTGGCAAATCTAGAAAAAAGATAAAGCTTGCCTTATTTAATGCAAACTTACAGTAGTATACAGGCTGATGTGTATGTAGTACTACACCGTGATAGTGAAAGGGTAGCTTATTATTGCAAAACATCTTTTAGTACAGTATGGGGTTCACAGTTTCATGCTTACCAGGCGAAGTAACACTGACTGTGTACTCATTTTCTTGACTTCCTGTGATCCTTAAAATAACTGTGTCATTAGATGAGAACTCAACTTCTATTTTTGACTGAGAGCCCAATCTATTTGTCAAGATGATGTAAAGAGTAACCTCATCCTTTAAGAAGACACAAAACAGAATCAGACATGCAGTGAATAGTAGTTTCATAATCAACTGAATTGTTAACCAAAGACATTCTTACCCCACAAAGTACTCTGTTTGGCTGGACAGTGAGACAGGCAGGGTGTACTTTGGTCATAGTCTGAATTTGGAGAGTCTCTGAGATAATGTTGTCTTTGTTCTCCTGGGCAGAGATCTCAACCACAGTCACTGGTGTGGTTTCATTCGCTGTTTTGGCAAGGGCTTCAATTTCATTGTCAGCTTCCTCTCTTTTGCCTTTGAAAGTTAAGGAACAATCAGAATGTGCAGTAATATTTATTATGCTGTATTATTCATATAAATATTAATTAGGATAAGTGATCATTGCTTATACCCAATTCGAAAATTACTCTACAAATAGTGAATCTGAGTGAAACAAACGTACTGTCACTGATGGCCTCTAAAATAGTGGATATGTAAAGAGCTGGTTCATCCTCGGTATAGAGTTTCCTCCAGCTCCGCCAGTGTTCAAAGTTACAGATGGAAACGTCTTCCTCTAACACACCACACAACAGAGCCACCACCCTGTGAGGCAGGTGAAGCAGTCTCTGGAATGGCCCCAGGACCTCAGGGTCACATAAAAGGTCCAGAAATGGTGATGTCAGCAATGGTACAATGCATTTACTGCCATGGAAATGTTCGAAGTTATATCCATGTAGATGATCAGCCGGGCCCACAGTGTACAGGACAATGGATTTCCTGAGAAACTTTCGCGAGGATTTTAGAATCCTCTGTAAATATATTGCCCATTCCTCAGCTTCAGCAGTGTGGACAATCAATATCTCACAGTTGGGGGGGGATTCAGGATTTTCTAAAACACACAAAATGTTAACACTGAGATTAGCTGATTACAGAGGCATCATTGATGCACATTTGTGATGACTTTACTGTCCTTTATCTAAATAAATGCATTACTAAATTAACGTTTAGGAGCCTTGCTGTGGGAAAAATGTTAGATTCTAGATGCATAGCACCATCTGTCTCACAGTACATTAGGTCAAGGTAACAATGCAGTACAGTCAACAGGCTAAACCACCACAGTACTACAGAGTAAATATGAGTAAGAGTAATTGGGTTGAACTCATTACTGTATTTACGTAATCATGGCAAGGTAACCCCTGCACAGCTAGTGAATGACACACAACACTCTCGGTCCCTCATCAGTATTCAGAGCTCTGTTCTTTCTTCTCAAGTTTACAAAAACATTTAATTTGCACAAAAGTAAACTGAATTGACGAAATAATTGTTGTGAAAGTTATTCATAAACGACATTGACGACATTGGTTTCGGGGTAAAACAAGTACATTGACAGATAGCAAATAGCGGAAGAGTTCAGACACACTTCCTTGTTTTAGAGACTATTCTCTCACATTTTATAAGTGATCACATTTAAAAAAGGTTCAGTTCTTAATTCAAACAGTCAATTAAAATACACTCTACCCCACCCCTGATTATTGAACAATCGGTGATTCATCCACACAGTTAAGAGAGTAATAATAGTACTGTTTAAGATTAATTCCACTTTTACACTTGTTTGACAATGAAGCAAATAGGTTAATGACCTTCTTACCAAATGAGGGTGAGACAACTCCTTCCATATTGTGAAGTTAAAAGAGCTTTGCATCAAGTGTTTCACGTCAGTCAAACATCTGAACTGGTGTTCCCTCAGCTCTAGACGTTGTGCACTGAAGTACTTGCTTTCTGGTCAGCTTCACTTCTTACTCTGTGATATAAATAGTCTTTGTTGGTTTCCTGATATTAGGTGGCTCGGCGTCACTTCCTGAAATGTTTGTAACTGAAAAATGGTCCAAACAGAAGTGGAAGTGAACAAGTACATCAATGTGTCAGTGGCTGTTTCACTTTTACACTATAAAATATACAATACATTCAAGCATTATTTGCCACCTTTAATTTAATTGCATGAATTACAGGAAAGAGGTTCAGTTGTAACAGTTCAATGTAAGCCACTAGTAAACTATGACATGTCGGTGTGTCACATCGACACACCAACATGCAAAAAAGGTATCACCACACAATTTATTCTCCCACGCCTTCACCACCACACAAACACACACTGCACTGCTTACACACACACACACACACGCACACACACACACACACACAAACACACAAACACACACACACACACACACACACACAAACACACACACACACACACACAAACACACACACACATACACTCACACCTGTCAATTGTGCTTGTTCGTATTTTCACTTCCTCAGCAAAGTTACTCAAGTTTAGCCATGCAGTTGCAAAGCATGCTATTCAAAGTCAAAACAACAAGCAAAGAGACAGATAACAGATACTGCAGCATAATGAACTTTGTGACTCCAGTACAATTTACTGTGTATTTTATCTGAACCGATGTCTGCAGGGGGGTATTCCAGGTAGCGGGTTTAACAAACTCTGAGATTAACCCTGAACTCTGAGTTGAGTTACTCTAACATGGGAAACTCTGAGAATTTGGTTCCAGATAGGCTGATATGAATTAGTTAACTCAACTCGGAGTACGTCAACTCAGAGTTAAGCGCGGGCATGAGAACTATTGAAAGCCAACATCAATGGAGCTCCGATACTAGGATCCACCATGGCACCCGGCGACAAAAAACGTTGTCCTACTTCACCAAACTTCAGATTCAAGTTTTATTTTGTGTTAATGGTCGAGTACATATTCCGGAAAAAAGCAACACGGCTGTAGCAGTGTAGCCTATGCAAGTGGCGTGGGAGACAATTGCTGCCGAGCATACATTTGAATGTAATAGCCAGTCCATACATTGAACATTTAACCCCACTGTCCGTTAATATTAGGCTACAGGAGAAAAAGCGGTGGCCTTAATAAAATAGCATGTTCAATGTTTTATTAAATATAAAAACATACTACGAACAGGTAATGCATAGTTTGCTTAGGCTATACGCTTGTGATTGTAGCCTCGATGTCACCTTGGTTTTAATAATATTCGACATGATACTAATTAAATATGAATTGGTGCCTATTTCCCCCAACATAATGCTTTCCATCAAAAGATGATGATGACGAAAAGACATTGACTGCTGCCGCAGAAATGGATGCAGAGAATTATGTGGTAGCTGGTAGTTCTCTCCCCATGTAGCCTACTATTATTTACATCGTATAAAAACGATGTGCACATTCTAATCCTGTTGAACAGAGAATGGATGCTACAGTGAGATGTTCATTTAATGGCAGGTGTAGCTATTTTGCATGTGGAACTGTGAAATGTAGCTAATGTAATCTCATGTAGCCTATTCGTATATAGTTACAAATAAATGAGTTGTACAAACTGTACCTCATGAAGAAAGTGCCAAAAACTGACCAAAAGATGGTGTAGGCCTACTTAGGGTAGACGAATAAAGACTCATCTCGAAAAAGATTTACTGGAACTCCAGTTACGGGAGGATGCATGGTCACAGGTGATGTTATTTGTAGGAACAATAACCTATATTAATTGTTGAATTTGCTGAATTTCTATTTTGACCAAGATATGGTGTACTTAGGGCAGAAGAATAAAGTCTGACCTTTTAAGGTATCAACCTGCCCCCACCTCTCATATGGTAAACTATGGAGTTACTGGATGGAGTCTCAACTTGATGGCTCTCACATCTCATTGTGTAACTTACTGTAGCATTGTCATGTTGATAAGAAAGGGTCAAGATTGTGGTGTGATTGTAGTTGTTCTTGGGTATTAAAAGGAATTGTGAAGTATTTTTCTGTGGATGATTGATCTCCTGAGACCTTCTCCTCAGCTCTGGCTTTGTATCTCTGGTTTACAATAGTCATGTAGGCCAGTTAACCAGTTAACTGCAATTGGTAGGCTATTGGCATTATTTGGTTAATGTTAATACACTGTTCAGTTTCCCATCTTCCTTCAAACCAAGGCTAGGCCTACTCATTGTTAAATTTTATTTGTAGGCAACGAAGAAGACCAAATCCTACAATTTCAATGATTTGTCTTTATTTCAGTGCCAAAAAGCTTTTGGTCAATTCTGTGTGCACGTCCACGGCGTATAACACTAGCGATGAAGACCCAAGGGCTGAGAATCTTGCTCAAATAAATTACAGATTGTGACGGGAAACGGTAACGTTAACTTAGGCATTCATCAGGGAATTAAAGCACATCAAATCGCAGTCTTAAAATCGTCTCCTGGCGTATAACTAAGCGAATTTAATTTTGTTCGAGATCGCTCGGCTGACCCAGGAAACGATATCCCATGTCTTCCAACGCTAATAAACTCAGAAAGTGGGAGGGGATAGGTAAAACTCAGAGTTTGGCATGGAACTAACCTGCTAGCGACCAGGTTAGTTTCACAGCGTAAGTTACCATGGCAACTTACCAAAAGGTTTCGTTACCTCTCTTTCTGGAACGGAAACCTCGGAGTTTGCCTGTTTTCAGGGTTAAACAACTCAGAGTTTTCACAAAACCGGCTACCTGGAATACCCCCCAGGTCACAGTGAATCCAGTGCTCCATTTCTCTGAACACATCTATAATGTGTCACCCAGGAGCCCACCTAACCAGCAGAGGGCAGCATCCCATCACAGATACAATCATTCAAACCGTTTGATGTTACCATGAGAAATGTAATTCCATGTTGATATGTTTGCTCTGCAAGCTAATGTCATTACGCATCTTTAATTACAGTTATAAACGATGAGGCTGATGCATTCAGTAGTTTGTTGATCTACATCTTTATGATTGAAGTCATGTTGTACACATTTTATAGCATATTACATTGTTTTATTGTATGGTTAATTATAATTCAAACTTGTTTTATCTACTTAAATATGCTTTCATATCTATATCGATATTCTTATTGTTATGCAACAACCAACCAAAGCAAATTCCATGTATGTGTAAACTTACTTGGCAATAAACCAGATTCCGATAACAATGATGATGTTTCTTTGTGCCAAGAAATCATTCAGCATTTTGTTATTGCCTTAAATAACTGATGGTATTTATTTATATTTGGACAATCCACCCCTGAAAAATAGGTTGACTTTCTAAAAGTTCTTACAAATGCTTACCCCCTGACTTCTAAAACACCCTCTTGAAGAGTCGGGTGATCCTTGACCTGTCTCTAAGCACAATTTCCTGTGGAAAAAATCCCTTAATTTCTATTAACTCAGCTATTAGCTACCATAAGCATGACCGTACCTTTACCTTTTGTTTGGGCTCTCTCAAAACCACTGTCTATTAAGTGGCTCAAACCAAATCCCTGTAGTCTGAGTTTAATAAGAGAATATTTTGCTCCTATATTTTAACCTTGTTATCCAATATCCTGTCTTTTATTCCTCAGAGTATTTTCAGCACATGGCTCTGACCCCACCAGTGCCAGACTTAGTTCAGAGGGGAGAGACCAGGCCTCCAGACATTTCAGAGCACAGTTAAAGTACTTGCTTCTGATTCAATGTTTCTTGTCCAAAAAGAACGATGCTAGTATGACCCCTTGAATAGTTTGAGCTGTCATGTCATGAAGTAAACTAAACGTGCATGTGACTTGGCCATTTCAAAATGTTCTCTGCTCTGTTACTGCATGTATTTTGTTGGTGTTGTTAGGTGTTTGAGAAATTGGACAGAAGTGACTACAAGTGTATTTTCCGAAAAACATTTGGAGGTAGCCATTGACATGGTAAGGCCAGTCGATCTGTACTGTACTTCTCATATTACAGCCATATGGTCATCTACCCAGCTCACTCACTGCACTTCCTCATCCCCGGACTGATCTTTCACATATTTGCAACAATAATAAGGTGGTTTGGAGAGAGTGTTTAAAGTGAAGGAAACTAGAAACAAGTTGCAACCTTAGGATGTGTAGGACAATCTTGAAATGGAAAACTTAAATAGGAAGGAGTAGCTGAAATGTTATTTGGACGATGGCCTGCATAAGAAAGAGACTGTGTTTGGTTTCTCATTGAGAGTCACCAGCAGGCTCATTGTGATAAGAAAATAAGTCTAATGTTACCTGATCTTGTATAATGTGGACCAATTACCAGTCCATTGCACTTCATTACAGGACTATAATAGGGTCGGGGTCAGTGCTCCAGTTGGAGTGGCTGAAGAAAATTGAGTCGTCATTGATAATATGATAAAAAGTGACAGTGAGAGGCCCTTCCAACAAATTATTGAAATTTACATTTGATAGGGAAACACTATAACCTCATTTGGTAAGCAGTTGGCGAGCACTTCGGCAAAGCATGTCCTCCAACACAATGGGACGCCTATGGAGAGAAATCTAAAACGATCAGAGAATGGTTCTATCTAGGGCTCATTGGACTGTAGTAGCTTTTTAATTTCCATTTGAACCAGGCCACACAGAGGAATCTCATCACTTATACTGTATATTGTAGACATTGTTTTTATTTTCTTATAACATGCTGTAACTTATTTATGACCCCAATTGGTACAGTAACAACATTTTCTTAGCACTGTCATTCTTTCATGTGTCAGAATGTGGTGAGGGTTAGCACAATGTCAGAAGGGCTTTAAACTACTCTAATATTCCTACATGCAGTTGGAATACTGAGGGAACCTTTTGTTTGCCTCCATAAAGCAGCTCCATTTGTAGGCCTTGAATAAATAAATCAAATAAACCCAGACATACATTTTCAATCCATCAAGGTAATCAGATTCTGTTTACCTGAATTGGAACTATTCTAAAATGTTATTAAAAACTTAAATGGAGTTTAGGTTCTGAATAACTACGCACAGGAAATGATGAGCAAACAGCAGGATAAGATTCCAATTACTATTAAACAAGCATTGCATTGACTAGTAAAGAGAAAAATAGCACTGTCATTCTCTTCAACAGACACTCCCAATTGACAAGTGTTCTCATAAGGGACCACAAAAAAATGCAGTTTGCGGTCTTTTAAACATGAGGTTGAGGTGGTCATTGGCAAAGCCATATAAAGATAAGTGTCTCTGAAGGGTCTTATTTCAATTGCCCAATGTTCTCAAGAGATTTGACTTGTTTTCACTGAATTGTTATTTTATGTTTTCACTTGGTAGAAAGGTAATAGTAGCCCGCCATCATTACAATATCATGTACCGTACTGTGTATACTCTAGTTCCTTAAAAATTAGAAATTCTGTGGATAAACTACTGTACTGTACTAATCACATGGCCTGTTTGTCTTGGGTTGTATTATAAATACATATGCATGATGTTCATGACAAACATTCTCCATTCTACTGTAGTAGAAGGGCAAAAAGAATGAGACAACCTATCAAACTCGACCTTTGCTTGGAGTTCTTTAATAAATCATAAGCTAAATCAAGCAGCACCACTATTATAAATAATACAATTACGCTGAAAGATTGCCAGAAAATAATTTATTAATAACTTTGACAACCAAATCTTGTGTATCTAAATAGGCAATATACTGAATACATGCTTCATTGATCACATTTGTTGAGGGACATGACTTATCAAACCAGTATCTTAAACTACAATTTAAAGATCATTTTGCTCTCATCTATTGTCTCTGCTTGGCTGAAATCACTTGGACACGATAAGACACTCAATTGGTACGTCGGCTTGGGCTACATTAATCATGCTGTCCAGCAGATAATTCCTGTTTTATTTATTTATTTTTAGCCCTGTGCGTGTCTGCTTGGAGATAATTGTTTCATTAGGATATATTCTTAAATGGGTGTCCCTTTTGTAGAGAAAGATGATTATTGGTAATGTCTATGGGCAGTTAACATTCAATTATTTAAGTTCTGCAATAATAAATATTAGTATTTCCTTTTTGTTTGAGAATACAAATAGGAGTCAAAAGCCATGCCTGATATAGTCCCATTAGCAGCATCAGCAGCATTACCAGAATAGTGCACAAGAGGTCAGAGTTCTACCACTAATGCAGTTCTGCAGGAGAAATGTGTGCCAGACATAAAACCTGTAAAGCTTTTGCTTATCACACAGGGCGATGTCTGGGAATATGTGTAGTGAAATAAGTTTTCTTAAACATTGTTACAAATTCAATTAACAGTGTGATGGTAAGAGTGACAACAATGTCATTTAAATTACCCTCCAATGTCAGGAGGAATGACTCATTTTAACAAGTAGTTATCTGTCACTGATGACTAAATGGAGACATTCCACTGATAACAATACATATTTTACTGCTGACCAGAGGGACATCATTTGCACTAATGTCAAAGATACCAAATAAGAAAATCAGTAAATTGAAAAACCTCGAAATCACATGCAATAAGTGCTGTACTTTGTGCGTTATCATGTCAAATATAATGTGCAGCCACATATAAGATAGTATTGTCTGTCAAGTAGAAGTGTTCTTATAAGTCAGCTAATGTTGCATATTGTTTATCTCTTAAAATCCCAGGTAACAAGCCTAAAATTAAAAGCACATTATAACAAATAGTATAGATGAACCTCTCATCAGTGTCTAATCATGTTGACATACAATAAGCCTCTTTAACAGAGGTCATCCATTTCAGGCAACCTAAAAGGTAAATGTGCTCTTCAAACCCTTTAGAGATATATAAGCTAATATGATGTCTCCAGTTGCTGTCAATAGACTGCCTGACAAGTCGTCCCTTTTCTCCTCCATCATTGACAACATAGACACACAGAGGATTACCAGGTAAATCAATAAACAAGGTCTGAGAGCGCAGGGCTTTGACAGCTGATACCACCACTCAGTGCTATCTCTGATGCCTGCACACAGCGGGATCGCTAAAGCCTTGTAGTAATTGCTGCTCAGTACTCTTGGAGACAATGGTTGTCTAGAGACCTATGCTAAGTCTAGCTTTAACCCTACCGATCCTAGTATATGGATCTACACCACATCAACTGTCAGATTGCCCCTGTCTTGTAACACACTGTACAGTAGGTTAATTCCCTTTATTCAGTTTGACCATATTGTTGTACTGCTTGGTTGAATTTGCCAATAAGTCTGTCAACCCCGGTGACAAAATGTATTACATTTTGTTCTATATGGTAAGTCATACTACTGTTTACTCTACTTGGTGATGAATCTTAGTAATATATTGTTATACATTGTGTCCTAGACTAGATATGCTTGCATTTCCCTTGACTTTGGCCACTTGTTTACATTTCATTTTTAGTTGGAAAGTAGATCTCTAACTAGCAAAGGACATGGAACAAGAAGAGGCAACTGTCGACCAGACAGGCCAGCATTTCCCTCTCCAGTTCTTAACAAGCATAGTAATACATCAGTCAAAAGCAATAATTTTACAATTAATGAAATTCCAATTTGCCTTCAGTGCATTTCACATTGACATTTTCCACATTGCAACAGTGCTTTGATAAAGTTTTTAAAATGCAAAAACGCATCTAACAGGCTAAAGACCAGCCCGGGTGTCAGCGTGCCTTGCAGAGGACTATGGTACTTAATTTTATCACCATGTGCCAGGGGCAATAGAAGCCTGAATGTTAACATTGGCTCCATTTTCATTATCACCATATGATTATGGATTTTACTGCATTTAGCTGATAATACAACTAGGAGCTCACCTTAAAAGAAGTTGCTGGAAGGTTTCATTTCTGCCCAAATGAAATTTTCATTTGACAAACAAGTATAATTAGGCTGCACTTCTTGTTCAGTGTCAGTCTGTTTTCTGATTGAACTTAGACCAATTTGCTGCCACTAAATGAGTTTGAATAATTTCCATTCTGAATGTCTCGAGGACATTAGCTTTGGGAGTGTTAAGTGGCAGCATGCTTTTTGAAGTTGCTGATTATTTGATGCCATCCCCTCTCTACCTATACGTTTTTTAGCTTACTTCAAAGTTAACAAGGAAAAAAACTCCCATACCTTAGAGTACAATAAGAACTTAAAAGTGGTTTTTGCCAGGTCTGGGAGGCAAAGTGAAAATGACTTTAATATGTGTGTAATACACTTAGTTAGCTTCAATGCTCTTTGCACCTTCACTTTATTTCTTTCATGCAACCACTTTCATTGTACTGAATAAGTGGATTTGTTTCTGTTGAAACTGTACACTTAATAACTCATAAAACAGTATCAGTTTCATTAAAAAGTAATACTTAGTAATTACAAATTAATACATTGTGAACCTGCATGTGCACTCAAGAACAACTCCAGTGGTAGTATCATGTTAATTGATGGTGTTTTCAGTCTTTTAGCACTATTATTGACATAATGCAACCTTGAAAAAACTATTTTCAAATAACATGACAGATACGTGTTGTGGTAATTCAGAAAATCAATCGTAAAAAATGGATAGATGTCTTTCAAATACATATTTCTAAAACTAATGGCATATATGAAATAATTCCATCACACGCAGAACTGAAGAGACAATACTTGTTGAAAACGTACATAAATGCTTGCCTTTTAAAGGTTCTGATAATCTTATTCTCAATATGGGTTGTTGTCAGTCCTGTTGACATTTACTTCAGAAGACACAAGCTTTCACTTTCATGGAGTGATTATTTTAGGCTAATAAAATAAGTGTAAATATATTAGTGAATAAATAATGTTACAGATTACCTCCTATCAATGGGGCACTAAGCCCTTGGCTTAGCACCACAAGATGAGAAACTGTTGAAAAGCGGGTCACTACGGATGGCAGAGAAGAGTGAGGTTAGTTGTGTTTTTTTCTCTCCAAATGGATTTGCAGTTGACCTCAAATCTGAGTAACAGCTATTTTAGTAAGACTAATCTATTCATTCCCAAGAATATGAGCACCAATGCAATGGAAGTGAAAGAGAGTAACAGAGGGAAAGAGAGAGTGAACGGGTAGAGGGATCACAGATAACGCAGGGTGTAGGATGGATGAAAGGCACTGCGGATTTTGACAATATGATTATGTAGTAATGGGTTAAAAATGTATGAAGAAACTAAAGAAGAAACTTATGAAGGAAAAGGAGTAATTCAATAAAGAATATTATGTCTGTGACATTCATCAAACTAAAAATGGAAACTTGGTAGCAAACGTAAACCCAACACAGATTCTAAAGTGAAAACCACGTTCATTACCTTATGATGATTTAGAGAGTGACCTATGCTACAAACTTAAAGAGTATGAGTGCAGCTCTTCAATCAGAGGCAAATAACTCAAAGCTTTCTTTATTGAGTGGGGACAATTTTGGTTTACAAAGTAACCTAACAAGTCAGTGCAGAACCTGTGGCCAAGATAGCTGTCAATTTGTCTGAGAAATGCTGAAAGAATGCAAGTTTGAATCTGAGCAAAGTGAGTTAAAATGAGAAGTCTACCGTTCTCTGTACATTGAATTGTTTTGGAAGGAATTTCCATGCAGTGGAAAGTTTCTGTCATAGCTAATGGCACATTGTTTTCGGAGAGGAAAATAAACTGCAGGAACGTTATTTTGGTATGAGTGCTCTCAAAGACACCTTGATGAAATGTGCCTAGAGTGTCTACCAGTAAGGCCTAAACATTAATTGGTTTACAAAGATGCCTTTTGTTTTTGAATAAAAGAGTGGGAAGTACTCTAAATGCCAAAACCGAGTGATGATGCTCTTCTCCCATGCCCTGGGACTAGGAGACCACAAGCACACATGGGTGCTTGTAATGAAAATGAACAGCTTATAGGGATGGATGAAATAAACAGCTTTGGAGTTCAAAGCAAAAGAAAGTGCATTCACCAACAAACTGCAACTTATTCTTAATTACAGTGCAGTACAAACTGTACAGATTATACAGCACAGTATATATCAAGTAGGTTACCCACTTTTAAACCGCTTGGACAGTTTGGACAAATATTTGAAGGCTTTTAAATGGTTAAATATATAAAGACTATTAATATCTGAAATGACAATACATGCATTGTACTGTGTTGCATTGATAGCATTTTAGTAATTTTGAAAAAACACAGTGCAGGGCAAATGTAGAAAGTTCGCAAACTAATTAGAATAAGTTGGAAATGCTTTGTAGGCTTTCTTGGCAAGTATCTAAAAAAATCAAATCTGTTAAACCACTCAACTCACAAAAGCTAAGTAATAAATCCAAAATCTGATTTGGTATCTACAGTTCACAGTATGCATGCATCCCTATCCAAAACAGAGCTGCTTTGTGTTGGCAGCTGACACAGTTTCTGCATTGCTCTACTGTCATTCGAAATCTCTGCTCCAGACCACTAGGGGTTTGTGTATAAAGGAGGACAAAGCAGCGGCCATTGTATTCTCTAAACGTAGTTCTAAACAAGCTGTCTTTAAGGATATGTGCTGTTAAGAAGGCCATCATAGTTGTGAAAGTTATGAGAAGCAGTCAGATTGTTTCTTACAATCTTGTACATTGGATGTATGTGTCCAAAATTAATGGGACCAGCTGAACCACTATTGTCCTGACTTCAGATAATTATTCAAATAATTTTGAAGCCTTACATTCTGACATCCTATTCCATTAAAAAGGGTATTTACCATTGATTAAGAGAGGTAATACTGTGGGTCACCAATTTGCTTTATCAACCTACCACCATTCATGCAAATCCCCTTGGATATACTGTGTTACCTACGGTTGGACCCGCTTACAAATGACAACACAGTGGTTGATTGACATGTGGCAGCCGAGTGTTTGTTGATATCAGTATGTTTTCCTTCTTTGAACAACTGATCTGTAAAGGTACACATAAAGGCCCTCCTTCAGCAATGTACACAGAGCACTTCTATTGGAGTACATAAAAATGTCCCCCTGCAACATTAAACAGCGTGGAGGAGGAGGAGGAGGAGAGCTGGGAGGAGAGGGGGGCACCGGGGGACTCAAACAAACGCTGGAGAGTGGTAAGTTTGCATTGCCCATACCAACGAGCTCCTATCTCATTAACAAACCACTGAAATAAAAGAGTGCTTTTTTGGCTCACAGCTATAAAAAAAAATTATCATAGTGATGATGTTCCTCAGCCGTCAACAGAGCTGCGATAACGTTGTTTGATGATGACTTTCCCATGAATGTTAAGCAGCCGCCGCGGCGAAGGAAAGGAGCTTATCAGTGCCTAATGCCCATCTCTAATTCCTGCCCTTCTTGAACCAGCCATTTTCTAACAGCGTTAACTGTCAAATTTACATCCCGTCTTAATGCCACTAAAGAGTACGGGGATGAAGAGTAAATGACAGCAGTGTAATGAGGAAGGAAAGGCATTCCTCTCCCTCTCTTTCTCTAAAGGCAGGAGATTTTCACAATCTGAGAGTTTTTTTCTCTCCCTGTGCTACGAGGGAGAGCTTACCTGAAAACTTTGCTGCAATAGAGCAAAATTAGAAAGATGGATAGTAGGTGCTGAAAAAATGATTTTACAGCTACATAGCAAACAGGTGAACGGAAAGCATATCATTGTACATGTAAAATGAAATGGTATCTGCACCCATAGTGTGGTAGCTAATAATAAAATGATAATCTCATATCAACATCAACCATTGATTATGGGATATGTCAGGCATACATGTCCTCATACAGTATATTACCATTGTTCCCAGGGTTGTTTTTATTGTTAAATTGTTTCACACAATATGATGCAGGTAAGGCTATTTATTTATTTAGATGATCATTTGTGTATTGGGAGATTATGCCAAGAGATGCCAGGTGGAAGGGGACTTTCAGCTGAGGAATCTGAGAGCAACATTATGTACTGCAGGTTGATCATGGGGAAAAGCCTTGTGAGCGTGGTAGTATTACCATGGTTACCATGGTGCAACAGTGAAATCCTACTGTGTGATGTGGGTCATCAATATGCTGCAGATGTTGCCCTCTCAAGATAGTCCTCACAGACGAATCTCCTTGTCCTCTGAACTTTCACAGCCCCCTTCAAACTGAATGAAGAGGGCCCCAGGACTTGACATTATTTGTCTAGGCTGCTCATTACCTGGAATGCAACAATTTAATGAACGACATTTTCACATACTAAAATGAAAGAGATGAAATCAGTTGACTGACCATTTTAATTTCCACTCTCCAAATTGCTATTGCGTCCATTAAGTAAATTAAAAATGTCGAATAATTGTCAAACTGGATATCAACTCTGCCATCCTAAAGACAATGGAAATAGAGCAAGTTGCTGAATGTTAATACCTTTGTTGTAGATATGAATTAGGTTTGAATTAATAGGTTGTAACCTTTAACCATTATAAAGCAATTTATTAAATCTATTCTAATTTCTGACATCAGAGACAATGGTTTTAACTCTATTCTCCCCCTATGACCCGTGATACAATACTCTGGGTCAATAGATGAGTATTGGAGTAGTAGTGGTCATTCTGCTGGTAGTATACTACAACATTAGGTACTTCATGATATGTATGAAATACAGTCTTGGACACTGAGTACAAACCAGAATACAAGCATGACCACAGGATACAATCTGTTATTAGAAAAAAAGAGATCTGGGATCATGTTTTACTCTTGCTAATTATGTGATTTATAGTTTCTTACAATCATTTCATCAATTAGCCTTCTCAGCGAGTGTGCTGGCCTCTCTGAGAATGAAGGCTCCACACTCACTGCTCCTCTTATGCAAATGAGACTAGTTGAAAGTTTTTCTATGCCTGCATGTAATTTAAGATGGCATTTAAGCTTCTTACCCTAGATGCTATCGCCTAAATTAATTCATCAGGTAATATTTCCCATTATTTCAAGGCATTATTTTATGTCAAGCAAGGTAATGGAATGATTACAAGGCCAGGCACACAAATTAGCAGCAAAATGCAACATTCTCTGCAGTGTAAATGGTACATTAAGCAGCTGGAAATTAATGAAAGGTACTGTTTTACGCATTAACACATCAGAGAGAGAATAATATGAATCTTCTTTTGTGGAGTAAACAGACTGTAGGTCCAAATCCTTTGTTCATGCTGTAATTTCATTGCAAGTGAGATGAGTTATTTTCCTTTTTGTTCTTAATTCCAGACTCAATCAGTGAGAAGGAAATATCCATTTTGTTCTTCTTTTAAGAAAATTGAAAAAAGGGTGGAAGAAAAGGTTCCACCTCCTATCTTGGCTGTTATAATCAACCATGTAAGTGAACCTATGAATTCATAGTCCATTTCATCTAAGGAAACTCAGTCCAGTAGGGCAGACTAACTATGATTAAATCTCAGCCCATCTGATTGGAGTCTGTAAAGATTCAAACTGAGCTTAATTTCATGCTGATCTGGTTGCCTCCAGTGAACTCATCCAAAAGGCAGAGCTATAATGATTTGGAGAGAAAAAAAATGTGTCAAATAAAGTTGGAATGAGTAAGGAATCCTTACCTCTGATGTAAAAGTATTTTCTTAAAAGGTATTATTTTATCACCCACAGATCAAACCAATCAACATCACAAATTAACAATGTGTGTCTTACATAGTTCATGGTTTTGCACATTAAAATTAGATACAAATTGCTGTCTAGTCCTATGGTTTATACTGCAGATTTGATGGTGGCTTAAACATATGTGGAATAAACTTGTATCTACAGCAGTTTGCCTTGGTTGAGATTTGCCTTTGGGTATTGCGGATTTGACACTAGAGTGCTGATGAATCTCATCAATTTAATGTGTTTATGCTGGCTGAGCCCTGAAAGCTTATTGCTGTTCAATGGACTGCTGCAAAGTTACCTAATTTCCCCTCTGATCCTCTGTTTCCCCTTGCCTTGTTTGGCCTCTTGGCATGCATGGGTCTCCACTGAACAAGACATTTCCTGCAACCTGTAAAACAGTGCAGATAGTGTCTCAAAGACTTTTACTACCTGCCACAGAACAAAGGTTGATGGACACACATAAAGACAGGCGAAAAGACAAACAGACAGATATTGGTGCTTTTGCATCCGGGACTGTCTTACCCATCAACATTTATCCCCTTTTACAAGCTTTTCACAGTAAGGGCTTTATACTTATCTCCACTGCTCCCCTCATCTACCTCATCCACTAACCAATAGTACTGTCTATGACAGCTAACACCCAGTATTAATTAAAATGTCATGCCTCCAAATCAATATTGTGTAACAGTTCAAACTCAACTCAACATAACTGCTGTGATACGTGCTTTTGGGTGACAGGTGAGTCAAAAGAAAGAAATATAGGAGAATAGCAAGATGGAATTATCCAGGGCGAACACGTTACATTCAAATGTATGCCCCCCTATGTGTAACTTCATCTCTCACAATTACAAATTATACACACTGTCATGTGAGTCTACTCTGCTGTGCTAAACTGACAAGTCCATAAGTCAGCACTAACAGACCAAGGAGTTATAGGTGCAAAAACGTTTAGCTTAAGTTCTCTAACTGCTGTGTGTTAACACTGACTAGACACTCATTTAGGAATGTGGCTGTCAGAAGGGAATAGATCTGAGCTTTTAAAATAGGATTTATCCATTTAGTCATGTTAACTTATGTTTGGTTATTAATTTATTTAAATTATTGTCAGTATCAGATCATGGCTTTTTAGAAGGAGAATTTGGCATACTTTACACAACATTTCGACCAGAACATTCTGAGGTAAGCCAAGGGCACCAATAATTCCATAGAAAAAGTATGTTAAGGTATTTATTGAAATATCAAGAAACAAGGACACATATTTTACAGGTACGAAGATTGTATTTTCACTTTATCTTTTTGATTCATGCCATTGCCATTTTGCATGGTTGCACATTAAAAGATGGTGGGGACCAAGACTCAGAAAATATGCTAAACAAGATATTACTTTCTTCTTTTTTTTTACTCCTTACTATGAAGATAACTCACCATTAAATGCACCCACATTTGAATGTGTTTTCACCTGTGAACTCTACACAATCATCCTACTTCAACATTACATATGAAACCAAATAAGCTCTGTTTAAAACTTTCTCTTGACTCGTTGAAACACCATTGTTCAAAGGCTATGCTCAGGATATGGATAGAATGTGACAAATTCTGTCAGAGTAAATATGGTTTAATAAATGAATTAGCTTCATAAATAATGGCTGTAATGACATTTTAGGGGACAATAAGCCTAAGCGTTGTCAGGAAATAGTTGATGTATGAGTTTCATGCCTCAGCGGTTCCTCAAAATGAATAGGCTTGGGAAGATAGCTAGGGCCTGCAACCAGCCTATTTCCTAGAATTATCTACTTGTTGTCAATTTGCACAGTGGAATTACACATGCAAATTGAACTGCCTGCACAAACACCACTTGGAGATGATAAAAACAAATTAACAAAGGCTATAGAAGGAGGATTTATTTCACTGGCTAACCCAGGTCAAGCAATACATGTATTTGACGATTGTGTGTACCCAATTTTGGTGTAATTATATCAGCAAATTATTCTTTGTAATCTTATTTTTTTTCCCAACCTTCTCCTTACACACATGATTAGCTTTCTTCGTATCGTCGCAAAAACAATTCTGCTTGGTACCCTGTCAGGGTAACACTGCATAATCTGATATGGAGTTCCTTTTTCTGCCTTTTGCAGTATGAGATATAACTTTCAAAGTAGCTTCATACAGAAGAGGGTGAAAGGTCAAAGGTTTAGTGATAAAGTACTGGCTAACGCTGCGCACAGATCCACATAGTGCAAGTTAGAATGTTAAAATGTATCACCTCTTAACATCATCCCTCATATTCGGCAGGAAATTAAGAATCCCTGGACCTCCACGTTTGCTATTAGATATCTCATTTACTTTGTACACACAGTGCTAATCTGCACTAATGAATTCTGCCACCCCAAGCCAGATCGAGATGACTTAAAATTATTACCACTTTCACAGATATGCCTTTCCTCATTTGAGGCTCAATTTGGCTAGCTCGCAAAAACAGTCTGTCACACTAAGATACTAATAATTAGGGGTTTAAGATGATTAGTTTATCTCCTTGCTCTTACAGTCCTGCCTCTTATCCACCATGGCCAAAACTTAATAAGAGGCTCCAAGTTTTAAACAGCCAACTCCAAATTACTAAGAAATGATGGAAATAATGAACTGGAGCGCATGCCAAAGAAATGGAGGGAGGGAGAGAGGGAGAGAGGGAAAGAGGGAGAGAGGAAGAGAGGGAGAGAGGGAAAGAGGGAGAGAGGGAGAGAGGGAGTGAGGGAGAGAGGGAGAGGGAGAGAGGGAGAGGGAGAGAGATGGTCCAGACTATGATTCAACTCTGCAATAGAACACAAACGTCCAGTAATCAATAAAACACTGTCCATTTTGTCAAATACCATAACTTTGTAGTTCATTCATTTGGCCTATACCTTTAGAATTCATCCTGGTGCAGACTAAGCTTTATACCCATCAACTTGTCATACATGTAATTAAACTCTGTTATAATTCTGAGTGAGTGATACCAGTTAATAGTTGCATATTTCAGTGGATGAGATTGAGATTTCAAATGTTCAAAATGTCTTTTAAATATACTGTACCAGGATGGCATAAGCCCTATCAGCCGTGTTTAATATGCATTAAACTGGTCTTAAAAGTGAAAAGTTGAAGATTTCCTTAACAGGGCACAGGGAGGTCAAGGAGAGAGCAAGGCCATTAATCGATGCTTTGGATTGGGTTATAAAACATTTGCCACTTTCATTCCAGAGGGGTAACACTTTATATTGATATCAGGTACTTGCTTTAATGATATAATAAACTATATATTGTATGACTGAGAAATGCAAGCACCAGATAGGCCATATTCTACCGGAGGACTCAATTGTCAATCACATGAGCTGAAAAGGACAGAAGCATCAAATGAAAACATAACACAATAAAATCCAATGTAGTACACAACATTGCTTCATACTACTAATGTATTCAGAGGTAACTACAAAATGCAACCTTCTCTGCAGTTGGAACTGCAATAAAATGCAACCAAAAAAGACTAATGTGAGTTTGGGTTAATGTGCAATTTAGGAGTAGATGTTTCTTTGCCAATGCCAAGGGCTATACAGGATTTGCATGCTAATCATTCTAATGATAATGTAATGCCTAAAGCATTTTGAATAATGTGTGAGCCACTGGTCACCAAATAAAATGCTTATCTTTCTGAGAACATTGTATGAGTAACACCGACAGATGTCTATTATTTCACCATTGACATGCAAGTTATAATAAACTACAGGTCGTCTATCAAATAGCTAACAGTAACATCACATTTGGTTGACTAAAGATTTTGGCTAAATAACTTTGTTTTACGTTCTTAAAGTGCAGATATTTATATCTTTAAAGTTTGCAAGTCTTTAATTTGGAAATTAGATAGAACGGCGTTCTCACCGTGTTTATCTAAGTTTCTTTCACATTTCAGTCCATCAAAAAAAGCTGAGCTACGAAGGAGGGAGGGAACCTGGGAGGGTTCAAGCGATCCCAGCCTATCATGGATTCTCATCAGGCACAATCATACAAAAATCGTTTTCATTGGTGAAAGGAAAAGCCTTAACCAATCGTAGCTTTTGTTTTTCAATCGTCACGATGTGTATCCGGAAATGAACTGCTTTCGAATGCTGCCGTAGTTTAAACCTAATTGTACTTTAAGGTCTTAATATAATGCGTAGATACTGTACAAATACTCGGTAACAATGTATCGTGGACTTCTGCCTAAGGGTTTGACGGATTTAGATCTTAGTTCAGATGATGAGATCGATGCTTCAAGTCAAGAACCACAGTCAAAATCCAAAGGTCTTGTTGGATCTCCGCATAATACCGAAGGAGAACATTGTGGGGCAGCTGTAGAAAAAGAGACTTGCACTGCCAATGTACTGGTAATAGAACATGATCCTTCTCCTGACTGCAGCTTACCAGGAATTTCACAAGAAATGTGGCAAGTATGTGCAAATGACATAATGTACAGCATCGAGGTGCTCTTTCGCTAACCATCGATTCTGAAGTCGTAAAGAATGCATAGCTCTATAGAACATACACGTAACTGATGTCATATCAGTTGAGTAATTATTATGTTTTTCAGAAATTCCAAGAGCTACAGAAGAAAAAGGATGAGCTCAAGACAACAAAGCTGTATAGAAAACGGCAGAGAAAAACACACAAGAAAGGTCAGCTGCTGTCACATAAATTAGCAACCATATTTAATCATATTTCATGTACCAGTGGACCAGTTCATGGGTGGCCTATTCAGCCCCATAAAGAAATATTACCAATACATAATTGGGTAAAATATGTTGAAAACAACTTACCTAGAATACTGTATAGTAGAAATAAACCCTAACTTCTTTATTGGCGTAATGATTGTTTCAACATTTTGGCCCATCCGCTAACAAGAAAGATTCTCATGTTAAGAATGATTTTTAATCTACTTCACAGTTAATAAACCTGGAACTGATAGTATGGAATCTAACCAAGAAAGGTACGAAAACCTAATAACACTGGTAACATTTAATCCACAAAAAGTCATTAATTTTCTAAACTAGAGTTAGCCTACAAGATCCCTGTACTCTGACTATGCTTTGCCCCACCATAGGCCTATATTAACCATGTGTCTCTGTTACAATGTCATGAACAATAACAATATTCCCCTCTCACTAGAGAACATCAGGTGGAGCATGAAAAGCATTGGGGTGGCCTCAAGCAGTACTTTGGCATCAATGATAGATTCCAGCCCCCTGCTAGTGGCGAGCTCACTCCCCAGGTAACAAGATTTCTGTCTTCGAATTTGCCTGCTTATGTCTAATGATCAAATTGCTGAGAAAGCAATGAAATTGTTCTATCTTCCAATGGTTAATTTCAGTTTCTTCAAACTGTTTATCATATGACAGATGGATAGGTTTCTTGACTCAAATCTGACAGAGGAAAATAACATTGTGTTACATTAGAGTAGTTTAATTTTGACATGTGGATGTTTTTTTACCCTGACTTATGTGGTTAACATTGGAGTAAGATATAGATTTAATGTAAGGAACATATCTACAGGGTGTCTTTACAAAAGAAATAGCTTTACAAAGTCCAGTGCTTTACAGGGCAGGGAAGAACAGGAGAAATTGTTTGAACGACTTTCTTAAACTCCAGACATACTGTAGGTTAGTAGTTGTATGGATGGAGAGGAAGCCAGAGAACACTTCAGCAGTTTTTAAATGTTTTGATATCTATATAAATGAACATGTAAGCAGAATAGTTGGGAATATGAAGTACAGTACTGCATATATAATGTGAAATTAGCCAAATTCAATTGGCATTTCTAGCAATGCTGATTTGAAATGTTATTTTTAGCCCAGTTTGTCTTTCAGCACCAAAAAATAAGTCTTACTATCAATTGCTAAAGATAGAATTAGCAGTAATTTCTAAGGCCTCACTCCTTTACATTCCATTTTTTTAAATGGATTTCATCATTAGTCTTTCACACTTGACATTGATAACTTTAAAATGCTTTTTCAAAATAGACTTACAATTAATCATTCTGTCCACATTGCTTTCGACCAACTGTTTTACTGTCTTTCTTCTGCTTTCTTGTGCCTGATGTGATAGCTGAGATCTATGTGAGTTCATGAACAATATGACTTGAGTCACACTGCATCTTATTACAGCCTTTTGGTAGAGTGTATAAGTAGAAATGCTGCCCTGTACAGCCTTGGATAGTCTCATCTTTGGAGAACCGTCATGCTGTCGTTCACCAGGGGCATCTTTGAACCATCACTGTTGAGGCCTGTAATGGAAATGCGTAATTAAAGAGTCACATTTATGTTTGGTAATCTCCTGTAGCATTTTTTAAGATTTCCTCGCTAATATCCAATCAAAAAGGTTTTCATTTGTGAAGGGAAATCTACATATTTGTGGTAATGGCAATCATATTAAAAATAAGGCCCTGGGGACTTTTGAAGTTACTCTTTGATTTTTTTTTCTATTTCGAAATCTCTCAATTTTCCCCCTCTCTGCAGTCCGGCCTAGAAAAGAGCATAGAGAGTGCCATAGCTGGAGGGGACTTTGCCAAGGCGGAGGAGATGAGCGACAGACTCGCCACACGAGAGGTAACGTTGTGCTGATAAGAGATCTTTGGGGTGCTCCTGCTGTGACAAATCAAACTAATGGATCCATGGCCATTTTTCCTGCAAAGACATGGAGGAACAAAAACACACACAGGCACATACCATTGAGAAGTCCTGGAGCCCTTTTCCATTGAGTTAATGGAAAGCCCTCCCCTTAGTTTTGAAGTGCTGCAATGTCTAAAGGACTTTTGGCTCTGCTTTTTAATGAAGCGTACATTGCTTTCAAGCCAACTGTTAAAACATTCTCAAGGTGCGAGTTTCTTACCTTTGAAGTGCATACGTCCCTAAATGCAGTGCCTGCAGTTTTGTTACTACTTGGTTCGGCAGCCATCAGGGATCAAGCAGGTTGAAGCTAATTTAGCAGAAAATGGAGCCCACACACACCAATAATTGTGATTAAGAAGACATAGCTGCTACTTTTTTGGTTAGGAATCGCAATATGTCCCTTCGATAAATGTCTGATGTGCGGTTCTTTGAGTGTTATGATGCTCTTTGTAACGTTCATTTGCAACATTTATCAACATGTATTGTATATGCAAAACTAGGATACTCCTCCAGTTGTCACCATAACATCACACTTTGAAAATACATAAATGCCGGCTAGGTGTCTGATTTGTCTTTCTACTGCAACAGAAAACAGACAATCAAGACTTTATGGTCTCCTCCGTTTACTGTAAGCTACTGATGGCTATACAAGTGGTCAGAAACGGAAAGATAAATTAAAGTACCTGTAGTCTTAGAAAGCCTCTTAGAGCACTAGTGGATTTAGGAAGATTTAGCTGGAGGTTCTTGCTTCTCTGTCCCCTGCCTTGTGGCTTGCCAGGAACATGAAGGATGGATTTGACAGCAGTCTGGCATACATAACTCACTGTGTTCACATGTTGAGGAGCATAGTGCATAGACTATTATAAACTCCAAAAGTCTACCATGGTATCTCCACCTTTTCAAACAAAGGCAAAAAACTACAACATTTATTTGATTTTTTGGTGGAGAACTTCCGGACTCGAAGCATTATAAAAGTCCCTCTACAGTAAGCATTGTTTGTAAAACAAAATTGTCACATTGTTTCTCACTGTTCGGTATGTTCATCCTACACATCTACCAGTTCAGCACTTATCTCCTCAAACCAATGTGTAATAGAGGAAGATAGAAAGCCCACCCAGAATTTTACCTAATATAGTTGTTTGTTTCTGCATTTTTCAGCTATCAATTAATGATTTTGCAGCTTTGCTTTCTTCTCCTAATCTCAGTAATGAAACAATGTGTTAAAACCCTTTTTGAAACCTCCTTACAAATTCTGTGATACATGCACTTTCATCTGTCTTAGTTCTGAGACACTGCCAGGATATTACAGGTTGCTTTGAGATTGCCTTCTCATGTATTTTAATATTTCTCGACTGCTTTTCTTTGTTTTAGATATGTTTTAAACCTCTATTCGGTTTAAAAGTTAAAGTAAAAGTACTAAAACAACAAAAGTTGATTCAAAGTAGGTACACATCGGCATACTAACCAAAACCATGAAACAATTATTTATTTGTTTGCATCCATCTTTATCCCTAATACCTTGCATTGTAGAACAAAAGTGACATAGATACACTAGGCTTGCAAGTGTTTGATCGTCTTTGCTACAGTATGAATGCTAGTTTGTTGATCTTCAGAACAGTATTTATGATGTTTTTTTTTCTCAAAGGCCTAACAAGTCCCAAAATACAAGAAAAAGCTTCTGGCCTCTGAAGTAGTTCTTGATATTAGTTCAGAAGATTAAGTGGTGCAAGTCCTTCAATTAAGAGACTTGCGACTCCATCCTTTGATTATTGCATATTATTTGACACAGCTGTAAGTTGCATATGGTGTAATTAATTTCCGTAATTAGCATAGCATTAAGTGACTGCTATATATAACCAGCTAAACCTATGTCAGGAGAGTTGATAGGATCCTGCAGCTAATAGTTGAAAGATGGATTAATTGAGCATTTGAGAAACTGAAACAGTGAGAGCTCTATTTCCATCCAAACTGAAACTCTTCAGTTGCTAGGAGTAGAGCGGTTCTTCATATTGTACTTGTATTACAGTATACAGATGATGGGATTATGAAGTTTCCTGTGGTGATGGTAACACATATGTATATATTTATATGTAAATGTCTCTGTCAGATGACAAGGATGTCATCTTGGTCTAATGTAAAATGACTGCAGTACTACCCATGGACCCATGTTCTCTCCCTTGATGTTACCAGGTGAATGTTTTTTGGATGTTTCTTTTCTGTTGACACAATAGATGTTCCTATACTATAACTAATAATTCAGTGGTTTATAAAACCAAGCCATAAGCCTTTGTTATACTCAGAGGCTGCAGTTTAAAAAGTGAGTACAATACAAAACAAAGGACTGTCACACTGTGTTACTGCTTACAGTTTCCCCTTAGCACTGATCACAGCTATTAGCGTAGCATTACCACTTCAAACCGAAACCCTTAGTCTGACACAATAGGGGGTGTCATGTCCGTTAATGTTCCAGAAGCTAAAGGATGTGAACACTGTGAGAAACACCAGTGTGGTTCCTAAAGCACAGGTTCTTAAAACACACTGGGTCCTGGTGTAGATATGTGTAATATGACCAGGTACTTATAAAGATAAGGTATGCAAGCCTTGAGACGCAGTTCTTCAAACAATAGGTAGTTTCTTGAAGGGCTGTTATTCTTTGTCCGTAGGCAAACTTGCATTTTAAGACTTCCATAACATTCAATGTTATTATACTGCAACCCTCTTTACAGAGGAACTATTTAAATCGTGTAAGCCATGGGCAAAAAGCTATACTGTGCATTAAATACAAGCCTCTGGAAAGCCTTGCTTAAGTACTGTGAAACAAAGGTGGCATGGTTGGCTTTGTTCGGCGAGACATGGCTAGTTAGTTAAAACAAAGAGCTGAACTAAGAATGTTTCATGTTATTGATGTTATTTGGGCCTTCTTCCTTTTCACTACCTTTGCCTGCCATGCCTGTGTTTGTAATCAAAAATTAATGAGAATTGCTTTTATGGAAAACACTCCTTATCAGATTTCCCCTGTCCCCGCCCCACATCAAAGAATGAGGCTCACACTGTCTTCCTTGCAAGGACCCCCAGGCAACTGGGAAACAGTTAAGGGAAACTCTCATCTTTGTTCCTATTTCCTTCAGCATAAGCAATTTATCACTGAATGAACTTTTATTGTATCTGTGGATGACTCACATTACATTTTTTGCCCATTAATTTTGAAATGGATTTTGAAATGGGTACTAAGCTTTTATCAAATGCTAGGGAATCTCATTTGGATTATTGTATTTCATTAATTACTTGATAGACAAAGCATACTTTTCAATGTAGATTTTTGTGCTGTTTAATTAATTAGCATGTTTTCTCTTTTAATTAGAGCCATTTTAAAAATTAAAGCCCACAGCAAAACACATATATAATTTGTTTGTAATTAGGCCTTAATTGGTGGTAGTGGAAGCTTAGCACCCTTGGTTTCTTTTTTCATGATTGCCATTTTATTGCCAGTCAGTCATTAATTAAACTGTTTTTCTAATTAGCTTATAAAACTGTTGATGGCACATCATTGTAAGTGTGAGTTCAAAGCTTGCTAATAAGCCTACCCTACTCAGAAGAGGCAAGATAATGGAGTGTGCACAAAGCAAGCGAACTTTCAGACTTTTTCAGCCCCTAAAGATGACAGTTGTGTATCTAGAATCAGATTATTGTAACAGAATATGGAGACATGGCATTATACCAAAGGCTGTTCAGTAGTGTCTTCCCAGGAGTGGATCTCTTTTTACTTGCCATGTAATGCTGTTTGTCAAATTGGAGGTAAGATTACATAAACCTCTTATGTGACTGCCCTATGAAAGACTGATTATCTTTTTTGTTGAGAATATGGAAATATGTCTGGAAAAGAAACTCTCAGGATACTGCTCATAGCTTTGATTAGATAAGCAGAGTTCTGCCAGGCAGTGGCATGTTGTACTTTTTTAGCATTTGTGCTTCTACTTGCCTATTACAAATAGATTTTTACTTACAAAAAGTAGTTGACTTGATCTGGTGAGGGAGGAAGGTGTAACAGCAGTCCAATATAAGAAATTCTACATTATATCTATATACATATGGATGATGGATCATATACGCCTGTACAATAAATAGTAACAACCCAAAAACGTACAAGGCATGCAGATGCTAGGAATATGGTTTTGGAACACAGTTAAATGAAGCATGAGGCTAGGTTGGTTTGAATGTCTTCATGCTACTAATGTACAGCTTGGTGTGCAGACCTAGATTTGATACTCTGACATAGTGGTGTCCAGGGTTAGCTGAGACATTTCATTGAAAAACAGGTCAGAAGAGGAAAAGTGTAACATAGATGGTTTTCTACCACACTGTTGTGTATAACCTCAGATGCATTACACATAGAAAACCCTTTGGGCTGAAATCCAGGTTGTGTATCTCCTTTGTGCAGAACATACAGATCTGAAGCCTGCTTTGCTCACACATGCAGTGGAATGTGAACCGCACAAGTTGACAATCATTAGAATACCTATACAGTAGTTAGTGTATATCGATTGTATATTGACATTTAAAATGAACATGGGTAATAGCATTAGATTAATGGGCACATGTATGACATAATGCCACATTTACTGGATTTGCATTCCATAAACAAGCACATTTCCGCATTTATGGCAGTGATCTGACTTTTTACGCAGAAAGCCATTTTCTTTTTTCTCCACACCTCCATTCTTGGAAATTAGACTGAAATTACATGTGAGCTGCCTAATCTGATATTCATTCCATTCTTATACAGCCCTGCTTTCCAAAGTTGACTAAGGCCACATTATTTAGGCATTAAGGTAGTGTGATAAGGGAATTAGGCTGGTCATTAATCGTTTACACGTCAAATGCAGCAGAGCAGCTCGGGGAGGTGATTTAGTGAGGCAAAGCCACATAGCCCCTGTTAATCCACCTCTCACACGTTTTAATTGGAAGAGGCTTCCCTGGATAGAAATTTATGAATGAGTTTAAGGCCATTGCTTCCTTAAAGCCATCATTTATTTCATATTGTTAATACCAGATTGAACACTTTTTTTGAGTATTGACATGAGTTCTATTTAGTCATATGCTCAACTATGTTTTTCTGAAGCCACATAAATGGCGTAGTAAGCAGTAGCTACTGTAATAGATACTTTCTCATGTCTTTGTTGTGGGATCTGTGCATACTCATGGTTATGTTTTCATTGTTCATTCTGTCAGTAAACTGGATATATTTGACATGGCCTTCATAACCTATATTGCATATAGGTCTATATAACTACTGGGTCCCATGTTTGTGAGCCCACTTGAATTTCCATGACAACCCAAACATGAGTGACAACAGAAAGTGGTGCTGTTGACTTAACCCTCCTAGTGGCCCTAAGCTGCCGCTGCTGCAGTGACTATATTATGCAGTGTGGATCTGTCGCTTGCAAACCCTTCCAAAGGTCACAGCATTAATCCTTTGAATAAACCTTTGGTTAAACACAGACTGTGCTTAGGACAGACCGAAGAGAAAACAATGGTAAGAAGAAACCATTGATTGAATCAGACACTCGCAGTCTTAGATTTTTATAGCCGTTTTGGAAACGTAAAATAGCCTTGAATGACTGATTTGAACAAAGAATGTGCGAGATTTTGTGTCTGGTATCATTTTCTTTTTGCATTGTATTTTTATTCCTGTCTCACTATTTTTGCCAGCTTCTGATGTGAAAGGATTTGGCACTAAGACGAACACAAGGGGAGGGTGAAAAATCCTGAAAAGTGGATCAAAAAAGTAAATACAAAATAATGTCATATTACAGAAAATATGAGAGGCTAATTTGTGCCGACTTTTTGCTAATTTTGTTCGAGCCACAGAAAGAGGAGCCGTCACCTGCTCGGCGCCACAGCCTGACAGTGCCAGTGATCCATGAAATAAGCTGCCGCTGGCTTTGTTCAGATAAGAATGAACAAATCTGCACAATGTACTGCTCTCGGAATCTCATTTTCATACTTGCATGCAGGCTAAAAGAAATAAGCTGTTTGCAGGCTTGATTAATCAGACATTTGAGGGCTTTTTTGTCTCTTTGATCTGTTCTGTCTCCTAGGTAACTTGGTTGACATTAATGTTTGAGCCCCAGTAAAGACAATCAGGGACTGTAGACTAAACTGATAAAAAAAATTAAAGACCTTTAACGCTTCAAAAATAGTAACTGCTCAGTTCTGAATTTGTACAGCAATAGGTTTTTAATTTTGCATGTGCAATGTTTTGGAAGGCGTGTTTTATAGACCTTTGCATTTCAAATGCTCCCCGCAGGAGAGCAGGTTAATGTGGGTAATCCGTGTGTAGAAAAAAAGATAAATCTCTGGGTGTAAACCTCAGAAGAAGCCATTTAGCATCCACCACTTTTTTTCCCCTCAGAATAAGCTTGGGCTTTTTACTCAATTATTTTATTTTTGGTAAATGTTTCAAGCAAGAGCTGTTCTGAGATTTGTCAACAATTTTATGAACCTCCGATTTATGATCTCAGCATGCGCTCTAGCCAAGCAAAAGCATTTAGCACCTACTTCACTTAAACATGGTGCTCAAAACACCCTGGTGAGTATTATCTTCAGGCAAATCTACCCCAAACATGAGAATGATCATCCATTGTAACTTTTCCTTTTGAAACGTTTGACTAGAAAACATGATTTATGGGCCTTAAAACCTATAAAAATGGCAAGGAATTAGAAAACTGTCATAGGATGTTAGCTTCAGGTTATGCAAACGCTTTTACAAATCTTCCAAGTGACTGTATAGATGAATGCCTCGAGGGCCCAGTCGGAGCCCAGCACTTGCAGCCAGCTGAAGCCCTTATCTTAAATCCAAGCAAAGTACCATTAATCTTTTTGAAAGACCTTTATGGCTTTTAATGTATCCCAAATTAGAACATTTTACACCCTTGGTTCCTGAAATATGGTGATAAAAAGCCTTTAGAGTTTAATTTTTCCTAGCTGCTCGCTCTGACCTGCTTAATCCCAGCATGCATTAGGAGATATTTTAGTTTCAGTCTTTCTAATAAAGTTTATCCCACTTAATTATAATTGAAACATTTTTTTCACCAGGTTTTTTTCTCTTGAGTAGCGCAGTGGTGGCACATTTCTTTATTACCTTAAGACTTTCTTCTCCCTGATTGTACTCCTCTGAATATTACAAAGAATTACCAAAAGGTTTGGTGAAATTGTTCCAAATTGTTTATCAAAGTTTGCCTCTGGTTGAATAATAAACCTATCTCTGGAGTGACAGAGGAGGCAGGATTTATCCTTTTGTTTCCAGTGCTTCTCTGTGACTTGGGTTATTGGGATTATTCTGCACCACAGTAAACCCAACACCTCTTTCTTGGGAGTTTGCCTTGCAGTCATAGCCATTCTTTTTATTTCTTATTTCGAGGACTACAAATACTCAAAATTAAATGTAGACCATATGTTAGAATGTCAGGACCTTTTTGCAGATTCATGGAGAATTGTTGACTATATTATCCAGTATGAATGAAATGTTCTTGTGTGGGTGGGTGTGTGTTCATGTGTGTAGACAGTAAGTATTCTATGTTTCAACCCACAGTCTAGGAGCCATCACGGTTTGGGTGAGACAAAACAGGGACCTGCGGCATTGATGGGAAGCCACCCTGACACACGAGTTGGAATAGCTCTGCTTGCCAGAGAGACTGATTTACATTCTCTAATGGGCCTTGTCTCTGTCTCTCTCTCAATAGCTGGCCGTGAAAATTGCAAAAGCGGCCGATTGCCGTGACTTTGTGCAAAGCAAACAGGAAGCAGAGGCTTCGCGGGCAGCTCAGAAAAGGAAGAAGCAAATTGCTTGGGGGTTTGTTGTTGTTTTGCTCTTCTAACATAGTCATCATATTTTACTCACTGTGTGTTAAATACAGTACAGTATTTTAATTTAGCTAATTAAATTGTTTTAGGTCCTTTGTTGTGTGGTAAATGTTTTGGTACGACAGGGTTATATGCGCAGATGCACTGTTTACATGTGGCACCATGTTGAACTGTCACAATTTGAAGCCGATGCCAGCTGTGGATTTTTACGTTAAAAAAAATTGCACATTATCACACCAGTCCGTTTTTTTTGTTGAAGCTGTATGAAACTGTATTCTAGTAAGAGGATGTTGTTATTTAAACAGATACTTATCTTGTATTTCAGGTTTGAAGCCAAGCAAAGATGGGAGACCAAAAGCAATATGGGATACATGTGACAGACATGGAGACATTCAATCATCATTGAAGACATTTGAATTCATGGCATGTTTTCAAATGAGTTAGCAGTCTAGCTCCTTCACATGTCTTTATATATCACAACAACAACAGATCAATTTAAACCGAGCAGCACACGCAGTATCTAAGATGTACAGCAGACTTGATATCTCTCTCCCTCTGTGTATGTGTGGTGTACTTAACCTCTAGGTTCACAACATTTTGAGTGTGAGTCTTGGTACTTTATGTCTTGGTATATTCAATTAGATTTGTGATGTTGCCTTATGTCATTTGTATTAAAACAAACGGAAGTTTGTACACATTCACAGACGATTTTGAGAAAAAGGATGGAAAAAAGAGAATGCAAAGCCCATTCAGTATAAGGCAAGAATTACAAAATGTTCAAATTAATTCTCCCCAGGCACTCCATGGTGGCTGTATTGTGTTATTTTTCATTTCATTTCTGTGATTTGAGCTTTTCTGGTCCCTTTCCTAAAAATTAAATCTGGTGTACATTACTGGATGATGCGTTTATTTATTGCTGTAAAGTGGGTTAATCATGAAGGCACTCCTTTCTTCTGAGGAGGAAGAGAAAGGGAAGATTAGGGTCCTAATGCAATGTACAGGATAATGTGCGATAGGATTTGCGGGTGCAAAATGAAATTTGGACGCTGTAAACTGTTCTGAGCAGCCATAAACTGCAAGTTGAGTGAACAGAGAGCGTGTGAGACACACAAACACAGGCTTTGCTGTTGGCCTTCACCCATGCTGAGGGAGTGCCATTGTTCCTCAGCTTAAACTAGAGGCGCACAAGAGAAGCCTACACTAGCGGTGGAGCATGCCATGTTAATGTATTTGCCGTACTTTTCCTTTTTCTGTTAGTTTGCACTTTGATGTTTTTGGATATGCTGAAATCCCTGTATTCATCTGAACCCACTCCTTACATGTCTGCTCCACATTCCAATTGCAATACTTGTTCTGATAATTATTGTGAAGTGCATACAGAACAAGTGTAAGTCTAATTTGTGTTATTCATAAGGCTTCATATTTTTTTCAACAATGTAAAATTATTGTTTTCTACAAGGCAAACTGGATGAATCCACCCTACAATAGTTGTTTACTCATTGTCTTCTCAATTGCTAGCATTTTCTTAGCGTTGCTGTGTGTACTGCAGTAGAACCTCAAGAAGCATACAAAGATTATTGGAACATTTTGCAGCAACCCTTAAACTTTAAAATGGTATCTGGTTACTGTTCACTTAAGCAATGCTATATTATTTTTAAGTGATTTGAAGCACAATATGTGTGTAACAAAACACCAGACATTGATTGAAGACAATAATAGTGATCCAAGCCTATTTGCAGTACAGGGCTGTATGAAAGGTTGCCAGTTTATGAATGTGTGCTAATTAAACTATTATCTCTTTAATGAGAGAGGAGTTTAACAATGTTGAACACATCAAAGTAAAACATCCGCTTTCTTCAATTTGAGTACTGCTATCTGAAAATATGTCTTGACTGAAGAAGAAACACAACATTTGATGTTAGATTGTTTTGCCCATAACCCTATGGAGCGGACTTATATCATTAGATCTTATTTGCCACCCAACATCTGTGTTTATTAACAGCTATACTGTTAAGATAATGGTATATGTGATGGTGTTCATTGCTGTTTACTGAATCAGAGCAGTCTGAATGTGTGAATATTTGATTCACTTTGTAAACATTGCATGACCTCAAATCTCGGAGATAGTGAAGGCTTTTCATAGAGGTGATAATTAATTTGACCTCCTCTTGGATAATGTTTACCTTCTCTAGGAAAAACCCTTTTGTATATCTTCTCATCATGAGTCCCTGAAAATGCTGTCTAACCAGTGGAGTCAAAACAATGGCCAGAAGCAAAGATAATCTGTGAGTATGAGTTTGTCATATGTTAGAGCCATTCAGTACGTTTAATGTTAGCATTGCTAGGGTTGTCATTGAACATGACCAGATCTGCAGCCAAGGGCTGTGCACCACCATATCAATAGCATCTCAGTTTATTAATCTCTTTGAACACAGGATAATGCCCTAAGCAGGGATGATGCTGTTTTTAAGCAGGAAAATCCACTTTCCATTTCTCCATGTAAAGAAGCTATTTTTGTTGGGTTTTTACTGCAGGCCAGGTTTGGCCCCTGACCTATGTTGATTTGTTGTGAAATGCATAGACAAACTCCCACGGCACATACTGAAACACTTATTGGGCAAAACGGTTGTAAGGAGTAGAATAAAAGAAGAACAAGAATCCTATTAAATGGTTGAATGTTGTGAAGTGTAGCCTAGGCTCTGCCGTGAAAATGGACACATGTACTTGGTATCAAGTACATAAGATATCAACAGTATCACTATCTTTCATCACTGGATTAAAGGCAAACAAACATGCACAAGCAACCCAGGTTTAACTTCAAAGCCCAAAGAAAAAGTTATTTGTTTCAACTGACATACAATAGATCGTTATTATATGATATGAAGTATCAAATACATATGACAATATGGGGATGTTTCTACAGTTTATCATTATCACATACAAACATTTCCTAGTGAATAGTATGGCCTCTGCTGTTTTTTTATTCTACATCGACTATAAGGTTATAACCTGTACAGTGTACAGGAATGTGGTCTTAGGATCAAAGCAGCATGTCCAATTTCCAAAGTCATATTATAAGCATACATTTATATTAACAACAACAACAACATTAACTAAAGACATTAGGAGAGGGGACAAGCATAAGTAGCCTTTTCTATTTTAACATTTCTGTTTCAGTGCTCAACCATTTTGCAAAGTGCAAGAGTCTCAGAGCGACAGCCAATGTGGATGTTGACATTTTCCTCTGCTGATTTAATGACCTGTTTAATTCAGGCACGTCCACCGCCCGCACAGATGTTTTGCAGTTTTAATTAGCGTAATCATCACTCTTGAAAAAGGCCACAGGGTTGTTTAATAGGTCTTGTTTGTCAAGATGCGCAGAATTCTTACACAAAAGACACGCCATTTATTATAATGCAACAATTATTAAATGATTATGGGTGTCACGATTGATAATTAGACAAAAGTAGATTCATCTCAAAGCCAAATTAACCTCTGTGCGGTGACAAGATTAGTTTGACAGTGTTTGGGCTATCCTAGTCAAGCGGAGGGATCTGGAGCACTCAGCAACTTAAAACGTCTGTCACTGCATGGACACACCACTGTAAATAAAAGCTATAATGAGCACAGTGTCTGAACACTCAGTTGGTCGCTTAAAACATGTCATTGCAGGTTGCATCAGACAGAGGCAGGGAGACAGGAGTGTAATGTAGAAATGAATGAGGAGAATTAACACATAAAAGTCAAACAATGCACATGATGTACAATAATATGAAATGCAGGGCATTAACAAAGCATATCTAGGGTGCCAAAGCTTTGCATTAAATTACGAATATATGTTTAGTATCGATATCAAATGTGTTTCATTAATTGAAAAAAAGTTTGAAACCCACTCAATTTCAATACCAAGACAAAGTATGAAGTGATATTCTCACTGTATTCGGCTTTGATAACAGTAGTTTTTCAACTCATACACTGTTTCTGCTACAGCAACTTATTTAAAGTTCCTGGAATGAGGGCAAATAGACAGAGATCTCATAATTTGATGACAAAAAAAATTATACTATTCCCCAATAATAATTAAAAATCATAGTAATTTGTAGGATAGTTATACTGCATTGCAAGACCCTACAAATTGTGCTTCAGTTGGAAACTTTGAAAGGAAGTATTCTCATTTTATGTAACATAAGAACACAAAATGAAAATTAACTTTCAATTAATTTTCTGTTATCATGAAATAGGATAAAATGTTCCCAAGAACAAATATGCTGAACATGCAGTCATTATGTATTCATCTTCACTAAGCAAACTGCATATTGCATTTTATCTGTATGAATTATTAACTGACTTAATGAATATTTCATTTTTCTTTATAGAATCGTTTTACTCTCCCCACAAAGGTAATGACATCTTAAGCAATGCCATAACCATACCTACACCTACATAGCTTAAGCAAAAAATAAATAAAATGTATTACTATTATCCTTGCTCACTGTACCTTAACTAAACAGCTATCTTCTGAATCCACTGTATGTCTTGATTTGTCATTTTGTCTCAAATATTATCATCTGGACTAACTGCTTTGATCTGTTGTTAGCACATGTACTGGGGTTTCAATAGTGACGTTAAGCAATTACAATTGGGGGGAAGAAAGTGACTACTGGTATAAAAACAATGAATCTTGGTGCAGAGCTACTGAGTAGAAGTAATGGTTTTGAAGCAAGTAATAGTTTTCTGTGTTAACACACCTGCATCAAATGATTCACGAAGACCTTGGGTCAATGTAACACTGACAGGACCCAAATAATTCTTTTGTCTTACAAATGGTCACAAAGTGATCAAAATAGCCTTAGGGGCTTTTCACGAATGAACATAAATGATGTCATTAGAATTACCTTGATTTGTACCCAGACAGTCCATAGTGAGTCTGGTTTGTCTGGTCATTTATTGTCTACATCCTAAGGAGGTCTACAAGAAAGAACAACCACCTACAGCATGTAATTACAGAGCATTACTTGATTGAAAACAACCAACGACAGACAAGTAATGATGAAATGAGTCTACATTTTCTGTCTGTCACTCCTAAAAAACATCTGAATAAACATAGAAGAAGGCTGTTAGTGGCTCATTTCTTTCCCATAAATGTATGGCTATAATGTAGATTAGCATCATTTGAAAGCCATGAATTGATGTAATGAATACAGCAACACTTATAATGAAACGTCTAGAACCAAATAAAAGTACATTTGTACTTATTTAGTCACTAGACCCCTTTCAGCTTGGTTTGGCTCAGTCTTCACAGTTGCAGCAGAGGCAGTAGTTTGTTCTGTCGAAAGCTCATCTGACTCATAGGGTAGGCCTGATGAGCATGGAACCAATTTGTCTTCAAACCCCAAGGAAGTTCTTGAAACTCTCCAAAGCAATTCCCTCAATTCTGACTTCCTAAAACCTTGTCTCGACACAAACAATAGCAATGCTTTGTAAAAGCCATTCTTAAACCTCTGCCAAGCATAATTTATCATTTGAATGACAATAGACCACTTAACACTGCTTAAATTATTTCTGTGCACTATCTACTACTTGACTGTCTTTCTGTTGTAACATCGGACTATCATTAACTGCATTGGTTATATGGCAGTCCCTTATCAAAGGCTGAGTACTATGAGTTTGTTTGGCCACAAACTACTGTAATGTGCGGTGCCATGGCAACAACTTTATGCTGGAGAAGCTAATTAAGTCAGATAATTTATAACTTTGCTTTGTGTAATGTTGTGTGATACATTATTTGATAAAAGGCATTCCGGCCCTCAATTTATTTATTTTGGTAAACCAACAGGTTGGTTACATACTGTACTTAAAAGTACAGTAAGTACATTGTTTAACAGAAGATGACTATAGCGGATTTCAACCCTTGGCATATACTAATCTAATAATTCACAGTCATGTAACTGTGTGTAATCATGTAAGTACCATATATTACAATTAAATATATTTTTTGTTGGATCTAAAAAAGTGTTTTCTCTCTAAATGTATTGGTTTAATTACACTATTCACATCAGAATAATTTAATTGTATATTATACAGACTTACGCCCATTTTCTTTTCCTTTTGTTCAGTTTCAGGGTTTGTTGCTTGAAGATATAGCTCCGAGACGTGAGCAGATGAATCATCTTCAAAAGGAGGAGATAATGCTGTTCTGGGTGGTCTTTCATTCTCCAACCTTGTTTGATGCCCTTGTCACACCGATCTATTATTATGTGAGATGATATGAATAATAGACCCATGAGAATAATTATAATGGTGAGTTATTAGTAAGGTCACACAGTATTTTTAAAACATATAATTTATGAATATTTTGGTTTAAGTTATCAATATGATTGAGTCATCATAATCTGGCCTCTTATTGTAGTGAGAGTTAACCAACAGTCAGGTAGTTTAGGACATTCTCAGGTTTTGTGATGTTGCATAAGTCTTTTTATCCACTCAGTAGTAGTTTACTTTAGAAACTCTCCAAGTAAGATTTCTATTAAGAATGAAAGCATGAAAGTGATAGCTGACCATTGACTAGTCCATTATTGGACTGGACTGAATTCTCTTCTATTAGTGCATTAGACTCCCTTTGTTGGACCACACTATCCAGAAGAAGTGCCCTCACCCTATATTCTTTACAAAAGGCCTAGATTTAATTAGTTTTCCTATATTGAAAAATTCATGAATTTGTCCTCTACTCCATCTCTGTTTGTTGGAAGTGACTTAAGCTTTGGTGTGAAGCTCTCAGGCAGTTTGCAGTTTGGGCAAAATAGGCCCTGACAAAAAAGAAACAACTGTTTATGTAAATAGAGACTGCATGTTTACTCGGCAGAAGAAAGAGATGGCCCTGAACAGGGCGCTAAGCTTACCCAGGCCCCGCCAAAGGGGACCTCTCACCATCAACTTCAGACTTATTAAACTGATTACCAACTCCAGCTAATTAATCAGAGACAGTGCCCTTTCTTGTCATGCAGGGAGGGAGCTGTGTGTATCTCCGAGTCTCTCTATCACCAACACCCCCTCCCATCTGCTTTCCTCAGTTCCCCTTTCTCCCCTTTCTTTTCTCAGCTTTGATTGAAGTAGGGGAACGGTAATTTTCATGCATCATCTGGGCTGGCAGGATGGGAGGACAAGTAGTAATTACCTTAAACAAACAAGGCCAGGATTGCTTGAGAAGCCACCTCTTTATTTAAGCTGCTGGAATAGGAAAACGGAGCGAGAGCGTAATGATTTCAAAACACACTTAAGAGCTTGTTTTTTTCATTATGTTCCAGACCATTTTTTGTTTGAAAAGGAGTAAACTGAAAGCTTCTAGTAGCAAGTCAATAGACACCACAAAGACATCTACTGTAATGATTGTAGTTCGGCCAGGTGGTCGGGTAGCACAGATCTGTTTTTTGCTTGCCCACATTGGTTGATTACTCCTACAGGCTGGATGTCTAGGGAGTTTTGAGTTTAATGGATTAATGTCAGCACATTCTTTCTAGGATTTAGTATTGTCTTCATCTAGTGTATTTTTCCAAAATACTGAACACACATCAAAATATAATTCTGTTTATTAAATATGCTGAACCACAATGACGGGACAGACAGTTGATTGCGCAGAAGAAGAGGGATTATTGCAATGCAGATATTAGATGCTGTACTTTGTATCACAAGAGTACAGTAATGTAACATTAAGCAAAGCCAACTTGAATATTCAGTGTGCTTTACTTTAGGACAGATATGCATTGTGTGAGACTTTCACAAGCCGAGATCCTCATTCCCCTAACTCTCTCTTCCTGCTGTTCTGTCTGATTGTGTCGTCTTTGTCTTAGCGTGATGTGCTTGCCTTCCCCTCTGGAGAGGCTAATGCAGGCCTTTTTTCTCCACCAATCTTACAAAATGCCAAGTGTAACTGGTGCCCCTATTGCTCCTAATTAACGCGTGATTAAAGAGTGAAATAAGGGATTCTACCAGTGATTTGTTTTTCAAGGAGTGAGAAATTAATCCCCTTTGGATCTTGCAGAATCATTTAAGGATTGTCCTTGTTCTGTTTATCAAATAAACCAAGTAATTAGAGACTTTAGATAAGTAGGCTAAATTGATGCCCGCCCTGTGTCTTCCCTGGCTCTGATAGACTGCAGCCTTGTGCTGGTAATGTGTGGCATTATACTTGTCCAATAACAATACCTTTGTATTTGATGTGTCAGTAATTACACTAGGGAGCTTGCCTGACCTTGGTATGGGCTGTATATCTATTTTCTGAATCAATGTATTTAATTTTGTAACCCACAGAGATACACCACCAGGGAGTTTACTCTTCACTGTAATTCAGCAAAGAGGCGGGATTACTACCATAGAGCCCACACTTAGTCTACTTGGTTGATATGGTTCACCATTGGGTGTGTGCGTACGTTGCTGTTGAACATTCTGAAAATGCATGTTACCACTGTGATAACATTTATTTGAGTTGTAATTATTTTCCGTAGATGTGCTTGGTTTCATACAGTCAGTGTTGTGTCTATAATGGTTTCTGATGTTGCATCAACCTAGACATTCCAATGCAACACCTCCAGCAATAACAACTGATTCTTTCTCTTTTTCAAAGTAAAGCTTTAAATCCAAGCGAGGCTGGCCTGTGTAATCAACTTTATATTCCCTCGGCCTGATAAGGGGGGAAATGGTCACTTTCTGATGCAAAGTAACCAAAACATATGATGAACATATGATTATATCCTGGTTGGATTTATTTCTAACAACCAAAACTTCAGATTGGACATTAAAGTGAACAGACTAAACATGGAAGTATCAGGACATAGTCGTTGCAATGTAGAAAGGATTCTGATTACAGTGCATTCAGTAAAGCCATGAATTACAATCATGCTCATTCAGTAGTAGAGATGTGGACACTGCAGTTAGTTTGAATCCCCCCCGCCCCTCATACCTCCCCACTCCAAGTCGCCTACTCCTGTGTTTTGTCTTCTTTTGGCAGGCCTAGCGCAAAGCTTTCCCCTAATTAGATCAGGAATTACGGTGTGGATTAGGTGAATGAGGGAAATAGCAGTTCCTCTGACCATGGTACGGTAGCTATTTCAAGTCAACATTTCAAAGTCGTGCACACATGCTTTTTTCTTCCTTCCTTGTTTTGCATTATAACACAGCTGTAGGACGAATGACAAACATTGTTAATCTCTTGCTAGCTGGCAATACATTACAAAGGGGTAAAGCAGGATTTTTCTCCAGTGCCGCAAACACTTAAAATTCAGTATTGTCCATTACCTCTTAAACATAGCTGATAACAAGCATCATTAATTAAACTGTGGGAGTAAGTGGGGTTACATAAATTGAAATTAATAATCGTCCGCAAACATAAATAGAATGCACATTCAAAATTGTTTTCTCAAACCCCCCAATTGTAGATTAGAAGGTTTGGCTTCTATTTGAATGTGATGTTTCACCCAATCCTTGGGATAGGTTTAGTCATGGAGGGCTCTTTTCATTTGTTTGCCACATTTACATATTTCCCAAGAAAAATGATCAAGTACGCATTTAATTGCTAAATAAATCACTTCCCATAGCTATTGTATTGAAGCCAAGTCAATTGCACATAAGCAACACAAAATGTCATATTTCGCAACTTGTTTTTGAAACGCCTAATGTTTAGGGAACTATATGCACTGTACTGTCTATGCTGGCAATACAGTACAACATATTGATTTGCACTCACTTGAAAACTGAAAATGTTATCTCCTAAATCTCTTTCTCAAATTTCCAACCCCTAATTGACAATTTATTCTTAATCAATATGCTGTAGTAGCCTATAACCGTTCTTACATAACTAGAACAGGACGTGTCTGACCCATGATTTGGATTGTGTATAGCATGTTTTGGCTAGAATGTTGATATTATATGAGACATCTCTGAATTATCTAAGGACTTAATCCTGAGTGAGTACAAAAGCTGTTAGCTCTGTTGTTAGGGAGAATCAAGTTTAGACATGCCCACTGTCAGTTGGCAAGGGGGGAGACTGAGAATCTTCATGAATTGCTTTGTAATTGAATTAACAATATCCTTGGAATGGTTGATGTATGAGGATGGTGCAGAAGTGACTATATGGATGTCATTGTTATAACTGTGGTTTGATGGTCAGTCCTAGGTTACGTATGCTTGTCGATTTGTTGTTTTAATGGGGAAATCCATGAGACGGGCTGAAGCTGAGGACTCCCTGAAGGAAATCACGTTCACTAATAACTCAACATGAACACATTTGACCACAAATTTCACACTGGGGAAAAGACTACCGCAAACGTCACAAAAGATGACACCCAATGCACCTGAACACTCACTCATGGCTGCAATAAACATCTGTCAATAGTCACTGTTCAAATCCATGCAGGTGAAGTTAATTGGGTACACAGGTCCAGACATGACAAGAGCATAGATACATAACTACCTCTGAGTGGGCAAAGGTGGATAGCGGTTGGCCCTTTTAATGTCATTTCACATGGGTATACATGTGCTTCGGGGGATTTCTGAAGAGAGGTTCTCTACTTCTCTACCTAGCATATTAAGTAGAAACATACTATAGGGCCTTTTAAATGGAAACCTTAAAAGGACTTCGCAATTAATTTAGGAAGACAATGTACATGTCAATATCATTTAAGAAAATATATATATAGGTTACTTGTCTGTTTTTGAGAAATCATATCTGGCAGAATTGCTGAGGCCTGAGTAATAAAGAATCACAATGTTTTTCCCAAGGTTCTCTACTCATTTGTGGTTCCTGATTCATTAGGACAGAGAGTCTCTGTGGAAACTCTCAGGGGTCCCCTCCAATAACAGCCTGTGAACAAGCCTGTAACACATTCATAGGAAAACCTCAGTAGGACACTGTACTGTACCATAAACACAAGACCAATGCAGGAACTTCAATGACATTGTCTATTGTAAGTTTTTTATTACACTCATTTGAATTATAAATGAGATTTTGGACAACAAATAGCATCATAACCACAATGCTCATACACTGCCTGGGGAATTTCCATTAAAGGCGTTTGAGTTTGAATCAGCGAATAAATAAATGACATACTCCTGGGAAATCAGGGTAACAAGCAGATACATGTTAAAACTCTGGAGAGACTTCTCACCGGCACTGAAGTGGGCTTCCTAAAATGCAGATGTGATGGAACCACAGACGGTGCTCAATAGGGCTCAGGCCTTCAAGTAAGTAATGAAGCAATTAGGTAGACAATTATGAACACCTGTGTTGCTGATTGGCACCATGCTGCTCCGTCTGTTTTCCTGACTCTAAAGATGCCTTAATGTTGCTAAGTTAACCTCTAACAAGGCTTGTAATGATGAGGAGAGCCAAACACTATTCACACACACACACTCTCTCTCACACACACACACATACACACACACATACACACAGGGACATATACAGGGACAAACAGGAGGTTCACATTAGGAAAAAGAGTTCATCCCAAAGAGGGGGTTGCGTCATGTATTATTGAAACCAGCTCTTGTACAAACACAACTCCAATAAATTGAGGTCTCCATTTTTCCGATTCATTAAGGTTAATGTAGTTTTAATTAGTACTTGATTTGAAACCTATTAGATGCAATTTATAAGTCTTTTCTGAGACCTGCACACTACATTGCATGGGATTAATAAGATAAAAGGCACAACTTGGAATTAGTCACTGTTGGTTCATGCTTGGACCCAGGGACTCCTTTTGTATCCAATGTAGCTGGATGTTTATTTGCACAAGTGCTTTCAGTCACATTAAAACAACCTAATGAATGGAGGGGTTTGGCTTCAGGGATTGCATCACCAGTCTGACGAACAAATGACATAGTAGTTCCGGCCTGATTAAAAGGATCCTTACAAAAGATTTCAGTGCTGAGAATCTTATTTTAAGGCCATAACAAAGGGGTGTCTTGTGACATATTTTATTCTACCCTGAGAGAGGTTTACTCATTTTCTTTGTTTAATTATTTCAGCCATTGTTGAGATCTGGCCATGGGTATTAGTTATCAGGGGAAACTATTTGGACTGTCTGGAATGTACAGACTGCAACCAGGAGCTTATCTTGATAAAGCATCTGTTTCCATTCCACTATAAATGTAAGGTTTGAAAACTGCGCACCAGCATACCAACACTTTATACCAACCACTCACAGTTTATAATAATTGATTAAGAACACACTTCTGAAAACAGATCACAACAGTGACAATGTTCGAAAGATTACAGAAAAAGAGCAGAGCCAACTCGCTGACAGCAGGAGTCACAACACATTAGGAGATGCATCAAGTGGGGATTCTTTCAACCTGACATGCTTAGTGTACAAGGATGAATTGTTACATACCCTGTTTGACACTGTCACAGTGAGAAGGGTGCTCCAACAAGATTATCAAACAGGTGGAACTTCTCTGGCTCACAGGTTCTCTGGAAGAGGGCTCAGTTTTTCATGTGTAGAAATTGCCACCAGAGGTGAATAAAATGGTCCCATCTGTAACTTAAACTACACAGCCCACTTCAGAGACCTGAGATCCATTTTAAGCATTTATTCTCTGAGAGGCACACAATGGGAGTTCACCAAGGATCAGTTTTCAATTGGATAATAGGGTTGTGAAATGAGGGGATCTAGAGGGCATTGCTTTCACACATTCTTATGGCTTCATATCTTGGTAATGTGAACCACTTTCTACGCAAGTCTCTACAACCTTCTAACCTTTTTTCTATATCAAATTGAATTTACCTTTACAGCATGCATTATTTCGCCGTAACTCAGTGTGCCAGAAAACTGCAATCTCCCACCTCAGCACTTACTAAGGATATTCATTTAAAACCTTTATTCTCTTTCTCCTGAACCATACTAACATAGTAGACACTATGTGCTATTCTTATTTCCACAACCTAGATTAATAACAATCTTTTCAACGACTATGTTCATTTCAATGGCGCTATGATTCAAAATATGAAACATCTGTAACAAAATAATTTATTGTGTCATAATTTATTGTGTCATAATTTTGCTGACAACGTAACAGTTCTTTTTAACTGTCTGTGATGTTTTTTTTCAGGTACAACTAGTCTATTGGTTCTCTATACATGGTGAAGGAGAAGAGATGCACTGGCTCTTTAAGATAGAAAGGTGCTGGCCACCATGGCCTACTTTCATCTCCTTTAACCCACTGTAGCCACTAGATGGTGTATGATAACCACAGAGAGACCAGGCCCGCTGGGATGACTCCAGTTTTCCTGTGGGACAGAAGGGGTGCTGCTCGCTCAGGCCATAGGTGAGGGGATGAGAGACAAAATTACAGAATAGTCTGGAAAGTTTACGATAGATTCCAATCTATCTTCTCACAAGTTTTCTAGATGATTTATTTCTTTTTTTTCTTCGAATAAAAACTTTAGACTAACAGCACACTGTTATCATTTTATGACTGTCTTTAAGAATGGGAAATTTCATTGTTAGGGACAGACCAATAAAAGTCAGTTGTAAATGACTTTAACAACATGATGGCTGGGACACATTTCTTTGCCTTATAGCAGATTGTTGGAGTGGCCTATCGATTTCATGTGACATAGATACTCCCAAAGTAGCAGAGCTCTTAGCCTTGGCTCACAACTGTTGCTTTAATCTTTTCAGTAACATATTTCATGCTTCGTCACTGATGGACGATTGTGTGACCCTTATAGAGACAACATTTTTATTACAACTCATGTTGCTCAAAAATTTGAGTTATATTTGTTTCCTTAGAATCTTGGCTCCTTAAAATTAGAATGTAGAAAGATTAGCCTGATATTTGGGATTGTGTGCGTGCCTGGTGCATGTGTATTTGTGTGTTTGTGAGAGAGTACAGTATTCTTGATAAGCACATCGTTTTTCTATGAACTCTGTAAAAAGCTTTTTAGAATATAATTGTATGTGATGAAGTAGAGAACAAGATATAACAAGAATATTTTTCAGGTCTTGATGAACATCATTTTTTATAAACTTTTTCTGGCGAGGGTGCTGCATTACATTAGGTAGGGAAATGAATGATCCATTACCTGCAGTAAAGCCTTAAATGGGTTCAGATTGGGCTCACACCAATAGCTAAAATAGATTTATTTTGCTGGGGGCGCCTATGTAAACAGTAGTTACAGGAATCACTCTAAAGGCAATCCCATTATAGGACTTCAAATATTTTGATGCCTTTGGTAAATGGCAGAATGGTATAGGGGATGACAACAAGATGACAATTCACAATTTTGTGGCAGAAATAATTCTCCTCCCTTGTCAACCTTTAGAATCTCATGGCTAACCCCTGCCATCAATGTTATGCTGAACAATGAATTCTAAATCAGTCAAACATTTGCTCCATGCTCTTCCCTAGTTTAAACAAGATATTTTAGATGGAAACGTGTGGATTTATTGTAAGTAAGAGATATCAGAAAGAGAACTTAATCCCCTATTCGATTGTAAACCCCACCTCTCCTCCCTTTCCCCTTACCCCACCCCATCACTTACTTGACCTTTTGGCTCATTTTTCTCCAAATAATGAATGCTTTCTGACTATTTCTGAGGGACGACCTTACACGCAGTCCAGAGTATTGGAATGTCATATCACAAAATCACCCAATCAGCATGCTGGTCCTGAGAGCAAACAGAAAGCAAGGAGCTGGCACATTGAGAACAGTGGTGAACAGGGTCTTCTGGATGTCAATGTAATAGACTGGCTTATGATGTGTAAATAACACACCACTTAATGGTGCTCTTAGTTCCGACAACTCCTCTCCGCTGCTATGTGATATAGCATTTGAATCACTTGGGGGAGATGGAGAGGGAGGTTCATGAACATATGGAAGTTTTGTGGGGCAACGTATCTTTCCACGGTCCAGGTAATTGTTTGTGAACTGAGCACCCTTAACTTGGGTTACAGTCTGTATCATTTAAATTATTAAAACATTAATTATTTGACTGTATTTATTATGAAATATAAGCATAAAAGTGTATGTATCTCTATGACACTGTATCTGATGTCTTTTGGATGGAAAAAGGCAAGTTTATCATATTTAGAATCTAAAATATACATTTTTATATTTGAATTGTTTACATATACTCTTATTTTACTGGACCACAATGTAGAAATGCTGTAAAGAGGATTATCAAATGTACAGTAAAAGTATAAGTGTATCTGAAACTGAAAGCTTGTATTTTGAATGGCTACGTATTACTAAATATTCACAAACCATCATATATTTGAAATGCATCTTCATAATAGTTTTTATTTCATCGTATTTATATTTACTGAGTTACAAATACTGTATTATCTGTTATAATCTGTTAGATACAATCCTAAATGACTATTTTAACAACTTTAAACAAGTTATAAAAAAGTTATGGCTGCATACATTCCATCTAAAGTTGACATCGTTTAAGGGGGTTAGTATAAGATGTAACGTATTTTTACTCATGGCTGTAAATTGTGTAATATTTCAAAATGTAATAAGAACACAAAAAACAATATTTGTTTTAAACGTTTTAATAATTATTATTATTAATAATTCAACAGATGAAAGGAAACTACTGTAAATTGTAAGCATTGGACGTTATTGTAGTTGGTCAGTTAGGTTCACTGTTCCTGTGTCACTGCAATGTTGTCATTCAAAAGTGGAGAAACATCACGGAGTAAATAAAAAGAATAATACAGAATTGGTGTAACACTGCAAAGTGGCAAGACGACTATAAAAGTAATATTACATGACGTGAATGGAACTGTATATTCCCTCCACAATTACTTTAAGAAAGAGGTGTTTGAGCGTTTTTTGAAATCCAATTGTATGTAAAGTAGTGCAAACATGCACAAAATGTATTCTTATTTTTAAAACAAATGCTTCAGTTCATGAATACTGTAGTATTGCATGCAGGAGTTGTCATGCACAGTTTCTACTCATACAAAGTACATATTGCAGTGCATATACTACAGTAATAAATATGTTTGACCTCCCTGGGAGTATCAGTCACAAAAATGCTTTTGATTTGGTTTCCTTTTCCTTCCTTCCATACTTAGGAAGTAACACCAGTTCCCACACAGACTAACCTTGAAAGCTCTTCAGAACTCTCTCCAAACCCAATTTGCCAGTGTTCAAGGTTGCATTGAAATTGTCTGTTGTTTTGTTACATTACCAAACCTCAACCCCCATCATTCCATATGAGCCCTTATTGAAAAATAACACCTGAGTATAGGCATGAGGTGGCGTGGGAGTGCAGGTTGAGGTGGGTCAGATAGGGTGATCGAAAACAAAGTAGAAGGATAAAAAATATAATTTTACCTCCCCCATAATCCTAGGCTTCCAAGAATGACCTTTGATCTTGCAGCATGTGTGGTATGCTGAGCTGCCTGCTCTTGGCGTTCGCTGCTCTGATCCTGGGAAGCAATCACGGAGAGGACCGCTATCAGAAAGACTGCTGGGAAACACTCTAAGCCTGACTGGAGGTGAGTGCCAAAGCAAAAAGCAAATGTGTGGAGAAGGAAAAAATAGCCAAGTGCAGCCAACCACATACAGAGCCTGATGGGCCTCAGCATTGCATGATAAAAGTAGAGGATATCGACTGTACTGTACCGCTCTCTGTGGGCCTGGTGGGATTCATGAAACACACACACACACACACACACAATTCTTGCTCAATCATTAGTGACGAAATATAAACAAATACTTATTTTACTCACCACTTTCCCTTGGTTAGAATGATATGACAGCACTATGAATGAACATGCATTTAGTTAGTATCAAGAGTTGTAACAAAACACAATTACAAAAAATAAAACTATTGTCAGAATACTGATAAATAATTATTCTTATAAAATAAATGTCTTTGAGCAGAATAACTTAAATCTGACTAAAAACAACTAATAATATAGCCTTCCTACTCTACTCAAATAAACACAACTTTGACTGCCTACACAAATTTTCTCAGGCCTTGGGCATAGCAAATTCCATGCATGTGCGTTTATTTGATTGTTTAAGAGCGATTTCCGGAAACCAAGTTTTGGAGGGCCAGGAGCTGCCTTGTAACAATTAGGGGGTTAAATGGCAGCTGGCCACACAGGAGGGCACTGCTGCATTGGCAGTCCCCTTCCTGCTGCTCAAAGGTCAGGGGTTGGGTGACTTTTTAGGAAAAGTCGATTTTTCAAGCGAAACAGGTGGAGGACTGGACCCACTATTTACCCAAATGCAGAAAGTGGAAGTTCATACCACCATTGTTGGACCGTCTTCTACACCACGCTAGTACTTTTGTATTATTATTTATTTTAAGGCAGTAGTGTTTCAGAGTATGCATCCCACTTCGGAAAACATCTATTTCTTATGTGAGTCTGATCAACCATATTTACCTAGATGTATGCATGCCAGAGTCCGGTGCCAGGTGTTCCTCTATCCAGAGACGTTTGGTGTTCATATTTGAATGTAGTTTTGCAAGTATGGCCAAAACAAAACAACTAACGTGTATTATGGTGCCATAGATTTGTTTACAGTATTTTGGCATTTTCTATTTTCTGTCACTGACAAGTAACGGTTGCTGTGGATGTGCACAGCATAAATAATGATTGAAATACAAACACGTTTGACAATGCATCAGTAGGTTGGGTGAAGTTAAAATGTTGGGCAATCGTGTAAAATTTGCTATTGTTAGTTATTACAGAGAAAGACAAAAGAGGCTCAAAGCAATGGAGGTAGAGCTCAACCTCACCATTCTCCCCGTTTAGATTGGTTAAACCTTCAAGACCTGGAGCTGAACCCATCAGGAAAAGCTTAAGTGTTTAGGATTAGGGATCTAGAAGGTATTCGGAGGCCCTGAATCAAACTCAGGGGTTAGAGTGGAGCCAAGGCCCAAGTATTTGTCCTCCAAGGTAATCAAACAGGGGTAGGTAGGACCCCTTCACACCTGCAAGAAGGGCCCACAGCACTGAAAACATCCCAGCAAATAGAAAACACTGGTCCTCTTTCCCCGTATCCAGTGCGACAACAGCTGGGGTGGTGGTTGGTAGTGTGGCCCAAGGGCAAGGTCGTCCAGTGGACCAAGGGGAACAGCGGGTGGATTGTTTTCACTCCAGTAGTGAAAACACCAGCCATGGAGACTCCGTATGTGCCAGCTGTGGCCGAGGCTTTCTAGCCCACAGCCTGACCCCATATTAACACTATAAAGGGAAGCTGGATTGCTAATGACCGCTGACCTCTGGCCCCACCTGAGCCAAGCACTACTCTGATAGCATGCCCATACTTCTGAAGTATGGGAGTGGGAGTTAGTATGGGAGACGGTTTGGCACAAACTGCTGTAAAAATACTTTCTGAATTTATAGCAACTTGGCATTAACATGAAGAAAGGCGGCACATTTAATACTGTGCAAGTTGAAACACAAATGTAACATTTAAGACATTATGAGAAAGAGACTAAATTGAGAGGATTTCAAGTTTCCTATGCAACATACTCAGCTCATTTGACTGAAATCACCTTAAATTCACTGATATCCTGAAGCCTAATTAGTCTGGACAGTTAACATAAAAAGAGATGGGCTTCACATATAATTAGTTCATTCCTCTGCACCATTCTGCTACGGACAGCTTTTTTATATTGAAACATTGTAATGAAGGTAATTGTTATCCACTTTGATGTAAATGCATACAAGTTTGCATTTTAATACAATTCCTTTATTATATGCACACACCTAATGTACAATATCTATGTACAATACATTATCAGCCTTCTTATGGAATGGAATTCTAAAAGATTCCACTACGAATGGGAAAGATCACAAAAAAATATATGTTTTAAAGAAATGCAATGATATACAATACAGTATGTGGATGACATGTGAAACTTCAAAGTGTACCATAATTGCAAGAAGCACATTTATGGTAATCATAGGGTTGTTGTTGAAATCCTGTGTACAATGATGATACAACAATAATTGAAACATTTCTACCAAATAAGGTATTCAGTAAGGCATTAGAGTGGCACTCGACCAGACTAATGTAGCTAGTAAAGTAAGACTGGATTCACTTGCTTCTGAATTTGAAACCTGTGTTCAGCAAAGTTCATACCTACACAATGTGGAAATTCCCACATAGCAGACTAATCATTGTCATTTTTACACTGTAATCATGGAGGTGTGAGAACAAACCTGTCTATTTCAACCACAATCTGACTTTGGGATATGGATAAAGACTGATTTTAGGCTTTCTCAGTAGATGTAGGGTAACATTACATTGGTTCATGAAAGGTATACTTACACTAGGTTTTATATGTTTTATGGTTAAAGGTAACGGATGATGCATAGAAGTTGTCTGTAGATGACACGATATAGGGAATTTAGAATAGTAATAAAAGTCAAAGCATCCTACATGTCAATTAAAGAAAAATGGAATTGCTATGGAATTTGGATCAAACACTTATTGAGTTGATCATTGTCCTTACATCAACTACTGAAGTGTTTTAACAAGCCATGAGAAATAATACTGGAGGATCAGTTGCACTGGATGAGGCATCTTTATCCAGTTATTAGGGTAATGTAATGGAGTCTTCTAATCCAAACTAACCAAACCCATTCACCATAGGGGGCACAATAGTCAGACAACACTTTATTCCTATACAAAGCAGACTTTTCCACCAATAGTATGGGGTACTATGAGGCTTGGGCCTGTTCAAACAAGTCCTTCACAGTATCTCCCCATAAAATGATTTTCTCCCTTCTTTCTGTCTCCCCCATCCTCTCAAACTCTCACTCCAACAAGCGCTCTGCTGGCAGGGCATATTCTACGCTCCTTAATACCAAATTAAACCCCAACTCTTTTATTTTAAATGAGAAAAGGCAAAGGAGAGTGCTGACAATCTCGATTGTGCCCAAGAGAAGGAGGGGGAAAAAGAGGAGAAAAATTAAACGGTATTAAAAAATATAGAACATTACATTAATACCATCCGCCACAATTGGTGCTAATTGGCAGATAATCCAGGGGCCCTCGGACGCCTAATGCGAGGCTGACTACAGTAGTGAGCTGGGCCCTTGTCCTCCTCCACCCACACAGTCCTCAGAGCAGCAGAGCCTGGGTCAGGCTGTGGTGGAGGGGGAGGGATTAGTCCTGGCATTGTTGGCATTTTCTGTTGGAACATGACCTTGAAGAGAGTTTTGTTCACCCCGCTTCCCAATGTTTCATCACCATAAACTTTAATGGGAGCATAGTAACATGATTTAGAGAGCCAATCCACACACAGGAAATGTATCAAACCAAAATGTTAATTCCCAAATGGTCTCTCAGGGTTGACATGAAACACCATTCTATTATTTTAACATGTGCATAATGTTGTTTCACTGATATTTTAACAGTATTTCGAATTTTTGTATGCGTTTTCTTGCACTAACAGTGGACGTGAAGAAGAGGTATTCTGCAAAAACATTCTTTATTCAAGAATAAATAGGACATGGTGATACTGGAGCTTCCATAGAGTACATGTGAAAATGAGGTTTATAATTTACTAGTAGGTTTTCGCAATAATTTAATGATATAATACTGTGGGAAGACCATTAATGATGATGCATTCCGATAACATTTTTCCAAATCCCTTAATTGGGAGTCAATGTAGACTCCTGTGGGGACAAAGAAAATTGAGAGATCTTGGGACCTCAAAGAAGTTCTTAAAGGGAACGTCTACACCTGTATGCTCAGGCCGTTTTCCAGTGGTTTGAGTTCCCTCTCAGGCAAGTCCTTGGCTGTGAAACTTCCTATTAAGGCACGTAAGAAAGAGATGTTTTTCGGCACAGCGTTTGATGAAATCCCATTTGCATGAAAAAAGGTCTGAGCAAAACTGTAACTTGTGAACTGATCAAAAGGGTAAGGCTCTCTTCAAACCGCCAGGCTTTTCCCCCTTTGACACGAAAGAGACTCTCTTGAGGCGCCCTCGCGGCGGTGGCCTTGGAGGTTAGGAAAACGTAGCCCCTCACGCTGCACAGGACTGCTCTCTGGACAACACTTGAGCCGGTTCCCGCAGACCAAAGCCGCTCTGTCAGGGCTATCAGTGTCTCAGCAGCCTTCGCTAGCATTCCATGAGAGGGCTAATAATGTGTTCACACTGTACTTTGGGGCTTCATGTGTGTGTGTGTGTGTGTGTGTGTGTGTGTGTGTGTGTGTGTGTGTGTGTGTGTGTGTGTGTGTGTGTGTGTGTGTGTGTGGTGTGTGTGTGTGTGTGTGTGTGTGTGTGTGTGTGTGTGTGTGTGTGTGTGTGTGTGTGTGTGCGTGCGTGCATGTGTTTCTGGTCCCAAATCAACTTTTCACTATGATTTTCTCAATTTTATTCAACATGATGGCCATCTTGAATTTTGAAGCTGTTTAAAATTCCTAATTCTGAACTGATGTGTGCTGATCCACAATCAACTCCTGGAAAGAGCTTCAAAGTAAAAAGAGAATGATTTGTTATTCTTTTTAGGTCCATCTAAACTGTTTTGACTAGACCTTGTTTTGCTAGAGAGAGAATTGAGGAGCTGCTTAATTTTTATGAGACTGAAAATGTCCTCTCAATGTGCTCCAATGCCCACTGTGCAGCTAAAGCACGTAGCTCCCAATAGTTGAGTTTAGGATAGCCATGGAGATATCCACAAATTGTCGGGCAGAGACCCTCTCTCTCTCTCTCTCTCTCTCTCTCTCTCTGTCAGCTCGCTCAGCTGGTTTCACTTAGAGAACATGGAGAGAGGGGGGTCAGGGGGGTCACACCATGACCTCATCAAATTAGCCTCAACCGAGGGAGGTGTTTAGCACGAGTTAAAACAAGTAATCTGAAGGGCATTAAATGCAAATGCAACGACCATATGCCCACTTCAAACACGGACAGCTCCCAGCCACCGCACCCCCTCTTGCCTTCTCACATATTCACAGCGGTACCATTCACATGTCTCACAGAGTGGGGGGCTGTTAAAGATGACAATGGGTTTCTGTCATGCTGACCAGGTGCGAAACATTTTCAGCAAGTCTAAAGCTGTTTGATATCTGTTAAAAGAATGAAATTAAATATCTGAGCCTGATTCACTTGAGAGTACTGTAGATATCTCTTACACACGTATATGTATGTACATATTTATTTTCATGGTGACCATAAACTTTTAGGGAAGGGGAGTTATGGAAATAGAGGGGGATACAGAGATTGTCTGCAATCCCCAAAAAAGAAAGAAAATGTTTGAGAAAGACTTTTGCCCTGCTACATAAATGCTAAGCTCCTGTTAGCGAGAGTGAGGCCTGGTCAGGTTGTGAAGATTATGGGCCGACTGATTGTGCCCCCTCAGGCTGTGACCAGGCTAGGAACATATGGCAGCTCCTATGTGCTAATAAGCACCTGTGGAGAGGGAAAGAGGGAGCAGAGAAAGCCCCGCTGGGCTCTACAACCATGCCACCTGCACAGACCTCTGCAGTGCTTCTGACTCACTCAGCCTGGTCTCAGTCTGGTTCTGCAGCGCACGGCCTAAACAACTCAAACACTCGTATACAAACGTATACATATGAATACAGCAGCTGAGTGCTAGGTTGACTGCAACTACACATAGATGTGTAAATGACTGTGATTTAAAACTTTTATGTACTAAATGTGATGATTGGAAAACAAACCAAAAAACTTAACAAGAAAACGTGTTTTGTACCTATGGGTGACTAGTATACCTCACAATACGAATATACTATATGCGAGGCATCCCGTGAACCATAGTCAAATGGATGAAAGTCCCACTTGTTTATAGTTAATAGTTAGTTCGTGCGCTGAGCAGGTTTTCAGAGGTCTTCGTCTCCATTCAAAACGTCTCCCAGCTGCTGATGAGGAATGCGAGAGCTAAAAGAAGACATTGTGGGAGACCTCTCTCCTGTCAATCAAAAAGTTGCAATAAATTTGTTTAAGCTGTGAAAGCATTTTGAAGAAAAGTAACAAAGTACTTCATGTGTGCCTTTTGCATACCTATGTTCCCTGACAGCTCTTTCAATCAGACAAATTTCTCTTGACATTAAGGCGAAACAGCAATTGGATTATGTTTTTGATAGGAAACAGTGACATCATGAGTACATTTCCAAATATACCTGGATTGATACTTTAAACACTTATATTCCTTTTTTAAGACCATATAAAAAACACCTTATTGCGTTGAACACCAAAGAAATGTTGTTTATACAAAGAGTACTCAATCAAACAAAATGGCTAGCACAAATGAGAACTCCCTCAAAGGGTCTGTTTGTCAATGACAGCAGTGTAACTAGGGAACATATGTGAGCATGTGTGAGAGACGTGCAAATACCTAAATGTCTACTTAAAGAATGGGACATTGGTCTGCTCAGTTTATTAAGCTCGCTCCAAGGAGTTCGCTGTTCAGAGTGAATTGTAAACCACATTAGAACCTTGCCCCATTATATAAAAATTCTACCCTGTAATCTTTGAGATCTGCTTAGAGCCATGAATGATGTCCTGGGACATTTTTCAATTGAGAAACGAAGAACAATAATCAACCTTTGATAATTTATGAGATTTCATTCATAGACATCTGGCTCCCATACATAAGAAAATATTTTGGATACCACTTCGACAGACAGTGCACGTATTGGACTATTGACTGTGGTGCTGTATTGTAGCAAGATGTGCCAAAATAAAAAACAGCCGGACATTAATTATGTACTTAAATATGTGGAATCATAGTTAACTTATAATACACAAGAAAGAAATAGACTTATGGATTGAAAAGCTTTAATGTTGTATAGAGGCCAGTTAACTAAAAGCTGAATGTTGGCATGGCTTGTTATGGCTCTTCAGAATAGGTTGTATCAATAAATACCAGGTTAATATATGAGTATGCTTGCATCGTATAGCATTGCAATGTTTGATGTTAAAGTTGTATCAAGTTCACTTTGTGGATATTTTAAAATGAATAGTGTTGTTTAAATGAAGATCCTGATTTGGATTTCATTAAGAGGCTGAAACTACTGCATATGTTCAAATAAATGAAGTAAGTGCTTGTTAATTTTCAAAGTCAGGTCAAATTAATTGATTTGAATCCTAATTTAAATTGCTCTGTTAATTTTAAAAACACATCAAATAAAGTCCATCCCTAACTATTTCAAAAAATGTTGCTTCTGTCAGCACAATAATGTGCTGTTCTATATATATATGTGTATTTAAAGGGATTCTCTAAACTTTGATAGTATATCAAAGTTTCCTCACACCAGAAAGAAGATTTATTAGAATTAATTGCAATTATACTTACAAAATGAAAGTAATCTACATAATCAGTAAATCATATGTTCGACTTTTTCATTGCTGTATGGCCTTAGTTGTTCGCACAAGGCCTAACACAGAATGTAAGAAAAAAGGACCATACACTTAGTAGTTTATCTCCCAATTTTCAGAATTCGTTTTTCACATTAATTTCTCTTTTTGCCATTTTCCTTATAACTACAAGGCTTTGAAAGACTACTTTCAATTCAACTCTGCTGAACTCTGTTCAACACTATGAGTCAACACGTGTGTTAAGTAGTTTGCCGAGTGTGCAGAGTGTGCTGACCAAAATGTTTATTCTACAACTTTTTTCTTCCTTAGTATGCATTAATTGTCAACAAGTGATCTTGTATTTATTTACATCTATACATGACAGAATCACATATTCAAATGACACTATAGTTGAAAAGCAACAGATAGCACACCCTACAGGGCCTGTACAAACTACATTAATAAACGATTTGGTTGTAAACACCTGTAACACAGATACAATGAAATTCTTTAGAACTAAGTTGGTTAGAAGCTGCATATTATACTGCTTTGTTTATCAAAGCAACATCATACTGACTTTGATTTCCTTCAAACTTTTTTCACACTGTTTAGGGTTAGATATAGCAATGATAGTACTATGAATTTGCGAACTTTGACAACTGAACTTGCATAGAGAAATTATTAGTGAACTTAAGACCAAATGTTATCACTTAGAGGAAATACATTCATCAAGACCTGTAGATGCCATTGATTTAGCTAAAATAATGTCTACGTGTGTGTGAAAAGAAATCTAGTTAGCCTATACTGAAGAAAAAACTTCTCAGGTTAAGCTTCACAGATATATTTCTCAGAGAGCTCCTGAGTAGTTATTAGTGTGGCATGTCTGCCGAGGTTTTCAAATGAAACCTGCAGGTCCCCAATCCCCATCTAAGACCCTGTCCTCAACGTGGGGCTTTTGCCCCCTTCAAGTAGCTGGAGTCTTTGATATTGAGTACATGTTTTAGATGAGTGTTCCCCCTTCTCCATCCTCCAATCAATAGCTTCAAATATAAAGGATCCGGATCAGCTCTTTGAACGAAGGAAGCATTGCAAGAGCATGAGATCAACCCATGGTTTAGTCTGCCTTGTACCGAAAAGTGTTCCTCTCCAACTCTTGCCCCGCATTCAATACAGATTGGCTGCAACAAGGAACACCATTCTGATTAAGTGGTGCCCCTTTCACGTGTGCAACAAGTGACAAAAGAGGAGATTGGGCAACTAACCTGCTGTTTAGATAAATAAAGCTACTCTATCAGCTCTCATAATTGCTAACCCCCTCTCTCCTTGCCCCATTGTCCACTGGCGAGTGCTGCTTGGCCTCCTCAGATCCTCCTAATTGCTGACAGATTTGATTTCTCAGTGACGGCAGGAGCTCTGTTCGTGGCCTTTACATCGAGTAATTGCTTTCTCCCCCTCACTCACCCCCACCCCTTTCCTCATCGTCGTCGTCTTCTCCAGAAACGGAATTTCCCTTTCCCGCTTTAACCTCTTTAATGGTTTCCTTCTATGTTAATAAATCCCCACCATTTAAATCATATTTAGAGATGTTTTGAATAACTGATTCCAATTACACAGTGCCCAAACTCTGAGAGTGGCCAACCGAGCAGGCCAACCTTGGCCCAAACTTTTGGGGATTGAGTGTGGAGTGGAAGTAAGGAGTGAGACAAGAAAAAAACCATACTTACTTCAGAAATGTACTCTCCAGTCAGGGTGTTCTTCATTCTAGATTAATATAGCCACAGTCAAGTACATTTGTGGCCAATAGTGGAGTAATCCCATGGTACTTAAATGCAGTCATGTTAACTGTATGCTTACACAATGACACTGAAGCTGTTAATTAAACTATAAATAATCAAATTAAACAACTGCTGATTATCAATGTTGTGGGAACTACTATACAGCGTGGCAAAATTAGTCTAAGGCACTTTTTCTTTTTCACTGAGAAAAGTTGTTACTTGTGAAAACTTTATTTTCAGAATCAATTTGTGATGTTTACAAAACACTAAATGGCAATAATTACTTATTTTCCTTACAGCACCACTGTACTCTGGCCTGAGGAGTGATGTTACCCCATAGGATAACTAGCGGGCTCACTCAAAATGTGCTGGAGCCCAAGTGAGCCCTCACAATCACTCTTGCAACATTAAAAAGCTAATTATCCCCAGGAACAAAAGTGCACTTTATTTTCACTTAACACAATTAGTCATAAACTGCATTTAAGTTCTAAATGTAAGCAGGCTCCCATTCTCTGCCAATTATTCATAGTTTCATATTCATATCACATTCAGAGTTTCAAAGCAAACATATTTTCAGTGCTGGTGTCTGTGTTAATCATCCCACCCACACATTTCATGGATTAGACATCCACATAGCATGCAATGTGAGCTGGTGCTGCCAACTACACACAGTGATTTTTGTTCTACACAAGAACATAACTGTATTCCATAGCATGTGAGCATGAGGATGCACTATATATTCAGAGGGCAAAATGTCTATGATGCCTAATCCACTCGACATGTGGGTGTGACAATTAAGTATTTCTTAAATGATTAACAAAATTCAGAAATATGTAATCCCTCTTTGCATTGATTTTCTTTGAACTGCTCTTACCTCTTACCAGGGCACACGATAAGCATCAAATTGGGCTTTCTGTTGGAACATTTGCATATTACAGGCATGACCCTTATTTTCTCGCGACTTCTTTCAAGTGTTTGGCTGTAGTATTAAACCAATTTATAATTGAATAATATGGGTTCCATTTACTATAGTATAGAATAGTCCCATACAAAGTAAAAAACGAACAAAAAAGTATTAACATTTATTGATTCATTTTCATTTGCATTCCCGGTGCAAAGATTAAATCAAAATGTAGTCGATAAGATGAGGAGGTCCTGTCTTCCACTCAGTGGGCTGGACTTTTCTACTTGTTATTGGGATGAACACAGCACAGCACTGTACATAGGAACATACGACAAGTCTTGCCACACATACACAAACTTTCCACTGCAAGCATGACATTTTATCTGCAAACATCTGCAATAAATTACTGAGGTAAGGCTATTGTCTTAAATCTGGGTGAGTTCATGCTTAGAGGATTATGTCTTTCTTTGTCTGCATTTTGTTCATGTGTGCTACAATAAACGTACAATTGGTTAGTCATAGTTTGATAGTTTGGTGTGGTGTATGTGATTGTGCATGCATTTGTTTTTGTGCATTAATACAGTGGTATATAGGAGGGTTACAAAGACCACATGTCACAAAAGGTCATGAGCCTCAAATTGTCCATCAAAGATGTCTGCTCAGCTTAATGTCATCTGTGTAACCTTTTGTGGTGGAAACACTGAAATATCAAACCCTATTGCTGCATTTCCTCAGCAAGACTACCATGATAGAATGTGCCCTTTGTGCTTGACATGATAATGGCACAAGGACCAAGTTTGGTGAGAAACTTTAGTTTAATCAGTGTCATCAACTTATAGTAGCTCTTTACAGTGACACACTCTTGGTTGTTTTGGATTTTTTTCATTTAAATAACGGTTCACTCGTATAAATATTATGTAAGTAACAGTGGAATAATCCACCTGCCGTTGCTATAGGAGAACATTACCAGTGAAGTTAAAAAGTACAGAGTCAACATGGTGACCTGATCACAGCATCTGGAAAAAAGATTCTGTTGCAATATGGCCATGTAAAGAAATACTGTGTGTAGTTTTCAGAGGGCCACTGATGTGTCCCAGAGAGAGAGCGCAAGAGTGATAGTGACAGAGCAGCAGAGCCTTGTCTCTCTGACCCTCTCAACCAACTGCTCCTGGGACTGATGACCATATCCCTCATGTACTGTACAGTGGACCAGAGACATTTATGATGACTGCAAACAGTTCATACAGAACCATCTCTCTCTCTTTCTCTACCTCTTTCACTCGTTCTCTTTACACCTTATTACAGGTCAAAAGATAAACAGATCAATTTCAAAAGCAAATCCTTAAATTAAGTAGGAAATCAATCCATACTATACTGTACATCAAGTAGAAATTAATCCCAGTCCGAGTTACAAGATATTCATAATCCACTGAGCAAATCATGGTGTAAAATGGGATACATATTAATTTATCCATGACATTATCTGCTAAGTAGAATGTAACCTTCCAGGTTGTGAAGACTTGCAGAATCCCATGGCCTTTAGCAGAGTGCACACAAAGGTCACCCATTTGCTAAAGCTGCACCAACAGATAGGATAATATTATCTTACAGTATCATATACAATAGCCAAAACTTTGACCTTACACACATTATATGGCTAGATAGTGCTTCATAGTCAAATATCAACCTTTTTACACCATTTGTTATGACAAATTTCTCGATTAAAGTAACGGTCTCTGTCTGTCTTTCACACACTTTCCCTCTCTTTCCTGTTACGGTACCTTTAACACACAAAAACCACAGCTTGTATTTACACTATTTACAGCGTAAGGAGAATTCAATTGAACAAAACCTATTTGTGCCAAATGTTATGCAAATGAAATGATATAGGCACATTTCTAGCACCATGTGCAAACTGAGCTGCTGAGTGGGCCGTTGATCCTTGTAGTGACTGGTGAAACAGTAAGTTGATTCATTTCTGCTTACAGCTTTAAAGATGGAGAGACGTAATGATACATCCCACTCTTTATATGTTCATGCCAAGGTATTTGTCTTGTTTAAATTGTAAAACAAATATTTCATTTGATAACATTTGCATCTAACACAGGTTTAACATACTGTATGTAAATGTAGTATTCTTCCATACAACAGTTAATATGCAAATGTCAGAATATTTATAGTCAGACCATGTAAGATACAACTGATGAAACTATGTTGATTTCTTTTTTTACATTTCTTTTAATCAGATTTGTTTAGATTTGTTTGTGGTTTCACACATCAAATTAAACCATTGTTTTGTATTTAGTAGAATGACAATTCAAATGGAACATTGTGGAATTTACTTTTTTTAATTATCCTAAACTTATAAGGTCGTTTTTCTCACAAAGATGTAGTAGTGAACTGGCTGGTATAGGAAATCACAAACAGAAGACAATTTTTTTCCAGCGCCCTCTACCTACAATATATTTAATAGTAACCAAAAGTCTTTAACACCCTCTCCAATTTATTCAAAAATTGCAGTTTCAGTTCTCCTCTAACACATTCTTGTCATTAGCATGCCTCTGAACTCCACACCTCCCCAACCTCCTCAGCACTGTATTGATGGATAATTTCATCCAATGAAGAGCTATTAAAGACCGCAGGGCACACACATGTGGGCCAAGCTTCCTTTAGGCCTCTGCAGATTTTATTTAAACTGGAGCAGGAAGGACACCTGTTCTCTCGCCCCCAATAGACATGACCTCAGAGCACTGATGTCAATCTCCAAGCATTGTGGCTGCTTAACACATGGCCGACTAGACTTGAGACATTTTGAACCAGGCCAAGCAAGATGCATAATACATTATTACAGGTCACCATATATTGTATAAATAGACTGACATTATTCTGTAAACCCTTATAAGAACAATGTAACAAGATACAGTATGTGTAGCCATGCAGCAGGGATTTCCAATAGTTGTACTGTAGTCTGAATTCCTGTTAGACAATTGTAGAGTGACTGCTGATAGTACAAATCATGTGAATGTAACCACTGAAATTACTGCTGCATACAATTTTGAGAAGTAGGTGTATCTCATTCCTAGTAATTGCACGCATTTTTCTCCATAATTGCATGCATTGGTCATGGCATTTTTAGAACCAGCTGTGTTAATTACTGTAATCTATCAAATGTGTTGGCCATTAATGCATATGATAGCTATATAAATGTATTGGATGGAACGTGGCAAAATATACTGAATGCATTGTCATGCTGCATTTAAATATTATTATATTTACATTTTGAGATGTTTCAATGTAATCAATTTGAAGTTGTTTGGAAGTGTTGGTGACATTTTAAATGTGAAACACAAACAATAAAAAAACAACAAGCTACACACGCATCTTCTCTCATGGGTTGAACAAATAAAATTGTATCCAAATTACCGTTGAATGTAATGCTCTTAAATCTTGGTACCTTGATTCACCTTTTACTGTATCTAATGCAATATAACTTTAACTTAACAGTAAATTGCTGCTGTATAAAAACGTATAAACATGGGGTTAAAACAGGACCTTTGGGAGCCACCAGGTTGACACGTAACCCTGGCTTAGCAACTCTTTTAGCTCTCTTCGTCACGCGCCAGTCGCACATCTGCACCTCTATATATCAAACCTGTGCACAAAAACATTCCAGGGAGTAAAGCGAGGGTGATTTGTGTGTCTTTCTCCGTTTTTTTATTAAATTTCATCTGTGATCTAAATGTTCGCTCAGCTAAAAGCGGGGCCTTTTAAATCAATCATCCATCCCAAACATAGACCTGCACCACATTAAAAGCAGAACTGACATCACAACGATTTCCCCTCTCCCCACCATGCTTCATGCTCTGTTCATATATTTTCTGTTGCCCCCAACAGATGGACAATCTTGCAGCCAGAGATTTTTAAAAGTGTTTAATAAATGTAATACAACCTGTATAGTGTTGAAGAAAGGACCCTAAACCAAAACCATCTGCCTGACCGCGGAGAGAGACCCTGAGTGGATGGCGGCCGTTAAAGGGGATGTCTAATATGGCTCAACATGTGGACCTGGCTGCCATGCAATACAGGTTCTCTTTACATGTTGGACAGTTTATGTCCCTCAATGTTGTTCCCCTGGAAAGTGAACTGAGGCCATACGTTACAGCTACTAATTTATGACCTGATGTTTTATATACACTGGTGTGTACTCTATCAGAGTGAGATAATAAAAGGATACAGGTGATGTTGGAATGCAATGGCTTTAAAGATGTTATCCCCACAAGAGGGAGAGTATTGTAGTATTTCCCAAAAGGATGGTAATAGATGAAAGTGTTTGCCAAATTAAAGATCCATGACCCTGCCAGTGGATACTTACGTATGGTACATGATGTTACTATAGCACTTTAAAATGATCACAACATCCAAGGAATAGGAGCATAACAACTTTGCAAGATGACAAATGTTTTAGCAATGCAGGATAATTCACCATGTCGCTTTGACTTTAATTCTTTACATAGTGAGAATATTTATTACATAGGCTACATATGTTTTCTGATTATTGTTATCCCCTTCTGAAATGATAAACAAAAATTGCACAATTTATCAATGATTTCCGAGCTGTTTGTACAAATCACAAAATGGCAGGCTGAAAATGCATTTCTTGAAGCCTGAAATGCGTTATACTATGTAGGTCTAACCTAATATTTCACTAAGCCATACCACTTCATTTAGAGATGGACTCTAGATAAGAGTAACAATCTTACTTTGATGGATGGCCCAGCCTTAACCCTAGGAGTTTGGTATGTACATACTGCACTGTTCATGGCATGACGATAAAACCAACACAGGCAGGTGTGTTTGGTTAAGATGTACTTGTCAAGTAGGGTGACATGCGTGTCTGTATTCGTTCAAATGAACGCCTTATCTGCACCTCCATGCCCCACTCGAGACAAAGCAGTTCCCATGTTTGTATGATTTACCTCTTTCAAGTGCAATCTACTCGACCCCCATTCCCTGTCCCAGTCATGTCAAAGGTGTCTGAGCCAGGTTGAGCTCTCCCTATTGCTATGATGAAACCCAAGAGGCCAGCATGGAAAATGTGTCCAGCATCAACTTGTTACAACTCATTTTGAGTGTCAGTGAATAATTTGGATAGGCTTTAAATTATTTTGCATCTGTGTCTTCATGCCGATGTGTAGTGTGTCAATGGACTCATGCTGCAGGGCTTTGTACCCACGAACACCATTCTTTTTTTTTACATAGAAAAAGTAATAATTTTCATTCATATCAGTCACTTGCTCAAAAAATTTTTCCCTTCCAAAAACGAACCGACCTTAGTTTCCATGGTAACAGTACAGCGTGAACTTTTGTGAAACCGGATGTTACGTACACGTGTGAAAGTAGGAAGTATTTGGACTACATAAAATTAAAGCACAGCTCAGCAGTTGACTGTGAAATAGCCTAGCGTTCATGAAATTTGATTCGATTTATAATGCTTAACATGTTCTAATTCATTTAAGGAATGAATATGTACTTTAATGTTTGAAAATATGAAACGGAGGCAACGGTAGGTGTATGTATGTTATCTCATGTTAGTTAGCTAACTTGTTAGCTACCTAGCAAGGCTAGGCTAGCTATGTTAGATACCTAAAGCTTACACCCCAGTCCAGGGTGGTCGGTTAAATTACTACCATTTATCTAGCAAGCCAGCTAACGTTAGCAAAATATAACGTTGTCAAAATACGTGGCAGAAATCTAAACAGCAACTTCTTGTTGAATGCTGTTCACAACAACCAGGTTTTGAAGAAAACATTCACAGTTAAACTGGTAGGCTACTTCTGGCTGGAATTGTATCCTAGCCGATTAAGCCTGCAGTAGCGGTTTTAAAGTACAGTATTACTCAAACTAATAAGTCACTAATGTATTCCTTTCTATTTGTGCTTTCAGATGTTTTACTCAACATCAGTGGTTTGGATTTATGTGAAATGATGGGCAAGTGCTTGCAATGTATTAAGGGCACAGGCTACGTCGTGATAGAGATAACAAACTGTTTGGACTTTGTAACCTAACCCATGTCCTACACTTAGCTGTATGGCCTACCAACATCAGCCCCCAGTGACATGTTGCACAGCAATCATAACCTACTAACACTAAATGTATTCAAACAAAAATTGCATTCATGAACAGTAGTCAAAGAAATATCCAAATCATGTCACTAGCCGAACAGTCCCAAAAGTGGTTCCCAACTCATGTCCAAGCCACTGTGCTCCAAGCAACTGATCTTCAACCTAAGGGCAAGAATGGTACCAATGATGCCTACACAATCATTCAGCTGGGGAAAGAGAAATACTCAACATCTGTGGCCGAGAAAACACTCAACCCTATTTGGAGAGAAGAAGCCTCATTTGAGCTACCAGGTCTGCTCTTGGAGGGAAACCCAGAGATCTATGAACTTTGTTTTATAGTGATGCACCGCTCCTTGGTGGGGATGGATAAATTCTTGGGTCAGAAATCGATCAATCTTAATGAAATATTTGATAACAAGGAGCGAAGGAAAACTGAGTAAGTATCTATTCTATTGGGGGAGGGGAGGGGGGCTTCACCCCAAACACATCACAAAACAAGTTACAAGGCTGTACTCAAGTTTTTGTCATGTGTTTGTCATCTACTTACACCCCTGCCATGGCTAAAGTTAATGTAAAAATCCTTAAAATGTAGGCCCTGAGGAGAAGTGGGGAGGAATAGCAGAACTGTCATGTTGACTAAGATTCAGACTCATTTCAGATATGAGTTACCGGTAATATGATATCCAGGATGTGTCACAGTAAAACTTGAGAAACTTTGGTAGTGCTGCAACTGTTACAGATCAAATCCTGACCACTAAGGTTGATGCCAGCGTTGGCAATATTGTTTCTTAGTTTCTCTCACCTAACCTGAGTGTCAGCAATAACTTGTAGGCTACCAGCGCTAAGGACATGGGAGTGAGACATTATGAAAGGCCACAGCTAGTTAAATGTGGTGGAGCTGGCTAAACATGAATTGTTAGTCATTCTTTGTCTGCCACACATAGGCTATTTCCAGTGTTGTGAAACAATGGGGAAAAGACTAGCACCAGCACCACCCTGTTTAGTGACACACTGTAGAGTTATTTTAGTCATTCTAGCTTCAACTGTTTGTAGTTTATAGTAGCCTAACCACAACTGGGGGTTACGCCACCTTGTGCTTAGAGGAGCAGGAACTTTGAGAATTGGATCTGGTGTCAATTAGCACTTGGCACATCATCATGCGAACACATTAGCACACTTCCTCTGTATCCACCAGAAGGGGGGAGTTGCGATATGTCATAATCAGCGTTAATAGTTGTATTTATTTAAGGCGCTGGAGTGGATGCACCTCCAGGGTTTGTAGTTATTAAATGCTGAGCTGTAGCGGATGCAGAGGGGCTAATAATCCCACACAGTTGACAAACTGACAAGGAGGCCTAAGCTCTCACCACCAAATCCACGTAGTGCAGCGGTTTTAAAGTTGTGGTGTCCGTCTGCTATGTTTTTCAAACCAACACATTGGGAGGAGAGTGCGACTTGACATCTGAGTAGGCTGCCCCTAATTATCGCACACCTGTGTTTGTTGATTGTGAGGAGTTTCCCAGCGGCCCAGGCAGAGTGGGAGTATTGTGGTTCCAACAGAGAGGTTTATCTTGGCCTTGACACCCATGTGAAGTACAGTGCTGGCCCCCTCTCAGCATACTGTGGCTCCTGATCGTGCTCAGAACAGCGCACTGTATGGGAATTGGACCCAGCTAGGCCTACTACCACAAATATGGCCACTCAGTCTCAGCACACTGTTGGGTCGAGAGTTTTATCAGTGACTGTCTCACAGAGGTGGTGCTTCTTTATATGCTGGAATTCTCGAGTGACCAATAGTAGTACCGGTAGTAATGTTCAAAATTTGATTTTGTGTGAACTGTTTCTTTACTAGGGAACCCTATATAGGCATGTGTTCACATTAGCATGTATGATTTGCAGGGTTGCACCATTTCCTTTGTAATTTCCCAATTGCTTGTCTGCAGTTCTGAACAAAGGCTAGATTTGTGCAAATGTCACCCCTTTTTCTCACAGTGGAAAGCATCAATCCCATTACTTCCAGAAGAAATAGCAAAGAGGTTAAACACACAGGAGGTGGCCTGGGCAGATCACATTATACAAAATAAAAAAATCACCAGATTGAGTTTGCAGAGAAGTATGTTTATTCCTTGTAATGGTACACAGGTAGACAAAAAGGCTCCAGATTATGTAGGCCCATCTAGTCGATTCATCTTTAAATACATTTGGGGGTTTGCTTGCATGTTACTTGCCTACAGCCACAATATGTGATGAAACTGGCAAGGAAAGAGGTTGACAAATATTTGCAGTGTCACGGTAGCCATGCGAGGCATTGTATAATTTGAAGATTTAAATATTGTTCATAAAATATTCAATGTAATAGAATATTAAATGTTATATTTTATCCTTGGATGAATTTGATTTGTCCTCAACATACACCATTTCCACCCTCATTTCAGCTGGTACTTCTTGGACTCCAGGCCCGGGAAGAAGAGGAAAGAGAGGGGCCGGATCCAGGTCAGCATTCAGTTCATGAGGAACAACATGACAGCCAGCATGTTTGACCTCTCCATGAAGGACAAGCCGCGTTCGCCCTTCTCAAAGCTCAAGGACAAGATGAAGGGTCGGAAGCATGACAGTGGTTTCTCCGACACCTCCTCAGCCATCCTGCCTCGCTCTGCCTTATGCGACTCGGAGCCCCAACACCATCCCGTTGCTCCGGAACATCCCACCCAACCAGAGACCAAGACCAAGAGACCCTTGCTTGCTGGCTCCCACAAGCTCTCTGCTGCCCACTCTATGTCAGACCTTATTGGTACCCATTTTCGTCCTAAGCTGGACTCCATGAACTCCATAGAGGAAACCGGTGAGTAGCATGTATTCCTTTAAGTACTGGATCTTGGAAGAAAACTTTCTATTGCCTTTTGATATTATAAATATTTTGACACTGCATGTTGTATACTGTATATTGCCGCATCAGTACTCTCAAAATACAATTTCAGACTGTGTATTCTTTTGCTTTCAGGGACTATAGCTTCCCCTCACAGGCGGTCCCAAAGTGAGGTTCCGGGCTATGAGGATTGTGAGCAGCATAGTGATCCTTTCACTGACATAAGTGACACCTTGCCTCAGAAATACGCCACCCTCCCACGCAACCGCAACCCTTTCGAGGGAGAGCAGGGACAGGTATGGGACCGCGGAGAGCGGAAGGAGAAGAAGGAGAAGGTCAGCCTGCTGGAACGTGTGACGGGAAAGAAGGAGGGCCGCAAGACTAGCGGAGGGCGTTCAGGGAGCTCTGGGGACCTGCGTTCGCCCAACCCGTTCAGCAGCGACACTCAAGGGGACACAAACCCCTTCAGCTCACACTTCAAAACAAGGTAGACCTCAAAAGCAACCATGTCACAATGATTGACATAGATGTCAATACCAGTTACACGTCATGTGACATTTTAGTCAGAAGTCCCAGGGATGTGGTTGATGTGTTTTCACTTAACCAGTTATCATCCATTACACACAGCAGTGGTTGGTGGGCAATTTGGCCAAGTTATGTTTTATCAGAGTTGAAGGTGTCGTTAGTGGCTCTTTAAAGAGACTAGGTTTGATAACAGACCCCTTAGAACTATAGTAATGAGATCTTCTGTAGAGATAGACCACCCAATTAACCAGTTATTTCTGTGGGCTCAAGTTCATCATCTTTCCTGCTGCGTCTGCTGTACAGCTGCTCAGTGGTCATTTAGAGGCAGATGGAACGACAAGGCTGTTGGTTCAGTAAATGCCAAGATTATTGTAGACTTAACCAAACCACCTTTAATCAAATGTGAGAGTTTGTTTGGTAACTTGATGTTTTTGTACACATATTTTACAGTGACAAAAAGCCCACCAGAAATGACGAAATCACCCGTGGCCGAAAGCCAAAAGAGAACTACAGCAAGAAAAAAGTAAGTCGTAAGCAGCTATTGTAAATGAATGAAAAATACAAAAAAAAGCCTGTATATTGCATACATATACTGTAATTGCATCACACACTTTTAATTGAGTACTCTCAATCTCATTTGACATTACAACTGGTGATGTTGATCTTTGAAGATTCAGTTCAGATGAGTGTACACGAGTGTAATTTAACTAATTAACAGCTGAAAACACTGGTCATCATTTCTGAGCTGCTCATAATTGTGAGCTGTGTGAAGTCTAGGTCTCTAAGGTCAGTTTTAGTGTTGTATTGCACTGGTAGCATAATTGGAGTGTTTGGTTGAGAAGAGACATTGACTGTAATACCTCCAGTATTGGACATGGGAATTATTGGCCACCTTTGTGTCTTTGTCTTCACTTTTTATACCCAGAATTCATGTATGGTATGTATTTCTATGACAAGATTACGCTGCAGAATTAAACACAATGAGTATGAGCAATGGCCAAAGTGATGTTTAAATTAGAAACAAGATGCTGATAATGGCTTTCCTCACCTCTCCATGTGGGTGTTGAGGGTTGTCTAAAGCTACACATGTGCCCCTGCATATGCTTTTGCAGAAATGGCAGTTCCATTTCCTCTGCTTTCAGGCCCTAATTAGCCACAGAGGGGGAGGGAGGACAGTGAGAGATTTCAAAGGATTGAGCTTTTAGATTCTCAAAGCAGAGCTCATTAGAAACAGTAATGAGACAACTGGAGAATGCCAAGTGTGGTCCTTATCTCCTCACTACCAATCCCAGAAAAATGGTCATCTTCCCTTTCCTAGTTCATGGTCATTTTCATGGCTCTGAGTAGCCCCCCCCCATGTCATGACCACCACTGCTGACATTCGGGGACTGGCATTAGGCTAAATTGGTAATCATGTATGGTAAAAGTATCTGTTATCTTACTTAATGTGTGCATAAGGCTCTCTTAAGTGTGATATTTTTCCCAACGAGAAGCATATATTTTTGTAATCTATAGAATTTGTAAGCAGTTACGAGATGTTTAGTGGTATTTGGCCCGCATATTGTAGAATCAAAATACCAATAGTATAGTTTGACAGAAATATAGGGGAGGGGGAAAGTGATAAGTGAGCTATTTTAAACAGGGTGATGGCTTTGCTGCTGTATCTTTGTGGGGGAGGATGTCTAGCACTGAAGAGATAACATGGCACCTCATTAAAAACGATAACAGCTCTTCCTTGTCCCACAGTAATGAGATCGGGACATACTGTAATGCACAAGTCTATACAGTTTGTCCTCCAAAGAACAAACTTAGGGTTCAGTTGCATCTTTGTTTTTTCATCCATTAGGCTGACCTTTTATTCCGAAAATGTGCTCTCAGATGTTTCCCCAGGGAGCGAATTTCCAGTTTTTATCTTTATTACCATTATCAGGAGGTTTTAATCTTAATATGCAGCTCTTGTCTAGCAGATGGCCATGGTCCTTGCTTGGACCATTTTTGCAGGGTATGAGTTATGCATTGAAATGTAAAGAGATTGAAGAAAAATATTTAATTTTCTTCTTGAAACTTGATGTCAACTATTTATTTAATATTAATATGAAAACACTATCAGATTAATGTTATGCAATCCTGTGCCATTGGCTGATGTAATCATTACTTTTTGTGATGTGATCTTGACACCATCTAGAAAAACTGATAAACAAGCATTGATTGAAGAAAAAAAAGTTGATTGTAATTTAGATAGTTATCAAGGTTGCGTTCATTGGGCCCTTTTTGGTCTTTTAGGAAACAAACCAGGAAATGGTGGCGTCCTACAGCGGTCTTTCCTTTGAAGAGGTGGTGCAGGAGCTCGTCAAGCAGAAGGAAGTGGTAAAGAAGAAGGATGCCCATATTCGTGAGCTGGAAGACTACATCGATAACCTACTTGTGCGCGTCATGGAGGAGACTCCGAGCATCCTTCGAACACCCTATGAGCCAAAAAGGAAAGCTGGTAAAATCTCCAAAAACTAGATTATGGAAGAGCATGGTCAAAAGCTGTGTTTTGTGTCAGTAATATTCCTTCAAAGCAGTTTACGATTGCATTAAGGATATACTGTTGACCAAATGGAAGGAAATTGGATTAACTAATGCCAAATTTGTGCTATTATTTTAGTTCCTTATCTGTTACTAAAGCTGCCTTAATGCAGTATACATTTGTAGATTTTATATATTTTCATTTGAGTTTACACCAGTTTATCAAACTATTACTACTGGGTAATAATATCCAGATACAGTATAACATTTGACTTATAGTGTTGCAATTCTCCTTGTTCCCCAAGCCTTTTTGATATGGTACTTTTACATTTTTGTCATTATGCTCTTTTGGTCATCAAATTCATCAATTGATCTCAGGTGAGACCAACAGGTTTCTGAGTCATTACCTTGTTTACTCTTCATTTCGTTATAAAATTAAGCTCCTGGTTTTGAATGTGCTAGTGTTGCTGTGCATTGCATTCCTCAAATTCCTTTCAGTATTGCACATACAGATTAATTTAATAATTGACCATTTAAATCTTAAAAGACAATGTCAACATATATCAAGCATTGTGCAATGACAGTGGGAGTAACATGCAAATAGCCATACAGCCAAAGCAAATAAGGCCAGTCTGTGGTTTTCAATCCAGATGCTCTTATAGTACTTGAATGTAGCCAAATGCATGTTTACCACATGCTCATGGTATTTGTTTGCTGGAAAGAAAGCGGTCAAGTGCTTGATTGCTGCTGAGCTGCAATGACTGTGTTTACACTTCAGCCCAAACTGCAAAATTAGTACTGAAATTCACCCAGCCACTCAGATGATCCCCACAATTCTATACGGCTTATGCCAGGGTTGTCCAATCCTGGTCCTCGAGGGCCGCTGTCCTGCATGTTTTAGATGTTTCCCTGCTCCAGCACACCTGATTGAAATGAATGGTCATTACCCGGCTTCCACAGAGCTTGATAACAACCCATTCATTTGAATCAGGTGTGCTGGAGCAGGGAAACATCTAAAACATGCAGGACACCGGCCCTCGAGGACCAGGATTTCCCAACCCTGGCTTATGCTGTAGTCAGTACAGCGTTGATATGCAGAAGGTGTGGATGTGTTTTAGTGCTATCTCCTCCCTCAGTCGTGATATCTAAACATGTTCAAAGATACTTTGTAGAAGGGTAGCCACTAAGCACTACTGAATACATTTGTAGTGCATTGCATTTTCAACATCTACCAGAAAAAGACTATTATGGTGAACATTATATCGAGACTGAATTATATCCAGCTCTATTGCCAATATAAAGGAGTGCATGAATTGTGAACAAACTGAAGGCACTACAATTGAAGTAAAAAAATGTGCACCAAAATATGTCTTTCAAAGAGCTGTAATTGCCCAACATATTATATCACTGCTTTTTGTTGTTGTTTGTGAGAGCTATTATGAGGACCATGCTTTCTTTGACCAATTATTAATAAGTGCAATGATCGTAATTGAGCTATTTGCTTAATATTCTGCTGGAGTCAATCAATTGTTTACATATTTTTTTATTATCATCATGCATCTTCTATTTTCTTTACTGCACTTGGCCTGTTCCTTTGGTTGAACAGACGCTGTGGTAATACGATTCACATGGTGCAGTTCTGTTGTAGTGGGTAGGTATACGTTTCCATGGAAATGTTGTATAAGGCAAAAAGAATCATGGCATCCATTTCCATAGTTGTTGTTGAATATCTTGTTTCAGGAAGCATGAAATTGCTGCCCAACCCTAGAATAACCTGTTACTGTGTTAAATTGACATTTGTAGATACTTGTGACCTGTGTCCCAGTAATACAGGAATTAGGTATGTTAAAAACAGACTAACTTCATATGAATGTTTTATACCACTTACCATGGCAACCTTTAGGGCACTAATGTCAAAACAGCACTTTGTCAAACATTTAATCGTTTTGACCGTGACATTGTTAGAGATGACTGGTACTGGGTTTTTGTGTTCTGTCCAAGTTACATAAATTGTTAAATTCATTTGTTCAAGGTTTTCAAAAATCTAATCAGCATTTTCATATGATATACTTTTTCTCCCTGTTAATTGAATGATGTGCCATCTACAGTGTTACTTAGGCCTACTTAATATTCTAAATCTGTTGGATTTATGTACACAAATTGTATTTGCAACCACTGGTACTGCAGCCCAATTTGGTAATTTTGGTAAAGAACTTGTGCAATGACCGTTTGCCTGTTGTAGTGCCCATTTTCTACGAATGCAAGTGCAGTGCCCCTTGGCAGCTTGTGAGGTCCCTGGCTCCATGCTTAGTGCAGCGAACACGTTAATATATTTATTTCTCCCAAACTCAAACCGCTCAACAAAACAACGTGACATGCGGCGCTGCATGTCCTTGGGTCCTGAGCAATACACCAGCCGTTTTTCAACTTCATACAGATAATCCAGACACAGAGATTCCTGCTTTTACAGTTAGATGTTTGACCAATGTGGTTGTCTATAGTCTTCCTATTGTTTACTTTCTTGGTTTGGTTTACCCTCACATTGGGATTAAGCTTGTACGTGGTTGTACCTGACCTTTACTAACAAATGTTGTTACAAAATATAATATAATGTTTTGTTTAAATTAAGTTTGTGAAACTTGTCATGACATACATTGGTACTATATTTTACATTCTCCAGTTCTGCAAAATGAAAAATACGTTTTTCATATTATTCTACCGGAATATTGCAATGTTGTACCTTTTCTGATGCAATCTCCCACAAATTAATGCATTTTACGTTTCTAGATTAACTACTTGCTCAGCAAACTACTGTACAGACATTAGGCTAACATTAATGTGCTGTAATTTAATGCCTTAAATGTTGGTGTAACCAAAATAATAATGTGTAAGAACTGCTTTCTTTGGAGAACTTGAGATGTACACCAAGGTCAGTTAGTCGTGAGTTTATGTAGGTGTTGGTTCTTTTTTGTCATTGTCCTTTCTCAGATCCCTTTCTTACTACATGAATAATCTGCTATTTAGAAGCCTGTTTTGTTGATGGAATATCTCTAAGAACACTCAATATTTTCCCAACGTTAGCCTATAGCCAATTGATTCTGAGAGACCTCTAGTCTCAAGAATTGTTTAGGATTAGAAAATATACTTAGATTATTGAGTATTAATCACATAACTTCAGAACATGATTGTACACTGATTCCAGTATTAACATTTTCATGTCATTCAAACTAGGGCTGTGTACGTATCTAATATCTCAAAAGTGTGGTTTTACAGTACATATTTTCATATTTAACAATACTGGTTGTTAAACTTTCAGCAGATTTGTACACAGCCTGGTCCATGTCATTCAAATTGACATACTGTAAGACTATTTGATAAGGGGTGGGTGTAACTTTACAAAGCTGGCACTATTCTTATAGTCCTCCACTGGAAGTCATTAGCTTTGACATTCATTGCATCTGTCAGTAGTTAAAACACTGGGAAAATAACTTGATGTGACTTGTAACATGGCACAACATTACCTAGGAAACTGGTCATTTCTTATAGTGTATCACCGTTAAGAAATGTAGTCTCTTGGTAAGCTGCTTACACAATGACCGCTGTTACACTTGCTTCCTGAACCTGTGCTTTACTTAGCCTTTAAAATGTAATATGTATTGTTTAATACATTAATATGGGCTTGCACAACACAGGGTGTAAGTCTACTTCATAAATCTGTTTGCAGACTAAGACTCACATAATTGTCGATTTCACATAATTGTCACAATTTTGCAATACAATTGTATGCAAATTTGTCTTTGACTTTAACACTTTCTTTTCTAGTTTTGTTTAGTGAGTTAAAATCCCACTTCCTTGTTCTTTCACCAAGGTTTTTTGTATAATGTTTTGTTAAAATCAGGATTGTAAAATACTATGAACAGGATTTTTTTCTTTTTCAAAGAACAATGTGCTGTTCCTTGAAATGCAACCTAAGTTTAAGACCAATGATGTGCAGCATTGTAATTCATGAAGGTAAAAGCATAAAAAAAAGTTTGAAACACTTGTCACGCCATATGCAATAGTTCAAAAGTTGAAGAGATGGCTATCCTGAGTTGAAGGCAAATCCTTATTTTTATGTGAGTCTGTATGATGATTGTGATTATGGAATTGTCATTTATATCCTTATATTTGATGGTGCACAAATGCAGGTTATATGTCTAGGCATAGGCACTGCTTTGCATTACTACTTCAGAAACATTCAGTGTATATTTACTGATGTCCTTCCACCATCTCGAAATTCAATTGTTATTTTTTAGGCATGTGGCATGGAATAACATAGATGAAGGTATGGAGAAACTTTCTAAATGTATTTGGAATAGCCAATTATCCACTGGATAAAATTGCGAAAGGCACAAACAAGATGATTGTATTGTTCAATAAATACACGGTACTTCTTGAAAGCAAACCTGCCTCGTCTTTTCCATTAATAATCCTACTTTTTGTAATGTGCTTCCTATTAAGATTTCAGAGAGAGAGAGAGAGAGAGGGATTTTCTCTGCCTCATAAACTCTGCAAAGAATAGTTATCAGATCTGTGGGTCTGCTTAATTTGCAGTGCCATATTATTATTAGAGCTTTTTTGTGTTGGTTTGTGTCTAGTTTCTATTTACTTACCTCTAAGAGAGGCTCTTAGTTTTGTTCTAGAGAATTTCCCATGCCTTTCCCGAAAAAGACTCGAGTGGTGTTAGACAATTGTGAGTGGCAGGGTTGCTTGTTAAAATGTGCCTCTGATTTGCCTATGTGTACAGAAAGTGTGTGTGAAATGTTTTGGGACAAGCAACACTTGTGTTGTATTCTGGCTGAAGCATTTGAGGGCGGGTGTGGTTCCACCTCCACATTGCAATTTAAAACACTACCTCTTCCCTGTCACTCAGTCCAGCACCCAGATGAGACGCTCAGTACTCTAACGGCTCTCACATGTCACTAGACTACAGTCTTAAGGGACATTATGAAGGCCTAATAAAAGATCTTATATAATTAAAATTACTATCTAGGTTGCCATGATAAGACATCCAAGATTGTTGTTACACAAACATTATATACCTTTAAGATTAATAATCACAACATTCTAGTTTTTACTCTGTTTAAATTGCATAATCCCCCATCATTAGCACCAGTGTTTTGATGTTGATTGTATAAACTTGACCTATGCAAAGAGGCTGTGAATATTGAATGAACAGTATTGTGCATATTTCACATTGATTATATGAATCCTTAAGCAGTAGGCTTAAGTAATACATTACTGTTTACTATTACCTGCTGTTTTACTTTTGATTAGGTATGCCTTGACGTCTTCTGTGCCTGGAGTATATACTTTTAAATATCATATAGAGGTTGAATGCCAATTGCCTTCTTTTAGTAATTATGGATTTAATTGCATTTTCATCCTTACCAGGGAAAATGCACTGTTTCTTAAAAAAAAACATTAAAAATGAATACACGTGTAATCAGGCTTTACCTTGTAGGTGTCAGCTGTTGTGTTTCTGAACTAATTGAAATACTCATTGTCATCGTTACACATTCATCAACAGATAGAGTTTCACATATCGCTGTCATTGTTTGGCAGTGGCACACGTTCCCTGTACACCTACTAAATTTACAGCAATTAGTTCATTGTATTATATCATATTGCTGTAATTTGAGTGAATACTCCAAAACATGTGTTAGGGAATAGGAAGTTGAGCAGCACGGATGGGTAACAGGACATGTACCCATCGGACAGAACGCATGTGCTGGTGTGGACACGCGTGCCAGAGGGGGCCACATACAGGTCACCTGTACTCCCCTTTAAAAATGGATGGGCGTCTCAGCCAGGGATCTATGTCATCAAGCACGCGTCCATGAATGGAGATGCCCGAGGCAATCATAGAGAACCTTATGTGAGTTGAAATTTACCAGATGGATGAGGTCCTTTTGAGGGGAAAAGCAGACCTGTACTTAAGCTGCTGTCTCAAGCAGGGTGAATGAGAGTGGGCCAGATGTCAAGGTTAACAGCCCCCAGACCCTGCCCAACTCTTCTCTCCTCCATTAGATAGTAGTCTAATCTGAATAGGCGCTCCAGATAAATCAGGTGTCAAATGCACTGCACACTCCAGGGAAGACCCTAGCAGTCGGCATTGTGTCTCTATTGTCTACCCTTAATGGCTGCCACACGTCTGCGATGAAGTTAACAAAGCCAGATGACACCCTGAATACAGAGGGAAAACATGCCAAAGCCAGAGATCAATTGTCTTTATAGGGGAACAAACCTGACGTGACCAAATGGGTATATTTGGTTAGTGATCTGAACAAAGGGTATTCATAGCATGTATGTTTAGATTGCATTTCCTCCAATGGTTTGTATTGCTACTGCTTACTATTAAACCGCATATAATTAGCCTCAGCTGTTAAAATATGCACACAAAATGTACACTGATGTTATGGATAACTTTTTACAGATGTAGGATTGAGATTTCTATAAAAATGTGTGTGTAGTTGTAGAATATCTATATCATATCTATAGTTACTCTTATGGGTAAAGGTGATGATGGCAAGGTTATGTCAAACCAATTGGAGCTTGCAGCAGGCTCAGACTATCCAGTTAGAGTGGTCAGTGGTTCCGATTTCAGGGAGGCCTTTGACATGCTTTGTGCTGCTCCTGTCAGGGATATGCAGGACTGCCACACCCCCTGACAGAAGCAGCAGCGTCCCAGATCCAGACTTCCTCGTTGGGACTGTTGTGGGGAACAGGTTGAACTCGTACAACCACTCGCTGTTGTTCTGGAAGCGGAAAAAGGAGGAAAAACACCCCAGCAAGCTGGCAAGCGACCACTCTCATTATCTCTGTCTGACCAGCACGTGCCTGTGACTTATCACCCAAAAGCTATGAAACTTGAGCAGTCTCATTGAGCTGGCTACAGTGCACACAGTCTATATAATGCTGTCTTTTTAGCCTGTAATTGGCACCAACAAGAGTGGGGCAGGGGATTAGTGTAAACAGTAAGAAATCCAATTTGAAACTGAATTGTAAGCTATTAATCGAATTTGTCATCTATAATGGCTCTTGCCAGGTATGTTCATGACATGCCAAACAGCAGGACAAAACTACCAGGTTAAAACTATGCACTGATGGGGAGGTAAACTTGAGTTTCTTATTATTACTATTCCATGTTGTTCCAAGTAGTCTTTAGGTATTGCTGTTCCAGCTATACAGACAGGTTGCTCACAGCTTAGATGTAATTCACATTAGATCATATTATAAGTTACTGTGAGCTCAGTAACATAGGCTAAACTGGGAGTAATACAATCAATCAATCAGTCATCTCCTGACTTCACAGGCTAGGAAAGCTCTGCAGGAATTCTGCTAAGCTGCAGATGTACCAGCCAAATTACTCCAGTGGGGAATTACCCAACCATAAATTCATATGTCACATGGATGGCTGTATTTTACAAATCTATTCAACTTTGTTTCCATTCCCATCCTGAAACACATGTCTCTCTGCGGGCGAAAACCTGCCATTGGCAAATCTAAACGTGTTTGCAACCAAACACAGCCAGGAATCACAGGGATCTCTGAGGAACTGTCTGGTGAGTAACTGTGTGCCCCCCCCCATCATCACCATGTCCTAACAGGTCCACTGAATCAGACATCTTGAGAGATGTCAAATGCCGGGGGCAACCAATAATCATCTACAGCTAATTTATAATTTTGTGTAAATAAGAGGCATGTCACAACCTGTATGTTTCCCCTGTCAGTTAGAACTGTGAAGTTTTTGTTTACACACAGTACAGTACTGTATCTCCCAAGTCCATCAAGAATGTGGATATTTTCTTAAGGAACTTTAAGATGTATGATTATTACCAATAGGTATTTAAACAAAAGTCCTTTTAAATAGTGTTTGTATGTACTGTACTTAAACAACAGTCCTTTCATGTTCTTGTTTGAACAAATTTCGCATTAGTGACAGGCAAACAACAGACAAACACAGTCAAAGCTGGGCTCCACTGGCATGAGATAGTTGGCAGGTACCAGCCCTCATTATTGCTCATTAAGATGTATAAATATTCTGTCTGGCACTTGACTTGTCAGCTACAGTGTGTCATTTTTTTCCATCAAATGTGAAAAGTGCCAAGGTAGACAAGGTGAAGGCATGAGGAGGGCCGGTAGTGATGCCACAGTATGTACTCTGTGGGCACACTTCATCTCAGCTGGCATGGCTCAGACTGATGACATTGAGTGCCAACAGCTAAACAAGCAGAGGTTTGAGGGGTTGTAGAAGCGTTGTATATTTGGGCTGAATTTGCCTCAGTGTCCTGCCAATGTCTTTGAGTGTCTAACCCTACAGTCTACTCTCATATAGATCCATACTCTTAGGTTCCCCCCCCCCGATTTAAACAGAAGACAAAGGCTAAGAATAAGTTGCTGCTAGCTGTACAAGACCCGTGGTCTTGTGATAAAATGGTGTTGCTTGGATAATATTGTGATGGATACACTGTCGTTTAAAACTGAACCAGCTTTAAAACTATGTTTTACAGTGAGGCTTTCGAACACTCATACATACATCACACACATACATTTAGATATATAACCACATACTGTCTATTCAATTCCATCTGTCAAGATCAATATTGATGCAAACATGCAAAAACTTGGATAATGGTCATAGTACCAAACTACATTGCCAAAATACCACAAAGCAGTACCCTAGTTATATCCAGTTTCCCAAGTTCAATACTTCTGAGACTCCCTTGTTCCCAACAGGTGAATAAAGCCAAATATAACCAGTACAATACACAAAGCATTCAACGTTTTACCCCTCATGTTGTATTTAATCTCCGTAAAGCCCTACAAGTCTGTGCCCTACAATCTGATGTGAATATTGTCATTTCACAGTGTGTATTATAGTCAGTGTAATCCTTCTCTCTTGACAACAGGTGACAGGATTTCTCAGTTCCAGCTAAAACATCCAAATAATGGTGGGAATTCAATGCTATCAAATCAATGGCTTACATTTGTTGCTTTGTTGTCATATATTTTATTGTGACCATGGGCATTCACACAAAGTGTCTGGCGTGTGATCATTGTACGCTTTGAATTAAGTAATAAAACGGCACCTTAGTGTGTTGCACATTAATAAAGGGTCATTGAGTGAAGACACTTATTTCTCTGTGGTGCATAATTAAGGAACAGAACAATTAGCCAATTGACCAATTAATTACAATGCTCTAATCTACATAAAGTAACTGGTGTTTCTTCTTCATACAAAAAGAGAAGCTCCACGGGCACTCTACAGTAGGCGAGACATAAAGGGTATTTAATCAAATTAATCTGAGATAAATAATAATTTACCCCATTACAAAATGGCTCCCAGAGAGGATTACAATACCATACAACTCCAAACCCATAACTTTAAGAGCTCTCTCTTTCTCTCTCTCTCTCTCTCTCTCTTTCTCTCTCTCGTTCTCTCTCGTTTCTGTACAGCGGGTGGCAGGTATTTATGATGTTTTCTATGTTTACAAGTCTACCACTGTCTGTGATGTAGAACATTTTCTGCAAAAACGTATTTGTCGACCCAAGTCATCGGTCAGTTCCCAGTCTTGGCCAACAGACCAAGCTCTTACAGTGCTCCTCAGCAGCAGCCTGTCTGCGGACATACCAGGGTTTATTTTTCAAACGCAAGTACAGGGCAGATAATTGTGAAGCGTTTCTCCAAACAGCCATGAGTATGTGGCCAGCACAGACCTCTTTGGCCATATGGACTCAGATCATTAGGGCTACACATGCTCGTTTTCCAGCCTTAAATGATATGGAAAGTCTCCAGTGTTTTCCAAGTGTCACATAGCTGCATGAAGACCCATCAAGCTGAGACTGGATAGAATCTGGCTAACCTTTGTGGACCCACTTTTTGGAGGAAAATGATCTTGATTAGCAAGTGAAATGAGTCGTCAGGGTTAGGATACTTATGCAGGTGGCTCAATTTATCTTCTTGTTTTGATACAAGTGAAGCAGTGAGCTCGAAATTGAGTTTTGGGAGTCTCTATAAACTGAAGAAGTGCAGTAATTAATTATGTTGAGGCAGCTTTGACACACATAGCATTATGCAGTCAGTGCCTGTCTTGATGATGACATCTTTATCGCTGAGATGTAATTGCTCCCTGTCATTCATATGCCGAGGGCAAGACGAAAGGATGGTCGACATTATGGATTACAGCATTCTTTAGCCTCCATGTACGTTGTAAATGTTGGAAGTTGAAAGTTGAGACATACAAATTGCACAGGATAAGATATGGCTGGGGAAGGTAAGAAAATATAAATAAAGTTGATAATAAATACACTATATGCAAAGCTGATTTAATATTTCTACTACGGCAATGACAACTGTTGACAGATCCCTCGACAAAGTTAGTGAAGATATAGACGTGGTAGGGAGAGTGGCTGAGAGGAAGAGATTGCGGGTGGCTTGCAAGTGGCTACGAGTTTGGAACATGCAGTCCCCTCTCCTAGAGCCGTGAACCAGAACCAAGTGGAGTGGGGCTGACGGCCCACAAGAGCACCATTGTTCCCCACATTAATCAAACTGAGGAAGGCCAGGTAGCATTTCCCTAGCCCACCCCACATACACACACACCCTGCCAGCCTCCATGAATGGGCTGCTTTTTTAGCTGGCAGCGATTGGCCATCGGAGCTCAGAGAGGATGTGTGTCTGTTTAATTAGTGTGATGAGCTCAGCGGAGTTTGGGTGCTGTGTTGGACACCAGGTATTAACCCCTCGTGTTTGACCTTGTGAGGGGAGTGCGGGCGGGGCAGACCTCAATCTCCACATCTATCTTGCTTTCTCTCCACTCCTCTCTCTCTCTCATTATCTCATTCAATCTGTCCATTAAAGAGAGGCAGATTAGACAGGTAAAGGGGACTACAAGAAGGGAACCTGGCAACCCCAAAGTCTAGTTCCTTACCCACCTACTTTACAGACTTCTTTACAGATGAAAAGAACAATTACCAAAATGATACTTCTAATTATACTGTCATTAGGATGCTGAAGAGAGGTCTGCTGCTATGCGTGAACCACTTTCCTTCCAAGACTGCATCACAGAACATGATCTGGTGGGATGCTGTCCCAAAGTGTTTAACTCCTCAGTCCCCAGAGGAACCATACCTTCGCTCACATACACGCACACACACACAGAGAGACTTATGCAAAGACACAAACACCTGTGGAATTCAGGTTTGCCATAGGAAGTCCATTGATAGGATGATTCACAGCTGTTGATACAACAGTCATCATGTGAATGAACTACAGATGATTTACTGCATTTAGGATGAAGTGAGTTGTATGTGTGAACATTACCCAGGGGCACTGCTCACTAATTCATTTAGCCACAACAGTGTTTTCTTAACCGTGTCAGCTGGCAAATGAAAAACCATGAAAAGACAGGAAAACCTTGTCGTGTTAGATGTGAATTCCTCGAAGGTAAAGCAACAACTCCAGGCACTATTAAAGCTTAGGATATCTACCCTAGATTGGATTATACACTTATTAGTACATTTGGATAGTGGAACACACATCATCTACCTCCATATATTGATGAATATTTAACCCTTGTTCTGTAGCTATACTTACTGTTGTGAAAGGGTAAATAAAAGTGTAGCTGCTACTGTAGTTCTTAACCTGCTGCCCACTATTCAGAGTCCTGGGGAGGATTTGGTTAGTGCAGCTACACATTCTAAAGTTAAAGGGCACTTAGAGGGTACTAGAGCTGATGAGTTCTGGTAATAACATAGAGAGCTATTCCAACTGATCCCAATTAATCCCATAAATGGCTAATTTGTTAAAAAATCTCACAACCATGTAAAAATGTTTTCAGTAGCACCATGAGAGGAATTGTGGAATTTGAGGATTTTTGAAGTTATATTATAGCCTACTCTATACACGGTATTAGTTTATTATGTTGGCACATTGTTAGAAGGGATGTACAATATACGTATTTCATATCAATAATCTCTGGATAGTTTGATAGTCCTAGTGAGGTTTTTGTCATTTACAAACAACAGCAACTGGCACCTGCTGCAATGACAGCCAGAGAACTTTGTCAGATACTGTGTATCGATAAACGGACTCCTAAATGTCACTGGATGTCTTACTTCATGTGAAGCAGGAAAGCTTTTATCTCTGTTCTCTTTTACACTGCTTCAGGCTCAAGTTTGCACTTATTAATATCACGCTTGCAACAGAGGCAGTGACAACTAACAAAGGACATCGAGTCACAGCATGTCAGCTTTCTAAAGAGCAGTGTTTGCTGCACCCCCTCTGAAAACACATTATTAATTGGATTTAGATATTTGCAAAATGATCTATTTAATGGGATTACCACTCGTATAATGATCTTATTTATGAGGGAAGCAATCCAAGCTTTGGGGCGGGCTGATAATGCATTTCCAGCTCTTTGGTAGTTAATGTTGTGTTACGGGGACAGATAAAGTTTAAGTCCCATTGTAAATGAATAGGTAAGTTAGCCCAGTGAAATGGAGCTGGTTCGGTGGCAGGTTGGACGGGCTTGAGTGGCCGCACTTGCATTCCAGGGGCCTGTCTGGACCACAGTTGCAGACCTGCTGAACTCCTTACAAGTTCAAGGCGGACGTAAAGAGGGAAGGAGGGAGGGATGGAGAGAGATAGAGTCCCCTCAACAACATAATGGCTCTTTCTTGCACCTTTATCCACCTCGATATCTCTCCGAAGCTTTTACAGGCCTCGTTTCCACTTAAATGCCTGAAGGTAATGTCCTACTCTAACTCTTGTTCTCTCTTCCCTTCGAAATCTCATTTCTACCTATCACATACAGTATTGGGAAGCTGAAAAGTGATACCATGAAGAAAAAAGAGGAATATGTATAACATGGGCAAAATGGCACAAAGAAACTGTTTACAGTTGTTTATCATGGCCCTCAAATAGGATTTTTCATGTTTGCTAAGACATTTAAGCTGTTGGATGTCTTCCCTCATGGAGGTTTTAGCTTGCTTTTGTATCTTGTAGTGTGGAATGACTAATTCCCAAAAGTATATGCAAATATACTTTTTTTTTGCAGGGCACACCGTGTTTAAAACATTAACATTTCAATATACCATTTTGAGATATATATGTATTAAAAAATAGGTTATAATCTTTTACTTTAAAGTCATGTTTTCTCAATGTGATTATGCTAATGGTCCCACATTTGCATAAAACTGTAGGAAATATTAAACCAGATTATGATTTTGAATATTTAAGGGTTTTATCCATGCTGTTAGTCAACAAACACATAATTTTTCCTTGAGAACATTAGTACTTCAATGTCACATTGTGGAAGAACACCTACATAACTTGAGCAATAGCAATTATCATCATTGCTGAGCAAGTTTACAAATAGAATATTGTGTTTGAAATACTGCATGTTGAAAATGATATAATTTATGTGCTGCAGATTAAAATGTATTGTTGTTTTAAAAGTGCAATAATGGCTAATGACAACCTAGTGAGTAGTGACTGGTCGCAAGGCTCAGTGGAGAGGGTTTCCTTGGCTGGGGCTAAAGCCCACATGTGAGGCCAACCATAAAGACTGCCCTCACAGGGCACCATTCAAGACATTAATCTGCAAACAAGTGTTTTTTTGTGTCTCAGAGTCTTATTTTCATCGCCATCAATTTAGTACACAGATTGAATGTGATTTGAGTTGTGCTATCGAGTTCCTTGCCCTTATAAGCCCCCCTTCCTTCTCCCTCTGTGTCTTTTGCAGACCACTGTTTTTCTCTCTTTTTATCAATGGATGTTTAAGAAACTTGCAGGTTTTTTTGTTCACTAAACCGCCAACCAATGCATACATAATAGATGCATTCATTGTAAGTATAGCATTGGACACACACACGTACAGACACTTTCACTTTGCCCAGTACTACAAGTAGTAATTTCCTCTCGTCTGAAACAATCTAATCTTATGAATAAAAATTACAAACTTGAGGAAAGCTGCCTGCTAATTTAAATAACCTGAATCCTCTAAGAAGCTATTAATTGGTTATATGAAATATTTAACATTCCTTGCAGACACTTTTAATGGCATTTTGAAAATTAATAGAATGCCATTTAAAATAAATAGGCCCTTGGTCATCATTTTTTTTAATTCTCTGACCTTTTGCTGATGCACGACAGAAGTGGCACAGGTTGACAGGTTGTCAATGTGACACCCCAGTCTCAAAAAACAACTATCAGTAACTATCAGCTTAACCTTTTATGCCATCTGTTCCCTAAACACTTGGACTAATTAGAATAACGTCATGTTTGAATAATATTTTAGAAATGTATTTTATAGTTTGAGTGTGTAATGTATTGTCTTACTGTCACATACCTGTATGTGATCCTTGTCCAACTGACCTACCAAATAGTCATCTAAATAATACAGAAACAAAATACACAGTAAAAGTCACAGGACACAGTATGCATCATGAACAACTGTGTGCTATACAATAAATGCTTGACATCGATTGTATCCTCCTCATTGTACATTTGTGAGAATTTAATCAGTTGTAGATGTCCTTGTCTGCTCTCTTCTTTATCAAGGAGAATATTCATTACTTCCCAAGCAATTGCCCAACAGGTGTCTTTTGATGCATTTGTGAACCTTGCCTTTGTGACCTCAATGCATTTCTTAAATAGTATTACACAAAAATTACACATATTTGCTATATTGTGAGGTTTTTGAAGTTGCAATTTTGTTGATATAGATTTATGAAGTGTTGGAGACTTAGGTCACTGCCCTATTGGAGATTTATTAAATGGTCATGAAGCACCATTATTCAAGCTCAATCAATCATGCCAGTCTGTTATGACCTCTGTAACATACATCTCAAAGTCCTAAGTCAGAAGGAAGGGATTTTTTGCATTGCTGACACCTACTTATTTCTTACCATTTATAATAATATAAAGAAGCAGAAGACTTTCTATGAGTCTGTCTATCAATATACTGTGATATTACTAGGTTCAAATTATTATACAAATATTGACAGTGAAAAGATTTGTATACAATCATGAAAAGGGTGCATGGATCAATGTTCTACTGGCATTTTCACAGGCTGAGGAAGTTTGTACATCTTAAGGCTGGTGGGTGTGTTTTGTCCTGGTGGGCAGAGACAGTTCCCAGATCCACAGTATGAATAAAGTCATATTGTAAAGTGTGTGGGCTGATATGCCTGGCAGTCAACCCCGACAAGTAGATTACAGTAGCTCTCGCAGGGCCACCTCTGAATGGCATACACACACGACTCAGGCATTTCAGCCTTAACACCACGTATCAAACATCTAACACATTGCAACAGTGATGAATGCACGAAACATAAAAATGCTGTATGTTCTCTGGCTTCTCTATAGCCGTGATTGTGAACAGGAGTGGAAATTTGGCATGTCTAAAAAGTGGGATAATGATGATAAATGTGACAGGCTGAAAACTAATTACAATTGTCTCACTGTGTTTTCCAATAATGCCTCGAACATTTCTATAAAACTCATTTAAATCTTCCACAAGTCCAAAATTCAGTCTTGCTCTAAAGCCATTTGGCACATTTTTCCTCAGTTTACATTTAGAGAGGATTAGCTGAAGAGCTGAAAATAATCATGCCAGATGTCTTTTACACCAAGAAGCCCGCCTCCCCGGTGGGCATTTCATTTTATTGTGTATTTTATCAATCTTAAGTGAATACACTCTTGGGTCCTTATAAAGTATGGCCTCATGTTGTGAAGTCATATACAGTACATGTGTGTAAGTGAATACGCTGTGACATTTTATGATATATACATATTTTCTTTTACAATATGTTTTTTTTGTGAATTTTAATTGTCTAAGAATTGGTTCAAACATACTGTCAGCAGTTGGCTATTTATATAAAACTTGCACAGAGAACACTTATTAAGACAGGCGTACAGAAAAACAACTTCAGCAAAATTTAATGGCAGGTTTGAATGCTCTAAAATACATTGTTTGAGAGGGAAAAAAAACACATCTGTAGTTTGTAAGAGCTAAAGTAAATGTTTTTGCTTACACAAAATGGTTTGAAAGATTAAAATTGTATTTGAAAGCTGGTAAAGAGCAAATAATGTTGATTTAAACGGGCAACAACAAGCATAATACACTTGTTTCTACTGATATTTCAGTAAAAAAGAACAGCAACTATGGCCATGTGATCTGTCCTGTCCGGTCTCCATATTTATTCTTACAACCTTTATGACTTGTGCAGTGTTTGTAGATTTGTTTTTTAGCTTTAATGAGCTCTGCTAGAAGCGATATCTCCCACATGTCTCATGGTGGGAGGGGCTATCTTATTGCTGCCACATGTTGGGCTTCTACTGGCTTGTCCAGGCCTGTGTGGTCAGCCAGTTCAAAGGACCCACACTCATTTGTTATACAACTTTATGTAACAACGAGCCGATGCTTCAGTGTGTCTGAAGAGGCAACAAAGAAATGCCGCCCCTCTTTCCTCCTCCTAACTGGTTAGGCCCTAAGACGGCTTTGAATCATCTGTTTCAGTAATTAACGTCTTTGGAGGACAAATGTAGAGGAAGGTGGGGGGGCTGGCCTCCCTGGCGTGGCAGGGGTTATTCTTTCTAAAGAGATTTTTAAAGGGTTGAACTCTGATGAGAACTTGCAGTCTCTTACATGGATGGGGACAGCACACAGTAGTAGTTGATCACTGTCATTGGGAGAGTGGTGAGCCGTGCCACATATGGCAACAATCTGACATGGTAATCCAGTCTAGGGGTTATGAGAGACTAGGTGTGGGCTCCCTTCATCATACAGACTCCATCAATTCTTCTGTTAACCATTTTTGAGTAGAGGGAGAGGCAGAGCCGCTGGTTATAGTTGACAGAAGAGCTCAGCAGGAGCACAGAGACTGGACTCTACCCCATGCAACTTTGATGTGTTTAAAAGTAACTTGACCTCTTATCCAACAGAAGAGAAGAAGAAGAAAATATCTGTCACCTTTTACTTGTTGCCATCCTTCTGTCTTTGCTGGTAGCTGTAGTTCTATTTTATTGAATCCAAGTAGTGAGGTGTCTGAGTATATTGTGTCAGTTTCATCATTACGCTATAATACAAAAAGAGTGAAGTTGTTGAAAGACCATGGTGTGATAATTTTACCTACTGTAGACTTTTGACCACCAATCCTTATTACCATACCTTTATCTCCCAACCTGTTTTTCCTTTTGCACATATCAGTTCCCCTGGGAGTTTTTAGCTTCACTAAATTGGTGGGTCTTCGGGGACCAGGTCTATTGCATGTGCTGGCTAGTAGGCCCATTTGCAATAATCTCCTTTTTACCGTTTAGAGGCTAATTATGTAACATTACACCTGCCTCCCTGAGCCTTCGTTTTGGCATGGTGGAGAATGAGTTGCTTTTTCTTCTACTGCACACGGTGGTTAGAGTTTCTTAATGAGATTACCCCAAAGCCCAGATCTGCTTTTGTGTCCCTGGTTTACGGCAAGATACTGGATCAACAAAATCAAAGCTAAGAGTCGGAATCAATGGAAGCGGTGCAGATGCAGGCGGCCGACCTGGTTTCTGTGGACCCCCTCACTAGCACCTCCCCCCCGCGTGTGACTTGGACAGGATCCGTCGCTATCACACATGACATTGTGTTCAAGCTTTGCATAGGAAATATCTTTGTCTCCCTATCATGTTTGCTCGCTGCACTGTTTTTCATTCCTTTCCTTTATCTTACTGTCCAGTTCATATTTATTATCGTATCACACTCCCCAACAATTCTTTTTGTCGGAAAAGACAGATGGGTTGTCTATTGAGCAAAATAAAAGGATTGCCATCTTATTGTCTAGCATAAACTTGTTTGGCTGTGGTTGGAGAATACCACATTTTCCTTTCTGTCTTGCCTTTATTTACTCATAATATCTTGTATGGTGCCACAGCTTTGAAGACCGAGACTATGAGCTATGTTGGTGTTGATTGAAGCCTTAATGTAGAAAGCAGAGCTGTATAAAATACAGAGCAACACACCCAAATCAAGAAATGCACACCGAAAGCCTTTCTTCATCTAATTTATTTCAATCCAAATGTCCTTGTGATTTTCAACCCAGACAAAGGAGCAGAAGCCACCCATTGAACTAGGGCAGAGTATCTCTCTCACACACACACACACGCACGCACACACAGGCAAGCAACTTCAATCTAAAATTCCCAGAGTGTAGCTGAATTCTCACTGAACATAGGGAGCAATAACATGTAAATATTTTGCCCCCTTGCTCACGATATGATGTTGATTAAAAGAGTAAAGGTTAGGGTTAGGGAAGGGGCAAGGATTAGTCCTATGGTCTGTGTCTAGGGTTACCATAACAGCCTGGCTGGTGGGACTAGTAATAACAACAGTAGTAATAATAATCACAGACTAATTGATTGAACCCTGTGGCTTCCTCGTAAGAACCATATTTGTAAAGCTCAAGTCTCTCTGTAGAGGTAACAAAAGCAATTCATCCATACATTAACTAATTTCATTCACGTCTCATAGATGTCTTGCTTCCTCAACTAAATTACACCTCAACAATTCCCTTTCTAAAGCATGGTTTCAGAGTGTTTCTGTTCAATATTTCTTTCAATTGATCCCGACAAGTATTGCATTTATTGAAGTGTAATGTTGTATAGAGTGATCTTGTGTGTCTTTATATGAGATTGTATCATTTCATTGTAGTTTGTTGAATTTGCAAAAGACTCCTGAAGCCCTAGGCTATATGCTGCTACAGAGAGGTATTTGCTCTGCGTCAGCGGAGTATCCTGTCATGGAGAGAAAATCCCGTTTGAAGTATGGCCCCCGTCTTTCACACTGACGATAATGCTCCTGGCTTTATCGTGTCCTCCGTGCAAAGCCCATGTCTTCCCCTTTTGTCCGGCTCTCTCTCCCCCACTCCTGCACACCCCCTGGCTTTCCTCTTTTGTGTCACTCGCTGTCACATTGCCCACAGTTCACTGTGAGGAGAAGCGGTCCAAACCTTGTCCTACAGTTGCATGCTGGGAAATGTAGTAACATTATGAATTGTGTGTGTTTTCATTGTATTCTTTGAGCTATTCTGAAACCAGTCGATTCAGTTCAATCAATCTTTCAGTTCTCTTCATTCTTCAGTGAGCACAAATGACATTATATTTCATCAGAAGAATGTATGGATGTTATTGTAACATCACAAGTCTCCTCGACATAGACATGTCTTGTGATTACAATAATATATGTTTTCATGGTGAAGGAAATTCAGAGAAACGGTAAATAGTTTGCATTTTAAATGAGATACATTATTATAATTCATTCTCTGCTAGCTGCTCCTAAATCCAGAGCTTAAATGCAAATGCACTCCAGTCTCTTCCATCCGTGGCTTTGTTGGCCTCTCAGAAACCTTAAGCTTAAACAGGGGCCTCTCATGGCATATGCATGTGCAGTATCTTATCTGGATAATATCACAAACATTCTCTAGGACATCAAATATTTAAACAGGCCATACAAATAAGGGGCAGGAGGGACTGCTGGAAACAAGCCTTTTGATGGGTTTTTGTGAAAACAATAAATTTGCAACCAATCCTCAATATTTTCATATTCAATGACTCTGTGTGATCCATATGATCCCGACATAAAGAGGGTCTGCGAACCCTCTCTCTTAAACTGTAGCAGGCATATATTACCAGGCTTAGAGCTTGGCAAGCCCCGTATCCCAAAATAGATTTCAACAATACTCTACGAGGATGCATTAAATAAATCTCCGCTCAGCTAATCCGTGGAACAGTTCACATTTTCGAGAGAGACACTCCGGCAGGACAAAAGCAGCGCTCTGCTCGCCGCGCCTTCATCTGGGGACAGACACACATAAAGAGAGATATTTAGAAAGAGGGGAGGGGGTTGGGGGAGAGAAGAAATCCTACTCTAATGTGACAGAGAATTCTCCCAAAATTCAGCATTGTGGGCACGCTCTTGCACTGCAAAGCAGATTTGATATCTACACATATCTCTTTTTCTTATTTTTTCCTCTGTAAGTGCAGTACTTAATCTGGGAGGCAAATATGGACATGAGGGCCATTTTGAAACATGTTGTAGATAAATGTTAATCACATTAGCATTTCTCAGACTTCCGTAAATCTCCATAAATAGCATACTGAGGTTGATCCCTCTTATTTTGCCCATTGAGAATTTCTTCTTCTTTTTTTTGAGTTGATGAATTGCTTTTGCCATGCATGTAGGCTAATGAAAGCTTTGCTCCTGGGCTTTCCTCAACAAAGGCAACATTTTTCGACGTTCCACTAAAATAAGAACCTGTTCCACTTTTAATTAATAGTTTTCCCCCTTCTATTCAGGAGCAAATACAGACTTTCAAATTGATTTTGTAGGTGAGGCTTGGTTATTAATACTAAAGAAACAGAAGCATTGTGTTGAGGTTAGAGGGAGGTAATGTGATCCAGCAGGTTTACAATGGCAATCATCTCATGTGATCTAACTCGTGAGCCACATAGGACGAAGCACCCTAAAACTTGTTACCAGATTAACAGCACTCCTGTCATAGGATTCAGAGGTAGAATATTTCATGACAGGCTTCCCCTAGTGATATCGTAATGCATGTCTCTGCATTAGGACACTTGACAACTGAAAGATATGTTAACTGCTATTCTCAATCCAGGAGATATGACAGCCGCAGGGGCTCTTCGACCAACACCTCTTTACACACAGGATCTAAATGAAGACTGACATGTTTCTCTGTATAGGGCAAGTCACTTCCTCTGTTATGATTTCCAACCAGGAGCAGTAAGGCAACAGAATAAAATGACAACACAGTTGGCAAGCTGCTAGCAAACTAGCACGTTCAAATGATTTTTTGTTTTTGTTGAACCACAGTGTTTTCACAGAGAATACCAAGGCAATCTGTTCCTCTGGGATTTTGGAATACACAGTGTTGAGACTAGATTCTTAACCATGAAGATACAGAGCTAGAAAACAGCAATTAACATGCACCATGGTGCACACGTCCATGCATAATACCAGGCACTTGGGTATCAACACTCAGACAGCTTTGTGTTTGAGTGAGCAAATACCCCCTGTCTGGCCATATGTGAGTTGATGGGACATCCAGACTATCTAAATGAACAGTGTCTGATGTCGACTCTAAGGCTATTGCTTCTCACTGCAGTGTTTCATCACTTTCTTTAACAGCTGCTTGTTACCAGACTAGACTGCATCCAAAGAAAAAGAAACGCAGTGTCCTTGTACCTCAGTAAGCACGGTTGTAACCCTGTTACTTCTCTCAGTGTAATTCAAGAGTAACATTTATCACTGATGTATTACAAAGGTTTTGTGTTAGTACTATCATGTATAGTCAAGTTGTATTCATATTTCTGAAACTGTTTATGAAACTGTATTTGTTTATCAATAGCCTACTATCTGCTCAGATACTGTACCTGTGACGAAAGGTGGGTGATCAGTACCAGAATTAGGTATTTGTATTTCTAAGCTGTCAGAACGAATCGACACTGATGCTAAGCAGAGCTAGTGGACATAAACGGTAGCTGCACTTAAGCACTGTGGGTGATTTCAAACCGATTAGTGCAAATCATGGAGCACTTAACATCATAGCCCAGTGAGTTTAACAACACGTTGACACTCCTCTAAATTTGACCCCTCCTGAGTTTATTTTCCCCAAAATAATTTGGACTTCATTTTAAAACTTAAGAATAATTCATCCGGTCTAGTGTTTTCAGATGCACCAGCCAGAGTTGTTGAAATATTGCCTTAAGCGCCATATCTGGGTTCAGTCTTGAGCCAGACTTCCCCTCCTCTTTGGAGAGGCCTGCTGGTTGGAGGGGACGGGGGGGGACGGGGACACCCTAGTGGCCCCCGCCCATTGCACCCTCATCTTGGGGCTTTTGGCAAAACTGCGCTGGCACGGAGCAGGAGCTGCAGTCTCCATGGTGACAAGCCACTTAAGCTTTACCAGCTATGCCCAATGTTACCAGGCTCCTATTCAGACTGACGCAAAACCAGAGCATCTGAAGAAATATTATACTGTTTCCCCATTCACTCTATTGTGTAGGCTGGTATAGAACAACCCAAATGTGGTCATTTTGGCTGCTGCCATGCATTGTGACTGAAGAATATGAGCTGACAGGCTGGTGTGAAGGTGCAGTGTCTAATGGAGAAGCCTTTGGCAGTCTGTATCCCAGCGTGGAGGGATAGAGAGAGACACTCCCAGTGGACTGGATGGGGCTGCTGTGATAGTTCTGAACTCTCCTAGTGTTTATGTCTCAGCCAACAGCCTCCAGAAGGAGACTGGAGACATTCTCCACACCGTCTTGCAGACAAAAAAATGGCTCCCTCAATTAAAACGAGTTAATTTGAAAGCATAAGCTTGTCCTTAATTAAGAGGAGCTTAGACATCTCTTGAAATGAAATTCCTGAAATGAGAGTTATATTGACGACATTCTCCCTTTGTTCATTTGTCTGGTGCTCCTTCCTTGTAGACTCCTGTGTCCAAAGGCTTCAGCAAGCACTAACCTGAACACTAGCATAGCTTCAGAGACCATTTTTCGGAGGAACGTTTCCATTTCAAAGCAGATCCAGTGTGGACTCCCACCACGTCCTCTAGCTCTCACCAGCCTCCCACTCGGCCTGCACTCTCTGCATCCCTGGAACCAGAGAGAGAGGAGGATGAGAGAGGAGGAGAGGGAGAAAGGGAGTGAGATTGTGGCATTAAGTAAATAATTTGTATGATAATTCATTACAGCGCAGTCTTTTTCAACTTTAATTGGTCTAAATGAAGAGACATTTCACACCATTTAGATAAAAAAGAAAAAGGAGGCCAGTGTAATGAAAAGGGGCCTGCCTATCGGACTTCAGAGGTTTGCTCTAAATGAAAATGTAATTGCAGGCGGAATGGTACAAGAGGAGAGCCCCGCGCTGCAGATCCGGGGGTATCTTCAGACAGCCGAGCAAAAGCTAATGACTGAGCAATTTGGAACATTTACTCACCCCAAAGACTCTCATTAAGTCAATCACAGGCTTAGCCGAGACCCACTCGCAGCGCCGGAGCGGGCCCTGCATTTATTCCAACATCAATCAGGAGAGGCCGGCTTCTTCTTCTTTCAGAAGCCATGAAAACGCCCAAGTAATTTATTCGGGATCTTTGAGAGGATAATGGCCAATTATTTGTTTATAACACTGGTTAAATTTTCATTAGGCAGATTAATGGAATATCATGTACTGTCAACACTGGACTGAGGGGTGGTGTGTCAGAGATAAACGGCCAAACAGATGATGTCGCTCTGTTAGTAAATTGGATTTCCTGCATCCCCGTTCCTACACATGAAAATGTAAAGGTGGGCTAGGTACTCAGAGGGGACTGCTCTACAGGAACTGAGCAGTAATGAACTCACAAAGCTTTATATTTTACAAAGCTGTTGGTTTTGTGTTGTAGAATTGGTATATACTAATATATAACGTAAAAATGACCCCCATATTAAAACAAATGTGTTTTTATCTGATAAGAGATCAACTGGGGACTTCATGTGTGCAGTGTTTATCTAAGCTATTTAAAAAATGTATATTTCTATCTTTGTGTGCTGCAAATATAGTAACATTTATGCTCTTTCTATTTCATTTCAGCCCCTAAATTACCAGTGCTATAAAGCACTAGCAGTCCTACGAGCATATAGTATATATCATGGACTACCATTTGAAATGATAATTCTTGGAAGCTCTTCAGCAGTTAACTTTTTTAATGAATGGATGCAAAATACACTTTTTTGGGGTGAGTCTGGGTGATAGCATAATCTGACATTATGCAGGCAACACCAGATACCTGTAAGTGACAGTTATGAGTGAAGTGGTGACTACAAGGTAGGCAGGTGGCCGATTTGCTGACCCTTTATGATGATGAAAGTGATAAAAACCAGTTTGAACCTTGAGTTTCGGTTTCACAGATCACCACTTGAAAGATGTCTGAGAATTTTCATTTTGAGGATTGCATATATGGTCCTGTTTCTTTTTTTCGCACAGTACATTTTGGAATACTGAAATATAGAATATAATCATAAATTCCTAATTGATATATCTTATGTTCATGAACATGATTCTTCTGATTTAAGTCAATTAAACAGAACCAGAATGACAGGTGAATTTGCAGGTGAAAATAAAGAAAATACATACAGGACTGTACGTACCAAAGTACTACCGCCGACGAAACCGCCCACCCATTACTTCCTATTCAATTTCTGGACAGCAAAAACCCCAGCCTAGTTTTTGTGGAGTGTTTCTGTCTTTGTCAGTATTATCGGTTATCAGTGTTGTTTGGATCTACCACACACATTTGCCCTGCACTTACATGGATTCCTAAGTATTCATCCATCACCTTAGGCTCCACTTCTTGGACTTGAATTGAATTTGACTCCTGGATCACAATCGGCCAACCTCTGGGCACCTAAAGTGGGCACTGCCTCCCCTATCAAAACAATCAGCAGCTAAAGGAGGTTATCGTTGGACTGAGCTATCTGTCACCCGGCCACCAGCAGTCAGCAGGACACAAGGGCCATTTAATTAGGCCTACTGCTCCTCTCTGGTGTGAAAGACTCTCAGGCCCCTTTGATTCCCCACCGCTTTCCCAGCAGGAAGTGGTTGGTGATAATTGACACAGGATTTCCTTGTTAACCAGCGGCAGACTCTGTGGATTAAAGTGACAGAGATCTCCAGAAGAAAGTGGGGAGGAGATAAGGGGGAGGGGAGGGGGCGCAAGAGAAATGGTGGGGGTAGCAGCTATTTACCGCTCTCGAGAAACCAGGGAGGAAATAGCAATAACAGACTGGAGCGTGGTCCTGCCGCGAGATGTAGCTCCCACTTATCTTAGCCATTTCAGCTTGGCTGATCAAAGATTGGCTTCCCTTAAAATAACCTGGGCCCAAGGTTGAGTACATGCTTTCGCGCCATGGGTTTTTTGGCAAATTATCACTTTTTTCCAATCCCCCCTATAAAGCTGTATGGCTGTTTGTGGAGGACTAGAGAGATAATCTCTTTTCATTTGTACAATTATACACTATCATGGAATGAAAGCACATTTGCAAATGACGTAATTTCCCGCTTTGTACCAACTGGGTCATGAGCCTTGACAAAAGCATTATCATACAGACAGGAGAGGTATCCAGCCGGCTGTAGGGCAAAGATGGAGCTTTCAGAGTGCCTAATCCACTTTATTTATTTCTAGATTTCCTCTTTGCTTATCCAGCCACTACAGAGCTCACCAACAGACATTTTACAAGTACTCATTGGTAGGGTTTAGCATAGGCCCTCCAGAGATCAGGGGATAAGAAGTGGCTGTACTCTTTGCTTATTGTGTGTCTTTGCTAACCTGCCTCACCATAACATGCTCCCATTAAAACTCCCTATGGCACAAAATATGTAATTTGCATGCACAAGATTTCATGCTTGTATAGTTCTTCATTGTTTTGAAAGAATAACAAATGTTTTAGCACATCGTGATTTCTCATGAATTCCCCGAGATGGGGACTTTCATTTCAATGCTTTCATTCTAAGTGGGAAGTCTGAGTGAGGGAACTACCCAGGGAGTGTATGACAGATTTACTCACACACCTGACAGGAAGCGCTACACTCCTCAAACACCCCACCTGCCCGGTATGACCCAACCCTGACGTAAAATGTTATCTGGTCATTTTCAAGTGCATACTAATAAATGCCATGGCATACGTTCAGCAGTACTGCTGGGTTAAAAACAGGTCCATCATATAAATCTAAAGAAACATTCTAGTCTCCCCCATTTTCCAGATAGTGCATGCAGCTGTGTATTTATGAGAACCAGAAAACAAGTAATAGTGTGTAGGGACATACGAGACATCTATCAGGCATACAGCCATTTGACTAAATAAGGTGTGAAAGAAATGAACATGATCTATGTCTTTAAAATTCAAGAACTGGTCTAGAGAATATCACACGATGCACATGGCCTAGAATGGTGATAAGGACCTATATTGTTTTGGGGGGGGAACATCCTCAAACAATGTTTCAGAACCATACATGAACAGTATCTGAAACCTAATAAACAGTAGACTCTAATAAATAAGGGTAGAACAGTTTTGCTACTCCAAACATAAAGTGCCAAAGTCCAAAGAGCAGCCAAATGACCTTTGAAGTGTTTGACTGCAATATTACAGGAACATGCACTGGAGAAACTTCACATCACTGTCCACACCTTCTTATCTGTGTTTCTCTCATAGGTAGTCTCCTGGATCTTAACCATGCTGTAAGACTTCAATATGTGAGCATTAACACGCTTCAGGGTCCTTGATTTCTCTTCAGGAATTACTGTATGGCAACCAGCAAGAGAGGCGAGACACAAGGCGAGATCTGGTGTTCCCCGAGTCTAAAGTAAATAGGATAGGCAGGGAAGCAATCACACAACCAACACATGCTCCGCTATCAAGAAAACACAGGAGTCTAGATTAAGATTTTGTCATGGAGAAAATCATTGCTGTTTAATTTAATCGGCATTGAGATAAACTGTTTTACTATTTCCACCCCCTGATGGCTTTTGGGTGATAAACAAGTTCAATTAGAATAGTATAAAGTCGCATTAAGGGTCTGTCTACTTTCTTGGGACTTCATAGACAGAGTTATTTGAAAAAAATTATATGGCATGATTTACAAAGGAACACAGGGGGTTGAAGTGCTTTAGAGAGGAGTCCTGGTGATCTGAGGGTACAGCTAACTGTGTGAGTCACCACTCAGAGAATCATAGAACAGAGACATCTACATAATGAAATGGAGAGTTCGCCACTTACTAATCCAAATGCCAGAAGCCATTAGAAGGTGGTAGTAGTTGACCATAACACCCCCTACCACACACACACTGGCTTCCAACCCATCCACCTCCCGTTACTATTCAGAGCACTTTATCTGAGTCTTGCCACAAGAAAATCCAAGTCTTGCAGACAGGACATTCATTGGTAATTTAGCTTCACTTGAACTCGACTGTGCATAGTATTATGTCAACAAGAAGCTTTAGCATTCAAAACATTAATTAATTAGAGTATACCTGAAAGATAAATGACAGACAACCTGATCAGATGTTTCTGTTGATTATGGATCAATAGATGTGTATCTAAAAGAAGCATGCCGTCCTCTTGAGCTCATCTAGAAAGAAAGTTTCGAAAAGCATTTTGAATATGTTATAAAAGTAAAGCATTTATAGATTTTGGCACACTGTAATCAAGTTGTGAAATAAAGAACAAAAAAACCTTGCCTTTTGCTAAAAAGTACTTCTAACAATGTTCGATTGAAGCGGCCAAAGAGAGCTGGGTTGGCTAGCCGAGACTGTGGGTGAATTATTTCAGCAGCAGCCAGAATCAAATGATCAGAAGCTCCTTTTATTCTCCTCCACTCTGCAATCAGGAGAAGGGGGTCCATTTCTGCTCTTTGTGTAACCATACAGCTAGACGTTGTGGTCTAATCTGAGGACGTCAGTCTTAACCTCATTATTAGTATACAAAAGCAGCCTGCTTTCCATAGCCTTTGTGGCCAGGGTTTATGTTTTGCGGAGATACAGGGGGAAAAGCTCCAATATCCAGCAGGGGTCGAGTATTAACCAATGAACAGTTCCTCTGGGAGCTTCTGGGCTCCACCGAGGAGGTTGTCAACTTTCCTCAGGCTCCGTTTGATGTGTTTACACTTCATGTTAATACTCTGTAGATAAAAAGAATCCATAGGGTGACTATTGACTGTTTAAACCGTATTCCAAGGCACTGCTGTGTGTTTGTGTATACTTCATGTATGTCATCTTGAATTTCTGAGTCATGTGTAGTTGTTACAGTATGCTACATGTGATACTGTATGTGAAGATTGGGTTGTGGTCTTGCCGTCGTACTTCTGATCTTTTATGTGTTATGTGTTAAGTGCTACAAAGTACTTTAACTATATTTATAAAAGTCCTGCCACTGTTTGGGAAATAATGTTTTTCTACATACAGTACATGAAGAGGAGCCACTGACAGAAAGACTGTTAGACAGAAGAATGATTTGAGGTCCTACAAAATATCCACAGGAGATTTATGGCAATAGAAAACCAATTACTAATGTCCAACTAGATGCCTGCAGCCCCACTTAAGATCACAAAGATATTTGCAAAGATAAGCAAACATAAGCGACTCAGGGAGGGGGTGCAGTGTCAACACTGGGGCTACAGACCTCAGGACAGCAGTTAAGAAAGGAAGAAAGGGAGGGAAGGAGAGCAAGTCATGACCTCTCATGAGCAGGCCACTCTGGCTAAAGGATTAACCTAACAGCGTCCACTGATAGAGATTCAGGAAATCAGAACCACATGCTCAAAGGGAGGCGCACTGAGGTGCTTATTTGTTTTTGGTAAATTAATGGGGGCTAATTGATAACACCATTACATCATGAGAGGGGCACAGGGGAGGCCAAGTGGAGAGGGCAAGTGGAATGTTGCCAATCAATCCTCTCAGAATACCTCAGATGCCGTCCCAGTCTACCCCAAGATAAAGATCTATGCAGCTAACCAAGAGCAGATCTGCTGGCCTGCATGTCCATGACGCTCCAGACCACTCCCTCTCTCCCGCCCAGTGTGTGATCTTGCCCCTGCAACCTGACACCTCACACACAATGGGACAGAGGGCATCATTTTAGGCAAATTAGGGAAGCATAACGTTTAGCACGCTTCGCTTTCCACCATGCATATTTACCATTGTGTTTCAAGCCTTTTTGAATTTTGTATTTTACACAATTGCAATGTGCAATATACAAGTCAACGTACTGTGTAGCTATGTTGTATTGTTCAGAAACACTGAAAACATGCAACTTGAATAGGTAAAAACTGTGCAGTGCGATACTAATACAAACTTCTCTTGAGTGGTGTGGGTACTGGCTGCTGCTGCTAAGCTAGACTGCACAGCTGCGTGGAAGAAGGAATGATGGTTAGTGTGCTGCAGCAGTGATTTAGGTGACAGCAAGGGGTTTAGAAAAGGCAAACAAGTTCATTACACTTCCATACTTCCATATCGCTCCCTGAGGACCTGTCAATGAAGACGGTGAAGAAATGAGCAGGCCTCGTCCTCCTCTCAAAAACCTATTAGTGGAGGCCCAGGGGTGAGAATGCCATTAACAATCCTTACCCCCACACCCTTGACCTCCTCTCTTTGGGGTCAGCTTTCCTTCAATTTCATTTCAAACATTTGTATTCCTTTGTGTTCCCAAAGCCCAACTTCTGTGTTTTCTGTCTAACAGAGGGTGTTTTTGAGTGTGTGTACAGTATTTGTGTGTGTGTGCGTTTGTTGGTTTGGGGGGGGTGGGGGGGGGGATAAGAAGGATGGTTGGATGGCGAATGATTACAAATGTCTCCGTTCTAGCATAATTGGATCAAGCTGACTCAGAGCTTATTGAACAAGATGTGGCTTGTCTCAATGCAGATAGATTAACAATTAAATTTGTTTGGTAATTCGGTGGAATATACCTCGAACAGAAAAAAGGCGCATTAACTTGAATAAATTACATTCTTCCCACAGGGAATATCATTAGCAGTGAATTCCTACTTATTGCCCCCCCTAAGACTTGGCTTCACATTTCATAATTCAAAGGAGAGAAAAATATCTAATACTTATCTCCTCCACGATGTCTTGCATTTCATAGTTTGTATATTTGCATAGAGTTAATCAATTTCACAGTGCATGCTCTGGAAACATAACCTCTTTATTGCAAGAGCTAAACATCCCAATATAATGTACTGGGGTCACCCAAATAGTAAATCTTTGATTGTCAATAAAATCTCAAATATGCTGCAGCAGAGTCATGTTTTCCTTCACATCAGAATTTCATTGGTGTGTTAAATATATACTATGGCTTAAGTCAGAAATGATAGATCCCAAAAATAATCTGTTCAACTATTTCTAAAACTGACTAGCTCTTACCCAAATCAATTATCTTTGAAAGGATTGGAGTTTGTCAAGTTGGTAAAAAGTCTTGACAGAGAAAATCAGCCTATTATTACCATTCCAAAACAATCTAGATTTATGTGTGAGGACCCAGGGAATTAGAAGTCAGGCCAGTTAGCCAAGGCTACTTCTTCTTAAGCAACGTTCTTCTCATTAAAATCAACTGGCAAGCCATTAAAATTAGAGCTGAGACTCCTAAAATATCTTTGGTTTGGCCTGTCCCACCCACTGGCCAAAGATAAGGGTTCTCAGTAACAGCCTAACCTGCTGTTAGCATATTACCTTGACAGAGGAAAATAATTTGTCAAAACCTTATTTTAAAGCACCATGAATGTCATCCTGTGTTGCTGCTTTTAATTGAAATGTAGATGGCGAACAGAGGAAATATATGGGCACACATGGCTGGTGTCGGCAGAATGTTTTATGGTGACGGTAACCACACCTGTTTAATATTAGCATCCTCCTTACTGTATACTTTACATTCCTCACGTCACTTTTACTTTGATTTATCCAATTGAGGTTAGCTGGAGACAAAAATGTTTTATGTTTTATCATATTGCAGATTTTCCGATAGCTCGCTCTAGACAAATATGCATTTACATTTTACAAATTATTTTGGTGCGAGGTCATGAGACAACTGTGAGCATTGCAATAATATCCCAATAATGATTTACGGCCAGTCTCTTGAGGTTCGTCATCTGCAAATGATTCCTGGTAGGGACTAAGCCATTTCATGTGGCTAAGATCTTTAGAGGAACACTTCATTCAGAGATGCTGGGTTGTCCAACAGCTAAAGCATAGGAAATCATTTACTTGGTGTGTGCTCATCCTTAGTGAAGCTCTCTGTCATTCCAATGGCTCAATTACACCTCTGTTAATCACTAGGGAATGTCTCGAAAATTCTCAACTTACTTGAATTGCAGACAAAATGTACATGACTCTCTGAGTACATCGACATGATGTTTGTAAAAAAAATGCAAGAGCAAGACTTCAGATTGTTTCCATGTCAAAGAATGCAACATTCTCACCTTCCTCAATAAACATCAGGGACATACTGTATGTCGGCATAATTATTTCTGTCCTTCTTCACAGGAAGTGAATATGAGAAAATATTGCCCTTCCCCCTCTGTCAACCTTGCCACAACCCCGGGCTCCTGAACTCACTTGTACATTTTAGGCCCCGATAATAAACCAACATCTGCAGAACTTACAACTGCTTTACCAGAGTTAATTGAGTAAATTGAAGCAAGCTGCGGCACAGTGGTGATCTATGATCCCCGGTTGAGGGCCCAGAAGGGAGACAACAGATTTACTGCGAGGACAGTGGGCGGCCTTTTGTTCAGGCCCTGGTTCATGGGAAGTTTGAGGTCAGCCGGGATTAAAATATCTTGAAGAACAAATGGAGTAATTTGAGTGTAATATAAGGAGCGCTGTGCCAGTTTCTACCAGGGATCCAGGTGTGATTTATTTGATTTTAAGCTCCATGTCCCTTTTTCATCTTTCTCCCCTTTCCCTATTATTCAGGATTTATAGATAACAGGATGATTGGCCCTTATTAACGGGCCCTTTAGTTCTGGTTGACATAACCGAAAGAGAGGGAGTTCTGCATTATGAACACAAACAAATACCAGAGGGTAAAAGTCAGACCGCACCTTGGGGGACCGCAGCACTATTGAGATACCTCCTCTGACTTTCAGCCTCTTTTAGGATTGAGGCGGTTCAACTCTGTTTCAAGTTTTAGATGAGCAGAAGTTACCGAAAAGCAATCGGAGAAGACATGTAGGCCTGCCTTAACCATTCCTGTTTTAAAGCAGTAGTAGATGCTGTGGACAGGGGTTGGGTGCTTTGCTGGATTTTCACTGAAGAATAATCCAGGTGGTACAAGGACTGCGTTAAATTGAGCGTTCAGGTTAAGGGTCCTAGTAAAATGTGGGTGAGAAGACGTGATTGACAGTGATAGCACCTGAGAACACTGAGGAATTGTGAGCACAAATCATCCTCTTATATTTATTTTCTCTTCTCAGCACTCTCTGGATTATTCTGTTTGTAGCATAAATTAACCATTGGTTAGGGTAGGGTTAGGGTTTGAAAAGCAATATTATACAGGTCTGAAGTCTATCTTGCAATAAAATAAATGTTTCTAGAAATGTTGAGTCAATGTCCAAAAAGGAGTTGATCAAATTACAATTAGGCATATAAATTATATTAATTACATTCATACCACCCCCCCCCCACACACACACACATACACGCACACACCAGACAGACACAAAGCCCCATCTGTCTAATAAGGGCATACACAGGCCCAAATTACAGCGTATGCTATTATCATTGAAGATGATTAAACAGTTATGTTAAATTTGGCTCCATTCCCAGCTCGACTTCACTTACAGATCTTTTGCATGTTTCTTGTCATGGAGGCACAAAAGGATCATTATCTTCCACAAAATGAAAAGCTGTGTAGCCTACGCCGATGAACTCTCCCATGAGTGCATGCTAAGGATAATTAACCATGTTGTATCAATAAGCGGCAAGCTACACCATCTTCTTAAATCTTTCACACTCAATTGTGACCAACAGTTGGCTCTGCGCCTCACTCATTCACGTAACAAGCTCACTGAATAACTCTGTGTAGATACACCAATCCAAAGGAGAGGTGAGAAAGACAGAGGAAAAGAGAGAGAGACAAAGACAGAGATACAGAGGGAGAGATAGAGACACAGAGAGGGACAGACAAGAGAGGAGAGAGAGAAAAGGAGAAAGCGGGCCAACCTCGTTTTACGCTTGATGGGTTAGCTGCAGAGAACGCGCCTCCACTAGGTAAATGATTAAGGGGGGGAAGAAACCTTTGCTGCTCTGCCATTATGTACTTCAAAGGTCTCCAAAGGCAGGTTAAATGAAAAGCAAATGTGTTGCCCTGCTGCTCAAATACCTCAAATGTTTTAGCAGGTGCAAGCAATGAAGAGGTGGGCAGTGGCTGCACCTTGCTTGGGAAAGCTGTAGGATCCTCCTCTGTCGAGGGAGGGATAGATAGTGAGGCAACGTGACCAGGGAAGGCAGAGGAAAGATTGGTCCTGCGTCTGCGAATGCGGGGGAGGCCAGTCTCTGTTCAACGTTCTCACCACGCTGACCTTCAGCAGGACACAGGTGAAAAGGCAATTGGGTGTAAGTGATATAGCTTATGTGTTGAAGACAGAGCTCAGGTCTGCTCATTTACTATCATTAATCAGTGTGATAATAGCCACATTACCAACATATTCAAGAGTGTTTCTGTCAAGGCAAACACCATTACAGAGCTAGCCTCATTACCTTCAGAAAGACTGAAGATAAACCTAGTGAAAGTTCATGTTAATTAAAGAACATTTATTTTGATCTATATCCTATGTAATTACATTTGTAAAAAAATAATAATCAAAAGAACAAAAAAGGCACACATCAATTCACTGATTTCAACACAATACTGTTTTACATAATAATTGTTCTGCATAATAATTGCTAATGGAATTAGTTTGCCCCCAATTTATCCTGTCATTTTATACAGTGCCTATGAGTTTGTTACAGAATATACAATGTTGTTGGAATTGTCAGAGATTCATGCTGTTCACCAACAGTTGGCACTGTTTCTCAAGTCCTGTGCTAATCCGTCAACTGAAATTATGCCATAAGAGTTCACCTGTTCCATCTATCAGCCACGTCAATTACATTATCATGCCATTAATGCTGATTACAGGTCTCCTACTGGCAAAGTAATTACACAATTGCACAGTAAATCCAATCGGACAAATCTCATCTATTCCCACCAGCAGTGACTACATACATTTTCTTGTAAAGTATGTAATACTACATTAGGCAATTGGGCCACTTGCTACATGTTAAATGTATGGCAAGTGGTAACAATGTAATTAATGTGACCAATTACATGCTTCATCAAATAAGAGATTTTAATGTGTTCACCCAATAAACCAGTAAGTGATTTAAGGTTTAGACAGGAAGTGCCCAACAGAGCACATGGTTTATTAGCAACATCAACAGATCTTTAGAGGATGGATCTTTCTGAGTCCTCTTGAACTACTTCTTGTACCCTTTGTGCACTAAACTTTAGTAGTTTGCAGTTGTTTACAATTACAACCTTTTTTCAACATGCCAAAACAGATTCTCCAAGACACTCTACATTCTGTAGACATTGACAAATCACTTGGAAGAACCTGATCTCATACTGAACATGACTCATACCAGTAATTTGTGAGGGATGCTGTCTACCCAACCCATCCATAAAACAAGCTGTCACATCCCTCTGTGTGACACCACCCTGTGCGTGGCTGAACCCATCCTTGTTTTCTTTACATACTGTACACATTAACCCTTCCTTCCTGAAGCACCAACATCCTCACAGAGGCTGGGAAAAGGATGAGGGATAAACAAATACTTTGCCCTGCTTTCCAGTCACACCCCAGCAGTTTACACTACAGTTTCTTCACTCCATCAGCCTAATGGTAAAAAGGAGGGTGCTCTGTCTCGTGGCTGGTCTGTCTTTGTTTAGTTTGTATTAGTCTTACTGCCATTTGCAAATCCACACCCGAGGAGTACAGGTGTTGATTAATCCGCTCGACATTTTCCCAAGACATTCTTTCATTGGTATTGACATTCTTTCGGCTGCTGGACGAGCGGGGGGAAATGAAAGAGGTGGCCTGGTATTTTGGAATCCCCTCAGAAGTGGGACTTACACGGGCTAGCTGCTGTGATGGCCTACATTATGGAGTTTATGGCCAGTGGGGGGCTGCTCCCTCCTGCCAGACAGGAGGAGAGTAAAACGCCTGTTCCTGCCTGGCTCACAGCATGATAGCTTCCACATTACCTCTCTACTTGACAGTTTGTCAGACACAGAGATATCACTGCGGCTACCATATAGTGGAGACAAACAGATTATTTAATAACCAAGAAACTCTTATATCTCTGTGTTACTGTGTAAGAACATATATTTATGCGTTTGCGGAACCTGACGGAAATGTTACATCTTAGTGGCACAGTTCTCAATATTTAACTCTATCTAATAGGACTATTAATAATAATATGTCATAACTTTAAACTTTCACTAGTTCTGTCCCTACCGTCAATTTTAAGGAAGGTGGGTGTTATGTTGTGGTTGTGCACTGTTCTATAGTGCACTAGTAATGAGCTGAAATGTGTGCAGTAGTTCTCACTTCTTGTAACTATGATGTGCCTGACTGTGGTTGACTCCACATAGAAGCTGGAAAGGAATTTCATGGTGGTGGTTCAGCCACAGATAAAGGCGTCTGTTCATTAAAAAATAAATAAATTAGGGAAGAAAATGATCTGTCAACACATTATTTATATAACACTTTTTTCTTTCTCATTACGATTCCTGAGCCGTGTTTTCTCCCAAAATTGTGACGGAACATTGTTCTTAAACTAATTTAAAAGTTTGATCGTGTGTTGTAATGGTTTCTTTGAACTTCGGAGAGAACTGGTGGAAAACAGGCACACATGCACACGCACTTACATGGACATCTGAATATTGAGAAATTCTAATGCAGAATCACATTTTCCAGTCTGTTATACCGTATTTATGACACCTGGAAGCATAATTCGAATATGGTGACAAAAATACCACGAAAAACCCATGACCATGGATAAAATCTAAATTCAACTTTAACTGCAATTGCTAATGATCAGTTTCTTCTTCGTAGCTTTTGACAGACCGAGCCATGGCTCAGTTTTAGTGTACACATTCTGTATTTGCTCTTACCTTGGATTGCAAAACGTTGTTCTGTCAAGACTTGTTGTTCAAAAACTATTCTGAGGGATCGATTATGTCTTCCCTGAGAAAACTGTGTGCAGTTGGAAAGAGTGTGCAGCTTGGGGCTAGATATTATGCTAAGAGGCAACCACCCCACTAAAGTTTTTTTTAGGGTCAGGTTGGGAGCTTACTGATGGAGTAGTGAGAGGAATCTTGGCTTCTGCACTTATCTGGTGTATGGAGCGTGGGGTACTTTACTCCCTCTCTCCTCCATTTCTTCTCTATCTCTGGCACCAAACTTATCAAAATAATGTGGAGTAAGATCATTTTTGGCCTGTGCCTGACACACTGATATAAATTTCAATCTGACTCTGACAGAAGTTTTCGTTTTGCCAAGAGTGCTAAAAAAAAGCAGAGGGGAGGGGGCAGTACACTTGATTTGAACACAACTTACTATGGGAAAAGAAAAGTTGGCAGCAAATATTTTTGAATGGAATTACGTCCTAAACTGTAGCAGACATAATTTGGCAAGAGAGTTAAAACTTCAAATTCTTTCTTAATTACCCTTCACGCTATCCAAAACATAGCCGTTTCGGTATGAATCTAGGAAAACATCTAAGTTCACAACCTATCCTCTACCGTACATAATTCATTATTTGATTATTATTTGATGTTGTTTGTAATAGATGTTTAGCATTACCACCTGTTGTAAGCCTATCAAACATTACAGAGTATTGTGAGAATATTCAGTGAATTGGATCCAGGCCCTCAGTATTGTGGTTTCGGTTCTGGGTTTGACTCTGTCTTTTCAGAGAAAGTCCGTCCAGCTCAGAAGAAGGGGCCGAGTGAAACCTGTCGAGGTGGCAAACCTCTCTGGCGAGCTCGCCAGTCCATGGTGTGTGCCACTACCATCCGGGTCCAGTTTGGCACTGGTCACAAGAGGGGGAATCTTGCACCCTCATTACACCTCAGCCACTCTAATTACAACCTGCTCAAGAGCTGTTATCCTACACCTTACGGTGACAATGACAGGGCGTCCTCTTAGAGGCCTGGCTGGGTTTGTGTGCCAGGGTCTAAGGCGCAACACAACACCTCTGTAAATAAATTAAGCTTCTGCTGGAGAGGACAGCAGTAGGCACTCCTGTTGGAGACAGGAGCTTTACATCAGTATGGTCTTGTCTTTGTTGATGACGGATGATGATGAGGATGATTGTCATTATCATCATCACCATCATCATCGACGTCCGACTTTCAATTTTTTTGGCTCTGGAATGATTCATTTGACAGAGAAATCAATTTTCACAACAGGCCTGGAATTGCATGACAAACGTGTTCTGTGGTGTCCTATCACACACACATTATTGTTTGAGATCCTGTGTTATGCTGACAAATCCTCTTGTGGCAGCAATCACCTAAGCGTCTTCCATGAAAGGGATGTACGTATTCCTCCACTTATTTCTGAATTCATTGTGTTCATCACTAATCCAAAGATGGGTTCTTCTATGTAATACCCGCCATCTAATCATTCTTAGCATACCAGGGGCTTGTTAGACAAGATACAGGAGACTGTAATTGTTTTGACAATTGATACCCCAGAAAAGCAAAGACAACCCAGAGAATAGGCACGGGAAAGAACATGTATTCAAATGTACATTTTTAAATGAGGTGCGCATATCTAGGGAAATGGTGCAGATGACAAATCTGTCCATTGCTTGAGTAGAATCTCCAAATCCATAACAGAAAATGTCCATGACAGTATTTAGATGTATTGTTTAAATAAAGTGCTTGACTTGAGTATGGTGGAATGACAGGCAGTGGTTTCCTCTGTCCTCACTGAACCTAAACATATTACACAGCATAATGTTTTTATGAGAGCCAACATCAGACTGCTCAGCTCTTAAAAGGTTTATGACGACCATTTAGCATCACGAGAGCGAAGCTTAACATGGCCATGTCAAGATAACATGCTAGCATCCGTGTTGTTTTCATTGGCTGTCAGGATAGATTTTACAGTGGCTGGAGGGAAGAGCGGCATGTGTGCTTAAGATGCTCTGGCGAGGGTTGTCACCATAGGAGGGGGTGGACAGGGACAGTGTCCCAGAAATAGAACAGGAGACAAGTTATCCTGTCTAAAAGGATCATGAAGAAGAATGGAGCCAAGAGTCAAGGATGCATCTCATGCCAAACTTTCATGTCCTTCTAGCCACCCTTCCTAATTTATCTTTTCTCATCTGATGGGACAGCATAGGTGACAGCCGTATGGCTGAAACTAGATGGAGCTATTGCTTTCATGTGTGTCTGATAGTCTTAGCAGATTGTTCAACGGGAGGGAACACAGGTGCAAGGAGGAGGGAGCACTATTTGGGAATTGAATATAAGGTTCTGTTTTTTCCCCCCTATAGGATCATGGGTGTGGATCATGCTGGCTAGGGCCTGGCTTTTAAAAGCAAAGATAGAACATGGAATATGAAAAATGTTGCTTTCATCTACTATCTCTTTGGTGCCCCTTTACCCCTCCTAAAGATGACACACAACAGACATTAATCTATAGGAAGATTGGGTTGCAGTAATGCTGAGTTGAAATTTGCAGACTAAATGATTACTCTTTGGCTGTATCTCCCCCATCATCCATGCATAATAAAAGAGGGTTTTGGAGAGATGAGTTATCTGGTTTCAGCATGCCTCTCCTCAGCTCCCCTCATCCCACAAAGTCGTCAGATGGCAAGGCAGCTTAGTCAACCCTGTGCTATAGGCCAGCATAATAATTGCTGTAATAATTGGTGTTGTCCAGGCTAGACAGAATATAAGAGATCCCATTGGGGCTAATAATTAATGTTTTTTTCCCTCCCTCTCTCTCTCTCTTTCCCGCTCCCTCCCAACCACCCCCACCCACTACCTCCCTCTTTATGTGTCTGTGCTGTAGTATCATTAGGAGAGGGCCAATCGAGCAGTTAGTCAGTAGAGTCTCTTAAGAGTATTTTTAGATAAGACATGATCAACAACAGTACTGCCTGCACTCATTATGTTTATTTAGATCCTGTAATCTTGGGCTTCAGAATAAAAATTGATATGTGGGTATCATGTGCACCTAGCTGTTCACGGTTGTCTATGGGGATGAGGGCTACTGATAAGACCTGCTGTAGAAGCCTGCGCTAAATTAAATTATGCAGCCTTGATGGAAGCATCACTGTAGTCTGGTCAGTTACATAACTCTAATGCGAGGAAAGCTTGTGATATGGAAGAAATCACAGCTTTAGGACGGATCCTGATCCTATATTACCCTCATGTGAGTTCAATACTGCCGTTGTTGAATGGTTTACACATCATGTGTGTATACACTTCCTGTCCTTCCCATACAGTAGCATGCCCATGAACATTTTTAGTACAGAGTAGAGACTAGAGACTGTCGTTTCTGCAATCAAGCTGCTTAATTTGCTTAGGTAAGGATCCAGCTGGGTAAATCGGTAATGTGGAACTACAGTATAAGCTTGGTGAGTCAATCTGAGCGAGTGACTGCCAAGGGAGAAAAAAAGGCAAACATTATGAAACCCATACAGAAGCTCATGGCATTTATGCGCAACCCACCACCTTCAGGAAATGGATAATTACATACTGTATTATGTACTGTAGCATCATGTTTAAAAGGAAAGTGACTGCACAGTGTTACCAAACATACTATTAGAGTGTATGTTCCAACAGTAAATTATAATTATACTGTTGGATCTTTTTAATGTCAGATATGGGGATTTTTTCCTTATCTTGTATTAAGCACACATCACAGCATGGAGCACACGTCTTTCTACTTACTCAATCTCAGGAATTATCATCACAAATGGCACACTTGAGTAAATATTTAGCAAAAACTGTATAGAGTGGGAAAAAACATGGAGTGGTAATGTATTATCTATTAAGTATGTTAAGTTCTAAAACAAATGACGTGAACAATGAAATATGTAATCATGTACAGACATCAACATACACACTTGTTGTGCAGTAACAATATAATTGAGCAAACTTAGGTCGTTTAGGTACTCAGGGACCTAGAAGTCTTGACATTTTGGGTAATGATTGCAGGTCAGTCAAATCACCACCCTTAATAACAAAGATTAAGTAGAAGTAATTAACAAGCTTCTTTACAAATCATTTGAGGTCATATCTGCTGTTAAAGAGACATGTTCCTCAATGTCTTCCTCTCCCAGCAGTATATAATAATAGGACGTAATTGTACTCACAGCCCTAATAATGCTAAATCAAGCCTGTGCAAAATAACAACTCCTCTGTAACAACGTGCACAGGGAATTGCCCGAGGAACACAGGTACACTTGGCTTTCCCTCTGAAATAGAGGGGGGAATTAGGACCTTGTTCTGATCCCACTTTGTTAACAGTCTTTCCAGGGTTATTTGACCATCTGGCTTAATTACAGGTACTGACACACTCCCAAGCTAATGCGTAGGTGTCACCCATACAGAGGTGCAAATGAGTTTCCACTTGAGTGGAACTAGGGTGTACTGCAAATCAAACTAATGGTATTGATGCCCCTCAGGCATCATATAATCAACTAAAGTGACCATGCCAATCACTTTTTAGTTTCTAGTTTCATCGTCATCTTTCATCTGAATCACCCTTCTGATTTACTACTATATTATTGACAAACCGTGTAGAATCTTCTAACAGGGTAAAATAAAATAAAATAAAAAATCCACCCACCCAGGCAGACAGGCAAAGGCCTTACCACAGTGGCCTGGGTTTGATTCCAGCCCGGCCCCTTTGCTGCATGTCATCTCCTGTGTCTTTGACACTGTCACCATCATTAATAAAACAGAAAGGCCTTTTTATTTTGAACGTATGTAAGAATATTACACTATGCATACAAAATATATATTTACATACTGCATGCAATTTACTAACTTAATGTCTACATCTTTGTGCTGTACATATCAGCCTGTTTTGAAAAGTTAAGTTATGCCAACTTCAGACTAAGTTTGTTAGCAAGATAAACATGTGAAAATCTAAAATATGTGTGATGAACTTAGGTTTGTATGTGAACACATGCACACAGTGTTTCCATCACGCTTGGTATTTCAGAGATAAAGATTTATGAAGCCCAAAAGCCAAATCAAAATGCTGCATTCCCAACATGCCTTGTTTTGCTACATACTGGCATTTATGAGACTAGATCGTAGGGAGGGCAGGATTCTTCGTGTGTGCTGACCTACCACCTCACTTCAGACCAACTGACGATGAAGCTACAATCACACTCGCCTGTGAATTGTTTGTTTAGGTGACATTTATACAGTCCTCCTTTAATAAATAAGCTAGGTTTCCATCCCCTCAATCTACAGTGACCTAGTACATCTGCAGACATCATGCCTTAAAGAAGACATACAGTATTACTTTCCACATTTCACCCCTACTCACCTCTGACTTCTGAGCGCAACCACTAAAACATCATCAGGTATCAATCTACCTTTAACACATTTCTGTGCTAACTGTTTCAGCTGAGGAGTCAGTCAGTCTTTTAGTATGAGGTAGGTCTATAGAAAGGAGTCACCTCAATGGCGTAAGGTCTCAAATCAACCAGTCATTAGCAGATGAACAGACTGTCCTTTCTTCCAGCTCCTCTGTCATTCAGATAAACAAGCCTGAGTGCTGACATATGAGCCCCTTAACTCACACAACCTGCCCAGAACTGAGGACTAAAGGCAGGCATTGTAATTAGGGAGGAGGAGTCACGTGGATGCGTCCCTATGCTACATGTCAAATGTTACATTGCACTTTAGAAACTACTTAAAGATTTCTAGCAAACTGCACAAAAAATAATTATTAAGAAACAAAAAATCTAATAGACATGATTGTTGGAAAATGTTTCCTTATAGTCGGTTTTTATCAAAGCAAAACAATGTCTTTGTGATCTGTTCCTGCAGGAGTCTGGTGTTCTGTCAACCGCCCTACCCAGGCAATAACTGTCATTAATTAGTCTGATAAATTACGTTCAAAACAATGACATGTTTAAATAGTCCAATTTAGCTCAAATCCTAAATGAGATATTACATCAAAAGCCAACCATTTTTCCCTTTTCCCCTATTTAAAAAGGCACACTGCCTTCCTGAAAGCATTTTAAAGGTTACGATTTCCTCAGATGATAAAGCAGTACCTTTTAATGAAATTCTAATTAGTAATTTCATGGACTTTGTTACCAAGCGTATCTGATTAGCGCACATTTTCACAGCCCTGCTTTAATTAAGAACACTTACAGTACAGTTTCAAATAATTTCCCTTTCAAAGATGGAGAAAATGCGTCAAAACCACACTTTGTAAACAACAAATGTTGCAGTTTCAGATTTAATTAAATCTAATTTGACCCCATCAATTTTTTCCCCAACAAATTTGTATTGTAGTTTATTATGCTTGTCTGTGCACATTACATGTGACACAGTCCCAATTGCTCACCTAAGATTTAACACTAATAAGAGCCACATAGAACATTTTATCATTTATTTATCATGTGGTTTATACATCATGGATATGGCATATGCATGGAGGACTCATTAAATATATTTCTAAGGGGTTATTGTACAATGTCCTTTAGCCTTTCAGATTTATACCAGTTGTTTTTATTGAATTAAGTCGAAGTGTGTGTGGATAGTGAGGGCAGTTAGCATTCTGTCTGGCAAAGTTGGTCTTAAATCTGAGATAATTATGCATTGACTTGCAAGTGGCTTTAAGACTCAACCACAGCCCCAAGACATAATCTGATTTCACTTTCATTCAAATCATTTTCCAGTCTGAGATTTTATCCTGGTTTCTCAGAATGAACTATGGCCCTGAATATGAACTGGACTGGAATTAGTATTACTGTTCATCAGACCTCTATGTGGGAGTCTTTCCCTCACACTGTAGTGCTTTTGACACAAGCTTCACCCACTGGCCCCAGAGTGGGCCTCAGTGGAGCCTCTCTGGTCCCTAACCACAGAAGTGTTTCCACGGTGGCGAAACGGTTTGAGTCTGACTGACATCCTAGTGTTGGGGAACACATTTAAAAAGTGCTAAAAGCGTGACAGAACACCTCAGCCCTACCTCCCTGCCCCATCTCTCTTTTTAAGCATGGAGTCCACCTTGTCAAGTCACATGCTGGGACCATAATTTGGACTAATAATTACCAGACATCACCACAATGAAACATCAGTGTCTGAACTTCTTTGGGCCCAACTGAATTTTAATACGTTTGGAAAAGGTTGGCCGGAGGCAGGAACCCTGCACACTAGGAAAAGGAGCGCACATGTGGAAGCACTTTGGGAAGTGATAAATGATTTGAAATCCACAGCGTCCCCCAGAATGGAAATTAGGGCGAACAGGTGTTAAATGGGAACCACTGGTGCATTTTGAACAGGGAAAGAAAACGTCCTGGGTCTTTGGGGCCAGATGTGGGCTGGGCTGGGCCGGCGATGGGGCTAAGTTGGGAGTCGGTGAGTGGTCATGGCCTGAGGTGTGTGATGTGTAGAGGCCCTATGTTCCTGACCTCTCCACTATGAAATAACGGATCACTTGTGTCAGCTGTTCTCCCTCGGAAAGCTAAGGCGTCGTATCACCTCGACCACACTGCTCGAGTGCTGCGGCGTAATTAGATCACTTTTACTTTATTTAGTTACAATGGAATTATGTGTAAACTAGTTTCCAGTCCTAATCCAGTTCTAGCTAGTGTTTTAAGGCTAAGATTATGATAATCAGAAAGTCTCTTCTAGCTCGCTCTCATCACCTCGGGCAGTATTACTAATTTGTATTAGTACCGTCCATAACATGGATAATTGCCATAAATTGGATCTTTATCCATAGGGTCAGGAAATGGCCAAGTATAAATTATCTACTATAGTTTTCCCACTAGTGAGTCCTACTTAACTGGAAATCTCAGTCTGGAGAACTTGACCAATACCTAAATGTCTATGATTTCAATCTGTTCATGCCCAGGGTCTATGTTAACCTCAGGGAGATTTGGAGTTTGATGACTCATTTACGTTGTCAGAGATAATGAAGGAATAACAAAAAGGCAAATGTTACTGCCTTTACCGAATATAATTCAAATGTGAGAAAAAGAGAGGAAAATGGATCATGTTTCGTTGTTGGAGGCACAATAAATGTTCTCTAATTTTGGACAGCCTCAATCCAAGGATTGTTAGATTTGACAGTAAAGCCTCCCCTATAATTTCCACTGATTGTTTGGTCGCATTACACCATCACCACCATCACCAAATTTTAAGAATCTCTCTCCTTCTCTCTGTGTCTCTTTTTCACTCTCCAGCTCTCTCACTCTGTCACCCTCTTGCTTTTTCACTGCCATTTTCTCTTAATCTACCACGCACACACACACAAACACAAACACACACACATACAAACACACCCGAACAGCACATTTTCACTTTTTCTTGGTACATTTTCCTGTGTTTTCCTCCCTGCCCTGTCAATCTCACTTTCACTATTGATTTCATGGAAAGTTTTTTAGCCATTGCTGAATTGTCCACTTGTTTTAGGTCGAAAACTCTCAGGTTGTTTAGTCCCAGCTGTCAAAACAAGAGGAACCGACATTAGGCACGTTTTGGGGCTGGACCGACCGATGTTTCAGAGTTCTGTATTGCTTCATACAGAAAGGATCCCAGAATGCATCACTTCCTGGTCCTTTATGTTGAGCTTTAGGTCTGAGGGAAAATAGCCAGCTGCTGAGACTATCTGTTGTATTTCAAATGACTTGACATCATACCTGTCGGATGGCATGGTGCTCAGATGGGGACTTAATCCTATCTTTACTCATACATACGTTAACCATTTCATTAACGGCGGACGACCCTCCAGCTCTGCTCAGTGCTTGGGAAGGCTGTGTATCTGTATTGTCTTGCAACGACACTGCTTTATGGGAGTCTAATTGGCCGTTCCGTTAATAACACGGACAAACTAATTTAGCAGAACCTGTCCTCTTAAAACATGGGAACAAAGAGTAGGAGGGTGGAAATCAATCTTAGCTTTATGCTGGAGCTGCTGACCCGTTCATGCTTTGAAGATTGTTGCTATAAAAAAAGCATCTGAGAAGTTATTTAACTACAAACAGAGCCTACCTTCCCCATTCCAGCTGCATAATCAGGCATAATAAGTGGCTGCAAAGGTCCACTTAATGTATTTCTAACACTGGAGAGCTGCTAATCCTGTCAGGGGGAATGAAATGGGGGGGAGAACGTGTGGAAACCTAGCCAGAGCGCTGAGCGTTTAACTCCATAACCATGCAGGCAAATGCCTGGGCGCCTTTCACACAAAAAGAGAAAGAGAGGAAAATAAGCCCAGCTTCATATTTCAGCCCAAAGTGGGGATCCATTTTTCCGCTTTAGTGGCCATCGAGGAACAGTGGCAATAACAACAACAGAAGCTCCGGTAGTAACAGCCCGTCTCATTGGGCTGAGGCCTCATAAACCTGTGCCATTATCACACTCTTTATGGGCCTTTAAATAGGCAGCCCTTCAAATCAGCCATGTGTGTTCTGCAAGGTGAAGCCACCTTAGCCCCACACGTTTCAGAGACTTAGCAAGCTGCTCTTCATGGGATTTTGGGAGGATCTCTCCTCCGCGTGTATGATGATTTTAATGTTCCCTAATGTGCTGAAACAGATGGTGCATGTGTCTGATGAATTGATCCAAAATATGCCTGTGATTTTGTTTGTTGTTGGTCAATATTTGGTAATGACCATCTGCTTTAAATCTGTTCAGAATGTTCTGTTTATGTTAAGCATTGTCATTGTGCAAGAAATGTGAAAGAATAAGCAGTGGCTTGCCATTGTATTATAATGCTGTCATTTTATATTTGAAGTGAACATTCAAATGGATTTCATTCTGGACAGATTATGTTTTGCCTTGTGTGCCTTTAACCATGCCAAAATAAATATGAGTCATTTGTGTAAAAAAAAAGCTAAAAAAACTTGCTAACACATTTTTGGGGGATTATCTAAGCAAGCCCACAGACAGAACCCCTGAAGGGCAATAAAACAAACATAAAGCCACAGATCAACAAACACACTCAAATTCTTCAGGTATCACATTTTTCCTCAATGTATGTGAAAAAACATCATTTACTGGGGTCTTTAAATTTCCGGGGCCCATTAACAGTTCAAGCATATAATCACATCTCCGTAATGAGGTATTAATTAAGCGAGGGCTATCTATTGCCCCACTAAACAGCCTCATAAACAATTGACAGGAGATTTGTGATTTTTGACTCCCTGACACTATTAAACAAATCAATATTGGGTTTTGCAGACGTGTTCTCTGGCTGGCTTTCCATAGTCTTTGCCAATCAGCTCTGTGGAATACTAATGAGGGAATTAACGGCCTCATATTCCGCCTGTGTCCCATCAAATAGATCCTTATCAAGGGGGAGTTGAAGTCTCATTTGCATGGAAGAAGACTCTGCTTTGTAGGTAAAGATTTCACAATATGTCACTCATTATGCCCACCCCCTCCCTCTACTCCCCCCACTCACACACGCAAGCACACACACTCTCAGACAAGTGCTGTAGTTTAGACAACATTCATGAGGCCTAACAAGCTGTCTTGTGCTGTAAGGAATCCCTCTTGATGATGCATCATAATGCATCAGCTTTATTGCAGGCACTGTGTTTATCATGTGTTTACCTTTTTTTCCCCCCTGAGGTAACATCTTTTACGTTTATGTCACGTTACTGTGATTTCTTTGAAATATTGCTGCCTATTTGCTGAGAATCAGAATACCTTTCATGGCATTCTGCTCCTTTTGATTGTCGCGGTAATCTCATTTGATGAATATTGCTCTTAGGGTACTTAATGATGTTTGCTGTTCAAATCACAATTGTGAGCCTTCCAAGCCTGCCTTTGAGTCAGATATAATACCACTGAAAATAGTGTCAGACACCACTGAGACTGCCTTGTGTGCTGAAGAGAAGCAACGCATGATTCATTACCTAGACACCAGCAAGCTCAATGCAATATATAACTTAGCGGTTTTGGCATATTGGGAGTAGGAGTGTTTTCATGTGCATAATGAATTACGTTTTGTTATTCAAATGTTGCATTGATAATAAAAAGACTATCATGCCTGAGACTTGACATCCCAAAAGGCAAACAGAGGTTAGTGATATAAAAACATACTAACTCCCCAGCTCCTGACAGTGTTTTATTCCCCACGGTTTCAGTTTCACCAGGTGAACCCAGAAGGACAGAACGTCTCATTTAATCTATCTCAGGAGTGCTTCCCTCACTGAGCCTCTCACACTGATCACCCACAGTAAAATGAGTGACAGGGGACGGCCTGTTGTCTTTGTGCTGTGTGTGTGGCCGGGGGGGCGGCGAGTTAATGCAGGAGATTGACTCTTAATTGCGGTGGGGAACGCTCATCTTTTCTCATTAATGAGACGGAGTGAGAGCCTGGAGATTTTCTCATCACACAAAAACGCTCCTACATCGGCCAGGTTAAGTGCTGTTTAGATTATTGGCTTCCCCACATATAATTTGTCCATGTGCCCCGTCTTAAGTTGTTGAACTTGAGGAGAAGGTGGGGGGCTGGAGAGTCAGGCAGGGGTTAAGGGCGGAGGGTGTGTATGTGTGTGGGGGGGTGGGGGTGTCTCTGAAGTGAGGCAGTCACATGTGTGATAGGTCTGAGAGGCCAGAAGGGGCAGGGCCCAACCCACAGGCTATAGTGAGACCTCTTCATAGCAGCTAACGAGGCAGATGAGAAGGCCATTTATGATATCGTGTTTCAATTGCATTTTGTCCAGCCTCTAGATCAAAAGACAATCTTTATTTGAGGGCTGCTCCAATAGAAACCGAGTTTTCTCCTGATGAATACAGATGATGTGTGTGAGGCGGAGAGAGAGGGCTGAGGACTGAAGTGGAGTGGTGCTGTCTGTGTCTGTCTGGAGGTGGGGGTTCACCTCTGTGTGAGGAAATGACCACTGGCTCCCCATGATGCATAACCGTGAGGGATTAGGGAACACAAAGCAGCAGACTGTTTGGTGGAGCACTAAAATGTGCTCCTCTGGGGCTCATTGAAAAATGATTGCCGATTAAGTGTTTGAAGTCTGCCAAAGACGAGTGTGCGTTTTTAGTAGGATGACGATGAAACTCTATCTTTCCTGCTTATGCAGGCAATTTTCCTTCGCTTTTTTCCACTAACTGTACCATGATGTGTGTTCTCTTGTCGCGCCTGGAGTTGAGGTTGCCAAACTCATTTCACCTCTTGGACCCCAGCTTGACTCCAAGCCAGACAACTAAAAGTGATAAGAGTGAATTAAGCTGCTACTCTCCTGCGGGAATGTTATTATACCGCCAGAGAGAGGCATTGATTTCCTTATGAGAACAACAGGTGAGGTTGTGTAAAATAACTAGGGAGCCTACCTAAATGGCAGGTAATACTGAGTGTTTGAAGATAAATTATGTTTATGGAAATAAAGAGGATTATGTTCCCCCCTCTATTTGAATTGGAAAAATTGGGTCATGTCACAATGTTAAGAGCATCATTATCATGACTTGGAAACCACTACAGTATGTAAATAACTGCTAGTCCAATTCAATATGGGGGAATATTCCTATGTTTTCCTAGCTCGCTTGATTAGCATTTGTGCACTGTTGCTTACAGAGCAAATGTATTTAGTGTAGCATTCAGTATTGAGGTCATTTAGTTTTGGCTGGCATTAATGTTAGTGACTGTCCTGAGACATCTTGGTTATTTCCTATTAATCTATTTTAAGGAGAACCTTTCTGAGAACAACGACATACACAGTTTCCTCTGGAGACCATACAGGGAGTGATGACAAGCATAGCTTAGTGCTTCCTTGGTTGCACCTCAATTCCCTACCATGTCAGCTTTGAAACTGCTGTCCTCCCCGATATATTATCATGTTACACTCATTTGTTTTCATTATCGCATCAAAGAAGGACCGGTCATGTGGCAGCCATTTTCCACCACACAGCGCATGCAGGCCTACGGAGAACAAATGTGATTCTGAAGTCATTTTGGGGTTACGTAAACAACAAGGAATCTGCAGTTTAATAAAAGGTTAGAATCACATTCTAATGTTACGACCTAAAGAAAGAGACAGCCACTGGGCTCAAAGAAAAGGTTCTTCAGCATTGCCCCATTGTGGGCACAACTTTTAACTCCAGAGCTAAAGTGGAAGTTTATTCAATGCTAAAATCAAGCCACACTAAAGAATATATACTCAACTCCAACCACAAGGTCCTCTCTCTTGTTTATTTGCTACAATAATAAGGAGGCCTGTTTCCTTCCCAGGAGCATGTCGGTAAACCATGATAACGTTTTGTTTAACAGCAGTAAAACGACCTCAGTGGGGTATGTTAAGTAGTCTGGTGTGGGACACACAGAGAGGATCTGGAGGGCGAGGGGTGAAGGGAGAGCCTGGCCCCAGTGGACAGGTGGAAGTAAGCTGAGCCCCATACCACCCAAGGGGAGGATGAACTTGAGACGTGTCCCTAACCGTCCTGTGAAGGTGGAGGTCAGACAACAGCATTCGCTGATCAGCCAAGCTGCCTCAATCAGAAGGAAGGCCACCCTCTCTCCCCTAGATGAATTGGAACCACCAAAAGGCAGGTCACTCACAATTAGGACTCATAAAATATAATCAATTCCACAGGAGGCAGGCTGCAGTACTCAGGTGGCCAGAAGAGAACAGAGACCATCTTTGTACTTGGAGAAATGGCCTTCATGCGTTAGACAGAGACACCTTGTTCCACTGACAGACTTGTATCTCTCAATCACAAGCGAACCGTCTTTTCCTGTTAACGGGTCGACAAACCCATTTTGTGGAGTTTTATGGGATTCATGAAATTGATACAACACATGCAGTTCCTCAATATTTGAGAAGTCTCGATGTGAATCTCTTGAAGACATAGGAATATGAAGATAACCGTCAGTAAGCCCACAGGTTGTTTGTTTTCCTCCAGCATCTCTATCTAAGACAGGGTTATTGTTTCCAAAAATCCGCTAATTAAGGCAGCCGCAAATGTGTATTTCTGTTGTCTGAGGCCTTGGGCCAGGATTAACAGCGTTTAGCATTGTAGAGTGTACCCGCCTCCTTCCCCCCTCCCCCTTAAATAGCACAGATAGAAAAAGCTGGAAGGGAAGAGCCTGTGGCCGCATAATCCATACAGAAAAAGAAGTCATGTTTTGGAGCATGTGAAATAGGTCAACATATTGATCAATAATTATAATGCATACCGATAACTAAACAGACAGGGCAAAGTTATGTAGTGAGATCCTTTTAAGAAGTGTCTGTATACGTCTTTGTTGTCATGTAATGTAACTAAGTTAATTCTGACCTTGCCCTAACCCTAATCCTTTCCTCAGAGCATCATGTTCCTCATGTGTTCCTCATAACATCAAACATGAATCAACCTTTGGGAAACATGTCAAAGATGCGAATGAATGAAGATTAACTGAATTATAATTTCTGGTATCTCAGCCCTGACATTCAAACATTGACAGCATTACTTAAACATGGGGAAACAATTTCAAACTACACCTGTGCTTGGATTGGCATTTTGTCACAAAAGTTCCTGATGATGCCAAGAAGTGTTTGGAATGGTCTTTGGTTCATGACACTCATTAGGTTAGGATTACAAGAAGATGTCAAGCTTGAACATATTTCTCATTTCTGAAGCACCTTGAACAAAGAGTTACATTATAGCCCATGAATCCTTAGGCATCTACAGGACCTTCCCTGCCCAAGGCAGAACCCATGGATGACATCTCAACTCCCAGGTTTATTAAACCTGTCCATCAATCCTTGGGTCCCAACCTTTATTTGACAACAAACAAGACCAATGAGCAATCAATCGACATGACCTGCAATACACAATCACTCAAATATTTACACTATTTTTTTAAGCCTCTTGTGTGTTTCCATTTGTGCACTGACTAATGCATTTGATTTTCTTGTTATCTATTTCTTTACAGTGAGGCTTTAAATTGTATTTTTCTGTATGGCACATTCAAGGGGTCATTCACGTCAAACGTTTTACTCTCTTGAGTGGACAATGAAGTGACTTGACTGTGACTGACAGTGATGGCCTGTGGATGTACAAACCATGGAGACAACTGTGATCCCTTACCTGCGTGGTCAAATTGTACTTAATGGTTGTGAACTAAACCCAGTATGTCATAACTGGATTGCTGAGGGTCTTCTTTGCAAACAGATCTCTGTGACATCGCTGGGAGCAGGGCAGAGCCACAGCTTCCTTCCCCCCCAGAAGGTACAGTAGGATATTGGTGGGGATTTGTCTCATTCCTTCTCCACGCATCCAACCACCACACATAATTTTTTGTTGTTGTGTTTTCACAGTGGAGTTCCCGCCCTTTTGAACTCAGGAAATGCTATGAACAACGGGAATGTCTGCCCAGGGGTCAGGGTGATCGGGTGTGGGAACCTACTCAGTGAAGGTACAGGGAAGTAAGTGGCCAATCTGCCGAGTGCAGAGAGGGATGGGAGATGCAAGGAGGGAGGAGTGTGGGAGTTTGGGTAGGGCTTGATTTTGGTATGCCCTACTGGTCACATACAATCCAATGTAACCTGGAGTTGCTGAAGCTAGTGAGGTGTGACCAGCAATAAGGAAACTCTCTCTTAAGTCCCATGAGGAAACTAAGGGTGGAGCCCATATTCCTCCACTGTCACATTCAATGTACTGTAGGTGAGGCTTTAAAGTACATTTGGAAAATATAATTAATTGATCCCAAAGGTTACATAGAACAATCTTGGGGGAGGGGGTCCAAAGTAAACAACTAATCCAATGGTATGCAAAAGCATGTGTTGGATAACTAATTGATGAAACACCATAACAGCAAGATCTGTACTGTGGTCTGAAAGCCTGTATGAAGTAAACTTTGTGTACTGTGTAGGCCAAAAAGTAGAAATATGAATTTCAATTTGGTTAGCATTTTGTGAGCGAGACATTTTTAACCATTACCAAAACATTAAAATTATAATTGTATGAAATGTTCAATATCTCAGTATAACAAATGTACACATTTGTTTTATTTTCCATTTAAATAGTTTCCTTCACGGAAATGCATAAAGTCTGGCCACATTGTGAACCTTTTACGGTATGAGAGAGAGTGTGTCTGAGTCAAAGTTGATTTTTTTTTCTTCATACATTCCTCCACCTTAGCACTGTCATAAGCTATTTTCTGCTCCAGTGCAAATCCTAATTGATCGCGCTCAATCTTAGCTTTACATTACATGGGGAGATGACATCATTTGATACCGATATTTTGCACCGCTCTTGCAGGCTAATGTTGTTTTGCCAGCTTTACCGCAACACACTGTCTAGACAAAAGCGTATGTACACAGAAACAGAGTGGATAAATGTTTAGACAGTCATTATTTTAATTTAAAAATGTTAAGGTTGACTTACCTCTAGAAGCAGGTGCCAGTCACTGTTGAATTGTGGTTCTGCCAGTGTTCAGTTGAGGCCTCCAGCGCTTTGCTCTCTTTCAAGCTAAACGCCTACATGCTTCAGGGGAGTAAGTCAAATGGGAAGAGACAATAGTGTAATTTATGAGATAAATAAAGATAAGACCTTGCTGTCAATCCATTTGTACCCAAGCCTGTTTCAGTTGATACAAATATTGACTTTTCAACTCACACTGATGTCATGAAGTCCTGTCAGTAGTGCTTGAACATGATACTTGCTTATAGTAATTGCTTTTTTATTCTCACCTCTCAATAGTGAGTCCAGTCTTAGGAAACATTTTCTAACAAGCAGTGTACTTTTTGGGGTTTATCTTAATGTGATATTAACAGCCAATTTGGGGAGGTGTAATGAACTGTTGCAGGAATGCAGGACAGGTAGTTTGCTTGCTCCACATAATAACCATGCCTGGGCAATAAGCGGGACCATTATGACACCAACAGACATCACTCCCTGTCAGCTTTCATAGCTGGTCATCACTTAAACAGCACTATCCCAGCAGGGCTGGTTAAATCAACTTTCAAACCTAGGCTAAGCCCTTTAACCCCTCCTCCAACCTCCTGCTGCTCCCCCCTCCTCTCTGAGGTTGTCCTCAGGCGCTTACTAATAAACAACAGGTCAGCACCTGTGATGGCAGGTGATTTATTTGACCCTAAACTGCCATGAAGAGAGAGCAGGAGCGAGGAAGCGAGGGGAGGAGGGAGGGGAAGATTTTCAGCAGACACACCAGCTCTAGCCCTGCAGGCCTGGAAGTCAACACCCCCGTTGTAAACCACTTACCGCTCACTTCGTTCTGCTTCTCATGTGACTGTTTTCTTTATTTCCTCAGTAAAAGACAGCTGAATCATTCGAGTTTATCACCATGAGCTCATAAAGGGCCCAGAGGATGAAATAATCGTGTTGAGGGGGTGGGGTGGAGCTGACATCCCCTGTGTGTGACATCACAGATTTGGGGCCTTGTCACACTGGCTCCCAGACCTTAGGCCTGTGGCCTCCACATGGTAGGCAGGTCACAGAGGGCCACCATGCCGACAACCAATGGCAGGGTATTAAAGCATGTTTCCCCCAGAGTCTGTCCAATGGATTGAGCTGATCAGACAACGCGCAGCACAGGATGTTGTCCAAGGACCTAACGAGAGCAGAATTATTGAGTAACAGGAAATTAAAACATTCCTGCAATGCCGATCCACCATTCAAAGCAATTCTGTCGCATTCAGGGCTGCCCTCTCTCTGAACTCCAGCCATGGAGGTTTGGTTTCCTTTATTGTTGGCGTTTTTTATGTGGGCTCCCTGAGAAGGTCAGAAAAACAATGACATAGCACGATGATCCTTAAGTCAACTGTATGTATGTAAAGTCAGCATATTTTCAACTATAACATAAAACTGAAACAATTTACAGGTTTCTTAGAATTGCTTTGATACAGTAAGTTATCCATTGCCATCGAACAATGATCCCTGCTAATGTTTACATGGCACAGGTTTAGGTGTATTATGAGTCTAATGATTCCAACACCTCTTACCCATGAGTGAAGAGAAGATTGTCAGCGCAGTGGAGAGAGGCAACCCTGTATGAGTTGGATTACCAACTCAACAGCCAGGTTAAACAAGCCTATTTGGCTTGGTTGTACTACAATATACCCTTGCATGATATGAATAAGTTCTGCAAACACCTTTATGTCAGAGCAATGTGTGTCTGTTCAAGTGTAAGCAGAAGGGGAAGAAAGGTGAAGGTAGGTATCAAACTGTGACCAGAGGCCTTTCCGAACCTTTTAGACTATGTAACAGTGACTCTAAACGAGCATGTCAAATATTAGTGAATATAGGAAAAATTACAGGTGCGTTACTTTAATATTTTAACAGCATGTGGAAATGGTTAACACCACATCTCTAATGTGGCCAGCCATGTTACTTTTGTTAACGGATGGTTGAAGTGTGTGTGTGCACGGTGTGTGTGGGGCGGGGGGGGGGATGGGTGGAGTTGGGGATTGGTCACTGGATAACTGAGAACATTAGTCAAAACCAGTCTGGGTTTGTTAAAACTTCAACACGTCTAAATGGCTCCCTGTTACCAGAGTCCTACTGTTCTGATAGGCATAAAGACTTTGAGGAAAATTACACAAATGGCATTTCAGTCCTGTTAGAGACCTCTTGTCTTTTATGTATCATTAAGTACTCTTAGACTAGTCTAAAATGCCTAATGTACCACAGACTAGTCCAATGCATAGCTGCCTTCTCCACGATGCAACGGATCCAAACTTCTTCTCCTCTGTCAGAGATGCAGAAACCTGAGGGTGTCAAGAGAGTGTTTTTGTTTGAAAGGCATAAACCTGCTGAGGCTCTTTAATTTCCCCCTCTTCACTCACATGAGGGATGGTTCAAAGGGTGACTCTCTGACATGGCGTGTGATCACTCCTCCGTCCTTTATCTGCCTCCCCACATTAGCACGTAAATGAGGCTGCACTTTGGGTTTTAGGAGCTGGAGCGAGCTTGCCGTAAACACGGCTTGTACTGTTATCGTTACCAGACAGATTTCTGACATTCGAACACCTCAGTCTCATTAACATTCAAAAGGTCTGTGTATTTGACACTGTTTTTGTTTATACAAGTTTGCTTTTGGATGGGTTTTTGTATACAAATAGCATATCATACCCTCAATGTGTTGAATGACGTTTGGAAAGTGAGTTTGTTCTACACCGAATTAGAGTTTACTGGGATTCTTTCTTCGTGAAATCTGGCAATTTAACTTTCATTTGTGGATAGAGAAAGGCTTCTTTATGCAAGAACACAATAACACTGTACAAATATATCCCATTTCAACCCAAATTTCTATAATAATAGGTTCTGAAGCATGTAGTTTGATCACATTGGAATCCAAGCATGTTTTAAATCAATTCTATAAGATTTAGAGGTACCAGTAATCATGAGTATCAACCTACTTCTGTGAATGACTTTTTTCCCATAGCTAATTAGCTGCAGTGCAACATTTCGCAGCAACCTGCATGGTGTTGTTGTGGATGCTAGAATGTGTCTCAAGGCCTGCAGTGGGGTGACTCTGAGGTCCTGAAACTCCATTGTGATTCAAGCAGAGCTTATCGCATGGGAGAGAACTGGCAGCCTCTTAAAAGGTATTATATGTGCTCTCGTTCTCCTTCCCTCTGTCTGACTGGAGCCCTTGGGATGAAAGGGAAAAGCACTGGAAAAAGAGACATCGTTTCCCTACATGGGGAAGTCTTTGTTTCTATTCTCTACATCCAAGGTCTCTCCAGGAATCCTAATTTTCGCCATTCACCCACCTAGTGGCAGATAAAAGCTGGTTAAAGGGGGGGGATTTCCTCAATGAGGACAGCTTGTAACCAGTCTGCAGAAGGGGAGTTGTACAAAGCTCAAGAGCAGGAGGAGGCTGGAGCACAGATTTCAAACCTCTTAGAATTTCCTTTGACTGTTGAAGGATGCATGTTTTGGCGACAATTTTCCAAGTACCTTATCAAAAAGAAGCCATAGCAGTAGCTATAGAGAGTTTTTATAATCAAGATCCTTCTGAGAATGTGAAAAACTAAGTAAAACAGTATTGTGTTGATATGACAACAGATTATGGAGTCAGGGATATATGACATCAATGACTATGATTCAAACCAGGACAGCATGCTTTGCCAGTATTGGTTTGTTCTACCAACTCTAATTAAGCCTGTGTTCTTTAGGGGGGGGGTGCTGTTGGTGATGTCCGGGTTCACAGAATGCCAGACTTGGCAGCTGGTGTTCCTGAAGCGGGTGCTTGGCATTGAGATGAGGGAGGGGAGAGTCCATGCCAGTCCCTGGGGAGTGGGAGGTGTTAACTTCTAATGGCTTTCTCTGCCACAGTCCTGACATCTGCAGGGCTCCCAGAAAAGAGAGCGAGGGCTTTTTGAAAAATTAATGGAGCTGAATGCATCTCACAGCGAGGAGAGGCCGGGATTAATCAGCACATTAAGGGCTAGCTCCGGATTGGAAATAATTATGGGAGCTGACAAGGTGCAGAGGTGCCAGTGCCAGCTCCTTTCAGGAATGCATTTTAAAAAGCAGTTTAAAAAGCCTTCAGATGTTGGCATTATCTTGCGTGACCAAATTAGGGGCAAATGAGAAAAGTTTATCTGGCATTTTGGAGTATTGAAAGAGCTTAGGCTTTATAAATTATGCAGTGTGTGTATTTGTGTGTGTGTGTATGTGTGTGTGTGTGTGTGTGTGTGTGTGTGTGTGTGTGTGTGTGGTGTGTGTGTGTGTGTGTGTGTGTGTGTGTGTGTGTGTGTGTGTGTGTGTGTGTGTGTGTGTGTGTGTGTGTGTGTGTGTGTATGTGTGTGTGTGTGTGGTGTGTGTGTGTGTGCAGTGTGCATGTGTTTGTGCATATGTGAATATGTCTGTTCATGTGGGTGGGTGTTTTCTGTAAGTAGAGGAAAGGATATAGACAGAGAGAATTGTGGGTAAATCCTATTTTGGGGAAAAGGTATAGCTTTATGATTAAAAGTGGGAGTTTGTTTTTTGCAAAGGGCCGAACAGAACTGGCAAGTTGGATTAATTTAAATGGTGCTTGAAACTATTATACTGTTTGTGTAAATGAAAAGTGAATGTCTTAACACCCTGACGGAGCCAGACGGTAAACTGATTACAGTTGACCACCCATGAAAAGGCTGAGAACCAAAAAAAAGAAATGATTTAATAAGCAGCATGTTTTCTGACTTTCAGGATTAATCTCCTATAATTTCTCTAGGAAAGTGATTGGGCATGCGTCACGGTAATCCTTGACATTCTTTCATATTTGAGGCATCATTTGTGAAATGATAGCAGTTTTAATCTTAACAGAATCATTGTGAGGTACACTCTGTCATGGATGTCTGTGTCTGTCCAACTGCAAGCAATTGGCATAATTTATTTTTTATATAGTTAAATTTCATAGATATAATTATTTGTCACAGGAGTGAAAATCTTTAAATTATTAAAGCAATGTATTTTCTAGTGTCCCCTCTTATTGAATGCAAAGGAGACCTGTGTCGTTTTTCTGGCCATCTTACCTCTATATTTAAACACTCCATACTTTGTCCTTGTTGGAATGGTTATTGTTAAGATCAAATCTTTAGATAAATCTTTAGATCTAAGTATCTTAATAGAAGTTTGAGTCATGGCTATAAAAGGGTATGGCTTGTGTTACTTTTGTGAAGATGTCTACAGTTTCAGTGGATTGGTCTGTGTGGACACCATTTCGCTTCTATCATGCGAAAAGTTCTGAGTAGTCATTGATGTAACTCTGTGTTGTCTTTTTTGAGTGAACTGAAGAAAGGAGAAAAATGTACCCTGTTCTGGAAGCAATCAGAAAATGCATAAATTGATTACAAGTCCTAATGTTTAAATTTTCATGGCAATATGAAAACAATACCTTTGACGAGAGGCAGTAGAAGGCATCAAAAGAGTATTGTATGGATTGACAACCATACGACTGACCGTTTGATCTTTAAAGGCCCTCTGTCTGAAATGTTCCCTTGGATAAAGATCTCCATTGTGGCTCTGATTCTCTTCTAACGCAACGGCCCTCCAGGTAATGTCAACACAGCCAATAACAAATTGAAGCGTCTCAATAGCAGAAGCAAAATGCTATGCCATCCACAATCGTTACCATGCAGAACAAGAGTCAAAAAGTTCAGCCAGCTATACAAACTTTTATTCTGAAGATTGAGCAATTGCCGGATTCAATACTCGAAACATAATGTTTTCATGAATTATTGCAGTGACCTCTCTGTGTAATATTCCAATTGTTGAAAGTTTCTCTTATTGCTACAGCTGTGCTCTTGGCCATATAATTTTACAAAGCGTGACTAAAGTTAAACCCAGGAAATAGCTTGATTTACAGATGTAATCACATTCTGAAATTTTCAATTCACGGAATAGAAATTTGATTTAACTACTTTATCGCTACTGTATTAATGAAAAGGTATCTAAATTGAAAAAACATACGGGTGAGATTGTCTTAATTGCCTTGAAATGAGACTCACATTACACGGTTAGGAGTAGAAGAAACTGGCAATGTGTTATATACTTCAGCTAATGTTTATCAATGCAAGAGTTGATTATTATCATAGACTGTCGATGATTGGTTCATATTTCAGATTAGTAAAACTCACAAAGATTCTTGATAGATTACCAGACAGGTGGTGGATGACACTACATGAGCAGAGTTCCGGGTTCAAATAGTGTAAAATATGGAATGAAGCTATGTGCGTGAGCACCTGGGAAAGTGTTAGTGCATGTCTCAACTGTGTAAGTGTGTGTGTGTGTGTGTGTCTGTTGCTCTTAGCGTGTGGGTATAGTGCTAAGCTTTCACATTTTTATAAAATCAAGAGGAAATCTACTACATGTAAATGCTTACAATTACCAGGAACAATAATTCCTGAAATCCATGAGTGTATTATTCAGTTTCCGAGACCACACATCTTCCCCGCTGCTTCAGGGCTAAAATGGTTTCTGTTCAGTTCTGGGTCTTTTGGGAGGTTTGCCCACCCTACCTTTCAAAGTACTCCCTATTTTTAAGCACTTACCATCAATACAAGTCATAAAACAAATAATCATAATTTGTCAGTTAGTCTAATACCTTTTTCAGGAGCTTAGTGATGCAAACAAATACTGTTGTTTGACTAAAGGCACGCTCAAATCAAGCCTATAATGGTGTGTGCCTTAAGGAGTTTTAAACAAGTTCACAAAGGTGGAGTTTAAGAGGACTAGGGCTTGTCATTATAGTCTGCCCCACCCTCCATTTCCCCTGTCTGGAGAGGAGTCTCTGTTTGGCCTGGGGGACGCTAAGGAAATGTTGGTGTTTGAACACACCTCTGCCTTCTATGTTCAGTTTACTGTCAACTCAACCAGAGGAAGAGGTGTGTTCAAACACAATCTTTTCTTGACTTAGGGGGTTATTTATAGTCCCCTTTAGGTAGATTTCATTAACACACAGACTAACACACTAACACGCACACACGCGCTGTAAAATATTACATTCAGAATGAGGACATATTCTTTGTAGCCTACAATGTTGCCGCAGCATGCAGTTGAGACCATTGTGATGACAATGTCAGAACAGAACAAATTGATCCAATTTGCTCTACACAGCACCTGGTGACTGGAGTGTTACTCACCAGCCTTCTAATGAACTCTAAAGCTATAGCAGGGATCCCTATTATCTGGCAATTTCTCACGAGAAATTACCATTCTGGCCCTTATTACACATACTTAGTCATTAGGTGATGGCAGCAAGGGGAGTTAAGCTGGGGAATAAGAGCTATATCTGTCTAGATGAGTTGGCTGTGCAAGTCCACACACTATTATGCTGTTTAACAGACACTGAATGACCACTTTCTCACCAGAGCTGTCACTGTGCCGAGAAGTAAGTCGAGAGGGTTATGGCACAATTCAAAAGGAAGCCCGTATCACAAATAAAAGAACGTGTTTACGGCTTACAGCTAAATACATAAACTGAAGACAACAAAGTATAACGATGCCTTGATTTCACCCTTCATTTTGCTAACAATGAAACAGAATAGGCAAAAGTCAGTAAGTAAACAGGAAGAAAACTTTTGTTAAAAAATGGTGTGGGGTGGAGAAGTATTCGTCATTTTTTAATGGTGAATAAAAGTGATTTTGTTGTGTAGTGCCCAGGTCAGGGGCCACATGCTGGCAGCATGGAACTGTGGTTGGCATGAGTGCTGTTAGGAAGGTTATACCATTAACCAATCATAGCGTAATGAGGGAGAGCTGAGATAAAGGCCAGCTCCTGCAGATTTAATGAGGTAACTGGGAGGCTCAGGGACACAGACCACGATGGCGACTCACAGCCACTTAATGACACCCCTAATCCCTGCAGAGATGGCGCCGCTGCACACACAATTGGCTTGCCTTCCATGTGGCGAAATATCCCAGCAACACCTCTGCTATCCTGGTGACTCCAGTTAACAGTCCAGCAGCATTAGAAAATAGGACCTAATGTTCTTTGAAAATAAATGTGGGCCAGGACCAATGGAGTAGAGCGTTAGCTGGTTCTTAGAGATGGGATTTTGCCACTTCTCCTTTCTCAGACCCTTATACTTGTTAGCATTGTCACCTTTTATCTGGTTTAGAGAAACCTAGCTAGCTAGCTGTGTAATATATTGTTGAGAAAAGTGTGAAGATGTCCCACCATTTCCTAATACAACCAAGTCTTGTGAAACCAGGTGTTATTTGGACTGATGTGGCGGATGTACTGAACCTTCATGTTCCTTCCAATCATCAAATAGATGTGGCACTGGGTGTATAGTATATAGTGAACAATGTGGACAAGTCACTGAGGTTTTTGGGTCCAAGAACTATTGAGACTGATTAGTCACATTCAACCACGCTTAAAATGACCCTATAGCCTTGATCTGCTTTTAACATTGTAGTTCTAGTTAGTGTCATACCAAATAACATGGATCGTAAATAGTTATTGACATAAGATAGCTTCTTAGATTCTATTTTCAATTGAATTTCTATATGCAAACAGAGTTAAAGACTTAACAAACATCAACAACAACAATGCACTGTCATGAGTAGGCTATATGACGTCAGCCAGGGAAGAATTTCCTATATTTCCAGTCTCCACATTTATCCCTTCAAGTACCTCAACCCCTCAGCTAACAGCATCAACATGCATGTACTTTAGCACAATCATCAAAGACAATGATTTCCAAACCCCTTTTGTTTATATATGGTGTGTGCAATTCTCTTGTTTATATTTGAACACTGCCTCATTAGAATGAGAGAGAGAGCACAAAGATGGCTTGAATTCTTGATCTACTCCCCAGACTCAATGAGCCTTGATGTTCAGGAGAACAGTAAAACATATGGAAAAGGATTCGCGAGTATAAATTCAAAAGCATGAGAATCCTGACCGCGCTCCGCAAAAACATTCCATGCTTGAGTTGGTGGTCTCAAAAAGAAAGTACATGGCACATCAAATTTGGCACTAAGATATACCAACAAACTATTCATTTAAAAATAGAATATAAGTATTATATATTGACATTGGTTTAAGATTAGAATAGTTCTATATATATTTTTGATACATTCAAATATTCACAATGTGTGTAATGCACAACCAAACAGTTAGGGACAAAATACATATTTTCTTATTCAAGATAATCATTAACAGATTTGTTGTCTCAGAGGGTACATTTGTAGTTAGACAAGCAGTTACTTCAGTCTCAGCAGGACCCCAGAGAAACAGAAACAAAATATTTATGAGGCTGTGCTTCTCCATATGCTCTTGTTCAGGAGTAGCTACAGTACTGTATACCTCTACCTGAGATTCCTCTGCCACATGGAAGAGCATTGTCAGTGAACACTCAGCTGACACAGAGAGCCAAGTTCTCACAAAAACGACTTCAACTCTGCAGACATATTCTCTCTCTCTCTCTCTTGCTCTTTCTCTCTCTCTCTCTTCTTCTCTCTCTTTTGGTCTCTCTCTCCCTTTCTTTCTCTCTCTTACAAATACACATACTAACACACAAACACATCCAGACAGACCAGACACACATGCACACAGATCAGACAGCACACAGTTAAACATGCACACACTCACAGAACAGATGCACACACCCTTCTTCTTTCTCACCATCCTTCACTCTGAACCCCAGATCCAGATGTGCCGTGCTCCCGGCGCAGTCTGAGCTGCCAGCTGAGGAAAGAGAGTTACCCTGGCGAAGAGAGACAAGGCCAGATGAAAGACAGGGAAAGACAGCGAGAGGGAGAGAGATAGAGAGAAAGAGAGAGGGAGGGAGAAAGAGTGTGTGTGTGTGTGTGTGTGTGTGTGTGTGTGTGTGTGTGTGGTGAGAGCGAGAGGAGAGAGAGAGAGAGAGAGAGAGAGAGAGAGAGAGAGGGAGAGAGAGAGAGAGAGAGAGAGACGAGAGAGAGAGAGTAGAGAGAGAGGGTAGAGAGAGAGAGAGAGAGAGGGAAAGAGAGATATTTTTCTTTTTTTCCTGATGTCTCTATTGGGATACTCCACTTGCAGCTCCACATGACTCAGACTCATAAAGGAGCTCTATCAAGCTGACCCCACAAGCGTTTACCCTCTCAGACATCATAAAGGGCCCCCCGCTTGCTAACTGTCCCGTTGCATACCTCATGTTCCTCTTCTCTTAAAAGTCGGTGAAAACCCAGAAAAATTCTTCTGGGTTTATGGCTGTAAATTACCCTTTACGTTCAAATATAGTGATGGTCAAAGGTATATTTAGAGGAGAGGGAGTTGGAGTGTGCTTGCAGCAGGATGTGTACCCGGGTATTTTATGGCTAACAGGGGGTGTTTCATCCTGCGTGCTTTATCAGGCAAATACAAGCCTTTGGTGATGGCACAGAACAGTTTTATAGTGTAAGTAGTGCAGAGTCAGGCCAGGGAGGGCAAACCTCGAAGGGTGGTTCCTCATCTCTCCAAGAGTATTAAGGGGTGGTTTATAGACAGACACCTCTCTGGTCCAAATACTAGTCACAGTTAATCAAATCACAGCAACAATGTTATTACTTTTGATTCTCATTCTGTGTGGAAACACGATGCAAATCAGACACTTCTCTGATCCAAATATATGTCACAGTGAATGATTCCACACCAGCAATGCTATTGTGTTATTCTCAACAAAAAAGAATTGCGCAATCCAAGTCTGTCATTGTGCTGTCTTATTAAAGGAAACCTGTTACCATGCTTCCATGAAACTGTGTAATACAAGACATGCGTTAATCCACCCTGCAACCTATTTGTATTCAAACTCAACTTGAACAGGTCAAGAGACGCATCATTGTTAACCATCTACTTAAACACACACTTTGGGCTGCTGTAACCTGGCGGTGAGAAGAACACATGATGGATGCCAAGAAACAACAGAAACAGAGTGCACTTCTCTGCTCTGTTAACTCCATCGCTTTTGACAAATGGAGCCGTCGTAGAAAGCCCTTTCTGAGTGAGTTGTAACTTTCAACAGCCCCTCGCAGGTGTGGGTGATCTTTCATCCTCCTCCCCCTCCCTCCTCCAGTCAGTCCTATCTCTGGCCTCCATCAAAAGTGAACGTGCTGCCCCAGGTTCAGATTAACTCAGGACTGACAGACCAAAGGGCTCTCTTTCCCTCATCCTGCCCCTTTCCACCTCAACTCACACATCTTCTACAACAGGGGAAATTAGGGCTAGTTTAGCAGATCTCAAAGCACCACTAAACACCCCACCAGATCTTTGACTGATTGTCTGCCTCAATCCATTGTCCAAACCTGGCTTATCTTTGCCTTTGGCCAAACTGCTGCTTCTCCTGTGTGAGTCTCTCTCTCTCTCTATTACACACACACCTTCTCTCTCCAACTCTCTATCAAGCTGTCCAGAAAAAAATGTATCACTGAATTACTGTTGAGTTAACAAACTGTACAAGGTGCATAGATAGCATTGGCTCAGACATTTACCTTCTCACAATGTTTGCTCTGTGATGTTCAAGAAAAACATACAATGAGTTAGTATTTCTTTTAATTGTGGATTCAAAGTGAGGGTAATTTTCTTGACAAACTGTAAGAGGTCTTAGGGTTATTGTTCATAGCTTAGCATTTAGCTGTAACAAATTGACCATTCTCGGCTACATCAGATCATAAGCATCTAAATGAATGCTAAATCAAGAGAGAGCACTTGAAAATTAGGTACAGTCAATTACTTTCGAAGTGTGCTCCTGAGTGTTTGAGTGTTCAAGTAATTGCTTGAGGCAAGTTCTATTTTAGAATTAAATTCAACTCATAAGCCCTATCATTTAAAGACTTTTCTAATTATTACTGGAGCAATTATAGATGATCAACCCATACCAAAACCCCTTGGTTGGGTGAGACCTATCATTTGTCTCTCTTGTCAGCTTCCTGTTTTGCCGAGCAACTCCTTTAACCTGCCTGGCAGTCCTGCCCCGAAGAACACTTTCCCTTTCCCTCTCTGCACAACACGAGGGAAGGTAGGGGGGGGGGCGGGGGTCTAACTCAATCTGACCCATTGCTCAGGTCAGTGAGCTTCTCACCGGGTCTATCCAAACAGAGGGGTTTGTTTTGCTAAAGCTGTGGAAAGAAGAAGGACCCTCTTAAATCAATGCTTTACTTAGAGCACTGCACGTGCAAGGTTCTTATGCATAAAACCACAGGAGGCAAACCTGGCACTAAACCTTCTCTCCCTTCCTCTCATTGCCCCACCCTCTCTCTCTTTTCTTATTTTTGCATATCTCTATCTCTGTCTTTATTATTTCTACGATACAAAAATATATGCTTTCATAGTGGCTAAGTCAACGCTTCATGCACAGGTGAATTGATACGTAGCAGTCTCTATACATTTGTCCGAAAAAGAAAAAAAAACATGAAAAAAGTGGATGTTCTATAAATAAAAAGTAAACTGGCACTGTATCTGTCAACACGTTTCTCTGTTTCCACTAAAAGGACAGTATGATTTAAGTTTAGATGGTGCACTGGGGAGTCCGAGTCCATTGTTGGTAGATCTTGAGGTTTTAGTTTTGACATGCACAAGTGTCTCTTGGTTTTTCAGGTGTAATATGATCTAAAGAGGAATGTAGGAATAACCAACATTTATTGTTCCCGTTGGAGTGAGTGTTTGTAATGGCAAGAAGAGGAATGATTTCCTTACCTTGAGGAGGCATTTAAACAACTTTGAAGTAGTTGTGAGACTTTTGAGGCACCAAATTGCCTTGTTACATAAAAACCAGATGCACTTCAGATAGCAAAGGTGAATTGTCATTTAGATAGAATTTTTATGAGTGCCCGACGGCTCTTGTATGAGACGAACAAGATCTTTTACATTTCTCTCACTGAACCACAGCAACGTAGGCATTCTACTAGACATTGTTTCTCCGTTTTTGCCTTTGCTAGTTGAAACACCTGTCATGGGATTTTTCCCATGCTAGACTAACTAGATGAACCACGGAATCTTCAGTAAACTATAACCTATAAAGTCACTTTAAGGTTTATATGAGGCTTCTGACAGCCATGGCCACTGGTAAAAGGCTCTTGTTGTGATGGTAAACAAAAGCTCTAATTCTAGATAATGGTCCTCTTTGTAACATGCTCAGGGAGATGCAATGACCAGTCTCAGTAGCTTAATTATCTTTCTAATTTGTATTAGTGCTGGCTGTCCTCTCGGGGATAATTATGTATCTAGCGTGTGAGAAAGCTTAATGAGGTTAAACTTAAGTCTCTACAAAAAATAGGGGTCCAGCTCCGTAATAACTGTGTCTGAAAGTCTTTTATAATCTATGACTGAAAATGTGTTTTTTTCCTGTAAATTATTTCTATAAACCCATTGGAAGCAACACCTCCATGAAACCTGATCTGATGTGCAGCTTCTGGAAAGGCCAATGGCCACGTTACAGTGGCTAAACATTAATGTTGGTTATGCAATTACCGTAATATGATATTTTTTCTTTTTCTAACCATTTGAAGACTGTACTGTTCCTAACTAAACAGGCTGTGTTTGTTGACCAGTAATCTCAAAAGAACACAGTAACTAAGAGATGATGTAACTCTGTTGCCACTGGCATTTATGCGCTGAGTCTGGCTGAAGGATCTGTGGATCAAACAGTACAAGGCTCTATACATCTCAACCTGCCTCCTGAGTACACTGACCTGCAGCAGATATAAATCAAAGAATGCTCTTATCAGATCAATGACCTCCACCATCATTCACTGTGTTACTTTTCATCCACCCCAATGACATTTTCTAGGAACATTCCCCACCTATTATAGGCAACAACATTCAAAGTGCTTTGAAGCTAATCGTGTTTGGTAGGTGTTGATGGTGATGAGAGGTGATAAGAGCTCTTGCCTGCATCTTCATATCATCTAAAGTAGGACACAGTATACTACTTAGCCATCATTTACTGGCTAAACCTCACCTATCTCGGTATCTGACTATTTTATTGGCTGTGATGCAAAACCATCTTATCTAGGACCAGAGGGATTTATTAGTGAGAAAAAGATAATTGCTACCCATAGGCCATGTGCGTTGATTTACTACCACTAATATTTAGGATTCCTAAAACTGTTCTTCAGCTTCTTTATCTCCAACTCTGCCTGCAGCACTCCAAAGAGAGGGGTCACTGTGGATCATGAAGGATGGGCAGGGCACACCTCCCACTCAAAGCAATTTGGCTGAAACTAATGTGTGAGGAAGCAGCGTACGTAGAGCATCCTCCATGTAGGTCAAACCACAACAGACACCTGCTGAACGTAAGCAAAACACAGGCAGTCCAGCCAACATTCCCCATTCTCAAGACAAGACACTTCACCATGTCCATGTCCCTGCCCTGCTCACATTATTATTATTATTATACAGATGTCGAAGGAACAGTTTTAAAACGATGTAGCCTACACCTCACTCACACTAGACATTTGACACAGTCCTTGGTCATTGCTTTAAACCAGCAAAACTGGTTCTGTTGTGACAACATAACATGTTGTGTGTGTGTGTGCGTGTGCCTGTGTGTGTGTTGGTCTTGATGTGACTTAGGTCATACATTGGACATTTTGATTATATCACCTGAAAACAGGTAGAGTTTTTCAAGAGGGAGGATGGTTTGAGGCAAAGCAGGAAATGAATAGTCTTGGGCTTGTCTGTCCATGCTGATCCTTATGCTGACCGGGAGGCAGAAGGGCTTCAGTGAGCACACTCAGCTGTGAGGTCATGGGTTCAAAACACAGGTGTTGTGCCTTGCAGCAGGACACTTCCAGTCTAAACAGTGTAAATGATTTTCAGGAATGCAGAGGTGAGCCCAAGATCAAAGAACCTTACTAATAAGAGAGCAGTTCTACTGTATCAAGGAGATACATCAATTTGGCCAGCCCATGTAAATAAAGCAATCTGTAGCCATCTCTGATCTCCTGTGTGGTAACTTTGTTTGTTCTATTGGTGTCTTCACTGTGGGGGGCAGTACAATAAACTAGAGATCCCCAGGCCATCCATTGCCTTTATACTTTGTTACCTGTTTGTACAGCTTAATCTACAATTAGTGACAGAAAATAGAAAAGAAAGAAATACTTAAATGCATGTGGTAATGTGGTAATGTCCAATATATTTTCCAGTGCACAGCACATCCAAAGAATGTATCAGCACAAGCAAATTAGTGATAAAGACCATTCTTTCATACCAGTCATACCAAACTTAACAGCCCTGTTTTTCAAGTTTCTATCTTCTTAGATGTCACTTTGGCATCAAATAAATGTATCCTGCGTATCGTGGCTCTTTATAATGATTATCTTTTTGCTGCCGCAGAAATTATATGGAGGGATAATCTGAGATAAATATAGTTAATTGAGGCCAGGTGAACTTCCTTTATCAGCGTCACAGTCAACGAATCTGAAGTAAACGTGATAATTAGAATGGAGCCGTCTTCCACAAGAACACAGAGTTGCCCTGTCTGTCAGCTGTTTGCTGGGTTCCATCCAATGTCTACAAATAGTATTCCTTCTCACATCACAAATTCTCTGGAATGTATGGTCAATCACATAGCAGTGTACAACTTTCATGTAAAATATATTTTAGAAAACAATGCATCAGCAGGTAAGTTATAATAAGAAAGGCTTCATGGCCTCATACCCTACCACCGTATATCATACTTGTATTTTATGGTCCAAAATGTCATTAAAATAATTGACCGTTCACTGATCTTTGCTTCTGAAAAAGCATTGTGCTTTACTTTCAGTTCATCAAAGGTCTTTCCTATCTAAATTCTCAAACTGTAATTCATGTTTTAGAGGTCTACCTCATCTTCCTACCTAACAGCAAGAAAACCCTTTCTCCCAAAGTGGACTCCAGAGAGCTGAAGTCATCGCAGGTGAAAGCAAGCCCTCCTCCTTTTTTCTCTTGGCCCCTTTGTAGAGGTCTGAAAGGGTGCTCTCCCTGGTCATACATGCAGCCTCTGCTCTGATGAGCCTGGACCCTTAACACCCCCAAGAAACCATGTGCTAATTACCTATTCAGCCTGACAGAATCTCCTTAATTACAAACTTCATTAGCTTGCTGGACTTTGTTTTTCTCTGGAAAAGGAGGGGGTAGGGGATGGGTTGGCCTGGAGTGCAATGAAGGAGAATAAAAGGTCTGGTGTTTTAACACCTTTTTCCTCTGTGCAGTTTTTTTTTCTCAGGAAAATGTTAAGATCTCAGTCAGAGATCTAATTAGATTCATGGTGAGAATCAGACACCTTTTAACTAGCCTCTGGAGTCCCCTAAAAGGACAGCAAGAACCAGGGTAAGAGAGGTGCAGAGAATCAAACAGAGCCACTTCCTTTCATGTGTGAAGTGGTCTGATTTGCTGTGTCCTCACCTTCAAATACAAAACAACCTGAAGCACTTATAAACTTATATGTAGTAAACCTCCTATCAACACGTAGGAGACCCACTCATAGTAGGACTGCAAATGCTGTTTGAGACACTTGAATGAAAACACTGCTTTCTGACTATAAGCAACTGTAACATGTCAACATTCCCTCAATTCATTTGCAAAAATGCAAAGAAAGAAATGCTAACCTAATACCAGTGTATGCTTTTTATTCTGGATATAATTGATAAAAAAGGATAATGTTTTGGTTATTATTATAATTTACAAAAACGCAAAGCAATCTGGCCATTTTACTTTAATGTGTTGGGTTAAATATGCAGAAATAATGGCCATGTAGATTTTTTCACAAGCTTTTTTACAACCTTTTCACAACCTGGAGTTATGCTTCAAAAAACGTTGCTGGTTCAGCTTTAAAGTCCTCTTGGTTTGAGAATAGTGCTACAAAAGCAATGTCATTATTTCACCTTAAGCTTACATAAAACCCTTGAAATGAGTTGTGTTTTTTATTAATTAGAGGCTCCTCTTGGAAACTCTACTTGAGATCATTAGACAATGTTCGTGTCCCTCACATTCAATGAGTAAGCTTGGCAATGTAAATTGTGGATGTAGAGCATTGTAGAGTGTATGTGAATGATTGTCTAGAATTGGTTTAGTTTCATTCACTTTCTGAGGGCATTGCTAAGGTGCTCGTTATAGCTAACGTGAGATGTCATCACATAAGTTACGAGGATAAAATAGAACTCTAACATCAGCCTGGTCTATAATATCCAAGCATTCTTACTCATCACACAATCGGACCGATATCAACAAGCCATCTATTTTGCATGCATTGCTGTTCAAACACTGAAATCCTATAGACATAGAGTACTACCTGGCCTTGCTGTGACCTACCTGGAGCTTCCTCTAGCAGACCCTTTATTAAAACCCTTTTTAACAGTCCATTCATTCATCACCTGTCAAGTAGTCTGCTAATAAACAAATATTAGTTTAACAGACAGATCACAGTCTGTTCTTCTCAATGAAGTGTTCCCCACTCAGATGTGTATGAGAAATCAATGAGATTCAGTCTGCAGGGCCATATGCCTTTTCATGGCTCAGTCAGCACAATCGATTTATAAACACTTATCCATCAACTAGTGCTGCTGAACACGTACACCAATGAATGTCAATCAATGACTGGATTCCAAAAATTGATAAGTGTCTTTGAGAAATAAGAGTAAGCTCATTTTTCTTTCAGTCAATTGTGTCATAAGCAGTGACATTTGATTTATTGAGAATTCTTCATGTTCCTCATCATGAACTGTCCTTTCAACATTGACACTTGACAAAGTGCAAAGCACATCCTTCATAGTCCAGTGACATCTATCTCTGCCAAGCATTAATCGCATTATATTACTTATGCAGCCAGACCCCTTGTCTCAATTCCTTTGCCCTCTCAAAGTTGGTCGAAAGCACCAGGGTTCTGGACATTTCCATGTCTGTACTGGGCCAACAAATATCAAAATGGACATAATCTAATGCGACCATTTGCATCTACATATTACTTTTCTATATAAAAAAATTATCACAAAAATAGAAAAAGGTATCTTGCCAAACCAGGAATGCAACACTCACTTGTGGATAGTTTAAATAAGTGGGCGAAACATTGTGCTGGTCCTTCATCTTTTCAACAATCTACAGCGTTACCATGACCAGTCATATCCCTAAACATAATACAGGCAAACAAAAGGGTATTTTTTGATGTGTAGACTGACAAAAATGTATTTTGTAACACACAAAGAGAGAAAGATACTGAGATACTACTCATATACCATTATTGGTGCATTTTTTTACTAATGTTTTTGCATCCAAGAGTTTATGGCCCAACCTGGCTCTTTGTTGTCAGCAATCACATACACTTATTCAAGCTGATGATGAGGGAGGGGACTTGCAGGTCAAGTGAGACAAAACAGTTTGGCAAGCACATGTGATATATTTAGTGAGGCTATTGTTTGTTTTATTTAGGGAGCGAATTGAGGATTTTCCAAACTGCAAGGCCCCTGAGGTATTTTATCAGGTGTACAGTCCGGCCATATGTTAAACATTAGTGCAAAGAGGGGAATGTTAGTCGCGAATGTAAGCTGCATAAAATGTTTTTGTATTCTAAAATTGAAAGTAAGGATAGATAATCTTCTATTTGACTAAATGATTGACAACATCAGAATATGATAAACACCAATGAATCTGAAAATATTAAATACAATGGGCAGATTGAAATCCTAGATAGGACCTTTATACAATTGATAAATGTACCTTGACAGGGCACCGACATTAAAAATCCCAAACATGACACATTTAGGTTTGTTGAAATGTATGAACTACAAGAGTAGAAAATGTGCTATTGATTTTTAGCTTGCCTACCTGCGTAAAGGCATGTACTCTGTAGCATTCCGATCGGGCCTTGTAGCGCGAGAAATTGCACTGAGTTAGTCAAGTTCAAGCAGATGCTGGAGCTGCACTCAGACTCCTCTGGAAGCATGTTGCGGGCCTTTGGCCACGAGCCCATGTACACCAGACTGACAGGCTGAGAGAGAGACGTCTACAGGTGGAAAAAGTTTCTGTCTTCCCATCTCAACGAAAAGCTATGAATGTTTAATTATCAAATTGACAATTCATCACGGTTGTTCCCAGTGAGTTCCAGATCTCATAGGCCACATGTCGTTACAACCTGTTTTACGTAAAAAGTTCAATCGAGAACGTCCATGTGCCGCTCAACTATTAACTCACGTAGCCTGTGTTTACTAACATTGTGAAAACCGATAACCAACATTATGATACACGTTTTATTGTCAGAGACAGAATATTATCAATCTTTTTCTTTATTTTTCAGGCAGGGTCGGGGAGTTAGGTCTACTGAAAACGACCATAGTAAGCAAATAGCCTACAAAATATATTCACGCTTCAAATGATATAAAATGTAGTAGGCCTATTGTTCTGGATTTGGCGGCGAGGATGTCAAGGAGTTTTTCTTACTTGGAAACTGTTTCTCTTCATGCATTTGATCAGTGTGTGTGTGTGTGTGTGTGTGTGTGGTGTGTGTGTGTGTGTGTGTGGTGTGTGTGGTGTGTGTGTGTGTGTGTGTGTGTGTGTGTGTGTGTGTGTGTTATGATCACCCATGAGTGTGTATGCGTGTGTGCTTGACTATTTGTGTAAGAAAGTTTATCTGGGATTTAATCTAAACCATGACAATAATTTCACAAATGAAAACCCACACAAAATGTGCATCGTTTGATGAAGTATTAGGTATAAAGTATTATAAGGCCAAAGTATATAAAAGCACATTAATTAGTTATATAACACAATACACAAATATGAAATGCAAGTTGCCCCATCATACAGATATCTGCACAGTCTATCGAATGCAATTTATTTTCATGGTGTACGCCTACAAGTCGCATTCGTATTCTGATTTCTGTATAAAGTGTCAAGTGTGTGTGCTGTGTGTGTGTTTGTGTGTGAGAGAGAAAGAGAGAGATAGATCTGACTGGTCAGTGTCATTTAAAAAGTTGTCGGGCTATGGTTCTTCAATCCGGATTAACACCATGCTCTTGAAGCATGGAAAAATTGAAATGGCTGTGTTTGGAAAACATAATCATCTCATCATAGTAGGCTAGTGCACCGCATACTGCAATTGCCGTTCTCTCGTTAATAATACAGAGAGAAACAGAATATGAGACAGTAGAATGTTTAATTCATTATTATATAAGCTATTTGGAGGGTGATTATATGGTAATTGCTCATTAGTCTTGTATATGTATTGCTGTACCTTATGTCAAGGCCAGGGAATTGTGTAGGGTTCATTCTCTAGTTTCGAGGATCAATTTCAGACTCAATTTGTAAACGGGATGGATCAAGTTTGTCTTGACGTCAGATTCTGACAGTGCGTGTACAAGCTCACCTCAAAAACATTGAATTATAGACTCGAAGGTGATGATTTAAAGGTCAGGCATTCAATGCATGTGTCATAACGTTGCCTGTGCTGCGCACACTGAAGCCTTGCCTATAGGCTTACAACTTTGGTTTTCAAGGCTATAATATCTAAAATGACAATTTAAACAACATATCAGCCAAACCAATTGTGCATCATGTTGTAATGTATCGGAAAGTTGAAAAGAGAGATTTACATCAGTGCGTCATTCACATGCAGGACAACCCACGCATGTAAGATATTTACAAACTCAAACTGCTTTCATTGGATGCGCATAATGGCCAACATTCCAAAGGACTCCATGCATGCTATCTTGCGCAAGCTGGTGTCAGCGGACATTTCCTAATTTAAGGTAGTAATTGCTGGCTTTGGGTCAGTGGGGTCATTTGATAGGATACTCTTTTTAATGACGTATAATCATTTCACATCAGGTAGGCTAATGAGCCAAGGACAAACTCGACCAAAATACAAATGCCACTTCGTGAGCATTGAGGGGCCTTTAAAGGATATATAGGTACGGTCACTTTAATTAGAAACAAGTATGATTGATAGTTTACCTTTCCATAAGCGGACAAGGTATAAAAACCCTTTGCCCCGGAGCGGGCACGCATTGCAAGGTTAGATAAGCGGGTCACAAGTCCCTACACTTGTGTAACTGAAAGAAACTTTCGGAAACATAGCTACTTTCATTAGTCTCTCTCGGGACAGGTGCACTCCAGTTTTTCATGTTTTTCCCTTTTCTGCTGTTGACATCTGTCTCAGTGCATGATAAAAGGTGAAATAAAGGGAAATTATTAAAAACATGACATCAAAATAATATGTTAAGGATCTCAACAGCTTCATGTGTCTGAAGTCCTAAGCTATATACGCTGAAAATGTATTTGAAAGCCAATAGGCCTACATATAGAATGAAAATAATTTTCAAATCAACAGAATTGAGATAGGCCTATGTGATGTTTTATGGGCTGTAAAGACTTACAATTATTCTATAATCTATGTCATTTACATTGTCCCGCAAGATCCTCAAATTTCAAATGTAGCCCACACTGTAATGTCAACCCTCAAATAGGCCTATAGATAAAACAAACTTGGTCAATACCTGTAATAGCTATTTCAGGTACTGTAAAATATATTTCATTCCGTTTCATACAATTATCTGTCGTTGAATTCAAAAGCACAGCTCATTTAATCAAACGAGTGAAAAATGAATAGAAGGAGACCCATGCAGCCATAATGAGGGGACAGTCCTGCCTATTGAGGCACGGCGTGGGGAGAAAGTGCGCCAAATTTGTTTGCAGCGGATCAAGGCTCACCGCCTTCACTGCACTTTCTTTATCTTAATTCCAACTTGAAAAGATATAATTATCTAGTTTGAACAGGACTGCTATCAAATCCTTCTTTAGGCAGGGTAGGGAAAAGCTCGAGTGGATTGCGCGCTCTGAGCCGCTCGGTGTTGCCCGAGATAGGAGTAATGAAGTTGTGGAGTCCGGAGATACAAAGGGCATTAACCTCATTAGCATGAAACCTTTTCTTCTAACTATTGTGGGACCCTTTCAGTCTTCTAATCCCCTTTTTTCAAAGCTGGGTGTGTAATAAAGCTTTTAGGGTTTTTTCAAAGCTAATGGTATTCTCTGAAGATTTTTATTGCTGTTATAGTCCATGGGCCGATTTTAAATTCCCCATACATAGTTTGTATATAACGTCCCCCTCTTTGAAAAAGCGAATTTTCAAGCTGTGAAACAATTATAGAAACAAACACCACACCCCGCATCATAAAATGTCTTAAATTAGATGAATGGAGGCTAATGTAATATACATTATAGCACATGGTTTAGGCTATTTTAGTTGGTTCAATGAATGTTTTAACCCTGTGCATTGACTTGTTAAAGAATGTCAACAAAATAAGTAAATAACCTCCACGTTCATTTTTCCACACAAGCACACTAAAATAAAAGTATTGGTTATAATTTTGTTTGCGATCAAGGCAGCGTGTGTAGTCTATATGGCTGTGCGAGACAAGATTTTGAACAAAGATCCCATTTTGCGGCACATTGCAACCTTCTCTTATCGCAACGTGAGGGGTAGTCAGATTGTACTAAATTATGTCCAACCAAGCCCCTTGGATCCACGGATTAAGAGATTAAAGTGGACCACTGGGCAATGCAACCCCTTTTCCCCTCATATTACTCGCATGATAATTGCCTAAACTGATTTGCACTTTCACAAAAGATCGTAGGACTCTTTGTAGCCTGAACAGACCAGACGCTGGCCCCTCTAAATAAAACTGATTAATGCTGCCTATCAGACTGCACCATGCAAAACAACCACTTGCCACAGAAAATGGCTGTTGTTAAAACCAGCGTCTTCGTACCATCTAGACACGACTGTCATAGTTTCATGGGCGTCTTATTATGCGATTGACTTACAAAAATATCTAGGTCTTAGATAGAGCCAAGATTAGTGGCCAAATTGTAAACAATGGAGAAACTCTGAAGAGCTTGTTGTGACATGATCCTCTTCAAAGATGCTCGAAAAACGGTTTGGAATCAAACCTCTGTGCTTTTAATGCTCATGTATCATATTGATAAAACTTTATTGACAAAATATTGACAATTACATACTTCTTGGAAGTATACTTTGTGTTAAAATTGTAGCAAACTTAACACAAACACAAAAGTATTTACATTCTGGTAAAAGAGGGTTTAACAGAAACATTAACTTTTAGTATCTCTGTACATGGAATACGCTCAGTGCTTGAAGATTTCTCGCCTCTACGGCTGTCAATTCTGTAATAGTCCTTCGTGGCAACTCTCATGGGAGGGTCAAGACCTGACATAGGGCCAGAATAACGGATACTTGGTAAAGCTTTAGATTAAAGGAATGTCCTGATACCTTCCTTTAAAGTACTTTATCTGTGGTATGATAAACTTTTATAAAGTTTCGAAATTAATTTTAATTATTATTTTCTTTAAAAACACTATAACGCAGCACCGCTAGGCTACTTCATACTGTTTTCACAATCACTTTAACACGAGAATTATTAATTAAAAGACTGCACACTTTGTAAAAAGGAAGAAGCACAACATCTCTGAGATTGAAAATAGAGTAAAAACAAGTTATTTTTTAGAAATTTGTCAAATCAAAACAACTACCAGAAATTCTACCATGCAATTCAAGTTTTACAAAAACAGTTTTGTATTTTGGTATCTTGAGTGGAAACTTTTAACTTTCAGAAGTGCAAATGTCCAATGTGAATTGGAGATACATTTTTGGGTGATACGTGTGAGATTGTAGTGGTGGGTTGGTGCGTGAAAGGGGTCAGGTGGACTGCGACACTGTCAATCACTTTTGCCTAGGCAATTTGATGCGGATTGACAGAACCATAGTAGTGACAGCAGTGCCACCAATAGGATCTATCTCACCCTCAGCTGCCGATCTCCGTAGAATCGAAATGTGACATTGGCTTTACCCTCTCTCTGTCTTTACACATCGTTATCCATGTCATCCTTCACGACACGCTGATGTCCCATGTTCAAACAATTTAGTCTTTCAATCGTCTGACGTGACGTCGATTTCCTCTGGACTTCCTTGTTTAGTTGCGAGTCTCCATCGGTTTATGTGATGGGTCCCCTTCTTCTTCTGCTGCGACTCCGAACCCTCCTCTTCCAACTTTTGGCGTTTGAACTTGGTTCTTCGGTTCTGAAACCACACTTTTACCTAAAGAAAATAAATACGATTTATTAAAATGTATTCAACTTTGACAGAAACTACAAAGTCAATGCAAAACTAACAGAAGAACAATTGCATTTTGTATGGGCTATGATGTTTTTATATGGCCTAGTAGCCTATGGTCCTTTGCAAATTAGCTCATGCGCAAAAAGTAGGCTATAGGCTATATAAAAAATACTTATATTTTTAAACGTTTGGACAATTTTTATATGTAGGTTAAACACATATGCCTGTAAAGGGCATGGATGTTTTGGTGGGCCTAATGTAGGTCACCAAAGTACATAGTACTGTAGGCCTATAGGCAGGCTACAAATTAATTGTCTATGTGGGACGATAGACAAATAACCATTTGCATAAAGGACCATTATTGAAACACGACAGCCTGATATAGCCTATACCCTAGACGTAACAATTGTAGGAATTCACATTTCCGAAATAAATATTATACACAGATTCACAAATGTATAGGCTATTTTATTTCAGGTAGGCCTACCTCCAGGCTACTACTGTATGCATAGGCCTATTGAGCCATTCGTCAGTCAGCTTTGCAAGTGAGGTGCATTTAATGTGCTTTCAGTCAGCTAATTGAAGTAGGTGATGGTTCATTTCTCCCTCCTACCCTTTTAAGAGGGTCCGTTCATAAAAGAACCAGCACTGACACTGGGACAATAGACATCGACCGATCCACATGCTGATAGGCTAAAACACGATCTTAATATGTCTCGGGAAATTCATTGAGTCCGCCTTATTCTTTTAAGTAGCATAAGCTATCCCGTAGATCCCCTAAAATGGTTAACTGGTTAATTGCCTTCCATTTTAAATGGAAACCTTCCCCCCATAACAAAGTAATTCAACCCTGCCTAAAACGAGGTTATGATCATCATGGGTTTCATCCAGGAATCCTTTGGGTCGATGGCGAATGGGCCACAATTATTTTCATGCATGTCGCGGAAACTACGGGTTGCAAAAATAAATAAATATAAAAGCCTCTAGAACCTACCTATTTTACTATTTCTTTCCATATAATTATTAGCCAACACTTAGCTACAATAGACAATCCAAAGCACGTCAATGTAGCCTAATGCACACTGCTGAATTTGATACGCCTGTGGAATTGATAGTGTAGCATGGTCTAGCCCCGGGACACAAAAACAGTGCTTTCACTGTTAACCAAAAATCCAAAATTATTTTAATGAAACAGAATGTAATATTTGGGGGGCTGTATTCCGCTATCGTTTGATTATTCAGAAAGGCTTTCTGTGCATATGCTATATTCATGATTTTAGGCTGGCCTACATTGTAATCTCAATTAAAGACGAATCAATGATAGGCCTATGTTTGGTGCAACCTAATTTGTCTTAAATTCAAACCCATGTGGATTGACGGAGTATATGTGTTTATTATGAAGATAATATTCTTACCTGAGTTTCTGTGAGGCTAAGGCTGTGTGCAAGCTGTTTTCTTTCGGCTCCTACGACGTAATGGTTTTTTTCAAAAGCGTGCTCAAGCCGCAGAAGTTGCGAGGGTGAAAAAGCTGTCCGAATTCTTTTGGGTTTTCTGGCCAGTGCATTGTGCAATAGGAAGCTCTCCGGGCTGGTTTCGTTTCCTGAAAACGAAATTGGAATGGATTTTTATTAAAACCGCCGGATGATTTCCATTGTGAAAATAACCATATGAGCAGGTGAATTATAGGATATATGCTTTAGCCTGGGCTACTTCTCTTTTAGGTATAAAGTTCCAAGACAACTGACACAACATAATTGTCCCTTTTTTTGAAAATAACTGTGAATTAGGCCCATGTTTAAAAAAAGGTTGACTTGTAGGCTAAATATAAGGTGTGCTTGAGGTTAAGTTAGGCTATTGACCATCCGTCATTAGCCTAATAGAAGCCAACACATTCGCTAAGGAAATGTAGGTTGACGTTTCAAAATTCGCTCACGAAACACAAGCTATCTCATTGTAGCTTAAATGCGTAAACGATGGACAGCTATCAGTATTTGGATTTAGAAGAAGCCTTGCCAATATCCCCTTAGCCTACATTTAAATCTCGTATCTTATTTAAAGCAAAAGGCCTACAAACAAGAGGCTACAGTTATAACACACATTTCATTTATAGGCCTAATTTATTTTATATTCTATAAAAACATCACACACACATAGCCTATATATACATACATAGAGAGAGAGACTGTATTATATATAGCCTATATATATATTTAGGAGAGGTGTTTTGATATAAACACCAATGGGAGAAATATAAATTAAAACTGCAATGATCACAATTTAAACGGATTGGCTATAACTTCCCACCGCAAAGCATTACAGAACTAAGGACACACAGGCTTCAAACGAACTATTTTGTGTAGCCTATTTGTAAGTACCTAAAACAGTCACCTAGACCACAATAACAGTTTAGAAAATATGTTATCCTTTGGGTAGGCTATTGTACAATTAGGCCGCGTGTTGAAAAAATTAAAAAGGTCAAACTTTCGAAATTGTTAGATGCTATTTTAATTCACAGTTTTAATTTAGCCTACGTCAAAACATATAGGCCTATAGCATACGTTCTTCCTTAAATATCACCACAAATTTAGGCTACATCGATTTTTGTCATTTGCATGCTCTCCATTTCAATGTTCACAAGAATCAAATGTTAATTTCTCATTTAGCAATATGAAACGAAAAACAGTAGGTTAAACTCTGAACTTTATTTTGTTTTAATGAATTACGAACACAACCTAATCGGGCGTTCAGTTTGACTTCAACTACTTTGAACTCAACGATATGTCGAAAATTCTAATAACTGTAAGGTTTGGTAGAGCCCAATAAGTGCGTAAAAGTGAAAACTAATTCTTACCTTGAAATCTGTGTCCCAAGTACCTATATCTATGTATTAACCATGGGTAAAAGGTTGAGGGGTCCCTTTGCTGGCTGGCAAAAAGAGGGTGCGGACTATGTGAGGATGAAAGAGGGTGAGCAGGCAAAGCATGTGGTGGGTGTACTGAATGCACTGGGACAGCGGAGTTTGTAGGATGTGAAACCGCCTCAGCGAACATCAAGTCCGGATTAGAATAGACGCCCCTGCCGCTGGAATGAAAGCCGTTCAGAAATGGATTCATCTGGCCAGAGTTTGCATAGCTGAGAGCCGCTGGTCGAATGGGTTCCTCGGACCTCAACGCCGGTAGAGGATTATCCTTCGCTACCAACGATTCAATAGTGAAACACCTCTTCGGTGTAGGTTGAAACATGGTTTGGTAGTCAAAATTCCCCAGTTTAAGTTGAAGAGGTGCAGGCGTTTTCGCTAGAAAATACTCCACACCCAAGAAAGACGAAAGTTTGTCAGCAATAAATAACTCTGAAACGGATTGTAGAAAGAATAGAAGCCGAAAGTATCAACAAATCGCCATAAAGATAGCCGACTGCTCCAGACAATCCATGGATGTGATCGGTTCCTCGCCAGTTGTGCAAGCGATTTGTTAGTTCATGAGCCTAATTAGCGCTGGAGTCACATAAACAGCTTCCTCTGAAGCCTGTAATGGCATGGTGATTGGTCGCTGCTACTCGCCTTAAGGTTGAGGGAAGAGTCTTTAAGTGCGTCAATGGGAACAGGCACAGAGAGGCGGACTCGAGCAAAACGGAACGGATTCGTTCAGAACCAGATCTTCAGAACATTTTACATACTCAGCTGAACCAGTAGAAAAGCTCAAGGTACTTACGTTTGCATTTATGTCTACCGACGAGGCCTGAGGACAGTCGAAGCCCTTATTTCCCATATGCATTTTAAAGTAGCAGTAGTATATAGGCTACTGCTACTTTCCTATAGGAAAAGTCCGTTGAAGATTGGACTTTATAAATTAGATCTATACGGCAAATTTAGCGAGTAAATAGCCTACCTTATGAAACTAATGCATTGACTTGTCAATATGAATACACCGTCTGTGTGGATTTATCCATTCCACGCTTGACTTTATGTACAATTTAGGCTATGTTGTTTGGTTTCAGTCATTATAAAAAGGCAATTTCTAAATTCTAGGCCTAATTTTGTCCATCCGGCTTTTAGTTTGCTTATTGAAATGAATAAGGCAACATATTGATTCATATAGCCTATGCTATACTGAATCTATTGGATGGTCGTGATGTTTATTTAATTCTCATTCAAATGTGGGTTAAGTCAATAGGCTATCATACACTATATGTATACAACATTTTACATTATAAGGTGCTTCGGATGCCATAGTTTCAAATGTGTTGTCTCCACTGATGAGTTTGGTCACATATATAGGCTGTACATCGAAGTAGACGATATTTTAAATAGTTCCTAATAAATAAAGGAGTTCAAATGTGTTGGTTCGATTCACCATGCATATATCAACCAAAGAGAAACTGTGAAGGCCATATTTTTGACGGCTTTAATGATTGGATTAATATATATATATTTTAGCCTATGTACATTTTCTTTAGCCTATTCAAACGCCCAATAGGATTATAAACATTATCGCCTAGATTATTAGCCAACTAAATCGTATTATACCTGCCCTACTGGGCCTATAGTGTTACATTGTAACATTCTTATTTGCATTTCATATTTTCTTTGTGCATTGTTTACCTTATGCATCCTATTAGTTTTACACTTGTTGTTGTTGTTTGTAACACATTCCCCCAGTTGTAGCCTAACTGCATGGAACGTCTACAGTAGGCTACACTGTAGCCCACAAAATATTTGCTTAAATTTAGATTAGTCAAAAGCTACTTAAGTAGCCTGAGCATTAACTGTATTACGACACATAGGGTGGTCATAACCAAGGATAAATGTTCTATAGCAAAATATATCATAAAACTCAAATTAACTTTAGGCTACATCACATGGAATATTGAAAGTTCAACATTGTGTTACATACCCTTGAGGCCTAGCCTACTTGTAGGCTAGATTGCCTGGTACTTTTGCCTCATATAGGTAGCCTACACTGTTGGACATTTGGTCTTGTTCTGTCGTAAACAGGCTAGCCTGTTTATCTGTAATATTATAGCCCATTTTATGTCAGACGTATTAAAGAGACATAAGCTTTGCACCACGTTTGCGTCGACTGTTGCAAAATAGTCAATGATAACAATACCTTAGTAGGCTAATATAAATTATAGTAATACAAGTCTACTATAAACATTTATTTATTGCCTAGCCTACTATGGTTAATAGTGGCGTCAATGGTAATAATCATCTATTATAATTTAAAATACTTTATTAACCTTATCGCTAGAACATATAGGCCTATTATATTTAGGATATTGATTCATAGGTGGATTCATGTTTGATAAAAAAATAGGTTTCAAATAATATTAAATTAATGTTAAAATAGGCTACACTTGTCTCAATCTGTTTAGTCTCAGCTCTTTGTGAGTTAGCTGCATAATTCAGTATTGCGGCACCTATTGGTTGCTCTTTTTTATTATATTATTTTAGCCTAGGCCTAGATCCTGCTAAAGCATCCAGAGAAAGTGACTGGTTGATATTATTTTCAGTTATATTTTGCAAGTTTATAAGCCGTATTTTGCATTTTCATTGCAGTTTGCTGCAGTATCCTGCACCCCTTTAGGGCTGTCTTGCTATCAACCATGATGTGTTACTGACCTCTAGTGGACAAATGGCAAAAGTGCAGAAATATAGGGCCGTAACTTAGGTTGAGTGTTCGGAACCGTTATGGGTCCAGACGCCTATTTGTAGTTACCTACACGTTGGTACACTTTAATATGCGCATCGGGTTAACCAAGCAGTATTCAAATGATGGCGTAACACTTCAAATGTATTTCTTTCTCTCCATCATAATAATGTAAGACCAGAGTTCTGCAATGTTAGAAATACAACCACGAACCTAACCAAAATAAACTATTAGGTCAACATGATTATTTGGCAATTTATTCAACTCAACATTATAACTATTATATTATTTTCCATGGAGAAAATAATTAATATATATCTATATTAATTCAAGCCTGTGGGTTTAAGTAATTAAGCATTCTGCAGATTCCTCTTTGAATGGGGTCTTCTGCCCAGTTATTTTCAGTTTAGGACTCCAATGTCGCTACAAACATGCCCGTCTGTAGCCATGTGGTCGTCTGCATACATTCATTCTCAAGGAATCTAAATTGTTACCCTACACATTTGTGAAAATCTTTGAATGCACACTAATGACATTGGTAACCTATTATTTTTTTGTATTTGGTCTGGGATCTACAACCGAGTTGCTGATTATTAACGAATATCAGCACTTCATTTAAAATACGACAATCAGGGTTATATATATAAATATTTTGAGCTCATTGAACTACTCGATTTACGATATAAATGAAACATGAATAGCTATTAACACATTACCATATATAAGTCAAGCCATCAAAATAAGTATAATACTTGTTCGTTTTAAAGAAAACAGACCAGAGGATATTGTTTGAGCAAAACGTGTTTATTAATAAATGCTTCATCAGTCCACATGCAACACATCGTTTCGAATGTGGTTGAATGCTTTAAGATAGAGCCATACACTGGATACTGAGTAAGACCAATTTAATACCCTAAGCATGCACATCAAAATGGAGTTTAAACTACTAGTTGAAAGGGTTAGGAAGCCGCTTAAACATTACACAATATTTGGCAGTCAAAGTTGATGAGATGACAGTTTTAACAATTACCAGTATCTGCTATGCCATAGTATTTATATTTAAGCTTGTGTCAATGTTTTATCCCCTAATAGCTGGAAATCAAGAAATACATTTGCCCTGCTTGCCATTTGGAAAAAGAGGCCAGAGAATATGTGGGCTCAACGGCGGACTGTGGTCCAGCCATCATCATCGGTCTCCTGCCTGGTACGCCGATTTTCTTTATCTTTGTCAGAACGCCAGGAACTCTTCTCTCCATCTCCTTCACGCTCAGGTTCCCGCTCCCTGGGTGGAGCCTCCTCTGTACGCTCCTCCTTCTTCTCGTCCCCAGCACGACGCCAAGAGCCTCCTGGGTTGACAACATGCAAACCGCATAGCTAAATTCTTACAGCTAGTATTTTCTACTACACTACAAGTTTTGCAAGAGAACACAAGGGTAAAATAGGGCCACCTGCTGGCTGTTGCACCACAAATCTGGTTACTGTATTGAGATTATTCTGACAAATAATAATCTCACTACTATAGTTTTGAGATATTTTGTACTGTGTAACACTTGGGTAATATGTCATAATATGCCTTCTCGGCAGAAATAAGCCACAATGAATCGGTCCAATACAATCTAGAAAGGAAAACGAGTATTGCTGACAATTTTCAACCAACTTTCAAACCAAGGCAAGTCTTACCCTCCTCTTGTTCTCTGGGTGTAGCTCTACTTTCACGGTCATCCCTGCGGTCTATCTCTCGGCGTTCTCCTCGGACAGCCTCTTCGCGGCGTTCTCCTCGGACAGCCTCTTCGCGGCGTTCTCCTCGGACAGGCTCTTCGCGGCGTTCTGCTCGGACAGGCTCTTCGCGGCGTTCTGCTCGGACAGGCTCTTCGCGGCGTTCTGCTCGGACAGGCTCTTCGCGGCGTTCTCCTCGGACAGCCTCTTCGCGGCGTTCTCCTCGGACAGGCTCTTCGCGGCGTTCTCCGCGGCCAGCGTCCCTCCAGCTGGATGCCTCATCGGTACCTGCCTTTCTCCAGGCTCCTCCTCCTCCACCACCAACAGCAGCAGCCTCCTCTCGGTCTCTGAAAAGAAGAATATCCAAAGACACATTCATCATTATGAGCCCTCAAACAAGTCTATGTTGTAAGGAGCAAATGCTGGTAGGAGCAAATGCTGGTTTCTTCCAGTGAGAAAGGTGGTAGTTCACCTGGGAGGAGGACGGCGCTCCTTTAAGCTTGGTTTCTCCTCTGGTTCTTCTTCGGCCTCTTCACGGCCGCCATCACGGGGCGGGGCCCAGCTCTCCTCCCTGGCCTTCTCTCGCTCCCTCCAACCTCCTGGAGCAACAGGCGCCAGAGCTACCTCTGATCCCACACAATTCGGGTAAACATTGAGACAATGGCAACACCCATTACCAATACTTGCTATCTAAAACCAAACAGTAAGTAGTATTAAGCTAGCACAAATCGATCAATAGGTTTTCAATAAAATCGGTGAAAAGGTCAATAAAGTGTTCAGTAAGAGGACTTATTTCATACCGGGTTTGGCAAGGGGTTTCCAGGGCTTGGCGTCCTCCCCAGCATTGGGCCCATCATCTCCTCCTCTCCTGGGACCCCAGGAGTCGTCATCCGCCCCCCGGCGGGGAGCCCTCGGCTCGTCCACGCCTCGGCGGGGACCTTTGTCTTCATCAAAGCCACGCCTGGGGGCGCGGTCTTCATCAAAGCCACGCCTGGGGGCGCGGTCCTCATCCAAGGCCCTTCGCGGCCCGCGGTCCTCATCCAGCGCCTTGCGGACGGGACGCTCGTCCTCCACGGCACGGCGTGGGCCTTTCTCTTCGTCCGCGGCGCGCCAAGGTGCTCGCTCCTCTCCGGCCCGGCGGGGCACCTCTCCTCCCCTTCGGAAGGGGGCCTCTTTTTCCTCTTTGTCATTCTCATCTCGGCCTTCCTGTCTCCGCTCCCTGCATTGAGGTTGCCAATTACAGTCAGATGAGAGGCTTAGGCCTGTGCATTTATGTACCAGAACAATTCACTGTAATGCTAGTATCACAAATACATTCAGAAGTTACATTCATTACACATTATATGAATGAAGTGAGCAAGCATTTTTACCCCCCCCCCATGATATTTATATGCCTATTTGTGAAATGGGTATTACAGCAACTCTGACAAACAGAACTAGTGCAATTATTGCATCAAAAACTCTAGCAGGGCAGAATGCAAGATCAAAATCCCACACCTATCAGGAACAGGGCGTCGCCACTCCGATTCACCCTCTGTGCGCTTCCTCCATCCACCACTTCCTCCTCCGCCTCCTCCGCCTCCCTCCTCCTTCTCTTCTCTTGCCCATTCCTGAAGGAGAGAGAAGAGCATGAAGCCATTTTACATCTAGATTACAAATACACTTCAGGTGTAGCAAACAAGCCACTGGCAGGGGAGAGATGTACCTTGGCTGGTTTCTCTTCGGGGGCTCTCCTCTCCTCGTCGCGACGTCGCTCGCGCTCCTCGATCTCCTGCTGGCGCGCACGCTGCTTCCTCTCCTGCTCCTCCAGCTTGCGAAGGCGTTCCTGGTACACACTCTCCTCAGCCTCGCGCTGCTCCTGCTCGATGCGCTCGGCGTCCTCGCGCACTGTGGACAACACAAGCTCAGTCAAGTGGCATGAACCAACAGGGAAAGTGAGTAAGCATACATGCAATCCTATACATGCGAATACATAACATGGCCCCAGATATCATGCAAAGCCCCAGTCAATGGCCCACAATTCTGTACCTTTTTTGAGCTGCTCCTCATGGATGCGCTGGGCATCCTCCTCTTTCTGGCGGTAGAAAGTATTGCGGCGGTCTTCCTTGCGTTGTTTCTTCCTCTCCTCCATGCGCTTCTTCCTCTCCTCCACCAAGCGCTCCTGGAACTGCGCCAGTTTTTCCTTGGAAGAGAAAAGAGCAACGGAATTGAACACGGCTCGCCACCTTACGTCAAGCATCTGGGGCTTTCAACGACGACAACAAACTGCATGCGGGCTATCGTGCAATTACCTCGTAGATGAAGCTGCGGGCATCTGTTATCTTGGACACAAAGTTCTCCTTGTCCTCCATCATCCTGGACATCCTCTGCTTATGCTCCAGAGCCTTCTCACGCTCCACCTTCATGTTGCTGATCTACAATTTAGACAGGGATCCACAAGCCTGGACTTCAGCATTTGTTATGGCCATTGCATTCTTGGGAGACCTAGAACATCGAATGGATTGAGTTTAGTTTGTTGGGTTGCCAGATGTTTCCTTACCCTCTCCTCCTCCTGGAGCTCCCATAACTCCATGTCCTTGATGCGCTGCTCATCATAGGCCTTCTTGATCAGAGGTATTTCCTCTAGACGCTTGGCTCTCTCAAAGTAGTCAATCTGAAAAGACCCACACACACACACGTGTCAGAACGGTCACTGCTTTACTGGACAGTCGATGCGTTTCCCCCGAGTTTCTGTTGCGTTCACATCCTCACCTTCTTCTCCTGGTTCTTCAACCGCTCCTGCAGCTCTTTCTTCTCCTTCTCCAGCTGCTCCACCTGCTTGGCCATGATGAAGTCTGGGTCCAGCTCCTCCAGGTCCTGTGGAAATGAAAATAAAATGTTAAACCCCTCCCCGTCTTCATCTTTATCATGACACATTTCATTACAACTTGAACCGTTTCGAAGAGCCCTACCTCGATGTCGATGTCTTTGAAGGCTTTGGCTCCCAGCTCCGTCTTCTTGATCTGCTCCAGCCTCTCGCGCACCGTCTTCTTCTTGATCAGCTCGTGCTCCTGCATGATGCGCTCCTTTTCCCTCTCCTTGGCCTCCTGGCGGAGGCGCTCCTCCTCCGCCTTACGCACCTTCTGCAGCTCCGCCTCCCGCTGCTCCAGCTCCTCCTTCTCCCGCTGGATGTTGAGGCTCTCCAGGCGCTCCTTGCGCTCCTCGATGGTCTGCCGGCGAGCCAGAATGCGCTGGTGCTCCTTGCGGGCGTTCTTTAGGTAGGCCGCGATGGCTTGCTGGCTCTGCTCCTCACGTTCTTGCTGCAAATGATTAGAAAGATTAGATTAGACTTGTGCATCAAGGGTGGAGGGGCATGGGTGTTCTTGAGCCATATACAGTAGAGATAAGTTCATTAGTGGAGGTTTAACTCTGAACAGTGTATATGGGTGTGTGCAGGGCCGGCACAAGCCTTTATGGGGCCTTAAGCAGAATTGATTTGGGGGCATGAATAAATAAAAAATGTATGTGCTCTTTGGGGCCCTCTGGTGGCCACGGGGGCCCTAAGCAGCCGCTTAGTTCACTTATGTCTTGCTCTGGTGTTTTACAATGGTATGTGCTCACCAAGATGGAGGCAGGCTTGATGACCTGGATGGCCTTGGCCAGGGAGGAGGACATGGCAGTCAGCTGGTTCCTGATCTGCTCTGAGGGCATGTTCTGCAGGAAAGGACCCACTGGAGAGTCTTCTTTGGTTGAGTAGTTCAGGTCAGAACCAAAGCTCAAGGTTCGAGAGGTGTGGTCAATGCGGACCTACAAGGAAATTGTCTTCTAATAAATATGCAGTTTGCCATTGATCAAAAATGTATATTCATGTTGTATTTGAACAGTGGAAATATTGACTTTGTATATTGTAACAATAAAATGATTCCCATATTGACTACCCGTTGTATCCATGTGTATGACTATCATTGTAATGTCGTTCCATCTCCAAGACTGTACCTGCAGGTCGCAGTGTCGGGCAGCATCCACAATGGAGCGCTCCAACTGGAATGCATCCACAAAAGGAACCAAGGAAGCCAGGCGGCTAAACTCGATGCTCTGGTAGATTTGAGCGACCTACAAAATAAAAAAAATACAAATAAGGCACGGTCACTCTTATGCTCATGTTACGCTCATTCACAAACCTATAACACTCACTCAATAAAGAACAAAACATCACCTGCTGCAGGAGCCTGAGGATGGTGTTGCCCTGGAGGTGAGGTACATACTGCTGAAGATCAGACTCCTTCTCAGCCTGGTCTCTTACCCAGTTCAGCACCTTCAGGTCAACGCAAAAAAAAAGGTCAATACCACAAAGTAGGAAATTACAGTGTTTAAATGTGTCATAATATTGTTACTGTCCAAAAACCATAGTCCATTCATTACCTTAGACACTCTCCCACTCAGCTTCAGTGGATGGAATTCCACCTCCAGCCAGTTGTACACCTCCTTTACCTCAGGTACAATGTACTGCATCAGATTGAACCTCACCTAGAAGCAAACAGCACAATATAAACCACCAAATAATAAAAGAAAACAGCAACTGGTAGTCCATGTTTTTTCAAGCTAATATTAAAGTCGAACAGTTTTACCAACTATGCCAAAGTCATATACAAAACGCAGCAGACAAACAGGTGTTGCTTTGTATTAACATAAGAAACCGAGGCTGTATTGGTACTGTATGGCAGTTAAGTCCTGAACACATTTTAAGTATGATTATAGGCCACGGCTGCTCACAAACTGAATGCATGATACCAATTTCTATAATCAAGATAATGATAATGTGCATTATCATGAAGAGCATAAATGTACTACCATATCATTGATGAGGCTCTGTCGAGTTGGTGGGGACTGCAGGCCCAGAAGGGTGGCCAGCCTGCGGTGTTTCTCCACTATAATGCCATCCATGTCCAAAAGGCGGGCAATGTCCGTGCGCTCTGGGGTGATTGGGATGGAAAGGGTGGCTAGAAGAACTCTGGTGGACATCCTAGGAAAGGAAAAGAGCGTTATAGTGGTCAGATCTCCATCAGAAGACATACAACACAAAACAGGTGTGGTTCATCTGGGCAATCCTGGCATACCTCTGCATCTCCTCCTGAGTAAGATTCTTGCGCATCTCCCGGGAAAGGTGATAGAGGCGGTGAAGGGTGCAGGCATGGAACAGAGCATTTCCAGACTTCCAGAACACAGTGGACACCTTGTTGTAGTAATTGGCCATCAGCTGGGGCTTAGGCGGCTTCTTAGACAGGGCAAACAGCCCATGGATATCTTCCACTGCCTTAAAAGCTTCCTACAGAAAGAGGAACAATCGAGTTATTAGACAAACAAGACTTGACATCTTTGACAAATGCTGGCGTGTGTTCATTGCCATTATTCCAGGGAACATTACTGTAACAATAGAGGAACAAGGTTCCTGCATTATGTCCAGACCTGCCAGAGCTCCATGCTGATGGCACTGTCCAGCTGCACCAAGCGGGTCTCCAGGTGCATGGACTGGCTTTCGGGGTTGTTGAGGTTGATGGCCGTGCTCTGGTTGTGGTGGCGCTGGATCTGCCCCAGGTGCATACGCAGGTTGTCACACAGCTTACGGAACTCAGCCTTGCGAGTGTACTGCAGGCAGAACTTGAAAGCTGTTGAGTACATAGAGAGATTGTTAACATGAAGGGTTCATTACATTAAATAATCATTTCAAGGGCAATTTTTTCACTTTGAAATTGTATGTCCCTTTTTGCAATACCACAATACTTTCATTGTCAGTTTAATTTAAGTCAAAAACTTAAATTCAAACATTATTATTTTGTTGAACAGAAAGCATGCTATATTGCTAGATATTAACAAGCTGTGACCTAGAATCTCAGTACAAAGTGTTATTACCTTGCTGGGCAATGTCATGGTAGAGACGCTCCACTTTGGAGTTGTTCCTCAGCAGGTCCAGGCATTGGCGGTAAGACTCCCAGAGGAACTTCACCCATGGCGTGAGCAGCAGGCGGTCCGTACGATCCTGAGTGTCCTCACCACTCACAGCGCTCAGAAGCACACTGACCATACACACCAGAGAAACGCTTTGTTTTAACACAACAGCCCGGGACTGAGCAGATACGCAAGTGTTTTACAACGTAACCGCAATCACTGGCAACGGTTTGTGTGACAAATAGTTAAGATAATACACTTGAATCAGGACTAATACGTGGAAAGGTCTGGTCTTATGTGACAATTGAGTTCTCAGTGATTAGTCATCCTTTATCTGTATGCACCTCTCGGGGGTCTGGATGTTATCTAGATCCTCGATGTCCAGAACCATCTGCTGAGACTCCCCCTTGGCCGTCTCCGTCTTCTCCTCTGCCAGCTTCAGGTAGGCTCGAACCACATCCTCAAGGGATTTGATGTTCACCTGCAGCCCAAAATATTATTGTTGAGGTCCTGCTCAATGAATTAAAGAGTACATAACCTTGCATTTCAGGTGAGTTTTTACTGACCTGCTGGCAGATGTTTTTATACTGGTAGAGCCCCTCCTTAGCCAGGTGGCTCTTGCGCAGATCCACGCAGAGCTCCAGGTACTTGAGCATGATCGGCTCGTGGATTTTTTGCCATGTTCGATGTTTCTTACTCTTGATGACATCGTACAAAACATCCAAAGCTGGCTGCTTCTTCTCAACCTCCAAAAACTCTGTAAATACAACGGAATTATTATTAAGACGAACACCGCCAAGTTTAACAATTAAATGACATAATTAGATTAACAAACATCAGTTCACATACCATATGGTCTATAACAGCAGACAGAAGTAATATCAGTCTGCCAGTTTACTTTTCAGTTTACAACTCAGGACATGAAGGTTAAATGACGACTATTTTATTTTTCGGACTTAGATAGACCAGCAGTGTGAGCTGACGTATGGCAATGTAAAATTTGCTAACGTTAGCTTGCGAGCAAGATGGCAGCCAACTACCGGTAAGCTAGCTAGCTGGCAACTAAATACACTTGTCCTCGAGTCATATCGCCATTCATCTGAAACAGCCGTCTTGACAGTTTATTTGTCTATGACTTATGCAACAACCTCAAGATTTTTATTTCACTAAGGCTTTTAGTCACTTAGATATAGTAATAATGCCGTCTCAATTATTTTCGGTGGGAGAAAGGGATGGACAGTCAAGGCGTAGATACTAGCTTTCTAGTTAGCTAAATGAATCTGTACCAGCAGTGCAACATGGCTTCCCCGCCATGCTAGCTAGCTACATACTGACACGAGCCATCCAACAATGCATGTCAGGTAGGCTAACTGGCTAAGTTAACGTGTCTAAAGTAACGTCCTTCAACTCACCGTTTGCTCGTTTAAGAGCATTTTCCGGTCGTTGAAAATATGCCGGCATGTTTATGACTTGATCACAGACACAGTGCTGGGTTGACTTAGGTGAATTTTACTTATTTCACCAGTCCATCCGCGCCAGGCATTCACCCGCTCCGATAAGCTCCTGGGAAAGGACTGCCTCGTGAGCGGCCTACATCCGTGGTGGACTTCCGGTATGCGTTGGAGGAGCTAGATGTACATCAACTAGATTGTCAAATATTTTTCAAAAGGTCTAGAATTTAGGTTAGTCAGTATAACTTGGTGTTTCTATATTGTAGCCTTACGTTTACCAATGCTATTTCATCTAGCTTTGCTTTTAATTGAATAAATATAATTTAAGGTCTGTGAGTTGGACGAGTTAATATTGCTAATATTTTACACGACATGTAGGCTAGGCCTATTTATGTTGGATCTAGATTGTTATTACACCACTACTACAGCAGGGGGAAGCCTAGCTTCTTTGACCAGAAAGTGGCATTGTCATGTGTTTATCTCGTGTTCTTTTCGGTGACATATAATAAAATGTCAACATTGACACATTTTAAATGTGTATTACTTTCTAAGGGCACGTTATACAAGTTTAAAATGTTGTTGGTTTAAATGCAATCGTAAAACGATCTATAGCAACAAAAAATCAAATGTACCGTAGAAGAAGCAGATTCAGGAAGAAGGAAGGCGAGCTGGACTCAGAAAGTTGGACAACGAGCTATATTTACAATTTATTTAGCGTTACATCAATTCGCTAAAGGAAGACGGAAACTTTTCAATATTAACTACGTTTTTCAAGTTTGCGGGTGTTGACAATCACGTTCATCGTGAGTTAAAAGCCAGCTAGATAGCTCTACCCTTAAACATCATCTTCCTACATTCCAGTAGGCTACTGTATCTCCCTGTACTGTATTAGGTACTCTTCCCATAGGGATGGAATATGGCATCCCCTGAGACACAGCTGATGCTAAGTGTTGGATTGATTGGTAAGTATTTTGGTAACGTAAAGTTTGTCTTAAGCTTGAATATTTTAACGATTGATGCGTGTTGAAACGAAATCAGAAGCAGTAGCCTAACAGATCTGCAGTTGGAATCACATGACTACAATGTGATAGAACTTTCAAATCCCATCGATTAATGAAAAAAGTTACAAGCTTAGCAGTTAAATAAGAGTCAAATCAGCTGTTTATCAGGAAAAATATTTGGTGTAATGATTGCATACCTGTTTCGACCTTTCATAGAGAAGGATGTCAACGCAGACACCTTGTGGGTTTGGTGCTTCCCATCTGTCAGACCAGAGTTGCGGGAGGTCTTGCTCAGCAAGTGCTGTCTGACACAGGGCAGAAAAGTGTTACACACTTTTGTTTTTGGCCAGTTCTGCCGAACCTGGTACTACATATCCACTGTCGAAGTGCAAGAACCCACCGCCCTTAAAAAGGTAAGTAGGGCCACACAGGTACCATACACAAGGCCCATTACTTAATAACACATTGGCCCATTAGCCTACTTTTTCATGTCATATTTGATATACAGATTTTTTGCATTTAGGTCACCCATTTTTCAATGGTTGTCACATCTAAAGACTTCAACCCTGAGAAGTATGCAGCATTCAGCAGAGTACTATGCAGGTAAAGCTTACACCAGTTTTTATGTCTCTTACAGCTTAAATCAAATGCAATGTCAACCATGGCTATTTTTCTGTTTGTCAGGATGTACATCAAACATGGCAGCCCAGTGAAAATGATGGAGGGCTACATTGCAGTCCTCACCAAAGGCATTTGCCAGAGTGATGAGAACGGCTCCTTTCTTATAAAAGATTATGATGTCAGAAAGGCCTACTCTGCAGGCTCAATTAAGGGTAAACATCACACTTCAATCAATTAAATCCACTTCAAGGAGCCAAATCAACAGAGAAAGGGATTCAAATGTACAGGTATCATTCAAATAGTCAAATCTGATGTGATTACATTTCAGATGTGGTGTCCCAGTTTGGGATGGAGACCATCATACTGTACACAGCCCTTATGCTGAAGAAAAGAATTGTGGTCCATCATCCACGTGTTGAAGCACTTTTGGAGTTCACAAGGTGACTACATGGACATAAAATACACTTTTTTCGGCATGTTGACTAAGTTATTTCTAATATTTTGAATGTACTCCCCCCTCCCCAGAGTTCTTCCAGCATTGACGTGGCACCGAAAAGACTGGTCCATTCTGCACCCCTATGTCCACCTGAGTGACATTGAGCTTGAAGATTTGAAGATGTGCACAGGTTAGAAAGTTTAATGCGTATCATTATTGGAGATTCTCAGTCTAGTGCTCAGTGAGAAACCATAATCTGCATTTGGATCCTGGAAAAAACATACTGAGGGAAATAAATAATAATACACCCATATGTTCCCTTTCTGTGTAGGATATGTTGCAGGATTTGTTGATTCCGAAGTCAGCAACAGAACTGATTTGTTTGACGTGTATGTGAACCTCCCAGACAGCGAGATTACAGTATCTCATAATGCCAAAGGTTTGTGACTGTGCCCTAACAAACTTAAATCAAGTTAACCAACTTATTCACAAGTCAGCTCCTAACTAGCCATACCATCTTGATGTATGGAGATATCAGTTGATTAGACTCAGATATCCAGAAGTACATCTATGGAGGTTTCTTTTGGAACTAGTAGACCCTTGTTACAGGATTTTGTGTTAAGATCTAGTTTCCCACCACAGAGGCCTTGGCTATGGGGAAGTTGCACAAGGACATTGGCCAATTCATTGTTCAGTCAGCAGAGGATGCCGACAGAACAGATGGGCAGGTTATCAAGGTGACATTTCCCAAAAATAATATTCTATAATCTCTTTGGTTCTATAGACTGCTTGACAGGACTAAAGTATGTGTTGTGTACATTTTGTGGCATTTTTATATTTTAGAAAACAATATATTCATTCTGTACTTAATTTTGTTTTCAGGATATTTCTGTAAAGACTAGAGAGATCCTTACCAATCTTGTGGCCCTTGCTGACGAGTCGGACAACTCAAAAATCACCCTGGACACTTTAAAGCGTCATCACCTCCCACCTGCAACCGAGAACTTCCTGTTTCACCTGGCAGCTGCTGAGCAGCTCCTGAAGATATGACCACGTCTTCCTTTACTTAACTACTGAATGCAATGTCTCCTAATATCAGCATGGGCATTCGTCAATGTGAGAATGCATTGTGAACAAGTACTACGGAAATCATTTTCTTTCTCTTGAATTCCTTAGACAAGCCAATATGATGTTTTAGCTTTCAAAGAATAGTAGTAGATCCTTAGAAAGTCATATCGATGTATTTAGTGCAAGTGATCTCATAGTGGAATGTGGCTATTTCATTGATCAGTCGAGTAATACTAATGTGCCTACACTGTAGGTATGAGCAACATTCATGCTTAAAGTCACTTTCTAGTCCCCAAAGCACAGAAATGCAACACTGCAGTGTAAGGACAGTCTTGAAAACAAGGATGTACCTCTAAACATTCCATATACCTTTGAATATCTTATGATATAAATGTTTTACAAAATATATGGATAATGCATATTTTGCTAGATATTTGGTCATTGCATACCGTATGCAATTATCATTACTTTCTTACAATTATATAAATTAAGTAATGTTTGGAAATGTAAATTGCCAAACCCAATCTAATCCTCACACAGCCTGTTAATCACTTATTCACTGCTCATGATTGTTACAATTATGATTGTTTGTTAAAAATGAAATTTGGTATGTGCTTTAAGCAGAACACAGAAGTGCCGAGTTTCTTTGTGGCTTATCCTACAACTGTTGCCAAAAGTTGTCTGTGTCAATTCCGAAGAAGCAGTCCCAATATGTAAGTGCATAATTGTTTTAGTAGTAAATTATTGTATTTTTCAGAGATTTTACAGGCATAATGTGTATTAACAGTACTACTAAGTATCTTATCACACTATTGGACACCAACAATTGTTCAAAGAGTTCATATTTTCCAGCCCTTTACTAGTACATGTTTCTTACAAATAAATAATGATGAGCAATAACAGAACTAAACAATCCTGCAAACACGAGAAACATCTTAAAAGATTAATTGTTGTACAATTGTATTTCATTGCTTGTATCGCGTCCTGAGGCATTTTGGTTTGCAACCGTTTATAACGCCCCTTCGAAGAAATCGAAGATTAATTGAGAGGTTCCAAACTAATACGCATTAGCAACTGGTCTGGTGATGGAAAGCTTTCGTTATGTAAGAATAATGCAAACATTTATTGTCTTCTTACTAAAAGCAAGTGTAATAACTCAACTATCCATTCTTTTTTTCATCAGTTTGTTACTGGGAAATATGACAAATGTATTTATCAGGTAAACAAAGCAGCCATAAACTATGTCTAATTTCATTGGTGTGATTCTTATTTCTAACCAGTCTACAGAGTTTGGTGATGATTTGATGTCAGCCCTTTGTTATTCTTCCTCACAGCCCCCTGTGGTAGAATAGCTGGCCATCAATTGTAGCAGCCTGTAACTCCTTTTCTAGCTTTTCTCTTTTAATCTGTAAAACAAAAAATGATTATATTGAGGAATGTACTCCAGTATGGCGCATATAAGCACACATAACAGTGGCGCATATAAGCACACATAACAGTTCTAAGACTTACAGTTCCAAGCTGAGGAAAGAGACTGAAGGATAATGGGATCATTAGGCCAAGGACTAATGCAGTGCTGATGTGACGAATAGGGGCAACCAACAGAGGATTCCTGGTCAAAAGTTTTGCTCTGAAATAACAGGAAATTTTGCAAATGTTTAAATATACCGAAGGCAATACATATAAAGCCTTTATATCATAATACAATACAATAATAGCTATGTCCGTGCCAAAATAACCATGTTAACATAATAAGAACGACTCACTTTTTTGAAAAAAACACCAGGAGATTAGGAACAGCAGCCGTAGTGCCTAAAAGTATAGCTCTGGACAGAGCTGTGTCCTGCACGGCCTAAACAAAAAAACATACAATTTGTAACATTTATGCTCATGTTTTTTTTATTTTATTTAACTTGAATGAACTTCACTTACCTTTGCTCCAGCTTCTTTAGAGGTGCCAACAGCGTTTCCATTGGAATCAAACACCAGAATACCATTTTCAGACTCCTCACTTCTGACAACATGCACATTAAAGTAGGCCAGGGCAACTAGAGGATTACAACCATAATCAAGACACAGATTAATATCACTCAAAATTAGGGAAGTCTCAGACATTGTTTTCCAGTATACTTATAACATGTTTGAGGGATAAGTCGATTAAAGAGAGTTTCTGACATAAATACAAAGAACTTACCTGAGAGGGGCACTGGCAATACTGACCTAAAAAACACCTGGGCAGGTGGGCTGATCACGCCAAGGCGCTGTACAAGTATTTGTGGAATTGCCTAAAAAACATGACAATTACACATTACACAACACTAATAACCTAAGGCATTTGATACCCTTTAATTGACAATACTGTGTCAAATAGTTTAATATAAGAAGTGGACAAAATACGAAACATTAAAAAAAGAAGCTTGGTCAAGCCGTACGCACCCCTGCAAATGTTGAATATGCCACTGATCCGACAAGCAACAACACCTGCTTCACTGAAATATTTTTTCCCTGACAATGAGACAACACAATCAATATAATGCATGGTACAAAACAAGGAAAACACAGTGGGACATCATGATAAAAAATGTGTACCTGCTCAGCTGATGAGTTCCTGTTAGCAAAATTAAATCCAGCATTGTAACTCTGCAACAAAAACTAGAAAATGCACGTTTTGATTATTAATAAACTGGGCTGATTTTATGGTTTATCTTTATATGTGGAATAGATTATTTCAGCAGTAGATTCCTCACCTGCCAACAGAGAGCAGGTTTAACCCCACTATGTGGCAAAAAACTGGCCACAATCTAAGAATGGAACACACATTAGCAGAGTTAGCTGTTCTTGTTCATCAAATAGTAAATATATTACAGCTGAGGTCATAGTTAAATGTCCCCAATAAAATGGTTACTTACCAAAGGGGCTGATATAGGAAACAGTGCTGATAATAAAACATATATATATTGGAGTGATTACTTTAAAATACAGGCATAACACAGTATTCGTATAGCATCACTAGTAGCTACATCTTAATTAGGCAACCACACTTAGTAAGCTTCCAGTTCAATAAATGGAGCATACTTAGAGAAGGTTTTTTCCTACAATACCTTGAGGACGAAAAACAACTGGTAGCACAGCACCAGTATCAGCATGGACAGATGACTGCAAATACAGGCACAGGATAAAAAAATACAGGATAAATACATTTAACTATTAACCAGGTACACCTATGTATTTCTAACAAATTACGCAAATAATCCAAATAAATAAATATTGGTCATGAACTATCATCACTTACCAGAGAAAGCTTCCATGCATTCAATATCTAGAAGAAAAAAAAATAGACCAAGATGATGAACTTAAAACACTGAATCAGTATAACGACACAAAATGCGTGGTTAAATTAGCTATGAACAGTAATTACCTTTTCATCATTCGCCAATGTTTCCCCACTAGCAATGAGGACACGAGCATTTTTTATTTCAGCCTAAAAAACAACAATGATTACAACAATTATGTTGACGGCACTTCATGTGTCGGTGAGATAAATCCATCAATAGGGCCAGTAAGGATACTCACGTCGGAGGAGAGCAAATAACTTGGATCAAGAAGATCGAACCATAGGCGTAAACGACTGAAGAAAAACTGTAAAATAATGTTACACATTTAAAATCAGTCATTTCCCCAAAATGTCTCGGAACACTGTTTACGGTATTGTTGCCAAATTACCAAAAATGTGTTGCAAGTTACTACCTTGCCTTGGCTTTTCCAATACTGCAAGTTAGGATCCATTTTTGCAACCAATCTTTATTGATTGTCTTTGGCTAATTCTCTGGCTGTTTATAAGCCTATGGCATTATTTTACGCACAGTACAACTAACTGTTCCGTGGGGTCCTAGACAGGAGCCTCTATGGTTAGGAGCAGGACATGTGTTTGAGGTCAAGCTCTATTTACAAACCTCTTCCTGAAACAATCACGTGATTAGTGCGTGTGTTTACACCAGGTTCATGAGCGTCAAGACAACATACAATTTGCGCAGTTTTACGAAATAGGAATGTTATTCAACAACCCTCTGCGCAAACAAAGTGTATGATGTGTAAAACTCCATTCAACTCTTATTCTTGTCATAGCAGAAAATGGCAGCCACCATTGGAAGATTACTGAGGACCTCTGTAAGTTCTCGTGGTCATCAGAAAGTAGATTTTGAAGTAACAATACTGTTATCATTTGTAATTGTCACAGTTAATTTTGGTTGCATATGATATTAGATGTTTACGCATATCTAGCTCCATTCAACGATTACTTCTTAACGGAGTTAAGTTTAGCATAGCAGCGAATAGCTAATGGCATGCTAGTAAGCAGGAAGATAGTTGAATTCATTCCGCTTCTAATTTGTGTCCCAGTAAAAAAAATAATAATACATGTTGTTCAGTATACAGTCTGCAAGATAACATTTAGAAACAGTCTTGCCATCAAAGTAATGCTCGACAATAATTAAATATCTGTGTCACTCATGGCGTTAGGCAAGGGTTGCTACAGGAGTTAAAGTCGGCACCTGTCCACATGGAACATCATTAGTGAATGTCACCGCAGGAAGTCTTAGTTTTCCTGTTCTTAAAAAAGCCAGTTTTTCAACCAGTAAGTATGGAATGACAACTGCAAACAATGTGCCACATGTAATGACACATTCATTTTTAAATGTATATTTATAAACGAGTATATTGGTAGAGAAGTAGGCCTGCGAGTGATTACTCTTTTGATTTGATCTTTCCTTTAGTCGCTTCCAGGTGGGCTCCAGCAGCTGTCACTCAGCACGCACCCCATTTCAAAGCAACAGCTGTCCACGATGGAGAGTTCAAGGAGATGAGCCTAGATGACTTCAAGGGCAAATACCTGGTCCTTTTCTTTTACCCCCTCGATTTGTGAGTGCTGTTGACTTGGCTGTAGATGTGTGTGATGTCTATGTACATTTTGTATGTTAATTTGTGCTTTTTTCTCTTTCAGCACATTTGTCTGCCCGACAGAGATCATCTCATTTAGTGACAAGGCCAATGAGTTCCATGACATCAATTGTGAAGTTGTGGGTGTGTCTGTGGACTCCCACTTCACTCACCTTGCATGGATAAACACCCCACGTAAGGTATGTTGAGAACTAGTCCATCATCAAACCCTAAATGGCAGAAATATTGGTTGATAGAAGCAACACACCTCTCACAGCATTAGAGGAGACAAAGCTTAAATTGGTATGTGTTGAAAATTCTAATTGAAATGACTTGAATGTCAACAGTATTTCTCTAATCAGTAATTTTTCCATTTGAAGGCTGGAGGCTTGGGTCACATCCATATCCCTTTGCTGGCAGACCTCACCAAACAGGTCTCAAGAGACTATGGAGTTCTTCTAGAGGGTCCAGGCATTGCACTGAGGTAGAGCATGTAGCTTGATGCAATTTAAGTGAATGTGTCAACAATAGAGACACATTCTGATAACTCTTTTTCTTATTAGGGGTCTGTTCATCATTGATCCTAACGGTGTGGTGAAGCACATGAGCGTGAATGACCTGCCGGTAGGCCGCTGCGTAGAGGAGACCCTCCGTCTGGTGAAAGCCTTCCAGTTCGTGGAGACCCATGGTGAAGTGTGCCCAGCAAGTTGGACTCCAGACTCCCCCACGGTGAGAACAGACCTGACCTACAGCCACTATTCTGCCACAGCCTTACACAAAAACCATTTTACAATATTGTTTCATGTGTCTTTCAGATCAAGCCCACCCCTGAAGGTTCCAAGGAGTACTTTGAAAACGTTAACTAGACGCCCATCCCACAACTGAAATCAAATGTGGACCGAAATACATTTAGAATGATACATTGTATTTTGTGACACTGTCATCCTAGCAGGAGCAACCAACACCTTTTTTTATTATTTAATCCAGGTTGGGTAGTGCAAGATTTACTTGTATGCAAATAGTTGACTTGAGTCATTTGGCTAAGTCACTCTCATGCTTCTAGTTATCAGTGGGTGAATGCTAAGACCTCAGTAGTCTGTAATAGTTATATACATGTTAGGTTCTGTATAGATCCAAGCAAATTGAGATGCATTGTTGGATTCCAGATTATGGTGTAAATTGTATATGCAGACCTCTTACATGGAATTATATTATGAAATATCTAAACATCACAACAGTTTAATTCTGTTCTTCAAAATATGACTATACAATGTATCTACCCTCCCCCTGGTGTCATACAGTCTGGCTTGTAAAGAAAATAAAAATTGACTGGTTCAAACATTCTGTGCCTAATAACATTCATTAATAAACCATGCCTATATAACCCCTGTACATAAACAAGTTTATTTTGTTTCTTTTTTACAGCAAGTTAATATGCAGGTTCAAAATGCCAGACATATGGTACACGTGAGGTGCCAAAATCAACTTCAGTGAGGGAAAAAATGGAAATTAGAAAAAAAGGCATTGCCACTTCTCATACAAGGAACATACTGTATTTACACAACAAAATGGAAAAAAGCTTTTTTAACACTCTGCAGCACTGTATGTAGCTATGAAAACATCTAGTTAAGTGTACATAAATTTCACTTTGTACATTATGTTTGCAGAAATTCAGCAACTGCCTCATTCCATCTAACATTCAAAATGATGTTTCAGTTTATGGTAACAAAAGATGAGAAAACAGCTGACCAAAAATGGAAAGCCTTTTAAAGCTTTAAATAATATACAGAACCAAAATGACAGAAGTGTCAATGCACCTCTTCTGCAAGCAGAGCAAAGTCAACAAAACTTGCCTTTAATTTCTGAACCTGCTAGAGCACAAGAGATGCACGCACCAGGGGAATAAAAAAACAAACAACTAAACTATAACTGGTAAAGAAAATACCATTTAATGAGAGGTTCATGCAAGTTCAGGCAAGATGAAAGAGTGCCACCCGCCCCATCCCCAACGCACCAAACCAAAATCGTTTTTGTTTATAACTGAATGATTCATTAAAAAAAACACCCTGTAGTAAATCTGTACAACCAAAATACATTTGGGATCTACATCTAAAGGTACATTATTAAGGTTATATACACTTTTCCCCCTATCCATATATTATCTTTACAAGTAGACTTCATTCAAACCCAAACATTAAGAAAACATAAGACTAAACAGGGATTGGATCACATCAAACATCCATTTAAAACAATCTGTCATTTAAACTGTACCTCAAAAGCATTGATCCTGTTTTTACTGGTTTACTTCTTTTTATTTGTACAGTTAACTACAACAGAGCTAAAATAGTTCTCCTTAGGTGGGATGGATGTCCACTACTGTATTTGGGAACTAAGATATAATTGTCAGTATATGGGAAGTGTCCACTCTGCAAATAACATCCAGATTTACCATGGATGAACATTTTATGAATAGGTGTCAGGTGTAGCTGTATGTGGAGACCAAAATACATGAACAACACGGAACTCTGAGTGACTCCGTAATACAAAATAGAATCAAGTCAGAGCATGGACGCAAACCCACCTTTCCAATATTCTAATACAATAGAACAAAGGCTTTCTATACACTTCGGCCTCTTCACTGAAGAGAGCTAGACAATACCATCAATAAAGATCTGTGTTCTCGGTGTTGGGTGGGACTGAGTTCGAAAGATTTAAGAAGCCATGTTACATTTTCTCCACAATATTGTTTGAAATAAGTTGATAAAAACAGAACCAAAGTTAATGTATTGTCTGCAAACTTAATCTTGTTCATCAAGGTGGATTTCATTTTGCGACATTGAAATTCATTCAGAAAATGGAAAACTACATTTGTACAAAGTGAGATAGCACAATCTCTTCCTGCAAACAAAAAAAAATTACTTGTGCCCTCGGCCTCAGTTGGGAAAAGCTTTTAGGCTGATCCATGGATCTCTGTGGTAACTTGCTTCTTAGTCAATTTTCACATTTGTGTAGATCTTCCTCACAAAGGCACTTGTTCCCACATACCCAACAGCCCCTGAAAAAGTAAGGTACATTATGATTTCTAGACACTGAGTCATCACAATTATTTTAGTTAGTGAAAAGACTCCAAAGCCCCAGACATGAATAATAATCATGAATGCAGCTAGAATACTCAGCACTTCCCTGCCAGACTGGGGGCCTAAAATTAAGTGAATGAGGGGCAACGGAACTCACCACACATTATTCCCAGGGAAGTGCTGAACACAGCCATGTAGCCAAAGTAGAAGGATGTCTGGAACAGACCATACATCCTGAAACAGCCAGAGGAGGATTTAGTGGTTAGTTACAGACACAACAATAACTACAGTTAAAAATAAAACACTGGGATTGAATATCATTATTCCAACAGACAGAATATTTGCTTTACCAGTGCAAATTTAAAATAACTACTTTTCATGCAAGAAATAAGGGAAAATTCAGTTGAACTCACTTAGTTTTGAAGAAGTAGTAGTAAAAGGAGTACATGTAAACATAAACAGCAGTGGATGCAGCAGAAAGGAAACTGGTCCATTGCCTGTAAGAAAAAGACACAGAACATTCAATTGTAAGACACACTATTCTCTATTGATGAATTCATATTAATCTGCACATAGCAGTGCCAACTTAAATATGGTGGGACAAGCAAATTGACTAATTATGATCCATTACTCACCATCTGTAGTCTTCAGCATTGAGAAGGAAGTATGTGCAGACAATGGTTACACACACAGTCACGATGCACAGGATCACCAGGACCAGCATCATGAACCCGTACACATAGTAAATCTTGTAGGCCCAGAATGAGGTGAAGATGAAGTACCTGAAAGGTGAGCAGAAAATATAAATGTATTTATGTAATGTCTTATATACTGTAAATGTTGGGAATTGCATAGCCTATTGACAGATGTAGGACTGGCTTACATTTCAATGAAAATGGAACCGAATGGGAGGATTCCTCCAAGGCAGACAATGACCGCCGGCTCCATGAACCTGAAAATAATGTGTTCATTTCTTATTGACCACAATTTGGTTTTGCATACACATGCAACCTGAATTTATTCAAAGTCAATGCTGCATTCATAAGGCCATAAGAAGGGCTCACACTGACTTTAATGACTTAATCACAATCTGCACAATGACACCTTGCCACATTGAAATTTGCACTATTTGTATCTTTTGTACTATTGTATTTTGTGTACTATCTGTATTTTTAGATTGTAAATTATGGCAACTTTATATTTATTTTGTTATTCTATATCCCCTTAATATTAGCTAGACTTTGTTCCTTTTGTACAGTTAGACCACATATTTAAGTTGTAAGATTCCTATATGTTTAATGTATGCACCTTCCTGCCTGAAAATTCAATTTCTGTGCAAACTTTCATGGCGATTAAAACCTTTTCTGATTCTGATAAGACCTGAAAATGACATGTAAGATGTGGCCTGTCATTTATAGTCATATATACGTTCAATAAAAGAATAAAGGTTGTATATCATGAATATAACATTATTTGAGATTAAAGTTTGAATGAAACACATCTTGTCAGTTTGATCGTACCATTTCTTCTCTGGGATCGGTCTGGGCACGGCATTAACTCGACAGGGAAAGTTAGGCTGGCCCGACAAATTTCTTCCCAGAATGGTCCCCACAAGGTTTAGTGGCAGAATTACAAAGAAGCAGATACAGCAAACAGCAATCTGAAGGGAAAAGTAGCAGATATTGATTTATTTATATTTAGTCATTTAACAGACGCTCTTATCCAGAGCGATTTACAGTAAGTACAGGGACATTCTCCCCGAGGACCTTAGGATGCCCAAGGACACAACATCATTTTGCACGGATGGGAATCAAACTGGCAACCTTCCGATTAATAGCCAGACTCCCTAACCGCTCAGCCATCTGAGAGCATTGAGGAAATACTCCTCTAAATGTTTGGTGAATATCCCATGTTGACCTTTCCTGGATTGGTTCATTTAAATGGACTTCTTGCAGTTTGTGCAATGGTCATAACTGGAGAGGTTTTACTTTTAATACTCACCATAGTACCAAAGGGGATGGCTCGGGAGGCATGGTAGTAGATGGCTATGAAGTTGATGAAGAAGGCTGTCCCACACACCATGGCTGGGATCAGGAAGGCTCCAATAAACATCTGTTTAATCCATCGCCTGCCTACACGATGACATTAATATATAAGGTGTTAGGTCCACTTAATTGGGTGTGAACAGTCATGTTTTCAAAGTAAAGTAGAGGTTTGGCACGTCGGAACTAATATGAAACCAACTCACCTCCTTGTTTTGCATACAAACTTCCACCAAAGTATCCATTCACTGGAGAGGTGGCGGCATACACAAATATGGCTGTGCTCAGCATGGATCCTCTCCTGCAGAGATAAATGGTATGTCACGGGGTTCATACAAGAGTAAGGAGTAAGATACAGCATCCATATGGTTTTGATCCATTGTTTTTATGACTCACTCTGTGTACAGATCCTCAATCATGGCCACGAGGATGACGATGAAGGAGACGGAGAAGATCTGGCAGCCAGAGCCAATAAGGGAGGAGAAGATCATGGGGTGGCTGGAGGGTCTGAATACATCTCCATGGACCTGCTTCCACCCATACTCATCTCCTAAGTCCCGGTCCTATAATACAAAGTTATACCATCAGGTTATATCGAAGACTAATGACACACAGAAAGATTTGACATTGTTACTGCAAATAATATGCAATCGTCAGTACTGTTTATAAAAAAACACAGTTACCATGTCGTCCATCTCCTCCTCCTTGCTGTATCTGGCATAGTCTTTCCTGAGCGTTCTCATCAGGATCATGGATACAAGGCCCACCAGGAAAATCACCATCATGAAGGAGTTGAAGATGGAAAACCAGTGAATCTGTATAATAAATGAATAAAGAGAACATTACAAATCTTATTAACATTCAGAACATATCAAAACCCTTCCTAGATTTCACAGCGGAGCAGATATTTGGCAGGTTGAGGATCTACATACATGTCACTGTGAAAAAGCAACTTACTCTGTGCTGGAAAAAGGATGGATCAAGGTATTTGTCAAACCGGTCCTCAAACTTCACGTCTGACTTCTTCCACTTCACCTATGATGAGATGGATGGTTGTTAATTCTTGCCATGAGGTACCATCCCATTTTACACAATGAATATGAAATATAACAACACTTACAGAATAAGACATAGCAATTCTTGTATTTGGAACAAGCTTGACTTTGCCTTCACTGGTCAAGTTGACATCAACAATTCTATTTCCATTGAAGCCAATCTCCAGTTTCTTGTAAGTCCACAAGTAATGGTCTTCCCCATTTTCATCTGCCTCTCCGACAATTCCTGCAACACAGTCAATTCTGAGTAAACTGGTAATAGCAAGGTGCTAGTATAAAACACAGCAACCGGATTTAGGGCCAAAGTCTATATTGATTCTCAGTGAGTAAACCAGAAGAAAGTACTAACTAGACAAAGGCCTCTAGACCCGCCTTCAGTTCACAAACATCCGGTTCAAGGTAGGTTGTAACTTTACAGGCCTGTAATCCAACATCACTCACCCCAAATAGGTAGGTCATCAATGTACATTTGGTACCAGTAATGGTTCTTGATAGCATACACAAAAGCATCCCGTTTCTCTCTGTCCAGCTCAATTTCACAGTATGTGGTTTGCATGACTTCATCTGTTGAGAGAAACACAATGGTATAAGGTAATACACAAAATAGCACACTGCATATAAAAAAGAAATTGTGTGCCCACAGAATGGATTCCAATAATTGTTTTATGTATAATACATGATAATAATACATATACATCTACTGTAAGTCTGTAAAGATTGACTTCATGGTGGAAAATTAGATACCTTTGAATTTGATGTCCAACCCACTGAATTCCAACTCCACTCCCTGCAGCGCCTCTCCGAGTGTTTCATGATAATGGCTAATGGTTTTTTTAGTGCCCACACAGAAGGGTAGGGAGAAATACTTGTACGTCTCTTGTCTGTTATGGTAAGGCCCCACTGTATTCATCCATAGAACCACCTCTTCTTTGTCTAAGTACTGTTGAAAAAGGAAAACATTAAATACACACACATACTGCACCCGTTTCACTTGTCTTTCTGGTTCCATAAAGCTTGAAGACATGTTATTCAATCCATAACTATAGCATACCGACTCAGACAAAACTATCTTCTAGGCTTGTTTTGCATAATGGGAACTTTTTTAGGTAATTATAAATTATTAAAAATCTTGCGTTTCAAATGTATGTCAACACTGAAGGTAGTTATTGTATACACATTCACTGGTAGACTAGCTACAGAATTGTTGTAATATTGTAAAATACGCAACCGTTTATTCACTGTATGTAAACACTAAATTGTCTTTAAGTAAAGTGATTACGAGGGCTATAATTTTATGACATTGCCTGGTTTTTATCAGCACTGGTCACGATAGCAAATTTAACATTGAATCGCCAAATACTGTAGTGCTAGCTCTAGGTATCCTGCAGCTAGCCTGCAACCTGTGAAGTCGCTACACAAACTTGTCTTGACAAACCTGATAGAAATTGATGCTGCTGTGGCTACACATAATAAACAGACGACCGTGTGTAAAGCTACCACCGTTACAAGCACTGAACTTCCTCACACAACACAACTTTAATGTATTTATATTGGGCTCCTGCAGAGGCTTTGGAGAGGGAGGCCCGAAGACCCGAACGCCTGGCTGCTTTCTTGCACTAACGTTAACACTGTGCGCTTGCTAATTACAGTAGTTTGCTTATGCCCACTAACGTAATACATTGGTTAAATGACAACATTTAAACCATGTAGCTAAAGCAACTACAAGTGAGTATGTCCATGTATCTGGTCAAATATGTGATGATGTCGAAATCCTTGCGTTACCTGTCAGTGCTAGCTAGTTAGCCATCTAGAAGCTAGCTAGGCTAACATTGTCGTTAGCTAGCTACCGCTACAGTAACCCGACTGAGGTACTGTCTAGCTAAAGCGACTCGCTAGCTTGCTAACAAATCAGTAAGGGCAGAACCGTTTCCACTGACTCTTCGTAGACGTAGGATGTGACAAGTCACCAATTGCATTCCTATAGCTGGCTTTATACCGATACTTATGCTAGTATCACAATCAAGCGAGTGTCTGTAGCTAACTATAGCTAAAACTGACCATTATTTTCGGCACACGCAAGGCTTCCCATTTGCAATCGGCCTCAAATGTTCTTACTGTTCTTACCGTGTGTTCGTGTTCATCAGATTCGACCGGCATTAATAGCCCCGCAATAGAGAAGAAGACCATCACTGCAATCTTCCATCTGGAAGACCCCATCATTTTCTGGGAAAGTTTACACAGATTTGGGATGTTAGCTTTGTTAGGGCTATCCCACCTTCTTCCTGGTTGTATGACAGTGGCAGTTTTTTAGGATGCTTGCAGACGCATATGGCGTAAATGCCTCACACTTTACAATCGCACTCACTCCTGATTGATGAAATGATGTCACATGGTATGTCTCCTCCAACCAACGGAAAAAACGTTGAGCAAGCTGTTGAATTTTGGAACTAGTGTGCTGCGCTGCCCGCCACCTTCAGCCACGTCATCTGATTGCTTGAACTACATCGTTTTACCTTTGGTAAAGTGATTTTATGAAACCGGATTTACCTCACGCCATAACCAATAGGTTGATTATGTATATAGCAACGTAATTCTACAGAACTTCATAACATATAAATAAATTCCTTGAGCCAGACATTCTCTCAGAAAAAGAGTAATGAAAAGTTATTTGTTTAGAGGACACTTTAATAATTTTGGGGTATTTAATCCAGACATATCAAACTCCTTAAACAATAGAAGAGGGTTGCAGTTTTACCATACTGTTATTCTCAGCCATATCTACACAGCATAATAATATTATGTTTGATCCAAATGCTTTCAGGGCTGTAACTTCAATGACACTGATACAAAGGGGTTGCCTAGTATAAAACTGTGCAGCAATATTTCGCAGGCAGTGTTCTGAAATCACCTGAATTTTGATGTCACTGGTGAATTACTGGGCCAGTGACAGAACAAATTCCCTGTTGTGAAAAGGATAAACAGTTACGTACATTGTAGGAATGCATAGCATTAAAATGACCACTTCAAACTATATTTTTTCTCACCGAATTATGTCTGGCAGGTGAAGGTCTTTGTATAATCCATTGTGCTTATACCCAAAGGATCCACGAAATGGGACCATTTTGACTTGATTCTTTAAGTTCTGGTTACTCTGCGCTATTTGATACAGCTTTAAAGGAGTGTGAAAAGTAGTAGTTGTGAAGTTAGACAATATCAGAGTTTTATATATATATGAGAGTTACATTTAAAGAGAGGCTAATTCGGCTTTAGAATTATGCTTATTATAAACAGGAACAGATAGAAGACATAAATCAAGACCTTGTTGATAAATGTTAATCTCACCTGCTCAGCCATGTGGATAGGGACTATGTGATCATCTTCCGCATGAAGAATTAATAGAGGACTCCTTATTTTTTTTAAACTGCAGAAATACAGAAGCCCAACTCTGATACAAATATTGTTATACAAAAAATATATATATATATTTTAAGTCAGAGTGAATAAAAAAATATATACTGTGACAATCTGGCATGAAGCAATCATGCGGACGGAGTCGTCTCCGTTTTTTCTAAGCAAACCTGTGTGTCTTTAACGACAGGATTGCTGTTTATTAACACTTTCAACCGGTAAACTGACCAGATGTCATACATTCCCATCCCAAACTAGGTCATGGTGACATTACAAAACAGTCCCCAACACTGTCCTAGACATACAAATACCAAAACCCATACAACATAAAACACAGCAATGACTAAAACATTAACACAGCATTATGAAAACATAATTAAATGAAAACTAACAGCCCCATAAACCCTTGCGCTACTCAGCACACTGTCAACAAATAGCATGACCGTTTCCAAAGGTTGCCACAATATTTTAAATGGTGCATTTTATGGTATATGGATCATATGCGGAATTGATTTCTATATGTGCCTCTCAAAAACAGGCAAATGGGCAGTGTTTGAATAAAAACGTACAATTTACTTACTTCTCATCATTAGGGAAGATAACATTGTTCTTTGACAATGTGTCCAGAAAAAAGTAATCAAAGCCTGGAAACCTCCAGTAAAACTAAGGGTGGAAAGATATAAAATATGTTAACAAACTGATTATATTAGAATTGGAACAAGTCCTATTTCTGTATTAATATGGATTATATATATATAATTGAATAAGTATAATATATATATATATATATATATATATACACACACACACATTTTTATAAATATATACATAAATAAATACTGTGTCTCACCCAGGTGAAAGGATGATGGGCACCTTGCTGTCGAATATTTGTGAATACACCCTCAAGAATCACACCATCAACCACCACCCCTTTAAAATGTCAAATGTAGTTACATTCTCAGTATTAGAAGAATAGTATTCAGGACATTTATATTATGATAATGTATTACTTTTGTTCGGTTTTATATTGTTGAAAAAACAATTGTGATCCCTTTCCATTTTGTCACTGAAAAACCCCCAATCATAACGTAAGTAGAATTTCTGTACCTACCATGTTCCATTAGTTTGACTGCAGTGTTTGTGGCCACTCTGCATAAAGATAAGGAGGTGCATTAAGGGAAGTTACTTCAGGCCCTTTTTGATTATTTATTTAATTGACACAAGAAGTGGTAGCCAGTGCAATCAAATTTGTGTTCATTTTCACCAATTCAGTATGCGTAGAAGGTAAGGTTCCAGGTAAGGACTTTTCAAGGAAAATGTGTAAAAGCTCTCAATACAGAACCAGAAAACAATGATCATCCATTTGCCTAAGAAAATTATAATAATTGATTACCACTGACCCAGTGCCAAGGGAGTGTCCCCAAATTAAGACCAGACTGCTACCACTGTGGGCTTTCACCCACTGATACAAATGAAGGACATCAGTAGTCAGTCCAGCTTCACTGGGTTTCCCCGAGGAATCTCCAAATCCTGACAGAATTTTCAATGTCAATGGCTACACAACTCATGTATGACATAATGTGGCCACAAGGTGGCAGCCAGTCAGATGGAAACCAACATCAGAAGGAGAGGTCAGAAATAGTAGAGCGGCAGCCCTAGGACAGGACAAATCTGAAATATCTTGGAGCAGTGTATCAAACCAAGCAAAAACATGTTACGTCATACAATAGCTTTACTAAATAGATTGAATTCACCAACCTCTGTAATCCAAAGCCAGAACATGGTAACCTACTGCACTCAGAACCTATGGACGCAGCAGCGGATAAATCACATATTTTTAAATAGTAGGCTTATAATATGTAGTAGAAAAATGACTTTTGTACAAAGTAGTTACTTACATTAGCTAGTCCCACACGGTGACTCGCTGCCCTATTTGAATGAACATAATGAGCACAGACATAGGTAACAAAGATCACCAACAGTTGTATAAGTAACTACTTAATTATCATTCATGTAGTGTCTTCTGAAAAAGTATTGCAATGTCTATCATAGTATGTTTAGCAAAGAATAGGCCTACAATCATCCTGATACCTTGTACCTCCATTTCCATGGAGGTAGATAACAATTGGACTTCCACCTCCCAAAGAGTTCTGATACCAGTCCAAGTCCTTCCCCTGGGCCTGTTTCCACTGATTTTCAGGAATTGTGTGCCTGAGTACAATGACACATTGAAAATGGATTACATCCTGAATATTTAAATAGTGCATACACCTGGTGACAAATTGACACAACATTAAATGTCACTTAAGTTTATTAGCCTAGCAGTAGGCAAGATGGACCACATAATCTCTCCATGTGCCTCATCATAACAAATTACTAACTCACCATACACCCAGTGATACTCCTTCTTCGGGTGAAAGGTACAGGTTCACAGTATGATTTAGAGAAAGGTCAGCAGGTTGGCTGAGATCAGTTAAGAATGGGACCCTAACTGAAAGAGAGGAGCAAAACTCAGTGGGTCCAGTTACGTATTCTTATTTTATTATGTTAATAGATAGGCTGATGTTTAAATCTTACTTCTGTGGGAATATACTATATGTGTCAGCAAATCAGGGGATAGTCGCAGCATAAAAGGCACGGAAATGTATAAAACAACTAGTGCCAATAAACCTCTTTTAAACCACAACCAACAGCTGGAGCTGGGGAGAGAGAGAGAGGTAGAAGACGTTATTCCTAAATTAAATATTCGCTGGCTTTGTTTAATTCATTTTGTGTGCATTGTTTCCAAAGAGGAGTCTTATAAACAATAGCTAGCATTTATTTAGCATACTTACGGTTTCAGACTTGATGAGGCAACTTCCACAGGTTGGACCTTGGAGCCTGACGATTTGGAAACATCGTCATGGTCACTGGTCCTTTTCCTCATTTTGCTTTGACTTTTCAGCAATTAACAACTATCAGCTTTTTTTGTTAATTTGTAACAGTGAACTACAATTTCACAACAGTTAAAAATCAGACCATGCCAATGCGTCTTTGGGACGTGATCATTGCAACTACAACCCCAAACGAATCAATATCAACCAATAAGGAAATGATGCAAAGTCGAATGGATGGAAGTTTAAGGTAGTCCTTTGTGATTTGAAGATCCTAGATAAAATATGTACCAAGGCTTTCTGAAGTCCACCTTTACACAGTTACATTTACACACTCGGCACTGTCACCATAACGTTCTGATCAACGTTTTCTGAACGTTCTAATCGTTCAATTTCGAGCGTTCTTGGGCGAGTTGGACACATCAGGCGTGTGACATGACTAGCGTGGGACTGACGCGGACTGACGCATGATTAGCGTGGGACTCTCATGAGGAGCGTGTAACTATAGATATATATTTATATATATGTATATATATCTGTGCGTGTAACAGCGACCAAATAAGACACCTCTGAAAACTATTAGCGTGTGATGACGTATCACTAGCGTGTCACTGGCGTGCGACGAACGATTAGTCAAACATTAGACGTATTGAGCGTGTGAATAACTACAGAGTAGCGATTTGCTGGCGTGTGAGTTTTATGGTCAAACGGGTATAAAACGCTGGAAAATCAGTGGATTCCGTTGTTCTGAACAGTAAACATGACTAAACGACGTAGGGGTGCTTCTGGTGGGGCTTCGGACGAAGACATTGCTAGTGAAAGACAGCATGAAGAAAAGCCAATCCAATGTGTGACACCCCCTGAAGACCCTAATGAGGACCTTCCAACCATGGAAGCAAGAGGGAAGAAGCAGAGGAAGGACTGCAGGATCCAGGACCGGGCAGTGGAGGATAGCCTGGTCGAGTTTTTCCGCGATAACGAACTTCTGTGGAACTCGCATAAAACAGATTACAGGAACAAGGCCAAGAGGCAACGAATACTGGAGACCAAGGCTACAGAGCTGGATATCGGGGTGGACCACCTGTGGACCTGGTTCAAGTCCCTCAGGGACATGTTCACTAGGCAAGTATTTATGTTTGAAATTATGAAAATGCTTAAAATAATTTCCATGACTTAAATAATAATGGAATGTAGGCTAGGCCTATATGTTACTTAGGCCTACCATATAGGCCTACTTATATACTTACCGAATGCTTATAATATCTACCAGGTTGGACAAGAAGAAGAGTGGGCAGGGCCAGCAAGAGTTGACGGAGAGGGAGTCATGGATAAAATCCAAATTTTGGTTTTTCCAACGTGCTGTCAACCACCGCTCGAAGCCCGCCCGGAGTGTAAGTATTGAGGATAATTACAATATTGAATAATAATTGAAAGACAAATTTATGTACAATTGTTTATTGTCAATTTCCAAACGTGTTGTGCTTTCCAGTTGAAGGCGAGTATAGCCGAAAATCACAGGGACCTGGATGCGGCTGAGCGGGCAGCGGCGGAGGAGGGGGTTGATGTTGATGAGTTTGTTGAGACAGTCTTAAAACATCAACCCACCCCAGCCCTGTCGGTGTCCTCCCACATGGAGACCCTCAAGAGGAAGGCCAAGGAGAGCGGGGAGATGCTGACGATGCTGCGTGAGCAATTCCCGCCTCCCGAGCCAGTCACCGAGAGGACCACCTACGCCGCCTACATTAAAAGTGTGCTGCTGGGGCTGAGTGAGAAGGACTTTCGCCGGGCCCGGAAGGGCATCAACAAGGTCCTGAGGCCCTTCTGCGAGTCGGATTCATCTGACGACAGTGCAGGACCGGTCCAATAGACCCCAGACAGCCCTTGAGCCTACGTCGTTGTGAGCTTAATTATTACCATTACTTTCAATTATAACTAGAATTGGTGTGTTGGCCAAGCCAACGCTTGGTAGCCTATATCCCGACTTGCCTCATTACTGAAATTGACCCCCGAGGCCGAGTCATAGTCAGGGCGAGTGCCAGTCACAGCACGGAGGTTGGGAGCCACTTCCCAGTGAGTGGGGACCGCCACCGCCCCAAGCCATTGCAGTCTTCAACTCCGGACCTATCCTACATGTCCCTGAATCCAGACCTGCAACCCTGCGAGTCAGCGGTCAGAAATACTGACTGAAATGTCAGTGATTCCATTAATTCCAAAGTAATTTCAGTTGTAATTTGTAACACATTGTCCATGTCACAAGAGTCTTCATATCAGATATAACGAAATATTAACATTCTAACTAACTTAAAAAAGAATCACGCGAAACGTATGCTCTACTAATTTTCACATTAAAACAGCGTAGTATGACTAATCACATGGTTTATTAACATTATCATAAATATAATAAAGATTAACAACACACAGCAATTACGATGTTAAAGTCAAAGTCTGACAATATCGAGATTACAAAAGTGTGGAAGAAAATATAGAATAATAATGAAATTATTTTAACATTTCAGGCATTACAGAAGAACCAATAGTTAAAGTACACGCTTCAGTGGGATTTTCCTGTGATTGATGGTTGAGGTAAACACCAAAGGTCACCTGAAGAGAATGAACAGTATGAGTTTATGGAACAAACATATTTAAGCCAAAAAGAGACAAGTTATCAAAGTATGAGAAGGAATCATAGACAGAGAAAGAGATGTATTTGCGTAAACACTGTTGCTTCTGACCTTTCCCTTGTGATATGCAGAGAGAGACAGAAGAGGTTCCTTGGTCTTTGCACCTGTGTCTTGATTGACCCCAATCACCTGGCACCTGCCACATCGACCTGTCACCTTAAGATAACCATAAGCATGGTCATCAGCATTTTTGTTGTTTATCAGTCACACAGGTCTGATCCAATTCAAAAGAAATCCCACCTGAAAATGAGTGTCTCCAATACTCAAGTGTGACCAATCATCTTCTTCAAAGGGTTCAATCCCATCAATTACTAAATTGGCTCGGAAGCGACCAATGAGCTGCTGGATATTGAACAACGGATGGTCCTCAGTGCTCTCTTGCCTGTATCACAGTGAAAATAAATCACATAACAGATAAACAAACTATTACTAAATTAGTATACGTTATGATGCTTACCAAACCTTGTATTAAACAGGTTTTATTTTGATTATTGTCTGCCTTAACATAGGCTATTGAACTAATTTCCGTACCTGCTGGTGATGTGTTTCAGAAGCAACTCAACACTGGCATGGTTGATCAATAGATACTGGGCTTCATTCACCAATGAGAGGGAAGAGGGCATGCCTAATAGCAGGGGTAGAAAGACAAAATCATTTTCAGAATCAATTACATAGAGGACATAGGGGAATAACTGAACAGATACATTGCTATAAACACAGTAAAAGTAAATGCACCTTGTTCAAGACCATTTTTCATGTCACGAATGACATCAGAACTTTGTCTAATGAGGCGACAAGGCTGTCCAAGGAACTCTGATAGCCATGATGCTGCCTCCTCGCCACAATCCACTGTCTTTACCCTTGGGTAGAGAAATGATCAGTATAACTGCAATGACTTGAAAGTTATTATAAAATCTTGTATGATAAAAAGTCTAACTCACCTGTCACCACAGACCTTGCTTTGACAAACCTTATTTCTCTGGAGGGTCTCATTGGGGATATTCAAGGGAACCGAAATTGAATCCATTCCTTACAACCAAAAAACAAGCTTTTTTAGTAAGACTATTGACACAGAAAAGTCATAATTAGAATCCATCTTTGTTGCTAAAGCTTTGTAAAATAGAATGTACCATCTAACCTGAGGCATGCAGATGGAGTGTGTTTGAGGGAAGGTGAACTTGAGGATGAATAAAGCATAAGCGTGCCTCCCTCTTCTGGCTCAGACACACTCCATTCCCATTCACCACCATCCATCCTCTGTCATGAAGCAGCCCCTGAGGTCCCATAGGCCAGTCACAGACCTGCAAATGATACACACAGCTCCATGATGACACAGCTAGGCCAATACACATTATTACTGTGCATTTGGTCTCACTCATGCTGTACACTAGAAGGAAATACGTCCATGGAAAATACATTTGTACTTCTTGACTCTATTTTTTATAAGTAACCTCGAATGAAATGTTCAGTTTTTCATTGTCTTTACCTTGTTCGTTCATTTACAACTCTTTGTAAATAGTAACATAATTGGACAGATAAAGTGTTAAGTCACAATCATTTGGTTGCCAAACATTTGACAACTGTGGAAGACAATGTCCGTGCAATAAGCAATTCTTGAAATACAATCTGAAGGATCTAGCTATCGGAAAGATATGTGATTTTGAATGTTCCTGATAACTGTAATCTCCCTGGAAGATTGACAAACTGCCCAGAAAACAATACAGAGAAGAAAAACGTACAAACCTGAAATGCTGCACAGGATTTGATGGGATATATGTAAATGTTCACCAGAGTGTGGCCCTTCCCATTGGTCCTGGTGTCTTTGGTTGTGGCATCGTCTTCAAAAGTGTTTACCGAAGGTTCTGTAGTGAGATGTATCGCTCCTCTGTGAAAATGTCCAGCTTTCTCCTCAGTTGTTCTGCTAATCAAATCTGGACTGGAGCCTTCTAAGAAAGTGGCTGATTTCAGTCTTTTCCATCTCTTTTGATCCACCTTTACAGGTTTCTCCACAAAGCAGTCTACAACAAACTTCAGGAATGTCTGGCAGTCTTGAAAGGTTGACATGTAGCCAAAGGAAACACGTACAGATCCTGTTGGTCGGCCATCCACTAGATCTATGTTATCTCCACACACATGACCAACCTTGAGGTAAACAGCACAAGGTAATAATATAAAATATATTAAATATTTTACAATGATTGGATTGGACACAACAAGATTGGACCCCTTTATGGCCCCCCTAAATGTATGAATAATTATAAACATGGTCTTTTGCCTGTTTATGCCTGCAATGTAGTGGAGAAAACAATATGACCGCAATCTTTTATGTAACTGGTGTCTCCAACAGTACAACTGGCCCCAGCTTGCCCCCACCACCCCTCCCGACCAATGGTATAGAACCTCCCCTGCTTAAAGTGAAAGGTACATAAAAGGTACACTTCATGACTTACTTGTAAGTTGTTCTTCACCTCTTGATCTGATGTACCAAGGAAAAGCTGACAAGCACCTATATTACAGAAGCAACCTGTGCGCACATGGATGTTGAAAAGGCTCGCCAGCTTTTCCACCTGAACAGAATACGATATCGGAGGAATGCATCAGAAAGTGGAATTACATTTTTGTAAGCATTCATGTTTACTGTTACTATAGTATTTGTTGACTAAACTTGGTGATAATATCTGAATGTCAAATACAGTCTAGTGCCACTGAATAAAAACAACCACTTGAATGAACCTGGGAGTATCCAATGGTATGTCCGTGACAGTCAATCAAGTTGAAATTGAGGATTGGTCCTTGTGTGCTTGGACTCTCAAACTCGCTGGCAGTGTATATCTGAGCCACTGGTTTACCATTGTTATGGTGAAGACAGGATAGCAACATGTAGGTATAGCGTGCTAAACCAAATGTGTGCATCTGGATATTGTCCATGTCACCTGAAACAGAACATTTCAAATTAAAAGGTTGCTGTTCAACTGTGTACTTAAGATGACAAATCTAGAGTGAATAATGGGTCATTTTATGGCTTTGCAATACCTGTAACTGTCTGCAGAGCATCAAATCCATGATTTAAAGAAATTATGTCCAGGAAAGACAGAGTGCCATCTTCAAACCTATACCAAGGAAAAGTGAAATAGACTTAATCATAAATCATCTTTGCTCACAGATTAAATGTTTTACTTATCTAATTTGCTACCTGTCAGAAATGTTTGTCGTTTGCACGTAGTAATCATCGCCTGCTAGGTAGGCCGCAGCCGTCCCCCCTCCAAAGTAACCCTTCCTCAGAAAGGCTGCAGAATCATTCCTGACCAGCAGAGCCCCCAAACCAGTGGGGAAGCCAAACATTTTGTAGAAGGAAATGGGAATGAAGTCAGCAGAGTGCTCCTGCAAGTCCAAGTGAGAGCAACTGACATAGGAGGCAGCATCCAGCAGGACAAACCACAAGCCTTGGTAGTCACTTGCTGGGTAGAGCTCCCTTGCCTTGATGCCTTTCACATAACTCAGTGGATACTTTCTGCCTGAGAAGTTGCTCTGAGCTGGATAACAAAAAAGATGTGGAGTCTGGCAATCATTGCCTTTATTCTGTGGCCCATCTTTGGCTTTTGTCTCCACTTCCTGCGGTGAGACAGGGAGAGTAACTACTCCCAGGGCTGAAGTCACTGCTCTGATGCCCACCACTGAGGTATGGTTGTCAGTCAGGTAGCAGAACTGACTCCTGCCCCCTGCCTCTGTTGCAGTAGGAGACCTCCAGGGAAAACTCTCAGCCACTAATTTGAGTGCAGCTGTACAGCCAGAAGTGAAAATCACTGAGTATTCCTCAGATGTGGTGTTGAAATGCTGCAATACCCTGAAATTAATTGCAAGTGTATTTCAGCAAAATGACATTGAAAATTGTACTCAATACATTGTACTCAATACGTATCCTAGACTAGTTAGCTGAGGCATTCTAGTGTGAAGGTCTGCTATGTAAGGCAATAAAGATACCTGTCTCTGACACGCTCCACTGTATCATATGTTAGTCTGCTGCTGGGGTGTTGGCTGTGAGGGTTACCTATGGAGACAATGTCAAAGCCCAGAAGTAAACAATCTGTTAAATACATATCATAGGCTAGTGTCTGAAATGTTTATGACACGTATATGTTCACTTACTGTGAACATATATAGGCCTACATGAACAATTAACTAGTAGTAAGAGCTGAAATGTATTGCAAATATATTTCAGCTCTTACTACTAGTGAATTGCTCATGTATATATGTTCACAAGGTCACTCAGTAGTGTGTGTGCAGGTTATTTTCAGAGAGTCTTACCATACACATTTGTGGAGATATCCTGGCAGAAGTTTCTCACCAGGGATTCGGGATATAGAGTGGCCGCAGCGTGATCCAGGTAAGTTATTCCTGTCAAGCATGGGATGGAATCATTTTACCCATGGCTATATTTTCAATAAGTGTAAAACTGCACCTTCATGTAAGAAGCAGCGTTGTGATCATTGGCAATAGGAAACGAGTCACTCAGCAACGAGTTTTAAGCTGTCATGTTATGACACCGTTTCCCTCTCCAATAAATAATTCGTAGCGGTCCAAGATGTTTTTTCAATAAATTAACCCATATCGATAAGCAATGTGCTGAAGCAACAGTCTGGTATACCAGAAGTATACCTTTAATCCTTCTGAAGTCCTGGTGTAACACATCAGACAAGTTACTTGTGTAACCGTATTTCTTCCAGACTTCCTTGTAATTGTCAAACGTGCATAGTTTTGAAAAATCCAGCGGTTTCTCCTGCATGTTGTTGTCATGCATGATGTAGGCTATAGTGTTTCAGTGTTTTTGACAAAGTTCGAAGTCCACCCATAGGCCCACCTCTTTGGTGCTCACGAGTTGAAATGTATCGAAACGATTTACTTTGGGTTCCTCTTTTCAGAAGGACACGGATTCCTTATTTTAACAACCATAAACAGGAAGCATCGATCTGTCAGATACTCAAGTGTGTGTAGGTTATTATTTCGAAGGATTTAACTTGTTTTAATCGAATTTAGAAACTCTACAGGAGGTTCGGTAGGGGCATGAGGAGCTACGTTCCATAAACACATTGATATGTAACAATATTAGTTGTTGCACAGTAACCCAGTGCTCTCAAGTCTCACGCATTCCAGCCATGTCTCACGCTGAGAAGTAAGGGATCACTTGTCCCACTATATAATGGTCGAGGCGCAGGCATACTGAGATGATAGATGTCTCGACTTATACAGAGTGAAATGCCAATCAGAAAACATCATCATCCCCCGGGCAAGTATGGTTACCCAAACGTGACAGGTATGGTAATCTCACGCCAAACTTTGTAAAAACTTGAGAGTCCTGACAGTAATAACTCCATATCACCAATTGCTAAACTAATGGAATTGACATCTGAAGGCCTGTGGCTATAATACTATAAGATGGGTCTCTATGGGATATGAGGACATAGCTCCTTTAGATATAAATAAATGGTAAATGTACTTAGAAATGTCTGTCTTTGCATCAGCCACTCATGTAGCCCCATCCAGATATCCTATGTGGATAGTCTTAATGCAATACACCCACACAGCACATATAAAGCTGCTATGAAGAGGGAGCCTGCAGCCTTTTTTCTATGTAGGAAGGTTAAGCACATGGTCTGAAAGAGACTGACATGAATCTAACAAAGGATGTCGTTGTCTCCTTGCAGTGAACAGTAATTAAATATGCCACTTATGCTTCGCTGATTCATTTCCCTTTACAATTTAAGATCTCAGTTGAATGCATCTCTGGTGCAGAGTGCTGTATTGTGTCAACTATGGCCTCATTACTGGGTGTAGGAGCTTGGCATGGGGGAGGGGCAGAGGGGGGGGTCAAAGCACCCCATGAAGACATTGTGTCGTTCCAAACATAACTAAACACTTCATTGTACCTCATTTTGTTGATGGTCATGCCCAGTGCTCTTCTGAACTAAATAACAATTGACATGGAGGATTTATTTTTAGGACTAGTGCCACACTTAATCTTCCAAAGAGTCTAAATGGTTAGCACGCTAATGGTACAAAAACTGTCACAGACCAACCCCTTACGGTTACCCACTATAGCTGGCTTGTTTGGTTTTGTTGACCACAGAAAATAGACCTCCATAGCTTTCCTTAGTGGCTGTAACTAGCACTGTATCTGTACTGGCCAGTGTCCAGACGAAGAGACACTTTGCCTTGCCCTCAGGCCTCTCCATCAAGCAGATCCCTCTACTGAAGACCGCCTCTCTTGTAGCACTGACAGGGAGAATTAGGCGAGGGATGCGGGTTCACTTGCCCTGTGTAGAGGCTTATCTTGGGCTAAGCTAGGGGACGGACTAATAGCAAAGCCAGCCTCACTCCAGCCGGTCTGAGGGCACAGGCAGCCATCTGTCCACTCTCTGTGCAATAACTGACAACAAAGGGGGCAAACATTTAACAAGGACTGTAAAATAGAGGACTATTCATTCTTGAGAGACAAGGGGAGAGACGAGGGACCATTACACTGTAATAGAAGGTCAGTGTTTCATGCTAACTGTTTTTGTCACATTACAGGCCATCCAATCCTCAGGACTAACAGGATTATGGCTCTCAACTGGCTGTGTTGCCCTTGGTAATATTGTGTCAGAGAAGACTGCTATAGAGGTTTGCTTCAACACATTCTATATTTAATCAATGGTCTTTAATAACTTTCAAGTGGGGCTGAAATATCTCAGACCTTCACCTAAAGGCAGAGTGGTCTTGGTAGCTTGCTGCCTTGAGTTGAAGTACACTTAAACCACTAGACTGAGCTATCAATGGTCAGATCATCGTTGTGCATGTTGTTTAGTAGTTTTCTATATAAACTTAAATTGAAGACAAATATATGGTTTGAAAACGTGTTTCTGCTCAGTTGAATTAATTAAACTGCATTTGTAAAAGTCAAATCTGTTTTCTGCCCTTTTTCACCAGGGTTTTGTGAAATATATTTTTTTTTATTGAGTGCCGTAATCTGCCTCTATTTTATGACAGGAATTTGTTACTACCAAGTAATACTCTGATGTAACCAAGCGCTAGGCCCTATGTTTATGAAATCACAAAACATACTATATTTAAAGTAATTGCATTCCTCTGAATGTTTGTTGCAATATTGTGTAATCTTTATTTCTAAAACGTCAAATTCCCGCTCATTGTTCTCAAAACCAGGGTTACAAAAAAAAGCATGTGCGCACTGAAATTATGTTCCATTTCATTGATCATGATTAGTATTATTATCATAATGTTTTTGGCTAGGGATGATTTTGGTTGCCGTTGCATGCGATGTTAAATTAGATCATCTGAATCTGAAATCATGGTGATGTTATATTCTGAAGTCTTGAGTGGGTGCTGACATGCTAGAGGTGACAGAAATGGGTCAAAAGGGTCTTAGCATTAAGCAAACCAATCCAGGCCTATAGGATTAGGCTTGTGATGTTTCTGTTTATTTGATGCATTTAGTGTAACCTTATCATGCCATAGAGAAAGGAAGATTCTAGTCAGGCCTTCTATCCCATTGCTCGTCTACAACCTCAAGTCCCTAATACTATTGTCTGGATTACGGTCTTCTAGTTTGTCTGGCATGATCAACAGTAACTGGTTTATGTTGCTTTCTGTAAATAGACTTGAGCTTCTAGACATTCTTGCTTTAAGTTGACAGCCTTTAGAATGCACAACGTTTACTTAAAGGAAATTCAATATTGGTTATATAATTTATTTGTATATATAAGAAAGTAAGGATTGTATTGAGAAAAAGGCGAATTTTTTTTCTTTTATGTGTCATTATCTAATACATTTGGTCCAGTGTGTTAATTTCAAGTCTTTTTTAGGTGTGGCATGGCGGCAGAGAGTTATCTTCCTCCATTAGTTGATGTAAGTAACTGAAAAAGTCAAAGTCATGCATCACGCTTTTTGTTGTTTACAAAATATGTGCAGTGTGTACAGCAAAATGACATGGTGAAGGAACAGATTGAATTATGGATTGTATGTAGGAGAAATCCCACATCAGGTCATGGAATCTCTTCACTTTTATATGTGTTGTGTTCAGAGAGATTCCACTATAGCTTTGCAATTATGACAAATTATGCTACGTGAACAATGAGACATTGTGTTCTCTCAGTGTGATATTTGCAAGCTCTTTTTAAAGATGGTCACACAGACATCACTTGATCTAGGCCTGATGGGCACAAGCAGCTCCTTTAGTTGTTATCTGAAAGAGTCACAAGTTCAACTTAGCCGGAACTAATGAGGAAGTCCCATGTGTAGAGAACGTGGTCATGCTGATTTTACACAGGTTATTGTAACCTGTATCATCATGTTTTAATATTAGTGCAACAAAAGGTCTTTACCATGAAGAAAAATATGGAACTATTTACTATACATATATGTAGGAAAAATGTACAGTGTAGTCTGCAGAGTTATTGTGATTGATTGTAATACTGACTACATATGCATAAAACACCTGATTAGCAGTGATTTTACAGTGACTGTTATGTATATGGAAAATGTGGGCATGCAGTACATCTGTTTGATTATGGAATAACTGATCTAAATGGTTCAACGGTTGTGTTCACAGAGCGTTTAGTTTGAAGTTTAGCAGTCTGAAGAGCTTTGTTTGAAGTGAAGATGTCTGACAAGGAGGAAGTGTGCTCAGATGGAGGGTTAAATGTTACTCTCACATTACGACTCCTGATGCATGGCAAGGTAAATGCACACTTTGAAAAGAGCAACAATAATTCATACTTTGAAATGTTTTCTTTCCTTTCATCTTTTGTTGTCCCTTTGTTCACAGGAAGTGGGAAGCATAATTGGAAAGGTATATGGATTTTATTGTGCATAATCAGTTGTATCTTTGTGCCATTCTCTCTACCTCATATTGTCTATCTATTTAATTCCTTTCAGAAAGGGGAAACTGTCAAAAAGATGAGAGAGGACGTGAGTAATGTTACATCTGTCCTAAAAAATGGAATGATCCTGTCTTCATCCCGATGTCTGGTAAACTTGATGTATGTTTTTAGAGTGGGGCCCGCATCAACATCTCAGAGGGATCCTCTCCAGAGAGAATAGTCACCATCACTGGACCAACTGAAGGCATCTTTAGAGCTTTCTCCATGATTGCAGAGAAGTTTGAGGAGGTAAGCAGTGGCACTGGAGTTTGATTTGAAGACTTTTATGTTCATTCTTGGATCACAGTTTCACTGAATCTCATAAATATAAAAATATATTTCAGGATATTACAGCTGCGATGACAAACAGCACAGTAACGAGTAAGCCGCCAGTGACACTTCGCCTGGTGTTTCCAGGAAGTCAGTGTGGCTCTTTGATAGGCAAAGGAGGTTCCAAGATCAAAGAGATTAGAGAGGTAGGTGTCATGTCTTCTGGGTCTTCTGTATCATGTACTCAATGTTGTCATGTCTAATGTCATCTGACACACAGTCTTTTTTCAGCAAGTTGCCATGTGAGAGGTTCGAGTCATAAACATGCAAACATGGGAGCAGAATGTTTTTTATTTTCAGGGATTGAACAACAACTTGGTGTCTCTGTTGAGTGAATGGGAACTATGTATGTGTGCACCCCATCGACACATGCACAGAATTGAATTTGTCAATATCACAGACATCCTGCATGTTCAAGCAAATACATTCTTGTGAAGGTCTCGTCTCTCTCGTCTTCCTCCCATGGTGTTCAGACCACAGGAGCCCAGGTGCAGGTGGCTGGGGACATGCTGCCAGACTCCACAGAAAGAGCTGTCACCATCTCAGGCACTCCTCCAGCTATTACACAGTGTGTGAGACACATCTGCTCTGTCATGCTGGAGGTAAGCATTTGTATCACTTTGAATGACATTTAATGGATGACTTTAAATCTTGAATGTAATACTATTGAGACCTACTTACATGAACAAGTACTTACATGACTATATTTTACCTTGCTTTTCCCAGTCACCACCCAAGGGAGCAACTATCCCATATCGTCCTAAGGCTCCGCCGGGACAAAACCATGCAGTATTAGCACATCAACACGCCGCACCAGTGAGTACCAATGTCATTCAGCCAATGCTGGTTATTATTGTTGTCTCTCTAACAGTTACAATATGTTTGAAAAAATAATTTTTTTGACTTTTAGTCTTGATGATGTTGAGTGTAGATTTATCGAATTGATCCCAGCTTTATGTCAGTGACCATTGTCACGTCAATGTTTAACATCTCCACCACTAGAGGGAGATATGAGCATTTCCAATAAGGAGACCTTTGTATAAGGTTGTAGGTAGCCAGGGGTGGTGGAACCGCTGTAGCAGACAGATGAAATACAAGTCTATAGCCTTGGGTCAGAACTTTTGAAATAGATGTGTAGACAAAAGCAGCATGAACAAGCATTTCTTCCTGTCCAGCTGCCTCAATGGTCTTCAGTGCTAGACAACACAAATGGCCACAAACCCTTTCATGCTGTCATGTGACATCCTCATGGACTGTAACCCTTTTCTCCCTTTGCCTTTGGAATGCTACATTATGACCTGTCACACATATGCTTATGCAATTGAACATTCTAGCCACAGCAACATTTTTACAGATGACCTTTATAAAAATGTAGGTGGATCGAACACATGGATCTAGATAAGAGCTATTTGAAAATGGGACATCATTGAATTATATTTTCAGTATGTCAACTAAGCACTAATGAAGATCGTGGATTCTACAGTATATTGATTCAAGAGATAATGTGGCATATTTCGAAATGATAAAAAGCAATATACATTTTTGTAATCTGAATTGCTTTTCAGGCCTTTGCTTTTCAAGGACAGTATGCTTTCCCCCATCAAGATGTAAGTGTATTTGTCTGATCAAATGACTCCTATTCCTATTACCCTCTCCCGCCTTCCACCTTCCAGGCCACTACTTTGCCCTCAGTGCACCCAATTCAGCAAGGGTGAAACATTAACACAGCCCTAAACCATAGTAGTTAATAATGACTAATATAGCAGCCTACTTGGTAAAAAAAAAGTGCTGTCAAATATTTGTCCAGTAAAAATAAACACACATCCCTTATTGCTGATCATTTCACATTGCCTTTTGACATAACACCTTCAGAAGCCAGCATGATTTTGAAGGAACATTTCCAATTATTTCCAAAGATTACACAGAACCACACACGCGCACACTCTTTGAAACATATCTTTGTGTTTGAATGATAGATGGGCTCTGTTTTGTAGTTGTCAGCTCCTCTGAAATAATCCATGATTGGCTAGTTCTAACTTCCTTCCTACCCTGCAGTTGACCAAGCTTCACCAGTTGGCTATGCAGCATATCCCCCTCCCTTCCCTTGGGCAGAGCAACCCTACCTTCCCTGGTACGTACCCAAGGCTCCCTGGGGAAGTCCATCTATCCCTCTGTTTGTCCTCCTGCTCTCATCACATCATCAAAAACTCATTTTTGCTTCAGAGAGGAACCCCTTTCCTTTTAGTGTCTCCCATGATTTTGCTCCTTGTTTTTTCACATAAAAACAGAACCGGATGAGACGATGTATAGAGACACAGAAACACATCCTTAAAGTATCCATCTCATATCTGGACAACTACACAATGAACACACACTTTTTTTTTGTAGTGGCTCTTGTCCTGGGTTAGTGAGTTTCTTTTCCCCCTAACCTCCTTTCCATACCCTGTCATCTCACTAAAACCTCCCCTTGACCTCTGCCATGTCTCGCCTGTGTCTCTGACATCCTCTGCACCGTCCCTGAGCTCCACCATTCCATGATCTCTGTCTGCCAACTAACAATGGGAAAACTAATGGTTTGAGCAAACAGGCTGAATTGTGGTCTGGCCATGATGTAGGAAGAGCACTTACTGACATGATTTTAGGTTTGTGAAAAACCTTTCTGCTGTGGAATGAACATGTCAAATGATACATTAGCAGTTTGCAATGGTCTCTAAATTTGTGTGAGACATTTTATTTCCAGTTTGTATGTTTTTTCAGACAATGTTTTAAAATAAGTAATTATATTATTATTCATGTCCATTTCTACATGTCAATTTACAGTTAAGCCATTTACTGTTACCAGAAGGACTGGATGATGATGCTTTAGTATTTTTCAATGCATGTCTTAAGCGCAAAAATTAACTATTTGTATACTAGTAACTATCTCATGTCTCTGTCTACAGGAATGGATATCTCTGTCCCCACTAGTTCTCAAGAGCTGGCTATACCTAATGACGTATGTCTCTCTTAATCTGTATGAGAGTTTGCATCACAAATCACAGAAATTGAAGCTGATTACTTATTTTGATGAACAAATCAAATGCTGCCTTTAGATAAGAGTGATGAAGCTTATTACATACATGTCCTTTACTTCTGCTGTCTCTTCCCCTAGTTCATTGGCTGCATTATTGGCAGACAGGGCAGTAAGATCAATGAGATTCGCCAAGTATCAGGAGCTCACATCAAAATAGCCAGCACCACTGATGGATCCCCCATGCGCCAAGTCACGATCACAGGCTCTCCAGCGAGCATCAGTGTGGCTCAGTACCTCATTAATGCCAGGTAAGACCCGCCCCATTACCCACAATAAGGTCATCCTTGAATCCTCGTATCTGCAATGTTGGGCTCTAGTAGTCAATATTGAAGTGAACTAGAATTGTTCCGTTTCGGAACTGACATTCTGTTCCCTGACAGTCCACTATTCCATTCTCATTAAAGCATGAAATCCCCTTTCGTTTTATTGTCTGTGTTTTTTAACACATAACATTCCTACTTTGATTCTTGTTTTTTCCTTTCTCTCATTTCCCCCCATGTCTTGCCTGTTTTCTCTTCTCCATGGATATACTCTTTAACTTTGTTGCTCACCTCTATCTCACCCTATCCTCCCACCTCCAACCCTCTCCACAATGCTATCTTCCCTGTATTTGTTTGCAGCTTAGAGATGGCTAAATACACCATGCAGACTGCTTCCGCTGGCAACCCTGTTGACCTCAACATGAGCTTCTCTCAATCTGCTCCTACTGTCTCCACACCTACCTCTATGGCTGTCCTGGCTGCCTCCACCCAAGTCCCCAACACCATTAACGTCCACTCTCCCTCCACCCTACCGGCCATCCCCACCCCACAGCACTATGCTGTCCCTGTCTCCAGTCTGCTTGGCATGAAAACCCTCCCTGTGCTGGCAGTCCACCCAGCTTCTGGTCTACCGCAAGGTCTATCCCCTTACAACGCTAAGATCCAAACTGCTGGGATGAAAAAATCTGACCGCCAAAAGTTTGCGCCGTATTGATATACAAGCTTTCTTGGTCTTTGTATTGGCCATGTTTCAACTGCAAACACAAACCGATGTTTCATTTGTACTGATCTAACATGCACTGTCTAGAGAGACAGTCAGAAACAAATTGCATACTTACCAGCATATTAAGGTCAGGAGGGCAATGCTTTGTTACCTGCTACAGGTAAAATCAATGACCTACATAATAAAGGGAAAAGCAGGTATATGTCAAGTCAATTATTTTTCTTATATAGACATGACCATGTATGACATGGCAGAGCACTGGGACTATAGAGGCTCAGCAGTAGCATAATAACAAGCACAGCTGATCTTCTTTATGTGCTGGAATTGTGTCCCACTGACGTTTACAAAAATACTTTTTCATGGAATTTCTAGCTAAAAAGTTTTCTTATATGTGCTGTACTGACAATTTAATCAAAGTACTTTTTATTTTGTATTGGTATAAATAGTTAACCAGTCATTTAGATTTTAGAAAAAGCAGACAGTGTCATATTAAATTATACTTCTACCTTTCCAGGAACGTATTGATGCATTTTTCTGGTAAATTAGTAATTACTGTGAAGTTTACTTTAATGACAGTTGTTCCACTCCTTTGTTCCTCTGTCATATTTCCTCCTGTCCTTTCTCAATAGGCTCTCCTCAGTGGTAGCAGGCTTGGGTGTTCTGTAGTAACGTTTCACAGTTGCAGTTCTGGCGGGATTACACTAAAGCCACATGGATTCTTGTGGATTTGACTCTACACAATAATCATGTAGGGTTGGACTGGCCAAACTCCTATAGGGATGTTTTAGCTAGCTGTTATTCTCTAAAATCCATATGAATTGAGTAGCTACAATGCTATTGATATTTTGATCTGCTTTCAATGTCTATGGTTGATGCAGAACAAATTCTAACAAATAGATGTCATTGTGTTTGTAGCCAGTGTCTACCCTTGGTTTTGGTAATGAGCTCTCCATATTTGTTACATTTTGTCATATGCAGAATTACCTTGGAATAAATAGAGCTTTTTATGATTACAAAGTGGTATTTTTTATTTTGTTTTGCACTGCACAATTGAAAAAAATTTTAGTTTAAGAAAATAGCGTAATTCAAATTAACATAGTACATTTTCGATGTATACTATGTAGATACTCAAGTCAAAGGAGTCAGCATATTACATTGCATGGCATAGCCCATCTGTATTTAACCTACAGTACACAGTATAATCAGGGTGCAAATACATTTCCATCATCCTGTATTCCCCATCAATAATGTATTAGTCATGAAAGTCTTTTTTTTTCTTAGTTTAAAAAACGAATCCAATATGACCTTGAGAGACATTTGAAGACTTGAATTCTGTGGATTTTAAACCTGGGACCCAACTAGCAATACTATAACAAGATATAAAAGGGAAAACAAAGGACACTTTCCATGTTCAATTTACTTGTGCTGCATGATATGTCCCTTAGCAATTTATAAGCAGACATGGGGATGGAATTACTAGGGTGGAACGTTTGTATCTCGCCTTACTTTTGTTGGAGGGGTGCAGTGTCTTCATTAACATTAGAGTGGTTCACAACATCAGGGAAAATATTTTCTTACTTTAGCTCTAACTTTCTATGAACTTAGGGTGACCTTCATTCAGTACTCGTATTCAACACAAGACATCCTTTAGAATGTTTCTCACAAGTGCTACAGGAACCCATTGAGGCATGGCCCTTGCTAATGGCCAGCTTGGTTGCTCCTGCTCCTCTGCTCCTTGTCTCATACCCCGCTGCTAGCTTGCTTCCTGCCTGCTGCATTTGAAATGCCCCTTTTCCCAGTAAAGCTTTATCGACTTTGACATTTCTTACTCACAGTCCAAACCCATAAAAGCACAGAGCTCTTTATGTACATGTCTAAAATACCAATAGTGGGACATTACCACATTAAGGTCTAAAATGCTGTTGGAGATAATCAATAGTTAATAGGGATGGGAACCTAATGACAGTGAGAGGTTACATTTCAACCTGAGGGTTACTATGGGGGAGTTACACTGCTCCATTTCTGCAGTGTGCCTTGAGCAGTTATTAGTTCACAGACTCTCGCTAATGTTACATTAATGATTTCATCTTTCAAGAGTAGAGGAAGTTGAGCAGAGATTTAAAATGTTACTGAATAAAGTACCAAATTTTGATTTTAATTGACCTCGTTTTTGAAATATTTGAGCAACACATACACATTTACAAGAGGTTTACACACAGACATAGCCAATGTTCTAAATCCCTGAACATTTAGCTGTACACTACTCAGATGTATGATGTGACTCTGTGTGCCTTTGACGAGGTTAATATCTATGAAGATGCTGTTTGCACAAAAAATTACTTTATTCCTTTTCTTATTCTAGGATATTAAAACGTTATATTCTAACGAGCGAGTGGTCGTCAACTATGTTCTCTTCACTACAGTAGGCCTACCTATTTGCTCCATCTAGTGGTCAAGTCGACGGTCCCATTTTCATTGATTCCTTGGATGTGACGTAGGGTTCAACAGTTTTTTTACCCTCCCTTACAATAAAGTCACAATATAGACAAGGAAAAGGGTTTGCTGCTTCGCTACTCAGTAGCATTCATCAAACGAGGTAGGTCCAAGTTGCGGTAGATGCTTAGATCACCGGAGCTAGATCCACTTTATTGGAGATACGCGCAAGATATCCTATATATAGCCTACCAGTAGTGATAATTTGTTGCTCTCGTGGGCACCTTTCATCCTTTAATGTGGGGCTTATTTATTTGACTTCTACATCAACCCAAACGGCCAACTAACGGATACCGGTACATTCGGAGGACCACAGGTACTGAATTATAGAGCTATGACTTAGTATTCCTGTTGCTGAACAACTTTATTTGAAAACTGAAAATGCGTTAAATATTAAATGCATGTTCCTCAAATGTCAGAATAAATGAGAGAAGATCATCATCAGATCAGCCTAGATTAATTTATCCTTAGTAAACGGTAGTAAACATAGGCTACTCATCAAGTCCTAGGGGTATTTCAGTATGCATGATTCCATTGTGTAGCTATACTATATCTTACAAAAACATTTAGGCTACAAAACATGTACATGCACAAAAGCTGTCGAGCTTCTTCTAACATATACGTTATTTAACGTTTAAAATGCATTTCGTGGAATTTATTAGCAAACATTTAAATGCATTTAAATATATTCCTTACCAAATGCATATCCGTACTACAGTCGCCTATCTGTTTCAACGTCGCTACAGGTGCTGGCAGTGTGAAATTTACCCCATACACGAAGCACAAAGAAAAAGACAACAGTATAGCCTACTTGCAGTAATCTTGTAATTGCAATAGCAATATCTCATGCAAACACGTTTCCGTTTATCATCATTATCATCATCTCCGTAATCATCTCCATCATCAACATCTCAACTTGTTAATCACATATTTTTTTCTTCATCTTTTTTAAGTATAATTATGTGTGTTGATTGAGAGATCACATGTTGTGTATTTACCTGCCAAGCATCTAATGCATCAATGTGCATTTCTATTAAAAGGCACAGTTTGCAGGATGTTGCCATGATAACCTAGTTTCAGTGCCTTTGGAAAGTTGGTAAAGTCGGCTGTTTTTACACAAAGTGCACATTTCACACGTTGGATACATATATCCCAAATACAATATGAGTGGTGTGTGTACGACTGGGTGGGGGTGGGGGTGGGGGGGGGGCTGGCTGTCATGAGAATGGCACACAGTATTTGTTGCCTGCAGGTGTTTGGGTTGCAACACATTTGTACTTTTTGTTGATGATTTTGACACATTGACTTAATGGGAGAGTCTTATGTTTATGTGTCTGTTTGGATTATGGGTCATCAGATTTGATCACTGTCAGGGATACGATTCTATTCTAGACAGCCCAAAGCAATATTTATTCACTTCCATATCTTGGAGATTGACATGGTCTTTCCTATTTCTGTAATTGGATTTAATAGTTTCACATCATTCATTTGTTCAAATAAATGGATACTCATCAAGTTAAGGATCATTAATTCAATGCTGTTTTAACTCTGTCAAACTAGCCACCACTGTCTCAATGGTTTCAGTTTCATCTCCGTTGATCTGCATTGTCACTAAATGAAACTGGGTTCAAAGATAAATGTTGATCTGCTCATATGTCATCTGTACCGAGGAGATTATTCATCCTGGTCAAAAAAACATTTTAAAAATGCATTTCACTCTGATAATACATTATGTTTAAGGATCAACATTAAATTGTATAGTAAACATGAGAACTACATTGCTCATGACATGGTTCTTGGCTGTGCGGTTGTCTATCTTTTGCAGGTCATGATAGCAGTTTCTGTTTAATGCTGGTCAGCTTGGAAGTTCAACTTCACAATGCTTATTCATTGACATCAATTTACTTACAATTTACATCAAGTCAATGTCATAAATAAACAATTGGAGAAAGAATTAGTCTCCTGACAGCTGCAGAATATTTCAGCAGAAATTGGAACTCCACTCAAGAGTGAGATTGCCACTATTTACAACCATTGTTGACCCAATAAATGCAACCCGCCATGGGTGAACCATGTTAGCTGACACTGAACAAGGAGCCGAATGGTGTCGTTCCTTTTAATTGCCCTTGATTAATTAAATCAAAATGGCAAAAGTTTACATTTGTCATCCAATAAATAATAACAATATACTTAGAAGCCATTTTACTTAAGTGGACGTCTTCTAAAAGCACTGTATTCACAAAGTTATTATTATTCATTATTATTTATTCTGAGACGGATCACTGTTCAAGACATCTCTTTTTACGGTGAGATCTTTCTACCCATAAAAAAATGTTATTAGGAGTGACAGAAACTGTGTCATAACAAAACACTGTATACAAAAGTACGTCTCTTGAAGACGCTGTCAATGAAAATGCAATTACAGATGACTAATTACAATATAACAATGTGAAAGCAGTGATTTAAAGTAGCAATTTAAATGCTATAAGATAGGCGTCTTTCACATTCAGTTGACCATCCATCTCTAATGAGACAGATAAGCTCAGGCCGTGGCCACCGTGAGCCTAGGATATGATGACTTGCCTGAGGGCCACACACAGTCCAGTTGGAGGAAGGGAGGACAGGCTGCAGCAGTAGCACTCTAACAGGCTGTAACTGCTGTTAAGATAGCAAGGTTAGGCTGAACAGAGCCAAATTATGTCCTTTTACTAATAAGGCCTTTTCTGGCACTCTCTCTTTCTGCTGCAATCGGTATGCAGCGCATTCGCCTTCTGGCTCTAAGGATTCCGCCTCTAACATAGCAATTCAAATAAACCACCATTCAGTTACTGCCAGTGTGGCAATGTGGCAAGGCAGATTCCCATCTCAATTCACTCAAGCCTTTCATTCTGAAAAGTATTGGAATTCATGGAGGTGTTATGTTTCCCTTGCTATGCATGAAGTGACATTTAGTTTTCATGTTCAGATTTGAAATGAATTGGGCTGGAATTTATCTAGCCTTTTTCTCCACATTGACGTCGTTGAGGTGGCATGGTAGACTGCAGAATCCGACTCATTTCTTTTCATATTGATCATTTGTTGTTAATCCCCAGATACATGCTCACAGACAGCTTTAAGTATCGATAAACCTTATGTTTCGTAGAATCATTTGGAAACCAGTTGATGAACCATGTTACCTATCCCTGTCTAATGAAAACAAATTCTGTTTCATATAGTTGACATATTAATCAATACAGAATGGACTGTGCCTAAATGAGCCAGGACAAGTCTACAGCTACTTCTCGAGTTGAAGTCAGTCTAACATAAATGTACCTTTCACACCAGGCCATACTCTTCAATGTAATGTTGTACGTGAACACTGAAATTCTCCCAAATAGAAATACTAGATCAAATCTTAGGCTATAGGCTTCAATTTTGGCTTTCGGTGGACACTTGATCTGTCCCATTTCATGAAGCATTGGGGACAGTACCTTTTAACAAAAAAACATAAAGCATCTACACATTTAAAACCAAGTGGAATAATGAATGTGAGGGGTCTTGGAGCCAATGCAAGGGCTAAATTGGAGCTATTACTAAATATTTGCTTTTCTGTGAACTGCAGTCTGTGTTCTGTAGTCACTGATCATCATACATCATTTTCTGGTACTTTCTTTTGGCTTCAGTAAATGCGTAAAAAGAGTTGTGATCTATTTACTAATCAATTTCTTCTCTATTATACACAGTTTCACTCATTCATTTAAAATGCATTGATTCATCTTCTTTGTTCCAAGAAAATAGTTTGTGTTAGACTCAGCCCAATTTTTTAACCCATCTTTCCTCTCAGTCTGTCACTGCTGGAAGCAATTGATAGAAGGTAGTGTTAGAGTTAGAAACCATATTGATTTCTTAACATAGGGCATGTGAATCCACACGCTTCTGGAAACCCATTTCTCTCTCTACCGCCTTCCGTAGAGGCTTTCTGTGACTTGACAAACAGTTTGGTGATGAGTGTTATTAAAGCCGATGTGTTGACACCGATGACTAAATGTGGCAGGCCAAATCGGACAAAATGCTATGGACTTAATCCTGGTTTAATCTTCTTTTTCCAGATGGACTGGCTCACACCTGAGATGTGATGTGTGTTATGTGAGCCAAGGTGTCATCCCACCTCGGTGGTGGTGGGGAGATATGCTGCTCTCTGTTACCATGACAGCAGAAGTTCTCTTTGTTCTGTGGTTCCTGATGACCGGTGCTCAGTGCAACCCCATAGCACCCTTGTCAGCCAGCCGGGAACGTTTGGAAAGGGTACTGACCCAAGCCAGGGAGGACAAACAGCAGGACAAGGAGACTTCCAACAGGCCACTGAACTACAGTTCCCTCGAGGAGATTGGCTCCCTGGGCCTGGAGGGCAGCAGAGAGGTCAACAAAACCTCAGTCAATAGGCCCAGGCCAAGCTCCCTTTACCAGAAACGAGCGGCCCAGGAAGAGAAGTCCCTGGAACAGTTTGGAGAGGAGGACAACCTGAACCAGATAGACGAGGGCCCTACCAGTGATGTCAACCTCTCCTTGGATGCGATTGATGAGTATGCCTACCCAGACTACCGGGGGAAAGGCTGCATGGATGAGAGTGGCTTTGTGTTCGCCATCGGAGAGCAGTTCACCCCAGGCCCCTCCACGTGCCCTTGCCTCTGCACAGATGAGGGTCCCCTGTGTGCCAAGCCTGATTGTCCCAAAGTGCACCCTCGCTGCATCAGGGTGGATACCAGCCAGTGCTGCCCTCAGTGCAAGGAGAAGAAAAACTACTGTGAGTTTCGAGGCAAAATCTACGCATCTCTACAGGAGTTTAAGGTGAGTTTATAACTGCAACCATAATTTCTTTCTTAATCTGTTCAAAATCTAACATTTGGGAACTGCTTCTGTCTAAGAATACAGGGATACATATATGATATGTATAATGGAGTTAATCTAACAAACACAGAAGCAGTGCTACTTTGGAGTTCAGCAACTAAGCAAGCACATTTATAACGGCAAAGTCTGCATTTCCTTCACTCACACAAAAGCTTGAATATGATAGAGGCTAAATTTACAGATTCTACATTCAACATGATACTCACAGTTTAGTTTTAAGTAGGCCTATTCAGTATTTAAGATCGCCTTATGTTACTTTATATGGCTCATCTCTGTAATTCTGTAAAAAGCTCCTTTTACAACTACAGTATAATATCAGCCCTGCATTATGTTGTTGCTATATGGTATTATGTCACTACTTAACGCTTATCTTCTTTCCTGCTAGGGTCATACCAGGGGGCTGTGGGTAATATGGGATTAATTTTTGCCAAACGCCTTAATACAAGCAGCTATTGAAGCCCAGCTTGCTGCTCTCACAGAAGGAAAGAAAAAGGGAGAGGAAAAGGGGGGGAAACAAATTAATAGCTTCCACGGGGATTAGAAACAAAGCAACAGGCAGGGAAGTCTGGTTGATTGCAGTGTTCTGGGGTGGTCCAGTAGGTGCAGCTGATTCACTTCTCACTGAGGAGCCATGCGACTTGCCGTTTTGCAATCCGTTCCAGAGCTGTGTGGTTAGGATAAACCTCTGCACTCGGGTTAAGGGTGACGCTGCACACCTAGTCACAAGGGGCTACGAAATACAGCTTTCTGCTGACACAGCTCCTTTTAAGAGGGATGGCTCGGTAGGTTTTTTATCAACCTTGGCTGCCTTCCACTTTATTTTGTACACTTTCAAACACAGAAAGCTTCATTAAACAAACAATTGTACAGTCTTTTCACAAGGCGAAGAAATTGGAAACATCCTTTTTCCATTTCCCATTAAGCATATAGTCAGCAGACAGATTTTCCCCATTTCTCTTGATTGTACTCTTAAGAGTATTCCTCCATTCATACAGTATGTGCCTAAAAGGAAGGATTTGTTTTCCAATAAGGTTTTGTAATATGGAATCTCCCAGTGCCGTAAGACAAACATTTAGGGTTGTTACAGTCAGCCAGACATGCGTGTGTGTGTTTTATAAAATACACATCTCCCCCTGCCTAGGTGTCTCCATGTGAGAAATGCCGTTGTGAGCCCAGTGGAGAAGTGTTGTGTTCGGTGTCAGCTTGCCCTCTGACAGAGTGTGTGGACCCGAAGTATGAGCCTGATCAGTGCTGTCCCATCTGTAAGAGTGGTGAGTACACCTGATTTATGTCCAAATACAGGAACTAAACACAACATCAGATCACACATTGCACAATGATATGATTTATCAGCAATGAGATGATTCAACCATTACATCAGTCTATTTCAGTGAGTGCATGCAAACAGCAATGGATGTTTGGTAGTCACAAAAGCATCACTTGAAAAGCAGCTTGGAAATAAACATGTTATTTATAGTTAGATTCCTTTCATTATTGTATGTTCAGCGGAGCTTAATAAGATTACCTCTCAAATTCCCTAAACAAATGTTTACCACTGCAAGCATATGCTTCACATCCACCTCTGCTGTGTATTTCTCTGGTTTGGGTATATTTCCACTCCTGGGGTTTGTGTGAGAGATCCCACTGGTTTGAGAGCTTGGCCCTGTCTGAGCAGGACTTCCCTGGGTCACAGTGGATTATTGGAATGTGTTTCAGATCATTTCAGACAGCATGTCCTAGATTGTGTCTCCTTGTTTTCCTTCTGACTGTAATTCAACATGGCAATGTCAGCAACGTTGCCTCCTTCAGCAAAAAGAATGATGGCTAGAGATATGTATCACCAATGTGCTGTGGCCTGTTTACTGTAAATAAGAGGAATGTAATCTGCATAAAAAACAACAACAGGATATTTATCTCAAATGCTCAGGGGCGTAGGATACGGTGGGGACGGTGGGGACGTGCACCTATCAGTTTTCGTCATGAGTCATTTTGCACCCACCACTTTTTTTGAAAGAATCCCCGTGTTAGCCTTAGCCACCAACTTAGTTATGGTTTGTGATCGTACAGCAAGCATTGGTATTGGAGATGATCGTGGAGTAACGTTAGTCAGTATCTTGTTTAGTTATTGTTTAGTTGTTATTGTTTAGTTACCGGCGGCGGCGGCTGCGACTGCCGCCGGTACCTGGCTGGTGGGCCGGTCTCGGCTCAAAATGCCCGAGCCGATTTTTTGTCCGCCGAACGTGCCGGCAAATGCCCGGTATGCCCGATGGCCAGTCCAGCGGTGGATGCATATTGTTGTGAATTGAGAGCAGTCAGCTGATGGTGTGATATGTTCGTCTGTGCGAGTCGTGCCACACATATTTTTGCTTTTTCAATCTTGGCGAAATGTGTCGTGCAGAAGTTGTGTTGTGTGCTCATCTGAGTCTGATCGTGTCATCACATTGTCACATGAAGCAGAAGATAGTGGGTCAAATGTCTAATGCTTTTTGAAAACTTAGGCTTGCCTTTCTTCTTCATAAAACGTGTCGGACATCATCACATTTTTGTATACATTTTTATTAATTAACATGACCTGCGCGAAAGGGGGGAAAAAATGAATGCGCGTCATTGTACCCAGCACTTCTGAAAATGCACTTCCGAATGCGTCTTTGTACCCAGCACATTTCAAACCAAACCTACGCCCATGCAAATGCTGCCATAGTGACCACACCTCTGCTCTTGCACAAATGTAAAATATGTGTTATTTAGTAAACAAAATTAACTGCTACTTGGTTAACTAATGTTGTAAATTTGGTGTGGCCTTACTCAAGGGGAGCATTACCTTTCCGTATAATTGCCCCTGACCCTAGACTGTTTAATTCTCAGTGCACGTTGACCAATACTCAGTATTTCTCCTAGTCTGGCTCAATGTTCATGTTCATGGGTGTGGGTCTGTGGAGGAGAGGCATGCAGCTGTGCACAAGCAGAGGATCCATGTATATTCAAGGATCCAAATAAATCCATGTGCTCATTCAGGCAATAAGGATTCATGTTTTTAAGATGAATCAAGACCATGCAGAATCCGTTTGGCATTACCATAAGATTACCATGTCTTGAATTGGGAAGTGTTACCTTTAAGCACATTTTATATACATTATAATAAATGAGAGCATAAATGAGAAACTATGGCGTGTGGAATATGTAATCCAGTGCTTTAGTGAAGTAGAGCAGAATAGTATATCCATAATAGTCTAATTATTTTGTTCTACTGCATTCTTGCTGACCACTTGTAATTGACGTAAATAACGTTCTTATTCTTTTGGAATGTATTCAAGAACTGTTGTCAGCTTATTGGATATCCATTTTGGTTCTTGGATCAAGCTCAAATATAGATTTGTTTTGCTTATATCGGGTAATGTTGCACATTCTCTTCCATGCCAGCAGAATTAAGAGGTACTTTGTTTCTGCTAGAAGCTCTATTATTAGAGGGCTTGAAGTTACCATCTTTATGTTTATGTCATTGCCCCAAAGTCGTTCTGTAGACTTCATGGAACTGTTAAGGTTGGAGTGTTTTTGATGTTGTTAATGATCAAAGAGATTAAAATACATGAACATATGTTTAGTTCCAAACACCTGTATAAATCATTCAGGGTTATATTAATCAAATTTCTCTCTTTTTTTTGTCCTTCCATTACTCAAATGTCACTCAAGTCTACTCCAGAGGTTCATTATTCAAATGTTGACACGTTTTGGTTACACGTTGCTCACCAAGTAATTAACATTTATTTGAGGTTGTTTCAAACTTTTCTTCGGTAATAGTGGTTAGTAGATCTACAGATGTTGTTTGAGGAGCAGACAGCTGTTGAAGCCTCCTGAGAGCTTGGTACATCTGAAGTACAACATCAAAGCCTCTCTCCTTGCTAATGGCCTCCATGGAGGAGACAGGAGAAGAGACTCAGAGATCCAGGATCACAGTTCAGGATTGTACCTCAGAATTGGTGAAGGAGTTCAGAAGAACCCTGTGGCATCTAGAAAAAAGGTCACAGTTAGCCCATCATAGAAACCTTTAATGTCAATGCCACTCCCTTTTGGTTGTTGGATTCTTTAAATCCAACAAACGTCATCCATCAACATGATCTATTCATATTATGGGAAGGCATATAACAAAAGGTTAGTGTTATGCCGTTTGATAACTTTATCAATTATGCAGATTAAATTTAGGGATTTTCAGGCATGCGGCACCTTGTCAGCTGTGGCTGAGCAACATGTCTCAGATGTGTTGTTCAGGCTTTATTGGAGGAGACACTTGAGGAAGAGCCAGGGGGGGGTGGGGGGATGAAAGGGAGAGGTATCGCTAACATCCACCCTAGACAGTTGTTCATGAATATCAAAGAACATCTGTGAATGTCACCTCAGTGAATGAAAGCAGGTTCACATCATCGTTATTGTAAACAGAACCAATCAATCTAGACTTGGATATATTATTATGAACATGTTTTATAGACCAGTGTGAATGAAATTTGTGGTTTGACCACAGTGTTATAAAAAAAGTTGGCGTCAGAGTCTCTGCCCCCAAGAACGCGGGAAGAAAGCCAGATGAGATGTTGATGCTGGCTCTCCATTTCCTCCCTGCCTCAGTGCTAGCCCCTCCCTCTCGACCTTAGCTCATGCAGGGCCATCGCCTTGGCAACGCATGAGGAAACAAGTGCTGCTCTTGAAGTCTCAGACATTGGGGTCGACACTAATCTGAGAAGGTTGTGATAAACAGCCTGAACCGGAGCCAAAAGCACTTCAAATATCGCAACACAGAGGAAGAAGCTTTGCTGCCAGAGGGAACCAAGATCTCATTTAAAACCAGGGTGGTAGAGAGAGGTAAAAATATTCATAGAAGAGCCTTTTCAAATGCTGCAAAAAATACAAGTGCACTTTGAAAGGTGCAGGAGTGTATAAGTCCAGTGGTCTGGTAGATTTGATTGATTTATCCATTTGAGGCAGCACAGGACTGTCCTAATTGTAGACAGAAGACAATAGGCTTGCATGATAAACACACCTCATACAGTTAACCATCTTAAAATCACATTATGGGAATACAGTGAGCTTGTGAGAAGAGATCCGGACAGGGGACCAAATCGCTGCTATAGGCAAGAGACCCTTGACTGTACCACCATAAGAACATGCCACTAACATGTCCAGCTCATATTAGTGCCCTAACTGCACACTCATCAAGTGCAATATGTAGAACAGTAAATGATTCATGCAATTTCCAAATCACTGTTCCCAAGTCTCTCCTCTCAAAGCACTTCCGCCTAGCATTTTCACAAAACCAGGGAATTTTACAGTACAGCATTCATAATGCATGTGTACTAAAGAACTGCATTAAGATAACTGATTTCCAGCCATTCAGCGTTTCCATTCCTCTTGCCCTCGCCTACAGTGGGTGTGACAGCAGTGTTAATGATAAGGAGGTGTCCCTGATGTCTCACCATCTTATCTTTCACAACCAATGCAGAGCAACAGGTGCAAATGACTATTTCCTTTTCACTGTCCAACCCAGATGATCAGTCAAAGACTGATCGAGGCACCATCATGCACATTAAGGACTGTCAGTTTGTGGTTTCTCAGTCTGAAGCTGGGTAATGGCAGCTACTTAGTAGTCGACTGAATTATAGAAGCTGTCGTAGAGAACAGGGATATTGTATGAACACAACTATGACTAAGAAGGTGGGTGTTGAAGTGATCAGCTGAATAATAGGGTGACAGCAATGAGTAAGCACACTGGCACACTCAATGCATAAATTAATAGATGCCATGCAAATCATCTGCGTGTAAGTGGTTGAAAGGCTTTTGCATAACATTAACTCTTGAGGTCATTTCTCCTATTAATTTTGATAAAATATATGATTATTTGCTCATTTTTGCAATCATGGTTAAGTCATTATCAAACACAATATGTGCTCACATACAATAAAATGGAAATATATGATGCAGTATGTTGTTAATGGGTTGAATCAATTGATGAATCAAGTGTGACAGATGCATGTGATGAGTTGTTATTCATATGGAGTCTCTGTCTGCTCATCCGAAGACTTATAAATGTGTGAGAGCTGACATTTTGACAGCCTCTGCAAACTGTTCACATTGATTGATGTGCCAACAGGCTCTCACATGGCGCTTCCGTCCTATGAAATGTCGTAGGTGCAATTGAAAGACCACCAATCTATCAGCACCTTGTTACCACAATGTGTGTCTGAAACCCTTGTTTAATTAATGATTCGTTTCCAGCTAAATTCTATGTTTAGGAGGAGCTTCTGCACTGTGTTTCTGTGAGTGCTTCCGAGATAGTGGATGATTTATGAGAAAAAAATATTGCCCGTGGTGGATGACGGATGGGGTTTCTTGAGACAATTGCCCCTTATATCACTTTGGCGAGCCAAAGTAGGTTATAATGTAGGTCATAGAAAACAGGTGAACACGGTAACTCCCTCTGCATCAGCCTCTCACCATTTTAACCAAGTTCGTCCTCCTAGCCCACTCAAATATATTCAGATAATCCCAAAATGAACATATATGATTAATAAATACAACATAGTCCAGTGAAGGTTGTCTGTTTGGAAGTGAGTAAACTGCGCTCGCCGAGCACTTAATTAGAGTAAGTGAAACTTATTGAACATGACTCTTTATTTTTCCTCAGGGCCAAACTGTTTTGCGGACACAGAAGTGATACCAGCTGGGCGAGAGGTCAAGACTGACGAGTGTACAATCTGCTATTGCACGTACGAGGAGGGCACGTGGCAGATCGAGCGTCAGGCCACCTGCAGCAAGAATGAATGCCAGCAGAGCTAGAGACTTGCCTCGGGCGGTGGGAGGGGGAAGAGGGGAGGGGAGGGGAGTTGGGCCAGGGCCATTAGCGCTCTCTTAGTGCCCACGCAACACGCTGCCTTTGGAGTCCACCGGACAGCAGGGTCAGAACCCCACACTAGGACCATCTCTGCATTTATTACCACATGTACTACTGAATAAACCTTTGTAAGAACATTTCTAATCCATGTACAGAATATCTATTTATGTATGTATAAAGTTATTTATGGACATCTATGAGAAAAACTCTGAACTAGTGGAAACATATTTTTTATATAGGCACTGTATTTTATTAAACTATATATGGGGTCAAAGGTCATTCAACATAATGGAATGTATAGAACACCTACAGCTGTCTTTGTCAACAGGTGTCACTCCTACATGATGTGACACAAGTCCTTATACCACCAAAGTGAAGACTAGACTCTTGCTATCTGATGTAAAACTAAAAGTAAAGACTTGAGATCACAATTAAGAAACCTTATTGAATACATAAATGTGTAAAAGCGTTTTAATGTAAAAGACTGTTTAATGATTAACTGTTTTTTATTTTGATATTTGTATCAATGTGATTTAATTTGAGGTGCATTTTTTGTAAGCAGTTATTTTGGTATTGTGTACTTGCATTTAAAATAAATACTGCACCACCTGTGCACTGCAGGTGTTCAAATGTTAATTCAAGATAGTTCCATTCTTGCTGATTTAATTGAATCCATACGAAAACTGTTGACAACCAAATCAGGAGTTCAAGCACTAAAATTAAAAATTTTCATTACCATCTAAAACTATTTTGCCCCTTTCTGTAACTGTACTGACATTTCAGATATCAAAGCATGTTAACATTGAACCAAGCAGGCTTTGTGCAACCCAGTTTCAATTTTGAAAACATCCATTGATGCAAATGCGGTATTTTGCTACCCTTGGCTTCGGAAACAGTTTTTATGTTTTTTTGGTAAATATTTAATTTATAGTCAAGAGTCTGTCAGATCATTTATTAATTGTGCAAATGAATGTGCACCAGCTAAGCATTATAATGACAAGGCCCAATAGAAACAGAGAATTTCCATACTTTTTTGCCCAAGGACAAAAGCTGTATCTGTGCTATTTCCAATAGAATGAATAAGCAGTAGCCATAGCCCCCCAATTACATTGATTCACATTTTCCTTTTGCTGGAATTCCAGTCTGTAAAGGTCAGCTGACTTGAATATGTCAGTTCAAAATGTTACCATGCTTCAGTCATGCCAATTAAGACAGCAGGAAGTTGGTCTTAATCAGAGAAACAGTGAGGGTTTAATATCCATGGCAGAGGTCCAAACACCAGGCTTTGTAGTACAGGTGAACACACACTCTTCTGCACTACAGGTGAGAGCAGGGCCGGTCCTTCCTATAGGCGACATAGGCAGCCGCCTAGGACGGCATGAAGAGGGGGGCGGCATTTTGGTGAGAGACAAAACAATTCATTAGTTTGAGTAACAGTTTAGCACATTTCATGATCAGACGATGCAGATGGGGGTTTGTTTATCGAGGGTTTTATTCAGCTTGGCTCTCAGTGCTGTAGTCCCTAACGTGCTGGTCACACAGCAGCACTCTTTGATCAAGGGTTGCCAGACAACGACTCTGCGCCTCCAGCAGTGAGACGTGCCTCTGAGGCAGCCTGTAGGATCGAGGTAAATAGGACTGGTTGCGTGCACATACATGACGTGCTTTGCTCAAGATAGCAGCAGGGAAGCAGTGTCACACGTAAGCGTCTTAACCCACCACAGCTTTTTACAATAGAATACTATTACCATGCAGTCAAAACTCAAATTCACAAAATATGTATTTTATTTTCTTGCTTTGGTATAGGTGTGTGTGAAATGCTTCAAATGCTAATTTTATAATTCGTGTACACACACACACTTTCTGTCTCTTAGTATTGGAGAAGGAGAGAATATGGTATTGTAGTGTTTCCAAGGACTCCAGGACCCACAGCACCTCTTGCTGTGTAGAGGGTTCTGATGCAGTGGATGCAATCTGACTGTACTTTTGATCCTTGATTATAACTTTGGATGTACTGTATAATTTGTATTTTGAAACAGAGAGGGTAGCATTATTAATTGTTTTACTAAAGACATATTGAACATGTTGCTCAAAAGACATCAGAATGTGTTTATCTTTGTTTACATACTTAAAGAGTAAATAAATGTATCTCCTGCCTTGAAAAAATATTCCCAGTGTCTGGCTTCCAGACTGACTGGTCTCCCTTCAAAGAGAGTCAATTAGTTCGACACATCTGCCTCAGAAAACCAAGCGAGATTACCTTGATTTTACTAACAGGACATTAACAATTAAGGCCTAGTTTTGTACAACACATGGTTCAGAAATATGGTCTGAGTCTATGATGTCCACCATGTAAAAATGATGAAATTCATTATGCATTCCTGCTATTTCAGTCAGTGCCTGCAGGGTCTGAAGCATCATTACTGCCGTCAAGTGATCATGAAGAGAATCATTATACAAATATTACAATACATTCCCTAAATCTCTGCTTGGTAGCCATGCATTTTAAAGCTGAATTACTTTCAGACGTTTCAGTTTTTTTGTAGTTATTTTTTTTACCCCAGAAAGCTGCACAATCCAGCACTAGGAACAACTCACATACACAATAGTGGCCAATTTCTTTTGAATAAAACCTATTAGCGTAAAATACATTTCACTGGTGTTGAAAGCAAGATATTATTGGAGACCGGGAGCTCTTATATCCATTCAATCAAAAGGACATTGGATAGCTGCAGACAATCGGAAGAAACTAGAGTTCAGTTCAATGGGGGGTTTTCAACAGACTGGCCTGAACATGTTTGTGCAGCTTCTTTATATGCCAAGATGTGTCTCGGCAGTCTGTTGAGAAAAAACGTTAAAAATGCATCTCATGCAACTTGTCAGTTCTCAGTATATGAGCCGTTACGTTGCTCTACTATGAACATGCTTGCAGCGGATATTTACAGGAGCTTGGGGCTGTGTTTCTAGTTGTGTTTATGCCAGCCATTTCCACAGATTTGTTTTTCTGTTGGGATTTAGTTTAAATCACCAACATGTGCAACATGTGTAGGCGGTTCAGGGAATACCATAGAATGTTGAAATCATATCACGATATAACTAATATGAATTAAACAGACCTTAACTTCATGGCCACCCACCAGTACAAGTAAAATCATTGCATTCATCTCAAGTTCCTACATCTCTGTCTTTCACTCATGTAATTCTCTTTTTTCTTGAGATACTGTGCAGTACAGTACCTTGATGCCATCAGACAGCTGCTAAATGCTGGTAAAATGCTTGAAGAAATCTATTTGCTCCTTCTGTAATGATTTCCAAGCACATCAGTTCAAATCCATTAGATCCAGCTTTAAATGCTATGCTGGTCCTGCAAAGCCCAATCTGAGCGACATGTAACATTCCCATGTGATTACAAGGCCTCTTGATCAATCTAACTGATTCATTTCATGACTGAACGCTGGGCTCCCAAGAGTTTAAGGCCTGAAATTGTCCTTTATAGATTTGGTATTATATCTCCTCCACTGCCATCAGCCAGACATTCACATTTTCACAATTTCACCTTTCTGCGCTTGGCTCCAGATGAGGTTGACAGTCTCTGTCGTGAGAGTTGTGTTTCAATTCCAACATCATTGAAACACACATTACCATTGGCCATGGCAAAAGTTAGAGATGCACCTTAAAGCCTCAGCTTCTAAACATGACTTAGATTGAGCCCCTTGGTTCGGTTATTGGAAACACACAACCTTCTACCTCCTTAAATCAACATCTGACATTAATAAATACAGGGCACACTGAAGAGAGAAACACACATCTCCCATTTGCAACAGGCTAGATTAGGATGTTGGGGATTCTATCTAGCCCTATCCATCAAAGACAATTTCAGTGCAGGTAGGTGAATGATAAGACAGAGTTAACTTCTAGGGGACGCCATCTCACTGTCTCATCCGGGAGAGAGGCAGCAAACTCCAGTGTGACCTGATTACTCAATGCATTCCGCGGGGGTTCAATTGAGGAGAGCAGCGTTTTGATACGCACATCTGCATAACTAGCTGTCAGACAGTCAGATGGCAGGATTGTGTTATCATAAAGAAAGCAGCTTTTGTTTTTACCCTACTGAATACCAAGTGTTTGTGTTTGCAACAGACCATTCATCTTGGGGATTTTTCATTTCCACAGACTCTTTTTTGTAATTTATCATCCAACTCTTGATACAGGCTGTCAGAGTGCACAGTGCATGCATTAGTAGACCAATAGTTAATCTACGTCACTGGAGGACTATGTCACTAGCATGGTCCTCCTGTGTCCATTGCCTGTTAACACCAAGGGATCAGAGGGAAACCAAAAAACACCTGGCACCTTTTCTAAAGGAGCTCCTGCACCAAAGCATGTCAATTTCAGATAGGTGACAGCAATTAGGTTCTTAGCTCAAACTGAGACAACCTTCTTTAATGAAAATGTTTATTTAACATTTAAATTAAAAAGTACAAACACAGCTTTCATTACATATACTGTATGTGTATACATATATACACACACATATACAAATATATACAAAATATACTGTATATATACATATACACACAACACACACATGACAGCATTAGTTAGTTAATAATGTAAGTCAAGGTGTCGGGGGGGGGAGACCATTTCTATAAGCTACAGAGAAAGTCCATTACCTTCAGTGTTTCTTGGTCTAATGCAAAATCTTATTCTTAAATGAAAAATCAGAGTTGCATTATAGCAGGCAGATAAAGAGCCTGACCAGAGTAGAAGAGCTTTTTACATCTGCGCCACCTTCAGAAAAGGCTACAGCAGAGATTAAATCAAATTATTAAAAGAAGAGCACTTCCCTTTCTAGCGGTTAAATAGTTTTTAAAATTCTCTGTAGGTATGATCGTGTGCTTTTCAAATGTATTACGTTCTTCTTTCTTTAACACTTGTTTGGCCAAGAATGAACAGGCTGGATATCTGTCAACTTGGGATTGCAGGGATGGAGTCCTTCCTCTCAAAGCCAAAAATAATATGTTATCCAAATCATGTCTCAGTCCAATGATGGACTCCCACAACCTTGTACTGGGAGAGAAGACTCTGCTGCTAAATAACTGATGAGTGTCTGATGATGAGAGCCTTCATGAGGTGACTCAATACAATCTCCAAGCTGGGCTCACCTCAGTGTCTACCCTCGCTCATGTATTTGGAAAGGGGTAGAGTGTCATTATCGTTTGATCCCTGATATCTGTGTATTTGCAACAGTCTTTATAGTCATCATTAGGACTGATACCGTTTTCTGCCAATTCTCTGTAATATTTTGCCTTGGGCACTGTTTGCAGTAGGCATCTTGCCCATGCAGCACCATGATAGCTTCAAGGCTGGTGCACAGGAGGAGTGTGTGTGAAAAGCTCCATATTAGAAGTATTATAAAGTGCTGATTTTTCGCCCCCACCTCCCTCATGAAAAATGTACAGCGGCATATTCATGACTCCATTGAGCTAACTGAGTGTGACAAGCATGGAGCTGGAGAGACTGAGGACATGGAAGCAATGGCACAACAGAGCCCTCGGCCAGTCTCAGAGGACATGACTGCCCCTGGTTATCATGGGAGGTTCATCTCAACATTCTGTTTGGATTGTTCTAAATGCTTGGAGGTGCTTTACCCAGTTGACTAAACCTACATTTCCCTCCATGCTAATGCACATGGAGCAGTTGATCATTTCTCACTGTCTTGGCTGTGTGATGCATACTGCCCATAAGCAAATACTTAAGTGGCAAAAAGCTATAAATGTAAACATCCATTTTCATGGCTTTACAACACATTTTGAAAGCAGTAAATGCATAAAGCATAGGTTATAGCTTTTGACACATAAGTATTTGCTTATGGGCAGTATGCATTAAAATGGATGGTCATAGGTAGGCCTATAGCAGGCTGTACCTCAACGATCAACAGTTACTCAAAAAAGTCAAATAGTTTACTCCGAAACAGATCTTAACTTTATTGCTATGAAACATACACCAATAGCAGAGTAAAACAACTTTTCTTAACAAGTTAAACCTTTCACATGGCTCCAACTGTTCTTCAATTAAAGTTAGCTCAGACCTGCTTTAAATAAATGTGTTCCAGTTGTAGCCTACTTATAGTAAAGAACCTGAGTGTGTTTATTTTAGGTTGGCTTTACACTCTAGAATCTGGTGATTCCCACCATCCCCCCAGATCCCTTCTTCTCCCTTTCCCCTTTCGAGTCTGATCCTGGGGTGTCATTTTGGGTCACAATCAGTCCAGCCAGTTTGGCTGATAACCAAAAATAATCCTTACGCAAGGAACGGCCTCCATCCACAATTTCAACAACAAACAAAAACAACACTGAAATCCTGACACAGCTTTAATGACCCTCTGTAACACAAAAGCTCTAAGATCCAAAGCTGCATATTCTTCCAGATGAATGCAGCCTGCTCAAATGACTTGCAGCGGCACAGCAGTGTTAGGTCTAGCACCATAGGGATAGATATGAGATTTAAATAATTTCAGAGACTGCAGAGGAGAGGAGAGGCAGACAAGCTGACTAATAACAGAGAATCCAGTAACAAGGACTGCTTCGACGGAAATAATTTCTCACTCCAGAAATACCCATGTCCTTGCCAAAAATACTTTCATCCTGGGGCAGGGGGAAATTCTTTCAACATAAATGAAAAAAAGCTTGATTAATTGGAAAACAACAGGCTACAGTTCCAAGCATTTTGATATGGGAGTAATTAAATGGGTTGCAGATGCAATAAATCATTAGATCTCTGGAGCAACTGCCATCCACAACATTTCTCACTACAAGTATGCTCAAGCAAATAGGACTGACGTTACACCATTGCTCTACTGAATGGCTCTCAGTGATTAGAAATGACAAGAGAGGTACAAATAGTAATGGTATGATGCTTACTTAAGTGTAGGAGGCCTTATACTGAATTCACAGTCATTGGAAATATCCCCCAGTGAAGGAACAGTGAGTGGGAGTCAGTGTTATTCACAGAACTGTTATCAGAATCATTCTAATTAGGCTATTTTTAACACAGCAGTTTTTAACATAGCACTTGAGATGTTTACATTAGTTAATGACGGCCTGAGCTACTCATACTTCAGTAAACATCAACATCATCACTGACATCTCCTTGTAAACATCTAACCATGGTGTACATTTGTTTGTACTGTAATCAATTACAATATGAATATAATTGTACAATATGATTCTTACTTAATCATTGTCCGTGTATTTAGCGAAACAATGAGTGGAATTGACTATTTAAACAAACATCCCTTTTTCTATGTGCACTGAAGCACACTGCATATGACATTTGCTCCAGTGCACTAACAGTCCTTTGCAGTCAGCGCAACCGGAAGACCAGATCTAGTCATTTCTAACCGAGCTGTTGTCTGTAGAGTTTTCTATTCCGATTTAATTAATGATGACTGTGACTTAAAAACATAGGTCAGTGAGAGCCAAAATAGAAACATCAACCTTGAATATAAAATATAACTCGACACGCAGTAGCATAGCGACAGTGAATGGGATAATAGGCTTTCGTTATCGTTTTAGGAAGTGTTGCCATCCTTCAAAACAGAACATGTTAAAGCTCCCTGTGAAAAAAAGTATTTGGTACTGTACAGCAGCACAGCCACAGAGAAAAAGACAGTTATCTCAGAGCCTGTTTTTACATTAGACATTCTCTGGTTATCTCCAAGACTACTGTACAGTAGCTAGCTAGCTAGCTAGTAACAGGATCTGCTAGTAATAGTATAGCCTGCCGCAGCAGCAACCGAATGTACTATGTTGTAGGCTAGGCCTATACAATAGCTCCCTCCAGCGACCACTTTAAGATATTGCGCGGATGTTATACAGATCAACAAGGTGGAAGTTGAAGCAGAGTATAGGCCTACGTAACACCCTTTATAATTCCACATTTCAGATTTGTTTTCTTGAGTGATCATTTTAGCGAACTCTGGTGGGTAGCAGACTTCTAGATAGCCTTATATAAGCTACCTTCTTGCCCAATCAGTCAGTAATTTGACCCTACACAGCCAACAGTATCCAGGCAACCAAAAGACGCGAGTATGCCCCATACCTTGCTTCTACTTCGTCATAGTCTGGAACTTTAAAACCAACCCTAATCAGTGATGTCAACGCAATCACTCGGTCCATGGCTGCCATGACTGAAGTGTGCGATCCAGTACAGTCCTCTGCGGATTCACACCGGGTCAGACTACTCAATGCAAATGCAAACCGAGTTGGTGCAAACAGATGCGTTCGCTGTCAAATGAACTTGCCTTGCGAGCGTGGCCCAGAGCGAAGATATGACGTCGAAAGTTTACTTCAGACAACAGGGACGGGTTTCTTAAAATTCAATCCACTGGCCTTTCCGCCTGCTAGTCACGCACCACTAGCACCATTACGAGATGAAGTTGTGTTAATAGATCCGTGCTCTGGTCATCTAAGTGCTGGTGCAGAAGTAGACTTGGCAACCAAAGGTAGACACAGATTCATAGACTTCTACCATGTGGCGTCTGGTTTACGGGTCCCTCCAGGTTACAGAGAAAGACCCCAAACGCCACCCGCGAGGCCATCTGCTGTTTCTTGTGACCTGTCGGGAGATAAAGCATGGAATTCAAGGAAAAAAAATGATTCTGCTCTGAGAGCAGACATTGGAGGTAATCTGATCGTTGTGTTCAACTAGGTCTGTAGGCCGAATACATAAACTGTCCTGTAATATGCAACAGTAAAACCTCCAACGAGTGGATTTGGTAGTCTTATAAAGTTAGTATTGTGTTGTAGAATAATTAAGGTCTAATGAATTACAGTATAATGTCGTCATAGGATGGACTAGCCACGCAAGAGTGAGGCCAGCACCACACATAGTTCCATGTCCTCTGAAGTTCTTCAGCTTTTCCTCTGGACGAGAGACTACGGTAGGCCTACGTCCTTTTGGCCAACATTTTTGTATTGCTCTGACATTTTGTATTGTTAATTATTATTACATTGAGCTGCAAGGTTTGCACAACGACCTTTTTTGTTGTTGTTGACATTTTAACTTGTGATCTATTTTGAAGGATGGCAGTTCGTCAGGTCCGACTCAGTGGATCGACAAGGCAGCTCTCCGCTTCATTTACACCTCCTCAGCCCAGAGGTCTGGGTCTTTTCTATCTAATATTATGTGTACACCTTACAAAAAACAATTTACAAAGCAACATTTACAAAGCATTTAGTCTAGGCTACTGTATGAACTTTTACAAATAGCCTACATAAAGTAATGTCTTTCAACCAGTCTAATAGAAACTATCTGAAACTAACTTGTATCAAGTATAAAATGAGAGTGCAGGATGAGTAATTTGGTAATTTTTCAATATGGACTTGCAGAAGTTTTGAAGACGTTCGTTGGGAAATCAAGTTACCTCAGCGTCTGAAGCCCCCAGCTACCACACTTGAGAAAAGGGCAGATCCTGTGAATCAACATTTCACTCTTAAACGTTACAACAGCAAACCAGAACTTTGGCAGGTGGGATCATGTAAATACACATAACAGCAAAGAGTAACAGTTGAACATTTAGATATATTCCTCTCTCCAGTGACACTGATTGAGTTACAGTCATATCATTTCAAGTGGCTATCTAAAAAAGCAAACGTTAAATTAAGTTGACAGAACTGAAAGTAATTTGTTAACCTTTTGCCTCCTTACTTCTTTCTAAGAGTGTTGAATCCCAATGGAAGAGACACCAGCTTCGAGTTAAAAATGAAGTCAGGAAACCCATATCGTTGTGAGTCCTTTGAACTTTGTGATGTATCTCATCATGCATCTCTGTTCATGCAAACTGTCACACATTGTACCCAGTAAGTAATGTGTGAAAAAGAAGGCATTTTGTAATAATGTTCTAAGATTTGAGCTTGTTCTAATTCACAGCACCAGTCCATGTCCAAAATCTGGCCAAATTCCACTATACAGGTAAGCAGCGTGTACAAAGAACAAGATTGCATAATTTTTGTTTGTGAGTTTGAACAAGATCCACTGTGTTTGTTCTTTCTGTATCTTTGCAGTGGTGTTGTCGCCTTTGAGAACATTGATGATATAGATGACGTGGACCAAGATTTTTATCCCCTGACTCTGCGGAGGACCACCTTACCTCCGTACACCCCAACCACACAGTAATATACACATGACCACATACAACACCAGTGTCTAACCTAATGTATAATGTATGTTCATCATGGCCAATAGTGTGTGGACGCCTGACAATGGGAGTTGGCCTTGTGGGCAGTCCCCAGAAAGAAAAAGAAAAGTTAGGCTGTCCACAAGATTTTGGGGTGTTTGTAGGAATTTGTTCCTATTCAAGCAAAACAGCATTAGGGAGGTTGGGTGTTGATGTTGGGTGATTAGACCAGAAAGCAAAGACAGTTATAGAAACAGTGATTTTGGAATGAAAGCAAAAAGCAGTTGTCCGTTTACAGACCGGTGTCCACATACCATTGGCCATACAGCGTATGTATTACCCTCACTGATTGATTTAAGGATTTCCCCAGTGCTCAATGTTAATGTATAAACCTTATTTTTCTATCTTCTGTTCATGGCAGTCGTCCTACTATCCCTGGTTACACTGGCAAGGCCAACTACGACGTTGCTCTAAACTCTGGCTTTAGTCTCCCAGTTCTACCCAGCTCTGCACTCAAGTCCTGGTCAGTCTTTATAACATGTACTGCTCAGTTCATGACCCTGACCAAACACACCACCCCATCTGTTTGACAATGGTAAAAATATGTAGAACAATTATCTGACAGTAAATGGTTTTATTCACACTGGACTACCACTGAGATCCATTAGAGGGCATACTGAGCACTCAAATAGCATGGGGTACGATTGAGCCCTAAAGATTACCGGAGCTGTAAATGGTTGCAATAAGACTTGTCTGGGTTGATTCCCGTTTTGCTAAATTAGTTAGTTTTATGAGGAAATATTTTGCTAGAGGGACTATGTCCGTCCCCCCTACCCCCACCATTACACCATATACTTACTCTGATCCCTTTAATTTGTGAATTATTATTTGACTTCTGAAGTAGTACCATCATGCAGTAGCATGTTGTTTTAATGTAGTTTTAATGTAATGGAGAGGAGTAATGCAGTCATGCCACTTCGACATATTCTAAAGGTTGGTTGAACTGCATTAATTTATTGTAGTGGTGAGTTCATACTGTTATAGATAGCGTTACACTTTACACAGGGGAGCAATTAATACAGAAAACAACATTAATTAAATAGCAGATTGAAAACATTTCCCTAATATAATTTACACAATGGAACAAAGATTTAGTGTAGCCATTACTTCCTTAAAATGTACTAGCTTTTAGGAGCTGCACAGACCATTGCTTGTAAAGTAAGGACTGCAGGTTAACTCAAAATCTATTTTCGCTCTTTTGAATAGCATAAACTCAGCTCTCCTCAGCTTTTGAGAAAACATTGGGGAAATAATTTGGGTAGAATGGATACAATAAAACACTTTGACACCTTGTACTAGACATATGACATCTGTTGTGAATGCAACAGTGTGTGACATTGGCTCAGAGGGAGCAGAAACACACCATGACAGAGGGAAGTGTGGGACAAAATCAGGAAGAAAGAATATTGTATCTCTACGCCAGACTCATGGCTCCAGTGATATAGATGAAGTGAGGTGTTAATTTGTTTTAATGTTAAATTAGTCTTCCACTAAAATTGTCTGTTTTTGGAAAACTTCAGTAAACAAAATCTAATTAGTATGAATAGGGCAATAGATTATATGATTTTAGATTTACTTAGTTCTACCAAAATCATACATACATCTTCAACTATGCTTGCAGAGCACCAGAGGAAAACAGTCCCCCAGGGACAGGACTTTTGAGTGTCTGTTGAGTATGTGGAAACCTGTTTCCTAGTTGGGCCCCAGTTGAGCGAATTTTACCGACTTTTTGGAGCACCTCTCTCCAGATGGTTGAATCCAGAGCAGCTCGTGGTAATCGTGGTTTCCACAACCCAGATCCATGTTCCTGGTGCCCAACACCCTCTGAGATCTGTTTCCTCTGAAGATTAAGCTGGCCTCCCATATTTTTTCCTTTGAAACAGAAAAAGACAAGTTCTTTTGGATTGATTCATTATCCCCCCTAACGTTCAAAACCTCTGGACTCTTTGCGGCCATTGTATGCTCTTTTTACCAGGGTTTTCTTGCTGTTCTTGCTAACAGAAAAGAGTAGTTGTATTATAAAGTATAGTCTAAATGGATTGGCAGCATCAAGCACATTTGACCTCTTGTAAAAGTATACTGTTTATGTTCCTAACTACTATGTTTTGGCTTGCACAGGGCCACTCGGGATTCATGGGTTCCTGCTTATGGTCGAACTGCACCTCTTTCCAAAATGGTAACCACTGTGCACCCTCATAACCCATTCCGGCATCCGAAGTGACCAGTGTTTCTCATTAAATGGCCCTTGGAGAACGCATGAAGAACTATTAAACAAAGCATATGAGAAAGTTTTGAAGGTGCCAGCTACCCTTTATGCCATTCAATCTGTATTTATGAATAGATCTATAATGATGTGATGTCAGTGACGGATTCTGGGTGAGTTTGCGAATAATGAGATGCTCTATTAGCATAATTTCCCTGATTTAGATGAGTGGTTTTGTGACTTTGGGCTTGTGAGCTTTTAGATCTTGCAGTCATTGTCTTGGTAAATACTGTGTGTGTATGCATATACAATACATTATGTGTGTGTGTGTTTGGTAGTTTTAAGGTGTGTACGTGTAAATGTGTTTGAGGAAGAGATAGAACAAAACAAAACAGAAGATTTCTAGCAGCACATTTACTTACACATTATTGTAATACTGTGGAGACTATATTATTGTATGTAGTACCCATATACAGCTTTATACAGTATATCATAAATGAAAAAAATGCTTCAATTCAAGTATTTGTAGACCACGACTAGAATGATTAAACAATTTACACAAAGATTATTGTTTTTATTTTGAAGATACATTTTTATTTTGAAGATACATTTATATTTAGTTGATCAAGATCATTTTGAAGTGCATGCCTAATGCATGCACTACCCTAGACCTGTGGTTTCGTCATTAAAGACAGAGTTAGTGCAGCTTCCTGCTTTAACAGGAAACATGGATGAGCTAGTTTCCTGTCTCTCCTCTTCTATGTGAAAATCATCTCACCAGAACAGATTTTGAAACAGTCCACATGAACCTCTTGAAAGCAATTTGTGATATGTTTATACTAGATTTAAGAACTTGTAACATATGTTCCACACACATTCCATTAACCCATTGACTTCAGTGAAAGCGGAAGGAGTTTGTTATCAAGGGATTGTGGTGCTACTGGCATGGGCATGTGGTAACCACAATCCCTTCTGATCCACCCAACACCAAATGCTTGACCCATTCTCTTAGGAACCCAGGACCCAATACGGTATGTATGTCATTACCCCATGTAGAGGTAAAATGATAGAGTTTCACAGAATCTCCCATCTAAATGATTATTTACATTTTGGCAAAAATGAATTTCAGTATAGACTTATTTAAGAATGTCGTTTTATCACTGGTATGCCAACAATCAGACTAGCAGTCTGCTGAGGTCTACTTCGCTCACTAAGTTCAAGAACTAAGTGTCCGTAAGATACTCATTAAAGCTATGGAAACTGTTTACTCAGAAGATACATGTCCCCTACTTTGAAAAATAAATAATTGACATTGTCATGTGTCTTCAGCGCTATCATATTTATATTTGTGCTTCATCCTCCCCCTATTTTTTTTTCTTCCCCTTTCCCATCTCATTGCCAATGGCTTGAATCTCATTATTAGCTTCCTTTTCAATACAGGGTCACAATAATGATTGGTTCAGCCACTATCCTTTAGGATCTCCTGAATGCCTGCCTGGCCCCGAGATTAATTTCTCTCCCTCATCTTAATTTTTACTCTTCGTTTCTCCATAAAGAGGGTAAATGTCAAGCATGCCTGACTCCTTCTAGTGACACATCCATTCCAGCAGATAATTACCATAAGGAAATTGATGCTTTAGTGTGCAGAGGGGAATTTAATTTACTCTGACATCCTGCAGTATAATGCATTCCAAAAGAAAGAGTTTCCAATTGACTTTTTAGATAAATTGGACTATTTAATGTGATTACCAGTCTTGAACGTCTTTGACTTATTAAGGTGTTGAAACCAATTAAGGCATACATGCTGTTCATGCTTCCAGATTTGAAAGTGTGAATACTGCTTAAAGATCCATGAAATAAGAAACGGGCTAAACCCATTGTTCATTAGTCTAGTGGCTAGGTTGCATGATGCTGCTATGATGTAATCCGGGTAATGATATTAATTACAACATGTGTCAGCCAGGGATGAACCTTCCACAAAAGACGACAATGTTTGATGTACAACAGGGTGATATGGGTTTCCTCGTCATTCCATAAGCAGCTGACAATTCATATGCTTGGAATATATAGTAATTTCTTAAGTACTGGAATTGCACAAAAAAGGCAAAACTGGACCGTCTATGATTGTATGCCTTGGTCTTTTAACTGTTGCATGTTTTGTCCATGTGTCCTGATGTTGCCTCATGTGTCCTCAGCGACAGAACATGCTGTGTCACAGGGATAGGGTGGTATCTCTGGGGCTGGGAAGGCCATGCAACTCTGCTGCTAACGATTGGAGAGGACGTTTTGCTGAGTCACTGTTCTGCTCCAGTATTCCCTCAGCCTGGCCTCAGGAGTTGGCCTATAGAGGGGCCCTCCAAGCTGCTGTGACACACTCATTACACATACACAGACTCAATTACAGGTACCATGTCTGACTACTGGGAAAACTCTGTTAAGCGTAGAGGAATCCATGTTTCCATGAGGACGCAACTGACCAAAGTGCTCTTGCCAAAAGTTCCTCTTTTACACAGAGACCAACTGCCTGTGAATGTTGTGCTTGTGTAAAGATAAGGGTTGCCTCCCAGACTAGGTGACTTCGCATCTCCACAGAGTATTGGGAGAAAAGTCACTGCACTTACAGAAAAGATTCACTGTACCAGAAACTTCATTTAGGATGTAATGACAGTATATGAATGAGAAATGTGTCTATTATATAAATTAAACTGGAAATATAACTCATCATTTATTGACTATTTCCATAAATATTAATCCAGAAATGATATCTCAAAAAATAATTGGAAGCCAAATTGCATGTGTGCACTCAATACTGCAATACACCAAGGTGTTAACAAGTTAGGATTTAGGAAGTAAAATATGCACTTGAATGAATTCCTACCAGAACAAAACTGGAAAGTATTCATTTGGTGAGTTAAAAGGCCCTCCAGTATCCCGGCTGGCTTAACTGTTGCTGGTATGTGGTGGTGGTAGAGGGGGGTTGGAGTGGGACAGGGCAGGAAGCAGGGGGAGTTTTCACAGAATTGTCTTAAATGAATATAGATGTTAGAACAAAGACAGTTTTTTCTGTCTGTATCCTCACTGCCTTCATATTATTCTGCAAGTCCTCAAGTTTTTTTCAAAACATGACCATTCAAACTAACTGTGTAAACGATTATTCTGTCATATTGTCACATTGACCTTAAATGAACAGTTTATGGATGCTATATATGCATCATAATGGCCAAAGTGTGTGGACACCTGACCATTACACCTATATCAGCTTATTGGATATTCCATTCCAAAACCAAGGACATGAATATGGAGATGCCACGAATCGGCATCGGTGGAGCGGCTCTCGAGGCTCCTTGTTTGTGTTGTGTCGTGTTGTCTGTGGCTAGCTGTATGTTGAAGGAGCTGTGAGGGACACCTGAATTTCCCTCACGGGATAAATCAAGTATTTATCTATCTATCTATCTATCTATCTATCTATATATCTATCTATCTATCTATGTGTGGCTATAACAGCTGCCACTTCTGGGAAGACTGTCCACAAGAGTTTAGAGTGTGTCTGTGGGAATGTGTGCCCGTAAGCCACAACAGCATTAGGGAGGTTGGGCACTGATGTTGGGTAATTAGATCTGGTTTGCAGATTGCAATACAATTGATCCCAAATGTGTGTGATGGTAGTTAGGTAATAGGTCAGGGATCTGTGCAGGCCAGTCAAGTTTTTCCACACCAAACTCGACAAAACATTTCTGTTTGGACCTCTCTTTGTGCATGGGGGCATTATACAGTCAATTAACAATCTTTTTTTCCCCCCATGATTTTGGGCTAGATTCCTTACTTCTACTGGCAACACGTCAACTTTGCAACACAAAGTTTTTTCATGTTTCATTATGAGAACCCCATATCAATGTTCCATTGTCTATTGGAAAGTTTTTCCTGAAAGGTAAAAGTAGTTTACCTTTAGACAAAGTGGGAATCAACTCCATACTAATGATTTTGGAATGAGAGGTTCAACAAGCAGGTGTCAGTATACTGAACATTGTCCACATACAATTGGCCGTAGTGTATCTGTGTTCATATGCAACAACAATAACAGTTAACAGTTAAGATAAGGCAATACAGGAATTTTCTAGGATAATGACCTTTAACTGAGACCCGAAGACCAGGGTTTATACTATAGTCTATCCTTCAGTTTAGCTGCTGAAAGAAAGTACAACAATATTTTTTTCCCCCCAAACACAAGTAGTGGAATGATATTTTAATTTTACACCAATGAGTTGTGAACCGGTAATATCTTCATAGTGTGTAAAAGTGGGATTTAAAAAAGGTTACTATCAAAGATAATTATAAACATGTTATGTGTCAGTGTAATCAGAATTGGTCTAGCGTCCCAGAACAGGTGACAGAAGGGGAGCTGCCCATATGCAAGTGAGGAGTCCCCGTCCGTCCCTCTCAGAAAGAAATAAATAAACAATGAATGGTCCAGTCTCCCGCGCGCCTCATCCCATCTCATGCATGGCTGCCAGTAATGGTCTACTGGGTGTCAGCTTTTATTGGCACGATACAAAGCAAGTGCCAAGGGCTGGTGCCTCGACTCCCTGAGCAGAGTCGGCCTCTGGATAAAAGCAAGCAAAATGTCTCACTCGAGCACAGAGACATAGAAATGTTGGGCTGGAACGAGGAAGTACAGTGGAGAGGGGAGGGACCGAGGGCAGAGTTCCATGGTGCTGCCGCGGCGCTTCGAACTTCTGCACATGGAGCGGGGGAGAGTTGGAAGAACTTCATATTGCAAACTCAAGGAATAGCAGGTAGAGTGATTTCCACGCTGATAATGAAACAAAACTTATTTTAAATTGTTTATATTTGTATAGTACAACAAAAGGCCTTACTTTTTAGATAAAAACAGTAAGTATACCTTGATGGAAAACATTATCCAAATATCGGAGCAGGTGCGCGAGCGTCTCTAATATCCAGTAGGGCGGATGTAACGGACTTTGCAAGATGTGTTCTGCGTGTACATTTTAATACGCAGTGTGATCACTTAGAAAAGTATGTAAAGATTAATAATAATTATAGCAAAATAATGGAATATTTTCCTATTTTTCCTTACTTTTTCTCCTTGGAAATGTGGGAATACGCAGCACAGCACTTGAAAATATCAATACATATTTTCCTTCATATTTGACTTCTGATCTTATTGTCAAAAAGGGCAATGCTTATTTTGATTTATTTTAGTGCAGGATAGCTGGATAGGGTAGCTACTATCCAGTTTCGGAATTCTTGTCTACCAGGCCACCTGTTGCAACTATTCGCATCCAGAATATTTCCATTCAAAGTAATAGATTTTAGCATTCTGAAGCTTACTATACATTAAGCCTACGTTAAATGCAAACTTTCACTGAAAGATTTACGATTATTAAACATACGGCAGCACATCTTACAAAACCAGGAAATGACCTTTATCGTTGATTATAATTAGTCAGAGTGATTGTAACCCAAAGTTTCTTTGTAGAAATAAAATAGCCTACACTAGCTACTCTTTGATGCTTTCGATCCACTGTTCGAGTCATTGATTGGTTTGATCTGAACCCGTGTGTTGATACTGTAATAACTTTTCAGTGGGCAGGACTCTACTACTTTTGCTCCGTTGTGAAACTGAGATGAGTAGCAAACAATATTCCAATAAACAGCACCCATGGAAGATTCACATTGAGAGAAAATAGGAGAAACGGATTTGACCAAAGTAATTTTCCTTTTTGTTGGTGCATGTTTAGACCTTTTTTTTAACACATAGGCCTATGCAGACCTTTAGACGAAATGCTCGCGTTATTCATTGAAACAACAATTTGTTGCACAATATTACAACTACACAGGCTACAACTTACAATTTGGCTGAGTCTCATAGTTTTCATGTCTCTTTAAAGTGTTGCCCATCAGAATAACTTTTAGTTTGGGTCACATCACTTTTGTTTAAATGCAATAGTTGCACCTCCGGATAATGAATACACCACTTTGAATTACAGATTAAAATGAATATGAAACTCAACCTTTTCCTAGAACATTATGGGAATATTTTGATCAGCCCTATATCGTATTACTGTGTCAACAAGTTAGATCTTAGAGCATAACCTAAGTAGCCTAAAGTGTTTTCGCTTGAATAACACATTTTTATCGGGATATCGGGAATATATCAATGCACATAGGGCACAATATATTAGCTTATACAATATCTGTATTTAATCACATTAGGTAGCCTACATCACATAACGGACTCGTGTTTTTTTGACACGCTGAGTCCAATGCAAAAAGGTACAGCAAATACATCTAGATGGAGGCATCAGCTTCCTTGTCAGTGGTAACAGAAATAGGAGGGGGCAGAAGAAGACAGGCAGTTATTAAAATGATTGTGAATACCAGACTGGTGAAGTGTGTCAAATGCAAATGAGGACCCCTTAAGGAAATTTAAGGCCCCTATAATTTCTACAGATATTCCCACAGTACTTTCACCTCCGTTAAAATATCTTCCTATTTACATCTTAAATTTCATAAATAGAGGTAGTATGGAAATCATTCAGTCATATTAATTAAAAACCTACAAGTGAGTCACTGATCGTTTTTTGTCATTGTAAATAATCTTAGTTATGACAACAGCACGTACAGCACAAGTACAGCGTGGTTTCTTATTGTGGCTTAGTTAGATGGATTGAACAAGGTGTTGGCTGAGGATATGCCTTACAACAGAGATATATTTGGTTTTAGGAGGCAGGAACAGCCATGACTCAGATGAAGTAATCTACAAGTATTAGGTAAAGGGAATTTTGCAAGTATTTTTTACATATGTAGATGGATCAAACTTAAACCTTTAAATAACACATTCCTAACATGCTTTCAAAACTCTCCATCTGTACTTCTGGCAAAAGTAGGTAACAGCAAAAACATATTTTATGTTTAAAATAAGTTTTTGCTGTTACCTATTTTTGCTTAAAGTTTGTTTGTTTTAGTTTAAAGAATATTCTTTCAAATATATCATTTTAAAAGTATCAACATGATGTCTAAAGCCAACATTCTCTGCTTTAGTAACTTGTCATGTGTATAGGCTTCATTGGACTGGGCCCTTTGAAGAAGTGAGATGTTGATACCCTCTTTTCAAGCTCAAACTTGAAAAGAGTTAGTTAGTTTTTTAGGGATCCACATTTAGGGATAGCCTTTTTATATATTAATTTGGTCATGAATACATATGCCAAATTCCTTCATATATCCAAAGTCTTCTTCTCCTCTGCGTCTGACTGTTTAACGGTTTGCTGTTTCTGGTCTCCACCCTGCTCCTTCATGTAGGCTTGCAACCTGATTTGAACAGCCCCCTCACCCCCACCCCAATCCACCCCTCATACACACACACACACACGCACACACTTATACCCTTGAGTTGGGACTAAGAGTGTTATACCACAACCCTCTTCCTGTCTCTTCTTGAACAGAAAGCAAACTCAGACCCACGGCCAAGACTCTTCCTGCCCTAAACAAGCGTACTCAGACCCTTTACCATAGAAGCTAACACCAGCAATGTCAAAATAACCAAAAACCTCTAAAAAGCATCTACATCCAATACATTTAACTTGTGTTAAGATCATATTTTAAACAACATTTTGTTAAGCTTTAATGTACAATAAAAGCTCAACAACATCTTGACACAATAGAATAAAAGCTACCATACAGTTAAGACATCTTATGTTATATGTAACGCCTTAAACATTTTATTGTAGTCCAGTCATCTATGACAAAAACAGAAAATGCTGTATTTGGATTTAAATAATCTACTTCCTGAAAGTAGCTTTGCACCTTTCTCTCCACATGCCTACACAACTGGGTTGTGGTTGAATATAGGAATTAATGTTTTGCTTCTGCCACAGCCCCCTACAAACACAGTCGCTATTTCCCCTCACGCCATCTGCCTAGAAAAAAGGGCACATGAGAATACCACCCCCTCCTGACCTCCCAACTCCAGATGCTTAAGAATGGTGGTACAGCAGAGAGTCCCCTCCTTCAACACAGTGGCACGCAACGCCCTCTGTGCCTTACAAATCATCTGCACCAGTGACCTTTGCCCCTTCTTCCCCTACCACTTGGGCCCTGGGTGTCTGTGGCTGTCAAACATCTGACTTAAGTCTCTGGTCGGTACAACATCGTGCGTTGCGACAGAAGGGTCTGGTTGCTTCCCACTATTTGTTCCAAATGTGTGGAGCCATCTGTCAGTAAAACAGGAAGGCCTAGGTTCCCCTTCTCCCTTAGGCTCGTTTCGCTATTTTAGGGAGCTTCACTTCTCCCTGTGTGGCTGGCTGGGCTGGGCAGGGGCTCCACCAAGGGCTTCTTGAAGTGGTGGAGCTGGGGCTGAGGCTGTTGGGCCCATCTGCTGCAGGCTTGAGGGCCATCCATTATTAATGGGGCCACGCGCACTGGTGACTCCTCAGATATGCAGGCCTGGCCAGGATGCGCTCCTCACTAAATTGCCTCGTACAGAAAAAAAAGCACTAACTTTGCCGGCCCTTCAGCCGGCTCCTTCTCTCTTTCTGTTCCTGTCCAACCTCACTCTGTTTCTTTGTCTTGCCCCTCTCACACACTCCCTGTCATGATCCCCTCCCTTTTCTATCTCTCTCTATCTTCCTCTCACCCCCCACCCCCATCTCACCCTTCTTGCACACTCATTGACTTGCTTCCCTTCCCTCTCTATCTTCCTCTCACTGCCACACCATCGCTCTCCTCCCTCCCTCTCTCTTTGTTTCTGATTGGGAGTCACACACGTCGGTGTTCGGGCCGCGGGCTCAGTGATGCATGCTCAGTAAATTAGAGTGAACACGGGTGCCGATCAGCTGGGCACAGCAAACACCCGCATCCTCAGTGACCTGGGGCCAGTTAATTTTCTGCTTAATTTTGCGGCAGTCAGTTTGCATTTTTGGATGATTACGTGGCAGGAAATTAACAATAAATAACAAATGTGGTCTGAAAGCTCATTCCCAGCAACCCCAAACAGCCCCCCTTCCCACAGCCCCCCACACCTTTACGCCCAGCCACTCTTCTATCCAAGCCTCTCTGTCAAGACTCGTAATGAAAATGTCTGTAATTCTTTGTAATGTAATGTGGAAGATAGTGGTGGTCTGCAGATGAGACAAGAGTAATCTTACTTGGGTGACAGAGTTGTACAGAGAAAAGGGAACCCCTTTAGTTGGCTTTGCCTTTTCAGAGAAACAGTATTTTCTGTCTGTTTGTTACTTAATCTGAAACACACCTACATGTTCCTCTCTCTCCTATTAGAGTACCTGCACCGAATGGAGACGGAGGAGGCCCACGAGATGTCCCAAATGCCAGGTACACCACACTAAAACACGTAGACAACAGTCTAGTGCACATTGGAACGGATGACTCACAAAGTGGATCAAGTTTGTTTTTTAAGTTGAGGAATTGTTCCATTTTGTGGTGAGTGATTAATTGTACTTGATGGGCTCCTTCCAGGCAGGGACAGCCCCCTTCCCAATGAGGTGTCTGAGGATGGGGAGGAGGCCATGCTTGTTCCAGAGGACCTGTCTGCCAGCTCCGCCCACCAACAGAACAACAGGGACAAGGGGTTGCAAGGTGAGTGACAGCTGCTCTCTATAGGGTTGAGCCTCTCACAGTCACACCATACTCCCACAGTGCACCACTATTTCCTCAAATCAATACCTGTATTTTTATCAGCATAACCTTATAAAAGGTTGTTCTCGAACAGTAATAATATGCACAACAGCAATACAAAATGGAATGAAAACAAAAACAATAATAATACAAATAAATGTTTTTACTTTCCTTTATTTGAACTTATTTGCCCCTTCTGAATAACATATATGTTCCTATCAAATGGGAGATATTCAGTGGCACAAATCCCTTGGTGTTACTGATGGAAAAATATTAATTTAGGTCATTGGCATTAAAATAGAAAGTCCCTCTCATCCATGTTCTGTTAATTATATACTTAAACTTAAGGAATGACTAATGAGTCTTTGATAAGATGATGTAGTAAAACCTTAAACCAGGGAATACCATTGATATTATGAGGATTAAGTAATTACATCAATATAACAGCTCTCCTGACATGATGATGAAGGAAATCTGTTTATCTGACAAATGAAGCTGGAATATTCTTCCAGTGTTCACATGTGGGCAGCCACTGCAATCTTGTCATGAAGAAGCTTCACTTAGCGAGAAACAACAGGAAACAGAAAAAACGATGTGCAAGAGTTTCCTAAGAACAACTTGCCATCAGGCAGTTTCAACACTCCTGGAGATAAAGTCTTCAGGAGCAGAGCCAAACTCGGTGATCATTACAGACACACACACTCACACACCACCGCACAGGCGATGCACCTGCACACACTCCCTCACTGCCGCTTTCACTCTTCAACTGTTATACTTTTAGCACACACAGTCATCTCCACCCCTCACCAATGTTCTTTACATGAAGTATTATTCAGCTGTCTCTGTAACATCATTCTCACCTGTTCCTTCAAGCTCACTGTGAAACATAATTCTAAACTCATTGTAGAGATTTTGACTTTAGAAATCCAGAGAATCTGGTATAGTCCTTTTTATGGCACAATGACTCCCCGCTATTTAGTCTCCGTAACATTTGCTGAATTGATTTGACATAAAAGCAAGTTTTTTTTCTCCAAAAGTCTTACATGTACATCCTGATCAGAATTACACTTGATTGACTTGACTTTATTCAGTCCATCTGGGTGAGAAAGGAACATACATGGAAGCAGATATAGACAGTTGTGGTTCAGCCAGTACGTCAGTCCTTGTTTTCTCCATGACTCTTCTTTAAACCTGTGATGAGTCAGTGACATTATCAAAGCTAAAAACTAAAATGCAAGTGACGCAAATATTTATCAAGATTTCCTGGGAACATTGAACAAAACTTGATAATCTGTGTGAACCAAATATGATTGATTTGAGTGTCCTTACAACATCCAAGTTAATTTAACAATTGTATTTATCAGATAGTTATGAGCATGGAGGGAGAAGTAACAAGTGAGGGGTCATGACAGCTAAGTAGGAAACCCTGTGTGTGTGTGTGTGTGTGTGTGTGTGTGTGCAGAAGCTTGTGCAAGAATATATGTCAATAATTAGTTCAAGATATAGACTATGTATGTTTTGTATTACTGCTGGAATGCTCTTTTTGTATGTAAGAAAGCAAGTGTGAGATTGCTAATGGAGGGTATAGTTTTGTGCATGTGTTAGGGTGTGAATGTGTACTGCTCTAGACTCCCTGCAGATCTAATCACCAGTGCGAGAGGAAGTGACTGTTATATATCTGCACTGCATCACTGGGGCTTTGATAAACCCCCGAATGAATCAGGGAGGTATAATTATCTCTCAGGATCCTGAGCTACGTAGGCCTTGATGAGCTAAGGATGCTGAATGTGGGCCAGGGAGCCATAATGTGGAAGCTAAACACCCGAAAGCCAGGCCGTTATTTAAACTTTTTTCGTGGGTGAAAATGTGTATCTCTAAACAATCAAATTCCAGTCAATGTATCAAATTCACATACCATATGTATAGGCATGACAAGTCATGTATATTTTTGGTGATACTATGTGTGATACTATGTGTGTGTGTAAGTAATGCATAGATCCTATCCTATCCTACTATGCTTTCTTACAGTAGTTGCCGTTTTAGTGTCTGCAAAGCACAGTTAAAAAAAAGAGTAAGGAAAAGTGCACTCCGTTTTTTATGTTGTCATCGACAATTTGTAGCATTGGGGTTGAGTGGTTTGACACATATGTGGTTCCCCAGCCTAGCTAGCACACTGAGGTATTTTTAAGGCAGTGAACGCAGTAGCAAGTTTACAGGAACCTCCAACTTGCTCTCTCAACTTCCACAATACACACATTGAGTTTGTATCCTTTAGTTGATTATGGCATTTCCAAAGCTCACATTTCCATGTGGTTTTAAGTTAAGGTCATTCATTGTCTCATTAAGTCAATTTCTGACATTCATACATTTTCATCTTGTTATGCATTTTTATTGGTCTTTCATTGTTTGTCTTACCTCTGCAATATGACACGCTTCCCAAAACGAGTAAATCAGGATGTGTGACTGTGTGACAAACATGATAAGTAAAAGCTCTTCTTCCCATCCCTAATTTAGTCACAACTTCCCCATATCCCTGAGAAGCTGCCGCCTGGTATTCGTAGTTCCTCTGTATGGCTGGCAGGGGTCAATAGCACTGTCTACTGCAGCTATTAGCGTGTGGGTCAGAGAGGGGCTGAGAGGGACAAGTCCAGGGTCGGCATAGAACACTGAAGCTGCAGTTTCTCCCCAAATAACCACTCTGACACGCGGCTGTAAATACCTGGAGTCAATGCGCTCTTTTAAGCAAATAAATAACTGCTCTGAGAAACAAGAACCAAGTTATATATAGTATCTGTAGTATCATTTTTTCTGTTATCCTTCAGCTTCAGGCACTGTTTAATCGGGTAACATCTACAGCAGTCATGGTTTTAGAAAGATCCAGGATGATAATCCAGTTTTAATAGAAACATTATTTGAATCATGTCCAGAATCCCATATTTATCTAGTAAGACAATGTCAGTTGTATGTGACATATTTAACTAGTGTGCAGTCTTTCTGTGGTCCACAGTGACCTCTTCATCCCTTGTAACAAAAGGTCCAGTCCTGGCTTTCGTATCCTGCCTGTTGTTACATTTTCTGCTGATAAAAATACTGTGTTGTATAGGTTCTCTTCATCACACATTTGCAGCAAATGTATGTGTCCATATGCTGACACAACTGAGGCCAATCAAGCAGATCCAATTATTGGGACATTTATTTGATGATAAGACGCCGCCAAATTGATTTCAGCAGGACCAAGTTAGTACTACGTACGGTATCTCGTGACCTTAACCCTTTACATTAGTTCCCCCACACACACACATGTCCATGGCACTCTTACTTGTTGAATCATGCATGATGGGAACATTGTTCCCTTGTTGTTTCAGAGAAAACAGGCTTCCCACAAAGAGGCTGTTTCAGTTACACTGTTTTACAAATCCTTGTATATGCTTCCCTTTCTGTCACTTCTCCATAATTCTTAGTATTTCAGTTAGACAGGCTCTGTTTCAAATGCTTCCCCTTTTCCTTAGATTCCTATATTTCATTATTTCCACTTCTTCCTCTTAACTTGTACAAACAAAGTTAGAGACATGAGGAAATCAGGCTACCGCCATGCAAACCTCAGGCCAGTAGTTTGCAAGATAGGGAACATATAGTTCTTGCTAATGGATTGTCCTTTCATTATGGTGATAAGAATTAAATCTGCCCCCAGTATGATTTGATTGACCCTTAGGACAGTTCAGTTGACTTAAGTAGACACAGATACAACATAAAACAAATTGACTACAAATCAGTCATGCTTTCTTCATGTAACATTTTGACAGACATCTTAGGGTATGATTATGTGCATCCGAAAGTTTCCTTGATCTTACATCTCAGAAGAATGTTTTATTGTTGTTTGGAGGTTATTTATGTGTGTCTGTGAGCTTGTTTGTATTTCCCTGTGTGTGTTCGGGTGTGCATTTACCATACGTTGTTGTTGGTTTACACCGCTGCTGTCCCTAGTTTCACACTGTTTCCTGTGTCTCTGTTTCCTGTTTATCTGGCTGTCATTTGTTTCACAGAAGTGTGATGATGAGAGTGAGATCTCATTGCTAATAGATAATGAAGGATCACTTGTATGGCATTGCTGTCATTGCTTAAATCATTTGCTATAGTACTTCACTACGATGATGTGCTTTACACCACTATACAGTTACAGTGTCACTATATAGGTCATTTTAATATGAACACATTTAATTGCATCTTTTGATAAGAACTGATACTATATACCAGTTCAAGTTGGAGAAAGGGATATCTAATAAAGCTGATTTCCTTGTTCGTTAAACAATAGCGTAGACTTAAATTACAAAAAATATATACATATATAAGCGGAATCGACACATTCTCCCAAATAAAATAACCATTTAAACAATTGTCCATACGTTTCATAACATTAAGACATACTGTACAATCATGCACTTATATATCATAGTCAAGTACAGCTGTCCAGAAGCATGCTCGTATTCTAAACAGGCCCACTGCCCTCTTTTCCAGCCTATAATATTAAAGTTGAGGCTCGCAGTGACGAGGAGAATGGGCTCGCCTGTGAGATGAATGGCGAGGAGGAGGAGTGTGCGGAAGACTTGCGCGTGCTCGATGCTTCGGGGGCCAAAGTGAACGGCTCGCACGCAGGCCATGACAGCAAGGCCTACTCCTCGGCGGGGGGTATCCGCCTGCCCAACGGGAAGCTCAAGTGCGATATCTGTGGGATAGTTTGCATTGGTCCCAATGTGCTGATGGTGCACAAGCGAAGCCACACTGGTAAGCCATCTGCGATACTTATCCCCCTTCTTTTGCCCCCATGCTTACTGCTAGCCTTACAGGGAGTTGCTGTATGTGGGTGGAGTAGTAGTAGGAGCAGAATGCTTTAACTGTGGCTTCTGTCCTGTAGGAAGTGGCAGCAAGGTTTTCTAGAACTTTCTAAGGGTTGGTCTGGCTCACTCCTTTTTTTCCTTTCAACAATACAGCTTACTGATTCAAGTCCTGTGTAAATTTGTCGTTACTGATTATTTAGTTGTTTATTTATTTATTACACAAGTGTATTTGGTGATGGTCAATGATGACGCTAATCCCTCAGCTTTGGGGTTCTCACTTTGACATTCATGAAACCACAGAAGCACAACTATTAAGTCACAACGTTCCAGTCAAGTTGAACTGAATTTGTAGAAATAAGTAGTTGATGGAGGCAGCACTGTAACTTACCATTACTTTTTTTTGCTTAGAAAGATCAGTTGTATTAGCTGGTATCTTGAATCATTTATTGGTTAGGTTTCACAGTGATAGATGAGACTATTTGTGTTGAGGAATGTATCTTCTGGCTTGGAATCCTGTTGAATAAGTTGTCAAGATTGGAAGTACAGTTTTACAAATAACATATATTCCCAATGAGTAATTGTTTTAAAAATATTTTGAGGATTAAGTAATTATCTTTTTCAGGTTATCCCAATAGGGTTAGCTTCTGATACATTTGTCAGATCAATTTTTAAGACTAAAAAGTCTATACATTTCCATATTTTAAAGTTGAAACACAACATATTCACCAATTAAATGGAATCTTCAGAAAATAACAATTATCAGAGTACTTAAAGTTTTTTCAAATTTCAAAATTGATATTCTATTGTAATGGACCCAAACCAGTGGGGGGGAACACTTTTCAAAAAGGCACTTAACTGCCAAGCTTTAGAAACTAATGAAACCCAAAATGGAAGAAAGGAACACTAGACTCATGTAAATGCAAAAGAATATATAATAAAAGATATAATGAAGTGCCTCCTATTTAAATAGAAAATATTCAGTGGTGAGTCTCTGCTCCTGAAATGCATTTTTAATGAGTTTTCTTTTTTATATATTTTTGCTGCTTCACTGGTGACTCTTATTTTATGGGTGCCTTTGAAAAAAAAAGGCATATTAAAACGTTCTCACAGAATGCCACAACACTCGGAGAGGCTGGATATTGGTTTATTCCAGAAGCGCTGATCAGGAAGACTGGCTCTCAACACAAAGTGTTTCCTTCGCTTTATTCAAATGAGGTTGAATTTGCATTGTGATGTGCGGCTCTTATTTTAGAGACGAAGAAGAGGAAAAAATGAGATTTTCAGATCAAATTGACCTAGGCAGTGGTGCATTACGGAGCTGGCAGCCTGAGTCTGAAAGGCTCTTGTTCGATCAGAGCGCCAGGCGGCTCACAGGGGCAGAGAGAGCACGAGGAAATGGAGTGTCACTCCGCTCAGCAACCCTCTCACACTGTTTGATTGGGCTCTGCCCCGAGTCCCCCCATCATTGAGGATGTCCTGGTGCTTGGGATTCGTGTAGTACAGTGACCCCACACTCACTCGGCAGTGGTACAATAGGGGAGATGGGCGGTTGTTTAGATAGTGCCTCTGCACAGTAGGATTCAGACAATGTCCCTACACCTCACTGATTATTGTCTGGGGCTTCTCTGTCGAGCTGAGCTCAAATCTTGAGTGGTAAACAACTCACAAACAATGTGATTCTTTCGACAATTATAATTTTTTTGTGTTCACATTAGATTCGTTACTACAGAATGATTGTCAAATGTAGTGACCAAATATTCCCATTCAAGAGATGTTTATGTCAACATTAATACCATGTGCTCACTTCAGGCTTAACACCTGCAAATTTGAATTCCAACTGGCCAGATAGACTTTAAGTTCAACATTTTAATGTAAGCACTCTTTGATGTTACTAACAGCATATTCTGTGTTGTTCCTTGTCTCTAGGCGAGCGACCATTCCAGTGCAACCAGTGTGGTGCTTCTTTCACCCAGAAAGGCAACCTGCTTCGCCACATCAAGCTGCACTCGGGAGAAAAGCCCTTCAAGTGTCACCTCTGCAGTTACGCCTGTCGCAGGAGGGATGCCCTAACAGGCCACCTTCGCACACACTCTGGTGAGTACTGGCACCATGGTAGGTTATGTTTGACGTGTATGATTTATACTTAAGATTTATTGCTGGATTTGATGTAATCAAATTAATAATTTACACCTGACTTATTGAACTCAGTTTTGAATCTGTCTATCTTGTTGCAGTTGGAAAACCCCACAAGTGTGCATACTGTGGGCGGAGCTACAAGCAGCGCAGCTCTCTAGAGGAGCACAAGGAGCGTTGTCACAACTACCTCCAGTGCATGGGGCTGCAGAACAGCATCTATACAGGTTAGTCAGAGACGCGCAGGACCCACACATACACCCACACTCCACTGATGACCTACTTTACCCTACACTCACTCTCCATGACAGCAACTTTAATTTATGAACTATGTTACAATTGCTAATTCCACCTACAGGTCAGATTTTATGGTATTTATTTTGTGTTGTTCTCATTTCTGTTTGACTAAGAATTTTACATTTTTTTTACTAAGTTTTGGGAAATTCATCTTAAAATAAGACTATAGCTAAATATCTAAAATATGAAAAAAAGAAGAAGAAAAAAACAAACACTAAGTACACTGGGAGTTAATGAATCTTAATGAGTTTAGTAGAAAGTGAAGCGTTTGTGTAGATATGTTTATAAATACAGAGTTTGATCCTCCTGCTTTGCTTATACTATAATCATCAAAACTGTTGATGAGTGTTGCAATGCAAAGATGGGTTTTTCCTTTCCATCTGTACAACTGGGTTGTGCTGGTAGCATTTAAAAGCACTTTTCCAAATGACTTTGACACATTCAATTAAAAAAAATTAAGTCATTCCTTATCTGCTCAATGAAAGAACATGACACATAATTTGAACATTTTAGTGGGTCAGATTCTCTAATCTTTTGACTCTGAAATCTACTTCTCTGTCTTGCTTTCCAGTAGTAAAGGAAGAAAGCAACCAGAATGAGCAGAGGGAAGACTTATGCCAGACGGGATCTGACAGAGCCTTGGTGCTAGACAGACTAGCTAATAATGTAGCCAAACGTAAAAGCACTATGCCACAGAAGTTTGTGGGTAAGGGGCCAAAATTTGCTTTCTTTGTGTACAGTCAATAGTCTTTAATTGAAAGTGTGTAAAAAAAATGTGGACAAAAAAAAGTTGTATGTACATACGTAGCATTACTTTTTTGCCACCTTGGCTCTGCAGAACATCCTGTGTATTAAAATTGCATTATCTGATCATGCTCATGCTTTTAATGTGTCGATATAATTGCTTAAACGTGTTATTTTATAAAGAAAACAATTGTTTTAGCTTGCTCCTGAAGAGCATGGCCCTAATTTCAATATTACCCTAACTGGGGAAAAAAGAAAATACGTTTTCAAAGTGTAAAAAATAAATAAAAAAACATCGCAGTAATACCATGAATTACTGGGGAAAAAACATAAAATGAGGATTCTCATCAGTCAAAATAAGATGTTGTGTGCATGTGGATTTCAGGGCCTGTGTCACATGCCAGTCTTGGTGTAATTTTTATCATGTCATCCTCTCTCTCTCTTCCTCTCAGGTGATAAGCGTCTGTCGGACCTCTCCTTTGAGGCGGGCGGTGGGGGGGAGCTGATGCAGCCGCATGTCATCGACCAGGCTATCAACAGCGCCATCAGCTACCTGGGAGCTGAGTCACTGCGTCCGCTGGTGCAGACATCCCCGGCCTCCTCCTCTGACGTGGCCACGGGCCCCATGTTCCACCTTCACAAGCCCCTCTCTGACGGCCCAACAGCCAACCATGGCCTGTCAGCTAAAGACAGCGCCGCAGAGAACCTGCTGCTGTTGTCCAAGTCCAAGTCGGCCTCCAGTGAGAAGGATGGCTCTCCCAGCCCCAGCGGCCAGGATTCCACCGACACAGAGAGCAACAACGAAGAGAGAGCCGGTGGGGGGGGCCCAGGGCTCATCTACCTGACCAACCACATCACTTCCGGGGGCCGCAATGGCGTCATGCCCCTGGTGAAAGAAGAGCAGCAGCGGCAGTACGAGGCCATACGGGCCAACATGGAGATGGTCTCTGAGTGTTTCAAGGTGGTGGGTGGGGATGGGGAACAGATAAGGGCGTACCGGTGTGAACACTGCCGTGTCCTCTTCCTGGACCACGTCATGTACACCATTCACATGGGCTGCCACGGCTTCCGAGATCCCTTTGAGTGCAACCTCTGTGGCCACCGCAGTCAGGACCGTTACGAGTTTTCCTCGCACATGACGCGAGGGGAGCATCGCTACTGAGATAGACACACACACACACACACACATGCACGCACACACAAGCACACGCACACACGAACACAGATCATGGATAACCCTACAAAAACCACTCAGATACCCTTTGAATTGAGTGTTTTTTCAACAACAAATTGCATGATTGAGACAAAATGTCTAAAATGTTTCTGTTTCAGAGAAAACTAAGTTGAGAATCAACTTTTTAGTGGAGTAAAAGGGTATTAAGATTATTCTTCAGTGAATTCAAGAGAACTGTGTGCCTCAGCAGTAGGTATCATGTCAAATACTGTATTGTTCATACATTCATTTACCTTTCGAAAAACCTGTATAGAATGTATAAATGTCACAGTGTACCAAGGAAACTGAGTTGTGTAATTGTGAATAAAAGAATAACATTGTCCCATCTTAAATTCATTTTTCAAGGAACTGCTTGAAATGCAAATTGTTATTAAATAATCATTTCTAAATCTTAAATGCTAGTTTGTAGGTTTACAATAAACATCACTGTTGGAGATTATACAGTACCCTTTTCGTTTGTTTATAATCTCTTGTTCTTTTGTATTACATTTTATACATTATTTATGCTGTGTAAATGCATGTCTCTTTTTGTAATTTATTGCAGTTGGTCCGGGTATCCTATATTGTAAAACATATATCATGTTTCAGCTCGTTAATGTATTCAGTGGACTTGAGTTTTAAATACCTACGTGGCCACTGTTCACTGAAAGATGTTTATTTTTGTCTGCAGTCTTTTACAACAGGTCTTTTTGAGGTGTTCAATTTTTTTGTTTGACTCATTTATGCTTGCAAAATATCAATAAACGATATTTTACATATACAAAGTATACTGATTGCTTGTTCTTGAACATGTGTAATGGTTGGCCAGCACAAATCTACACACATTGTGTCCATTTGAAGATGTGAGGAGTTCCATGCTAACCAATATTAAAATATATACAGGAAAGCCTACTGAGTACTGGCATCTTAATTTATGATTATTCAAACCAATTGTACAATTACTAATTAATTACAGCACATGTGGCTACACATTGCCTGGACAAGGTTGTACTGGGTTCAACTGTAGCACCCTCAGAAAAGAAGCACAAGCAAACTACTGTAAAGCAATTTTAGATACTTTAATTTAGGATATTCCTAGATATATGGATTGGCAATTTATAAAATGATAAATATTCCTGGGACACTGATTCAGATTGGAATTCTGTGGAGCATACCTCAAACTACACACAACTTGATGCAGTAGGCTACTAATATAGGTCGTTTGTATCCTCAGTTCACTTTCTGAAACTTTCAGAGATCATTAAGCTAAAATGTTATTCAAGGTGTTGTTTTTACCTGTCAAGAAAAAACTATGAGTTTCTGAGTGATTGACATTCACAATAATGTGAAAAATAAACACTTTTTAAAACATACAGGTGGTTTGGATAACCTTGAATTATAATGAATATATGAATACTCAGTTCTATATATACTGTATGTTTGAATGTCAAAAGATTGATGATTTGGATTTGCTCCATCATTCACTGTACAGATAGAGAATATGAGTGAGTGAATATGCATACCATTTCATGTCCACACAATAATAAAGGACAATGTTTCAAAACCAAACTTCAGTCTAGCTATTAATAATAAGTACATAAGAATATTAGCAGTATTGTTTAAATAGCAATAATTAAAAGCAGGTACACAAACATATCCCATGAAACAAAAATAAACAAAAGTTCCATATCTTATACAGGCATAAGTGTGTTGGCGCACATATGCATACACACACACACTCACAAACACAAAACACAAAAAGACAGTGTTATTGCATACAGATCAAGGGCTTGAATGCTTGTACACAGAGAAGGGGACCTGGTGGAGTTCGATCACCCAGAAGACCAGCGTGAGTGAGAAGTGCCAGGACTCTCGGAGCAAGCGAGTGGACAGCTAGTACACAGAGGAGTACAGGCAGCTGCAGCAGAGATGGGACAGCAGGGATCAGGCAGTGGAGCATGAGGCTGGGGCCAGGGCTCAAAGGACCAGGCCTGCCTGGAGAGAGACAGAGGCCGGTGGAGGAGCTCATCAGGGCTGTGCAGCGACGGTCTCGTCCAGATGGTGGCTGTGGCGTTCTGCAGAAACGGGAAGCAGCTGTGGCCAGCGCCTAGCCCCCCCACGCTTCACTGGGACCTAATAGGGGAGGGAGGACATTTGCATGAGAGGGATAATCCGGCCAACAAACTCACACCCCGCCAGAATCCCAAATCTCACTTCCCCTTTCGGCCAGTTACTAAAATACTCCACCATTTAAGAATCAGAGAGTTCACCAATTCAAGAGGGAGGATCCTATTGGACCATGCCAGGTTATGTCCAGGGTCTCAGATCAAGGAAAAATGTCTTCCCATTTGTAACTATGATTTAATTTAAGAAAGAAGTGTCTGATGTGGTTGGACTACATATACTATGAACCTCTTTTGAACTGAGTGTAAAAAATCGGCCAATAGCATGACAACACAGCGCAGTATACAGACACCTGTTGAACCTCTCATTCCAAAATCATGAGCATTACTATGGAGTTGGTTTCCACTTTTCTGGGAGGCTTTCCAATAGACATAGGAACAATGGTGCAGGATTAACTTCCATTCTACCTCAAGAGCCATAGGGAGGTTGGGCACTGATGTTGGGTGATTGGACTTGGCTTGCAGATGGAGTTAGATTTGAGCCCAAATGAGTTTGATGGTGTTTAGGTCAGGGATCTTTGCATGGTAGTCAAGTGTTCACCAAACTCAATAAATCATTTCAACAACTTAAATCTTACAGTTACATAAGATAATTTGTCCCACACATACAGTACCCGTCAAAAGTTTGGACACATTTTCCAAACTTTTGACTGGTACTGTACATGGCAAAGAGAACAACTTTTAGAGATTTTACTTTTACTGTGTGCTTGACAGTCATCTTATATTGTCTTGGCTAAGGATAATTCCCTCTGTGCATTAGTAATACCAGAGCTGCAGAGGAGGTGTTAAATATGTGTGAGGTGAACATATTCTCCACTGTGGAAGAATCTGGACCCGCATCCAATCCCAGTACCAGAGGAATGCTATGCATCTGTCCAGGTCCACCTGGGAGGAGTCCTGCTGTTCTGAGAAGCTTCCACCAGCCATGGGGGATACGCTCACTACTTGCATTGCTGGCGTCTTCAACAAAGTTTCAATACTGTGGCCAACCACAGAACTCTGAAATATTAATTAGCGTCTTGACAAAAAGATGAAAAATAAATGAAACCCTTTTTTCATGGTCTTCCAGCTTCTCAAAGATTGTTTCATAAAAATTACATGACAATTTCATTTCATGTGTGCACAATCTATAATCGTCTGCCTCTAACCCACTGGCAGTGTATGACCAGAGGCGTTCAACATAAAAGGAGATCAACTACATTGAAACTCCCTGTTGAAAACTCCTCATTCATCTAAGGACCAAGACTTGGCCGACAGAGATCAAAGTTTCTGCCGTACAGTTATACACAAAACCTGCTTAAAATTCATAGCTACTGTATCAATAAAAAGCTACAAGAGTATACTCAAAAGGACTCTTCTTTATCATTTTCCTGTTGTTGCGTGACAGGAAAAGAGACTGTGCAAGAGTAAATCTGTGGGCAACAAGGATATACTCCATGTTGCCCAACTTCCCCTGCCATGCTGCAAAACAGATCCTGGCAAAAAAACTGGAATAGTGTAGTTGTAGAGTATGTTTTAGTAAGCATTTCATAAATACCAATGACAAGAAAACGTTGACATACTTGTATAAGCGTGACAAACATGCTGATACAATATACGACTGATTGCGACTACTGTCTTTGCGGAGGATAGATTGGAGTGAAAAGGGAACAGGTTGTATTACTCCATAGCCCACCACCCATCCCTAACTAAAACTTTGCCACATTTCCGTAGCTTTACACCACATGAACACATCACATACTGTGAATTCTTAAGTAACTTTATTAGGAACATATTTCAACATCTTCAGATTCCCGTGACAATGCCCTTGGTCATAATGTACTGTTGGTAACATGTACAATCTACACAGAAAAGTAGATGCTAACACATTTAAAGATATTCCAAATACAAAAAGCTTTTTGTTTGTGTGCAGATTTTATTGATGAAACAAATTATTATTTTACATTCCAGTCCAATTAAATATAAGTAAGGAGTACAAGGACCACTAAATATGTAGAACAGTCCATGTTGCAGCCCTGATTAACGTCCACATCCAAAAGTCTTGTTCCAGTCCTGGTACAGCTCCAGGTCTTTGGATGACACACTGGGCCGCACTGTCCTCAGAGCCTCCTGGAAGTCACTGTACAGGATGGGCCGCACCTGCTCAGCTGTGATGGTGGCCATGTCACATAACTGGATGCTCCGTATGGGCCCCAATGCTGCCTCTCGGCACAGCTGGGTCATATCTGCCCCAGAGAAGCCCTCTGTTCCTGTAACAACACTCTCCAACTCCTCCTCTCCTATCTGGCTCTTCTCTTGAGCCATGAGGTTGGTCACTATCTGTCGTCGCGCAGCAGCCTCTGGGAGGGGGATGTACAGGCGTTTGGAAAGGCGTCTACGGGCAGCCTCGTCAATCTCCTGAGGGCGGTTGGTGGCCCCCACCACCAGGATACGGTCCTCAGCGGAGGTAGCTGCTCCATCCAGCTGAACCAAAAACTCTGTTTTTATACGTCTGGATGAGTCATGCTCCCCATCCGTCCTCTGCGACAGCAGGGAGTCGATCTCATCGATGAAGATGACTGCTGGCTGGTGACAGCGGGCAATGGTAAACAGTGCTCTGACCATTTTTTCCCCTTCGCCCACCCACTTTGACGTGAGCGATGAAGCACTAATGCTAAAGAAGGTGGCTCCTGACTGGCAAGCAATACATTTCCCAATGAGAGTTTTACCTGTTCCTGGCGGCCCAAACAGGAGAATGCCTTTGGGGGGGGCCACGGAGCCCAGTGAAGATGTCAGGTCGCAGCATAGGCCACACCACTATCTCCTTAATGGTGGCTTTCGCAAACTCCAGGCCTGCTATGTCATCCCAGGCCACAGGCGGTCCGTGGTCCATGATTTCACTCATGATAAGCTCAATGATCTTGGGCTCAAAGTTTTTAAGGCGCTCATCAGTGACCTGACTCTCTTGAGCCGTGTTGTCGCAGGGTCCACCCTCATCCTCGTCCTGCTTTGGCAAAGGGGACACAAACTTGGAGAAGGTCCCCCGTGGCCTGTTGGCTCCCAGGGATTTCTTCATGGCAGCTGCCATACCTGGCGGCGGAGCTCTCTGGGTCTGGTGGGAATGTTTTTTCTGCTGGTCAACAATGAACTTCTCCCTCGCCGTTCTAAAGTTAGTGCCACTCCGTGAGTCTGACGCTGGCTGGACGCCAGATGCCCCCCTCCCAGAGTCCCTGCCCCCATCCCCACCTGAGCTGTAGAAGTTCTTCCTCTTAGAGGAGTTAGAGGTGGGGAAGAAGGCAGACTGGTGACTGTGTGAGCCTGCTGCGGGGCCTGGGGTTGCTTGTACGGAAACTGGGGAGTTCTGGCCAAATAGAGACTGAGCTTGTGGTGGTGGACAAGCAGAGGCATTGGCATTACTCAAGATTCTGTCAAAGCCACTTGGTCTGTCTGCAGCACCACCCAGTGGATGGCTAAAAATGCTTCTGCCCTCAGCCATGGGCAATGGGGGTCCCGTGGACTTGATAGTAGGGGCAAAGTCTCGGTAGAGGGTAGAGACTGGGAGCTGCATCCGCTGTCTTGTCCTACAGATATGTTAGCATCTGCTGGCGCCACAAGGGACTTTCCACCGTCTGTCCCAGATTGAATCATCTTCTGCACGCACGGCAGCTCCAGCACACTCGCCTTGGTAAGGGACGATTCCCATTTGTCGCTGTGGTTCCTCTGACTGCGAGCCAGGTGCAGAGCAGTCTCTGCATAGTTGTTGAGACCTGTGCGAGGGTCGTCAGAGTCCAGCACTGCGGCATAGCGCTCGGAGTAGGTCCTGAGCAGGCTGTCCGCGCCCGCCTCAGAGAGCTGGGAACTCGCCCATGCATATTGAATGGCGAGGATATGTGCCCGATAGGAGTCTGCCGTCTGTTCAGGTGTGCAGGTGCCAGATGAAATGTCAAAGGACCTCCTCTGCCACTCGCCCAGGTGTGGACCACTCATGCCTGGCGTGCTCCAACCTGCATAAGGAGTGGGGACAGGAGACATTAACAATGCATAACCCTAGAAGCATCCAGGCAAACAATCAACTCCTGTAAGAATACGTTGGTAGCAAGTGTCGGTCAACATTTCAGTCCATGAAAACTTGAACAAGAGTCACACTGTCTTTCTGAATACATTTGTCAGTAACAGACTGTAGTATAGCCAGCTAGCTACTAATCTACGACACTGCTGTTTTCATCATGAACTGAGCAAGCAACTAGCTGGCAAACTGGTTTCACACCGTAGGCAATATAGAAGTGACTAGCTAGCTAGATTAGCATACCAACCGTGTGCCAACTTCTACAAGATCCTGCAATTTGGTACTGTAGCTAGTTATGCCTTTGCCTTGAGAGAGTTAGCTAGTTGACGTACAACGTTAAGTACTTACAACATATAAGAAATATTTTAGGAGAAGGAAGACGGTGTTCTAACGAAGAGCCAGGCTGTCATTCAGCCTACTAAATTTGCCGCCAGCTCAATCTTAAAGGTGCACTCAACAATTTGGGGTATTATTGTACACCCAATTCAATTTTCATGTCAAAGCATAACTGGATTAACTGCAAATATCGTACGCGTCCATTTGTTTATTTATTCATACTATAAGATAATTTAACGATACAAATGCAACATCCACAGCACAGGAAACGTTTTTAAATCCAAAATGACTTGACCACGTCATCTAGTGGTCGACTCGAATAAATGAAATGAGGAAAATAGCAGTCCTCTAAAACTGACGCTAGGTTTTATGGGATATGCAGTATCAAATATATGTCTTAAGCTTATGAAATATATTTTTACGATACGAACATTGTGATGAACGTTCGATATTGAATAAAAATGTATGACAAATACCAAAGGGAAACTTTTATAAAAGAAAGTATTATTATAAGAGTTATCAAGAGGAGCTCCGGTAAACAAAAAAAACTACAGCTACCATAATCCTGTGTAGTTCCTGTTTATCCTGACGATCGAGGATGACAGCTGCGGAGAATAAAGAAAGGAACGGGGGTGAGCCTGTGATAGAAGACAGTCAAATTTAAGAAGATTTATTATGTACTAATTAACAAACCAAATAACTATCTGTGAACGCAGATTATCAGAAAGCAGTTAATTTGTTTTGCGTAGGCAGTTACCGTCCCGACACTGTCTTCGATGTCTGAGCTGTGTCTGTGTGGAGTCAGAGGATCTCAAATCGAGGGACAACCAGAAGCCCAGGCACACCCTAATCTTGGGACCCATGAGTGAAAATGTCTGTCAAGTAATATTTAGTATTTACAATGACTCTTTAGGCTTTCTGGCATTCACTTGGCTGTTCCACGACTTCCAGTTATACGACACGTTTTCAGTATTTTCCAGCTAAACTGGATATGACTGAATCATCATGCCACACAGACTTCTGCGGAGATAACCCTCGCCAGGCTGTAGTGTTGGATAGTCGAGCTAGCGACCCACGTAGCTTGCTTCCAATTATTTAGAAGTGGGTGATTATAGAAATTATTGTCGTCGTTTATCTGACAGAACATTATAGTTCATAATGAATTCTCCAATGTATACATTTGTCGCTCGTGATGACAACAGTAGCGTTTACGCAGAAGTTTCCAAGATTCTCGTCTCAACTGGACAATGGAAGAGGCTGAAAAGGGACAATCCCAGGTTCAACTTGATGTTGGGCGAAAGGAACAGACTGCCGTTTGGACGTCTTGGTAAAATAATTCATTTTGAATGATAACAGTATGATGATATAGAGACGAAATTCAGTGTGCCTTGCCTTATGTCACGTTTTAAATAAGTTAGACTACCTTCAGTGGGTGGAACTTTCTCCTAGAAGCATATGCCCATTTTCTAAGCATTCTTCCCATCCCAGACTCATCCGCATTGTCTATTCTGAAAGCAAACTGAATCCTTGATCACTGACCTTTTATTAGATCTAGGCCTAGCCCTACACCTTGCTCTGTCAAGCCTACAGTATTTCATTTACATATTTGTCAAGTCATGTGCACTGTAAACTATTCATTTTAATATTTTTGCATTTCTTCTTTTATCTTAATGTAATTGTTCTTCTCCCCAGGCCATGAACCCGGGCTGATGCAACTGGTGAATTATTACAGGGGAGCTGACAAGCTGTGCCGCAAGGCATCATTAGTCAAGTAGGCTTTTTTGTATTTTCATAGAATCAAATTGGCTAAGGATTGTTTTTTTGTGAAAAGTATCACACTATCACTGTAAAATAGTCAATAGTTTGGTGTTAGATGATTGGTGCTTGTTCTCGACATCACAGATTAATTAAGACCAGTCCAGAATTGAGAGACTCGTGCAACTGGTTACCTGAGTCCTACATCATCTATCCAACCAACCTCAACACTCCTGTTGCTCCTGCGACTAATGGGATTAGCCACATGAAAAGCAACCCAAAGACGGATGAACGCGAGGTCTTCTTGGCCTCCTATCACTCAAAAAAAGAAAGCGGAGACGGAACAGTGTGGATTGCCAAGTCATCTGCTGGGGCAAAAGGTAAGCTATAATGTTACTTTAATACATCTTTCATGTTTTAGTTTTGATACATTTTCAATGCAATTGAGGGAAGCATAAGAGAGGGCGATATTGTGTCTGAGACTAAATGTAAAATGTGCTTCTGAAAAACGGTTAATGGTTGTATTGCTTGTGTTAATGCAGGTGCTGGAATTTTGATATCCCATGATGCAAATCAGTTGCTGGAATACATTGATAATCAGGGTCAGGTTCACGTAATTCAGAAATATCTAGAGAGGCCACTACTTCTTGAGCCAGGCCGTCGCAAGTTTGACATCAGGTAAGGTATTCTTGTTTTTTATGTATTTTTAATGAAGCTAATACTGCAAGATAGTAAAGTTTCTGATACATTACATTTGATGTTGTTAGGAGCTGGGTGCTCGTAGACCATCAGTACAACATCTACCTTTACCGAGAGGGTGTGCTGAGGACATCTTCTGAGCCCTACAACAGCTCCAACCTCCAGGACATGACCAGCCACCTGACCAATCACTGCATTCAGAAGGAGCACTCTGATAACTACGGCCGCTACGAGGAAGGAAACGAAATGTTCTTCGACGAGTTCAGGCAGTACCTGCTCTCCACTCACAGTGTTGCCCTGGAGACTTCCATCTTACCTCAGATCAAGCAAATCATTAAGTATGTTTTTCTCCTAGCCTACTTCCATTTTCATCTACACCACAGCTGGAACGAGGCTACGAGAGGCTTATCAAATGTTCAGTCCTGTGTCCTTTGCATGTCCTTTTTTATTCTTGAACTGTACTTCTGCTTGATTGTGATTCATTGTATTGTACCTCTGATCCTGTCTCCAACATCAGGAGCTGTCTGTCATGTATTGAACCAGCAATCAGCACCAAGCACCTGTCCTATCAGAGCTTCCAGCTCTTTGGCTTCGACTTCATGGTGGACGAGAGCTTCAAGGTGTGGCTGATCGAGATCAACGGGGCTCCGGCCTGCGCACAGTCAGTACCACTACTTAAATCTTTCTGTCCTCCTTTCTTTCCTTTATCCTATCCTGCAGGCAGAATTGTTTCAATTTCATCATAGCTTTAGAAAAGCTAGCTTTGATGTTAAGAATCCACCAATGACCTCAAATGAACCCAGAGTCCTGGATCATAGTCAGACCTTCGTTTGTTTGGTCATGCTTGTTTGTTTCCCACTGAGAGTTCACCCCTTAGATATATTTTATATTATATTGCCAGTGTTCTCTATGGCTCTTTTATTTTCTATAAAAATGTGTTTTAGCTTTGACTCCCTGGTGAACCTAAATTATACTACAAGTGTAAAGTTTTCTTTGAATTGATTTTGCATGCTGGATAATATATCATTTGGATTTCTATTGCTGTCTTTTGACCGTGTTTGATCTAGCAGCTCTTCTTAACAGCCATGACAACACTGTTATTGCTTCTTCCTTTAGGAAACTCTATCCAGAGCTTTGCCAGGGTATTGTGGATGTAGCAATATCCAGTGTCTTCACCCTGAACAGTGACTCCTCCTCCTCCTCCTCAGCCTCTTCTTCCCCCTACTCGTCCTCCCCTTCCTTCTCAACAATCACAACATCGTCTTGTTCCTCACCGAAATTGAGAGGGCCCCTCCATGTGGGCCCTTTCACTCGACTGTAAGCACACAAAATCCTCGTTCTCTTCTACAAATAGCCTCATTCTCTACCCTCTATCCCATGCAAACTCCCATGCTGTCCTTGAAAGGTCCCATGGGCTTGGGAATCTGGACAGCTTTTGGTACCTCCTGATTTGTTCTTCCGTATTCTCTTCTCCCTAACCCCTTGGCCACGCAGAATACACGTTTGTGGAGATTTGCCGATTTTGAGGGGGGGGGTGGGGATGAAACAGCAGTGATGAGTTAGAAGATTCCAGAATGAGACGAGGAGTCTTTCCATCCCCTAATGCTGCCACTGGGTCTCCCTGGGTCTGATGGAGAGAGAGGCTCAGAGTTGTATCTAATTCTGAGACTGTAGTGCCTTACATCTCTATCTCCTTAAAAGATGCAAAATGATGATCGCTTGCCTCTGCTATTGTGTGTTATGTGTGCTGTCGGGAAGCCAAGTGCGTATCAATGTGTGGTCTGGTCCGGAGTATGTATGGTATGTAAATCTATTGGTTTTACCCACAAATGTTAGCACTGCAATAAACATTCCGCTCCCCTGTATGATGATACCATAACAGACATTATAAAAAGGCAAACCTCATATCATAGGGTGAAGTGTCAGAGAGAGGTGTAGGTATTCTACTGTAGGTATTAAGCAGTACTTTTATCGGATTTTAGTTTTACTGCTTGTTCTTTACGAAGTGGGCATGTTACTTAGGTCTTACATCAAATGATATACATTTCATTTATGTCAGTGTTTGTTCTTTTTCGTATGAAGTTCCCAGTTCAGTCCTCAGGTTTCTTTCCAGTTAGAAGAGACGGCATGTTGTGAAAGCATGAAGTAGTAGACTGTGCTGATCTATTTAAATTAGGACTGCTTACCCCTTTGGCCTCGTGTACTGAAAGCTCTTTGCTAATGAAGAGCTGCCTGGAGGCAGCTTGTTTTCTTGTTCATTTTTCTAAGAGATCCATTTAACGCTTATTTAATAACTGCATATGTGTTTGTTTTAACTTAGATTGGTGTAATTCTGCAGACTTCTCATGTATGGATTAGCTTTGCAGTACTGTTCAAGTGCTTTTAATAATGATAGTGACCTGTAAAAAGTTAGTCTTTTTGGGGTAGAGACCATGAATGGAGAATACTGCAAATCTAACCCCAAAACCTGTATGTCAAAGCAATTATGTTTTTTTGTGTTAATTTATTGAAAGCCTGTTCAGACACTCCCCTGCATGCTTGGTTATATACGGTGTATCATTTTGCTTGTTAGTCCTGTATGTTTAAGTTGCACTGTGGAACACTGTACCATCTGACCACATAGTCTGTACATGGCCTTAATAGCATTGTAACCGTTTTAAATCCCATTAGTTTGTTTTCAGTTTGTTTTCATTTAGGTTTATCCCTTTTCCACCAACTTTTCGTCTGTCCCTGTATAATGCAATTTGAGTCTGCTTCATTATGTTTTGAGGGACACTGTTGGCACATATCCAATTTTCTTTTCTTTTTTTTTACACTTTGAGAATGAAGGACAAGCAAGTGTGACTGATGGCATTTATTTAATATGAGTGATCAGGGGACACAATTGTTTGAAATGCATAATTGTGATTGAATGTTTGGGTAGATTATGTACGGAACATACATGTCTCTAGATATTTTGCTAAACAATAAAAAGAACATGGTTCTACTCAGCACATTATTGGGAATGTATGTCCAAAAGAAATTCTCTGCATTATTATCAAATTTACAATTCTTGCCATCAAAGGGAAGAGGTGCCTTAGCAGGACTTGACTATGTTTTAAAGAAGAATTTGACCTCTTGCATAAAGATGCACCTTCTATTTGTTTGATTGTTTGGAAAGAAGTGAATTTGACTGTTGTTAAACCTATGTGGCTGTTAATTGTTTTTCAAGTCCTTCATGATGGACCTTTTATCTTCATACAACGTTTATTTACTGCTTGACTGGATAGTGGTGACTTGGTATATTCTGTAATCCAATTATTTACCAAAGAAAACAACTGATTGTGAATAAGACACTGTTTTCTTGTCCCATTTGTGTTCTTTTCAGTATTAAAAACATTAAAGGTTAAAAATATCTAGTGAATCTACCGAAAGGCAGAGGGATGCTATGTTGTGTTTTCCTAATGTTTTATCAAACTCTTGCACGAAAACCTGATTGTCTGTTTATTCATGTAGAATAAAAAATATCTAATGTGGGTGATCGGATGTTTCTTATTTCTTGACTTATTTCCGTAATAATTTAAGAAACAAAAAGTAACAAAATAGACGCATAATTCGAAACAGACTTCTAACAATCTATGAATTTAAATCAAATCCTATTGATAGATGTTCTGACATTGACGGCAATTTATATATCTCCTTTGGTCTTGTACGAGGTGCGGCCCCTTTAAATGCCTAATAGTGTTCTTTTTTAACTTCCTGTCAGTTCACTTCCTAAGTCACTACTCCCATGTGATAAACAAGAGTGAGCATGGACTACACAACGAAGTGGAGTAGTTTACCAACCGCGCCAAGTCTCAAGAATTTGACAGAGCCAGGTTTTGGTAAACCAAAGAAGCAACAACATGCTGCCGTTCAAGATCTAACCAAAGCCCACATCGAGTCGTTTGACCAGGCAGTCACGGATGGATTGTCTCGCGCTGTGCAGGTTGGTGGTGCTAGCTAGCTACTGTAGCTCTCACGTGGGTGCAGTGCTGTCAAATCAGCCAATGAATAGTTGATAAAACTGGCAGTTCTGCTAGATATGAGCTGACATAAACACATGACACGTCTCTTTCTTAGGCTATTCCTCCACTGGAGTTTACGTACAAAAATGACAGGATCAGTATTGCATTTATTGAGGCCACTATCTACAAGCCAGCGGTTGCCAAAGGGAGCATCTGCAGAGACCTGAACGTGTTCCCAGCAGAATGCAGGGGGAGACGCTGTTCCTACAGGGGGAAACTGGTGGTAAGCGTGACCTGCGCATCCATGTTTTTGAAGTGTTCTCTAATTCTATTCAATTTCAATGTAAGGCAGGTTGTCTCCAACTCTGTTCCTGGAGAGCTACCTGACAGTTGGTTTTGTCTCTACCACACATGTATTTGTGCTGTGTTTACAGGCAGATGTCAGCTGGTCTGTCAATGGGATTCCTAAAGGTATTATCAAACAGTCTTTGGGCCAATTGCCCATAATGGTGAAGTCCAAACTGTGTAACCTACATGGACTGTCCCCCAAAGAGCTCATCGAGCACCACGAGGAGGCTGAGGTAGGCCTGGACCTTATACCAGTGCATACTAATCACATTTAATCAATCCCTGCTAGAATGTTGGAAATTATTGATTTTACTCATAACCTTTTGTACAAACAGGAAATGGGGGGCTATTTCATAGTGAATGGCATTGAGAAGGTTATCCGTATGCTAATTATGCCAAGGAGAAACTACCCCATAGCCATGTCAAGACCAAAGTGGAAGAGCAGAGGCCAGGGATATACTCAGTATGGTAAGTATCTGGCAGTTATTTAATGCTTTAAAGAAAACAACATAGATGCACTACTTTGTGTATGTTGTGCTTTACTACCAAGGATGCCACCAGTGTAACTGTGTACATTTGTGTTTAGGTATCTCAATGCATTGCGTGAAGGAGGAGCACACTGCCATCAACATGAACCTGCATTATCTGGATAACGGCACTGTAATGCTGAACTTCATCTACCAGAAAGAGCTTTTCTTCCTGCCTTTGGGCTTTGCACTGAAGGTGACTTGCGCCTGTTTTTACGAATGGTGACATGAAATCGATGATATTGCTGATCCTACATTTGGATATCACCTACTTGACCATTGTATGTTTCCCAGGCGCTCGTGAATTTTACAGACTTCCAGATCTACCAGGAGCTGATCAAGGGTCGAGAGGACAACTCCTTCTACAAGAGCTGTGTGTCAGAGATGCTGCGTCTGGTCATGGAGGAGGGTGGCACCACCCAGTCGAAGGTCCTTAACTATCTTGGCGAGAGATTCCGGGTCAAGATGAACCTTCCAGAGTGGTACACCCACGAGGAGTGTGCAAACTTCCTGCTAGAGTAAGCGTTGGAACAAAATTGTCAAATGTGATAAGCCTCTTTCTTTCTCAGAGAACAAACGCGTTGATGATCTTGTTGTTCCTGCTTCCAGTCAATGCATCTGTATCCACCTGAAGTCTGACGTGGAGAAGTTCTACATGCTGTGTCTGATGACCAGGAAGCTGTTCACATTTGCCAAGCAGGAGTGCATGGAGGAGAATCCTGACAGTCTCATGTGTCATGAGGTTCTCACGCCTGGACGGCTTTACCTCATGTTCATGAAGGTGGGCATGGAGATGGTTGGTGACAATGGTGTTAAACTGTATACATGGTACATCAGCGGACAGGATTAATCCCATCGTTGTTTTTATGGCTACAGGAGAAGATGACTTCCTGGATGGTCTCTGTAAAGCTAACCATGCAAAAGAGAGCACACAGGCTGACTGGAATTGTGAGCGCTGACCACCTGGCCAAGTGTTTCAACGCGGGCTCTGATCTCACTAAGCCATTTGAGTATCTTCTGGCCACAGGGAATCTCATGTCAAAAACAGGTCCGTGTCTGTATGTCAAGTGTCTTGTTGGTTTTGTTTGGAGTGCGAGACTGCATTGTGACTGAGTTGTACGTCTTGGCTCTTCAGGTCTGGGTATGCTGCAGGACACAGGCTTGTCGGTGGTGGCCGACAAGCTCAACTTCATCCGTTACCTGTCTCATTTCCGCTGCGTGCACAGAGGTGCAGCCTTCGCCAAAATGAGGACCACTTCTGTGCGTCGGCTGCTGCCCGAGTCCTGGGGCTTCATGTGTCCCGTCCACACCCCTGACGGGGATCCCTGCGGCCTCATGAACCACATGACGGCACACTGTGAGATTGTGGCCCAATCCTACCCTACCAACACCCTGCCAGCCCTGCTCTGCTCCCTGGGTGAGTGACAAAACAATCAAGTATCAAAACATTGGTTTTCATAACCACTTTTGGTACACAGGTTATGAGGATGTGCCACAGTTGTAGTTGTCTCATAAAAGTCCCACAGGAATACACTTTTCCCTCGTGTTTTACTCTGAGCTTTCTATGATGAAAGAATGTTTGAAGAAATGCTCAGAATCCCACAACTTGCACCTCTGTAACCCAGGAGTGACGCCTGTGGATGGGTCCCCGGGCCAGGCCTTCTCTGACTGCTACCCCGTGGTCCTGGATGGAATTATGGTGGGCTGGATCGAGAGCGAGCTGGCGCCCATCTTAGCAGACTCTCTCCGCAGATTTAAGGTAAGACCTCGAGCGTCACAAGTCCATTACTTGTACTTGCAGTACATGTTTAAAATTGGGATATAGGTCCGATATACTGAGCACCCATCAGTGACTTATGTGGGATGTGACTCGATAGTGTCAAACGTCTTGCAGGTCTTGAAAGAGAAAAGGATCCCACCCTGGACGGAGATTGTGTTGGTTCCTAAGACGGGCAAGGCCAGCATGTACCCTGGCCTCTTCCTCTTCACCACACCCTGCCGCATGGTGCGCCCAGTCAGAAACCTGGCGCTGGGCAAGCAGGAGCTGATTGGCACCTTTGAACAGGTGCAGTACGAGTAGCACTTTTGGCCGTGTGGTTGCAAAAGTAGTTGATGGAAAAGTATCCCTACACTGGGGCTCACAACTGTAAAACCTCACTAAAAGGGTGGTCCTCTCCCTTTCCTGCAGCTGTTCATCAACGTGGGCGTCAGTGAGGATGAGATCGAGCCAGGCGTGACAACCCACCAGGAGCTCTTCCCCCACAGCATGCTGAGTGTGGTCGCCAACTTCATCCCTTACTCAGACCACAACCAGAGTCCCAGGAACATGTACCAGTGTCAGATGGGTAAGGCTTCCCCACTCACCATGGAGAAGTATTGTTAACCAGTAAGTCAAAGAAAGTCATCTGAAGGCTATAACATCGTGTGTCTCCTCCACAGGTAAGCAGACCATGGGCTTCCCCCTCCATTCATTCCAGGATCGTTCTGACAACAAGCTGTATCGCCTGCAGACCCCCCAGAGCCCTCTGGTCAGGCCCTTAATGTATGATCACTACAACATGGACAACTACCCCATTGGCACCAACGCCATTGTGGCTGTCATCTCCTACACTGGCTATGACATGGAGGATGCTATGGTGAGACGCTTGTGAAACTCGTGTTCCATTTCCTGGCTGTGCGAGTGTTTTTGTAAACAAAAATGCTACTAACCTGTTTTCGTTGCAGATCCTGAACAAGTCTTCGTGGGAAAGAGGTTTTGCATATGGCAGTGTGTACAAGACTGAGCTTGTGGACCTGGCTGACAAGATGAAGGGGGATAACAACCTGGTCTTTGGTGTCAAACCTGGAGACCTAAAGGTGATGGGTAAACTGGATGATGATGGCCTCCCTTTCCTTGGGGCATTACTAAATCATGGAGACCCCTTCTACAGCTATGTCAACCTAAACACCGGCCAGGCCTTTGTCAACTACTACAAGTGAGGCTTCTTCTTTTTTTTTGCATTTAAATGCTTCATGCTTTTGTAATTTGTTATGCTTGTTGTGATGTGCTCTTTAATCCGCTGTTTACCATCTGTCTGCCAGGAGTCAAGAGAGCTGTATTGTAGACAACATCAAGGTCTGCAGCAACGACTCTGGCTCAGGGCTCTTCAAGCGTGTCTGCATAACTGTGCGGGTGCCACGTAACCCCACCATCGGCGACAAGTTCGCCAGCCGCCACGGTCAGAAGGGCATCCTGAGCCGCCTGTGGCCCGCCGAGGATATGCCCTTCACAGAGAGCGGCATGACCCCTGACATCCTGTTTAACCCCCACGGCTTCCCCTCCCGTATGACCATCGGCATGCTCATCGAGAGCATGGCCGGCAAGTCCGGCGCCCTCCACGGCCTGGCCCACGACGCCACGCCCTTCACCTTTTCTGAGGAGCACTCGGCCTTGGAGCACTTCGGGGACCAGCTGCGAGCAGCCGGCTACAACCACTATGGCACAGAGCGCCTTTACAGTGGGATGAGCGGCTTGGAGCTGGAGGCCGACATCTTCATTGGCGTGGTCTACTACCAGAGACTACGCCACATGGTGTCCGACAAGTTCCAGGTGCGGACCACGGGGACAAGAGACAAGGTGACCAACCAGCCGGTGGGAGGGAGAAACGTCCAGGGGGGCATTCGCTTCGGGGAGATGGAGCGCGACGCTCTGCTGGCCCACGGGACCTCCTTCCTGCTCCACGACCGCCTCTTCAACTGCTCGGACCGCTCGGTGGCCCAAGTGTGTGTGGACTGCGGCAGCCTGCTGTCGCCCCTGCTGGAGAAGCCCCCACCATACTGGTCGTCGACACGCCACCGTAAGACTGTCTGCACCCTGTGTGGCAAGAGCGACTCCATCGACACTGTGTCTGTGCCTTACGTGTTCCGGTACTTTGTAGCAGAGTTGGCAGCCATGAATATTAAAGTCAAATTGGACGTAAAGTGATTTTCACCGGTACACACACATCTATGCATAGCCATTACTGTGCCTTTCACAGAATGCTTAGCTTATTGTACAATGTGAGTAGGACTGGTTGGTTAGTATAAATATAAGATTCTGGGATAGTGTTGCATCCTCTTATGTTATTTCCTCAGCATAAAAAAAACGATGTCAAAAAACGTTTGTGTTATTAATGTCAGTGTTTTATGTTGACAACATGTTTGACATTTTTAACGCCCCACCATTGCATACGGTTTGAGGCATTGAGGAGAGAATGATAGGGTTGCATATATGGGAGAAGTTGAGAAAGAGACACTGTTATCACAACAGACTAAGTTATGATTGGATGATGTATCTCGAATGGAACATGGGGGGGGTTAAACTGTAATAAAGAATTCAAAGTTTGATAGTACTTTTTAACAATGAAATTCGGTGTCTATTTAATTCAAATCTTGTTTGAAATGAGCCAGAATGTCTGGTAGTTCTAACACACTGGAAATGGTATAGTCCGGTTTGACTGAACTCTCTGGTGGCGAGCCACCCCTGTTGTTAATCCACACGGTGGCACGGACCCCTGCCTTGAAGCCCCCCAAGATGTCTGTGTACAGAGAGTCACCCACCATCACACAGTCAAGAGCCTGCACCCCTAGCAGGGTGAAGCAGTGGGTAAATATGGATCGCGAGGGCTTCTCCTCTGCATGCTCTCCCCCCACCACTATGGCATCGAAATATCCCTGACACCCCACCGCCTCCACCTTCTCTCTTTGGGTTTGGGTTTCTCCATTGGTCAGCAATAGTAGTTTATAGCTGGTCCTCAGCTCCTTCAATAGATTGCACACCGGAGGTGATAAGGTTAGAAGCTCCAGGCGAGTGTTCTTCCATAGGTAATAGCATTTGTGTCCCAGGCTAGGGTATGAGCTACTCACTACTTCCAAGATGCTCTCCTCCCAATGCTTGACACGCACCTCATCAATGGTCATACCCTCTGCAGCGTCGAAAGTCTCGTGTAGAAGCTTCCTTTTGAACCTGTCACAGATATCAGTGCAATGGTCATTTTGGCCCAAAGCGGTTTTCAAGAGCTCACTTGTCTGTGGAAGGACATGGTACATTATTAGCATTTCCATTACAGGTTGGCGGTGAATGGTGTTGTATGTAGTTCAGTGTGCAGGCTCTGTTCTGAATTGCACTTCGGTTCATTTATTTATCTCCTTACTTTTTGTATGGCCACCACTCCTGCTCCCGCTGTGTCAATAAGCGTGTTGTCCAGATCAAACAATATTGCCTTTAAACTGTTACGGTCCATTACTGCAGACTACATATATTATTGGCGAAGGTTTATAAGAAGGAATCGTAATTAACACGTGTAACAAAACCGCAATACTCAATACACAATGCGGAAGGTAATACGTTGAATATATTGCATTATGGGTGTTATGGTTTTAGAAGAAAGTACGGTGGCCCTGAAGTGCAAAACACACCCCCAATTGGAAAACATTACATTATTGTAACTCAACGTTTAAAAACCTGTTCCATAGGGCTGCGCTTTACCATCGCCATCTGGTGGTTTACTGTGAGAACTGTACTTGTAATTTACATCTTAAACCACTAGATGGCGGTATTGAAGCGCAGCCCAATGGCGCTGTCGAAACAGTGCCCCTTAAAACCCGTTCCATAGGGCTGCGCTTTACCATTGCCATCTAGTGGTTTACTGTGAGAACTGCACTTGTAATTTACACTTTAAACCACTAAATGGCGGCATTGAAGCGCAGCCCAATGGCGCTGTCGAAACAGTGTATAAAATATGGAAACTGTCTTTATCCACAGCGATTAAACCATACTTGCCAACCCTCCCGATTTTCCCGGGAGTCTCCCGATTTTCACTATCCTCACCCGTTGCTCCCGCAATTCTCCCGATATTGACAAGATTTTCATGTCTCCCTTTCTCCCCTAATTTACTACTCTAATTTTTTTATTTTATTTTATTGGTTTAGTTCAGGGATATTGCACACTAATCAACATTCAACATGTGAGTGAGCCAGAGTTAGTCTAAGAGGCTAGTTTTCATCCGTTGTCCCCGGGCCAGATATTAAAGAGGCAACCTAAAATTACAGAAATAAATAATAATAATATGAAATCAAATGTAATGACATGAAATGTAAATTAACTGAAAGTATTCAACATAAAATTGACGTTTCAATTTACTTATTTTTTTGTTGGTTTTATTATTTTAAAGTCACCAGAATGCGGGAAACAATGTCTTTAAAGCTGAAAATTTCCTGGGGGGGGACCCCCAGACCCCCCGCTTTAGTTTGGGATTTCTCCCTATTTTCCAGGTCTCAAGGTTGGCAAGTATGGATTAAACCAACATTGGGACTATACCGTGTCTGTTTTATTTGTTGTGTGACACGCACAAAAAATAAAGTATGAGAGACTAAGCAGTAGTGAACGAAACGGAACCGGTGTCATTTGAAAACAGAGACTTGAAGCGAGACCAGAAGCTGTAAATATTGAACTAACATAGAACAAACTAAAGCTAGAACAAACACTCATTGAACCCTCTGTTGTGAAACCCCATTAACAAGTTAGTGGCCTAATGTTCTTGCAGTGTTGCAAAAATAGAGAAGCAGGTGGCTTCCCCCTATGGGTGCCCATTCAACAATGCTCCATCTAAAATAAATTCAATAACCTCAATTAAACATGACTGTACTGTAAGTGATGGCTCACTGCTAAACTTCAATCCTCCACCCACCCGCCCACATAGACACACACCCACCAATCCCTGTACATTATGTAACCATCAGTATTTTCTTCTGTGCTTTGCGTGCTCTCACACCTGGCCAAGTGCCAAAAGTTCGCATGCAAACATTTTGTTTGGTTTTGCCATACCTAAATTCAATCAGAGAACACATCTCTCTCATACGTGGATCTTTCTCATAGCTAAGATGATTGGCTGTATAACAATCCCTGAAAAGCCACACAAACAATACCACACGTCAAGTATCTTGTGCTGAAAGGCAAAGAGATTGGCAGTACTAGAAAGAACCACACCTGCAGTTCGCATGTGAAGGAAATGTATGACTACATAAACCAACAATTCTAGCAAGTTGACCCAAGCTTTATTTTTTTAAAGAGGTTTCAAAACAGCAATATAAACAGTGGTGTTGAGATACAAATATGAACCAGAAATCGAAGTACCTTTAAAAATAGTATGATAAGTCATATTTGAGCCCTCACTAGGAATTTGAGTACCAGTGTTTTTGTCCTCTCTTTGCAGACAGACACTACCGTAATCTATTTTGTCTCTGTGGGTGGCCATGGCTGCATAGTCACACACTATCTCTAAACTACACGGGCACTCCCCCCATCCCCAACTGATAATACTGCTAGATCACCTCAGACAATGTCCCCCTTGAGAACTTTTGGCTACGCCCATGCATCTCCCTCTATTGGATGCCACTGAGATGGCATGGGTTTGGGCAGAAAAGGTGATGGTCATCAGGGTGATAAGAACAGGTGCTGTTTGTTTCTGGAGGTAAAAATAAACAGAGATGGGGTAAATGACCACGTATATTTCTCATTGGTGGTGACGCCATGTCAAGGTGAGGATCTGAAGGCCCTTCCCAGGTACAGGTGATCCTGAGGGGCTGGAGCCCACCAAAGAGGAAAGCTTTGTGCATTGGATTGTTCAGTGGATTGTGTAGCTACCATTTCAAGGCTTTAGATGATAGATCTTGTAGAGTTGTCAATTATGAGGTGCCCTTCAGCCCTCTACCCTCCATTCATCCCTCCCTATCTGCGCTCCAGTTCTGCCCAAACCCTATCAGTTATGCAGGCTTGTGCAGCGAGCATTAGGGGGGTTTATGCAAGTTTCTGAATGTAATCATCAGAATGTCTTTCATCATGCACCAGTCAACCAAACCATCAAAAAAACCTACTGAACAACTAAGTACAGTTCTAAAAGTGTTGTGTATTGCAAATTGTATATGCTTTAGATCACCATGATATCTTACTTAGTTTTCTGATAGAAAGTGGAGCTATGGCGAAGCAACGGTTTGTACCGTATCCATGTACTCTGTTGACCTCCTGTTGTCAGGGTCCTGATCAAACCAGCTTGCCTCTGATATACACTCAAACGTACAAACACTGGCCGCTGAACACACACACGCACACATACATGTGAGATTTTATCAAGTGCAGGGGAATGTATGAACCACAGTCTAAATAGAAGAGTGCTAATTCAGTTTGTCATGGTAACTTGGGGAGTCTGACAACCTGCACGTACACACAAACAAATCATCCGGGGCAGGTCAGTCTCTTCAGGTGGTTATGTAACAGAGCTACTGTATGTTGATGCAATGATATCCCCTCTTTATAACATCTAATGTAAATAGGAGATATATCTGTAAACCGAGGTTACTCGTCACAAGATAGACCTCCCGGAGAGGTCTGGCAGAGTACAAGTGCTTATCTAGATCCTTCCTTCTCTCTTTCCATTTCCCTCCCTCCCTCCCTCCCTCCCTCCCTCCCCTCCCTCCTCCTCTCTCCTCCCTCTCCCTCTCCCGTCTCTCTCCTCTCCCTCCTGCTCTCTCCTCTCCTCTCTCTCCTCTCTCTCTCTCTCTCTCTCTCTCTCATCTCTCTCTCTCTCTCTCTCTCTCTCTCTCTCTCTCTGTTTCTCCACAGTCGAGTTCTCCTGACCAACCACTGAACCATAGAGACAGCAACAGAGAGAACCCCTCTCTCCTACTGTACAAATATGTGTGGTCACATGGAGCACAGCCCAGGGACCCTGGTCTACTGCACACAGCCAGTCTGTAATCCCTCAGTGTACTCGGATCTGGACTCAAACCAAAGGGAGGACGTTGGGAGGAGGGAATTGGTGATGGTTAGGTTTGAGGGGACAATTAAGTAAATATAAGAGGTGTTCAAGGATAGTAAATAGAAACAGTCAGATTGCATTTTATTGAACTATTCTCTGGAAAACTGTAGCGTAATAACACAGTCTGCTTCCCTTAGCACATTTCAGTTAAGCAAGCTCATCGGTAAAACACAAAATATTAAGCAGGATATCAAGAGTGTCCTGTACATGGTCAAGGGTGTGTAAGAACTGGAGAAGGAGATGTTTCAGTTTTTAGGAAAGAGTAACACCAGAGGTACAGGATCACGTCACTGCATCCCAAGGGCACAATTTTCGGCCTGACTGGCCAAGACTGGGACAGGTTCAGACAGGGATGAGGTGTACAGCATGTCTCAGAGGCTTCCACACTCCCCACCTACATATCCAACCCACCAGGCACGCACAACAGACCACAGTCACTTGCTATGGAAATATACTTGACATGTTGTTGTGCAGGTATTTAATTGGGTTTATTGGCATATCAAGGGTCTTATTCACTGTTGGTTTACCAGTTGATAAGGCCTCCCACTTTCTTTTCCACCCACCTATGTATGAGTAGCTGTGAATTACACCCATTATCCCTATAGGACTCCAGATCCGAAAACACACAGTACCAAGTAAAGTTGCTTTTACACCCTGTAATTGGATCAAGATGTGTAAATCGATTCAACGCATTAAATCATTGAGATATGGGAGGGGGACACGGAGGAGGGTGAATGGGGGCTGGGTGGGCAAGGAGATGGTGTGTCAGTTATACGTTTCAGTTGTGCAAATGCTTTCCGTCTGAATCCTTTTCCATCATTAGAGAGAATGGGGTTTCCGAGACAAGCCAAGTGTCAAGAATGGTGCTGTAAGGAGTCTGGGGTTGGCCTGGAACAGAGACATGACTCCATGTGGATGTGTGTCACACGCCTGACATATGACTGCAGTCGGAGACATGGAGGTAGACATTTTGTGGGCGGTTTTCACCTATGATCATATCATTGTGAGGCCATTTATTCTGAAGTGGAACACACACACACATTTGGAAAGAGCTGGTCCATGAAAAATGAATACATGGATTAATGTGATGATGCGGTATGGTGTATGGTTGCTGGAGAAGGAGTGCTAGTCCACGCTTGAAGTAGTATTTCTTCTATCCTTTCCTTTTTGGCAGAGGAAAAGTCTGCAAAGAATCCTCCTTTTAGGAGTGACTAAATGGCTTATGCCATTGCATAATTGGGATCAACTGGATTTAGTTACCAGGGTGCTGCAAGCAAGCATGCTTCACAATATACAAATCCTGGAAAAACGTATTACGTATTGTAACCTTGTCTGCCTTTGAGTATGAAGTCAAAGATTATATACATTCTGAACCTTCCAGCCTCTTGATTCCATTGAGACTCTTTCAATATCACGGTACAAGAAATACTGTACTATAAAGTATGTAGTGTGGAGAGCCAGAGAGGAGCTGTTCAAGAGGGGTTTAGGGGTCCTACCTCCAGTTCCTACATTCCTCTAGATGTCCCAGGGACTCTCTTATGATCCTCCCAGGGCGGTGATAAGGCTGTCGACAGACGTCTCCATCCCTTAAAAGGCTGATGGTCTGGGCTATTGGCTCCCTTATCTCACCTGGCCGATGGAAACAGGACCTCTGACCTGGCCCACAGAACCTGAAGGGAACCTTTGTTGTTGCCATGGCTAACAAAGGGGCCCCTCTCCAATGAGGCTCAATCTACTTCTTTCATCACTGGGTTCTATAGAACAATTCCACCTGTGTCTCTAGTGTATGTCCACCAAACAGTGGAGAATGTAGAGTCTGAGTAGTTCAACAACATCTACCTGTTGTGAATTATCACTATGTGGATCAAATGACTGGTAATCATTTGCTTGCCCTCTTCTAGGTTGTCATAATGACCTTTTAAATGATTTACTCCTGAGGTCAATGTCAAAATATCCAATTATATATTATATTTGACAAAGGAAGAGCACAAAGTTTGTCATATAGTCTACCAAACCTTCCATTGTTTAATGACTCTACATGCTTGATCAGAGGCCTTAGTCTTCAAAGAGCCTGCGCAGAATAGGAACATAGCACACTGGTGTCATCAGAGATGATGCACACATGAAGATACAGCCTGATGTAAGTTACTAAAAATGTATGTGTGTATAGACTTGGTTTTTCCTGATACGTTGTTCCCATGACTAAGGATGACTACTGAGACTGTAATGATATGTTTCTGTGTGCCCACAGGCACAGTTCACAGGTGAGCTAATGCTGACCCAGTCCATGGAGGTATATTCCTCGTTTTTTTGCACAAATAATAATTAAGGCTTCATGCCTGGTCAGACTTGTCTGTATGTCACCTGTGTCATATTGAGTAAACCTCTGTTATTACTTTCTGAACATAGACCTTTACATGAACTTTACTTTACATGATGTGTGTTACCACACAAAAACTACAATGTCATGTGGCTCTATAATTAGGCTATGGAACACACAACCAAACATTTCTGCTGCATACAGTATTTGGACATCTGCCACTGCTGCTGCCACTGTGCTTGTGTGTAGCTGCCACTGTGCTTGTTTGTAGCTGCCACTGTGCTTGTGTGTAGCTGCCACCGTGCTTGTGTGTTGCTGCCACCGTGCTTGTGTGTAGCTGCCACAGTGCTTGTGTGTAGCTGCCACTGTGCTTGTGTGTAGCTGCCACTGTGCTTGTGTGTAGCTGCCACCGTGCTTGTGTGTAGCTGCCACAGTGCTTGTGTGTAGCTGCCACAGTGCTTGTGTGTAGCTGCCATCGTGCTTGTGTGTAGCTGCCACTGTGCTTGTGTGTAGCTATCAAAGTTGCGTGAGTGAAACAGCCTTGAAAATGATACTGGTTGCATGAAATCTATAGGACATATTTTTATTTTCATTTCCACATATCTTAGTGCTAAGCAAAATACCAGTCAGACAAAGTGGCACCCCAATGTTCTTTACACAATATCACCTTGCCACAAAGTTCTTTACACTTTCTGAAGTGTAGGTTTGGCTAATAAGGTGTGTGTGTTGATTTCCCTGTCAAATTCACGTCTCCTACAGCAGATCTGTTACCATTCCAATTTCCTGCCATGACAATGATTTTCAAAGTAAAGAGGACAACTAAGGAATTTCAATATGCGAAGAAGACACACATTATATAGTACTGTACGTCAGTATGGTTTTGCTTTGCAGACACGTTGCCCAGGACTAGCAGTGCTGTGATGGAAAACAACAAATCTCTCTGTCACACTCACAAGTCAAGCTCCAGTTGATGTCAGTAAGTATTTTTCCTGGGTGGGACAGAAACACACCCAATATGTCTAAATAGCTTAAAATAAAACCAAGGATTGATCTGTCTACAGTGAGGACATTGGTCTCAGAAAGGTCACAATATGTAGAGATTCAAACAAACATAAAGTTAATTTCAATAAGAAAGTGGGTTACCATGATTTGAGGCCGTTTCCCTAATTTAACATGAAGTCAAGAGCCTTTGTCGGGCCAAACTGAGGTATGGTGTAGGAAACTACTGAAGTCATAGAGGGTGCCAACGGCATATGACTTAAGGAATCAAAGCAAAGCCAAAACAATGGAATAATACAGGGCTCACTATTTTTCTGATGTTGCATGATATATGTCTTGAAACTCTCCCAATATCTGTGCAAAGGGAAAAAACAATCCCAGATGATTTTGAAATGTTGACATCAATTAGCAACGCACAAACAAATGAAAACAAAGGTCTGTCACTAAGTCCTGCCAAATGTGTTGAATTCTGCACCCTCCTCAAAACGCAAGGAAGGAATGGTGAGGCTTACACACCACAATGGGAAGCTGTCAATGGCACTTTCAGCAAGCCGGTAATTACTGAAGGGCTTAAATCACACATCCAATACTGCATTGAGGAGGACAGCTTTGAATCTCACTATAAAAAGCCTTCTGAAGATCAAATACTAAATGTACAAATAAAGGCAAAAACAAAGAATTCAATTGGATTATAATTTTAATCCGAACTCAAGCTGTTTGCCAACAGTTTGAAAAGAGAGCTCCCCAGGTAAATAGAGAACCCTTCTTGGCCTACTTACAGATTGGTATTTCAGTCTTCCATTTGGGTAACCACAACATTGTTTGTGTTTTGCAAACAGTATGTGCAATCATTCAATTAACTGGATAAGTGTTCTATGCAGACAACGTCTTTCCGAGACAGTGGTTATAGTTTTGTGTGCCTGCTGGGAAGATGGATTGCTCAGGATTGGATTGGAAAATAGTGCTCCGTCTCACATATGGAATCAGAGCTTTCTCCATAAGCAGTTGACCCTTCCCCCTCTCTCTTGCAGAATGATTGTTAGTTTGTTTTGAGCTAACATTAGTGTATCCACATGTGGACCACCACCCTGTAGCTGTCGGCCACAATGGACAGATGAGGACAGGAAGGATACATTAAAGGCTAATTGTTGTATGAATATCTTTGTCACAATCAAAAGTGCGGTTCTGGTTCACCAAGCTGTAAACAACAAACGCAAAATACAAACAACAGACTCATTTGTTTTAGTTTCCATTTTATTTCGCAAACAGTACGATCAGCACAATTTATTAAGAGTTACACAAGAGCTTCATGTAGTATTTGAAAACACAACACTTAATACTATTTTCCAACAATATGTTATATAAACAATTATTTTTCAAGTGATGAGCAACATTAATTTGAATAAAACACTTAATTTATTACAGGAAATATCCAGTGGAATATAGGGTTATAGTTTCCAAAAGTAGTCTTGAGTTAAACATACTTTGTTTATAAGATCCGTCACTGTCTCTGCCTGGTTTCCATCACATCTTCCCCTCCCTCGTGGTATCATTTCGTGACAAGACAGTACAACAAAAAGTTGTCTGGGCAGAGCTGCCACACGAAACGGTTGTACTAAAACAATAACTCAACACCAGCTCACCTTACATCTATGCACACTGCTTCTACTTAACTCTCCCACAGAAACCAGGAACAAGGCCTTGCCCAAGTAAAAAAACAAAACATTTACCAACAGACCACACATTATTAATTTAATTTAGCAAACCATAAGCATGTGAACAAAGCCTACAGTACATTCCATATCATAATTATTTTGTCAAAATTCCACAGTAAACAGAATGTCAAACACTGTTAATAAACACAGCAATGCCATGATAACTGCCTTGTCTATCTGTCTAGTACAAGCCCAAGAAAGGGGTGTGTACTGGCTTGTGTGTGTACGTGTTTGCGTGCGAGAGCCTGGAGATTACAGAGTCCTCGTGTGTTCCTACAGCTGAAACCTTGCCAATCCAGTTTGGGGTGTTCCATTCAGCCTGACACACACTCCATTACCTGGTTACATAAAGGAATGTAAACTAGAAAGAATGGAATGGGCCTGTCTGTAATAAAAGGCACTCAGTCACATTTTACAGAAGACAAGATTTTATCAATGGATAGGGAAACATTTTTTGTCTCTCATACCATTCATAAATCCACACAAATGTGCTCATCTACTGGGTCACATATTCCCAAACAAATATCTCACTGAGTGACAAATGTCTAGCAAATGTCTGTGCAGTGATGAGCAACTGTAGAACACATTGCTGCCCAAGCCATCTCCTGTATAACTGCCCTCCTGCTGTAACTCAATTCTATCATCTTATCATAGTTGGAATTGGAGCAAATAACCTGCAGAATGGTAGAATATTTTGAAAGACAGTTCAGTCACATTGTCATTTACAGGTACTCTAAGATCTCAAATGGTAAAACCTACATACACATGCAAACATGCCAACACACACTTACTGTATGCATGCATGCACAGAATTAACCACAGCATGTGTCTGGGTCGTCTCTTAGTTATAGGAGCCAATCCAAACACAAAAAGGAAGCGCAGGTTCCTCAGCGTGTCAAAGTTATCTGCTGCTGTCACCACACATCAAAGCCTGCTGAGACAGAAGTAATCCAAACTGACAGGCCAGCCCTCACCTACATGCTGGAGTACCCACTCCATGACAGCCCATCTTAATCTCCTCTTCAACTGCGAAACAAAACAACCCTGAACAACCCTGGCACAACTCAAGACGTCTTGTTAAACCCTTAGCAACCACTGCCACAGCAAGGGACGGAATGGTTGGCTCCAGTGTCGGACTGGCCGTTGGGAGAGCTGGGAGATTTCCCGTGAAACGGCTGTGTGCATAGTGCAAAAAAATCATAATAACAATACACGGCCTTGGGCCGGTCAGCGTTTCAAAGTCCCGGCCCATTTTTCAGTCCCAGTCCAGACCTGGTTGGCTCTAAACATGTAGGCAAAAATCAAAACAACACGGTAACATTCAACATGTGAGTGAAGCTGCTAGATCACCCGTTAGAGTGTAAATGTCATTGACAGTCATAATTGCCCAAACTCATGTCTCCTGCAAATGTTATTAATAACTGAAATAGACACATACACCATATTTACCTATGGGTAGAAATAAAGAAACCTGAACCTACTTCTTGGGGTCAGCGTAAGGCAGATGGGTGTGTGGCATTATTTTGGGGAGTGGTAGGTAAATGGGTTCTAGTTCTGGTGGGGTTCCTAGGAGGACAGCTGTACTGGTCTTCCTGGCAGGCGGGCCCACAGAGCTCCTTCTGTCAGTCCATGGCTCCAGCAACGGGCAGGACAGAGACCAAAACAATAAAGAAAACTCATTAGAGATCTACTCAGATTATTGGAGCATGGCCGTCTTTGTGGCTTTGACGGTTAGGAAACTCAAACTGTGGCTGATGGGATCTAAATTGGGCCTTTCGTTTGATGGAAACATCCACATTTATTTTGGAAATGAGCGCTCAGCAAAGGAAGGCTCTGTTGAATACGTTGTGTATGGTCATTCAAAGAAAATGTATTCATCTTTGTATACAGATGGAGAGAATCTTGGACAAAAGAAAGTTGGACATTATATTGGTACTATAATTCTTTATTCGTTTCCCTTTCACACACCCCTCTGTTAGCATGAGAGTTTTAAGACTTCCTCAAACATTCCATTACATCATACAGTAACAAGTTAGAACAGCAGAACTGCACACATGACATTACACAGTAGTTATGGGCTGAAGCTTGTTGTAGCCGTAAACAGGGATAACAGTTTGCAGCCTTCTTGAAATCTGTAAACATGTACACCCTAATTACTTTAAGACATAAAATGGACAATAGGAATTTGGAATACTCTAAATCAGCAGTGTTTACACTAATTGTTCAAATACTGTAATCATCTCCAAAAGGAACATTTTGGCGGCACCAGTTTTTTAGAATACTGTACGCTGGTTTATTGTTTCATAAATTAAGTTGAATATTATAATGGTCTGTGCCCCTATAGGACAAATGCAGCCCAATTATTTTCCATGATGAGCTGAACCTCATTTTGTCTACCTGACACTTGTCACATTCTGCTGATATTGTGGCAACATAGTGAGAAAGTTCAGCTTGATAAACTCAAAGGGTTTCCAGACTCTTTGAATTATTGAACATTTGGAACATCTTACTTGCAATTTTACTAACTGTAATTAGTTGTCAATTAAAATGGCCTCTAAGAATGACCGCCGGGTATCTCTCAGACTGTGTTCATAAGAGAAAAGAAATGTATGGACACAAAAACCTCAGACGGGTCAAAGACATACAGTCATCTGAAAACACTTTTTAACTTCATCTTAACTTAATTGACTTTATTACTATGTCCCCTCATCTTAGAGGTTGAACGTTAACAATAGCTGTAAGACCAACACAAACCAGAACCTGAACAAAACTTCCTCCACAAGACTTTTGGATAAACCGTTGATGACGTTTCAGCAGCAACCAAAAGCTTAGAGGAAATACCAAACCCTCTATGAAACAAGACACTGAAAAGTGCAGGGACCCAGAAGAGACTGTCAAGGAAATTTCTCTTTAAGGGGAATTTTTCTCTCTTTCCTCCAGTGTACCGAAGTCACGCAAGCCTCGAGACATACTGGAACACCCTGACACACGTGAGTCATCGTGAGAAAAAAGATGATCACTGGAAAACATAATCCTCCGTGTCCTCAGTGGCTGAGACCAAATTTGGTCCTGAAGATTTATTTAAAAATGATTCTTGCAGTCTCTTTTAGAACCAATAATTGAAGATTATTTCCAAAGCATTGGGGTATTCTTACGTATTCTAATATGTACAGTTTACACAGTCCAGTGTTCACAAAACAGACATCCAGAAACAAAGCTGACCGCTAAGGAATTCCACAAAATGAAAAAGCCTCCGGGTTTTCATCTTCCTTGTCCAGACAATGAGTCCAAAATACGATAATCGGAGAAAAAGACAAAGTTCATCCTGCGTTTGTGTGGCAACAAATTTTATACACTCTTGGTTTTCGCATGAATGGCAAGGTAAGTCACGGTTTAGTGCTCCAGAGAACAGTCTGACAGGCCTCTTTCAGTTCGTTCCCAATACCTTAATTTTGTTAACTCTATATACACTTTAGGTCCCCTCTGTGCAAAGATTGTAAAAAAATAAAAGCAAATAGGTAAAACAGTGATGTCAAATTAATTAAATGTATTCAATGTCAATGGGTTGATCATTGGGGTTTCATGGAATTGGAGTCTATCCATTATTGTTTGTGTACACATAATAAAGGTAACCTGACGGAAAATGTAGAAATTGGTAGAGATCTGCAAAAGCATTCAGAAATCACTTTTAAGAAGCTGGTGTTATTAGTCGGCCTAATGACTGTCAGTCAGCATGCAGAGCCACGCTAAGGTGCCCCATGACTTCTGAACCATGAAGCAGACAATACACCTTGCGTGACTAGCATGCTGCAGGCTCATGCCCATCGTACGTGACGCTCAGTCATCATTACCTGCTAGTGAAAACACAAAGATGGGCCTTAGAAGTGGGTACGGGGGAGGCTTTGCTTGTCTTTGAATGCTGCTTCACCTCTGACCTCTCACGGGGGGGAACAGATCAACAGACGGGGGGGTGGGCTGCTAAGCTTCAGTGACTTTTAATGACAGACTTCCTAAGGGTTGGAATAGCAACACTGTCATCTTGTAGAGAGACAGGGCAGAAAGCCTGGTTATCCACACAGCTCTGTTCCCCGTGTTCAAATGTCTGAAAGGTTCCAGCAGCCACAACCACAGGAAATGTTAAAGCTGTGTGGTTTGAAGCCGAAAAATACACATCGTGGAATATCTTAGAATAGAAACAACACATTGTTTTATATTATCTGGACAGTTATTGATGTGCAGGCCAAATGTAATTTGTTATTACAAGGAATATACCAAGTCCCCTGTCAGGTCACACAAGATAAAACAAAATATCTCTAGACTCATTATGAGGTTTTTCTTTCTTGCCTTGATTGATTAAACATTTTACACACAGTAAGTGCATTTGTCTCTTTAAATAATACTATAAAATCAATGACAGAAACCAAAAAGGGGGTAGCGAGGACGTGTCAATTTTACCCAGAAAGCGCAGTCATGCGATTTGACAGGCACTATACAGACGGGCTTCCATTCTTCCCAAAGTACCAATAGTTCAGCTGGCCTTCCCAGACTTGTGACAATGGCTTTCCTTCAGAATAACAAAAAATCGGATTCAGGATTCAGAGGGAAAATGCCCTTTTAGTGTGGGGATGGAGGGAGACGCCTTCACGGGCTGCTGGCTACGCTTTTGGAAAGGGCCTCAAGAGCAGTTGGCCAGACAAAAAAGACCACTCACATAGAGGTACCTCAATGAACACTCAGTTCATCTGCAAGGTCATTAGGATACTAACACTCATTAGCATGGTTCCCTTTTCATGAACTTTGAGGTTTTTTTCCCTGTCTGTTTCAGCAAAACACTGGATTTGTGCTTCTCTGGGTCGTGTCTGGGGGGAGCAGGAGGGAGGGTGTAGTTGTTGTGGGGCAGTTTGACATTGGGAGTCAAAGAGGTCATTCGGTTAATGAGGAGTAAGAGAGAGCGGGCCACGGGAACAGGGTATGCCCCTATGTATAACCCTCGCTGAGTCACACTGAGGGACGCTTTACTCGCCTGGTAGTCAAAGAACCAGGTTACTTCATCTTTCACATCAGAGAGAGGCAGGATAAATCCATACGGACAGATACTCTTTTATTGCTGTATCAATAAGGCATGTGTATGTGTGTGTGCGTACAATTCAGAAACTTGTGAGAAGAACAGGGTTTATCATCCCGTGGTGTTGTGCTCCAATCACAGTTGTTTTGAAACTAACCTGATCATGCTTGTAAACCCACTCATTAACATCAGGACAGTAGCAATCCAGGAAGAAAGTTGGGCCCTGTATTGAAATAAAACTGCACAAGGAACATGCGCAGGTATGTGTAACCTCGTTAACCTTTGTGTCCGACGTTCTTAAATATACACAAGATTATAACTGGTTTATGGCTTCAGTACAGTATATCTAATCAACGTCATACTACCGGCACTTGAAAGGCCTCAGGAATGCACATTACTCAGTGGTCATGTCTGCCTGACAAATATATGCCATAGGCACCGGTATGTATCAAGGACTTTATAACCTGTGTGGCACTACACATTATTACACAGTTCCTATATAGCCTGTGGGTTTGGCCTCTTCTGACTAAATGCAGTAGACACTGAAAAATGGTATGTCCTTGAAGACTGAGAAGTCACGAAACAAGTTGGTGTGATGTGTTCAGATGCTTTTTAAAATGCTGACTGCAAAACCTATTCCACACACTTCCCTCAGTAAGAAATGCGATTCCAAACCACACGCAGCGCTGCGTTTTAGTGAAGCTGTCAACAGCATTCCCCTCAAAAGTCACTCTCATGATAGAGTGCACTTGCGTGACTGCTCTCTATGTTTGGAACAGCCTAAGGCCATTCTCTCAGGTCGTCTATCTCCACCAGACTTTCACAGCATCAATCTGAAGATGAAGATAAGCCAACTGAGAGCAAAAAAAGTGCACACCTCTTTTTCGTGAACAGTTCCACTAATTAATTACATAAATCAAATGAATGGGCCTTTTCTTGATTCATTGATGTTGTTGCCCATCGGGTGTTTTTCTCGCTTTTAGCAGTTTCCTGAACTGTCTAGCCTGCTGTAAAGAAAAGCATACCCTAAAGATACATTCTCACATCAGAATTTATTTGTTTCCGTCCTCTTTACATGCAATGTCACGGAGGGATACACAAACACCCATAGATTGGCCACTATACCCAACCTAAAACCCTCAAGGATGATAAGGGAAAACTCTGAAATCCTGGAAGAAAACAGTGAGAGATCCCTTCCTCCAGAGACGGTTACTGATACAGGGAGGTGCAGACCATAGGCTGAATACACTTATGCAGTGATAATAGATATATAATAGTAAAGATGTTGCACGTAAATGGAAGGTAAAACAGATATGCAAAGTTCTGAATAAGTAGAGCATTTGCAGTGTTCTACATTGGTGTTTGTCAGTTTGGGACGTGGTCAGCTAAAGGGCTTGGAAGTACAGAATTAGCACAACAGCAGAGGATAACCAGGCAGGAACCAGGAGAACTGTGTGCTCCATCAGAGGGCATACGTGACCAAAGTCCACGTTGCTGTTTAGGTACACAAGAAAGTGTAGGATAATACTGTGTGCTCTATAGTCTTAATATTTTCTAGATTTACAATTCAGTCAATAGTGAAGGAGTTGTCTCCTATAGATTATTTAGGCTTGCTTGGGTCGGTCAAGATTCATTGCAGAGAAAAGGTTCACACACACGCATGTTGTCCCTGACCTCATAAATCTAGGTTACCCGACACTGAGATGCTGACATATGTAAATATAAAACAGCTTGGTGCCAAGGGAGATCCCAAAACATGATGAAACCTTGATTTCTTATCAATCTTTTTGGCAAAGTCTGTATTGTGAAGAATTTCAAAATGTAATTATCTTAAGTAAGTTTGATGTGAAACAAAATGTTAATTTAGATTGCAGTGCATTAAACGGACAAGGAACATAAAAGAAAGGATGTCGAAGGAGAATGTGTCTTCGGAATTGGATTTGACTGTGTTGTTTGCCACATGAACCCTTTCTCATGACCGCAGATGTTCAGGATCACCAGTTTGACTGAGCAGAGCTGGCCAAATCCAGCTCATAAGCACACACACACACACATAACCTTCTGTCATGGTTCAGCTCACTTCCTGAGTCTTGAATCCAACAAAGAAAAAAGTGTGTGGATGTAATTCCAATTACTGAGGTTCAGAATGGGTTTTTCCAGTGACAGGGGCTGGGGATAGTCTGTGTTCATCTACTTCTCTCCGATCTGAATCAATACCTAAATCTACGTGACCTCCAAAACACCAACGTTTTTATGTTGGATTTGATGACTGACAATAAAAAGAGTTCTGAAAGGACTTCTGATTAATCCAATTTTGATACATACTTCTAAGACTCAAACATTTTAAAATCTTGCAAATAGTGTTTATAATCACATATTTATTACACTTGCATTTATTGTCTCGCCATGTGAGGTATTGTGGAGGTATCATGAGGGTTTAATATCCTGTATAAACATTGACAGTAATTATGAAACACATAGGTTGGAGTTAATGCAGCCCAAACTTTCGACAAGGACATTTAGTTTTGTAAAGCAGATTTGGCCCACCTTAAACCAGTTGTAGGAGTATATTAATTATACAAGGTTCATGGAATGGTGTGCAAAATTAAGTGTGTCAACGCTGACTGGGCACATGCCCGACAGTTAATGTCAATAATTTTGTCTATAAACATTTTTTAAATGGCTGTGGCTTTAAATAGCAGAAGTAATATGATCCATGTTATAAATAAACAAGAGGTTATCTCGTATGCGCTGTCCGTGGTACTGAAACCCTCAACAAGTCCTAACAAGTGCCCTACGGAGCTCATGCTTGTGTACATTTATATGGATGCTGGGTGTTTATAGAAAGCCGATGCTTTCTATAAATACAAAAATCTGAGGCTGTGAACAACATTGCATGCCTACCTCATTAATTTGCATACTATAAATATTCTGTAAAAGTAGCCTATGTTCGTGAGGTTAACTTCACACAGGCTTAAATATAGGTCAGTACACGGGATTAGGTTTTTCTTGCGCATTAAGCGATATTTTAGTTCGAGACAAACACAAATAGGCCTAATCGGATACAGTCAAGGAAAATAATAACACCTATTATATTTTTCTTCTGTGAAAAATAAAACTGCTTAAAGATGATGGTAAAGTAAGCTATATAACATTTGAATGAATGCCGTCTTGACATTAATGGTTGCTAGCTGTGTATGCTAACTTGTGTCACGTATAGGCTATTGCCGAATGTGTTTAGCCAATAGGCCTGTGTTTATTCAGGGCCTGATAACAATAATATTAATCCCCACCAAATTATCAAATATCACCTACTAAATACAATTATTACACGGCTGTTCTTAATGCTGTAGAATGCCCCATTCAAGTAGGCTACATGGGTAGAACTTGGAAAAAAGAAATGAAGAAATGTAGACATTTTACAACATACTTAGCATTAAATAAGATCTCTATATTTTGTTGTTGTTGTGTGGATTAGATGCATGTATGGGCAATATTATTATGGATCTTTTACTAATTCACTGTAGGCTAATTCACGAAATAAACGAAATAAACAGTGAAGACTGCACAAAGCATTATGTCACAACCAATTTACCAATAACCAAATAACACTGTAAATACATTCTCCGTATTACATTTAAATCACAGTTGGCTCAATTTATTCCATGTTCATTTAAAGTTTGAAGTTATAACACAAATAATTCAAATGTAATTTTAACTGTCAACTATCATTTTTCATTATTAATACAATTTACAATAGAATAACACTGCTGGTAATAATAATAATAATAAACAATATGCTAAAAAAATTAATGAACCAAATGTTTGGATGCCGTACTGTACCTTCTACAATAGGGGGCTAGCCTACATTCAAACATATGCAAACGTTTTCAATGCATGTTTACTATTAGAGACATTGAACAGAAACTGCAATAGGAAGAGGCAAGGATTTTGAAAACGAAGCTCCACGAGGACAGTCTTGTGCAGCTGCTTGTCGGAAAGTCCGCTACAACTGTCTGAGAAAGAACAAGAGAGAGAGAGAGAGATAGATAGAGAGAGAGAACAAGACAGAGAGAGAGAGAGAGAGCGCGAGAGAGTCGTTGGTGGTAGCGCGACTGAGGGGGCTGACACTATATGCAACCTACCCACCCATTAGGCTACAACAAACCACGATGGTGACGGTCTATGATGCTATTTAACACTCCTCTGTTTATGATAAATCATTTGACTCAGGGCTGTCAGGTGTTTGATTGACTACTTGTGGAGAACGAGTGGAGCCTGGAACTTTGCGATACGTTTGGTGAAGATGGTTGTCGAGACATTGGAAAAATGAATGGCTATAGACTTTTTAATAATCCGTTATGAGGACAGAACAATTGGACATCTCGATCGTCAAATGTTACCAATTCAAGTGATGGATATAAACTTTTTACAAACGTCGAACATTTCGTCGAACATCTAAACAGAGACAATATCGTCGCATTTAAGAAACTTTGTGTCAAAACCCAAAGCCTTTCTTTAAGGACGCAACGTATTAGGCTAACTGCAAGGTGGTGTATTCATAATTGCCTATTTGATGTATAGCATGGTTTGCATTCTGCTTATGCTTAAAATAATATTTATGTTAATAATAATAACCCCATGAAAAACATTCCGAAATCTGACTTTTTGTAACCTGCAAATGCACTTTTACATTACATTTGACTTTTCTTCATTCAGCAGACTTGCAAGAAAAAGTTTGACAGAATGGAAGATATGTGTCATAGCCTATAAATACATATATTTGGTTATTTCTGACATCTGATATTTACTCATTATAGGCTTCATCATGAACGTACTAGTACTGTTTCAGGAGGTCAACCGCCTATCAACACAAGCAATACTACTGGCGTCTGTTACTGCACTGTTTACCATTTACCTCTGGCGATGCATTCGGCAGTACTGGGACGTACACCATCCGCCAGGACCCTTCCCGTGGCCGGTTATCGGTAATGCTGCACAGATAGGCAACATGCCTCACCTCTATTTCTCTCGCATGTCTCGGATATATGGGAATGTATTTCAAATCAAACTCGGCCTCCGGACCGTGGTGGTGCTGAACGGCGACGCAATCAGACAGGCGCTCATAAAGAAAGGAAATGATTTTGCGGGAAGACCAGACTTTACTTCTTTTAAATACGTTTCGAATGGCAATAGTCTTGCTTTTAACACATTCACTGAGTGGTGGAAAATTCATCGAAAAATTGCTCAGTCAACTGTAAGGACGTTTTCTACTGGAAATATAAAAACCAAAAAAGCGTTTGAGAACCACCTAGTTTGTGAGTTCAGGGAGCTGCTTCAGCTGTTCCTTAAAAAGACCGAAGAAGAAAAATATTTCCAACCTGCTGCATATCTAGTGGTATCAACGGCCAACATAATGAGCGCGGTGTGCTTTGGAAAGAGATACTCCTACGACGACGCTGAGTTTCTTCAAGTGGTGGGACGAAATGACCAATTCAGCAAAACAGTGGGGGCTGGAAGCATTGTGGACGTGATGCCCTTCCTTCAATATTTTCCCAACCCAATCAAAACAATATTTGATGATTTTAAGGCTCTAAATCGGGAATTCGGCATTTTTATCATGGAGAAAGTAGTCCAGCACCGAAAGACAATTGATTTAAGCACAATTCGGGACATGACAGATGCTTTCATTCTGGCATTTAAAAATATCAGCGGTAACACGAACGAATTATATCCTCATTGGAAGGACTACGTGACTCCCACTGTAAGTGATATTTTTGGAGCAAGTCAAGACACACTGTCAACCGCACTTCAGTGGATCGTCCTTATTCTCGTGAGGTAGGTTGTCATTAAGAATAGCCTATACTAAAATGAAATGGGCTGTATGTTACCCGTGCATATACCTTGGTAGAACAGTATTCTGCTGAAACAGTTGATAACTGCTTAGATGAAACATTATAACAGTAGAAAAGATGGTCATTTTAAGCTACTTCATGTTTTAATTTTACTGTTTAATTTCAGTGGAATAAACTAGTTAGTAAAAAAAAACAGACATAGACAGCTGTATCAAACACATACCCATTAGAGACATCACATAAATACATTGTATACATTTGAGCCTCTCTGTCTTCATACATTATCAAACAATCCATGAACAATTTCCCAGAAACTGAACAAGAACATTAAATAAACGCTGGAAAAGTCTATAGTGCTGCTTAAGTATAGATAATCAAAATACATCCCTATTTCTAAATCTGTTACTTCTACTTTGACCTTTAAGGTTTCCGGAATTGCAGTTGCGTCTCCAGAATGAAGTGCATGCTGTGGTGGCACGCAGTCGGCTGCCCGTCATCGAGGACCAGGCTCATTTGCCTTATGTCATGGCCTTTATCTATGAAGTGATGCGCTTTACCAGCTTTGTGCCTCTCACCATCCCTCACAGCACCACCACCGACACCTCCATCATGGACTACAACATCCCCAAGGACACTGTGGTCTTCATCAATCAGTGGTCCATCAACCATGACCCAAACACATGGGCCGATCCAGAAACCTTTGAACCCCAGCGCTTCCTGGACCTGGATGGGAACCTGAACAAGGACCTGACAAGCAGCGTGCTCATCTTTTCAATGGGAAAGAGACGGTGCATCGGCGAGGAGCTGTCCAAGATGCAGCTTTTCCTATTCACATCACTGCTGGTCCACCAGTGCCACTTCACTGCAGACCCAGACAAGCCGGTCACCATGGACAGCATATATGGCCTGACCCTGAAGCCTCAAGTCTACTCTGTGGCAGTGACGCTACGAGATAACATGGATCTTCTGGATGAGGTCTGCAGGTAGCCCGTACATAGAGGGCCAAGACAACAGAAGACCGCTTAACTCGTTACAAAAGACAATATAATTAATGAAGGTTGAAGGATAATGAAGTAGTCATATTAACTGCAGTTTCATCCTTGAGTGCCATCAGGTAGTTTATAGTTATGCTAAGTGTGCTCATTAAGGAAAGTATGCAAAGTCCAAATGTGCTCAGAAATGTAATAATGGACAAAAATAACTCAGGTTAAACACATATTTTACTCATCTGCATTTTATCTGATGTACAGGATCTACTCTTCAGTGTTAGGCTGGATGATCTCATTCACTGGAAACCCTGATTCTACAGTACTGCAGTTTACAATAGAATGCTTATCAAATGAGAGGTTCTAGCATAGTCGTTTGCATTACCATGTGTTTGATTCTGTACTTCAGAATCTTGTTTGCCCCTAAACTTGTTCACTATGTGTATTGCTGACATCATGCCAACACTAAATTCCAATCTTCAGTCTTGAATGATATGGAGATATATATAATTATTAGGCTCACATGTAGTTGAATAAATATTAATATTAACATTAGAGATATAGAAGTGTTGCAGAATACAATGTTGTGTGGTGGTACAACATTTGTACAATCTTTGCAATTTTAGTTTTTACAGTGGTTGATAAAAAAATAACTAATAATAATTAGTATGTATTCCCCATAAAATGGTTTGTAAATATAACAAGAGGAATGTCAGTAAAATCATTCGTTCCCTTCGCAACTGACACGAAAAACGGCCCGGGACTTTGAAACACAGACCTGCCCACAACCTAGATTATTATCATATATATTTTTAGCATTATGCCGTGGCCGTTTGACCGGCCGTTTGGGATATCTCCAAACTCTCCTGACGGCCAATCCGAGCCGGCCCATGACTACTATACTGTAACTGTAGCATACCTCATAACATTACAAAACAACAGAAACAGAATGGACCAAATAAGCTTTCGATGAATACATTGCATAGGCATATTTAGTTTAGTTAGTTTAATGACATATGTTTTTGAATGTTAACTAACTTCTACTTTCAAATAACAACCCAAAGGCAATGACATGATAGATTAAGGGTACAATCCCTTAGTACGGTTTGTGAATGTTACTGGTTTCTGTGAACTGTTAGCTCTTTACATTTGATTAATCTAAATACTAATATCAGATCTACGAGATGTGTTATCTTGTATATAGTCATATTCAGAGAGATGGTTATTTTTATTACACAGTACTCAATTATTTAGCTTTCTTTTGATTGTATGTTACACTTTGAATTATCTTAAATGTGCAAGATGCTGCTCTTGAGAACTGTTGGGTAAACAGTAACCCTAAAATTGAATCTCAACTTAATGTGCCAGTGCAAAATATGCATTCTATTTCATAGAACACAGAAGCATGCTTTCTACTGCAATGATGTGAGGTTGCTCTTCTCTTATGTATTTTTATACAGAACAGACTGACATAGGTTTATTTTGTGTTAAACTGTATATCAACACTTAATAAAAAACTTTTATTCTCTAATTTGTAACTGTGAAAAACAGAATTTTATGGCAGTAGAGCATCCTGTATCAAACATACTGCGCAACAGAGTCAAAGAAAGAGTGGCAGTATAATTAAGAACATCCTCAGTTAGCACAGCATCAGTGTATTGTACAGAGTATGTATCAGAGCAAGTGGGAAGAAAAATTGGAAGAATTTAGTAGAAACATTTTGCCACGTTTATCCAGCTGTTTATCTTTGTGAGGCTTGCAGCTGGCTAGCTTTAGTTTTGTGAACATTTGAGATAAAGCCACTCGTGAGAATGAACACTGAATGTTGCCTGACAATGTCATCCCCATCAGTAGTTACTAAAGTATATTGTTAACAGGTCCTTCTCGGACTCACCTCTAGGTTACAGGTCCTGGTAGGCCTCACCTCTAGGTTACAGGTCTTGGTAGGCCTCACCTCTAGGTTACAGGTCCTGTCACCGATTTTAGATTTTGTCAAACATACTTTATATTGAAGGCAGACACACAAGTGATACACTGAAATTGACTTTTAACAAATGTTTCGCGATTGGCACATTTTTCCCATTTAGAAGTCTGCTTACACCCATGTTTTTGACCTGGGGATAAACCCGGGCAACTGGCCAGCATTTGTCATGCCCTGCTTAGCCCCGCCACAGGGGTGCACAAGGACTCCCCCTGTTCTCTTGTTCTCTTTAGGAATAATGAGGGTGGGCAAAGAGCTCAGGTTGTTCCGTTTTACGTTGGTTTTGGTCCTAGCTACAGCTCAGGCACAAAGGAAACCCAGGTCTCTTGCTGTACACATACAACACAATATGAAAAGGTACAGTAATTAGTATTGTATTTTGCTACATCAAAGGTCAGCAAGACTTCACTCTCTAAGCTCACAAGCCTGTCCGTGTCGGCCTCTATAATTTCCCCCTTCTTCAGATGTTAGTAGATGCAGCAGAAGTTTCGAAGAACACCTGAAAGTTCACAAGAACTTAGAATTCATAGTCCAGCATTTGCTATGATAGTTGACTTTAATGCAGCTAGTACGCAGTAGAATGCGTCCAAATATGAGGCAAAAAACCTTTACAAGAATCTTTCTGATTCAAATTTAGCTCTGAGTAAACACTTGTGTCTATGGTTCTGCCAAAGATACCTTTCAACATGAACAGACTGGCGGGAATTAGGAATTGATTTGATCCAATGTCAACTTCCAAATGACTGTCAAAAAAAGTAAGGTGGGCTTATAAATAAAACTGAACATTCACCTCAAGTCAGAACTTGTTTAAATTCCTCACATTTCTGTAGCATTTGGTATGAGGCCAGTTTAAATATTTGGTTGGTTTGGTTTAATCAAGTGGACAATTCATCAAATAAAACATAAACAGTTGGAAAGTGTTGTTAAAAGGGTTGTATTTTTGTTCAATGACCACATGCGACAAATATCTGTATTGCACATATTTATTGACTTACATGGAAAGGAGAAACTCCACTGCCATTGAGTCGTGTCTGTGATGTAGCATTTCTACATCGTGTACTGATTATATCTATTTTGTATTTTTAAGATAATTTACCTCACAACAAACAGTATAAGTCGAGACAAAAACAAAATCAATTGCCTTTTCTGAAACAGAAACATTAACATAGAGAGCAAGACATTTGATCATTCATAAAGTTCAATTGGAGGACCATCATGCACACCATCAAGGTTATACAACCTTAACTCATCAGCAGCCAATAACCCAAATATTGTATTTTACCAGAAAATAACCCTAAAAGATATCAACGTTAAACTGACATACATAATCCACTTTCCAAAGTTAAACATTTAAAAAATATTGTATCAAAATCACTGTATCGATATCTACGCCAACGAATGCTGTGGATACAAAGTACAGCACCATGATATCAGGTAAGACCGTCCAGAAGTCTACATCTCCCCTACTAGACCCATCGCTCAACAGACAGTCTGCTTTACTCAACTCTGACTATAAAGATGACAGGAACGTGACCATGGAGTCCTTTCATGTGTTTTCTAAAAATACAAATATTTGAAAGGATGTCACAGATGGGATACTGGGTAATTTAGTGGCCAGTGTGGCAGTCTTGTTTGGGCATTGATGTTTAAAGTGGTTTAGTTATTACTTGTCAGCCAAAACAAAGACAAGACTTGAATATCATTCAGTGAAAACCAGACAGTTAAGAAGAACTTCAGGATCTATAAAACACACTGTAGAGCATGCCAATGCAGGTAAGATCAGCGCAATAATAAATGTCATATAGTCTTGCTTGATATGCATCCATATGTGTTGGTGATATGATAGGGGACTCCAACATTGATCAAATACAATGACTGTTAAAATCTTCCATTAGAATTGTGATCTAGCTACATAATAAAATTGAATGTGCTTTAATGTTTAAGGTCCCTTGATAGGTTGTAAGTGTAGTTTCTGACAAAGATGTCACCTGGGACTCCAGGTATGTTACTTGCTGCACAACCAGATGAATACAAATGAAACATAGTAAACCTTTTTCCAGATAACAGCGATATACCTTTGTGTTTGGAGATTTTCAAAAATGTGATCCTTCACACAGCTGATTCAGTCACCTCCACTCACAGAGTGAACCAGCAAATACTCTGTCCCCACTGCAGTCACAAGGCTCCCTGTGGATACTGCTACTGAGGACAGACTTTTGGTTCCCTTAAAGAGCATGGAAGTTCAGAGTCTTGTGGGTAAGTTAGATATAGCCCTTGGTCCTCAAAGTCCTTAACCTAGCGATGGGTGAAGTAAGTCCAGCTCCTTCTGTGCCTCATCATCCTTGAAATAAGACAAGAGAAACAACTTGCATATGTAGCACTGTGTCCAAAATATGGACCCTTGGCCTTAAAGTGCAGTAGTAAGTCATGACATACCTCTTTGGAGACTGTGCCCATTAAACATGCAGCTTCACACATCTTCTTAGCCTGGCCTTTCTGACCCAGGTCTTTGTAACACTGGCCACACAAACAAATACTGTGTTACTGCCCATGGAAAACAACAGGGTACCGTACACATCTGACCAATAAGGCATCAAAGAAAAAATGTATGCCACATCCTTACCTTGGCTAAAAACACATAGTTGAGTTTGGAATATTTGGGACTGAGCTCCTCCACCTGTGAGAAAAATCCCCAAATAAAACACACGTTATACATAACCTTATTATACTATTTTTTTAAATAAAAAACTGTCCAGAACACACTTTGATTCATTAATTCATAAATAAGTTAAGGTAGGGTCTGAAAGGCAATTGTCTAGAACACAACAGCTCTCCGGATCTACCAACAGTTAATCCTCCCCCATCCCATCTACCCCATCCCCTAACCATAACATTCGTTGTACAATTAGTATAGTAGCCCCTGTACTATATACACCTGAGCCCTGAGTTGCAGGGCTTTTGTTTTTGGCTGTCGCTACCATCAGGATGTGTTTGTGGAAGCGAGACAGCCTCAGAGTGCTCTCCTCGTGGCCAAGAGGAACAAGTCACAACACAGACCACTTCAATCCAATAGATGTGTGAGATACACAAGGCGTGAGGCTAAGGCATGAAGGGGAATCTTGGCCAGCAGCAATTTAATTTCTCTATATAAACATGCGAAGCACGGGAACACACAGATGAAGCCTGGGGTTTTGGAACATATTTACAGTGCTATAGGTGTGTTTGAATGGAAGACGGCCGAGGTTTGCAGAAGCCTTGTGTCTAGTATATACCGCCTAAATCTAACAAGTTTGTACACGTGTGCTCTGTACAGCATGGTGAATTAAAGGACCTTGAGGAAGTAATCCAGAGCATCTTGGACTGTGGCACTTGGAGGCTCCCCAAACAATGTAGCAGCGACCTTCCTCTCAATCCAGGACAACTGGGCCACCTGAAAAGAGTCAAAAAAGCCACATAAGTGTGACTGCTGAACAAGGCTGCCGTTCCCAAGGGGCTGATATGATAGAAGACAACAGGAAAAAGCTTCTAATCTCCACAGACATGCTCATTTTGACGTTTGGTGAATTTAGTTGAGAAATCGTCTAGCAGCGAGCGAAACATGGCACCATATTCTATTCCACGGGGACATTTCCAGGGACAGGATAATTGGCCAGGGTCAAACACACGCAGAGCTCCTTCCTTCTCCCATTCATAATAGCAACCTGTAATTGCAGGTGTAGTATTGCCCTGGCATCAGCGGCAGCCTTTTAACGAGGCCGCTGCCTGAGCTTCAACAGAAGAACATTGTTGAACAGGAAGGTACTGATGTACCCAGACCTCTAAATTCACATTCGTACAACATTATTGAACAGAAACACAATAAAACATACTGTGTTGGGAGAAAAAAATGCATTTAAGGCTAACAACACGATACAGGGCAAATAAACGCCATGGGATAGCTAAACAGTGTGAATATATCTGGGGGTTGGCCATAGCAGAAGCCAATTCAAGGAACAACATAGAAATCAAGAAATCAACAGTGATGTAAAGTGGTATAATAGGTGTGCTGGTGCAGTGGTCGCTGTCCCTTAAGGGAGAGCACATACCGCATGACACCAACGACCCAGCAGGTAGTAGGACATGGGGTCCTGAGGCTTCAGCTCAATGGCTTTATCTAGATGTTCCTGAAAAGAAAAAAAAAGCAATCGAGAATAAAAGGAGCCGTCCTGCTACACGCACTCGCAGGTATTTAACAATCATCACTCACACACGCGACAGCACGAAAGCCCCACGCACTCCTTCGGTATCTATCATGAAATCTCCATTTGCTCCCTCTCCTCCCTCCCTCCCCCCAGTCTTTTTCTCTCTTCTTTCATACCCTCCTTCCTTGTTTGTTCCCCTAGACGGCTCACCTGCTAGGCCTTGCAGGTAAACAGTGTTTGGGAAATGACTGTCAGCTAAGATAAATGCTACGTGCCGTTTCTTCTCACGACGGCGTTATGCAACCGACGCCGCCAGCTCATGAGTGGCAGAATGGAAGTAGTTTGAATAGCCCACGGGCATTGAACACCTGTATTGCGTAGAAGCACTGTCCTCATTTGTGTGCACAGGCACCGTTGTTTCTGTTCATTTATAGGGAATGTAATTGGTGGACAGAATCATTCATATCTGACAGACTAAATGGGTAAAGATGTCAGACAGAAACAAAACCTTTCTTACACATGAATCATTTCTTATTAGTTCTTACAAATTCAGCTGGTATAAGTGATCAGTTGAGATGCAGATAGTGTGGTTACTGTCAAAAGAACTTACCTTAAAGATATAACCATTCTTTATCTTATTCTGGACAGTCTCATACTCTGCCATGAGACCACACATGATGGCATACCTTGAAACAAAGAGACAAACACAGTGGGGCCTTGGATCGTTACTTTGGAAGGGAAACTAACAAAAAGGAAGACAAAAAAGTGTTCTAATTCAGCACACACAGTCACGGCCTCACTTGTCTTGTAATGCTGATTTTGTACAGTAATTCGACCTCGCTCTCACAGGAGTGGAAACAGAGTGAGAGCCGAGGGTAGGGCACTGGGGTGGGTACCTAACACCACCCATTCCTTGGGTCACTAACCAACACTCAACCCAGAGGCGCTGGATGCCCACAACACCCAACTCCCCCCCCCCAGACAGCCTCCTCGTTACACAACTTCATCAGAGATAAGATCAGCCTCCAAATGACTAATGAGGGGTGGCTAGGGCCAGTCAGGGGCTGAGGGGTAGATAATACTAGCCTGTGTGCAGTACAGGGGGACACGGCCACCAGCTCCCAGCGGGTAGCTGGGCTCTGTGGTGAGGTGATCAAAGTCCTTTCACAACAAGGTTGCTCTAATCCTGCTGGTACTCAGTGTCAAACACTACAGCGGGACACAAACACCTTTTGTACTAAGGAAAGGGGGGTGGGGTGTGTGTGTGTGTGTGTGTGTGGGAGGGGGGGGTTCATGTGACAGTGAAGAGGCTCTTGGCACTGATGGTAGATTGGTGTGTGTGTCGCTTGATATTCAATAGAAAAGAGCTCAAAAGACATAAGCTAGGCACACTGTAGTGTAATGGACTGGGCTGTGTCTACAGTTAAGTAAACTAAGAAACCCTTGTTTTAGGTTAGTTTGCCTGTATTTGTCCATTCAGACTGTTTTCGATTAAAAGCTTCAGCCTTGGCTATAGCTAAAGCATGTACACTGAAGACAAGTTCACACTGATTGTATGCTATTCCATAAGTGGGTGGTAAAAAAAAACTGCAAATGAAAGGAAGAAAAAAAAGAAAAGAAAGTAAAAAAGAGCGTGTCCCATCAATTCTCCTCCAGGGCGATAGAACGTAGCTTGTTTAAGTGTTACTCAGAGTTGTTTATTTGAATAGATCTGCATGGGGTGCAGCCAGAGAGCCGCTAGCTGACACTCGCTGGAGTGGGGAGCTCAACAACACAGACGTTCAGATGTTATCTGCTCAGTTGTGCCGACTGGCTTCCAATGACGTGATGGTCTTGGAAGCGTGGACAGTTCGTTGTGACCAAACCAATGGATGATTATCTGGTCTCACCCTAACCTTTGTTGAGGTCCACTTTCCTAATCTGGGAACTAGACAAGCAGACACCAGGGCTTAACGTCAAAACCAAATACTATAAGTTATGTTATTCTGTTAACATGTTTAACTATTTATAAAACACATCCTGGTTATAAAAAGAACAAAAAAAAATCAAAAGGTAATAGTGAGCAAAACAATGGATTTTTAACCTCAAACATGACGTGCTATCTCCCCTGCTAACAGCCATCTCTGTACAACTCTGTCTGGTGGAAACTGTGAAACCTCTGGTCCCTCAATGCTAATATATAAAAGGATAGGTTGAGCAATGGAGCAATAGAGAAAAGAAAACGCATGATGATTACAAGGGAAAACCATAGACAAAAACCATGCTTCTGTGAGTCCGATGTGATCAAATCTTGCCCTAAGGCTCGATTGCTCTACCTATCCTTGGTATCCTGGATGTTACAATCTGAATTTTTGAAGGTCAACATTTTTCGGGTCGAATTGTTTTGGCTTGAATTTTTAAAGCTCTAATTCTTTAAGATACATTTTTTTTGGCTCGAATTGGAGCAACCTGAATCTTATTTTACATTGAAATATATTCAGATGAGAATTCGGTGTTGTTTAAATTTCAATATTAAGTATTCGATGCCTTTTAAAATTCAAAACATGTCACTGATTGGCTTCCATAACTTTGTGACTTAAAACGTGTTCAGGGTCAGAAACGGACTAGAGGAGGCGCTAAGCACCTTGAGAAATACTAACGTTAAATACTTAAACGATAATAAACGATGTACTAAAGAGACAACTAGAAGGAGGTACCCATCTGTCTAGCACCCATATACAGTACTCCACTTATACACTTGCAATGTGAAAAGAATGACAAGGGAAACAATAAATCTTTGTCTAAGTCAATATAATGTGATTAACTGCAATACATCTAGTGTGCAGACAGGGGAGGAGAGCACTGAGAGGCATAGCAGTGTTTTTTAAGCTGTGTGCAGTTTTTTAGCACGCGTGTGGATAAGTTGTTTAGTTTTTTTGTTGTTTGTAGGGACTGACTAAGCTGCAAATGAATTGCCCTTCTTGGGATCAACACAGTTGTCTGAATCTGAATGTAACCGTGGATCCAACTTTGCACAGGTGAGGGACAGGGGGGCGTTGCTCAAGGGTTACCACAGGGCATGTTTCCCTGCTCTGAGTGGTGAGCTTAGTATCATTATTCAGCATATAAGCAGTCTGCCAGTGCCTAATGAGAGGTATGTGGGGATTCAGGGGTGCTGGGGTTGAAAAGAACAGAACGATCTTGGCTCATCATGTCTTTTAGAAGGGCTGGAGTTCCCCTGTGAGTAAATACTCCAGGGCTGTTATACAATGTGTAGAAGTACTACAGGGCTGTTTTATAGTATGTATAAATACTACAGGGCTGGTTTACAGTATGTAGAAATACTACATGGCTGTTTTACAGTATGTAGAAATACTACAGGGCTGTTTTACAGTATGTAGAAATACTACAGGGCTGTTTTACAGTATGTAAGATGGCAGAGTAATGATAGCGTAATGATGGCTACTTCTGATCTGGAGAACAGATTAAGTTTAACCTACGTACATTCGTATATTCATCCTTGTCAACTACGGACTTAACCCTTCCTACTCCTTCACCCTCCTTGCAGACATTCACCTGTCACTTGTGAAGCAGTTTTCAAATCAAATCTGTTTCTCACGTTCTTTCTAGGAGAATTGGAAACCACTGTTTATGTAACATTTACATTCGATACAAGTATATAGAGAGAGGGTTGGTGAGAAGGCGGGGGATGGGAAAGGGTGTGCTAAGCCTCAGGGGCCTTTCTCATGTTCAGCCTTTTTTCCTCCCTCTGCTGAAATAACATCTTGTATAACTTCTACGTTCCTCTCCGTGTGGCGGTGAGGCAGCAAGGAGTGATGAAAAGGGGGATTGCACAAGATTGCTCTTTATCTTCCTCGAAGGACATAAAAATTCCCCTGGTCTACAGGGCGAATAAGTGAAGGGCCTACCTACATGTCAACTGCTTAGCGGAAGAAGCAGATTAATTTCAGTCTTCAAATCCAAACATCGAGAACTAATTTAAGTAAAGACAGGGAGAACCAGTGCCGCGGGTAAAACACAGCAGAACAACAAGAGAGGGGAAACTCTGGTTTCAGGACAACCTGTTTCGGAGTTTGTGGGAGTGGTGTGTGCTAATGTACTTAGCCAAAGGAGATGGAACAAATTGTGCTTTGCGTGTGCTCGAGAAAGTGCGGAGCGTCGTTAGTCGCCGTCAGATGCTCTAGAACCCGTGGAGCCAGGGGAACATCTGATCAAAGCAGGTTTGGGTGGCGTGCGGGTGCTAACGCACGAGAGCAGAATGCCACGGTGTCACGGAAACGCCAGTGATGAGCGCAGCAACAAAGGCCTGCGTGGAGTTTAATATGGCTGTCCCAGAGGTCAGAGTGACCCCCCCTCCTGACAGGCACCGACTAGTAATCCTCAGGCCTTTGTACTGGACTAGGGGCCTTACCGCTGGGGATTTACATGGGCTAAATTCAAACACGAGGATCAATGAAAATGCACCTAGAAACAAAGCTGGTGATGCCACAATGCAATTATGCCTCCTGTCTGCCTGCTGAGGTTATCCAAATACACATACAATGATACCCCATCATACACCAACAGCATGCCGTGCCCCAGCAGCTTCAGAGCTGCTAAAAGAAGCCTTTCACATAAACTAGACTGTGTTGGGCAGATTGTTCTTGTGGTTGAAACTAGTTCTATTGTCAAACTGTCAAGTAGCTCTACCATGTGTGCAAGAGGGAAACATTAAACACTCTAGGACAGTGTGGATTGCTGTGAGCAGCTCAATTACACTGCCTTAGGTTTCTGAAGTGACTCACAGCAGTGCTACAGTGCTTCAACAGTCACAGGGAATACATTGTCTTCCTCTCTTGGACTGGAGCTGGATGTACTTTCCCCTCTGTCCGTTAAACCAAACCACCGTCTCCAAGCGGTTTAAGATTTCTACAAATTCCATTAGTGCGTATAGGATTAAGCATTAAGCTTTTTTTTAAGCTGTTGTTGTTAATTAACTAAATCAACAGACTTCTCTTTCACTTGACATCCAGAGAGCAGTGGTATGTGCATGAGCTAACGCAAATTAATTTGGAACGAGCTTGGCAAACAGGACTGCTGACTCACACAAGAGCACAAGGCACTCCGGGACACTTCCATAAGAAAGTGTTGACCCCGGTGTCTTGTGTTCAAGAGCACGCACTGGAGATGCAGTAATGACCCTCACAAGGATCACTTCCAATGGGGAAGTGCATAGGCTTTGTAAAACACATTTAGACAACAAACTTACATTATAGTAAATAATGTATGACTATATCTAATGGACTGAGTCATTAAACGATATAAAGATACTGAAGTCTAGCCAAATAACAAAAAAAGTGAATTGGTAACACCGATTTCAGTGTTAGGTTGTGGCAACCACAAAGCGGTGTTGCAGTATTATAGTCACCGGCTGGCAATCTACTAAAGCTGTACCCCATGGAGGTGTTAGTGTTCTGTATGATGGGCAGTCAAGTCCTGACATGAACTATGTTTCAGATGAGCAATGCAGTAGTGGGACCTCCACCAGTATAAATGGGAGGCACATAATTGGCTCGCTCTGCAGAACTCATTAAAAGCAAGGGGATTTCAACTTTGTTCGCTAAGCAACCAAAGTGGCACGACTTTTTAATCAAAACGGAGGGAAGGGGAGCAGGGCGGTGGGCTTGCCCCTGTCGAGAACAAGTCTTTATCACTGGTCTCAAAAAAAACTAAAATGTCCAATCACAACTGCATGGAGGGTTTTAACATGCATCCGACTCTATAGCCATAACAATACTGTACAGTATCTGCAATCCTAACAGCAGACTACCGATGAGTGTCACTTAGCTGTACCCAGGAAAAAGACCAAACCTGTTTACATTCCTGGGCCTGGAAGGGATGTGATGATATCAGCTGGAGGGAACTGAACACCAAGTTTGGATATTTCTTCATTTCTACTGTTTCAGTAAATGATCTATTAGTGTGTGTGTGTGTGGTGTCTATGTATGGGTGCATGTATAAGTGTGTGTGTGTGTGTGCACCTGTTTATTTACTGTATGTGTGTTTGCTCCACCACCCTCTACACAACAATGACAACTGATGACAGGCAAGTTTCTGCAGGTTTCTACAGCCAAGACAGTAAGAGAGTCACTACTACTATGAAGTTGACATACACTGACGTGTAACCAGCGCTACATCCACCTATCAGATCTGCTCATTGGTACAGAGGAAAACCTGAAATTGTTTTCCATGTAGCTCCATTAAAGTGATGATGACTTTCGGTTTTTAACTCAAACTAAACATACTCAAGCCCAGTCTGCAGCCCAGGCAGGTCCTGGTAACACCCTCTCCCCTGGGGAAACGGACTGTTCTGCAAACATCCAGCCTCTCTCTGGTCTCAGAACAACCAGGAAGCTGTATTGGATCTGAACTCAACCCTGACTGATTTATGTCAAGAAGGTGCTCCAAAGATAGCAGCACTCAGGAGGGGCAGTGTAAAGCAACATGTGCTTTGGTGGGAAGTGAAATCAAGCTCCACTTTGTTTCCAGCTGATTTCGAACCCTGTATTGTTGGTTTAATTACACACACACAGCACAGTACAGTTTGTGACCATGATCTCTAACCTGGGAGAGAACACAGGCATTGTCAGGAGAGAAAGAGGTAATCTACCACAGATCCAGTTACAATACAACATATCACAAAAATTATGACTTGTTAACATTATCCCAGGTTTACCTAGGGTGAGGGGGTTGTATACTTTGCTATACATAGTTCTTGACATACCACTGGTGGATTTCAGCACAGGTGGGGTCCATCGTTACAGCCTCCTCTCCAACCCTCCTCCCTAACGTGGAGATAAAAGGAGAAATGTTCAGGGCATCTCCAGAGAAGATCAATCCGTCCAGCACAATCTTCACACATCACATCTATAGGATTACAGTAGAAAGAAAACTAACATAATGACACACCTCTACAGGTCGTTTAAATTGTCAATACAAGAAAGGGACTCACATACACACACACACACATCAGAAAGACCTAGAATCAGGATAAGACAATAAACAAACAAGATAGGAAACTGAATCCAGGAAGGAACATAAACCTTTCATCACTCTGGTGACAGTCTCACCCTGCATGGTCTATTAATACTCAAATAATGCCTGGCTTTTCTTTTAATAGAGCTAGAGCAGCATCATTCTGTTTCCAGAGTATCCAGACCCATGACAATAGCACCTTTTGCGGAAAGCACCTGGCTCGCCTTGATCCAAGGCTCATTAATGAGGAAAGATTACGGAGAGAACAGGCCGGTCCTGTCTGAACTTCAGTACAATCAGACAACAGTCTCCGTTGAAGGAGGGGGGAAAAAAAGGGTACGGTATAATATTGCACTACCTTCGCTGTGTGCTCATGGTTCCTACTGTTACAGTGCAACACAAGCCACGCAGTGTGGGAAGTTATTGTGGCTCGCTTACAAGAGCTGCCGGGGACACAGTGTTTGACAAGAGTACTGGATGCAAAGAAACAGCAACTTGAACTCGTTGGAGGAACTCTCCATTTCAAGGCTCCCTTCCCACTTTGTAGTGGTGCGTGCACTCAGGGCTGAGAAATGCAAACACGACTGCCGATGTGCTTGAACTGGCTGTTTTACAGAAGCTCTTAAATAGTGTTTCTGTTGGGCCAGAGCAGCATTATGTCATACTGTGCAAGTGCACATACCAAGGTATGACTAGCACTCTAAACTGTGTGCACAAGACTAGCAATGGTGTAGTGGAGGTAGTGTTCAACATGCATTATATTTACACTGTATTTTACGGCGCTTTCTAGGAACCAAGTGTATGACAAACAGCTGCGTGGTCAAACTTGGCCAAAGCTCCACAGTCACAGTTCCAGCTAGCTTTCTGTGGGCTAATCCCTAGATTGGCTGATGGACGACACGGCTGCACATAGCTGGACGTCTAATGGGATTTCCAGACGTGGTTCAGTTGTAGAGGTTCACCCTGTCACACTGACATGTGGGTGGCCTGCCGAGTTCCACAGCTGGGACCACGCCCTGAAAGGCACAGCTGGGGCCACGCCCTGAAAGGCACAGCTGGGGCCACGCCCTGAAAGGCACAGCTGGAACCACGCCCCTGAAGGTCTCCTTGGGAAGATGGGATCTTTGGTATGCTACATGGGTTTGGAGAGGAGTGTGCGTTTACCAGATTCAGCATGGGCTTTCTTCTCCTCTGTGTTGGCGCTGATGTCATGAAGGTCAGAGTAGGCACGGATGAATCGCCACAAGAAGTGAGAATTGCGTCCAAACTATGTACAAAAGAGGAATATAAATCGATACAAGTTTTCAAAAACATACTTTTGGGTGATGGAGTTCATTTGGGGACAGTGGGCCATTGTGGTTGATGTGACTGACCTCCTCCTTCTTCTCCAGCAGCGTAGCGAGAGACTCTCTCTTGTCGTCTTCTGTCCCTTTATGCAGAACATCGACCCTCCCCAGGAGAACGGCCAGCTCGTCCACAGGAGCCTCTTCCTCCCCACTCTGTTCTCTTTCGCTCTGCTCCCCTTCCTCAGAATCTGTCAACGCTGTCATGTACCTGGAAAACACACACACACATTCTCTAAACGTTCCCTTTGGCACATGTAGTGGTAACTAATCGAGGAGGAATGATAATGAAGTGAGTGTGCATGTGGTTCAAATCCCCAGAGCGGTTGCCTCCACACCTCACAGCCCTGAGCTACAACCTTAGTCTGGGCTGGCAGCTCCACAAGCTTTGAGATGAGAATAATTAAGAAATACATGGCTTCACCAGTTCCCTTGGGTCATATGAGTATCTCAAAGGTCTAAATGACTAAGGGCACAAACTTCTTCTTCTTGTGAGGCGGAATGAAAACGTCTCAATCGAGGAATCCCTCTGGTCATGGCAAGGCACATGAGCAATCCTAATCAGGTCCTGACGAGGGCCTAGCGTTTCCAACTCTCCTCTGCCGTGTGCCATCGCAGGATTAACATTCACTGCATGTTAACACGCAAACAGATTTATGTTTGTTTACACAAGTAGGTCGCCTAGTTTACGCTGGTTGTTCAGAACGATTGATGTCGTAATGTGGATACCTGAAGGCTTTGCCGGGGGGAACACAAGCCGTCTTGTTTATCCCTGTCATGGAGAGGCACGCTATGCGCTGTATTAGCGCTGCATTTACGGTCTCCAAAAGTCCCTTTTCAATTACTTTTAACTGCGTACCAACACCCTCAACTAACACTTAGAGTAGAGGCGATGAAAAAGCTCCATATTAATGACATGGGTAGGTAGAAATGAAAGGCATAGAGAAAACTGAAAACATGAAAGGCCTCCATTAAGTGTTGGCAGCAGCTGCGTGTGCGTCACCAGCGGTTGAGGGAACATTCGGGTCTGCGAGGGATGGTTCTGGAGGGGGATGTGTTGGAGCGGGCTCCTGACAGAGGCGCTGTGGGCCCAGCAGGTGCCGGAGGCCCCCCTATGAGGACCCGCCTACACCCCTTCAGCTCCAAGCAGCCTGATAACTCTGGTCTTAGCCCCTAGCTGTTTGGTTCCTAGCAGCAAAACAGTAACACTGCTGAGACAAGTAGCCAGGTAAATGACTAATGGTGGAATGTTGTTAGCGAGTGCTAACCAACAACATCTTTACCTAGGATCACTGCACCAGTGCCGCGTAACCCATCAAGAGAGCTTCAAACATACTAAAAAAGAAAACCTTAGGGTAACTTGGTTTAGGTCCTTGAAGTTTATAGCTGTCTTGTCTTGAAGTCACCGCAAAGATCGGCAACAGAAGCAGAATGTTTGCAGGAACTTCCATTGCTTTAGGCCCAATTTATACATATCTTTAATCCAAAAGAGGCCCTCTGATAAATGGAGACACACCCCTGTCACGGAAGTCTTTCTCAGGGGATTACACAGCTGTCAGTCAACCTATCTAGTGTTTGTGTGGCCAGCAGGCCCAGTAGGCAAGCCTGACTGAGACTCCTTGAGCTTGCTGCTTTAATGCCCATGTTTGCCCAAGCTCCTAATCTGTCTACACAGTACACACACACTGCACTGATAGAAGACAAACACACTTAAATCAGGAAAATGTCCTGGTACCTGGCCCATTCTGGTCCCCATCCCTCTGTCTGTGTCAATTAGGCCGACTTGACCTTCCAAAGGACTGACCACCTGCTTCTCAGTTTAGGCCGCAAGTGAGATAATTCATGAGAAATAGCCTTTGTCTTCAGAAATACATATGGCAAGAAAATGTTCTATAGACAAACATGAGTGTGATTTGATTGGTCTACCCTAATGCAGGGATGCAAATCCAGGTTAGTAATCCCTGTCTGTGCAGTGACCCCACAGAAGGGCCTGAACCTGCAGGTCTTTGAACAGGGATTACATATCTGAATGGGAACCTCCTTTTGTTGGCCATGGGCATTCACTTTTGAATTGCCGTGTTCCATCGAGCATTGTTGTTGTTTTTCCCATTGCTATACACTTTCATTGCCACAGCTCAACCCAACCTAGTGGTAGGCAAATGTGCAAAACTCTACAATGACTGTAACACTGTGTCTGTGACACTGAATTTGCTTTTTGTCACTCATTCATTTCCAGGGTTTCATTCAATAGTCCTGGCATTCCGTTCGTCTTTTAATTCTTTCAGCTCTCTTTCTCGCTCTCTCTCTCGCTCTCTCTCTCGCTCTCTCTCTTCCCTCAGTAGACGTAGTGAGAAAGCCAGCTCAACTACTACTGCATGAACAACACATGAACAACACATTTCAGTTCATCATTCCACAGCCCATGAATCATTTCACTTAAGAGGATAAAAAGCAGGTTGGGATACGTGTGTGCATACAATATGTGTGAGTGTGTGTCCTATCATTTCAACATTTCAAGATGTACTTCACCGCCCACCACAGAAAATACATCACAAGGCCCGACTCATCAAAGTAAACTAGGCCCTGCTCAACTTGGAAGCCTGCGACCGTGGTGTACGAGTCAGACAGGGGTAGGAAGGGACACGGTCAGGAGTGGAGAAAAGCTTTAACCCTACACTGAGCAATCAAAAGCAGGTACAGTTTAACATGGCATAACATGATGTATTGAGTGTCGATCTGAGGTACACAGTAGGAATTCTAAACACAACCTTATTGTAATCTCTGAACTGGTCCAACAAGTCGCCCTCGGTGCTGACTACATGGATACCCAAAGTGATCTACATCTCAAAAATGTTGCCATGACATCATGTACAAGGCCTTGCTCGTAACTCTGAAGAAGCTTAATACAGATCTCGGATGAAAGGAATTCCTCCCGACTGCTTTGATGGCAAAGAGTGATCGCTGCACACCTATTGATCTCTAATCCTCGAGGTTTACGCAAAACTAACACCAATCACTCTAACGTGATTTGAGATGTAATGCATAATGTCTCAAATGATCTGAAATGTTTGCCCATTCAATTAATGGGATCTGTCTCACTCATCGCTGTGATTCGTTAATCTTACTTGACATCTACTCACTACGTTCTCCCCTGCATTCTCAACAGAGACTGGGTACTGCAGAGGAGGAGTGGAGGGTCTTTCAAGACAGCTTAGTAGCAGTGGTAACCAAGCTAAAAGTCCCTTCACAAACAAACCCTGATGAAGAGTTACCATCCCAACGTGCTCTGGGTCTGGGAGTATTCAGCCCACCTCGTTCAGCATAAAGCAGATGCCTGTGGTCAGGGCTATTCAGAGGGAGAGAACGCAGAGAGAACACAAGAACCCGGGATCAGGTCTCCCCGAGACACCAGCTCATTAGGATGCATCGGACACCTCTGCAGTTGACCAAGAGCTCCGGACGAGTCACGCCAGCTCACTTCAGTCCATTGGAAAAAGTCATGCCAGGTCATTGATGACTTTGTGACTTTTGTTCCATTACCTGCGGAACATCATTATAAGATTTTGGTCCAGACTTCTGCTTTGTTGTCTGGTGATATTGAGCAACAGGGGCTGAAAGCACTTTCCTTTCATGGAGACTTGCCAGGGAAGTGAATGGATAAGCGATCCGTCCCTTCAGTCTGGCAGACTGCATTGTGACCTCAGATCACTTCTGCACAAGGAACCTCTTTGTATACATAGGAAGCCTAGGCTCGTAAACGAACCTTGCCAAAAGACCATTAGGCAAGAGATTCTTTCCAACAACACACAAACAAGGCAGAGGGAGAAAAATGTACACACAGGCGCTTATGACTGCAACTTGGTTGCACCTGCACTGATTGCAAAGCAATAGAGAACATCCATCAGAGGCAGGGGTATACTGGAGGGATAGGTGACTGGCCTAAGGTTCTCTTGAAAAGGAATGCAGAGGGACAGCAATGCTTTCCCCTCTCCAGACTGGAACTCATGGGAACGGAAGCAACGAGGCTCGCCAACCAGTGGCTGGCATACGGTGCGTTGCATCATCTGTGAGCCGCAGTTGTCAGTGTTGCAGGTGGAACGAGTTATCCAGCTTCACACATTGTGTATGTGACCTCATTTCCCAGAAGAATCCTTTCTACAGGGGTGTACTCTGATTGCCAGGTGACTGGAGGCCTACTAATGGTGCGTGGAAGGAAAGCCTGGAGCCTAGTGTGTCAGTGCCACGCTGGAAGAGAAATGAAAGGAAAGTGTGATGATGGGGGAGGGGGGGTAGTAGTGGGTGGTCATGATCACTGTGGTAAGCAGACGCGGTACACGGATATGGTGTTGCGCAGTAGGTCTGCGTGGGCAAGTTGGGACCGTAGCCCACAGATCTCAGAGGGGTTCGAAATGAGCGAAACAAGGTAAACTGGCTATGACATAATTTGGTAGGTAGCGTTTTTGATGACAAAAGTAGACAATGAGTTCCTTTTTCTCTTCGTAAACCTGTTTTAGTGGATGATCAGACATGCCCGTTATTAAATAAACAAAAGTCTTCTCCTTAAATCAACAACTATCCAATGTCATATAAACACCATTATTCTCTACACAAAAGTTAGTATGTCCTAAAGCTACACAGAGCAGCGTGACGTGAATAAACGCCAGTGGGAACTGTAGGGAGGATTTACAAGTTCCTACAAGACGTTTTGAAATGAACCAACTGACAGCTCGGCACACATGTACAGGGATTGATGGCCCTGTAAGGCTGGGGAGGAAGCTGTAAGGAAGCTGTTATGACAGATGAAGACTAAACACCGCTGACTGTGGGAGAGATTCACCTTGTGTGTGTACAGTAGCTACTTTTGTAACCCAGCTGACGTATTCAACTAGCCCTTGTCTTGCACTGATCTGTGGCGTAGCGCTGACGCTACTTCTGCCCTGCTCTTCAAAGAACAGTTAGGCCGCCGTGCTTGTTTGAGCAGGACCTGTCCTGATCAGCACATTTGAAGCCAAGTTTGCCAGTCACAGTCTGAATGTTTACAATCATGCTTTACAAGAACTATAATTTTTTTTAAAGCACAAAAGGTGACAGTTTAAGAAAGATCTGTTCAATAACTGTAGGCTAAAGTACCATGTATTACCATATCATTTTACCAATATTTTGGATTACTTCTCAAGACAAAGGCTTGGTAAGAGTATATTGGAAAAGTGTGATGCGATTACATGGCAAAACTTGTTGCAAGGACGATCAACAGTAATGATCGAGCCTCTACCTGTCAACATTTGCTCAGCTTGCACCACGAGATCAAGCCTGACACCATCACCGTCAGCAGGGGTCTTGGCTTAAACAGTTCTTTACACAGTCTCGCCGCTACTGTGAACCGTGAAGGCCTGGTGAGTGGGGCCACACAAACAAAACCCTCTATGCATCTCAACATCTTAAACAATTACATTTTGCAACAGTTGGATCTCCAGACAACAACATTTGAGCTAGAGCGTGATGGTGCCAAGCAACACATGATCTACGATCGCTAGGATCTTTAACAGTTCCGAGACGGCACAACAGACAAGTAAAGCTGTTTAGATGGATGCTGGGATTACGAGAGCAGCCTAGCTCAGTACATCTGGGCGAGGGCCAAGCTTTCCCTGCTGCTCTGACAAATCATAGTGCAGAAGCATAGGCTCTTTAATTATGGGAGGTGTGCGTGATTTGACTCCATTCAAAGTGTAATAACCTGGGCTGTAATTTGATGTGGCTCGAAGCAAGCTTCTCTATGTTCTATATCTCCCAGAGTTTGGCTTTCTATCTAAAAGGGAGGGGTAGGTGAGGTGAGGTGAGATGACAAATGTAGTAAACCCATATGACCCCAACAACCGATACAAATCATATGATAGCCTACACCACAACAAGCATACACTACTGATAAGACTAACACCCAGAGCAGCCAGATGTTGGCCTGCTGTTTATGTTGTTCCAGAGAACTCTGACAGGAACTACAGTAAATCTGGAGCACACCTGGGAAGATCCCCAATCACCTCTGATTTACATCCAGGTACACACCTCCTCCCTGCCCACTGGTTGGGCCACTCCTGGAAGCGGTGTTATTTCCCACCCGTGGCAAATCATATTAGGTATGTAAACTTAATACACACAGGGTTATTGTCATCCCAGGGCAATAGACCAGAGCATACCATGACAAGTTCATAATAGTGTTTTATCAGATCCCCCTCCTCATGTTCTCTCTTTCCATGTCAACCACAAATAATTTGGGCGTTGAATGCACTGAAATAAATAATAATCGGGCCTAAATTAATCCAGTTAATAACTTCTTGTATTGATTCTGCTCTAAATGCACGATCAAAAAGACAGTATGAATAAAATAAAGCCCAGGAGAAGTTTGACACCTACATATCTTGCGGTTCTTTCTTTAATATTTCCTATTGTGTCAGTCAGTGTGATTATCACGAGGAGCCTTATACTATAACAGAAGACAGCTTTTGTTTATATTATTTTAGACTGGCGTGTGATGAAGGTATTTGGCTGCAGATAGAGGAGGATGACTGGGCGTGTTGTGGAACATTCTAAAAGCAGTCTCTCACACCGCGGGCATATTCGCATACCTCTCATTAAGTCACATAATGGTTGAGCAGGTCAATTTGGCAAATGTGTTGAACAAGCATGTGGAGTTGGCTAGATCACCAAAGCACAGCTGTCTTGGATTTGGTAATAATAGTAAGATTAAGCAAAGATATCTAAGATGGGTGGCGGACCGTTGGGATGAAAGTCAGGGTTCTTGGCTCTGATGTAGTCATTTTTCACATTTAACTGAAATTGTTTTATGTTAAAAGGTTATGAATGATTTATTTGCATGCAATGTAAACACAACAGACTTACCCCCCTTCGCTTTCTGCCTCTTCTGAACTTTGACCCTCGGCTCTTGCCGCGGCCCCTGCCACTCTCCGCCTGCGAGAGGGGGTGGCCCGGTGGAGGGGACTGGCCCTACGCACAGTAGCCACCTGCCCACCACGCCCCCTCAGCTCATCCCTCACATGGTCCTGCAGCATTGGGAGGGCTTCCTTTAGCGCCCGCACCTCATCCTTCAGCTCCGACACACTTTGCATCAGTGCTCCGAGACGTTCCAGCACCTCGGCCTGCCCCCTCTGGAGAACGGAGCCGTCCACCACCACGAGCCCACCCACTGCACGCTCATCGTTGGAACTGAGGTGGAGCTTCGGCCAAGAGGCTCTCCGTCTGCTCTTCCTAGTCTGGTAAAGCATGATGGCCAAACTGATCCCTGTTGCACAAGTCAGGACCCCCAGAGCCAGCACCCTGTGGTCTGACGACTGGGTCATCCTGCAGACCTGGACAGAGAGGGATGGAAGATTAGGATGTAAAGAGGAGTTTGGTTGAATGTAAATCACATAAGTACACCTCACAGTTCAGGTTTTACTAGAAAATAGTGCTTACTGCATTATGCTTTTAGTCAAAGACGTATTCCTACTATGTATGAAATACAATTATTACCACATCTTACACAACAATACACATGCACTGCATTTTCAAGGTGACTGACCGCATATTGTAGCTATATATTCTTAGCAGAGCAAATCTAAAATTGGCAACCCTAATGAGGGATTACTAGTGTAATGTTCTCCATTCACCTCTTGGTGTAGTAGTACCTACTTTACACGGCGCAGCGTATGAAGGACTACTAGCACCACTAGCCTAAATGGATTACAGTCTCGAATGAGGCTTATCTGTTTGCTAGCCAAATAACTTTGTCAGTCACAATGAGTTTCACTGAATGGGGTTCCTAAAGCTAATTTATGACATGTTACAATAGTCAAGAAACAAAAATGTCACTTCTGCATGAATAATTTCACAGCTAGAGACCTTGAAAGGGTCGAGTTAGCTGTTTTGCTAAGAGATAAGACTAGCGATCTCTGCCAGGGAGGACTGCTTACATTCAAAACAATGACATAACATAACACAAAGTAATATGTATTTCGTCATACGTTCTCAATAAAGCCTACAATTTTAATTGACGAAAACCTTACTGGGGAGGAGAGCAGCCCGCTCCTACTGGGGAAAACCTTTCGCTTTCAAAGTACCGTTTAAAGCAGTTTGACAGTACTCGGTGCAACTATCAAAACATTCCGTACGATTTGCCTGGCGCCTCAAATTTTTTCTAACGTTCCGATCACATTATCTAATGAGCACAAAGGTAATCTTCATTCAGATGAACATCAAAACAGCATAAATATACAGCAAACCGTCCAAAATGTTATAAAGGGTACCATTCAGATAGTCTCAGTGTTTGTCTGAAAACACTCACTATCACAATCTCCTCAAACTACATTTCCAAAATAGTTAATTATACAAAGATTATGTTCATTGCTGTGCTTAAGCAGCAGTTACATACCTTAACATTTGTTTTAAAGCGTATGCAGTTTTTGCAGTGTAAATCGGAAAGCTGGTTGTAGGTGCTGGATGCCCAGCACAAATGTGTCCACATAATCACTTGTAAACTGAAAGACTAAAGTTCACTGGACTGAATCATTTACCTGTGCCACCATGACCTTTGTAAAGGTTAAAAACAGCCATCTCAACAAAGTATTTTAATTGTATTATTGTCTTTACTTGACCGTGCACTCACGTAGTAAATGTATTCTTTACCAGTGTAGCCTAAGAGATATTTATTCTAGATCTGAAATGAGCATGCTCATTGAAAAACATCACTATTAGATTAGGAATACAAATGTGTAATGTCATGTAATGTATAATGCAAAAAGTAATGGTACTCACCTCCGGAATGTTTGTCTCTCTTTGACAGCTTTTTTGCAGTGTATGCAGACAAGGTAGGCTACACAAATAATAACACGTATAATCTGATCAACCTTGAACTGGAAGACAGCTAGTGAGCTTTCCTATTTGGCTTGCAACACAAATAATTACGATTCATATGTTATTAAATAAGCCTCTTAATATTTCGGTTATAAGGTATTTCATGCAGATGTAACCATGACTATCTTCTAATGTTTCATTTAGCAAATTGTGTCTAGAGCGACGTTAGTATATTTACATTTGATTCAATATCCCTTTTAGTTCAGAGAATGAGGACAATTTGAACACAATATCAACATTTCAGCAGCAGTTACTACAATGTAGTGCACCACAAATGACTACATCCTGTTTAGTCCATTGAAGATAAAGGGAAACTTATTTTAAATTTAAATTTACAACATACTTAACTTAATAGTGTAGACACTGTGGTTTGTAATATTACGTTGAAGTTATATATAAAAGGGTCCACTTGACTTTGCAGAGGAGGGGAAAGTCTTTGGTGCGGGATAGGGGGGTGGTTCCCATGGGTGATGCTAGGATAGCTACGTGCAGTTTCTTCAGTGTTTGAAGTACAGAGTATTGTTTTCCAGCCCACAGCCTGCATTCTCCCAGCAGGACGAGGAACAACCCATAGGCATTGCCTCAAAACCAAACTGGCCAGCGCCCCTGGAACAGGCGTAGCGATAAAAGAAAACCATCCAGCCGTGGCCTTGCTCCCATCAGGTCAAAACCTGCAGATAAGGGCCCATCATCAACACTGATCTATTATCCACCCACCGCAGCTGCCCAAGGACTCCATCCACACAAGGAAAAGAGAAAAGCAGCCTTGGATTTGCTTTGTGCACAGAAATAGGCTCCTTGCTGTTGTGACAAGAAAGAGGGCGAAGTCAGTCTTTGCTATCAGACACCTGGTGGGAGACCACAAAGTTTAAATTGTTCCCACTCAAAGTACTATGGGGGTTTTGACAACTTACACGAAACAGGCTATCTCAGATGAGGGAAAAACCACCCTAGCGTTCCTAACCTGTATTGCCAGAACATTTTCAGCCACAAGGAAGGAGTAGGTGTTGCATAACAGCAGGCACGTTATCATCAGCATGTACCTCTGAGTGCCTTTAAGGAAGTACAATTCCGGTGACGTCTATCACAGTATCAGTCCATTCTTGAGCTACAGTGTACTGTTTTCTGCCACTCAGGCATATTGAAGAAACGTAGAAGATATAATCAAAATAAACCGTGTAAATCCCTTTCCTTGCAGATATATAACAAACGTGTATCAGTTGGTCATGTGAATAAGTACTTTTTTATTGTAACATTGACCTATTGTTTTATATTTCATTATGTTGGACTGCAGTATGATTCTGACTACTGCCTCTCAGGTATCCTTTGCCACCAGACCAAAATAAATATATAATAATGTTTCTTAGTAGTCTCTACTAGGGGTCACATCAAGTGCATTCCCCTGGCCCGCACACCCAAGGCTCTTGGCACTGCTTGGCATGGCAGTCACCCCCAGCCTCCACCGCTCTGCTTTATAAACCCCAAACCAGCTTAATCTGTCATTTCTTTCTTCATTACACGCTACTGTGCACTTGGTGTGATTGCGATGTGTGCTTTTCACCTTCCAAAAAGGATTTGGGGTAAGAGATATTGTGTGTGTGTGGTCTATACTACAAACATTTAAAAAAAAACATTGATGTTCACATTTAGGGAGGCACATAAGGAAGCAAACACCCACAACGTGATGTTGTAACAGTCTGAGAGCGTTTTTGGAAGAGGTACAGAATGTTTGTGGTGCTGAACAAAGATAGCACTGCCCCTCAGTCAATCAGTGGTATTACAATCTATGGTTGAAGACCTAAAGATTACATTGAAATTATATTTGCTTGCTAGAGTCAGACAGTATACAGTATGATGATACTTATCACTTTGAAAATAGTGATTATGAATTTAACATGGACACATATTCTTTTGAAGCTTGCCTCAACGGTTGACTTTTAATTCCCCATCAACAGCTGAGGAACACTATACGGCTACATTTCACAGTGACTAGATAGTCATTTGTTGTTTGAACTATAGAGGCCTTCAGTTTAGTGGCTCTGGGGCTGCACATGACTGAAGACCAAGAGAAATCCAAACCACATGAGAAAGGTGCATATCTCCTTTTTATCTATCCTGAGGGAGAACCAGGATATACCCTCGTGAGCTCCTGTAGCAGATAACCCCCACACACTACTACATACTACAGCAGTTTAATCAGCATTTTCTTCTGTATCATCATACTCATTGTATGCTTGATGCTCATTTTTTAGGAAATTGACTGGTTAATGATTCATTGGGGCACCGTTGTTATCCAAGCACCATTTATTGAAAGCCTACTACATGAGAGGTGATATTATAGCACATGTTTACTGGAAACTGGTTCCTGGCCTTGAACTTTGTTCAGGCCAGTCCATTTGCGCAATGACGTTCCTGGAATGTGCATGGTGTTTTGACTGGGTGTTAGATCTACCCAAGGGATGCACAATCATACATTTATATTCAGAATTTTCTTACAACATTTTCCATCATGTTTAGTCCATTTAAAATGAATAGGTGTCAAACCTGTGACTCAGTGGCCAATCCCATTCTAGTTCTCATAAAAGTTGACATATTGCCCCAGATTATTTACTTTGACTACTAGATGTTCTGAAGAAAATTAAATCAGATCATTTGTTACGTAAATATTTCCATCCTTCCTAATCAACACATTCTTTACAAGTCTAGAAGTCCTAATCCTTGCCAGCAGATGGCGCTTGAAGAGCTGTCTTTAGGACATGCGAAAACAGACAAGACAAATGGACAAAAGGTACACAGTGTTTTTTATCCCTTTTTACTACTATGTTACGCTTACAGACTTCAATAATTTGTTCACCCGCGACTCAGATTGGGTGTCTGGACAAAATAAGAAGAACATAATTACAATAATTACACCACGTCAACATGCTGACTGATTCAGAAGCATTGCATAGTTTTCCATGGTACCTCTCCCTTTGGTTCAGTTCATGCCTGTCTGTATGGGTTTAGTATGTCTTAGTCAGCGCTCTCGAGGTTGTTGCTGGATGTCTGGTCTGCTCAGGTATGGCGACCAGGGATTAGACATGGGTGAGCACCAAACAGGGTCTTGCCTAAGGGGAGGTGGAGGATGGGTTGTCGTAAACACACAGGCCATCTTTGTGTCAGTGTAAATCGTTAACCTCTGTTGAACACCTGCAGACTGAGGTGAAGTCATGTCTGCTCAAAACCACCATATCTGCTGCATGTGGCTTTTGTGAGACAGATACCGGTTGCTGATAATAAATTACATTTAAGCTTCTACATTAGCAAACAACTAAGAATTGTAAACGATCATGTCTTGCTCAAACAGTTGATTGTCTGTTAAAATTGTCATCAACATATTGTTAGGATGACTACCCACACAAATGTGAATATAATATAATGTTCAAATGTAATTGGTGTGCAATATACACAACAATTGTCTTCAACCTCCCTTCTTTGTGTTTCTCTCTCTGTCTCTTCTTCTGTGGTTGTTTTGAGTGAAGCTTCCACAGTGGTAGTGGGGCCCAGAATAGCAGTAGGGAGGGGAAGGCCAACAGCCTAGTGTGTTAGCCACTGTGCTGAGGGCTCCTCAGTGTTTCTCAACCAGAGGTCTGTTCAGGGGAATGGAGGCTGCTTTGTCCTGCATGCCAGTGGTCAGGGGCCAGCCTACACACCCTTCGCTATTTATGTATTTCGCTCTTTCCTTCTCTGCCTCTCTTCCTCCAGCTCAAAAGCCAGCTGCTCTACACACAGTTCGAAAGAGAGAGAGAAAGGGAGAGAGATAGAGTGAGTGAGTGTGAGAGAGAGAGAGAGAGAGAGAGAGAGATAGAGAGAGACAGAGAGAGAGAGAGAGAGGACAATTGAATACATGGTAATTATAGTAAATTAATTTTCTGAGGTATTTATACAGTCGGGTATACAGTATGCAAAGTATCTTAGCCAGATGTTAGGCAAGTGAAGTGGTCTAGGAATTAAGTGTGAATGAAGTAAACAAAAGCATAGGTAAGAACTGAATAGTATTGTCATTCAGAAGATGTAACTGTCCCTTTTGTTTAACACAGTATAAAATGTGCTCTCTTGAGACTAAACTGAATAAAACATATTAAACTGAATTGAACGTATAAATAAATAGAAGGCTATAAAATGATTGTAAAGTGCTTGAACTCTTTACAGAGTGTTGTTTGAAGAGAAACTGAGATAACGTTAACATATTTTTCTTCGGCATTCCTGAGTGACTCAAAAGAGTTGCATTCGGTTTGTATGGACATTAGGGGGATTTTTCCTGCTTAATGTCCACCTCAATAAACAAGCACCCTGTGACTCATATACACAAAGACACACATAAATATTCAGGTATGCATACTCTCTAACACAAACATTCTCTCATCTCTCAGTGTCTGGCCTGTTCATTTCAACCACTGCATACATCTCTCCTTGGACAGTTTCTCAAGTAAAAGCAGTAAAGGATAATGCTGTGTCTTGGCTGTACAGTGACAGATAAGTAGGCCCAGATGGAACTGGACTGGTGTGTCTGCCTGCATGATTTATCCCTGGGTCTGAGACAGGCAAGTCGGCTGAGGGAACCAGACCTGCACCAGTATCACAACTCTCCCCGTTCCTCAGTCCCATAACCCACCAGGAGAAATCCAAACCACATGGGAAAGGTGCATATCTCCTTTTTATCTATCCTGAGGGAGAACCAAGATATACCCTCTAGTGAGCTCCTTCTTTTCTCCCATTTGTGATAGCCTTTCTTTCGACTCCGGGATTAAAGGGTTTGGTTATAATCTTAAATTTTGCAGCCCCTTTGAACTGTAGGTTACCTACTTGAACCCATCATCTGATAGTAGCAGAGCCATCTGACGAAACACTCAGTTCAACCCATCAAATATTTGATTGTAGGCATGAAGTGTTCAATCGGCATCCTGTGTGCTTCATGTGTACAGTACGTTGTCAAATTCAGTGCTGTTTCTATTCTCTCCTCCACTGTTTTGATTTACTATATTTTATTATTCTATAAATCGTACCTTTGTAGCCAGTTCACAATAAACTCAACCTCTTATGTGACTTTTCAAACACAGACATCAATCTCTTTTCAGCCTCTGAGGGCTACACTTTCTACAAGTTCTACACATTCTGTGGTTCTAGATGTTGCTTGACATGAGTTACCTGACTCCCAAGCCAACAGCACATGTTCCATAGCTCTAAGTATGTTCTCAGGTGAGGCCATAAATCTGTGTTCCTAGGCCTTCAAGATATAATTCACCTTTTTCCTTGTGAACAGTCACCCAGCTACAATTTCTGCCCGATGTTGAGGGTTAGCTAAATTACGTTACAAGCTTAGTTGGTAGGATATGGTTAACTTTAATTATGGGGACGTGTGAATGGTGTTGAATAATTGATTACTTGTGTTCATGGAGCAGAGTTCACTTTGTGCCAATAACAATCACATCAAAACTGAGGAGTCTTACACCATCAAGAAATGGTGTAAGTCTAATCATGAGAAGCATGCATGGCTCATTGGATCTTGCGTGGTTATCAAATGATTTCAATGGCCTATTTGTCTTCCATTTATAAGCCAGACACACAATCAATGAGTTCTTTCTTTGCCTGTGTTGATGACACAAGCTTAATGCCCTCTGCCCATCACAGCCCCTTCCTTTTGCATGGTCAGCTCCTTTGTTCCCTCTCAGAGCTGGGGACCTTTGCACACGCTCAGTTTCACCACACGCGCTCAGTGTCTCTGTACTTCTGCTCGCGCTCAGTGTCTATTCTTCTGCACACGCTCAGTGGCTCTGAATACAATAAGGCTGAAGTATCTGTGGCATGTGCCTTGGCCCCACAGTCACCTAGAGAACCCCTGACACAGGCTATTTCTGAGAAACACTGCATTTGAAGAAGTCTACAGAATTATTAGCAATACGTTATCGACTGTCAGCACAGAAGTGTAATGCCGCTGTACCTGTATTTAAAGCACCTCAGTCTGTTGCTTTGAGTAAACCAAAAAGACAAAGGGACAAGAAAGCAAGAAAGTATTTAGTTTGTCTTCCTACATTGTCAAAGAGTCAGTGTTTGATCCTCTTGGTCTTCTAAATGTTTTGTTGTTCACCACCAGACAAGTTCAGACAGGTAGAACCTAGATCCTACATTTCCCATCAGAAATTCCCCTTTCCTACTGGTTCAGGCAGGAAGACTCAGAAGTAAGTTAGCCAAGACATTTTATTGTCAGTGTAGACACTTTGTTCTGGAAGTATGGTTTTGCTCACAAAGGCTCTCAGCAGAGAAATCTAAAAGAGACTATGTTTCATCATCTGTGGCAGAGAGATATGATATCCATCATTCCCCCAGTAGAGAGAGCAAGACAGAACCAAGGTTGGAGACTGGGGAGGTGGAGGCAACACATTTGAAGCTAAGCACATCCTGTGTCACACATGAAGCAATGTCGGAGTATGTGTGACTTTAGTCCTTAAATAGACCGCCTTGTATTGGAGGAGTTAATGAACGTGAGTAATATGACAATGATAGCTGACTGACATTAAGAACATCTCGGAGGGAATGAACCAGCTCCACCCGTTACTTCAAAGCAACAGTAAAGTATATTATCACTTTTTGGACTATAGGAAGTGGACCCTCCGTGTCTTAAACCAAACTAGCTGAAGATGACCGGTCGAGATACAGGAGACAGAAGACAAGCTGTAGATGAGAGCTGTATTCTAAGTCAGGTTTAATATTTAGATGATAGCTTTTACTGTTAAGAACTAATAAGTGTGTTGACATTATGCCAACACAACAGATGGTGCTTAGTAGTTCTGATATCAGGTTAGAGAAATATTCATAATTTTGAGAGATGTATGTGAAATATTACGAACATTCAGCTGCCAGAAACTAGACTGTCCCATATTAGTCTGGTAAACCCTTTCTATGCATTCTTATACTCTACATTCTTATGAATTCAGTCAATATTATGGTTTGATTGAAGCAAGAAAACAAGTTAATGGCACCATCTTTTAGGTGACAGCTGGGAGCTTCCATGGCTGCTAAGAAACTGTTGAGCCTGTGTGAGTCAAAGATGATGGGGATGGAACACCAGATGTCACATGCATATTGCTTCACTGAAAGTAAAACCATGAAAAACTGGATGTCTACAATATTTAAAGCAGATGAGTATATGAGCACAGTCTGATTGTATGGGAAAATATGATTTTAGCAATATAGTGACTCTTCAGTACAGCAAAGAACACATTCTGAATGTAATCCTATGTGTGAGTCAGGATTAACAATAATACCCGATGTAGGACAGCATATAAAAGCCATGAGAGAGCCAAGAATGTTCAAACCAAATCTTTCTCCTGGTCATTTTCTCTAACTTTGGAATGTTATTTACTTGACCACACAGATAAGACGTTTGGAAATCCCAACTAAAGAGACATGCATTCCCTATGGACATTCTATCATGCATGCAGAAAAACAGGAAGCTCTCATATGATCAGATTGCAGAGACAAACTGACACAATAATGTATTTCATGGGAGGGAATCTTACTGGCAGGGTCAAGAAACATTAATCTTTTAGATGTGGCGTGTTTTTGGAGTTGGACTTAAACAAAACAGTCATTTGTATAACATCTCACAATGTCAACACATGAAATGCTGTAGATTTATTTTTTCACTTTCCCCTGTGTCCAATTGCTTCCCCACCACCTACCTTAATGCAATCAACACTCCTGACTGTCGGTGAGACAGACATCTGAATCTCACAGTTTCTTTTCTTTCTCCTTCAGATGATTCGATGAGGGAAATACAATTATAAACCTTTTAGTGTGTACATTCTTAGAATTCTTAGGCTGTCGAACATGTTCCCGGAGATTTTAGCACGAGTCTAATGAGAAACAGGCTCTGACAGGGGCCTTGTCTTTAGCAGGATAAATCAAGACCTACCAGGGGCACCGAAACGCCACTATGTTCTTCGAGCTCCATCAACCCCACAGGCCACAATACAGCATAACAACAACCATCTGTAACTGGTGTCAGGAAAACAGATTTTATCTCACGGTTGGCCGCTCAAATACTTTGTTATTAGGAATTGGAAGCTATTGGTGCTGTATGAGGTTACATGATGGCCTTCTTTTCAAACTCCAGTACTGGGGATGAGTTATGTAATGGCAGCAAAACAGGAATTTCATTCCATGTGCTTTATCCCATGATAAGAATGTGTCTTTCTCTTTCCTACTTAACTCTAGCCTGTGTAGTTTTGGACTGGCATCAACCCCTGGTCTTGCTATGGCCTCCATTTGACTCCAGTCTATGACCTACCACTGCCTGTTGTCACCACCAGTTATCAATATAGACAAGAGTAAGCCACCAGTTCATGTTCCCATGGCAGAGATAGTGCTGTGGTTGAGCAAATTAAGGGCTGGTACTACCGGACAACCACAAACTGATTGCAGGACAGCCTGAGGCAAGCCTACTGGACTTCCTTCATTCCAAACATCTCTGGTTCTCTGATCTCCTCTCAGCAGTAGTAGAATTTTAATACAACTGTCTAGGCAATTACTTCTTTGGTGAAGGTCACAGTTCAATCTTTCGTACTGTGTACAATAAAATACGGGAAGTCTTCTGCCCCCCCAGTGTGTGGTCTACTGCCTGTGATCTGAAAGACAGCTTTTGACCGTTATCTGCACATGAGAATCATTTAGGGAAAACGGCCACAGAGCAAGTTGGTGTTTAAGCAACCCACAATGCTCTCATCTTTCCACACAAGTCTTTGAGCTGCTTTCTAGTTCTCTCTCAGAGAGTTGGCCAGTACCCACAGAATGGGTTCCTCCCAGTGAAGATGAAAACATGAAATGAAATGTTTACCATCAATCGGGAAATGAATGTTCACATGACAAACGTTTGTAGACAAGAGCCTTAGAGCAGGTCCGATAAGACTAAAAATGAAACTGAAAAATGACTCATTGTTGAGTGGCCTTTCATCAGCCCTCAAGACTGTTCAGTTCAGCATAGGCAACTATTATGTACAATGAAGACCGAGATGGCAAAGAAAACAAGAAAACAGAGAGAACATTTTGTCCTCGTTAAATTAATCTTGATTTTATTCAAGAATGTCACCAGTTTATGGGTGAGAACATTCTTCTCTGAGCCCCAGGAGAGAAGGGAATCTGGGGGGGGGATTTTCATTGTAATCTCTTGACATATCTGCATTATTTCAGTGCTGTTCTCTTAAAAGGCCATTCATCCCATAATAACAGCCTCTTCTGTTATTGTTTCAAATACCTCAGTTTTCTAAATTTGACTCCCTCAGTTACCATGTGATAATAGTGAATCTAACACTGTGGCTGGTGTGAGTGCTTCTATCTCCGCAGCTGGCTTGGGAAGGTGGAAGACAGAAAGGAGGGGACATGTTGATTGTCTGAGTGTAGATGAGCTGTCAAGACAGAATAAGATTCCAATACTGAGATTGTACAAGAACGGGTTGGGCAGCGTCATTGCAACACTAAAAACAGGCTACTCCACTGATGCAGTCAATTTTCATTCAGCAAAATCCAGGTTTCACTAGAGTGCATCACAAGTATTTCTGTAAAGAGGATGAGAAAGACTTTATTACTAGGAATAGAGAAAGCCGGACATAAAAACATGACAGTATTAGGTATTTAACATGAAGGAATTTGACTAGGAAAAGTGTAAGGATTGTAGAATTAAGTAAACATAAGAGGTTTGACAGCTGAATAAGATAGTTTGTCGGCAAGAAGTATAATTCTGAGACATTTCAGTTTAATGGGCCTGTGAGGCTTGTTTACCTCCCGAGAGCCCAGTGTTTGGTGTATTTGTCTTTAGGAAGTGACTTCAGTAGAGTGGTTTAGTCAGGACATACAGAACTACCAGAGACAAACCACACAGACATAGAGCCCTCTTGTTCAAGGCACAAACATACTAGCCAAGGCAAATGCAACCTGATGGATGAGGTGGAGTCATTTCTCCCAAAACACAGCCTAAACGAACGTTAGACATAACATTGATGGAAAAAAACAAATGACACTTGACAACTTTATTCCTGGCATTATATGCAGTACATTATGTCTTCAAAGGAGTTGGTGTTTGGCATATTTATATTTAAGGCTGTTGCCAAATGGGAAGACTAGCACTGAAGGGCAGTGGAAAAGCCCCATCCTCCATTCAAACGGCTGCCTGTGAGAGTATGCTTAGAAAACGCTACAGTCTCAACAACATTAAAATACTGCAAATCTGAAGCCCCATTAAAAACGTTGAGTGTGAGTATAATTTCAAGTCTGCGCTGACAGATTACTCCCTCTCTCAGAGTTTATCGTTTGGGAGGAGTTATTTTTAGTTGGTGCAGTAGCAAGCCCTCCAGCCCTGGAGTTTCCGCTGCTTCACGGTGTCTTAAAAGAAGAAGACAGTGTGGCGTTCTCTTCTGGGATCATGTGCTGGCCATGTGTCCCGCTCAGTGACATCACCCTGGAGCAGCATTGCACCACCATTCTAAAAGGCCTGCTGTTTAAACAGTGCCAAATTATGCAGTTTAACTTAAATAGAGGGCGACTGCAACTGTAAGCTGTCTACACAATAGACATGCAACACCCACAACATAGACACACACTCAAACAGAGACACACACCCACACAGACACACACATCCAAACACACAAGCATTTATATATAATTTCTGTAAATACTCTTATGCAATACACATTATTCACAAGAAGTCAGTAAATCGGCAAATCTATCTCATAAGACATCATTAGATTTTTGAAAATAGGTTTGGAGAATCATTTATCTATGTCACATTTAGAGAAGAGGAATGGGAATTTGTGGTGAGTGTTAAAGAGTGTGTTCAGACACAGCTTACGTCCAACATGACAGGAATATCAGTCTAATGTATTTAGACTTGCAAAAACACTCACAACTCTCCACAATCACAAACTAAACACACAAACATTCTCTGTGACCCAGCTTCACCCGCCTTCTCTTTCTCCTTCCCTCGCTCTCTGTCTCCAATGACGTCACGTGGAGCAGAGCTGGTTTCCTAGGTGACAGGTTTTTTGGGGGGAGAATGGAGCAGGGTGTGAAGAGCTGCATGATAATCTACTAATGTTGTGGAACACGTTCCTTATGTCCTTGACTGGAGGGTGTCAGATTCGAGGTTTACACAGTAACAGTGAAACTCTGTAAACATGGCCACCCCTGCCACTGGACCACAGAGAAGACAATTAAACACACACACACACCTAGTCTGTCTCCTTAAACAGAATATCATGTGTTGCCCATCAGCCAATTAATGAATGTCCTCTGGTGCTGCAGTGCTGCAGTGTTCTGCAGTAATTTACTGATTCAGCCATAAAGCCCATGTTAACCACAAAACACATGTGGGAGGAATGGACACTATTTTCAGGAGCAGTGAGTGAAGAGCGTTCAGATAATAGTGAAGGAAAACAGCGTGAGAATGTTCGACATTTTACAGGGGAGGTACGAGGGGGTGGAGAAGTGTGAACGTGTGAACGAGAAAGGTAAGGAGAGAAGGAGAGAGAGAGAGAGACAGAGTGTGAGCAGGAGAATGAGCCAGAGAGCATGAGCAAGAGACAGCCCCCTGACTCAAGCTAGTAAAGTATCTGCTGTCTAACTTTCTGATTTACATGACAGCTTTTGTCAGATGAAGGTGAGCGAGTGTGTGAGGGAGCAAGAGAGAGAGAGAGAGAGAGAGAGAGAGAGAGAGAGAGAGAGAGAGAGAGAGAGAGAGCACGAGAAAGTGGGAAGGGGAGTCAGAGCACAGACAGCCCTGTTTTTGGAGAGGCGGGGATTTCTGACACAGCGGCAGCATACCGTCTTTACCTCACCACAGCACAGGAGTGTTGAATAGCTGTTGAGACAAGCACCAGAACCAGACAGCGTCCTCCTGACCGGCCTCCTGACCGACCTCCATCCCAGCCGACAGCTGCCCACCCACGGGAAAGAGAAGTGGCCCACCAGGGAGAAGACCTGGGACCAGGAAAGATCCCCAGCAGGGTTCAACCAACAGATCTGTGGGTAGGGAGGAGACAGACAGGCACAGGTGCTGCAGAATAAGAGAGAGAGCGAGGAAAGAGGAAGAGAGAGGAAGAGACAGACTGTAAAGAGATAGCAGAGTGAGAAAGAGAGAGAGAGAGAGAGGGGCCAGAGAGAAAGAGAGAGAGAGAGAGTTTAAGGGTAGGAGGAGACTGCTCTGGAGAGGACTAGAGCTCGTCTGAGTGGAATTCCTAAACAGCTGTCCGGCATAAGTCCCTGCAGAACAGAGCTACCAGACAGACGCGCACACACGCACACACACTTACACACCGAAACGTGTACAGAAGGCAAATCAGTGTCAGACAGGCAAAAAAGGAAAACACTACACCTCACAGTCACCATCTCCACATACTGTAGGACTGCCAAGCTCACAACTCTGTTCTACAACTTCTACTGCCTGGAGCCCGGGGATCAGCTCTGCTGCACTACAAGGTGAGAGAGAATAGGAATGGGATTGCGCAACTGTTATATTACCTGCTGTGATAACGAGCATTACCTCAGTATTTGCTGCAAGAATTGAAGTCGATGGTCTGGTTTACCTTCATTGATGAGCTGCTTGTCTTTGTATGAGTTAGTTGGCTAGATGCAATGCTTGCTGGGTTAGTTGTACTGTTACATGGATAAATAGTGACAATATATGCGCGTTAACAACTCAGGTGACAAATACGTGCTAAACAAGATATACCGTTTGCAAGATGTACTCAACATGTTGGCTCAGCAAAATTGTTTTCGCATAACATGACAAGCGGTCGGCGTCTCGGGGCAACCTGACACCACTTTCGTGGAAGGGGCATTTTTAGTCAGGCTTCCCGCTGGCTGCGAGGTATCCCGAGCCTGCTCTGTGTTAACCTCACCACTGAGCAACGTCGGTGCTCTTCCCATCACCCATGTGCGGTGGTGTTGACGTTTCCTTCATGTCTCGTATGCTTTGATATGGTTTCCTTCCCTCCTGTCGTCGTCCCCCTCCCCGCCCCCCCTCCCTCTTCCAAGGACAACTGAGAGACAGTTGGAGAGCAGTGCTTAGGCTAGTGGCTAGTGGGTGGCGTTTGGTGACTGGGTGCGAGGGGTGGGGTGGCACAGTGGAGGGAAAGTCAAGGAGAACGCACACTCCGCCCTGCCATTCCCTACGGTTCCAGCCCACCACTAGGCCCCAGGAGGAAGAACTTTGCCTATAATTGAGGTTTCTTTATGTAACAAAACAGCTTGGACCATTCTGTAAGGCTACCATTACTCTCTGTGGTATGTGCTCCATCTTTTTATAACAAGCCCAAAAGAGAGGGTCGTTGGTCTATTCATGGACATGCCAGAGGGGGGTTATGGGTTACAGGTTGAAAATGCATTATGTATGAAATGCTTCAGTTATGAGAGTTCAGTTTATTGTCATGCCTTCCTGTATTAATGATTTATGATCCATCATGATATTGTATGGATGGAACTGTCAGTTTAGGAAGAGTCAATACCTTGGAATGCTGTGAGGCCAAAATTACTTTAAAGGCTGGATAGTTAGGTGGATAGTAACAGTTTATTTCGGTCCAAATAGTAGCAGTTGCTTTGCTCGAATCAACGTCTTTGTCCTTCAGCCATCTCATTGCCCATTGTGTCTTACTTTGTATAGTGAGACCTAACTGCACGGTGTCATCATTGCACTTATTTAGACCATGACACCGTTACACTTGTTCTAAGAATACGCTGACCTAGATAGGCCGCACGTGACTCTTGATTAGGGGAGGACTCTCCAAAACTGACGATTAAGATGAGATGAGCAATGAGTCTTTAATCACCAGACTCCCACCCCCCCTCATAACCTCCTTGATCATGACGCACAAGTCTCAGCACCATCCTCGCTCTAAGAGTCTGAAGTAACTCCTGATCTCATCTCACAACACACACACACACATACACAGCTGACCCAGTGACTTTATCCAGCACTCTGACTGATTGGATCGTCGCTCAGCAAGCACTTGTGAGGTCGGCGCCACTGCATCCCTCCTTCCCTGGAGGTGTAAATGAAATCCACGTCCGCATTCTGCAGGGGCGTCATGGGCTGGGCCTGGCCGGGGGAACTGAGCACGTGCCAATTCCATGCCCCCCTGCTCTTTTTGGTGCCGCATTCCAAATCACAAGTGTAAATCTGGCCTTTGGTGTCCGAGACAGAGCAGCAAACACCTGCTCAACTTCTAACACCTTCACCAAGATGAAGTAGGACTCACAGAGTCTGCCGCCCTAAGGCATTCCCCCTTTGTATTCCCTTTGTATTGTACTTCTGGAAATCAGCAATGCTTAGATCAGATAAGTTCATTCAGCAGCTAGTTTGACTGGTGTGACTGGCCAATGAACTGACAGAACCATGGTGTCATCATCAGTTGCCTCACAAAGAGGATGGCAGGGTGGGGAATGGTCAGATCAGTAGCATTCAGTTCGTGGTTTTTTTTACGGGTGGCCTCTGACATTCCTATCATGTTTGCCACATGAAGCCAAACGAGAACACAAGGATGGTTGACACAAAGGTCGGCCTTTCCCTACACCAGCTGACATCTCATGAGTCCCAACCTGTTGACCTTGGGTGGGATGCCCCGCAGATGTCGCTGTGGGAGGTGTTTGAGGAAGTGGGGGGGGCCGAGCTTGGATGAAGAATTCCAAAAGGTTTCATCTGTAGTATCGATTTCAAAACATTGTTATCCTCTATAGTAACACATGAGCTGTGCATTTGGGAAGGCCCCATGAGGATAGCCGGTCGTGATTGGTTTCTCCTGGACACCGTCTTTTTCATGTTAGAGATGGCAGAAAATCAATAGATATGTCTGACTGTTGCTGTCTGTTCCAGTGACCTTGTGTAGTTTGGGTTTTAGGCGGATTGAATGACATGACTGGAGTCTGCACATCAAAGGCTCGTGGGAGACTGGCTCGAGAGGTTTGGCTGTTGTCTGGCTCTCTTACTTGCTCTCTGGGCCCAATTCACAGCTGCAGTGTGCTTCAACTGCCAAGGTCAAATAGAAGCAAGGCAAGAGGAAGGAACAGTGAGACAAAAAGCGAAAGTGGTCCAATCCTGTAGAACTACTGGATCCCTTCTCTTTTGTTACCTTGGCCAGCACTGCAACAGCCTCCCTTGTCGTCTCTAGCTCTCTCTCGCATCTCTAGACTCTATCTCTCTCTATCTAGTCTAGCTCTCTCGTCTCCTCTCTCTACTCGCTCTACTCACTCCCTCCCTCCCTCCCTCCCTCCCTCCCTCCCTCCCTCCCTCCCTCCCTCACCTCCCTCCCTCCCTCCCTCCCTCCTCTCTCTCTCTCTCTCTCTCTCTCTCTCTCTCTCTCTCTCTCTCTCGCTCTCGCTCTCCCTTTTTCTCTGTCTTCTGCATACGCTTAGAAACAGCAGTAACAAAACAAACACATTCCCTCTCTCGCACGCATGGCACACGCTCAAACTGCTATCTCTCACGAGCCTAGTAAAGCACCTCATCCAAACACTAACACTCACTCCAACACTCAAACACACACAGCCCCTTGGAGAGCCATGGTGCTGTTCAACACAATCACACATTCTACATCCTTCCATCATGCGTGTCTTGGGTATATTTAGCAGCAAAGGACTTGGTATTGACAAGTTTATTAGTACTACAGTATACTGCCACCATTTTCTCAACTTACCTTGATAACGTTCAGGACAATTTGAGTTTTAAAACCTATTCTCAACGGTGTATACATCCATCCCTTAATAAGGAAATGTACCATAGGCAGGTCCTGAACATGCCTGTGGTACAGTACACCCAGCACAGGCTGTGTAAAATCACTTTCTTGTCTTGAACCATTTTCAAAAACCCAAACAACAAAACTCTGACTTTATGACTTGTGGAGAAGATTATGCTGTCTTTGTTTTCAGAGTCACCATGACATCCGGTCTGTAATCCAGACCAATATGCACTCAAGTGTCTATGGCACGCCCTGCTAAAAGTGTCCGACGGATAAATGTGCCACATTTCGTAGGGCTCTGATAAGGAGTGTGTCGGCTGTGGCTGGGCTCTGCTGCAGCTGGAATGTGGATGTTTCCTCAGTCCCAGTTCTTTTGGATGGACTTGGCCGCCCAGGCACTTTTGTGCAGCGGTGCACTCTGTGAGAGGGGGGTCACTACTGACAGACCTCCTACACGTAAATAAGTCTATAAATGGGCAAGCACTCTCCCTTCTCTCCATTGCTTCATCTTCTCCCTGCCCCCAACACTCATCCTCGACTCCCCTCCTCCATTGAGCCTTTCTCACTTTCTCCAAGGCTGATCCATGCTGTCAAGCACCCCTTCTATCTTGTTTCCCTCTCCAAATTCATCCTAATTGATCTTTCTACTTAAAAAAACACACACACATACAAAAGAACATGGATCACAAAATATTTTGGAAATACATTGTTGGAACTCAAGCATTTCTGGTGGGCACTGTTTACAATTCCATATCCAAGCAGCCTCTTTTTCCTTGTATTTTGTATCAGTCCTCCATGAGGCACCCCAACCCCTACTCTGCAATGTCCCCCCACTCTCCTTCTCCCTCTCTGTTTGTGCGTGTCTGTGCAGTAGCCCTCTCCTCTATCGCTTGCCTCGCTCTGATCCCACTAAAGCTCTCTTGCCTCTCTTCACCCAATCTGCCGTCCAGCTGTTCTACATTAGCAAGTGTGGAGTGGAGGGGAGCCTGGGGGTGGAGGGAGAGAGAGTCTCATCAGTGGAGCTGAAGCCAGTGCAGGAGCTGGCCCTTCAAGCCAAGCTCCAGCAGCAAGACCCAGCCTGTCCCCTCAGCTGGCTCGCTCTCTCTTTACTCTCTCCAGATGCGGGGAGATGATTAAGATGAGGGGGATGATGAAGATGAGGGGGAATGATGAAGATGAGGGGGGATGAGGACACTGGGGGGTTGGAAGGTTTATTTTTGCGGCATTGTGTCAGTAACTTAATATCCTGATCTGGCAGAACAGGGAATGAGAGTATAGATCTCTAGAGGCAGATCAGTGTGACAGAAAGAGAGGGAGACGTCGGAAAATCTGTCGATGCTGACTTCTGGGTTGTCACATAAATATTGGGTGGAATGTAAACTGCTACATTTGCGTGAGCGTCTTTGCATGCAACATGCAACAGAAGCACAGTGCGCTCTAGATACTAGACGTGTATTTGGCAAACAGTGTACCTTATTTGCAGTGTGTTTGAATGGAAAAAATAATCTAACCTTTGTCTTTTTCTACTTTCTTTCCTCAGAAAAGAAACCCCCTGTTGACCCCCTACAATCACACTGAGGCAATCATTGGAAAACACCAAGCTTTCCTATCATTGAGAATGTGACTCTAGAATCTTTGGCGATCTTCTGAGTGGCAAAACCTTTCAACTCCTTGTTTTGGAATACCCTCAGCTATTTCTCAAGCGTCACTGAGTTTAGTTCAATAGCAAGAACAATGCCAGCCAAAGCACCCATCTACCTGAAGCCCATCAACAGCAAGAAGGGCAGGAAATGTCGCCTGAGGGACATCCTCTCCCCAGACATGATCAGTCCTCCACTGGGGGACTTCCGCCACACCATCCACATCGGCCGGGGCGGGGAGAGGGATGCCTTTGGGGACATGTCCTTCCTTCAGGGGAAGTTTGAGCTTCTCCCTGGCAAAGGCGGGATGGCCCGTTCTCAGTACAGCCCCCATTGTGAATTCCTGCGCGCCAACAGTGCGTCCGACGCCTCGTTCGCAGAGACCCCCTCGCCCGTTCTGAAGAACGCCATCTCCCTCCCGTCCATCGGGGGCTGCCAGGCTCTCACCCTGCCCCTCCTATCCACCACCCTGTTCTCCCATCCTGCTGAGCCCCTGGAGGGCATGATAAGGGCCTACAACTCCCATGAGGGCCACAGACGGCCCTGGGGAACTGGAGATCCTGCAGATGGACGCCCTGCTGCGTTCCATGGAGGTCTTCAGCAGTGACCACGCCCCCAAAACAACCGGCAACCAATTGAGACCTGATGTCCTGCTTGATCTACTGGAGAACTCTGAGAAGCCATCAATGAAAAAACCTCAAAAAAGCAATAACATTTACAATGTGGAAAATGAGATTCAAAAGCCATCCTCCCGTTACATACACGACAAAAGCAGTTTAATGTGCAAAGACAACAACAGCTTCAATGAATACAGCAGAGGCAATGGTGTCTACAATGGGAATGGGAACTTTGGTGTAAACACCAACATCCAAAACATCCGCAATGGAAACGTTATTGGTACAGACAGCCCCAAAATGACCTATAATGGTACTTCAATGGACTTCAATGGTACTGGGCAAAATAATGACATTTCCAATGGCAATGGAGGGTTCAATGAAATGGCAACTGCAATGGCTATGGGAGCTTCAACAGTGACATCACTCTGTGCCGTGAGAAGGATATGTCCGACTGCAACGGAGACTGGGTGGACAGGGACAGTGGGGTGGAAGAGGGCCGCATCTGCGACCTGGACTTTGAGTTCCCCAAGGGGAAGAGTGCGTCGCAGGAGTCCCTCTCCCAGATCACAGGGTCAATGCTGTCTCTCGAACTGGATCTGGGGCCGTCCATCATGGACGATGTGCTCAACATCATGGACAAACCCAAGGCCAAGAGCAGGCCATGATCAGTGCTGTGTACAGACGCGAAAGGGGAAAGGGATATATATGAACTTGTCATGAGAGAAAGAATGGACACGTTGCCTGCATATCATTGGGATGAAAATGAGCTAAACAGTTCTTTATGTTTATACTTTGAACACAAGAAACAATTCTTCCTTCTATGGAGTGTTGATGCTTTACCTTGTTTTTCCTTTGTGTTGGCAGGCATGAGCGATGCATGTGCTATTGAGTCAGTGCTAAAACACACCCATTGTGCCTTTGATTTCGCAATTAAATTAAGATTAAAGGCTAGTATTATGTTCTTAACTTGACCTTACAAAGGGTACTTTTAGAGTGTGTTCTGTGGTTGCTCTTGCTTTGATACACAACCAGTTTTCCCTGTAATGTTAATACATTTTGTGTGACTTGTAATGTGTTTAGCAAAAGCACGGTTTTGTTCCTCACATGATCATATTGTCACATACTATTTTAAACCGATATAAAATCCAATGCATATATTTGTGTTTTGTGGCACGAATAAACAACATTTGTCTTATTTTGTCCCGTTATTCCTTTTCAAAGATAGGAAAAGCAGAACCCTTTGACTCCAGAACACTTAATGAAAGGTACTTTTAAGCGAGAGAGGACGTATGGGGATGTGTCAGCAGATAGGTGAAGCAGAAAGACCATGAGGTAGACAAGCACAGAGAAGGGGTCAAGATAGGTTGAAAGATAGAGCGAAGGACAGAATGGCTTTCTTTCTGGCCTCAGGCATTCTTTCCATTCTCCCACTCCGTCCTACAGTGGGATAGCAGTCCTTATTTCGCCCCATGCAGGCGCCTGGCCCGTTTGTTTGCGTGTGGACAGGACAAGCAGAGGAGGGGGTCTTTAAAATTCCCAGCATTCCAGTAACAGAGAACAAGCGTCCAATACCGGACATAAATCAGCTGTTTCGAGTGGAGGGGGAGGGGCTTGTTCTCAGAGTCACTCATCTATCAACCCTGGATGTATGTGGAGGGGGCTGTAAAAGGCAAACTAAAAACTTACAAGGAGATGGATGGGCCCTCTCTTCTGTCTTGCCACGATAAAAAGGTGTTGACCCAGCAGTGTTGATGCAACCGGCTGAAAGGGCAAAACAGCTGTGATTGCCCGTGCCTACAGACAGGGCCCTTCACCCCCCGAAGGACTGACCTTCCTGTGCTCTCCACATGCCGCACTAACATTTGTGCTTGTGTCTGCGGACTGATTTCACATGCAAAGGCTTAAGAGTGTTTGACTTCATTTCTGTTGAGGCATTTTATCGATATGGTAAAAGTCTCATAAACAAGCCGGAAGCAGACGTGAGCAGAGACATGAACCAACATGCACTAGCAGAGGCTTCCGTCTCTGGAAATTCCCTGGTTAAGGGGTATAGGATTCACTCCCTGTATATCTGGAACTTCTGAAAACGAGTAATAGAAACCTTGGCTTGGAGATAATGACTGTGTTTATACCTGGGAGGGTACGTCATCGAGTTGAAGACTGTCTTCAGAGGGCCTACGTATGTGAAGTTGGCAAGCGTTGGTTACAGACAAAAATGTACCCAAAGTTTGGTATGTTATGTAACACGTTCGTGTTCTAAGTGCTTATATGAAGAAAGGTCTTCAAGGAAATACCAGAGATGGTTTAAACCAATTCACACACATTAGCTGAAAGCTAAAAGCACACCATATGTCATGTATTAAATAACTGCTTTAGATCAAATTTATGTGAATCTGGTTTTAAAAGTGCCAATACTTTTGCTCAAATGTTTGTCTCTGTGGTTATCCTCTAGTAGTGAAGCATGGGTTCTTGAACATGTGGCTCTTCTGCAACCAAATGGTAAAAGGGCGTCACCGTCAAAACTTGAGCTTTCCATCATTACCTCCTTTCAGTCTTTCAGTATTTTAATCTCAACCCCAATTTACAGCTAGACTGTAGTGCTACAGCAAGTCCCCTTCCCTCAGACTGCCCTTTCCAGCTGGAGGTCTAGACTTCTCAGAGACCCCAAGGGAGAAACTGGGAATGCCAGAGATTGTGTGTCTATATATAGATGCAGGGTTGAAAATAGCATGGTTGGAGTTTTTTTTTAATTGGAAGAGGGCCAGGGCCAAGGTGGCCAGGGTTTGACCTGGATGAACTCGGTGTTCCCCATCACCACAGACTAATAGTCCTGAAAACCCCTGACTATCATAAACTAAACAGAAAACCACAAGTAGGCAGCACAAGGACTCATTTGGCTTGTGATACACCCACAGACATATGACACACCACAACAATGTCCCCAATTGTTTCTCTCTCGCCATCCAGAATTCCCTGATTGTTTTCAGCTTGAATTTCGACCTCTGAAAATGTGATCACTACAATAGGCTGTATTCAGGATTTCTTCCCCATGTTTGCGTACTTGACTGCTTGGGGGCCAAACACAAGTGTCTTTTAGCTGCTGGAACGACAGGGGGCATTATAATTGGCTTAGCCAGATTAGTGACCCACCAAAGGGAAAGAGAGAGGCGGCAGGGGCGTTGGCCCCACCTGGTCCCCTGTCATTTAGCCAGACTGCTTGCTCACTCGCTGTGTGAAAACAGCAACTTCTAACAAACTCAATTCTGTGAATTTGCTGCTGTGGCTTGGCGATGCTGTGGCACTGAGCTGGGAATAAGCAGAACGCGAGTGGATAAATATGTTTACTCCCTCACTTATCCCACAGATTCTTACAAGCGACATGGCCAGGAAACATGAGCAAACATTGTGGAAACTCACCAATAGCAACAGTATTTTCTGTCATCAAAAGACAACTCATACAGTCAACTCCCCTATACAGTAGATAGGAAGAAACCATGGTAACCATAAATCACTCCATACTAAACATCTCAATGCACAAAATATGTGCTAACTAGTTACTTTTATAATTCAAAACATCAATACCATAGAACATGCAAAACAGCCCAGAGTCACATTCAAGCAGTCCTGTATTGGAGATCATGGGAGTTTAGTTCAGTATCCGGAGGCAAGGTGTAGCTGTCAGCTTTCACATGAATAAGCTCTGTCCGGTAACCGCGGGTGCCAAAGAAAGCATAACTCAAACCTGAGGAAAGTTTCCACCCCAGCTCCACCAGAGTCCAGAATAATGTGCACACTGTCTCCTACATGGAGGTAATACTAAGAAAGCCTCTCACGGCGGTGCTATGCCGGGTCGCGCAGACGTGGGGGAAACTTTAACAGGACATTTCCTTGCTCTCTGGCCCTCGATACAGACAGCAGACAGTTACGAAAGAGAAAGGTGTTCTTGTTCTCCAGCGTAACCCCATGTGCCACAACATGAACCCAAACATGACTGCTCTCTATTTATGCAGGTGGGAAAACGACAATAAATGTTTGACTCCTGTACTGTCCAATCAGGAAATGACTATGGTTGTGGTATAGATGTGAGACAGAGATATTGTTTATTGTAGTGAAGCGGACGTGCAGCAGAGTGTAATGCCTGGATGTGGAGAGTCAGGTCAGGGTAGCGTACTGTAGAGATTGCTTGGGAGCATGAAGGCTGGGATCAAGTGTTCCCTAAAAAGCTGCCGAATCAGCGCTTTGAAACCCCAGGCTCACCTCAAACTGATAAAAACAAAAGAGAGAGCGTGGTATGCCGGCCCTGGGGGGCCAATAAAAAGAAGGAGAGAGAGGAGCGACGCAGAGCAGACACACAAGCGAGCGCACGGGCAGTGTGGTCTCCAGGCCATGACAACTTTCAGCCGTACAGTGTTGATGACTGTTTTGCTCCACGTTTCCATGGAGAGGGAGTTTTGTATCTTTGGCACGTGGATGCTGTGCCGAGGGTGGTTGGAGGTCGAAGGTCAAACTCTGTAACAGTGTCACGATTGCAGGCGAGATTACAGGACGAGAACCAGACATCATTCCAGACGAGGACCTCACTGTCCAGCCCTCCTCAAAACAGGCCAAACAACAGCATCGCTTAAATACACAAGAACCCTTAACATTGATGAAGACATGTCAGACAGAACTTAACCGTATCCAGCCTCATAGTCATGGACTGTACAGTAGCACTTACATGTGAGAGTTTTACCATCGTGTCGGTCATAGCGCACAAGCTCGACTTAACAAGTGTGTGGCGCAACTCAACAGAACTATAATTTCACAGAGCACTGCGCTTCCAATGTTGCATGACCTGTATTTCATCTCACCCAGATGCATGTCACTGTGCCACCGAGTTGTGGCTGCAGTTCGACACACAGAGAGCCCCACTGTGTAGGCCTGTCAGCTCACAGTGATTAATACAGGAAGGCTTTGGTGAGACACTACACAGCGGCAGTCGTGCTTAATGTCTCTTCCTTGCCAGCTAATCTGCTTCATTTATGACATCCTTCACACTGCAAACTGCATGAATAATTCATGTCTATCCCACACTCAGACAGAATGGCTCTGTGACAGAAGTCAGAGGGAGGTAATGTATGCACAGTACAGTAAGACTATATCTGAACTGTCCTCAAAAGGCATAGCAAGAGACCGGCCCAGACAGCTCTGGCCATGTGATGCATTCTAATATCATCCTCGGCTATATTTTGACATGCAGTATTTTGAATTGCTCTGCTCATCTGCAGGGCAACAGATGCCCAATTGAAGTAGTTCAAGTCTGTCCAATAAGATGGCCGATATTCAGATATTAGTGGAGGTATTTCTATCTTTGCCTTTTGAGATGGTTCCCCAAAATCCATCCGGGAGAATTCCGCAAATGCCAAACCACAGGAAGGTTTGTAGACTGTCAGGGGGAAGTGTCCACTTATAAATATAGTTCAAATCCTGCCAGAGTGACATCACTTGCTCTCTTTTCCCTTCACCCCTCTTTCGGCAGCGATCACTGAGCGCAGCAACACTTCTGTCACTCTTATTGGACTACTGTAAAGAGTGTCACCTTTCTAAATCCCAAAGTGGAGTGGTGATATGGTTATCAACTTAGTGTGCTCTGTAAGCATGTATGAAATAGCTTCTGGAATGAGAGACACCGACTCCACAATGGAGGCTCATATTTTGTTATCACCATACTTTTTTAGACTGTGACTAATTCACAGCATGTTGTTGGCATTTACTTGCAATGATCACTTCATCTTACTGTCCATAACCAATATTGAGACCATGAAAAAGGGAGTCCACTGCAACACGCACGCACACAATGTGGATTTGAAATAAGCCCCTTTCTCCCATCTCAAAATGGAGTGTTCAGGTCAGCGGGCTGCATTCCAACTGTTTTGGCCCTGCAGACCACCGATTCTGCCTTTTAAGGTAAGACCATACTCTGTGATCCTCTTCTTCCTTCTCCTCTTCCTGATCCCTCTTCCTTCAGGGGACTCATCTGGTGCCCCAGACTGCTGTAAGTTGTTGTCACTGTGCTGTCATGCAATTGCTTCTGCGAGACATTTCAGGCAGGTTCTTCTGGCCTTTCGAAGAAGCCACAGTCCATTTTGCTTTGGCCACAGAAGCTGTGTATGTGAGGCTAATAATAAGTAAGTCAATCTCACAGTAAACTTTGATCTAACTGAGGGTGAGCGCCTCCATTGGAAACATAAGGTGAAGTAAAGCAAGTCTGCTAAATATTTATAGTTCGCACATGCCAACACGTGGGTGTATTGTAAAAATCGACAACCCATAAGCTACTATTTGGTCCCTCCCCTTGACCTGTCAATCACAGCGGTGGACTAAGAGGAGTGTGGTCCAGCTCTTCAGGGAAGTCAGCATGGGGTAGGTCTGGAAGAAACCTGAGGAACTCTGGGACACAGAGTTTCTATGTGCCCTGGGTATTGACTCATAGGACAGAAATGCAGAGCTAGAAAATACTTTATAAATCAAATATACAGCCAGTGCACGGTACAAAAGCCAGAGAACCCTCAGGCTGTAGTCTTATAGGTGAAGGATTATGGCACATACATTGATAATGTCAACCGCTCAACGTTAGCTCTCTATACAGTAGGTTTGTTGTAATATATCACAAATTGTATACATACAAAAAATGATATTCATGTTACCATCATGGGAATATCAAACGTATTTCCAAATATGACAAGTCATACTGGACATCCATCACGTAGAGGTCAGCTCTTAACTAACGAATCTCTCAGAAAGACCAAAGGTTAAGACGGAGAGGTGAGGTTTCCCAGATGCATGTTCTTTCGGTGGAAGATGCCTTTCTGAGAAGAAGCCAAAGATAGATTGCTCAAGTCCAGTTGAATGACGTGTGAAGAACATTCTGACCTTAACTCGGTCAAGGAGAGGTCATGGTGTTCTAACAGTCCCTTCCAGATTCCTGGAGGCTATTCGTCAGCCACTGACACGTTTTGCGGTTGTCTTGTTTGTGGTTATGATGACTTATGGCACAGCATGTGTCACAACCAAAAACAACAAATAAAAGGTTAAATAAAAACCACCAGCTAATGCCGTTTTTTCTCCAACTTGATTTGACTTGTGTGAAGAAATACTTGGTTCTTCAATGGGCCCTTTCAGTATTCTTTGCAATAGGTTAAATGCAGAATTACCCAACTGGCTAGCAGCGCCCTCTAGTGTTTGCAGGAAGTCAATGGTTGATTGATTGATTCACAACCCAACTTGTGTTTTATCAAGAACACCCAGAGGTGATCCTAGTCTGGAAACACCCGTGGTCTCGATAAATACTCACAGTCAAAGAGGATTAACATTTGTTTCACATTTGTTCACCCCAGCAGCACATCCAGGCCTCGATCACCCAGATTTGTCTGACCACTTAACTGGAACATTCCAAAAATATTTTGAAATGTCAAACACGATAAGGCATAAATAGCAGGGCTACTTGCTCATTCTTGGAACTATACTACAGTTATAAGTCTATTAATACAAAATATATTGTCTCATATGTGAGACATGTGGTTAGTGCAAAGTCTGCAATATATTATTCACATTTTGGCCATTCATGTTCTAATCTACATTAACTAGTATTAAATCAATCCTACATTTTCTAAGAATCGTCCTCTTTGAAAAGCTGCCCTTCACAGTTGGAAATCTTCCTATTCTGGCACCATCAGAGACTGGCTGGGTTGAGCTTCACCTCAGACTTGATGACGACCCTGTATGTAGCTGGACTGGTACCTCCAGGTATAACCTATATCACCGCTCTAGAACCTCTTCTTTTATGTCCCAGCAACCACATACAGTCAGAAAAAAGGTTTAATAGAGGAATCCCACACAGGGATCACATGCTATGAGTATCAAATCAGCAGTATGGAAAGAGAAAGACAATGTTGCCTTGAAAGATGATCTTGCTATGTTAGTAAGTAAGACAGTAAATCCACTCACTCAAGTCAAGCCACCTGTGATGTGCCTCAGTCTTGGTTAATGTAAGCTATTGTGTTAATGTTCAGTCAGTTAGGCTAAAGCTCTAACAAAAGTTATGTTTTACTAATAGGATTAACTGTGATAATGCCTCCCTCCCTCACAGATTACAGAGGGAGCGAATATAAAAGGGAAAAAAAAGAAAATTACCAAACCATTTTTTCAAATTGGCTTGACCCCAAGTCCTTCGCATGCAACCTGCTAATTCGTCCGGCTGGCTAACAACCCTATTGCGTGCCAGCCAGTCATTAGAAGAGTTCCATTGCACAGACGTCCAAAGCAGTCACCAAATATGTCACATGCTTGGGTCACCCTGATTTGAGGTTGGAGCCCTGGGTTGTGCAGGACCTGAGGTGACAGTGTCACAGTCGCCAAGCTCCTTGGTCAGAACACTAATTAGAAGTGAGAAACACAAGGCTCTTAAAAAGGGCTCGTGGGGGGAAAGAGAAACAAGTGCTACTGTTTGAGATTATTGGTCCGTGGAGCAGTACAAAGGGAGACAGGAAATCGGCCAGGGGCTGCTGGACGGTGCCTGGCCAGCTATGTGAAATAGGTAGGGCCCTCTGACGTAAAGTGGATAAGTGGGACTAGGAGTAGAATTACAAACACATTTATCCCACTTTTGGGAAGTTCTCCAAGTAAAACAAAATGTGAAAAGCCTCTAAAAGATTCCAGTGGCCCTCTAAACACATTTGTCTGTCAGGTCAGATTAAGGTCAAAGGATGGTTGAAAATAGATGAAGATGCAATATTAGACAAGTTAAATGTTCACACATCCAGCACTGTCTTCAACACTATCCTGCTTCCCTGCCAAGAGTGGATTGACAGGCTACCAAACAGGACCACAAGGTGGCACCTTTGCATGTGTGGCAGTGTGTGGACATCTCACTTCCCCTTTGAACAGTTGTTTCCACTTAACTTTCAGGTTCACAATGCTCGGTTCCATATCTTGATACTCAATGTTTTTATTCATAGCTTCACATCTATCATGTTTACCCGTGATCAAATCTTTAACATTTCAAAAACAGGTTATATAAGAACTTATATAACACTGAAAAAGTTGAGGAAAAGTTGAGTAAATGTTGAATAAAGGAAACCAGATAAGGGACTATTTCGTCTAAAGTAGGTTCCTCTTCCATGGCTTGGGTCATGTTTACATTGGGCCCCTGTGCTGCTAATACAGCAAACTATGAGGAAAATTAAAACAGCTTAATGCTTGCATGCTAACTGATCCTCTAAAGCCCCAAAATGATCCCAACCGAGAAAGCTTTCTTAAATTACATAAGCCATATTAGAAGTGTTTAATAACTCACAAAGTGGAGCAGTCACAATACAGTCTCCATATGACTCCAATCCAATCTCACTGCAGCAAAATAGATGTTGGTTTTAAAAGCCTTTTTTTCATTTGAACAAAATACACTTTTGAAATGAAACAGTAATAGAGTTGGCAGCTTTCACTGTGGCGTTGATGTATGCTAATTCACCCTTATTCATAACTATTTTCATTTTAACAGTTATGTTGTTCTTGTAAGAAATGTCTGTATCTAAAGCCCATCTGTAATGCTTTGTAATGTGTGTGTGTGTGTGTGTGTGTATAATTGCAGCTGTAATTGTAAGTGTTGCTATGTGCCTCCCAGTGTTTACCATAGTAGCAGACCCTTCACTGCTGTCTGCAGGGAAGATGCAAGATGCATTATTAGACAAGTCTCGCCAGCGTGTATCTGTTACAAACAGCTCAGGATGAGAATCTTATTGCACAACATTAGAACACTGAAGATCAAGTAAACAATCAGACACACTCCTTATTCATGGTCCAACTTCAAAGAAATCAACGCGAGCCTCGAGCATGGAGCAAAGAATTACAAATAGTGTAATTATGTAAAAGTCTATGTTAAAATTGATAGTCCCCCCCCAACTACAAAGCGTATCGGTGTTATACAGACATCAAAAGTAGTGTAGTGTCTAATCTCTCGTGAATTCATGAAAAAATTTGATTTTGTTATAGTTGTTACAGTAATTAGAGTTTAGCTGATTATTAAAACGGAGCTGCCATCTAGTGCTCATATCAGGAAATGAACAGATGTATATACCACGTCTTATAGTCTACCCCAGAGTCTATCATGTGCACAATGAAATCTATGTGTACTGTTTATGCTTTTCATCAGAAGATTGGAGAGGACGAGACTGTCTTGGTCGAGTAACAAACTATCGGACTGTAAGGGTTTCAGATTATGTGGGTTGAAAATGATTTAAAATACTGTCAGTATGATTTCCCACAATTTTAAAAGTATGCCATTGAGAAGACAAACACAGCAGCCAGCATTGTATGCAGTCCCTATAAGAAAGAACCCATTTTACTAATTCAAATATTCTGTACTTGAAATCATATCTGCTTCATGGATTATTGGACTGAATAGTACTACATTTGTGTAGATCTGATTTAATCTGGGCGACAGGAAAAAGCTGAACTGTCTCTTGCTTGTAGGACTAACATGAATTGCAGGTGTATTTTTCTCATGTGTTCCACATGAGCAGATGGAATCTGGCAGGTTGTTGGCAGCTGAGGGAGAGATGTGGGTGTTATGATCACACTGGAGGGCATCCAGGGGCTTTCTTGTGTCCCTACTGCTTCTCCATGTAGCCTGGCTCCTCAAGCTGAATACTAAGACATCATCACACCGTGCACAAGAGTGTTTGTATAGGTCCATCTCCTGATAGTGGACCTAGATAAACACACAAGTAAAATGAACATTCCTGGTGTTAAATGAACACTTTTACATTTGGGGTGTGGGGTACGTGTGTGTCATTGGGGGGAGGGGCGTGGAGTTGGTAAGCAACCTTTGGTATGTTATTGGTTCTACACAGTTTATTGGCTCTGTGGCGGTCTGTAAACAGGAATCCTTCATGCCCTTGGTGGCTGTCCATGATAAGAGGACCTGACTGTTTCACCCTGCTGATTATAATGATAGTCATGGGTTGGTGTCTGACCCGCCACTACAGACTTGAATACAGATGTACCCAGATCAATAATTAGATGGTGAAGGTTGTACAGGCTAAGGTTTTTTGTAAATGTACATCGTATCATCATCTCTTATGCAGCATATCTTTCATAGGGTCTGAGACATGAAGCAATGACTAGCATTCAATGGGGAAGTGAGTGCACTGTAGTTACATTATTACCATCAGAGCATCCTCAGAGGACTTGAGGCAAAGAAATTAGACTGACAATGATGTGTTGTAATTTGAACTAAGCACTTTAGCAGAACATTTTACCTAAAGGTGGATAATGTTGCTTAATGTCAGAGATAAATGTATGATGATTTAAAACACCAGTCCAGAAAGATTTACAGTGTATTATCACAGCACACAAAGTCCAATACATTTAAGTGAAAATGTCAAATGTTAAGTAAAATACCCACTGCCATGAGTGTTCATACATCTCAAAATGTCTTATTACTAAATACTAATTATCCATGATCAAACATTAAAACAATGTAAATACAAATATCGGTTAGACACATTTTTACCAGATCAGAACTGTGCGGTTAATAATTATAAAGAATCCAATGACATACTATAATCAATATAAAATGTGTTGGTATGTTGCTGCTGTCACCTGTATGAGAATCGTTGTTAGCTGAATCTACAATAGGTCACCAGTAATATATAGCCACTTAGCCTTGGGGCTGGAAAAATGACATTAACCGATTGTCAACATTTTATGGGGGTTTTCAAAAGGTAGTCACAATGAAGGAAAGGGCACCGTGTTGTGTCCATAGCAACACAAGAACCACTATGTAATTGCTGCAGGAGAAATAAAGTCACATGCTTGTCTCTTTCAGAACACAAACTGTGTCTTGCTCCAGGATAATTGTAGTTTTGCATATTTTCCTAAAGTAGATTTTTTTGTACATTCCATCACTGTCATTTCAACACTCTGACATCACACCAATCTGTCATCCTTTCACTCTGTCATTCTTTCGGTATGTCACCCTAGATGCATAATAACAACCAAAGATAGATTTTTATTATTCATGACCAACTGTCTTTTTGGTAAATCCAAGCCTCCTGTTCATCTCCTCTCGTGGAATTCCAATCCCAGGTGTACATTCTTGTAACAAAGGATGGTTAGAAATTATTGTTAATGTGGGCACTGGCTCATTTCCCAGGGAAGCTTTCGGACGTAGAGCTGTGAGACATGAGGCCTTGTGTTACCCTATTTGAGCAGGCTTTGTTTTTAGAAGAGTGTCAGGGGACGTCATCATTCTACAGTTGTTTGGCAGCAGACACGCTTTATGCCGTCTCTCTCACATCACAACACAGCACAAGCACCAATACTCCATGAGTTGAACAATTTATTTTATTGAGAGGAAAACAGACTAAGGACAAAAAACGATCGGTCTTAATACATACATACTGTCTCTACTTCTGGGCTATGTTGTGTGTAGTCCTCTGGGTAATAAGACAAAAAGCCTTTCTGAGCATGGTAGACATGTCTCAGACCTGTCAAAGAGTTGCAAGTGTACCGTAGGGAATTAGCGAAGGCACATAATATTGATTCTCTCATCTGCTGGCCCACAGATAACAATGACTGACATTCAATGACAACCAAGCCCTCTTCTGTTGCCTAAAGCCTCTCTGCTTCACCAGTACTGTATCATGCTTATACCTGCATGCCACATAGACTAACCACTTTTATGAACTTATGCACATTAACAGTGTACTAATGTCATCACAATGCATTAACACAATTACATTCATGCCTTGTGGTGCTGCAAACAACACATTTTATGACAGTGTGGTGACAGTGTGGTCTTTCATTATACCTCAGTGATTTAAGGCCATTGTCATTAGAATATATATTTTTAAGGGAACTGTTGTGAAGTTCAATCCCCAGTAAACCCAATAGTTTGCGACTACCTCGCCTCAGCAATATTGGTTTTATTAACCTTCAATTGATTTAAGCCTCAGCAGGGTTCAGTGCTGACTTACTGAAAATGTTCAAAGTCACAACCTCACATCTTGTTTTCATTACAGTGCTGCTACTTTCCTAATTTGCATGCTGTTCAGCCAACCACCCAGCATGGAACTTTTAACTGGACTTTTCTTTCTTTTTTGGCAACCCTGGAGTATGACAGATCTCAGAGATGAAAAAAGACCCCCTTTCGCCCCTGTCAGTGATCACAAAACCTTTTGAACATTATAAAGTCATTTTAAAAGCCATGCCAGAGTTTAGAATCAATTCAGCTCCTTTTATAGGTCTCTGGATTCTCAGTGCATTCAGAGCCACGGGACAGGCAGTAAAAACTAGGTCACAAACAATTCAAACTGTCCTTGTGGCGACTAATTCTCTTTCACTGGTATGATTCTAAAAATTCACCTGACTGAGAACATTGATTTCCTTATGATGTAGACAGAAAAACAAACCACTAAACAGGCTTTCAAAATGACATTCATCTGCTTATGTCACATTGAATTATGCCCAGACGTGCCTGCCTAATTAATTGTGGTGTGGTGATGACTTCATTTGAATAAGACATTTTAAAAACTTTCATCAGACTTGATTAACACAGTTGACTGAATATTCCTAAAACCATTTAACAAGAGCAAAGAAACACTTTTGCTAATCATTTGACTGTACTGTATGCTTACAAAGTATTATAGAAGACTGGAGTACAAGGTCAAATGTGATAATCTGATGTAATCTACACTTAGTTATTATTAAAGGCAAACCCTAAAGCACAAAACAAAAGTAAGACCAAGGGGAAACTGGACTAGATTTGCATAGTACAACACCAAACTGACTAACACATATTTACTATCTGGGAGTGTTGATGTGCCTTGGTTTATACAGTCCACACGCTTCTCTAAACAATCAAGTATAAGTGTTTTTTGATAATGCTAAGAAACCGTGGAATGTTCCTTGGGCTAGATATAGCTGTCAACATCCATGTGCCCTCACAAGTAAGGACTCTAAGTGCACTATAACATCAGAGTACAGGCTGGTTACCGTCCCTATGACAATGAGAAGAGAAATAAAAAGAAGGAATGCACACAGGAGACGTGAGTTAAGAGAGAGAGTGTGCTGCCTTCCTTTTAAGTTGAGAGAGAGATTGATTTACAAAGGGATGAGATTTATTTACGAAGGGGAGAGATGAACAGCTGGGAGTTATCATGCATAATGTGAAGGTTGATGCAATTTCTCACAGTCAAGTAACAAATACACAGTATCCTCAACTCTCACTATCACAATCTGCATTGTAGCCCCCTGGTAACGCTGGGAGAATGTTTGTCCAATACTAACCAGTTATTGATGATACCAAGTAAACAAGTTCAAGTAACTAGATATAAATAGTAAATAAAACAAGTCAGCAAACAAAATTGACATAAATCATGACAAAGGGAGAGATATCACAGGTCACATGACATCTACCTTGAACCAACGTGCCTTCTAAGCAGTAAATATGCTCCAGTCCATCCCTCTGTCATTTGATAACTTGAATGATAAATTAAACTATATCTCAATCTCTTACTAAAGGTCAATATGCCACATGGGTCAAATAAAAGCACATATAGAGGTATAACAGCACAATTACACATGCATTGTGGGAGCTGCCCTGACCTTCCCTTCATGACACCATTCAACACTACACATCCAAACCAACGCACACAGACACACAGAGACACAGACGCACACACAGACACACACAAAGAAACCCAGTCAGTCACAAACACAAACATACACATTTACACTCTCTCTCTCTCTCTCTCTCTCTCTCTCTCTCTCTTCTCTCGCTCTCTCGCTCTCTCTCTCTCTCTCTCTCTCGCTCTCACACACACACACACACACAAACACACAAACCTACACACTGCCTCACAATCACGTAGACACAATATTCATGGCCGAACTCATTTCCTGGCTCCTTGCCATGTTATTGAGGTCAGAATGAATTTGAGTGGAAATTACAGTCGTATGCAAAAGTTTGGGCACCCCTGATAATCTCCATTACTTTCATCTATAAAATGTTGGGCGTTTGGATGAGGAACGTCTTTGTCATATATATACACATACGTCATGGACAGTGATATTTTAGCCGTGAAATAAGGTTTATTTGATAAACAGAAAATATGCCATACGCATCATAAGAGAATTAGACACTTGCATAAATTTGGGCACCCCAACAGAAAAATCACATTAATATTTAGTAGAGCCTCCTTTTGCAAAAATAACAGCTTCTAGACGCTTTTTATATCCTCTGATGAGTGTCTGGATTCTGGATTGAGGTAATTTGGACCATTCTTCCTTACAATACATCTCCAGTTGAGTAAGGTTTGATGGGTGCCTAGCGTGGACAGCCCGCTTCAAGTCACCCCATAGATTTTCAATTATATTCAAGTCTGGGGACTGGGATGGCCATTCCAAAACATTGTAGTTGTTCCTCTGCATAAATGCCTTAGTGGATTTGGAGCAATGTTTCGGGTCGTTGTCCTGCTGGAACACCCAACTGCGCCGTAACTTCAGCTTTGTTACAGATTCTTGAACATTATTGTCCAGAATTTGCTGGTACTGAGTTGAATCCATACGACCTTCAACTTTAACTAGATTCCCAGTTCCTGCACTAGCCACACAGCCCCACAGCATGACGGACCCCCCACCAAATTTTACTGTGGGCAGCAAGTGTTTTTCTAGGAATGCTGTGTTCTTTTGCCTCCATGCGTAACGCCTCTTGTTGTGACCGAATAACTCCATCTTTGTCTCATCAGTCCACAGTACTTTGTTCCAAAATGAGCCTGGCTTGTTCAAATGTAGTTTGGCAAACCTCAAGCGAGCCTTTTTGTGGCGCGTGTGCAGAAAAGGCTTCTTCCGCATCACTCTCCCATACAGCTGTTCTCTGTGCAATGTGCGCTGAATGGTCGAGCAATGCACAGTGACACCATCTGCAGCAAGATGACCTTGCAGCTCTTTGGAGGTGATCTGAGGGTTGTCCTTGACCATTCTGACCATTCTTCGCCTTTGCCTCTTTGTTATTTTTCCTGGCCTGCCACTTCTGGCCTTAACAAGAACTGTGCCTGTTGCCTTCCATTTCCTAATGACATTCCTCACAGTGGAAACTGATAGCTGAAACCTCCGGGATAACTTTTTGCAGCCTTCCCCTAAACCATACTGCTGAACAATCTTTGTTTTTAGATCATTTGATAGCTGTTTTGATGCCCCCATTTTGCCACTGTTCAGAGGAGAATCAAAGAGAAGCAAAACTTGCAATTGGCTAACTTAAATACCCTTTCTAATGATTGAATGCACCTTTTTATGTAATTGAAGGCTTAACGAGTTAATCAGACTAACTATGTGTTGCAGTTAATCAGCATTTAGTAGGCAGAGGTATTCAAATCAAATAAATGATAAGGGTGCCCAAACTTTTGCACAGCCTTTTTTTCACATTTGATTTAATTTCACACAACTAAATACTGCTACACCAAATATCTTTGTCTGGAAAACACCCCAGCACTCAGTGTTAACTAGAAAAGTAATATTACAATATTATATTGATCTTTTTTGGTGAAGACAGGAAATTATCATGCAGCCTCAGAGGGGTGCCTAAACTTTTGCATACGACTGTACATGCTCTCTCAACTCCAAATGTGTGATGGACCTTTGATGAAGCCAGTTATCCCATTTTAATGCTGGCATGTGCCAGAAAGCCTCAGGTTATATCTCCAGTAAGTCTATAGCTCTGCCTTTCCGCAAGCCACAAACCCTGACTGTCAGATGAATGAATAGTACCAGCCATGGTGAAATACATGCCCCTGAGGTCTTCAAGCACCAGTATAAGTATTGCAGACATGCTCACAGGTGGCAGGCAACATGGGCAAACACAAACATCAAGATCAATTATGAACGGAGGGAGAAAGTCGTAACAGAGGAACATATAGGGTCCTCGGGGTAAGTGAGCAACGCTGTACAGAGGCTCACCACACTTCAAATGATATTGGATTGAATTGCTACCCTTGAGATAATCTGCTTCCCTGTACAAACCCGGCCATTTTGTTCCAGGAAAAATAACTCCTCTCTAGTCTTTTGCCTTGTGCTGTGAGAGTGTTCACCAGCTCAACAAAAACAACTTTTTATCATATTTGTGTTAAAAGGTGGCAGAGTAAGTGTAGAGAGGATCTGGTGCAATTCTGCAACTTGTAACTATGGAGTTTTCCCCACAAAAGATTCACTTTACAGTTACCTGTCAGTTCTGCATTCTGTTTTTGGTGTGTACTGAAAAGGCTGAGTTGCCAAGAACATCTATAAACAGGCTTGGATGGCATGCAGTCGACAGGCTGTGTGTTTGTGCATGCATGTGTGTGCGAGCGCTAGCATGCGAGGGCTATGTGCCGACCTGACTTCTGAGTTGACCAAGTATGAGAGACAGAAAGAAAGAGATCAATCAATCTTAATTCATATCTTAATTCATATCTGAATGCTTTCCCGGGAATTTGTGTATGTGACTTGCCGTTACTACTGTGTGTAATACATTTCCTCTCTATGTTGTAACAGACAGTGAAGTATTTCATTTCACAACTAACAATGTCACTTCATCATGATGTGGAAGATTTCCTTTCAAACCTGTCGGCTATGTTTTCCACTTCATAGATGCAACATCTAACTTCATTTCCTGAAATACTCTGACAGTTGTGGACCTGCTCCTTTCAACATGGAGGCAAGCCTGTAAGACATGAACCATTCAGAACACCCAGAGGGTGAGTCATGTTTTAAAGTAACACAAGACAGACAAATAAACTGTCCCATATTCCCAGCAGGAATAGATAACACACAAAAACACGTATTCACCAAAGACGAAGCCAAAGGCAGGTCCATATTGTGTGGAGGTATTTTAAAGGCTTATGATACTGTGGCAGTTTTACTGTATAGTTTGTGCTTCCTGATATATGAGTTTATAAGCTTTGTAATGATCAATTAACAAGACTCTTGTCTTATTCTTTCACTGACTGAATAATTTCGTCTTTCAGCTGACTAATTATAATTTACATGTTTTGAAATCCACAATCAGAATGTACGTGTAGAGATGTTATTCCTCAATTGCAGTGTAAGTAATATGGTACAGACGCAGAATTGTGTAGCTACAATTAATTTAGGTGACAGAAATGACCTCAAAAAGTATGGCACCGATTGTGTACAATTGCTAGCAAAAACCCTTTTGCTCTGAAGCTGTTCAGGAGTCTGGAGTCTGGAGCTGTCTGTGAAATTAGAATGATCATTTAATGCAAGCTCTCCGCCTTCTGCTTTTTATAAGCTCAGCACATCGGTCTTTTTGGAGGGAGAAATGAAAGGACTTCAAGTCCTCCCACCCATGGTCCCAAATCCCTCTTAATTCCTGACATCCATAATCCTTTGAGCACCCTTTCTCTGATCTCAGTCCAAATAGACCGGTTATCAGGCGCAAGAAAAGGTTGTTCAATTCAACGCTCCAGCTCCTTCGGTTCACTGGTGATTGTGTTGCCCTGCAAGGGCTTCTGCTGAGCACATTTCTGCCTCACTAGCTAACCTGTGTAAAGTGGTTATCAGCTGGTCTGGCTGCTTGTGTTCCAGTTTGAACACCTTTGGAGCAGTCTCTCTGCCCCTCTCTGTTTAGACAGTTGAGACTGTGGCACTGAAAGATGACACACTCCACTGTCCCCGAATGAAGTGTTGAATTGACAAAGAAGTGCATATCTTGTGAATACAGTTGTTTCCTTCGGGCACACTGAGAAATCTGCCGTGTTGGGCAGAGGACGACTTCCGAGAGGAGCACACGTTGTTCTATTTGGACTTTAATGAAAGCGGTGGAGGTTGATGCCATGCTGGTTAAAGTACACACATTTTAAATGTGATTTGGCTCATCAGGCAGGCTAATGAAAGAGCTGCTGTTAACGAGGTGTCTGCATTGTACTCTCCCTGTGGGTGAGAGCATCATGTGGTATGCAAGGACGACAAGGACAATGACACTTTACATTATCCAGGACTTAAACAAAGCCCAAGCATCACATTACGTCCCCCTTCAACACACTCACACACACGTGCATGTGCCCATGTCCAAGTAATTGAATGTCCCACCTACCCGTGTTGGTGACTAATGTTAGGGTAAGAGTAACTGCTGTTGGCTTGTGATAAGGTTAATAGAATCGAGCGAGGAGCAAGAAGTCACTATTGAAAAGTCACAAGGAGAGTGAGGCACCTTTGGGAATGTGGCTGAAAGATCGTGTTGTTGTTATTATAACCTTTGTTGTGTTTTGATGACAGTCACGGGTCTATGATTAGTCTGTAATGAACATCTGTTGGCTTTATGTTATGTTTGTTTTTCCCTAATCACTTCATATATCATGCTCTAACAGTGTATTAACAGAATGAGGGACCTTCTGTTGTTGGCATGTAGTCTATCCTCATTGCATCCATTGCATGTATTGACATGACAAATGAACAGAAATAAGACCACTTCAATCCTACATGCCATTCATTTGACTAAACTACTCTTGCACACACAGACACACACCATCAGAATGGCAATGAAGCCATTAATGCCTGGGAGATCAATTACAACCTGGGAATGAGTTATTTAAATAAATTGCCACAGTTCACAGAAAACGGCTGTAAGGAAATGATCCTTGAGTTGATTCATAATTATAGCCTGCAGTGTTTGACCCACATACATCACCAATACTTTGTTGGAATTATCTGTTTTCACTTCCTGTCTCTGACCACACATTCGTTTTCATTTCACAACCAATTGGTTGGTCTTTGACAAGTTGTGAGGATGTTTTCAAAAAAAATCACACCTATGTAAAAAACACAATTAAGAAACAGCACACAATGTTAGTAATGTGCTGTAAACATGATTTAAGAAACAGCACCATGGCCACTGGCTGCAATAACCTTGGGGGAGATCTTCCCATGACGATATATGTGCAGCATGCAGTGATAATTCATAAAATAATCCTCCTGCCAGGGTGCACGGGCAGGGCTGATGGAAAAGGAGGATGGAGGGATGAAATGTCAGTGAAGAGACTGATTGCATGTACACTCTCCTCCAGAGGGACCAGAGTCAGAACACACGTCAGGCAGGGGAATGTGGTGGAGGGATTATCATGTTTAATGTTGAAATTGATTATGAATAGTAATCGAGCCCTGCAGTGCTTCCCCTTGTAAATCACCAGGAAAAGAAATCTTGCAACAGTCACCAAGTTGGAGTTGGATGTTACAGACGGATAAGAACAATGTCCCCGTTTAGCACAGTGTAGCACACATTTCTTCATACTTTTTGTCCCACAAACACTTCATGGCACTGTGATTTTGACCAGCAGGCTCAAGCAGTATCAAGGACCGATGTCCTTGGAAACAAACGTGTGAATTGATCTTTAGGGTCCTGGATGTTTCGGGAATTGCATCTTATTTTCCATGTTCTTAAATCTCTACACGTCCCAAGAGGGTCTGCAGTAACATCTCATTAGTTGTACACGGCAAGCACATGTAAGCTGCAGTACAATGTATGTTCAGCATCTGAACATTAAAAGACACTGGGTTACCTTGTCCTCGAAGGGTATCTCTTTTTTTCACCTCTTTCTTTGTCTCAATAGTGGAGGGTGTAAATTGGCTCTGATTTGAATATTGTGTCTCAGCCCAGCAAACCTGGATCAAGTCTGGTATACAGATGCTGTCAGAACATCGGAGCACATCCGATCAATAACACACATGTCTATGTCTTATGATCTGAATTTGCAACCACTACATATGTATCCCATTATATATGTATATTAAGGATCAGTTATACTGGGTAAACACACAAACAATCTTAATACACACACGCAAACACACACACGCAGTCAGAGATACACACACATACTCATACATCTGCACATACACACACACACACAACAACTTCATTAGCACAGGTAGGGATGCATTGCGAATAGGCTTACAGGCATATTGGTTCCTGTCGCCATTCAAAAACCCTGGCAGGCAGCCCGTTCTCTGGGGTGCTATTCTATTTTCCATTGAAAACAAACACTTCCTACCAGCTGGGTCAAATGTGACCCAATGTGTTGTGATACTTTCAGTATCATTGTCACTCCACCAGACATAAGTAGGGTCGTTACTGTCAAAGTGCTTGTCATCCAAGATAAAGCATGTCCCTGTTTACAATCTGTTTACAGCTGCGTGGATGTTATTTAGATGCTACCCCACTCAGAAATGTGTCAAATACAGTCTTGTTTACTAATATTTCCTGGTTCTAAAATCAATATTCTCTCTTTAACTGGGTGAGCTCATCATTCAACCCTTAATTCACCAATGCAGGTCGTTTCATTCCAGGAAAATGTTACCATTAAAATATTACCATGTACTGTAGAACAGTACAGTTCTCATGAGTGTGTGTCTGTTTAGGTGTGTGTCAGAGTATACCATTTTGTGGTGCTTGCTGATACATTGTGGGCCCTATCTTGCACCCAGCGCAATTGACTTTGTCAGTGACGCAAGTATCATTCCTAGCTTGCACTCGGCGCAAAGCGGATTTTTCCCTCCACGGGCGCACGTCGAAATGACCTTGCGCTCCGGGGGGCGGTTCAGCGAAAAAGGAGGCGTGTTCCGGCGCAAACGTTCTTGGTGCTATCTTGCGGGTTCCGAAAAACCATTCCGCCACTGACCAGGAAAAAGGTGGTTTAAAGACAATGGCGCATTATTCAGATGCTATTTTAACGGCGCAAGCTTGGTCCGTGCGCACTGCGAAGCCAGGGTATTCTTCCTGCGAAACTACGTATATTGTTTTGATTTATTGTATGGCTAGCTGTGTTACATTTCGTTCATATCAATAATTAATAAGATGTTCATGAGAAATCTCTATGTATGTGAACTTGAATTGTAACAACTGTGGCAATTTACTCCTACGCCTGTTTAACCGAAGCTAATTTGGGTAGGTTTCTTCTCCCATGCACATCAGATTTAGAATTCAGTTTTCAATTTACTGTGGCAGGAAGGAAGGTGCAAAAAATAAACATATACCCTACGGGTCTCACATTAAGTAAACAAAAGTACAACAGTTAAACTAATTCTAAGAACTAAGCAATTACATTTTTTTAAATATATGTCAAAATAGGCTACATTTGAATGAGCAGCATGAGTGGGCAACTTAGTGCAATGAAACTGCTCTGCCTTTCCCATACAATCACTTCTCTATCGTTTACGGTCCTGACGAGAACGTCGGTCTCCTGTGAACCGCTGGCGTGCGCCGCGCAAATCCGCCGTTATAATAGCAATCCGCCATGGAACAAGCGCTGCTCTTAAAGGGAATGTGAGATGACGCTCTGATTGGCTTATTGCACGTTACGCCCAAACCACACCCATTAGTAATGTAGCTACCTCCTTTAGATATGCGCCTGGCGAAAAGTCATTTATCCCGCTGCTAAAATAGCAACCGCACCGGAGTCCCGCCCACTTGCGCTTTGCGCTTTGCGCTTTGCTACTTGCGTTTCAGATCGTCAAAATAGGGCCCTGTAAGTGGCAGGTCGGTCTTTCGTTAGGCCATGGTGTCCTCGGGCAGTGAGAGGGCTAGGGTGGCAGAGCTGAGGCACTGTGGCAGGCTGCTGGGTCAACAAGGGTAAGGGAGTTTGAGACATGTCACCCTCCACTCGACCATGGTCCACCTTATATCTATAGCCAGAAAGTGACCTCAGCCCTATTCATATCACTAAAGAGATTAGATAGTTAGGTGGGGGGGTAGTGGGAGAGAATATAATAGCCTTTATACAGCCACCATTCTCAAACCAGACGCTCTAGTTTCACCCCCGTCGCTTACCGGAGACCTTTGGGGGGGGTGAGTGGGAGAGTCTAATGGTCATTTGCATTTCATCATCTCTCAACAACTTGTCCTGGCCCTATCTGATGTAGTGGAGTGGTTGATGGCTTCAAAGTACACAACCTGTGGGTCTGCAGGACAAGATGGGACTTAGGCTCTGATGCAGCTGTTGGTGTAGCTACTGGGAACATTATTATACACTTCACAGGACGTTTTTTCGACTATGTTTTATTAAATCTCTTTATTAGTGAAGTGATTAGTTAATGTTGGAGGGTTAAAAAAACACCTGTCTGTCTAAATGATTCACTTTCAAAGAATGTTTGTTGAAGAATGTTGACTGAATATTGTATAATGGATGCCAGATATTGCTGAAACGATGGTAAGACATTTCTGTAAACGGTTCCAAGGTCTTTCTTTGTCTTCTCCACAGTAATTCCATGACATTTACCTGACTTTTTACAGGCCCAGCCCTGTGACATATTTCTGTTTTCACATGTTTGTTCCTCTAAGTCCCCACAGAAAACCAACATTTTGGAAAAAAGAGAAATTGTAGAGTTCATACACACACTGCCAATAAGACTGAGATCAGCCAATAACACCTCTCGCCATGTTCCTGCCTTTATCTTGTCGTCTCTCACAAAATTATCTTTTCTCTGATAATTCAATAGAGCTGGATTTCTAGACGTGATTCAGGATGGCCTTCTGGCTTTGACAAGAGTCTTTATCGACTTAATTGAATCGTTATGAAAGGGTTATTACGTAAGAAACCTTCACGTCTAAACTCTGAATGCTAGCTATTGCTAAATAATGACTATAACTAATTAAATAAGTTTAGATTTGTGAAGATATATCTTATATTTTACCTTTACACTTATTTACCTTTGAGGCTCCATTTAAACAGTAGACCTGACCTAGATAGCAGCATACAAGTCAGGATGTACAACCGTATACAAACAACATGATGTGATAAGGAACAGGCACACTGCACAAGTAGAGCTGAACCCCTTAATCAAAGAAGAAGCTCCTTCCCAATCAGATATAACACCATGCCATGCACTTAGACTGCTTTGTTTGAAGTGGAGAGAAACAATCACTTTATCTAAAGTAGAAAGACATTCTGGAGACCGGAGCGGAAGCAGCAGAGACGTGGATTTTCGGGAGATGGCACATCCCTCAGGAAGAGACAAGCTCAACCTATGACAGAAGAGCCTAGAGTAAACGCTGTGTCATGTCACGGGAGATCAAAGTCTGTCTGCGTGTGTGTGTGTGTACGTGTGGCATCTCTGCTGAGGACAAACTAATCCTCTCTGTCACAAAGCTAGAAGCCTTAAGTACCAGGGGGAGGGAGAGGCATGCTCTCACAAAGTCAATTTGCAGATGATGTCTAAAAGGATTTGAATTTCCTCCCATCTAGCTTGTTTATGTCAATATGCTTTTGAGAGTAAATGTGAGTAAAGTGTACAAGCAGCATTCAAAGGATACAAGGACCAATATTAGATAGCATTAGTCTTCTGACTTGTGTCAAAAAGGTCTAATGTTAACCTGAACAGGTTTAAGGGAAAACCAAGGAGGCATGAGGACAACTCAAGAAGGGTGTAAAAGATCATAGTGACCCAAAGGTAATAGGTTTTAGTATTTAAGACAAAAGATGGGTTAAACAAGTGCATTGAAAAGATTTTGCAGATAAAAGTTAGTGAACTTATTGTTATGATATAAGAAACAATGACTATCTTTAATTTGTGACATTTTTGTGAAGTAAGGTCTGACTGGAGGTCAACATCCTTTGAAATATATTATACAGGGACAATACCGGATGTATTCATGTGAGTCATCCGTCACAACAAGAAAGAATGAATAGCAAAGACTGCAGTTTCTGGCAATACATGTCTAAAAATTGAGTGACAGTCTGAAAAACCATTACATAAGGCGTTGGTTCGGAAGAGATTGGAGGTGACAAGGGTAAACACCTCCAGTGCTACAGAGAGCAGGAAATAACCAGCATGTTGACACTGTGACATCATCAGAAGATGAGGGGAGGGGGACTCGCTGATTGGCTCGTGGACCAGAGAAGTGGACAGTTGAGGTTGGCAAGGGCCCTCTGGGTCCTGACGTGATAAAGGCTCTCCGTGTCTAGGGGCGACAGGGGAGGCTGCTGTATAGAATAACCCATGTATGGGAGCCTCGGCTGGGATGATGAGTGACAGAGGAAGACATGAAGAACAACCTGCTGGTGAGGTACAGGGAGGGCTGGAGAACTTGTGTGGTGTCAAGTCTTTTGGGGAGCCAAGCAACTGTTTTGAGGTTGATAATCGTCAAGAGTGAGCATGAAAGAGAGAGGGATAGAGAATGAAGAACAGGAAGTGATGACAAAAAGATGGAGACAAGCAAACGCCGACCAAGTAAGCTGACACAAAAAATGTCCAGTAACTCTTTGTTGAATGCGGGAAACATGGCTGTGGGTCACAGGGTTGACAAATGCATATTCAACAAAAAGGAGAAAGGTATTTCCCTTTTTTTGATGGGTAAATGACTACTTAGGGTCTTTCATCTGGCACAATATTATACAGAGAAATGTACCTAAAGTGCTTCCTCCCTTTCTAACAAAAGCACTGTGTCATCGATTATCATATGATAATTTGGTCTGACCCAGTGTAACCTTGTCCCCGTCTCTTTCACATCCTCATGACATCTCTCAACACACCCTGCCAAACCTGGTGACATGCAGTGACACAAGACACCAGCTGAGTTTTTCAAGTATTGTTGACACAACCTCAGAGGAAAGGGAGAAATCAGATATGGACACCTTTTCTTCTTCCACTACTATGAGCAAAGCTGACCCCTGACATCAATAATTAACATGGTCATCTGTGCGGTCGAATAAGTAGCTAAACACATTTGCTCTAACACTCACAATATTGCCAACCCATTCTCTATTCCTAGTCATTCCCCTCTTTTTCATTTCCCCTTATCTGGCCAAACATACACACACACCTACACACACAAAATGCATAACCAGATAAGGGCTACCATGATGCATAATTCATAGCTGCTTCGGTTGTAAGATGCACTTTAAAGGTTAAGGTTTTAATTTAGTCTCTGCTAAAGTAAATTCCATTTAAAGATGACTTTCTGTATTCAGGTGTTAAATTCTTCAATGGCTCTGATTGGTCTGTTTGCAGGAGCATCAACAGGCTGGTGCCCTGTGATTTACTATGTAATTAGTCTTTGTTTTCAACACAGATATATTCGAATTTCTCTGCAGTTTTTCACACACTCTTAATTGTGCCACTCATAATTTTTCCAGGGAACATTGGAATCGACTAATTCAACACATCAGAGGATGCATGAGCAATGTATTGTGGATACGGCCAATGCGCCATGGGTGATTATGCTTTCCATTACACCCAGAACATTGGACAAATAATGTAATCTTCTTTCTGTCCTGTTTTTTTCCTAGCATTGCCTCCAGTAGTGACAGTAATGGATGCTGTTCCAGTTAAACACGTGGATGGAGTGACATAGGAACCGGAGAGGCTCAGGGTGTTTGATGATCACATCGCATGTTGTACTTCTCTGTTCGTGTATCTGACTTCCAAATCACTTCACAACCGGAGAGAATTTGGTTCATACTGTATGTAGATGTGATTCTACAGATTAATACTAATTAATACTACTCCTAGGCTTAATGTGGACAGAGTTTTAGATGAAATGAGACATGAGGCACTTACCTACCTGACCCGTAAGAAACTTAACAAAAGTCAGTTTTGTTTTGATTGGAAAAACAATCCCAGTTGTAGATTACAGATTCTGCTGAGTGGAAGTCAGTGGGACATTTACATTAGACTTACATTTAGTCATTTAGCAGACACTCTTACCCAGAGCGACTTACAGTAAGTACAGGGACATTCCCCCAAGGCAAGTAGGGTGAAGTGCCTTGCCCAAGGATACAACATCATTCTCTCCCACGCACAACGTTTGTTGATGTCATTTAATGAAATCATGGTGACTGAGTTGTTGTTTTCTAAGGATTGTCCCAGATCATGGTCACAGTCACAGTGATTCATTGGAATGGACTGGCTGCTTATTGAATGTACAAGGCTCATGTCAACAGAATGCAAACATTTCAATGGATCTCAAAAATAGAGTATGTTCCCATGCAATGACATTGAGAGTTAACAAAGATGAAGGATCTCACCAACTTCTCCTTCTGTTTCCCATGAAACACGTTGCCACCAAAAGGACTTCATCACATGACACTTTTAAATAAAATAGGTAAAATAGGTCAAACATGTATTCATAAGATTCATAAGAATCACTTTGTAATGGAAAAAAGGTATAATTTCAAAAGCCTGCCACTTCAGTGGGCTTTTATGTCTTTGTAGGTTTTCAGCATCCACTTACCAGCTAGACGTGACATGCATTAAACAAGTGTAACGGCTAAATAGCTGTCTAGAAGATGTTTGGGGATCATCTTGGCTGCCCCTTTGACCAAGTTGTAGAGCATCATACTTTGTACATGGACATTCACTGAAATAGGTAATTTATCGATCAAGTGACACAATTTGAAACTCAACCCAAAATAATTGCACGCTGCATCCATTTGTACTTACTTTACAAAGTATCTGTATTTAGTTTCTACATTTTCCAAGTAATGTGAAAAGATCAGGGTTATTGTTAGTATTATTATCATTATGTCAAGCATATGTCCAGAACAGTTAAGTGTTAAGTGAGGCATTCAGTGAGTCTACAGAATGTGGAATAATTTGCTGGCCATATAATAAGTCATAGAGTGATAAACTGCTCCTTACTGAGATTGCAATCAGCAGTCAATGCTGTGAATTTCCCTGAATCAAAAAGGGACGGTGGGAAGAAAGAACAGAGTAAAATGCTTTGATGAGTTTGACCTAGTTCCAGACATTGACTACAACTAACAGAAAAGACACAGGGAAGACATCCTTTTTGGTAATTAATGGAATTGCTGCAGGGTTCATGACATCATCAAGCAGAGGAGGAACACTACAACAGAGATTATATGAATGGGATGCACACCATAGAGTAAAAATAATATGACTCACACTTTTATTGTAAATATTCATTGATGATATGTTGTGTTGACTTAATGTACACTTTATTCTATTCACCCAGATGGCTTTCTTGTTTTAAAAATACATGTGCTACATACTTGTTAGTCCGTTTTATTATTTACAGGATCTCTGAATTGTTTTATCCACCAGTAGGCTCTGATTAAGAAGTTGTGTCATAGTAATCAATCATTTTTCAAGACCAACACGGTGACAGAGAAAGGGCGTTTTAGAAGGATTCTCAAAATGCTCTGCAAAGAAATGAAGCCTATGGTCCATCACTAATTCTATTACCATACACACTTCAATGAGGCAGATTTTGAGTAAGCCTACATTTTGTATACCACTGTGATTTAGCCTACATGAGCCTATATAAGCTCTGTAATTGAAACATTGCAGTTATTCATGTAGGCCTACTATATTTGTAATAGTCAAGAGGCTTTATTAAACTAGCTAGCCGGGTAGCAGTAGAGAATATGGCCTACACACTACGCAAAGAGTATAGGAAAACGTCGGATGAGGTAGACTAGATAGATACATTGTCGGTAGGCTATTACTGTAACTGACTTTATTAGTGCTTAACTTTTTTGCCTCATTATCATTGTCGGTTCACACGACGGGTGACCTACCCCATGGTATAGCTTAAACCTACCTTAATCTAAGATCTCCAAACAATCCCCTGTATAATTGTCCCGATTTCTCGAACGTCAATCGTCACAGATGTAATTGGATGTCAACAGCACTAGGCTGCTGAAAAGCGGTGCTGAAGATCACACGATTTTTCTTCACACCCGTAGCAGCTTATCAACGCGCACAGCACAATGATGGGAACCAAGTTATTCACGCAATGAATCCTGAGAATGAAACTACGACTGAAATAAATACAGAACAATATATTTTTGCGGTCGCTACATACAAACTCCTTGCCTTCGCAATCGGAACCATTGGAGTCTTTGGATTTTGCAACAATGTTATTGTCATCATACTGTATTACAAATTCAAGCGACTTAGGACTCCTACAAATTTGCTATTGGTGAATATAAGTGTAAGTGACATACTCGTGTCTCTGTTTGGAATCAACTTTACATTTGTTTCGTGCATCAAATGCGGGTGGATATGGAACTCCGCAACATGCATCTGGGACGGGTTCAGCAACAGCTTATTTGGTAAGAACATCACTTTTGGTTTAGTTTTACTCAGCATCTAATCTAATGAAAATAATTCCGTTATCATCGTTTTTGGTTTGTTTCAGAGTCGTGTCAGAATAAACGAAAGTAATAGGACACAATCCACAGCCTACTTTTTACTTTAGGCGAGGCAAACACCTAATTAAGGCTATATTTTACATTACTTAAGACAATTGGGGCTATTATTTTTACGCGCCAATTAACACTGATTAAACAGTTTCTCGTCATTTAGGCCTACGTAGTGTTCTACTACTCTATCCCAGTTGTAGCCTATCGTGCAGCAGGCTTTTCCGTGCCATAAATGAGTAGTTTATACTTATTTGCTTCTGTCTAACCCATCAAGTTCCAATGTTGATTGTAGCAGGTTGATACTGATATTAACTATCATTCCTTGACTGAGCTGCTAATTGTATACAAAATGAATAACTTTCATGTCACTATCATTCATTGGAGTTATTCATAATCAATAGCTAACGATTAGTGTGATGAGTTATGAATTCAATCTTACCCCCTTGATTGATCAACTGTGGACGCGGAAAGCGCAAAGCTAAATCTTTCGTTGTCATCTTTCATCTATAGTTTATTGCCGTGGTCTGGTTTTTATTTTAGAATAACAAACTGTTTAGTGCTTTGTTTTCACAATGATCAGGCATCTTAATGGACTATTGAGGACTGAACGTACAGATTATGCAATATAGTGTTTCACTGACCTATTACCTCCATAATGAATCCTTACGTCGAGTGTGTGACTTGGATGAATGAATGCATACTTGTTTCCAACACCAATTGGCAATGACAGAAATTAGGGAAATATATTTCATGTAGAAACAGCTCATATATCATACTGTGAATGTCCTTATTCATTTGTACTCCAAGTTCATAAGTTCATAATTGATATTACATTACATGTAGTCATTTAGCAGACGCTCTTATCGAATCGAACCGGCAACCTTCTGATTAATAGCCCGACTCCCTAACCGCTCAGCCATCTGACTGACACAAATGTGCCACTGCCTTCATCAGTGCGTTGCTAGCAGACAGAACCAAGTTCATCCATACAAAAACTCCAACACAGTGACATCTATTCCATAGTTCGACTGTCCATCACCTCACCATGATAGGGCAAAGACCAACAGAAAATATTTGCCGGGTCATGCTTCTAGACGTGACAGTTAATTAAATGGATCATTATTTGGGGCTGATGTTTGGAGCTGTCTATCACAGCCAGGAAGGCACAGTGTGATTGGATGTGGCTATATAGCTGGAGTGTGAATGTGGAAAGTACGACAGTACAGATACTATGGGTGTCTTAAAGTTATTCACACCATGAAACCAATACTTTCGGATAATAATGAATCAACATCACAGTTGTTTTCCTTTCTACCTTTGCCTGACACTGCATATGGCATATTATTTACACTGCTGAATCCCAATAGTTTGGGATATTCGCAAAGTATGTTTATCATTTCCCCACATTTTACCTACCCTGTTGGTTACTTTCCCAGCCTATTATACTGCTCCTCTCTCTCCTCTAATAGGCATCGTGTCCATTATGAGCCTGTCGGCTCTGGCCTATGAGCGCTACATCCGGGTGGTCCATGCCACGGTGGTGGACTTCCCCTGGGTCTGGAGGGCAATCACCCACATATGGCTCTACTCGCTGGTCTGGACTGGGGCACCTCTCCTGGGATGGAACCGCTATAAGTTAGAGATCCACCAGCTGGGATGCTCCCTGGACTGGGCTTCTAAAGACCCCAACGATGCCTCCTTCATCCTCTTCTTCCTTCTGGCTTGCTTCTTCGTCCCAGTGGGCATCATGATCTACTGCTATGGGAATATCCTGTACACTGTACGACTGGTGAGAACCAGTCCATTTTACAGCAAAGGCCACTCACCGCCCAGCATATATTTAGTAACATTGTATATGAACTCGATTGCTTATAGTTTTATTTACGCATAGTTTCACTGTTGATTCACTTTCACATAAAATAACTCAGATCTTCACTGTCCATTCAACATAATGTGATGTTGCTCACCTCCTCCACAGACAGTCAGGGTTTTGTTTATCATAATTTGTCACTATATGCATGTACCTGCCTGGTGTGTGCAGTTCAGTGGAGAGAAAAAAAGCCGTTCAGAGCTCATTGTCCACAGTAGCAGACACAAATCAGTGGTGTTTATGGACTGTGGCTGTACCTGAGCAGCCAGAATGAGCAACCATGTGTAACTGATCTCATCTGCTTGTCACACCAGCCAGCCTAGCGTTAAAGGATGCCTGCCTGGAAGGATGATTATATTTATGCAAGGCTTGCAGAGCAGTGGACCACAATGTTACTTTAGGAGGACTTTGTGTGTGTGTGCATGTGTGTATGTGTGCAGGTAAGAGACAGGATGACAGGGGTCTGTGTAGGTGGATGTGGGTGGGCCATAAACTGGTCACCGTTTGTAACCTATTGATTCAGATGTCTAACAGCCAGAGACTCAAGACTTACATTATGTCTTTCTCCTTTGAACTATTGCTATTTGGTTAAAGTGAGTAATGGACCAATAATCAAGTGCAAGTGGCAATGTGCAGAAATCCTCTTATCACCACTATGACCTCTAATGACTTCATCCTTCGATCCGACTCTAATTATAATCGTAATAAAATGTACAATGCCTATTAGTTTTTTTTCCTGACGTTACAGATCAGTGTTATAGGGCTAACTCAGCGGTTCTCAGAAAGGGGAGGGATGGGACCAAGTGATTGTGGTCTTATGAGATTCATCAACCCCCCCACTCCTCCACCCCCCCCACCCCTCCCTATCCTCCTTGCAGCTGCGGTCCATCCAGGACCTCCAGACCGTACAGATCATAAAGATTCTGCGCTATGAGAAGAAGGTGGCTCTCATGTTTCTGCTGATGATCTCCTGTTTCCTGGTGTGCTGGACTCCCTACGCCGTGGTCTCCATGATGGAGGCCTTTGGCAGGAAGAGCATGGTTTCCCCCACCATCGCTATCATCCCTTCCTTTTTCGCCAAGTCCAGCACAGCCTACAATCCCCTCATCTACATATTTATGAGCAGAAAGGTGAGAGGACCTCTGGTAGCCTGCAATTGATGCTTTGTGAAAAGTTTCCTAAAATCATTGCAATAAACTGAACACCTATGCACACATACATAGACAATCTATCATGTTTGTTTCAAGCGGTAAGACCAGGCAGGTTTTGGTTGGCATAATGTATTGGAAAGCGGACACTAATTATATGGAGGAATTGCTATACATTAAGCCTCTAATACAGGCTGAGTCTGTTGACATCTTTCTCTGTTTGGCAGAAAACAGGGATGTAAAGTAGTAGTTGGTGTAACTCTGATCTTATCTTCCTCCACTTATGGCAGTTCCGGCGCTGCTTAATGCAGCTGCTCTGCTCCCGGCTTTCCTTGCTGCAACACAGCATCAAGGACCGCCCCTTGACACAAATCGAACGTCCCATCCGGCCCATCGTTATGCGTGGGGGTAGAGACCGCCCCAAGAAGAGAGTGACCTTCAGTTCCTCCTCGATCGTCTTCATCATCGCCAGAAACGATGTCCATCACCTGGACACAACCTCCAAAAACAGCCCCTCGTCTGAGATCGACGTCATCCAGGTGCGACCGCTGTGACCTTAGGGTACACCGTGAAGACTGATGATGCCGTCCATGTCGAGTACACCTCAGGTCTTCTGGTCATGCAACTCTACAAACCAAAATACCCATCTGACGCAGGACTGGCAATGTTGTATTGAACAGAAACGGTTTACCCTGGATTTTCAAAGACTGGGTCAGGGACTTGGATGTTTTCAATAAATACACTCTGTGAGAAAGTGAAGTCTCCAGCTCCTACTATAGTATCAGACATGGCAACATACAGTATACTGTAGCAAACTGGATCGTTTAGATGTTTTTCTGTCATTTGTCCAGTTTGATCGGCACCTGTCCTTTCTCTCAACATGTGAACCACTTTACAGGATTGTGGCCTGAAGACCAGCAGCTGCTGAGGAGACACCATCAGGGACTGAACAGGCACACCACAGTTTTCACAAACTCCCTGTCACTTTTGATTTGATAAAATAAATCATACTTAAAAATATGAATGATTAATACTCTTTCATGGCACACAGCGGTGCAATAATTGCAATCATTATGAAATTAAGTTCAATGTAATTATGTTCATTATAAGGCACATGAGTTTTAAAAGACATTGATGGCTATGTGGATGAGGTTGGGTTCCACTGGGAGGAGTGATGACAAATCCAGCAGTGCCCCTTAAGATAACCTACCGGGTCATCAGCTATAAATAGAGATGAGTAGATTTCAAAAGCTGATAATAACCTTGCTCAACATCATTGTAGCTTGCAGCACAGCAACCGTGATTATGGACTGGCAGCAAGCCAAGCCAATCAACAGACAACACTTTTAGGTTAACCTTTACCGTACAACTATCCTTTCATGCAGGTGTTTAAAGATGGCCTTTTATGAATAGCCAGTGCTGTAAGGATAGGGAGAATGAGGGTGGCCAATGGAAACTGCTGGGAGCAGCAGGGCACGTTCCTCTGTGTCCCTATGTCATGATAGATGTTGATAAATACCTCAAGAGTCCCTGAGAAAAGTGGCCTTTATCGGAAAAGAGTCCCTCGATTGATTTCACTCTAGACATATTTTAACCTTGAAGAGAGGAAAAAGCTTGCATCCCCTTTTGAGTGACCCTGTCTTCATCTTGTTGTTAAGTATTACTTGTATTCTGACCACCCTTTTTCCATAATTGCATTTAGTCCCAAAATATTGTCTGCTTTTTAATAAGTATACATACAAATGACTTTAATTGTAAAATTAAACGAATGAGTAAATTATAACAACAACATTGTGAAGAAGCATAGATAGCAGCTTATTCGGTCATTGCATTTGATCATTGTCATTGATCAGCTTCAGATTTATTTGGTGGCTGTACTGTTTCTAGCTCCAGCTGAACCCCTCTCTCTGAGTGTGAGTTGGTCTGGTCCAAAGAGACACTCAGAAGGGTTTGAAGGCCTGCAGCCTGCTCCACAGGTGGTCAACAGGGATTTTGGAAATGTTAGGGGGGTGTTTTATGAGCAGGTAGGTGCCTCCAAGCAAAGCAGCTGTGGCAGTGATGAGTAAGCCTTGGTTTATCACCTGGGGAAAACATTTCCAAATGTCATTACCTCAAATCGCGTTTTATAACCGACACAGCAAGCACACATTGCAAGAATGGAGGATCCACAGCAAAAGCCTCACAGGAGAACGTGGTGTTGTTCCCGGTCTCATGTCAATCTTTATTAGTCATGTTTTGAAGACGCCTTTAGGCTCTGCTCTACCATCTGTCATTCTCTCTGACTTGTAACTTCCAGATGCCACCAGGGCAGGGGAGGGCACCTCTGACAGTTGGAAACAGCACAGAGGACTCTCTCCCACTACACCTTCAAATAATCCTGAAAATACTGGAGTATCTCAGTGAAGCTCAAGATAACTTTGCCTCATTGTTCTGATTGTCCTTGCTTGCTTGATATATATTATCTGTTGAGAATCATTTCAGTGATTAATCATCATTTCAGTTTTAAAGTCCTAGTTATAATTGCTAGAGTACAGAAGATACTTCTCGGTAATATACAGTACAGACACACTTTCATAATATACCACCTAGGTACAGAATAGGAGTAGAGCTTGAACAAAGATAATAAGTCAGATAGGAGTCTCTTACTTTGTCTTGCCAGTGCCAGCGCTTGATTGCCTCATGGTACCTTGTCCTGGTGAATGTTACCTGGATTCAGGTAGTATGGAAAGAGACAGAGGCACATAAGGAAAGAGATTTTAAGCATCTCCAGTCAAATAACAAAATAATTTGTCCATTTGTAAGATCAAAACAAGGAATTTACCATTGTGTACAAGGGGATTATTGTCCTTGGCATGATAATGTGGAGGAAGTTATCCACATGTTTTCGAAAAAGGAACCATTTGGAGTTAACATGTGCACGCATCTAAAAAATACACAATACATCTGTTAGAGCCCTACAACATCTGTGTACAAATGATAGCAAATTCACAAAAATCTGAAGAGCACATAATTATATACAAGAAAACCAATTACTTTTTTAAAACATGTTTTCTGCGCTTTCAGTGCATTTGCTTCAAACAAAGTAGCTCATAACGGTGAGGAAGACCACCTTTCTTCTAAACCCTTCTATAACCATATCCTCAGAAAAGAAGATAAATTTAGCTCTTTAATCAGGTGTTTAGCTCAGGCGTTGCAGGTGCCAGTCATATGCTGGTTCCGACAAGAACAATCACGTTGTTCAGACCAATTACTTCCATTGTGTTGGTAGGATTTAATGCATGGATATGAAGTAGCATGCACATAATGACATCTCGTTGGACATCTCTGGATGGTTTACTGTATGCTAATGTGTGCTTCAACTACCCCCAACCATACCACTTCACAATATCCACTATCCTACCATGCACCAACACACGATGCAAGACTATACATTACAGACAGATGCAAAGGTGCAAACACAGGTTATATGAGTTAATTTATTGTTCTTTTTATCATTTTTAAATGATCGGGATTGGGTCTGTAGTAAGAAATGCTGAATATATTGAATTGAAATCTAAAGTTTAGATTCTAAACCAATCTTTTCAAAACCAAAAAGAGAACTGTGATTAAGTTGTAGTTCCTCACAATATATTTATTTCTACAATATACATTTAAATAGAACGCATTTCCCTGATGTAAGCACTCTTGAGTGTCACACAGATCATATTTAGTAAGCCTAATTTACAGTACAAGAATAGCATGAATATTGGATATGAACATTACCTCGACATAGTTATACATGGCCAGGTCTGCGATGGCGTGGTCGTCTGGAACTCGGACTCTGCTGTACTCTGGCAGCACAGCACCTGGAAAACCACCAAGAATTAGAATGTTTACCAATGCCCCGGAAGCTCTGGCTGTCAAATTTCTTATTCAATCACTAAATCTGACTCATGGACTCACTGAAGTCTTCATTTAGCTGGTCCATTATTTCATTGAAGACGAGACAGTCTTCAAAACCCTAAGCACAAGGATACACAGTATTTCTCATGATTTCTTATGCTTTTTTGCTAACTCTATAGATACCCTTCTCCTACTTACTGCGTTCATGCCTTGCCCATAGAAAGGTACCACAGCATGGGCTGCATCCCCCATAAGGACACACAGGTTCCCAAGATGATATGGGGAGCACTTCACAGATACCATGGCCTGGGCTGGCAGGCGGAAATAATCCTCCTTCAGGGCTTCACTGCAAGACAGACAGACACAAATCCCATTCAGACACTATTGACAAGAAAAACATGAATTGATAGTAATTAACTTTTAGGGACAAAATTGTCGATACATCTATACAGTTCTGAGAATTACATAGTAGAATGATTTAATTGACAAAAACCCACATTACACATTATTTTCCACATTAGGTTTTATCAAGCATTGAACTTGTGCTAAACACTGGCTTCAGCAATGCCCTGAACTAGAAAATTCAAAATGACAAAGATCATTTGAACTAATTGTGACAGCACATTTACAAAATGTAAACCTCCATTCAGCAATTTTTTCCTCGTTGCTTACCATTACGTCAACCCTGAAAAAAAAATGAGTTACACACCTCAACTGTTCCTACTGTCCAATATTTCCAAGCCCTTACGTAGCCTACTACTCGTCTAAAATTAACAACTAATCTCTTCAGGAGTTGTAGACACTGTAATTTCACAGTTCACTGGAGATGGATGTGGTCTGAGCTGCTCAAATGCAGGAAAAGGAAAGCAGGTGAGAGGAACGAGAGGAAGGTGGGAGATATGAAGGTAAAGAAGTACTCATGGAAAGAGTGTGAAGGAGGTCATGGGTGACTTACACTCCTATAAGAGGAATCGTGTCTGGAAAGTATTTCTCGAAGAACTCGATGACCTGGTCACCTGTTGTGAGCTTCTCAAACTCTTCAAAGGGCATGAAGAGAGTGCAGGTAAACGTCTTGTCCTGGTAGCAAACAGAAGGAGGACATTACAGTATAGACCACCGCATTACGCATATTTACATACGGGTGATTATATGCTGAATGTGTTTCGGCATTGGAACGGAAGGGGATGTTCTCCAATTAGTCAATAAACAGTTTAATCACTATGCAAACTAAAACACTGGCAGTCTCAATGAGCAGGATGTGGGATGGGCAGGAGGCAGGTGCATCATCATCTGTCCAGTCAGCAGGTGTTATCCATCCATAGCATCAGGAGTGGCATTTTCATAGCATTTTTTCCCCCTGGAAGCGGGGGACATTTTACAGGCCCTAATGTGTGTTGAGTGCTGACCGTCAGTGCCAATGTGCAATAGAATGAAGTACTTTCACCTGGCTGCACTACAAAGAGTGTGTGTTCTGCTGAGTCAGTAGGACAGAACTATCATTATGACATTACCAGAAGTGTAATGTCCCAGGGACAAAAATAGGCCAGGACCCGAGGGACATGGGGAAAGTGTTTTTTGTTTTTGTTTGTTTTTCATCTTCTTACCAAGTTTGGCAATGCTATCATCATGAACGTATTCCTTGGCCAAATGTGCAGAAAGCCGGGCTTCATACAAAACTGAAACAAAATAAAACAAACAAGGTCATCATTCCAAACTAGAAACATCTCCACATCAGCTTCCCATTGATCAACATCGGACCAATGGCACCTCCACACCAAACACTGTGCTGAGGAGAGGATGAATGACATCATCCATGACTCACGTCTCCGTTCCGGGGCGGCATGGTGAGCTCCAGGTAACCGTGGGGGATGTACGTCTGGCTGTAGTTGAAGCGGCTCCTGCGCAGGAACTGCTTGCGGATGGCGGAGAAGGCTCCGTCACAGCCCACTATCAGGTCCGCCTGGATCTCCTCTTTGGTTTCCTTCAGGCCTGCACAACATCAACAACCCAACAAACATCAACAACGTATCCATTTATGCTGTGTCACAATTTTTTTAATGTTACTTTAAATACTATTTGTACAGGTACAGTAGATAAACATGCTGCATGGTTTGGTTCAGAAAGTGTTTCATGTTTTGAGATCTGCGGGGAATGTAATGCTATCAGTTTTCCTTTGACAGAGAATGAAAGCAAGTTTTGCTGCACTGAAAATAAGACACGCCTACCAAATTTAAGCACCAATGACCTGACAATTAGTCAAGAGAAACTTACACCAAAAAAATTCAATAACATCTGAAAAGAAACATCTGAACATCTCTGTATCCCTCTTTTTTGTTATAGTCCTTGTCTGGTTTTACTCTTTGTTCACTCAGCTGACTGATGAAATGCAGATAGACAGGAGACAAGCCACTCCATTGGTGGATACAGTTTCCTTTTTCCTACACACAACAAGGCCACAAAGCAGCAGTGATGTGAAACGTGATCAATATAACTGGAATTAGCACACAAGGATCACGATTATGAATACCGTAAATTGGTCTAAATGCCACACTCTACAACAGTATGTGAGATAATGACCACTCTGTGTGTGTGTGTGAGAGACAAACATCTATCAGTAACTATTTACCCAATAAAGGTCATTGCCCCTGTTTCAGCGTTCCAGTCCAGTAATTTGTGGTCAAAGTTCATCTTTGTGTTTGGATATGTCTCAGCCTCTTTTGAAACAAAAAAAAGGATTACACAAAGATCTTATATGACATATAACACCCATGACATAACAGTGCCATGTTTTCAACATACTTTATGTGGCAATGCAAATGTGCAAAATCTTTGACAAATTGTTATGGTTCTGCAAAATGGTGAATTATAGAATGGCTTTTGAGGATGGGTTTGGAACTGTTATATACTGAAACATCACCCTTGGAGGCATCCAAGAATGGCAGGTTGTTCTGTGACTATCGGCATTCAAACTGGCACAAATTGAGAAAACCCCTTAATCATTAGGTTTACTCTGTACCTAGCTAATTGGCCTGGCTTTTGGAGAAACCCGTTTTAGGCTTGTGAGTGTCTAGACAAATTCACTCGCACTTAAGAGAACGCCTGCACTTTTATCCTGAGGCTTGAGATTCATTAAATATTACGAATAAACTTTTTCAGAGAAGAAACACTTCCCCTGACTTCAGACTCTCACTCTGAAAGGGAAATCTCCTGAATAGGATTTAAAGACAAAATGTAATAAGCCAGGTGGAAATAAAAAGACACTTCCTGTCTCTATTTGAGCTTAAACCTTTTCAAAGGTGTAGACTTTTAAGAGGGATTTTAAAAAGTCCAAATGGTATATCAGAATTGTCTATCAGCACAGCAGGCCATCGATCAAATCCCTGCTAATCTAGATAAGAGTGCTTGGTGCTACATATTTCATTCAACAACATTAAATCACATTAATAAGTTATATTATCATCCTACCTGATAGAAGTTCTTTATTGAGGTTGGCTCTGTCTACAGACAGAATGTACTGAAAAAGAGAACATGCTGTTATGTTATAAATACATCTCTCTAAGACTCCTGTTGTTTCAATTACCTTAAGTAATTATGTTATGTAGTGGGTGTTCATGTACTTTTGTGTGGTTGGGTTAACTGCATCTATCTTAGAGAAGTAATTATGATATTTTGATCCATCCATGTAGCAGTCTTTCAGCAGATGGTCTGTAGAAGATCTTTTTGACAACTACAGTTACATGTCTATAGTCCCTTTACTGATACTGATATTCTGAAACTAAAATGTGAAGCCCGCTTAAATGTGTCTCTTTAGTGCTGTCACATTTACAGGTTATGAAACTCAGCAGCCAATTATTGTTATGAATAATGGGGTATGTTGGGGATGGAGGTCATGTTTGTTTTAGTAATTCAATGTCAAATGATCCTGTTTGTGTAACTGTGCTGGCTACTTATGAATAAACAATATAACTCTAACAGCTAGCATGAAAAGACTAAAGACTATGGTACAATATCATTCAGGTTACATCCAGCAAATACTCTTGTTTGAGTGGGTGATTAGGTGAGCTGTGTGTAGACTACCTGGCCCTTCTTGCCATAAGGTATAGCGGACTGTTTTCCATTCCGGGAGTGGATCATCCTGGCGTGCATGGGGATTCCCTTGGAAACAATCTGAGAAGGATTTCAAATCCGATTTTAACGTCTAATGTTTGAGAATTTATCATCATTACTGTTAATCGTGCCGGCAAGTTATAGTTCATTTCAAGTTATAGTTACAGTTTATTACAAAACATGTTGACAGCCTATATTTTAAACAGCTAGTAGAAGTAACGTGTACAGATAGGGTGGGGGCAAAGTTCACTGTTCCTCTCATTACGACTGCCCTTGGATGTTTATTTGAAAAGTAGTTATATTTCTGTCACGCTGGAAAAGCATGGAAATTTGAAATAAACCCACTTTGGATCAAACCAATTAACAAATGAAATGTGAAAAAGAAGGGCCATATGAATGTCAAAATATGCACCAAATGTGGGTCACAACATAAATTGTTAACCTCAGATGCTGGAATAAAACATTTCCTTAAATTGCTAAGCAGACAGGACATGGGGAATGTGCATTTGAGGCTTGTGAATACATTACATTATATAATTCTAACATATTTAACAATGCAAGTTCTGCAAAAGCTGCTTTTACTGCCATTTCCATTTATATGTTGAACACGAGAGTCTGGGAGTGAAAGGGTTGAAATGCTTTATCACTGGTAGGGAAGGGTAATGATTACAAACAAACATACCTTGTCTTCCATCCCAACTTGCTTCAGAGCCTGACGGCCCCTGTGAGATAGGGCCAGGTTAATACTCCGCCCCTTTACTATTTTGGCTTTGCGGATGTCTGATGAGAAGCAGATGCAGTAGAAAGATTCAGGCACTTTCACATACACCAACTACAATATGAATCTATGTCGAAATGCTGAGTGCCAGTCAGTTTGTATGTATAAATTAATAAGTTTGTATAATTACATCATTAAACATTTTCAAATCAAATACTTCGATGGGGGCTGTAAACTTGATGTTAGGGTAGTGTGGGAGCACTGTGTGTTGATCATGCTTTACCATCTCGAGATTCAAATACTTCCACTTGAAAACCTCTTTTTGCAAAGTAGCAAGCGTTCAAAGCACCAACCTAACACGTGGTTGAATATAAAAGGTTTGTTAAAAGTTGAAAGGTGTACTGTGCCGGCTGCTGTAGTAGCATACTTTAATAATAATGTATCGTAACAAAAATCAGCAGGGAAACTGCTCTCAACATAATATTCACTTTTACTTCAAAATAATTACAAATAATAATCTTACCAAACCACCCCCCACTACAGCCACCACTTTTTTGTTGCTGGATCTTCTGTCAATGTCTGAATAATCCATAATTATTATGTAGGTCGCTTTAGCGCCAGTGTATTGTAGAGTATCCGTATAGGCCTACCATTAAGTGATTTGGGTAAAAAGAGACCCAACTATTATAGTCCATGGTCAAAGATTTGGGGGAGGAGCGAACAGAGATTTATAAAAGTCACCCACGGCCGGATTGTCATATAACAACAATACAAACGAAATAGATAGTTGAGGAATTTCGCAGTTTCACAGTCCTGGAGAACATCTAGGGTAGTATTGCAATTAAATCTCTTGCTCCCTCTAGCGGCTACGAGACCTCACATACTGTGAGAAAATGTATTCACTTTTAGGTGAAATGTTCCTTTAGGATGTTTGATGACGTAAAACTGTAAACAGGGCGTGTAATCAATTGATTTGATGCAATTGATGCTAAAGTAATAAACCGGCATTAAAGCCTCTCTTGTATAAATCTATAACTGTGTCTTTTGTAAATATTAAGATATTAAGATTTTTTTCTCAGGAAATTCATCGTATAAGCGTGTGGTTCATCTTACATTTGGCTATTTTCCGCCATCGATTGCTTTTGTCTATTAAAATCTACCACCGTAAAGAGAGGTTTTCTGTTGTTCATGGTCTGACCAAAGTATGCTGCAATGTATTAGCCGACCGGCCCAGTTTGTGAGATACATTTCGATAGCGGGGAATAGTTGTAACATCAATCAATATTTTAGGTGAGTGCTGTCAGTCTACTTTTAATTACATACATCAAAATCAAATATACTTTTAAGTTGCATTTTCATGTATGTTTTAGAGAGCAGCTCAGGTTACCTAGCTATGTTGATGTGCGTGTTTAGCTAGCTTGCTAAAAAATTATCTAGCTAGGTAGCGCCTGACTAAGCGATTAAGCTAGCCAAGCTAGCTACGTTAGCTTGTATTTGCAGCACATGAGTATTTTAGCTATCTACCTGTTGAGTACTTCACCCTTAACAGGCCTTAACAGCCAAACATACGCAAATGACTAGCTAGCTTTTTACTAACTATCAATGAACCCAACCGAGTGTGCCTGCTAGCCTGGCATCGCGAACGTAACTAAGTACGCTAGCTACTGGTGTAAGACACATGCCGTATTCACAGGCTGTATCAGCTGTTTTAGCCAGCTGTACAGCTAACGATTGCAATGATGTCTCTTATTAAGTGTAGTACTAAGTTAGTGTTTGGTAAACTAGGCATGCGTTGTACTGGGACAGAACAGGAAGAGCTAGCTCTCTGGAGGCTTTAGCCAGGATTAGATAGGTTAAATTAACGTCGTAATCAGTTTGTCTATTTTCTGTCTAAATGCAAACTTATCAAACCGAATACAGTTATGAAACGACATCACATACCGCAAACTAGCTAGCCTACTTGTGTCTAGGCTAACAATATACTCTAAATAAACGGACATTGATTTAAGACATTGCTTTATTTATGTCCTGACATCTGTTGAGATGGCCCTTCCCCCCTGGTAACAGAAAAATGCTGGTCGGTCCTCATTGGAATTTAATTATACTTTTTAACCTATGCAGATCCCCTGCCTTATTGTGTGCAGGTTTGTGTCATCGCTACCCCTCAGAATGACCGACCCGGCCGTGAAGAGGGTGGTGAGTGACATCATCCGCTCCCCAGAGGACAAGCGGTTGTACAGAGGCCTGGAGTTCACCAATGGCCTCAAGGCTGTCCTCATCAGTGACCCCACCACAGATAAATCTTCAGCAGCTCTGGATGTACAAATAGGTAGGCCAGGTTACCTATACTTCCAACCTACCTGGCTACTCTTGTATTCAACCCATTGAAACAGTTACTACTTCTATCAACACAAGTTGCATGCAGTTCCCTTTAGCTCAAGTATAGCTGTTTTTGGAATAAAAACAAAGCTGAAATGTCTATAAAGTGCAGGACTTTCAAAAGGTACATCCTGGAGGAAATGCCGCCTGTTTGATAGTCTTGTTTTTTCGTAGGATCTCTCTCGGACCCTGCAAACATCTCCGGCGTGGCCCACTTCTGTGAACACATGCTGTTTCTGGGGACAGAGAAGTACCCCAAGGAGAATGAGTACAGCCAGTTCCTGAGTGAGCACGCAGGCAGCTCCAATGCCTTCACCAGCGGAGAGCACACCAACTACTACTTTGATGTGTCCCATGAGCACTTGGAGGGGGCACTGGACAGGTGAGGCAAACTGCTTATATATTAGGGGAGGCTACCGAGAAACGGAAGGCTAATTTATGCATTGTGTGACATTTCTTAAGTATAAGGTTGGTCTTGTTATGTCTACAGGCATTAAAGTGTTAAACCACCGTATTTTGGGGATTGTAAATAGCTCCGGAGTATAAGTCGCATCAGTCAAAAAATGCGTCATGGAGAGGGAAAAAACTGGAACTACACAATAGCACACAGACCAACAGGCTGAATAGGTGTCTGGTATGTTAACGTGACACATTAACAGTTAATCAGCTACACAATAGCATAAAGAACATACCTGGGAGGCTGAATAGGCTAAATTAGCATAACAAGCTAGCGAGTCCAACAAGCAAGTTACCGGTAAACTAGTTCACCAAGCTCCCAATCTCATTCCACATCACTGAATCCGTTGAACTCGTCGGTTCATGTCAGTCGGTTTGAATTAACATTTAAAAACATGTTAAATTATATATATTTTGATTTATAACTCACACCTGATTTATAAGTCGCAGGACCAGCCAAACTTTGAAAAAAAGTGACTTATAGTCTGGAAAATACGGTAGGTGTGCTACTGTATCTCAGGGCTGCACTGTATGGCAGTACTCATGAACCATGTGTCCATGTGCTATCAGTTTAGGGAGCCTACAATGGCTTATAACCAAGACTGATGCCCTACAAGGCAATAGAGAACACACTTTTCCAGTATGAGGATGCTAGTTGTCTGGCTGTTTTTACTCTCAAGCCATCACAGAAGACCGACCTACGTGTTGACTACGTAGATGAATATGTGATGCTCAGGTGTTAGTCCCAGAGAGCCATCAGGTCACTACTTTGTCTCCTGTTACCTGTTCCTGGGGTGGCTTGTGTAACAACTAGCATTGTCTTCCCCCCCAGCAACACCTGAGACCTCTGGGACAGTAGGGGATCAGGTTCTCTGGAACTGGTAGCTGCTGGGCTCATGTGTCAATTGCAGTGTTGGGCTCAGACCACCTTAAACAGAAAATGTGCGAGGCATGTCTGACCCAAATGATCTCTACAGCGTCCCCCTAGGTGTCGGCTCTTCTGAGATTTCTCAGACCCACTGTTTCATGTGTGGGATGTTTTTGCAGTACCGTGAACCACAGTGTAGAACTGTAGACCACAGACCACACTGTAGACCACAGACCACACTATTAACTGTAGACCACAGACCACACTGTAGAACTGTAGACCACAGACCACACTGTAGACCACAGACCATACTTTAGAACTGTAGACCACAGACCACACTGTAGAACGACCACAGACCACACTGTAGAACTGCAGACCACACTGTAGAACTGCAGACCACATTGTAGAACTGCAGACCACATTGTAGAACTGTAGACCACATTGTAGAACTGTAGACCACAGACCACACTAGGGCTGTAGAGCACAGACCACACTGTAGAACTGAAGACCATCCGGACACAATGGGAAGCCACAGTGCTGAGGAATACTATAAACCAGCCACAAATGCATGTATAATCTGAACCATCTGTCTCTGTGTGGCCCTTTGTAATCCTGAGCTGCAGCCAGGCTCGTAGCTTCACAAATATATGCAAGACTTCCTAATTTGCATAGTAGTTACTTTACAAAGTCGATTTGCATCGATGAAATGCTGCTGTCCACATACAGAGTAGTCATGGTATGGTGGATGTTATAGAATCAAGGCAATTCTATATATCGATTAGACTTTGCTCTTTTCCATGTCATTAGAAGCTGTAAACTTTTACAGCCGACTTATAAACTAAGATGGATGAGTGTACGATACCATCAACCTCTGTGTTTTTCACTTTGTCGGTTATTCAGCAGCACCTTGTTCATTTGACTCAGGATTTCAGATAGGTTCTTGGTCTTGTTTGCCAGTGTGTTCATTTGCATGCCATGTTCCATGCACCTGTAGGTTTGCCCAGTTCTTCCTCTGCCCGCTGTTTGATGAGAGCTGCAAGGACAGGGAGGTGAACGCCGTGGACTCTGAGCATGAGAAGAACCTGATGAACGATGCCTGGAGGCTGTTCCAGCTGGAGAAGGCCACGGGAAACCCTGACCACCCGTTCAGCAAGTTTGGAACAGGTGAAGACCTCCGACGGCTGTCCTCGATGACGAGGGGCTTTCGACCCTGTGACTGGTTACAGCCCAGCCTTTCCACCATTGTGTTTTATTTAGTTGCACATGAACAGATGTCAACTGGAACCAGAATATTTATTATGTAGCAAGATCCAAGGGGAAGGAAGACTCCAAATAAGACCACACACGTGAAGGAACACACTATGGCATTCATAGAATTGAATTTCTGACTTTTGTTATGTTGCTTTTCTGTCTGGTATTTTAAACTCCAACCCCAAAATAGCCACTTGGTGGCAGCATTGTTATGTAAGCGTGACTGGAGTTAAAAATAGAACAGGATCAGAATGGCTCAGTCTTATTAAAGGACCAGACACAAACAGGGTCATGACATCCTACACAAGAAATCTCACTTAGAAATAGTGAGCCAAGTCATCTCCACGTGAAAGTATATTACAGTTGTGTTGGAAATGCACACCTCGCTTGTACCTGGCCCTGCTAGTAATTAGTCAGATGTCATTTTATGAAAATCGTAAGTTTTATAGCATAGTAGTATTCTCTTTATAGTGACTTTCTAAGTAAAAAAAAAGTTGTATTCATGCTTATTTGATTCTTATTTTAGGTAACAAGTTGACCCTGGAGACGAGACCATCTAAAGAAGGGATAGACATTCGCCAGGAGCTCCTGAAATTCCACTCCACGTGGTACTCAGCCAACCTCATGGGACTGTGTGTGCTGGGGAGAGGTAGGATACTGTGTGTGCTGGGGAGAGGTAGGATACTGTGTGTGCTGGGGAGAGGTAGGATACTGTGTGTGCTGGGGAGAGGTAGGATACTGTGTGTGCTGGGGAGAGGTAGGATACTGTGTGTGCTGGGGAGAGGTAGGATACTGAGTGTTTTGAGATGACGCGTCGATCCAGTTCAGAGGGCGAGACGGGAAGGTCCCAAAAGCCTTTGTTCTACTCCAGTCCTGCTCAGGGCTGGGATCTGCTGCATGACCAGTCCTGCTCAGGGCTGGGATCTGCTGCATGACCAGTCCTGCTCAGGGCTGGGATCTGCTGCATGACCAGTCCTGCTCAGGGCTGGGATCTGCTGCATGACCAGTCCTGCTCAGGGCTGAGATCTGCTGCATGACCAGTCCTGCTCAGGGCTGGGATCTACTGCATGATGACCAGTCCTGCTCAGGGCTGGGATCTGCTGCATGGACCAGTCCTGCTCAGGGCTGAGATCTGATGTGTGACCAGTCCTGCTCAGGGCTGGGATCTGCTGCATGACCAGTCCTGCTCAGGGCTGGGATCTACTGCATGATGAGCAGTCCTGCTCAGGGCTGGGATCTGCTGCATGATGACCAGTCCTGCTCAGGGCTGGGATCTGCTGCATGATGACCAGTCCTGCTCTGGGCTGAGATCTGCTGTGTGACCAGTCCTGCTCAGGGCTGGGATCTGCTGCGTGACCAGTCCTGCTCAGGGCTGAGATCTGCTGTGTAAACAGTCCTGCCGCCCTGTCTAAGCCACCATGACACTCGGCAGTCTAGCTGGTTCCACCTCTAACCTCACACTAAAACCAAGTTCATATCAGAAAGGATAGAAGAGCTCCTCTTTACAAGGCTGATGCTTTTCGTACGCTGGAGTTAAAGTAAATGATTTCTCCTGCTTGTCAAGGCACAGACTCGGTGCAGTCAAATTGGCCTTTAGATATGGCAGGGTGTCGCTGCTGTGTTAATTACCAGTTCAGAAAGGGGCGTTTTGTAACACTGTGTTGAAACTGACTGCACCTGAAGGCCGCCTTTTACGATGGCACGACATCATAATTCATGGCCTTCACATTTCCTCGCTAGAATGTGCCTGGCTGATGTGCGTTAGCAAACAGCAGTGACCTTTTTCTCATGGGTTGCATTCAGACCGACTCAGGATCGAAAAACGACTGTGAATTTTAATGTGGTTCATTCTTAGTCATCCCTTGTATTTTGAACCAGGGAAACGTAATAAATGACTGCAAAGTTTCGGTCGGGCCTCATGTTGTTTTGAATGTCGAGTTTAAATGCCCTATCTCCTTTGTCCGTGTCCAGAGTCCCTGGATGAGCTGACCTCCATGGTGGTCAAGCTGTTTGGGGAGGTGGAGAACAAGAACGTGGCTGTCCCCGAGTTCCACGAGCACCCCTTCCAGGAGGAACACCTCCGGGTGCGTCCCCTCTGCTGTCTCCATGGAGACGCACATTTAGGAAAGCGGAAACGTGTTCGTGTCACTTTTAACCGTCTGGCGTCTGCGTTTCCCCCCCCCACAGCAATACTACAAAGTGGTCCCCATAAAGGACATCAGGAATTTGTACGTCACCTTCCCCATCCCTGACCTGCAGCAGTACTACAAGTCCAACCCAGGCCACTACCTCGGACACCTGATTGGTCACGAGGGCCCTGGCAGTCTGCTTTCTGAGCTCAAGTCGAAAGGTAGGGAATGCCGATTTACAGACGTGGCTCAGGAAATAGTCCTTCAGTTACTGGTACATGCAGGCTTATTTCAGAAGGATTTCTATTATTTGGATCGATGGTTGTAATGGTGTTTTGTCGTTCTCCCCAGGCTGGGTGAACACACTGGTGGGCGGCCAGAAAGAGGGAGCCAGAGGATTCATGTTCTTCATAATCAACGTGGACCTGACTGAGGAGGGACTGTGTAGGCTACAGTATTCATCAGTCTGTCTCTGTGTGTGTGTTCTTGTGCACTGATGTGTTCGTTTTGCTCCTTTTAGTGCACGTAGACGACATTATCTTCCACATGTTCCAGTACGTTCAGAAGCTGCGCACCGAAGGTCCCATGGAGTGGGTGTTCCAGGAATGCAAGGTTAGTGCCGGCACCTCAATCGTCTCTGGGAGTCAGGTGGCTGAGCGGTTAGGGAATCGGGCTAGTTAGATTCCCGGCCGTGCCAAATGACTTTGTGTCCTTGGGCAAGGCACTTCACCCTACTTGCCTCGGGGGGGAATGTCCCTGTACTTACTGTAAGTCGCTCTGGATAAGAGTGTCTGCTAAATGACTAAATGTCTACACCTTGGTGGTGTGAATGCATGCAGTCTGCTGTGTTCCGTAGAGTGTTACTTGCATGTCATCGTCAAATGCTTTTCTCTGCAGGACTTGAACAACGTGGCCTTCAGGTTCAAGGACAAGGAGCGTCCCCGTGGTTACACCTCCAAAGTGGCGGGTTTACTGCACGTAGGTGGCTTTCTCCTCCTCCTCCTCCTCCAAAGGCCGTATCCACGGCAACGCACAGCGGAGCTCTGTGGCTCGGTTTGGGAGGTGATGTCACCAGTCTGCCTGAGCCGGCAGCCTCTCCTCTTGGCTCCAAGTCACTGTGGAGGAGAGCAGGAGATTATACCCTGGGCAAAATTAAACTGGCATTCTTGCTCAGGGCAAAACGATTACCATGGCAGTAGGCAGGGGCTAATAACAGGATGTCTAGTATCTGCCCTTTAGAGCTCCTCATGAATGCTAGGTATATACGGTCAATACTGCTGAGCCAGACTGGAAAATACTATGTTCATTCCCAATTCACATGCCATTGTTGGACTGTCAATCATCAGTACTTAACAACTATTGTATGACTACATGTTTGAGTATTCTGTATACCTCATGTAAGTGTGTGTGACCTGACGTTGTCCCATGTGTGTTGCAGTACTATCCCCTGGAGGAGATCCTGGCTGCAGAGTACCTGCTGGAGGAGTTCAGACCAGACCTCATTCAGATGGTCCTGGACAAGCTGAGGCCAGAGCAAGTCAGGTTGGTCCCACACAGAGCAGTGTCCCTGCCTGGCCCACACAGAGCAGTGTCCCTGCCTGGCCCACACAGAGCAGTGTCCTGGCCTGGCCCACACAGAGCAGTGTCCCGGCCTGGCCCACACAGAGCAGTGTCCTGGCCTGGCCCACACAGAGCAGTGTCCCGGCCCGGCCCACACAGAGCAGTGTCCTGGCCCGGCCCACACAGAGCAGTGTCCTGGCCTGGCCCGGCCACACGCTCCCCTCCCGGACACCCAGAACCCCCACAGCTGGCCCCCTCTACCGCAGAGGCTAGAGCTTCACTTTGAAAAAACAAAGCCGCTTTGAAAGCAAGTTCAGTTTAATATGCATGACAAAGTGAATCGGCAGAGAAAGAGCTGTTCAGATGGCCTTCATCATGCAAGGGATTGATGTTTAAAGTCGAGTCCAGGAGGAACAAGAGCTCGCGTTCTTATCTCACAACGTAACTTTTTTTTTATCAGGAGTTGACCGGGTGTCTCCTTTTGGAGATAAAAGATCCAACTTTTCAGTCGGCACCTTTGATAAAACTGGTGTCTGTATGGGATGTTTTGAAATGAGCCGCTTTTCAATTTTCCCTTGAAAGTGAACGCAAGGCAACTTTACAGATTCAATTTCCTCTCAGGCTTCAAAAGGCTGTTTGTTAGTCTAAAGATAGGTATGTTGGGCCCCCGGGGGGGCCCCTTTACTGTTAGACGTTGGTGGATTGTGCTTTGGTAATGGGATTTCACATCAGTTCATGCTGCACAGTTTGGTTCTCTTTGTGTACCTGCTGCTTCAGTCCCTGAATGGGAAAAAGTCAGTAAGGCATTTAAACGCATTCAGTCAACGTTTTACTATGTCACTATATTTTGACGTAGGGAAAATGTTTGACAGGATCTAAAAGAATATGCGTACTAGCGATGGTAGCCCTTCAGTACATGAAAACATACACTTGTATTTTTCAGTTGACAACGGCATCGGATATTGCCCATCAGCATCAAGGGCTACCTCCCCTCTTTTCTAAACTTGGCATCCTAATTGTTGCTGGTATAAATAAATTCCTCGCTTCCAGTCAATGACGTGACCTAAATGTCAAAGCTGGGTTATACATTTAAAGGAGTTGAATCTTCCAGGGCTGAGGGGTGATGACCTGTATTGGTTTTCTCCACTGACCCCACACCCTGTCACTGTTTCTCCACGGACCCCACACCATGTCACTGTTTCTCCACGGACCCCACACCATGTCACTGTTTCTCCACGGACCCCACACCATGTCACTGTTTCTCCACGGACCCCACACCCTGTCACTGACCACAGAGCCCCACCACGCTCGGCTACTAGGCCCAAGATTGATGCAGGAGTGTGAAAATGACTCTCATTCTAAATGAGGGCCATATCGATCGCACAGCCAAGGTGCAGGACTTCCAAACATAGCCCATCGATTGGAGAGTTACAGTGCATCGATTCATCTCCCCTCCCCTCCAGCAGCCTACAAATAGGCCGCTAATATGAAGGATGCTGGAAAGCAACCGGATCCGGTCTGCTGAGTGCAGGGGGGTGTTTTGTAGTGGTAACAGAACCAGAGACGGGGGGGGGGTTAGTTCTGGCCCGGCTGGGAGAAAGGGAAGGTTTTGTAGAGGCTAGTAATCTGACCCATCTGTCCTCTTCTCTGCAGGGTGGCCGTGGTGTCCAAGTCGTTTGAGGGACAGACGGACAAGACCGAGGAGTGGTACGGGACTCAGTACAAACAAGAGGCCATCTCTGATGAGGTCATCAAGGTGAGAGGCTCACTCAAGTGTTTGTTTTTCATTAAGGTTAATGCTGCTAACACACACACACACAAATGCTCAAGAGGTTCTCTGCTAGGAAATAAGTGTTTGATGCAGTGCGTTCTTCAGAGTCTTTGCGAAGACTCGAACTTGTCCCCGCGCAGCCGAGTGGATGGTAGACCGTGGCATAGTACCAACCCCATAACATGTTGTGTGTGTTGCAGAAATGGGCGAATGCGGACCTCAACGGCCAGTTCAAGCTGCCCATGAAGAATGAGTTCATCCCCACCAGCTTTGAGATCTACCCCCTGGAGAAGGACTCTCCATCCGCCCCCACCCTCATCAAGGTAAACCTCTCCCTCCATCTGTCTCTCTGTCTGCCTTGCATCCCTCTCGGGGGCCTCTCTCTCTCTCTCTCTCTCTCTCAGAGCCCTGCAATATCAAAGCGCCCCTCATCCTCAGCCTGCCAAACAGCAACAGACGTTAATGAAAGCCTAAGTACACATAAAGAGCTCCAAACACGCAATCAGATTGTAAAATGCCAAAAGTTTGGTCAGGATTGAGACGTAACGGATTTAGCCAGAGCCGTTGGTTGATGAGGTGCTCTGATCATGAGAAGTGAGCTGTAACCAAAACTGACGGGGCAGATTTCCCTGAGGAACCGCCGGGGGGGGCTTAGCGGACAGCGTTTCACTTCATTATACACACACACCCTGCAGTGTACAAAGGGAGGGGAGGCTAGGTTGATGTGCCTCATTTCAAAGTGAGTATGCGCACCGAACTTGTTCCTCGACCGCCCTTGACTCTTGCTGATGAACCTTGCTGCTTTTGTCTTGCAGGACACGGCTATGAGCAAGGTGTGGTTCAAGCAGGATGACAAGTTCTTCCTCCCGAAGGCGTGCCTGAACTTTGAGTTCTTCAGGTTGGTGACCAAACCAAAGAGCCCTTGTTCAATGTAAACATTCGTTCGAGGTTCATGCTACCATGTGATGAAAAATGAAGATGGTTTTAATGATGCTTTGTCTAGTGTGTTTTTTGTTGGCTCTTTTGCAAATTATGTCTCAATGGAATTCCTTGTTTGTGCTGCTAATCCTTTTGGCACGATATAAGCCTCAGTGCTTCAGTGCTTCTGTTCCAAGGACGAACTGTGGAGCTGCGTCAGTCGATGTCATGTGTGATTCATCACTGCCATTCTCTCCACAGCCCGTTTGCGTATGTGGACCCGTTGCATTGTAACATGGCGTACTTGTACCTGGAGCTTCTCAAGGACTCCCTGAACGAGTATGCATATGCAGCCGAGCTAGCCGGCTTGAACTATGACCTTCAAAATACCATCTATGGGATGTATGTAAGTACACAGATTATCATCGATTACACACGGCGTCTTCCCCACCCCCCCACCCCACCAGCCAGACATCCGACCTCCTGCATTCTCAACCTGGGCCTCCGTGTCCACCCTCCGCCCTGGCAGGCTGCGTCCTCCTCTTCATCCCTCCTTCCTTCCTCCCTCGCTCCCTCCTCCCTTTCCATCTTGCCTCGTTACCGACTGCCCAGAGATGTCTGCACGGCCTCCCGTTCCTCCAGAATCGCTGTCTCTTCTGAGGCAGAGGAACAACGTTTTTCCAATCTAAATATTCCCCCCCCCCATCAAACACAAGTGGAGACCTCGGAGCTCTTTAAAGGGCATGTAGTGTTCTACAGCAAAGGTGCTCGCTGTAGCGTCAGCGGCAAGAATTGTCCGTCAATGTCAGAAAAAGCTGGTTGCAAGGCTGCATATCCATACTCTTAGTCTTCCTGCTCTGTCTTGTCATCGTCCCCCCCACCCACATCTTTTTGTTCCAAAAAAACCATACCTTTTTATTTGTTTTTGTTTCTCTTCTTTCCCCGCCCGTCAGTCGCTACCTATACGCAGACCCCCTGCACTGCAACATGACGCACCTGTTTCTCAGGTTGTTGAAGGATGATTTAAAAGAGTATACATATGCAGCCCGCCTGGCAGGGCTGACCTATGGCATAGCCTCAGGCATGAATGCCATCCTCGTAAGTACAGCATCCGCCCCCACCCCCGTCCCTCTTTTCTAACTGTGCCGAGTGCAGGGGGGGCACCAGGGAGGGCCCAGCTTGAGGCTTTGAGAGTGTGCAGGACTGGCTTGTCTCCCCCCACACCCCTCTCCTCCTCTTCTTTACGCTGTGTGTGTGTGGGGGTCTTGGTCCGTCTGTCTCTCTCCGACAAGACAACTCTGCATCTTTCCTCAGTCAGTGGACGGGCGTCTGTGTGGGTTTTGCAGTGGGTGTTCGTTGGCATTCCTTCAAGGCAGGCAGTTCAAATGTTCATATTTTTTCCCCGGCTCGGTCTTGGCAGAGTTTCTCCCAAAACCCACTAACACAATTGTTTGTTATGAATTGTGTTTCTGTTCGCCCGTTAGCTTATGTGAAACGCAACCCTTATCTCGAGGATATGTCATCTAATGCCATGCTCACAGCCTGAGCCAGCCTTTAAGGACTTGCCCCGCCGACAGATTCACTCAGAACACTTCCCCGTCTAATACAAACGGAAATCGTTAAGAGGACGAGACGAAGGAGAAACTGGAGATGACATGTTCCTGGATGTTTATTTATTTTTTATTTATTACCAATCCTCTTTGGCAGCCATTATCAATCTCCCATTGTTTCAATGTCAGCCAGACTGGGGAACAGTGTCTTCTTCTGTAGTCATCAGGAACCAAGCCAGGATCTGCTGATCCTCCTGACAGATTTATGATTGCATTCTGCTGAGTTTGTTTTTCCAAGAGCAAGTTTCAGTTTGAACTACATTGTGAAAAGTTTGACAACTTTTTTAGTTTTGTTTGGCGAACCATATTTGTTTGCGTTAAGGTGCTCGTGTTCCCAATTTCACCTGTCTGTCTAAACGATGGTTTTGTGGTGGTGATGCCTACTAACCTGCCTCTACACCTCCCACGCATCCAAACTGTCTTTCATACACTCACTCCAGCCGGAATGGCATTTTCCATGTCTGTCCCTACGTCCTACAAAGTTAAAAACTGATATTGCTCTATACAAGCGGCTGATGTGGATTCGATACACAGGCACTTTTAGTATAGGCCGACATGTTCTCAAAGGAAGACTAATTGACTTGAGTCAGCGTTTGTGTGGACGGCTGGCGCTCATCAAGGGTAATGATGCTGGAGGAGGTTCGAGTTGACTCGTGTCAGAGACGGGGGACGGAGGGGGGGGGTAGCCTTATTTTGTGAGAGGGAGGGAAAAGTGGGGCCATGGTTCTGCTGAGTCATGAAAAGCCGAAAGCTTTGGATGACGTTGCAGGGCCCTGCTCTGAATATCCTTGAGCGTGCTTGCGTATTACTTTTATTTGCATCGATAAACACATTATTCGCTGCAGACCGTGTCTTTTAGGGAAGAGTTCCTGCTCTTTACTCAGAATAGAACAATGATTAGTTTTCCCTCCCCATAGGTTTAGCAAAGGAAGTTATTGAGGTATTCAACCTGTAACCTTGTCCCTCCAGCAGCCAGAGGTTGACAACCTGGGTTAGATTCTCACCCCATTAGCACTTAAGTATAGGTGACAAAGATGTTGGTCCAGATGGCCCATCCAGCTGAGCGTGTGAGGGTCTGTTCCCCAGCCGAGCGTGCTCTGAGCGGGGTGGACACGCTCCGTGCTCCAGAGCTGCTGTGTGGTGTGACGCCTGGCTGGGTGGATGCATGCCTCCCCAGGAGGAAGCACGGCAGCCTGGGGGCACCCCTCGGGGGCAGCTCTAGAACACACACACACACACAGGCGTGCTCGCGGTCACACACGCACCCCACCAGCGGCCTGTTCTCCCTGCAACCCTCCACTGTACTCATCCTGTCTCTCTCTCTCTCTGTAGCTCTCTGTGAAGGGCTACAACGACAAGCAGGACATCCTGCTGAGGAAGATCATCGAGAAGATGGCCACGTTTGAGATCGACGAGAAGCGCTTTGACATCATCAAGGAGGCCGTAAGCACGAGCAGAGGGCCGACGAGATCCTGTGATTCATGTCACTGTTGAACTTGGCTCTGATTGGTTGGTATGTCCCCCTCCCCTTCTCCCCCAGTACATGAGGTCACTGAACAACTTCAGGGCGGAGCAGCCCCACCAGCACGCCATGTACTACCTCCGCCTGCTGATGACCGAGGTGGCCTGGACCAAAGACGAGCTCAAGGAGGCTCTGGATGGTGAGCGCCACTCACCCACTTGGTCTCTCGCTCTCTCTCTCGCTCAATTTCTTTCCGTTTACATCCCAGCCCCTTTCTTTCTTTCTTTCCAGACTCTTCCCAGATCTGTTCTGTGCGTTCCGTCTCTGTCTCAACCTCTCTCTCTCCTTTCTTCCCTTTACACCCTCCCCCCCCCCTCATCTGAATGCCGAGCCAGTCAGCCCTGCCTCCACTGCAGTCTGCCCTCTGCAGTGTCGTTCTCCTCCCTGAACGCACGACTGGCCGGCCGCCTCCCCGCCCCACCTCTGTGTTCACACCAGGCTCAATTAGCCGAGAGGTCAAGGCTTGCTCTCTCACCGAGGGTCCAGTACAGCTCGACAGCAGTCCCCCCTAATTGTTACCCACTTATGACTCTGTGCCGCCAGTCCTTGGGCCTCCCAGCGCCCTATGCCTGACCTTTTTAGATCCCCTCCAGCCCTCCTGTCCTCTGTCCATGGTTTAGCTAGCAGGTGTGTGTGTGTGTGTTCCCTGTGTGTCCTCTCCTCCTCTGCTCCCTCCATCCATGGCCGCTCCTTCACATTTCTCCTCCTCTCCTGGAATCTGGGTCAGACGCTCTGTGAATTCAGATTGACTGACTTGCGCCTGGAGGATTGTGTGTGTGTGTGCGCGCGTGATTGCATTTGAAGTGTGTGTGAAGATGATTTGTGTAGTCATTGTTTGTCTGCCTGTGACAGGACTGCTATTCTGTGGCATCGCCCACACAGGGGGGGGTTCAGTGCCTTTGATCATGTCCGGCCCTGATTGCAGGTCGGGAGAAGCTCCGTGATTGATTGCTCTTGTCTGGTTCTGTCTTCCAGATGTCACACTCGCCCGCCTCAAGGCCTTCATTCCTCAGCTATTGTCACGGCTACATATTGAAACCCTTCTCCATGGCAACATCACCAAGGAGGTTTGTTTGAAGTTGGATGTTTTCATTGTTTCATTGTTTTCAACGTTGTACTTTATCAGCTCCTCCCAGGCCTCCCTCTGACACGGGGGCCGTATCAGAAGGTGTGGTTGTGTCGTCGTCCCCCCTCCCCTGCACTCACAGCACGTCAGCTGGAGCACTTTCCCAGAAACCATCGACGGCTTAACAGGTTGTGTGCTGTCGCCCAAAGCCTCCCGCTTCCTCCAATTCCCTTATCGGTTCTCTGGCCAGCTTATCACTGACAACCCCTGATAAGTCCCTCAGACTAGTCTAGTGACGCTTCATAAAAGGTCCCAGCTGCCAGCCAGCCAGCCAGGCCCTGCTGATGATGAGACTGTCCCAGTCGGCAGGGGAGAGGATTGGAGGCAGCATCAGGGGGGCATCGGGCCTCATCGCCATAGAGACCCACAAGAGAGGCTCTGGTTACCAGGCATGCAGAACCATGCAGATATCCAATCACTATAAAGTTGTATGATTTGACTCGAGTCCCGGTTATCCGACGTGGTTAAGACCAGGCTGTTCAAGAGGTCCTCTGGGAACTTCCTGGGTGAACAAAATGGATAAAAAGGGAAATGCTTTGTAAGATTGAAAACCTCAAATGAAGCTGTCCTCTCTCTGTCCTCCCTCTAGTCTGCTCTAGGTATGATGCAGATGGTCGAGGACAAGCTCATCCAGCACGCCCACACCAAGCCCCTCCTACCCAGCCAGCTGATTCGCTACCGAGAGGTGCAGGTTCCAGATGGTAGGTCAAGTGCTCCTCTTTACCCAAGCTCCCTCCTACCACAAGCCTGTCATGCCTGCCCCATGGGGACCCCAATGATAGACCTCACCCAACAGTGTGACTTATAATCACACTTTTGAACCCTTATGTTTAACACTTTCCTTCACAGGTAATGATGGTCTGATAAGATGCTTATTGACAATGTGTTAATAGACTTACTCACCTACCTATGTCCTTGTTACCTGTTAACTAATGTTATTACAAGCAGCAGGATCTAAAGTGTTACCTGACCTACAACCGTGATCTGTTGTTGTGTAACACCCTCAGTGTCGAGTGTGCCGCATGCACCGAGGGGAAAAGAGGTCGTCATTAGCAAGCAACGTGTCAGTTGGAAACAAAGACACTTTCTCTCATTCATATTCATACAGACGCGTTATGCATCTGTGCTGCTGATTACAGGAGGAGACTTGATATTTGCAGAGCAGTCTGGCTCACCTTGAAACACCCTGCCATGCAGTCAGTCAGCCACTCATTCAACCAGTCAGTCAGTCAGTCAGCTTCCCATCAAACCAGTCGTGCAGTCAGTCACTCATCCAAGCACTGTGTCCGGCACTCGTCCAACCAGCCAAGCAATCAGTCTGCCACTCATCCATCCAGCCAAGCGGGGAACAGAAGCGAGTGAGAAGGACAACCTGACCCTCAGACTAATTAGCAGATGACACAGCAGAGTTGCTTCTGAACAGAAGGTCCACGTGACGCGTTGTCCTGCCCACGCTCATGTCTTCTACTTTCTGCTGTTTTCTTTATGTTGACCTTCCTAAGGAGAATCCTCTCTAGTGTTAGACTATGCAAACCATCTTGTGGTTGCTCTCCCGTCTCCTCCCATTCAAAGTCTGCTTGATCACTGGGGGCTCCACGCCCCCCTCCCCGGGGCGGCCTCTCAGCCTCCACGCCCCCTCACCGGGGCGGCCTCTCAGCCTCCACGCCCCCCTCACCCGGGGCGGCCTCTCAGCCTCCACGCCCCCCTCCCCGGGGCGGCCTCTCAGGCTCCACTTCCCCTCAGATGAGGAATGAAGAGGGGCTGCGATGCCTCCGCTCACAGCCTCTCGCTGAGTGGAAGATGGGTGGCTTAAGAAGCCGCTGTCTGGAGAGTGTCACCGCTCTCCTCGGTCTGAACTCTCTGCTAGCGCGCTAGTCTGAGATCGGGCCCTGCAGCGGGTGTTCACAAGTCCTTTCAATTCGGGAGCCAAGTCTGATGATGTGTTATGCCGGCTGTCTTGGAGAGCACTGTTTGTTCCAGAATGTTTTGATATCCAAGGTGCTTCAGTCTCGATTTCCTCTTCCTGTTAGATGGAGGACGGTGGTTGTGCAGAGTTTAGACTTCAGTGATGTGGATCAATCAAATAGTCTGATTCATCTCTCTCCCCGTCTCTCTCTTCCAGGGGGTTGGTATGTGTACCAGCAGAGGAACGAGGTGCACAACAACTGTGGCATTGAGATCTACTACCAGACAGACATGCAGAGCACCCATGACAACATGCTGCTGGAGCTGTACTGTCAGATCATCAACGAGCCCTGCTTCAACACACTGCGCACCAAGGAGCAGCTTGGTGAGAACACACACACACACCCACACACAATCCCTCCTGATCTTGGATATTTACAGACGCTAATGTTTAGTTGTATAATGACTTTTAGAGTCTGGTCCTGATCCTCGTCACCTCTGACGTCCCCTCCACCCCAGGCTACATAGTGTTCAGTGGGCCGCGCCGGGCCAACGGGGTCCAGGGCCTGCGCTTCATCATCCAGTCGGAGAAGGCCCCCCACTACCTGGAGAGCCGCGTGGAGGCCTTCCTGCTCACCATGGAGAAGTCTGTGGAGGAGATGAGCGACGAGGCCTTCCAGAAGCACATCCAGGCGCTGGCCATCCGCCGCCTGGACAAGCCCAAGAAGCTGGCCGCCGAGTGCGCCAAGTACTGGGGAGAGATCATCTCGCAGCAGTACAACTTTGACAGAGGTGAGGGCTTGTATACACACACACACACACACACACACACACACACTGGCTGGTGACCTAAGCACCCAGTTGAAGCTTCTCAGGCGTCTACTTCATGGTTATTGAGAGGGACTGGCTCCCCGTTGGGTTTCTCTGAGATTTGAATTGTGCAGGATGATCAGTCTTGGAGAATCCTTGGGGGAAGATAATCATTTTTTTTTGTGTGGAGGAGCTGCACAAATTAGCATTGATTAGGCCCCAGAATAATCTTTGCCCAGAGTCTCTCTCTCTCTCTGGAGTGCTATTATAGATTGTAAATGGGCTGATTTGCTGGTAATCTGCCTAAAGCACTGTACGACAGGGAGCAGACATTATGCGGAAGGGGAGGGGTGGGCCTGATTGATAACGCACCGTCAGGGAGGATGAGGAGACTCTACCAAGGACATGGAGCTGTGGAGCAGCAGCCAGGAGGACCAGCTAAGCCCCGGCACGGCCAGGCTAATGGGGCGTTTCCCAGGCTACAGCGGGGATCTTGGTTACATCAAGGGATTTCCTTCAGGAGTTAGGAAAATGTCGGATTTGTAATTATATCATGAATCTACTTGGCCTATTGTCTGTCCAAATCCTGTTTTCCTCTCTAGAGTGGCGATTTTTTTAAGCTTACCCATGGTTAATCCTGAAATGTTCTGTGTTGCATTTCAGACAACATTGAAGTGGCCTATTTGAAGACGCTGACTAAAGAGAACATTATGCAGTTCTACAGGGTGAGTAGAGCTGTACTGTCACCATGGAGAAACTCACTTCCTGCCCTCTATTGAAACTGTACAATGTCACTCACGCTGTCTCCTCCACTCACACACACTGTCACACACACACACACACACAAGCTCCGGGGCGGAGCGTGTGTATCCGCGTTTCCTCCCTGACACGAAACCATGACACCCTGTGTCTTCTCTACGTCCGTCTCCCCCCCCCTCCTCCTCGCCCTGCTTCTATTCTTAGCCATGGAGGTGACTGTGACACAGGCCACGCTCTCAGCATATCAGCCCCAGTAATGACAGGTTGCAGCCCAGGCTGCTTCCAGGGGATAAGGGAGGAGGGGTCGGGTAGAGGACAGATGGAGAGAAAGGCATCCCACTATCTCCCCCCCGACAGCAGCCTCCCAGGCTGAACGATGCGCAGCGGCTTCCTAATAGTCCAGCCATTAGCTATCACCCTGGCCTCCTCTCTCTCTCTCTCTGTCCCCCTTCACCCACTTCAGGATAAACAGGCTGGATGTTCTTTTAGTGTGGCTACAGAGGAGGGAAAGTCTCCCGTGTCTTCACCTCGCACTTGAAACCAAATGTCTCCCGTGTCTTCTTCTGACCTGGTGCTCCTTCCCCTCTCTCCTCGCAGGATCTGTTGGCCATCGAGGCTCCAAAGAGGCACAAGATGTCTGTCCACGTCCTCTCCAGGGAGATGGACTCCTGTGAGTATGGCGTTGGGAGGCAGCAATGGGCAGGAGTTGTGGGTGGGTGTGTGTGACCGTGTGGGGGGCGTTTCAGTTTGTGGTTATGTTCATTTGTATGTGTTTGCCTTCCCTGCAGGCCCCGTGGTTGGAGAGTTCCCTGCCCAAAATGATGTCAACCTGGCCCCTGCCCCCTCCCTGCCCCAGGTAACGGAGATGCGGAGCGTGACGTGCTCACCAAACAGCCGTCACACGTCCTGCGTGGAGCACTAATAAACACCACTGTTCTAATCCCCCTGTGTTTGTCCCTCAGCCCGAGCTGGTGGAGAACATGACGGAGTTCAAGAGGAGCCTGCCTCTCTTCCCCTTGGCCAAGCCTCACATCAACTTCATGGCTGCCAAACTGTGAGAGCAGTGGGCTGGCCCCAGAGCAGCATGGAAGCCCTGGGGGAGGGGGGGGGTTCTGACCCCCCTCAGCCAGCTGGAACACACGTCTGAGCGAGCCGGCATGTGTGTTTCTCTGTGTGTGTGTGTGTGTGTGTGTATGTTCATTTGTGTGTTAGCGAGTGAGCGTGGCAGGCTGGAGCCACTAGGGGATTCTGCTTGTGAAAGTGTGTCATTCACCAGTCTTGGAGTTGTGGTTTTCATAGCTTGGATTACATAGGAAACACACACACACACACACACACACATACGGCTCACCTCATATCTTAGCCTCAAGACGCAAAGCATTCTTCTCACCGCTGTGTAGTCTGTTGTAGTGGAATAGTACTGACTTGAAGAACCACAGCATCACAGGCCAGGACCCTGGGAAAGCAGGATTTCTTAGAATGATCCACCATGCCACAGAAGACATGTTTTTTTATTTGACCTAGCCACAGTGACATGCTGCTTTGAGAATGAATTTTGGATTGTTTATTGCAAGATGAGGTGAAGCTGTTTAAGCATAGGATAATAGCTCTGTAATGGTTCCTTCTGTCATTCACAATATGTTGAACCGAAACAATTTTTTCACTTTGTACTCATGCAACATGTCAAGATACCACAACCTCCCTAGGGGGTTTCACAATGGCACTTTTGAGTTCACTTCCTGGGCTACAGATGTTCCCATATTTTAGGCTCATTTATGTATCATCAAAATAGAATATCTGCCTTGTGATTTTTTGTGTTTGTTTTAATCAGTGTTCAAGTTTTAGTTTTTGTTCTGTTTTTAAACTGGTAAAATGTTGGGGCCCTCTGAGGAGCTGTTTTAAACGGATTATTTGGTGGATAAAAAAACTAACATTCATAATAATTATTTTTAATTGTGTGCATTCTACAGGCTTGTGTATTTTCCAAACGTCATCTCAGGGTACCTCAGCATTTTGATATATATTTTTTTGGAGACTGAAGAAAAATAAAATTGCCCAATTGTCATTTACACGTTACATTTCTTTTAGTCATAAATGAGCTGTGTTCTTACGGCAACGATCTTGAGTGCTCTAATCTGAATGAAGATGTATGTTCTGAAGGCCTCTCTTGCTGCCTCAAGATGACTTTGCCCGTGCCTTTCACTGGAGATCTGTGGTTGCTGGTTGTAACTACTCCAGGTCTTTATTAAACAGGGCACTGAGCTGAACACAGGAGTTTGACTGGCAAACCAGCTGCTCTGTCTCTGGGTAAGACGGCAGCAGGATCGTTGTTTTACTATTGCACTCTTAAAGACGCAGTACGCTTGACAAACCATGCCATGGCAGAGGGGTTATTTAAGTGGAGCCTTGCCTTAACCCCCAAAATGTTTTTATACCTTTAAAAAAAAAGGGCGGGGGGGACTTTAGGTGGCTGTTTGTGTTATGAAAACACTTAACCACTAAGCAATAAACATTTTTTAAGTGAACCTGAAGATCTAAATCTCAAAGCAAGTCTGAACTGTACTGTTGCGTCATTAGGACAACACTGTGTATTGTGATGGCTGGTTGAATTTCGACCCCAGAATCTGCGCTGCAATCTCAGATCCTCCCTTTGCTTCAGCCTAGATCTCAGATCCACTCTGCTTCAGCCTAGATCTCAGATCCTCTCTCTGCTTCTGCCTAGTGTGTGGGTGCCACTGCTGTCTCCAGGTGGCACTAATGCATGGATCCGGTCGTACCAGCGCTGTCTGTGCGCCACAGCCTGATCACTCAGGTGTATAACAAAGCACGCCAAGTCAAACCACTGGTGCCATGGACAGCAACTCGCTATGGCACAGCCAAGATCAGCTTCATGCAATTCCCAGTACTCAGGCCTACATCCATTAACTGGTGCTGTCATGTAGGGAAGCAAAATATTCATTATGAGGTTTGTTGAGAACTTGGTCATTACCTTTTGGAATACGCTTTCTTCAAAGCAGAACAAAGTTTGTTTTTTTCCAGCATTTTACCATGTTTAACTGCTTTGGCATTTGGTAGTAGTACTATCAAACTACTAATTTAGTCCCTTTTATGTTGATACATTTTAATGCTCCTGGCACTGTTCCCTTTAATTCTGCTGATTTAGGATCAGTGATTACTGGTGGCTGTCCAGCCATGGTAGAGATGTCATACTGATCTGAGGTCAGTATACCTTGGGTTTAGGAAGGAAATGGGCTAACAACCAGTCCCCATCAATGCTTGGTAATGCTTTTAGTCAGGAAAGGCTTGTGTATGACATATCAGGAAGGTGAGCCGGTGTCTAGACTTTCTACAAAGATGGAATAACTGGATGTGGGTGGAAGTTATTTTGTGTTTTTTATTTTTTACTTTGCATTGGAAACGTATTGAGTTTGGGTGGGTTTGCTGCACATGTATCCCAGTATATAGCTGGATATTTTATTTGTCATGTGTGTCTGATTAATAAATGACTATGGATGAGCTATGAACATATATATCCATTATCATTGACTTGTTCACTCAAGAATGTAATTGACCTTAAAGGACACACATTGAGGTTGAATGGGTAAAACCCATCACATGAGATTTAGCATTAGCAATATTTTGAAACCTTGGACAATATTCATGCAACACAAGTACACCCACATTAAGATTTGAAAAAATACATTTATTGACAATCGACCATGAAACTATAAACTCCCAAGCAATGTCTGTACAACACATTTATACAACTTCAATGTCATTCTTTTGGCATACTTGACTTTCTTTCATGGGTTTGTGTAGTTGAGAAGCCAAGCTGATCATATTAGCAGACTAGTTCATCTGTCTACCAGGCACAGCTTAGAGATGTGCACAATAGATATTCAAGTGATTTGTTGGTTTATGGCAAGCCTTTCAAATTCAGGAATAACTATAAAGAGGCAGTACTACAGTATAACATGTGAGTTGTTAAAGTGAATGTCAGTTAAGGTGAGATGAATGAAGCACAAAAGTTTGCCATCACCAGGGGACATCACAAAAGGAGTTCTTAATGTCATGTGGACAACATATCCTCTACTTAAGTGTTTATATCTTGAATACAAAGGCAACGCCTCCTCACTGCACCAGTGGACTAGGTTTTCAAAAGAGTCGTAACACCCAAGACCTTCACAATCGATGAAGGGTCATGGAGCTGATGTCAGTGCTGGTAGCTCTCCTCAGAAGCAAGTCCTCCAATGCAGACCTTCATGCAGCCTCTCGGAGCTCCTGATTACAGACTGACGGACACACTGACACAACCATAAGGGGGACTTCTAGGAGAAATGCCAGTGATTCGTCTCTGTAATAAGGGTCTACTGAGGTATTAGAAAGAGTATCACTCAACAGGAACATGTCGACAAAATGAGATAGAAAGCTAATAAGAGACACTTCAAGGCATATTGTGTAAAAAAAGACCCTCGTTAATATTTCAACATGATAGTTTACTTACGCCTTTTTCACTTATCAGGTTTGCACTTTAGTAAATGATTAAGTATTGATACTTATTCTATATGAGTATTATAGGACTGTTCTAGAGGAAGTAAAGAGTCAGGTTATGAGAGCTTTGAGCTATATGGTTCAATGTGATTTCAACCCATTTCAATTATCCTTAATTGACATTTTTATAATTATTAATGACTTTAAAAAAAACAAATTTCATACATACAAGAAAACAATATTCCTGAACATAACACCATTGGCAGAGGTAATTTCAAAACGGCAAAAATTAACATTATAAAACAATCTTTGATAACTACAAAACTTTCTAAATTACACGTGCCACATATTAAATTGCCTCTTAAAATACAACAACCGTTGGTTAAGTGGTAAGACACCTCTCCGAACTTACCACTCCAACACTGCAGTGACAAAACAACGTCACATTCAAGGGAAATGAAAGCTTGTGTGCATGAAAGTGTGTGTTTTGTCAATGAGCGCAACGCTGCACACACGCATTCTTAAGATAAAGTCTTCATAGTCCGTCTGTCTACTCCTTGGGAAGCTTTGAGAGTTTTATTTGTTAAAAACCCGAAAAACAAACGACAGCACAGTAATGATAGTGTTGGCAGCAGCGTGGATAGAAGACTCCACAGAGCTGACGTGAGGGGAGGGGAGGCTGTGTGGAGGCTGTGTGGAGGCGTGGGAGGTACCACCGAGCCCATCGTCCAGTCTTCCTACTCGAGAGTTCACTGTCATGTGCTCCCCCAGCCAGCCAGCCAGAGCCCCTCCTCCTCAGGCCTCCTCCTGATCGGGGAAGTTGAGGATCTTACGATGGGCTTGCCTCAGGTACTGCTGCTGCTTGAAGTACACCTTAAACGCCCCCTTGATGGCCACAAAGGCAATACCTCCCTGCAGGTAAAACACACACATTGCACATTAGTGGTTATTACTCTACACAAGTAGTTCACTCAATTCAAATACAAGTATGACCCATTTAGTTTTCAGGCCATGTTGGAGGGGTTTTCCCATACATTGATGTTGTCCTTAGATTAGGTGGATACTATAAATTGGCTAGTTTAACTCACTGTTGGCTAGTTTACCTCACTGTTGGCTAGTTTACCTCACTGTTGGCTAGTATGGGTGGGAGAATGGGGATAATACAAATGGCTGTGTGTGTGTGTGTGTGTTTCTGCGTGACTATGTCTGTCTGCGAATCGTGGAAGAGAGAGGACAGAATGTCCAGTGTCCAGAGCAGGTCATTTGACACAAGTCCTAGCTCTCTGGTTACGTGGCTGTCAGCACTCATTCAGGTGTGTGTGTGTGTGTGAAAGGTTCAGGGTTCACATGAGGGAAAGTAAAGGGTGGCCTTAAAGATGACAATGGTTAAAATCGGACAGTGAATGGGGGGATGGGGGGGGGGAGGCTTTATAACGCCGATATTAATGACATGTTGTTGTATCCTACTGGCACACAGGGGTACGGAGGGTCATCCTCACCAGGATGGTCCTCTGCAGGTTCGAGTTGACGCTGCTGAACATCAGCTTGCCCACGATGGTGGCGATGGTGGGGAAGACCAGGGCGCCACACAGGATCCTCGTGGCCGACACGTGGTCCGCCAGGGGGCTGGCCTCCGCGGGGATTCGGGGCACCGGACAGCCAATCCCTGGAAAACAGACGGGGAGGAGGAGAAGGAGGAGGAGGACTTTAATGTGAGTGGCTTTGTTCCCGTCTTTATTTAGTTTTGTCCTTAGGCCATGACAAGTCTGTAAAGTGATATAAACATTCAGTCAGTCACCTACTCTATCTGTGCCAGTGTGTATTTTTGTGTGTGTGTGTGTGTGTGTTTAGCTGGCAGGCTAGTGGGGGTGGAGGAGCACACCTGCTCTCGCCCAGGCAAGCTGAGCCTGCACAGACAGAAGGCTGCAGGGTCGGGCTGAGGCTGGGGGTCTGGTTTCCCCTCCAGCGTCAATCACTAGCTTTAATGATGAGCTCAGTGGAAAAAACCCTAATGGACCTCCCAGCCTTCACACCAGTGCCAGTAGACCACCCCAGCCTGCTCCGATGTCCACACACACACACACACACACACACACACACACACACACACACACGTTGACCCAGGGGGGTCAGGTGCAACATTCACGTAACGTCTCCGCGATATCACAGCTGCGCTCCCCTAAAGGATATCTCATATCCTCGGCCTGCTTTCAAACATAGTCAGGACGCTGAAACACCCAGCGGTCTGATCAGGGTGGACAGTGCCCCCAGAGCTCCCGACGGCAGGGCGAAGGCGTGTGTCCTGACCTGGGAAGATCCTGTCGAGGATCTGCAGCTTGTTGGAGTACTTCCTCCAGAGGCGCAGCACGTAGTCCTCCCAGCGGATCATCTTGCCCAGGATCAGCATTACGGGGATGGTGGGCAGGCCGATGAGCAGGAACAGGGGGTCCGCCCGCTCCATCACATCCAGACCTTCCTTGTGGCCCACCACCTAGGAGGGGAAGGGAGAGAAGGGGGGACGACGGCACTTTAATTCATCCACTCCCTTTGTTCAAATGCAGACAGGAATTGGTGTTGGATGTCAGACAGGATGAGAGAGAGGCTGACTCAAGGGGGTCAAACACTCAGGTGTGTGTGTGTGTGTGAGGCGGTGGTCCGACCTGCATGACAGTGACCGCCCCGTACGTGACGGCTGTCCAGTAGATGGAGCCCACCATGATGCCGGCGGCGGCGAAGGGGCAGGCCTTGGAGATGAGCCTGTCAGCCAGGTCCAGAACATACACCACGGGACCTGAGAGAGAGCACACACACCACGGGTCAGGACCACGCCCAGGCATACCAGGGCTGGAGCTAAAGACAGGAACACAAAGCAAGGGCGCTCCATGCATACCAGGGCGGACGTCTGAGGATGGCCTAACCTGCTGAGCGTTGCCACTCAGTAAATCAGCTGATCACACATACATCACAGACCTGCATTCCGCAAAGCGTCATTCCCTTCACGATGGCCTCCCTATCTCATGTATGCTTTGAGCCGAGTTAGAAAGATTAGCCTTGCAAAGAGAGCCAGGACTACTGGTCTGTACTAAGCGTACGGGGAGGGATGGGGAGAAGGGGGAGAGCCTCTGTCCAGCAGGGGTCATAAGATGGCTGTTCAGTTCTCTCAAATCCTCACCTTCGCCACAATGCTAAAAAACAAAGGAGCACTTGAATTAGCCTACAATGAGGAACAAGGCGACGCGAAAACAAACACGTGGAAATGCGGAAACGCGAGTGCACATGCGGCGCGTGCACTTCTCCTACATTCTTGAAGCACAACAAGGAAGGTGACCTCAACCATGCGGAAATGCTCAAGAGAATTGACTTCCTTCGGCATGCCACAGTTCTCAGAGAAACAGCAAGTCACTGGGTTGGACTGGGAAACATTAAGGAATGTGTGGCGACACAGACACAGAGGAAAACATGACTTCTCTTCCCTTCTCTGTGCTCCTCTCACTGTCCTGGACCGACGGCATTTCGATTCAAGTCACCGTTCTACCCTGGCTCAGACAGACTTCCAGACTCCAGTTTCCTTGAGGCAAATCCCCATAGTATGACTTCACTGCCTGTAAACGTGTCTATAATGACTGCATGATGAGAAACCTCGGAGAAACCCAGTGGTCCACATTGACACCCAATATTCAAAATGCCTCCAAAATATGCCCCCTCTCCTTTACGACTGGGACGTCTTCATCTCTGTTCTCATCTGCCTCCTCCTCCTCCTCCTCCTCTCCGGCATTCCAGGGCCACTCCAGGGAAATCATGCAATATTTACGGGAAGGCAACCTGATTTCCTCATACAAGCCCTCCAGATGCTATTAATACTGGCCCCAGGAGCTCGTACTGTGGAGCAGGGCAGACAGTCAGAGGCGGGGACCCCATCTCACATGTTTCCCCCCCTTGTTGGGCTTAAGCCGTTTGCCTCAGAAAGACAGATAAGGGGCGTCTGGAAGTTGTTTTGCAGTGTCATCGTCCTCGCAGAGCTGCGTTCAGTGCCATCTGCAGCTCTGGTAGGTGAGGGGAGGTAGAGTTCTCCTCGGGGACAAGCCGAATACGTGGCACTGTCGTCGAGGCACATTGTGACAGCGTTGCCATGGCACCCCGCTACCATGGTGCTCGCGGTGCCCATACCCCCTAGTGGACCTCATTACTGGCCTTCTTGAACCCAGTGACAGACATTCAACCCTGGCAGTGTTCTCTCCAAACTGCTTGTTACTACCTGGGGAGAGAAAGAATGAGACACTTTCTCCCATTATGAAAATTCACCCCCAGAAGTCAGAGAGTTGGCATACAAATGGCCTTTTGAGGGAGCATACTGATGGGATCTTAAGCCCACTATCCTAAAAGGAATAGTGTCATTTTTCAAGCTATTCTGAGATGATTCAGGGTATTCTGAAGTTTAGACTTCAGGCACTTTGAGCATTCTGGAAAAAAAGCTATTTGTAATGACATGTTTGGCTAACCATACCACCATGAAGTGATTATTTATAAAGGCAAGCCACAAGTGGTCAAACTATGTTGCCAATTCTAACACGCTCAGGGCTTCAGAAAGCCTGCAGTACAGGTTCTATCCTTGGAGAAAGCTATGAAAAATGTCCTTGGATGTTGTTTCTGTTTGGCGTTTCCGGCCAAAATAAATACATCACCACTGAAGAGTCTCAGGAACCAGTGCGCATAGAAAGCCAGTCTTATAAAGTTAGAGAGACGCATTTGAACAATGAGTGTGAGACATCTGATCTGGCATCAGAGCACATTTCATTTCCTAAGTCGTCCCGAACACACCGGCCCCGCTCGCGTGGTGCCAGTATACCGCCAGCTTGTCGCCTCGTCCAGGTTTCTGCTTTAGTGCACCTGAGTTTGCCAACCTGATTGATCTCGCACCGCTTGAGAGCATTAATCTGGCATATTTTGATGACAGTGTCGGAATCCCTTCCGCTTTCTCCCCGCCTAAGCATTACGTGATCCCAACCGGAGGGAACTAGGTCATCCCTAATGGCCGCTGGCAGAAGGAGAAGCCGAGCAATTCATTTCAAGCCCTTGGCATTTGATTCCATAATTAAGATAATTAAAATAAAGAGGAGGAGGGAGAGAGGGGCCACTTCCTCGTTGGCGGCCGGGCAGGCATGTGGACCCTCTCTTCCAGCAGAGTGAAGGAGAAAGAGCCGCAGCCAAATGATAGGGAGGGGGGGACATTAGCTCTGCTGTGTCCCGAGGCGCACCACTGCACAACACGTGTTCACCCACAGCTACAGCTAGCCAGCTAGCTTAGCCTGTCCTCGCCCACTGCAGCTCGAAACCCACACCCTCCCAGTCTGCAGCTGGGTCCTGAGAGGGATGGTCCTGTCAGGTTGGCAAATGAGCTGGCCTCTGCAGAGGCCCCCAGAGGAAACCCCTCCTGTCAGCCTGGCGTTGGGACTCCTGACACCAGCCCCCCGCTCCAGCAGGGCCCCCAACTACCCCCCACAGGGACGGCTGTCCTCCTCATAAATAAGCTGTGAGGGCGGTTCACCCACCTTCTAAAGGGGGTAATCAAAGTCATCGAAAACACCAGACAGGCCTTGTAACCTCAATAACCTCTTCTCGAGAAGCGAAATGGGAGAAAATGCGTCTGCTGCCGAGAAAGCACACGCGGTTCATTGGCTCTTTCCAGTCTCGTCTGCGCCCCAGTGTGTAAGCACACCACGCGGGGCCCAACCCTTCACTTCACGTCAGACGACTGCAGCGGGGAGACAGCCCGATTGTGCTAATGCAGCATTCTCTTCCCCTTCCAAGTGCACTAATGCATATCCATGTCTCCAGACCACAGACGCGGCTCAAAAGATCTGTGGCCAGACTAAGTGAAGCACTTCCCCTCTCAAGGATAAGCATATTCTGCTATGTAACGACAATACGGCGAGACCCGTGTTATTCAGCTCCGAATTAGAGACCGCTTAGCTAGACGCACTGCAGTGGATGCGCCGTCATGCACGACGCCATTGTCTATGCTCTCTATCTAGAGTAACACATTTTTCGGTGACGTCTCTCTCTCGGATTAGGCGTTATCATCACCCAAGGGCTGCAGTGTGTTTCCAAAACCCTCCAAGGGAGAAGTGGAGTGGGGATTCAGGCCCTGATGCAGGCTGGGAGAACAAAAGGAGGACGGGCTGCTAGGCAGAATGCTGATCCAGGTGATGCCATCATCAGCACTCTGATTGGTCGCCTGCTGTCCAAGAGAGAGAGCGCCCGTCTATTTTTAGGTGCTGGGGGGGGTTTTAGAGATTCATCAGCAGAGCAGTGGTGGCAGCCCAGCCTCTACTTTCCCCTGCTTTTGTCTCCTCCACCACCGGGCGATGAGATGAGCCGTTCACTCTGCCTCCCCTTCCCTCTCTCGTTTCATGGCCTCATTTCCCCTCACTCGTTCACCTCACTATCTCTCTCCACCCGTTTGTCGGCGCACACGGTTGAAAAGGGAGCACTTGTTCTCCCAGCGAAGGCTTGCTCGCTCGCTCTCTCTCTCCACCTCGTCTGTCTGCACACAGAGATGCACGGGGGACCTCTCCCGTCTTTGGGGGACAGGAGGCAGACTGCCTGCCAGGCACACTGGTCCAGACTTGAATGTCTGCCGCATCACAGGGGCCCCTCTTCGGTTTCCCCATCTCCCCGTCTGCTACGCTGGGATGCAGCCTCACCCCGTATGCTCTCTTTCTCCTTCATCTCCAGCCCCCCGCCCCCTCCGTCTCATTTTCGAAAACATGGAGGGTGTCAATCTATTCCTCTCCTCCATCCCCAACTCCCTCTACGCCCCTCCCTCCCTCCCCTTTCCTGACATCAAGGTGATTTGTGAGACTTGTGTGGTGGTTCCTCTCTCATCTCTCTGACATCGATTGCACACCCACCTGTCTGGTTGGCCGCCTGGTACAGGAAGTCATTAAGTGATTGGGTGCACAGGTGTTCCCACGCAGCAGCCCACCTTCTACGTGGCAGTGTGCAGAGCTGTCAGAGACTTCTATACGCTGTTTAATCAGACGGTAAACCTGCCAAAGCCTCGGTGAACTTGTTTACCAGCCTCAATAAACGATGAGTGATGGTGGCCTACCAATAGGACTGCATAAGGGCAGCCTCTCTCAACGCATTAGCGACAGATAGAGGCTTTTTCCCTTTTCAAATAAACCGTGGTCCTCAGGACTATTGTTCTATGGCGGTTGGTCAAACTGCGAGAGTTATTTGGAGACGAAGGAACACAAACAAACTCTGGAGTGCTTGTGTGAGAGGAGCGGCTGAAAAATAAACAGGTTCCATGGCAGCTACATCTGGTGGAAGAGGCTGGCTGAGAAAACAACCGACCCCAAAACAGCCATATCAATATTGTGGTCTGTCGAGAGGCGGTTTGGAAATGGTAGCTGCTGGAAGATGAGATTAGACACGAACGTGTGTGTGTGTGTGTGTGTGTGTGACAAGGGACACCTGGGATACAACCCGGAGACGGAGTTCACGTTTTCCGCGCTCGTTACGCCCCGCAGACTGAAGGGTAAACTGGATAAATGTACGCCGCAATTTCACAGCTGGCCACGGCGGCCCGGCTGCTGTTACGCAGCCCCAATCAGGACCAGAATAATCGCCGGCCCGCCGGCCGCTGGGGAGACGCAGCGACAAGGTTATTCAGTCAGCCGTCCCTGCTACGCTAGGCTAGCCTAATGCAGTTAGGGTAATCTATACGCAGCACATTCATTTCCATAATGGGAAAATAAGAAGATGAGGCAGAACGTCCCTGACAGACAAATAGGATGTGTGGAAAGTTCCCATTGAAATTGACCCGTCACCTTGTCTGGTCTAGCCAAGGGATTAAAACAAGCACCGATCACATTTGAACGCCTGCCCTCCAACCGAATCACCTTCACTTACGTGTGGTCAAAGTAAATACTATTTGTGTATATTGTACAATTTCATAGTATATACTTTAGCCAGGCCACAGTTGAGGAAAGGTAACATTGGCTTTGTCAGTAAGCCAGGTCCTTCAATGAGGTGGGAAGCGAGTACCGTAAGTGGGCAAACTGTACAAAAAGTTATCAAAGGACTCCTCAAAAATCGCTCTGACAAACTCGTGTGGCTGTACACTTCAACTTTGGACGGCAAATGAGTCGGGTGCTTCCTGTCCTGTACTTAGTCCTGTGCTTGACCTATGGCTTTGTCTTCCCAGCCAGGGCTGTGGGGAGTGTGTGTCCTGCCGTCCACCCTTAGCACAACATGCTGCTTATAGCCTTGTGACTGAGAGCACAGCCAGGTCCTCTATAAATACACCTGGAGCTGTTTACAAGGCCTGCAGCCCTCATGCAGCCCTCCTGCTGCCCTCCTGCAGCCCTCCTGCTGCCCTCCTGCTGCCCTCCATTGTCTTGTGGCCTTGTGACCTGCTCCAAGGTGGCACCTCCACTCGAGCATGCCGGCTATGTAGAGGAGAGGGGCGAAAACGTTTAGCCGGTAATGACGCTCGTGCTTGGCATCGCTGTAGTCTTGAGGGCTTGCTCGCCTATCCTAATTAGATGTGCTACAAATGTGCTTGACAGGCGGTATTTCCTGAACCGTTGTCAGAATTTCACCTTTCGAAAAAAGGTCTCTGCGTCCCCACGACACTGTCAAAGCTGAGATTACGGTCATTAGAGAAGCAGTGGGACACGAGAGAGAGAGAGCGAGAGAGAGAGAGAGAGAGAGGAAAGGTAGGAAAGAGAAAAAAGTACACGAGAAAAAGAAAAGAGAAAGAAAAGAGAGAGCGATAGAGAGGGCAAGAGAGTCCTCAAGGCAGGGAGAGAAGTTGTAGTCGTCAGAGGAGCGCTGGTGTGCCTACAGGGTGACTCAGACTCAGTGCCTCTGTTTGGAAACAATTCATGGTCCCGTCACTCTGACGCGTTGGAATAATTACAGTAGGCACCTCTCAATTGCCCCTTGGCCAGGAAGGCTTGGAGCTTGCCAAGATAATAGGCAGGCACACAAGCTTGTTCCTATTCCTCTGCTAGCTGAAAGGGTGTACTTACTTCACCCAACACTGGCACTGCAGTAAATAAACCTGCTATGAGTCAAGGCAGGCTGAACGGCTTTAGGAGGTTTGTGATTGGCTCTCTGCTGCCTGGTTTTGACTCACAGCTCCTACTCTCCAGTTATTATGAAGACGGACTGAAGACTGTACTCCCAAGAGTACTTGAACGTGCAGTTTACATAGGAAATTGCCCTTGAACGCCGCTCTAATATTGTAAAGTAGGGGAGAAAAAGGGTTGCTATGACATTATGGCAGTAAAGCGTGCTTACTGTAGAAAAAGGAGTGATGGCGTGCAAATGGACTTCAAAGCAGTCCCATTTCTTTCTAATACACTCTCAAGCAAACTGGCAATTACAGGGAACAAAACGATATCGATATTCTCCACGGAGGAAGTTAAAACAATTATGAAGCATGATTTTGTCATTTTAGATGATCTACTAATCCAGCAGTCCTCCATTCCTCCCTCCCCTTCGCTCCCCTGTCGTACCCAGCTTGGGGAAGACAATGAGGTACTCGGCGTTGCACTGTGGGCAGGCTACGCGCGCCGTACTGTTGCCCCTCTGCTTCTCGTCCACCCAGCGCTGCAGGCACGCCTGATGCACCCACTTCGTGGAGCCACGGCAACGGCACGGACGCACCCATTCGGCCGTGCGATCGTCCTCGTCCGTGGCGAAGCACACCCAGCAGCTCCTGCAAAACAGACGGGAAAGAGTTCATCCACACATCGACCGACACGCTCAGACACATCCACTGTTTGTTTTTAGCCCCGCCCCCATCATTAGATTCACATCGAGCAATAATTCGTCAAATGGATCAGGACTCTTGCGTGCCTGTGGTTTATGTGCATTCTGATTACGTGGCCTTCCCCTGTGTAAACATCAGAGCTACTGTGAGCACACTGGATGAGTAACGGCTGTTCCCAGGGTAGTGCAGAGACAGGCCCGGGCCACGTCATAGCCACTCCCTTCATATGGGACATAAGGATGGACTGGCCTGAGGAGTAAAGCCTACAGCAGCTCCTCCCCCTCTGAGCTGAGTGGCAGGCAGAGAGAGTAGGAAGTCAGTAGTTTGTCATGAAATCCACCTGAAACATGTTCTATTTGATATGGTTATCGGAGCAAAACACCTTTTCACCTCGGCAACCGAAGAAGCTGTCCGAGAGAGACAGCAAGCAAGAGAAACCTCAATGTCAGATTTCTGCCATATCCTGCAAGGTGACCGCAGCAGCGGAGGTAGACTGTCAGCTAAACAATCCCCTCTTAAACCGGTTCTAACCCTCAGGCTGGTCACGCTGGGGGCATGTGTGAATGACAACAGTGGTGGTAGTCATAAAAGACTCCCATCTGAGAGACGCCACGGTGAATATCTGTGGCTGGCAGCGACACAGAGAAGCCGTTGGCCAGTGACAGCGCACGAATCAAACAAGGTCCATAGCAACAAGGAGGGAAAAAAGAACAAGAGTCAAACGTGTCAAAACCAACAGCCTGGACTGGCCATTTCCCTCTGTATCTTGATCCAACACACTCTGGTCCGATTAAATGGTCGGAAATCTGTCGCTTGACCAGCTTGTTTTGCATATTTCCCCTTGAAAGTGTTCTTTATACCTTGGTGGCAGTGTACACCCAGCTGATAGGATGCTGGAGCTCAACTACCAGGCAGTAAAACAAGGGAGGGCGGAGAGATAGTGAGACGGATGCTGTTCCTCCTCCCTCCCTCCCTCCCTCCCCTGCCTGCGTGACATCCAGACAGATGTTGTATCCTGAACCGTTGCCAAGCCATCATTTAATATCTCCCCCCTCCTCCGTCCCTCCCTCCCTCGCACACAGCCAGGGAGCAGGCCATAACGAGACATTCATCAACCTATACTCCTCTCCCTTCCTCCCTTCCTCCTACACCATCACATACACACATACACACCATCACATACACACCATCACATACACAGCATAGAGGAATGCCTTTACAGTCCAGGAGAAAGGGGTATGGCTGCAGCCTAAGCAATATCAGTGAGACACAGCCTACCTCACTAAGAAGAAGAGACATTAGTCGACATGACTTGCACTGAGCAGAGTGACTGATCTCCAGTTAATCACACACACTCCCTGCACGGCCAATTCACATGACATATTGGTTTGGTTGCCAGAATGAGAGACCACCATGAATTACAAGTGTCTCGGTTTAACTTCTGTGGAGATACCAGATATCTGACTATCATGACCTTGTAGACATATGAGTATACCGTTTTAATCAATCTGTGGTGTGGGACCTATGCCCAGAGTGTGTCGTTGGGTAGCTAAGATAGTAATGAGGGTTACAAAAAAACACCACATATCTTCTCCACTGAGGCTGGGCACATCACATCAGAACTATATTACAAAATGAATGCTAGCGAAATGTTGACTTGACTACCACAGAAAAAGCAGAGACAATAAACTACAGCGACTGCATCTAAGCTGCCATTTTCAGCCTCCCACTCTCTTACAATGGGAAGTTCCATCGATGCTGAGACCCATTTTTGCCGTCCGTCCAGTGTCTGTATTGACATTTGCATTCCAATTTCCATAATTACACTGAACCTTGAGCTGCTGGCATTTGAGCGGCTGAATGAAGCAATGATTAATCTCCACCTCTAATCAAATCATGGCATCTATTAATATGATGTGACAGAGAGTGACAGTTGTCTTTAGCTCGTATAGGTCTCCACGGAGACGATGACATCTGTGAGAGTTCTGCACCGTGATGACGACGTTATGGCCATATCTTGGCGGTTCCATAAGAGTGCAGGCTAATCACTCTGTCGTGGAAGATTAGCCGTTTGTGACACCTTTTATGGGAACATTAACCTGCATCGAAACTGTATCCAAGTACATCCCACAGTGCTCACGCTGCTTATTGAACCAGGCTAAAGTTTGATCTTATGGCTTACATTCCAAGTATTTGAGCTGCACGCAAGAAATTGGAAGCTCTCTCTCCAAGTAACGAAAGCAGGCAGAAAAGGCCAGACAGGCTCACGTTGAGCTGACTTCCACTTCCTGTCTGTATGAAAACACATGGAAGTTGAACCCACAGGGAACATGTGACTCCTCCCTCTCATCGGAGAAAGATGAACGAGCGATTACCAACAGCATTTCATCCTGCAGAGTATCACCCTACATCAGCTTAAGTGTCGAGTATCATCCCAAGATCCCCCATTGTCCTGGTAACACTGGGTAGCAGCAATCTATCAAGCTAGAAACTTCTCTGGAGGAAGAGAAGGAGCCATTACCCCAAACTCCAGACACAAAATGACACTTCAAATCGATATCTACTCTGCTACTTTGTCTTGTTGTGCTAGTCTAGGGCATCCTCCATGCACCCACTCCTCCTACACTGGACCATCATCCCCCGCAGGCTTGTGTGAGCAGTAGGAGGACGCTGAGATGAGATCAGACATGGCTGAAGAGAATCCCATAGTACGTCATGTATAATTCAACCTAGCCTTCGCCCAGACCTGCATAATGGATGTCAAATCTCTGGGCGTCTCTGTCAACGCCCCTCAGCCCTGGGTGCGCTCTGCCACGGGGGCCACAGGGGGCATGTCGGTGGGGGCCATCTAGCCTCCCTGAAGGGCCGTTATGGGCCCTGCACACCCTCTCGATCAGGTACCCGTCTTGATTTTCCATTCTGCAGCCAGAGCTGAATAAACCATGAGACTGCAGGAGGGCTCTCCAGAGCTCAGGGATCGAGCTGCTCAGGTGACCTGGACCTGGGGCCGGCCAGTGTGGAGAAACTGAGACAGAAGCATTGACCTTGCAGCTTCCACCTCTCTCTCTTTACCATCCCCGTCCTGACCTCTACCATCGTCTCTTCCCATCACTACACATCTCAAATTACTTGGTTTGATGCCTGTTGGCCACAGAAACCACATGAAGAACAAGCCTCCTTTTGAGGGGTGACAAAACAGAGGAGCAGGTTATTTCCTGTTTTAAGTACGAACACTCTTTTTTTTTACCCGATCATCCGACCATGGAATCACGCGGAGGACATTCGTTAGCATAGCCTGGCTAACCTGAGCTGTCCAGAGGTAAACAATGGCCCGAAAAGGTAAGGGATCGCTCGAACATGAGCTGGAGGGGCAAGCGGGGACAGAGACGGGAGGGTTGAAATGGGACGATGAGACGCTGATTGGAACGGCGGACAGACGTCTCCACGGGAGCGCGGCGGCGGCAGGAGAACAAAGCCGGATGCGGGCGCTCTCCCAGATTCTGTTGCCGTAACCTGGCCTCGCTGCATGACAGCGCCCGATACAACAGCAGAGAAACGTTATCCCCCCGTGAAACTCGACCCCCCACCTTGGCCCTTCTCAGCAAAATACACACATAAGCAGGTAAGGCTGTGTACCAAACAGATACAGGTAGGCACAAGGATTCCCTCATTCAATGTTGGTGGCACTTGACAGTAGTCTGCTTAACAACTGTTTAGTTAGATCATGACTGTCCTACATGTCTTAAGTCATTTAAAAGCAGCTTTTGTACTTCTGAATTAGCTCAGTGTGTTTAAAAAAAAGAAAAGAAATAACTAATCTACACATATTGAAAAAGTGCTTTACAGAAGCTAATTTCTGCAAGGTGACCTGCAGTGTATCACTTATGTTAAACAGGCACATTGAGTAAGGTCTTGCCGTTTCAACAATGCAATACACTGTCCAACTATCCACTAAGAGACTTCTTAGAAAATCTCAAGGGTAAGCAGGACATGTATTAATCGTCTTCTTTATGTGCAATAAAGCTTGGTTGGTTTTGAACACCCTCCAAGTTCAACCCTCTATGCCAGGACTGCATAAATGCTGCTGCAGCACAGCAACCAAAGTAGGCTACTATTGGACACCAGTGTTTATATATGAACAAAACCACTGGGAAGAAATCTGGGGGCTTTTGAGAGCCAAGAAAGCAGTTTACCTACATGTTGGTGGTCTCCACCTCATAGGTGCGAGACAAAAGCCAGACAACAGGGTAGGGTGGAGTATCCCGGGAGGTGGGGAGGATGTGATTGACGTTGTGTACAAAGATGAGTGCGACGGCACAGCTATTTTCTCATCGTTTCACAAGTCAGGCCCTCACCCTTTAAGGGCCTAAGCTATTCCACAAAGGCCTCTTTCAGTCGGCGGCGGTCACGTGACTGTGGGAAAACGAGAGGTTCCGCAGCACAAAGGCACAGAGCGGGAGCACCGGATCCCAGCCCACAAAGGTTTCAAATAAAGGATAAGGTCTGGGGGCTTCTGCACGTCTGCCTCTCCTCCACAACAAACAGGCCCTGTCTGCCTCAAGTTCACAACAAACAGAAACTATCCACTCCACAACAGTGAGATACACTCGGGCTCACAACAAGCCTCAGCTGCAACTCATTTTTCACAAACAAGTAAGCAAAACAGCTTGGTTCCCTCGACTGCAGTGCAGTGGCACTGTGAGACATTGTTAAGGACAGTTACACCATAATTGCTCAAAAACACCCGCATCTAGGACTGCTCCATGACAACCTTGTTCATTTCTACAGTCTAGCACATATGGGTACTTTATGCCTCTTGTGTATTTGTTAACACCTGTATGGAAAAAGCAGGCTTGGAATTGCCATATGATTTCTGTTTCCAGTCTGACTGGCCCTGTTGCACCAAGTGGGGTATTTGCTATATTTGACAGTTTGGCTGGTGGATGGGATCCGGCTAGCTCCCCTGTCCCCTCTATTCTGCTTGAGAAAGTCACAAGACACGCTAAGGATCGCATTTCATGCCTGTGTGCTAATGTGTTTTCCCACATACCCATCACACCCACTTTAAACACGGCACCTAGTAGCACTGACTTTACGCCACCGTTTGATGATTTTCTAATCATTTGTGTCTGTCGGACAAAAATGTGTGGGTTGGAAAAAGCCCATAGGATTAGAGATGGAAATATAGGTTAAAATAAAAGACAGTCTGGCCAAATGCAGACAAGAATAGGAGGCGGGGAACGGGGGGGGTGAGTGGGGGGGGTGGAGGTTGTGTGAGCCAGTAAAAGGTCAGGCAGGATTAAAGCGTGTCTCCCTTCTCTATTCCTGAAACACTGCATTGCAGGGGGAGTCAGCTGCTAGTGGCAGGCCTAGATAAGAGCCTGTGGAGCCTTGTGTTTGTCACTGATAGAGCCCAGTACACAACCTTCCAAAAACCAGGGGAACATAGTACTTCTTCCTGCTATCTGTTTCTTCAAACAACGTCAGGGTTGTTGCTTCTGCACGGCGCCCCACGAGCATGCAGCACCGATGGACATTTCTCACACAGGGTTCCTTTCAGTTCTTGGAACCCACAACAACAAATAGTTTAAGTTCCAATGTTTGACACAGTAATAGAAAAATGGTGCATTACGTGACAGGGTTGGACTGCTTAAGCATGATGTAAATTGTGTGAGCTTTCTGATGCCAATGTCTAATTGAAGAAAAACATCTCACTAATGCACTCTGGTACTGTTTTGGCAGTTTTTATGTATTTTATACCATTCAGACAAGAGCTGGGAATATTCTGCCAAATACTATCCAGAATGAAACAAAGCAGGGTTATGGCAGGCAGTTCAGCCCTGCTCCACAACAGATCTATAACTCAATACTGGATCTCAACCACTGTCACGTCATTCACCAGAGGTCACTCAATACTCAACTCAGAATGAGGTGCTAAAACAAACTACAAATCGTCTGAAAAATCAAGGGAATCGACTTGATTCCCTTGATACTTAAGATTAGGCATGTCTTGCACAGCTCAGAGCAAGAGAGCAGGGTGGAAATGGAAAGTTAAACACAACGCTCTACTCTTTATGACAAATAGCTCTTTATGACTTTACCGTACTTTTTATGACTTACCTTACTCTTTATGACTTTACCATACTCTTTATGACAGTCAGGACAGACAAAATGGCCTACAGGCTGTGCACTATGCATTTCAAAATAAATTGTGAGACATATTAATAATTAAAACATGTACACATGTAGCTGTATGTTAAATAGTCATTCAATGTGATTGTTGAATTAGTTAAATCTCAAATTGAAAGAATACTATCACTTCTTTTTCCCAACATGCTCTAGGCCTATACCATGTTAACATACATGTATTTTACCTACATATGCTTGTTCTCAATAACTGGTGATGTTACTTTATAAAGGAGTGTATCCAAGTAGACATTTATTCAGTCAAAGGTTATTGATGAGACCTTGGAGCGGAGACACGCCCTCACCCTAACACACCAGACAGCTAGTAGTACTACTACTGTAGTAGGCTCATCCGCTCCCCAATTCAATTGGACACACCTGCCTGGCAAACTTTGTGCAAACGTGAGCAAGTTTAGCATGAAAATTGTGACACTTTGTGAAATTAATCTGGCCACGTTTTTGATTATTTAGCTAGGTTTCGAATCACAAAGCACTTACTTTTGACTCTATATTCATGGACAGCGCGATGCTGATAACTGAGTAAGACAGGAGGGCCATGTAGCTGTTAGCTTGATAGCTAAGTTAGCCAGCTTTAAGCTGAACATTTAGCGTTTAAACATTAGAACTTTATAGAATCCTTACGAAGAGTAAGTTACTCACCTGTCCAAATTTTGTTGCATTGCCGTCGCGTTCTGTTCCGCCATAATCGAAGCAATTTGAAAGCACCCAACAACAATACTTAGCTAGTTACCAGCCAACTAGCTAGCAAGCAGCTATGCTGCAGTGTTTGGCCTAGCAAGCTAGCTAGCTAAAGTCGGTCAGCAGATCAGGCCTTTTGTTTTGTAACGACACGCAAGTGTGCAAGCTCACCAAAATAATGAGGAAGCTTGCTTTTTCAACATCCAACACTAACCCGTAACTTTGCTGTCATGTGAGTTTAGATAGAATCTTGCAAACACTTAATTGCCATGAATAGTTTTTACATCGGTGTGACCGCTTGACAGCCTGTCTATGAGGTAACGCAAAGGACCTGGCGATGCGCACTGCGTCACCAACCATAACAAACCCGTCAGCGGCGGAGAGCGCACACATTTGCAATGTGTGTGGGATATGTAGTTCGTAAATATATTTTCCTCCCTCATGTGGCCAAAAATATCAAACTAATGTTCTAAACCGTTCTGACGGAACTACCTAAAAGGCACCAAGCCTTCTTTGGAGGACGAGCATCATGAAGATACACATATGGCTACAGAACACATCTTATTGCGGTAGGATTCTTGCTTATATTGTCAAAGCGTTTTCCAATACCATGTTTATTCTAAGGGATATCGAATGCATGCGTGATTCCAATTAATCAGTTTCTTAAATTGTGATCGCATAATGGTTACCTGCAAAGAAAGGTTTATATTAAAGAACGTCGGTAAAGAATGCTTGACAAGAATGGATTTTTGGGTGGTGTAACCTATCTTGCTTAGCCTACTAATTTGCACAATCAATACAAATGCATGGACACCAGAGTTGGAATACAATTTAGTGAACAAATGCCATGATTGTTAGTAGGCCAACTGAATCAAGTGAATATTCTAGAATAAAATGTTCATCCTGGCAGTGTCAGGCTTTTAGTAGCCAATGAGACTAAACTTTGCATTCTGAACGAGTTGCGCAAAGAAACTACAACTCCCAAAGCCTCTTCTGCATCATCCATGCGCCGCAGTCAATCAGCTGTTGAAGCAACTGCTGACTCTCGGCACAAGGGTAGTTCATTTGTCATATCTAAACCCAGACGAGGCAAACAGAAAGCCTTATTTACAGAGTCTGAAAAGGTGAACGATAAAGGTAAAATAAATTCCTTCTGAGACAGAGAAGTGACTCGGAGTGCATGCCATTGTCGTGTTTGTGTGGGGATGTGATAATAGGCTATACACCGTTGTGGATTAGGTGGTTGTTTCTCTCAGCTTTCTCTATGTATCGGATGTTGTATAACCAATGCGAAGGGTAATGTGACTACATTTTGGTTTAGATTTGTATGTTCTTCTTTTTGTCGACTGACCCTTAGGCACATTACTACTTTAATGACCTTGAATGGGCAGCGCATCGAGGAGAAACATATGGATTAACTGGACACAGAATACCGTGCAAGAGGATTTTAGCCTACTGCCAAACAGCAACCTCACACCTAGCCTACAAGTTTTGTAGAAACTAAATAGCCTAACAGCCTGCACCAACCTGATTTCGCCCTTTGCTGGGTGTTGTATCCCTCTACAGACTTGAACCACAGAATTTGTATTTGAAAATGTGGTTTGTAATCGCTCAAATTCGACGGCTTCAATTAATTTGTTAGAATACAATAAATGTTTAGATATGACACCTTGAAGTTGATTTAATCGCAGTTGATGTGATGTTGAAAGAGACGGCAATATTGTAGATCAAAAGATGCGGCTGATCAAAGTTGAGGCAAAACAAATCAGAAAAAAGGTTCTTAATAATAGATTATGTGGGCATAAATGCAAAGATTGATAGGCTAACATTAAATAAGCTGCAAATAATGTAGCCTATATTGCAGCCCTCATGACAATAGACTGAGGGTGGAGCTGTCATGGCGATATTCTTAAATTTAAAACATGGGCTACATTTTACAGAGGTTCTGCAAATTAATCTATGACAAATGAATAGTTTTAAACTAGTTCATTGTCATTGACAAGTGCGTCATCGCGTAGCCCACTGCAGCAGTAATTGTCGCAGGATAGTGATCATTGTATTTTCCATTGAAAATAGTATCCTGTGAAGTATACAGACTTCTGACATATGATGTCTTGGAAGGGTATTTCGGGGTGGGTGGGTCAAGGTGTGTGTGTCTCTTTAACCTTGATGAAGGACGCAGCTGTATTTATTGACATATGCAAATGGATACAGGGGAGGTCCTAGAGAAAGAAAAAAAACAGGAACAAGAATCAGTTTCACGTTGCAGTTCTGAGTTCCTGTGTCAAAGAAAACGAGACGTGGCGAATATTGGTGAATATCTGCAGACCCGCTTTTAAGCTACCGCAGAAAAGATTTATCTTAAGAGTATAAACGAGTGAAACTATTAAATATCTTTTAGCAGAAGTGTATTCCTAGAATCACACCGGTTGTCTTGATTTTTTTCTAGATGGGTGACCACGAATTCGCTTTGCAATTGGCTAGCCCCAGCAGCTGTAACATGCCCCTTTCCGAGTTCTCCTCCCATTATAATAGGCAGGCGAGCGTATATGACATCCTTAATAATAACTCGTCTCTGTTTTTCCCCGTTTCAGCTCAGCAAACCATGCAGGATGATTTACTGATGGACAAAAACAAAGCCCTGCCTAACCAGCAACAAGATCCAACCAACGTAGACCCTCCCTCCACCCCGACCCCCTCATCTGAACCCCCTTCATCAGAGGAGAGTCCGTCGTCAGTGACAAACCAAGCATCTCAAGCGCTGAACAATAAAGAGAAATTGCCGATGGAGTCGCCGATCCTGCCCGGTTTAAGTTTTCATCAGCCGCAGGAAACCGGTGGCACCCTGTCCCCTTCATTTGGAAGCACTTGGTCCACTGGAACCACAAACGCCGTGGACGATAGTTTTTTTCAAGGAATACCCTCGGTGAACGGAACGATGCTCTTCCAGAACTTCCCCCACCACGTCAATCCGGTATTTGGAGGAAATTTCTCACCTCAGGTTGGCTTGGCACAGTCTCCGCATCAACAGCAGCAAGCCCAGCAACACCAGCAGCCGCAGCAAAGAAGATCCCCTGTTAGTCCCAACCAAGGTCCATTTCCCCAGAGAAGCGCATATAGCCATCAGACCATCATGAATAGCAAGGGTTCATCTTCACCCGCATCATCATCAGCTTGGAATAATCACCAAAATGCCGCTTGGAGCACTGCCTCCAATCCATGGAGCGGACTCCAGGCAGGCAGGGACCCGCGGAGAGCTGTGGGCGTCGGGGTTGGCGTAGGGGTCGGTGTCGGAGTGCCGTCTTCCCTAAACCCCATATCGCCCATGAAGAAGCCCTATTCTAGCAACGTTATAGCACCCCCAAAGTTCCCAAGAGCCGGTCCCCTCACCCCGAAATCCTGGATGGAAGACAACGCTTTTAGGACGGACAACAGCAACAATTTGCTGCCTTTTCAGGTAACCTGAAACAAATGTAGCCTACCTGTTGAAACCATTTTTCATTTGAAACGTTAGATTTTTTATAACTGAAAATAGCGCAATTAATTGGCTATGGTCGCATATGTGGAAGGTTAGAGAGTGTTCATAATGACATTTATATTGTGTGTCTAGTCCCTCGATCCATTTATGTCGTTGACATTGTAAGAATGAATTTATTTATTTATTTATTTTTAGCGTCTGCTAAATGAATACATGTAAATGTAAATGTATTTTAGAATTTACACATGGTTATAATTCATAGAAAATTGTGACGCTTATCTTTTCTTCCAAAATAGGCCTGCTAACAAAAATCATAAACAATAAACACAACAAAATAGCCTACTTAAGTAAAATTATTACTTAGGCAATCGGCTAATTTACGATAGTTATTGAAACTGTATGCTACATTCATTTTACATTTGATTGAAAAGTAAATGACTGCGGTGTCTGGTTGGTACACGAAATGGTTAAATTTTCTCCGTATTTTGCCAGCTCACTCAGGGCTGTTTAAAGGGCACTCTGCCTCTTTGCAATAGGCTCGATCCAGACTAGTGGGTGGGTCCTATCGGTTTCAATTCAGATTTGTGCTGTACTGTTAATAATATTTAATAATAATATGTTTAATAATGTGATTTGTTCTTGTTAGCCTACATGTTTTATTTTAAGTGAACTAACTACATTTACCCAGACCCATCACCAACTGCTCCCAGTTCCCTGGTTTGTAACTTGCCATAGACACTGACCTGTTAGCTCATTCTTAAAGGCAATGCCTTGACCGCGTGAGATACGTGAGATACCCAATCTGTAGATTAGATAAGGGTCCTGTTTTGGCACATTTCAGTATCTGATTGCAGACTGACAGATTTAAAGATTTAATCGAAAATACATTAACATGGAACTTGATGAAGAATAGGCTTAGTTTGTTTCAAGTGTTGTGTCACTGACCAGGTGGTACAACACAGATCTTCAAACTTTCCAGTTCTGTGAAGGGCAGCGTTTGTTCACCCAGTCAGAGAGCCCCGAGGAATGGGGTGTGAGTCAAAGAACTGCTACATAAGGCACGACATGTGCCAACGCACCCCGGCCTGAGGTAGAGGGTGAAATTCCAGCCTGCTTGAAACGTAGCCCTATAACCTAGACTGCCTGCCTCTCCTCATACTCTCCCTTTACTGAAATTAGTTATCGCACAGTTTCCTTTTGTGAGCCCCTATCTCTTGGTTCTCTATTTAGCTAGCTCGTTGAGGTAGTTATCACTAGGACATAAGGTCAGGGGTCTCAAGGCAGGCTGTACAAAGGACCTTGTTTGCTGATGTGAAACATTGGGTTGAGAAAATGAAGAAATAGGGGAGTGGTTTCAGGGTCACTGAATATCACAACAGCCCCCTCAGTGACAGCTGGACGACTCGTGTCAGGTGTATTTGTTATTCAGCAGCTTCAGATGCTCTGCAGATTCCTTGCTAGTCATGTGAATGAGGCGTGGATTTGAAGTCCCAGGTGCCCTGGCATGTGCTCACAACCAACTGCTGTGTAAAGGTCAGGAATGTGTGGAATTTAACTTAACGTTTCCATGTGAAAACTTAAAAACAAAGTCACATGAGAATCAGAAAAGACATCCTAATTTGGGGTGGGGCCCACTTAGGTGGGCTGTTTAAAGATCGTTATCATATCAGTGCAGATGGGATAAGAAGTTGACTGACTAGTTCTCCAGTCAAACAGAGCCTGAAAGAGATGTTTCACTACCGGTTTTACACTGGATGTGAGAAGGGTTCAGTCAACCTTTCCCATGTTGAAGTGTTTGTCTGTACAATATATCTCATTTTAAGTGTGTTTCTAATTCCGCTTTATTATCCACCATGACTCAGTACCTTATCCAGTCCATTCACAAGTCGGAAAGGGGAGCCTCTTGGTGAAGAGGCTGGTTTCATACCTGACCATATCACACAAGCACAATTTGCTAAAGATCATTAAGGATGAATACTTATAGATGACAAAACCAATGTCTGCTCCCCAACCTGTTACCAGTTAGTTTGCCGGCCTTGTTGAGCAGACATGTGGTCACCCTTTATAGCTCAAAACCTCCCCAAGCAAAAGTCCACTACAACTTTCATGTTTGGTCTGTTTCCAATCATGTGGCTACTGATATTGCTCATAAATGCGCTCTCACATCCTTGGCATAGCAGGATGGATCGGAGAGCAGCGTGGCCAGAGAGCACGGATGACCTGGTCTGTATTCCACATGCTGTGTCTCTCGGACATGTGTAGTGTGTTAATATGACAGGAAATCCAGTAACAGGACTTGCCTGGTTGGGGAGCAATAAAGGGATAGATCTCCTCAGGCCATTTCACCCTACTGAAACATCCCCCTCACTGCGTGTCTATTGGAGGGGTGGGGAAACGAAAAGCTCAGCGTTTTAAGTGTTTACCGTTTGTACCAAGTGGGCAGATTTTTATCTGTGCGTCTGTGCCGGATCTAGAGAGGGGGGAATAACGCTTTTGAATGCTCAGCCGAATGTGCCACAATAGCCCTGGTGTGCAAACAATGTGGCCCGGAGCTAGGTCAGTGGACACAGGACACAGCTGCCAAGGCTAACCCCTAGCCTAGCTGAACCCCTGCTCTCTCTGTCTCTGCCTCTGGAACAGGCTTAATCCTTCTCAATCGCCTGCTTCTTGTTCATTCACTCAGACACAACTTAGGGTATTATGATGGAGGTCTACTGAAAACATGAGTGTGATCTCATTGACCCCGTTGGTTTGTTCAGTATTGAAACTGGAAGTGGGTCAGAGTCACAGGACCAAACTGATTCCAAATGGCTTTCAACTTCATGGACTGAAGCATACGGAAGCACTGCATTTCTTTTCATGAACGCAGGTGTAAAATGATGATCAGATGGTCTTTTGGCACTAGTGCTTCTGATACGATCCATGTTGTGAGTGAGCTCTGACTCGATGCCCGAGGGCCAGGCTGCCAGGTCAGACAGAGGCAACTGCAGTGGAAGAGATGAGACACAGGCGGAGGAGCAGGTGGTGGTCACAGATACATTGCTGGTCAACCACCTAACCTCGGTGGACATCTGCTGGTACTGGTAACCAACTAGGACATACACACACACACACACACAGGGAGGCTGGGATTGGGCTCAAACTGTTTTTCAGTCTTTGGTTGATTTACAATAAAGTCATTATTCAACTTGGAACACCTTCCAGGTGTAAAGTGACAGGCGCCCAAATGCTCAGAAAAGGACACGAGAGTCCCCTGGGCAAAACAAAAGAAAGGAAACACGTTCATTTCTGTTGACTACAAACTGGTTTTCTAGCATTGCCCTTAAAGCTGCTGAGCATAACAGTTGCTGGTGGGTTGTTGTTACATGTCAGTCGCTGACAGTGACAGTCTTCCTCTGTTCTTGAGAAAAGGTAAAAGACCCAAATTTCAACTGTCAAGGGAAATGCAAATCCCAGACAGTTTAAGTGATGGAAGCCACTGTTAAAGACAATTTTGTTACTATACAAAAGCCTCTCCCTTTCTCATTATACTCTGCTGTAGGCATACTCACTGACAGACAACAAATTCATCAACTATAACCACAGGGGCCCCCCAGAGTCAAAGGGGGGCCCCTGTGTTGGACCCCTGTCATCACCTTGGTATCTTGTCAAGTGACACTCCAGCAGTGGGATGGTTTTTGCCCTTGTTCCCTATGACAAACAGTTGAGATAATTCTAACCTTTGACCTTTGTTTCTTCCCATCTCTCACAGGACCGGAATCGGCCCTTTGATGCGTTTAGCTTGCACTCTTTGGAGAATTCCTTAATGGATATGATAAGGACTGACCATGACAAAGGTAAACCCCACCCGGCCGGTGGCCCACCAATGACTATCGCTGATATTATATGGAGGAATCATTTTGCAGGTTAGGAATATTCATACATCCACGCTTATTTGGGTTTTTTGGCTTCATGGGAATCATCTCTGATCCATTTTTTTTCTTTTGCTCTATTTGCCTTCTCTACCAATTATAGTCCAGATGAACTTTTTAGCCATTTTTTAATCACAAGAAAATTAACACCTCGCCCCCTACCTGCAAAATCTCGCACCGTGTTTGATCTGTGCGTGAGGATGTGTGTTTCGTCTGTGCCTCATTATGGGCTGTCTTGCAAGCTGCTTCTCTGCATTCTCTGCTGACCTTAATCAAGTGACACTGCTGCTTCTGTTGGCTGGGTGTTTGTCACGTTGTAAACATCACAAAAAGACGTGCTTGTGTTTCAAATCATGATGGTGTGTACACATACTTGTAGTTCACCCGTGTTTTGTTCTGTGTGTCAGTGTTTGTGTGACCTTGTGCAATACACCTTTGACAACAATGCTAGATGAAGTAAAACGCTGCAAATCGAGCACTTCAGAGACGCTAACCCTAATAAACTACGCAGCAGTTCCTATGTAACTACAATGTCGTTACCGTAGGTATTGCTGAGTAGTTACACGGTGGTTAATGTCATCTTAAAGTACGGACGAAACATTCTCCATGTTCTCCAAGACCATCGAGTGTGTGTCCCATGGACAGATTCCTTAAGATAATATTTTGTTGCTGAAGGTCACATGTCTATTGTAAAAACTCCAGTGCTTCAGATCCTGTTGGGCCGATGGCTCTCGTCAGGTCGAGTGTTGTTTTTGCGCCTGCCAGACAATGAAAACACAGGGGTGGTGGAGGGGGGATATTATGAATAGGGCCTGTTGCTTTCTCATGCGTTGATTCTGTTTTTCTAATCTTATGTCGAGAGAGCATTGTGTGAGCGAAAAGGTCATCTTAGCAGGGACCCCACTTCACCAGTGGGGAGAGAGACCGGAATCTCCTGTACATGTTCCCTTTAAGTTACGTTATAATCAGCAGTTGGGAGAGAGAGGAAGAGAGTGAGGAGGCTAGAGAGAAAGAGAGAGAGAGGAGGGGGGGGGTGGGGGCACAGAGAATGACAGAGAGAGAGAGAGAGAGAAGACCTGTTCCTGACCAGAATCCAGAGACAGGGATTCACCACACATCTAAAGCCTCACCCTGGAGAAGTGATGAGGTGTCCCCTCTATTAAGGAAGTGGGTCTGTTTTTAGGATGCAGCGTTTGTGTTCCTGGGAGAGCACGGCTGGATGTGTCGAGAAGGAAAGGGTCACATGGGGTGCTGAATCAAGACTGCCTCTTTTGACTTTCGAAGAGTAGGCTAGTCCTTCCAGGGGGAGGGTCACTTTGTTCTTGTGATCCTCTCAAACTCCCAAATGCTCATTAATCCGATCGGAATGGCATGCACAGGGAATTTACGCTCTGTTTTGAAGGGGAGTGAGAGGGGGTGTTTTGGGTGGGGGGGGGAGCTGCAGCGCTGCCAGGGTTGTCCAAAACAAACGGCCCCTTTCTCAGCACCGCACAAGGGAAAGCACGCAGTTCCTAAATGGGTCAGCTGAGCTCACGTGTGAAGAGTTAGGCCTCACTCCACACACACACACACACACACACACATACACACACACACAGGTTCCTCCACTCTGCTTGGAAAAACACTGGCAGTCAGACAGACAGCAGCCGTCATCACCAAAGTCGCCACAGTCAAAGATGTGGCTGGGGATCATAGACTCCTGCTCCCATAGACGTGTATCCTGTTCTCCTCATACTTCACACACACACCCACCCACATACACACAGCCACACACACCCACATACACACAGCCCAACCCACAACCGGCCAAACATCAATGGGCCTACAATGACAATACTCCACACTGAAACTCGTAAGCTTCTCTCGTACACCTAACAATGCAAATTGTTGGCCAAACTCCATGCAAAGCACTTCCATTTCCCACACTCTTGTATTCACATTCAAATGTAGGTCGTCTCAATCTTTTGCATCAACACTCAACACACTATGCACTCTCTTGGCACACTATCACTTATATGACACAATAACTTGTTTTTGTCTCTGAACTATATAGACTCCAGTTCAGCTCTCTCCTTGTTTGGACCTTTAAACACTGAAACACACACACACACACACAAACACACACACACACACTCTCCCTCAGCTTGTCCCTCTCACATGATCACACACACGTCACTGAGCCCCTCAGTTGAAAAGAGATTCCATTGTCTCATAGCTTTCTGCTCAACTTAAGCTTAGATAATGAGGCCTTTCATGTGTTTCAATTCATTTAGTCATGTTTAAGTTACCATTCAATTCCAGCAGCGCAGTTTTAATGTGAGTTGGAACCGTTTTTAAGCTGTAAAAACATGTATTGGCTTTCAATGCTAGCGACCTGAGCTTTGTACAAATAAGCATTTATGGAAGAGAAAAGAGCTGTTGATTGTTCATGTGACGAGGTTTATCCCTGGTCTTGCTTGTGGAAGGTTATTTGTCAGAGACATGCACCAGTGAGTACACACAGGGTCATTGGTTAGTAGCTGGTCATGCTAACTTCATAAGTTTTTGACGTTGGCAGATAGTGTGTGTGTGTAGGGGGTAACCAGCAGTGTGGACTCTGCTGTGGGGTTACCAAGAGGTCACTGCAGCCTGACCTGAGATGAAATGTCACACTCCACCATGTTGATTGGCTGGTCAGCGAATGAGCTTGACTTGACCGCCCATGTTTGAGAGTACTGTAGCTTCAACAACACGAGAGGAAGCTTCTGTACTTTAAACGGTGTGTAATCATCCTAAAGAGATAAGGAGAACTGTTTGTTGGCAGTGGTAAAGGTTGAACACGCCCAGTCACCGGTAGACACAAGTGAAGAGCCCACAGAAACAAAAGGCTAAGACAGGTTATTACCAGTTCAGCTGGGATTGCTAAATACACTTTGAACCCCCTGTGGTGATCTGGTCCTGTTATGATTCGAAGAAGTAGAACACACTGACAGTACTCTGTCCCCCCATCTCAGTCTGTACTTTCAGTAAAAATGTTGTACACCCTCTGCTCTCTTCAGAAAGAGTCTTCTCCTGCCTGGTAGTGGCTGTTTTAGAAGAAGGGGTTTACTTCATGGTAGCCAGCCAGAGTGTGAGACTCCCTCTTCTTGAGGTGTTTTCGTCAAGAGGGTTAATATTTCCACACCTCCCCGCTGGCTCGCGTTGCCCTCCTCATAACTGCCGCTCCGCTGCGTTCCAAACCCTGTTATTGGAGCTTTAATGTGCTCTCTAATGTGGAACAGAGGAGAGAGAACGTGTCTAGGGGCAGAGCTGGAAAGGGCTCCAGGTGTGAAGCACCGGCGCAGAGTCTGGAGGGAACTTTAACCCGTTCCGCTGTCTTTGCCAGCGTTAGCCGACATCCCAGTCCGATCCTGTTATTGGTCTGGGCCATGGATGGATTCACCGGGTTCTTTAGGTCAGTTGCCAGCCCTGTCGTCCTGTCACTCTTACTGTCTAAGGCCAGGAGGCCAGGCTGAGGTCATTGGTCAGTCAGCACTTCACAAGATGTCTGGGGGACGAGCTGGCTTTGTTCCCAAGGAAACGGATGACATGTCTTTCCAGAGCCGGGCAGGCCCCTGTCCCAGTGATCACACACGGGCCCAGAATAGTCCAGGCCCTAGTTGAGTAAATGTCACAGGAGCAGTGTCGAAGGCAACAGCACTCAACTGGGGAAGCAGATGGCACAGTCCCAGAGCTATTTTAGGCCTTTTAGCGGGGCAACAGGACCCCCCAAACCCCAAAATGGCTGGTTTACTATGGACCCCAGTTATTTACAAGCAGTGTAGAGCTTTTGTCACCCCTAATACGGCCAGGCTGGTGGAACAGAATGCCGTGTGTTGGTTGTGTTAATGCTTACCGTCAACACTCGCAACTTTCAAAAAGGGTGATTACCTCCGCAGGAAGTAGTATGAGGATGTTGTCTGAGAGAGGCTCATTGAGAAACAGTGGTAACTGACTCCTCATGTAAGGATGAACGACAACTTTTTAAATAGTTCGGGACTTGTTTGCATCCGTTTCGAGCATCACCAATGTTGAAATGCTTATGGCCCAACAAGCCCCACCCACTTGCACATTTCACAATACTGGCCCTCGGAGCACTGGGACACATCAATGCGTATGTGTGCACACGTTTGTGGCATTTGGCTCAAACCTCCCTTTTCTTGGATCATGATGGGCAAAAGAGAGAGTGAGGAAATCAACTCCTATGAATCTGTTGCAGGTGGTATAAGCACCTCCCATCTCTTTCATTCTCTCTCGGTCGGCCCTCATCGGTCTTCTCTCAGCCCAGGCTTGCTTTTGAAACTTTTGACACCTTGCCTGGCTTACGCCATGCTCCAGCTCGCCTCACTCCATCTCTCTCTCAGTGACAGTTGATGGTGCTATTAATAAAGTGGTAAATGTAGATGGCAGCCCCAGGCCCTGCCGTCCTGCCACTCTGTAGAGAGACCCCAGGAGCTGGGCCGCGGCAGCTGGGCTCGAGGCTCTGGGTTTAAACCTGCACCCAGTTCGGGGGGCGGCTCGTTCCTCTCAGATTCTGTGTTGGGAAATGGATGTCAAAATATCCTCCACTCCGAGTGCTTGCTTCATTTCTCATTTCCTCACGATAGGTCTATGTTTTGAGTGTTGCTAACCAGCCAGTTTAGGCACGTCGAAAGGAAAAGCGCTGGGATGGTTCGAGGGTGCGTCTCATCGACGGCGCCGTGTTGGTCTAGGCGGTTGACATGACAGCTTGACTGTTGTAGTATCTTGGCACAACATTAATAACCATGTGTACTGAGGCTGGGCTGGGTGATAGGCTGTGATGTCTGACAGGCATGCACTCACACCCCACACACACACACACACACACTCACACCCCACACACACACACACACACTCACACCCCACACACACACAGCAGCTCACCACAGACGGGGCCTTGTGACACTCTAACATTGTCACCAGAGCAGAATGGCTGCTTTGTCAAATTCTTGGTATTGTAGGCCCACCATTGTTTACGCCTGTAGCACGTGAGAGAGTGTGAGCGAGAGGTACAGAGGGAGAGAGAGAGAGAAGTGTCTGTTTCCATCTTGTTTGTCACCCTTCTGTTTGTGGATGTCTTTGAACGGGGCTGTGTCAGCTCAGCTGTGCAGCTCACTTCAAACATAAAAACACCCCAGATGACATCACGTTGGGGTTTGTGTGTGTTTCGTCAAAGTATGTGGCAATGCTATACGTGTTGGAACAGGGGCATCGGTGTGTGAGTGTGGAGCACTGTGTGTGCTGTGCTGCCGAACAGATAGGAGGCTAATCTCCTGTGTGCTGTTCTCCTTCAGGGCGCATGGGCCTCAACTTCCACCACCCTGGAGCGGACCACATCATGCCGTTAAACAGTGAGTACGACTTCCAAAAACAATTCTGTTCTCCCCACCCCCCCCACCCCGCCCCCACATGCCTTGTGTCCCCTCGGTATCAATGGATACACTGTGTGTGGGTTTCATGTCGGCGCTAGCGTAACGATCCACTGATGTTACTATGTCGCTTGATGATTTCCCATTTATGTGCCGTAAAACACAAAATGAACACGACGTCCTGAACAGCGATGTTAAAAATCGGCGGCTCTCCAAAGGTTGTGATGCGATGAGGTCGTTAAGACTCGAGCAGATGCCCACCCAGGCTAGGGCTCCCCCCCCTCCTGCCAGGTGTTACCCTCCTGACACTATAAACCCAGCATAGACCCCAAGAGGGGGGGGACAGTACGTACAGTCATCTGAATACCACGTCTAAAAATACCCTCAACCTGTAAGACTAGCCTCCCCCTTGGTTCACTCTCAGCTAGCCGTGGCCTCGCTAGCAGATGGAGACACGGGACAGACCTGGAAACACTACTGCTCCTGCGCCTGAGGTCATGGGGTTCAGCCTGGCACAGCAGCCCCAAGGCGAGGCCAGTCCAGAGAAGCAAGTGTTTCTCTTAAGTTTGAGATTCATATTTCAATAAGTGTGTCATTTCCCCCCCTCACCTCACACCAGTGACCGCGAGCGGAGGATAGGCTTCCTCCTTGGGCCTAGTGTAAACTTCAGGGCTGGGACTGTTAAAGCTCACACATCTGGGAGCGGGGCTCTGGCTCTCCTCAGTTGCCTGGTGAAGTCTCCCCGTAAAGGGATGGAGGACGTGAGAGGAAGAGAAGAAGTGAGAAAAGGGAGGAAGGGGCGAGAGTGAGAAAGGAAGAGGAGGGCAGGAAGCGGGGGATCTGTCATCTTAATAAGAAGGCAAGGCCTCCCGGAGCGTCCTACTCTGCTGTCACAGCTTGACGGCAACGTGAACATTTGAGCTCTCTGTTTGGTCTTTTCATCATGGGCCCCCGAAGGGAAACACATTCTATGGCAGTTAAAGTGGGCCTGTGCCGGGGCCCAGAGCCGCGAGCATCTCAGCAGTCAGCTGGAGCAAGCCCTCCTGCTTGTAACTTGTGATGGGTTTAGACAGCCAGGCTTCGGAAGCTGGGGGACGGTGGGGCTCATGTCGTTTATCCTATTTCCTCCTCTCTGCCGTGGACTCAAATGAATGGAGCCAGCAATGAAACCTTTGCTCTCGTTGTCGGTCTCGAAAATGTTCTAAGTGGCTCGGATGGAAGAGGAGGATCCAGTCGTAAAGGTCCCCAGCATGTACGGGTCTCCTGGCATTCTCTTTTGAAGTGTTGCAGGAGAGGGACAGGAGACATCTTCCAGTAGGCCTCCCCTCCTCCCTTCCTCTCCCCTCCTCCGTGTGACAGATGCTTTGAAGCCAAGCTCCACCGGCCACATCCACTCATCATGCCCCCGAGGAACCACCGAGACTCTTTTCTCTTTTAAAGTCTTCCCTAACTCATTAGAGGTGTTACTGCCCTTTCCCTTTCTCTCTCTCTCTCTCTCTCTCTCTCTCTCCGGCCCGACCGCCACAGTTTACCGAGCCACCACTTCTCACAGAACATGCGTTCCACCGTATCCCCGTCGTTGCTAAGCGCCTTTGTTTACGTCGAGGAGTGACAAGAGAGAGCTCTGAGTGTGGAACACTGTGGCGCTCCGGTCTTGGCCCGGGTGAGAGAGGTTTAATGAAAAACTAGTGAGAGAAGAGTTCTGGAGACAATATCTCCTTCCAGAGCCGAGGTGAAGGGGGTAGGCACACAATGACATGGACACAATAGAGAGACATATTGGTTTTAGGAGATGACTGTCTGCACTGTGACTCATGACTATGAGAGAGTCTGTAGAGGGTATATTAGTCTGAGGTCCCCCCCGCTGTCTGGAGGGATTGGATCCTCTTCTACCTGTTGTGTGTGCTCTGTCTGAGGCACTGTGAGACTCCTATTCATCTCATTTAGGAAGAGTTGAACCACCACGCACACAAACCGTTTTTTCCAACTTGGATGCAGTCATTAGGGAGACAGTTGGTGTCAGTCTTGTCGCCATGGGTGGTGAGACCTTTGTCCTGCTGTCTAGATCAGGATCTGGCCGGCACTGTCACTCTACTGTACTCTCCAGTTCCCCTTTTAGTGTTGTCCTCCCCTGTCCTCCCCTCCCCTGCCCGCCAGCCAGCCAGCCCTCCTCGCTCAATCCCTCCTTATCCTGTGGGAAGTTTCCACTCACGCCTGGCCTGTCCTCTGAATTGCTCTAATGTTTCACCAGCCCATGATAATGACTAACCAGCAAGAGCTGCTGCAGCCTTCATTCTGCTCATTTAGAGTCAATTCTGTGATCTCCATCATAGTAATGAATATTCACAACAGAAAGGAAGAATATGTGTTCTATTACGCATTTATTAACGGGCGATGACATCATCTAGCTGGGTTACAGCCTAGACAGTCTGTCATGTCTGGACATATTTCAGACCTCTCTGCTCTAACCTCGCCTTCCCTACACAAGTCTAGCCTGTTACCAGGGCAGGTGTTGCAGGTTTACTGTTGGCCAAGGCCAGACCATAATAACTCCCCCACTGCCGACCGACCGGTTAGGTGTGGTCGTCTGTGGTTTCACTGTTGCCTTGGTGATGTTTCTGGTTTGTGTTGCCCACGAAACCCATGTCTCTGTCTCTTTCTCCTCATCCCCCTCTCCCCCTCTGTTTCTCTCTCTCTCCTTTTTGTCTCCCTCTTTTTGTGAACACAAGCAGCCAGGAGTTATGGCCGCAGAAGAGGTAATGTGTGGAGTTTTCTCTGGGTTTCTGCTTGTCATACTGAAAAGGGGATCAATCAACATTAAAGCTAGCTCGCCACACAGGCATCTCTCTGCAGCCCGGGGTTCTACTGGGATGTCACCATCTGCTTTCATCTCAGCCTTGATTGGATGAAATCATTAATTTGACATGCTTCTTTTGTTTTTTGTTTTTCATCATCGCCTTTAATAACGTCTGGGATTGGGGGTGATAAAATGGCCTAATCTTGATTTAAATTAACTTTTGCTTAATGAGCGCGAGAGAAACAAAATCCATTTGACAGCTTTTGTTTTCTCTCTGTTGTTCTGAGTCATTGTGCTACCTGTGACATGTATGGCATCACTGTGACTGTTTGTGGATCCGCCATGTATTCACAAGCATAGCCGGTGCCCGAGTGAATGAAATCAATAATGAATAACATGATCCAAACGGACAGATACAGATCGCTTCTAACAATCATCTTTGAAACGGCTCCCAGGTCATAATGTTCCTTCCAGCATTTCAAAGATTGCGGAAGTATGCTGACTCAGAAAGGATAATTCATGTCTCGAATGGCAAGGGTTGCTGTTGTAGACATGCCTCTGATTGTGGAGTGTTCAACTAATTCCGCCGATCCTTAACGTGGAAAGCTGTGGGGGTGTTTGCAACTTTGTTGCGACGTTGTGCCTGTATTTAAACGTTTTCAGGATGTTTAGACTGGGTTAGCCCTGCGTTAGCACACACACACTATGCTCACCCAGTACACTGAGCTTATGGAGAGAGGCTCCTAGAGGGATCTACATCTCCCACATCCATACCACCGCACTACCATCTCAACACGACGGTTCCATGGTCTGTGGCCTGTAACAGTCCTCTCCACACCCCTCCCCAGTTCCACCCGCTGTTACTCCATCCTACACCCAAGAATTGAATACTCTTGTTATTCCTACGCTATGTTATTTGACGGTTTCGACACAGACACTGGATCGGACTGGTTAGGGGTGGGGCAGAGAGGAGGACATACCCCATGTGAATTACAAGGAGGGCTTATGCAGCATGGTACAGTAGTGGGCTATTGTTTGTTGTCTCTGTGATAACACTGGATGTGCATTCTTCCTCTGTTTCATATTCCATCTGCTCCTCCCCCCTCCCGTCTTCCTTGTTCCCTCTCTCTCTTCCTCTTTGCTGTCCCGCCGACTTCCCTCTCTCTTCTTTCTCCGACGTAGGCCGCTCATCCCTCTTTCCCTTCGAGGACGGTTTCCTCGACGACGGCCACGGGGACCCGTCGCTGACCCCCGGGCTGAACTCTCCGACGCGCTGTCAGAACGGCGAGAGGATGGAGCGCTACTCCAGGAAGGTGTTCGTCGGAGGCCTGCCCCCCGACATCGACGAAGGTATGTCTCCACCAATCGTGAGCCAGATCTGGGACCCCGCCCTGCTGGTTCCGTTGTCTGCGGGGGCGGCCTGTGTGTCTCGTGTCCCAGAGAGAGAGCTGTGTCCCTGGCTCTGTAGGCTGGTTAGACCCCTGGTGGTTTCTGGCCGGGAGCAGGCTGCCAGTCTGGCAGCAGATGTGTGATGCTTGTTGTTCCCACAGTGGGAAGAATGCTTGAGGCGGTAAGGACACTTGGGATCTGGAATGGTGACTTTGCTCAATGTGGCATTCATGAGAGACGTACGCACAAAAAAAACGATTCTTTTAGCTATGCTTGCCCCATGGCCTCTTGAAATATTAATGAGTCTCCATAGGACAATGAGCCCAGACAAGGGAGTCATGTTGAGCAAAGCGCAGCTGAAATAGAAACTGCAGTGCAGTAATGACATGCACTGTCTGGGTATGCATAGACTATTTTCTAGTCCGCCTGCTTGACATGCGTATCGTAATGAATTGTTGCCATGGTGAATTTCTTTCAGGGCCAAATGAACCTATCCTATCTCTGTGTCCCCATTTGAACAGATGAGATCACCAACAGCTTCCGTCGCTATGGGCACCTGGTGGTGGATTGGCCCCACAAAGCGGAGAGCAAGTCGTACTTTCCACCTAAAGGTAAAACTTCCCTCTTTGTGTCCCTCTTTTCATGTGTTGGGCAGCTCAGAGTCCACAGCTACAGAGAAGAGCACAGAGGGCTGGTGTTTTTCACAGCCAGTTGTGTGTACTAGAGTTCATGTTACCCAGAATTCCTGTATCACCCGGGGTGGGTCATAGAGGTGTCTGCTTATTTAAACAGCCTCCTGCAGTTATCTCAGGGATATACATGCACAGGCACAGACAAGGACACACACACACACACACACTTAGGTCTCCTCCAGAGCCCGGAGCCCTCGGACCAGGTGGTGGAGAGTGTTTGTGTGATTGAAGAATACCTTGGGAGTGTGAGGAGTGTCTCCAGTCCCCCGCTCCTCACTTTCATTTAGACAGGTGTTCAGAGCAGAGGATGTGCTTTCATCTGGCACTGCCCTCTGGCCTCAGAGCCTCACATGACCCCAGCTAGCCCCTGCTAGACCAGCTAGCCCCTGCTAGACCAGCTAGCCCCTGCTAGACCAGCTAGCCCCTGCTAGACCAGCTGTCCCTGCTATACCAGCTAGCCCCTGCTAGACCAGCTAGCCCACCCTAGACCAGCTTGCCCCTGCTAGACCAGCTAGCCCACCCTAGACCAGCTAGCCCCTGCTAGACCAGCTAGCCCCTGCTAGACCAGCTAGCCTCTGCTAGACCAGCTAGTCCGACCTAGACCAGGTAGTCCACACTAGACCAGCTGGCCCCTGCTAGACCAGCTAGTCCACGCTAGACCAGCTGGCCCCTGCTAGACCAGCTAGCCCACCCTAGACTAGCCCTATCTGGGCTAGCTAGACCACACTTGCCCCAGCTCTGTGTCATATTAGGGAAGCTATTAAAGCCTGGCTGGAAATAGTTAGCATTCCTCAGGCAGATGGTAATATGCTGCATCTGGAGAAGCTGCGAAAACTCTGCCAATTTCCCTCCCTCCATCTTTCAATATTTTTGCTTCCTTGTTTTATTTGTATAATTTGGGGGGTGGGGTTGGGTGGTGGAGGCACTTCTTTTCACAAAACACAAAGCTCAAGAGGGAAAATGTGGCATCCTTTTAGGGGAATGAGTCAGAAGGCTGGATGATGCCTTGTAAGGGGAGGGTGACAGGAGGGAGGGGCAGAACATTGGTTAGCCGAAAGGAAACCACCTCTCGTTGTTAGCACCCACACGGTTTGTGGTGCCATGCGACCACCTACGTCTTTTAATAAGAGACTCTCCTGCTGTATAGAAAGTGGGAAGCCAAGTGAAAGTGCTGAACTCTCACGTTTACTGTGCAATGCTAATGCTGCAGTGTGAACTCAGCACATTAGCGTTAGCAAGAGAGTTTGGACTGGCGCCCAATGGCAGCATTCTCAGCACTAATGACATGGAGGTTTGTGAGAACCCATATGCACATGATTATGTGTGTGTGTGTGTGTGTCTCACATGGTCCGTTGCTGGTGCTTCGCAGATGTGGGATTTACATCAAGAGGTCATCTTCCTCTCTTCATATTAAATGTCCTTCCAGACTGACCGAATGGAAAGATGCTGGTCACTTTTCCATCCTGCCATGTACTTAAACTGCAGTTATGTGTCTCCGTACTGTTATGAAACTCTGTTTTGAGTTTGTGGATGAGTCATGCTGTGGCTCCCCAGGCCCAGGCCATGCTCCATCAAGCTCTAGGTCTTCACTCTGCTCTCAGCAGGTGACCTGTCAGACACGATCCTCTCTCAGTGGCTGGGAGGTCAGTTCATGGGCCACTGCATCACGTCTACCTAGGTCCCCTGGTCCCAGGGCTACCCTCAGCTCCACCCCATCGCTCTCAGACGCTCACCCACTCTCTCTCTCTCTCTCTGCTTGCGAGCCCATCCCATGACGTCCCTGATGGATGGCCTTGGTCACCATGGAGCCCCTGAGCACACCTGCTCTTTTAGTCCAGTCCGAGCATCACTGGCAGCGGCGAGCTCCAAAAGCTAGCGAGCTATTTCTGTCTGTGGCCTCATGGAGGTAGAGAGGAGGAGGTGGTGGGAAAGCACTTCTAGGATTTAGACTGTCTGCTTTTAGCCTAAAGTGTCCCCATGCTGGAGCCTGAATGATGGGAGCTTATCTGCCTCTGAATGGGCTTGTGGTTGGCCAACCCTGGCAGGCAGGCTGGCTGGCACTGGGGCCAGGGGCACCAGCCTGGTCTGTGGGCAGGGGGGCCCCAGCGCCTGTGTCTGGCTCCCTCTGTGCTCACAGCTCTCTCAGCTGCGGAGGATCCAGTGACCCCCCTCCAGACTCAGATGATTAGTGAGGCTTCATTTCATCCCTCTCTGTCTCAGCTGCGTCTCACCGTCTCACGCTTTAATGCCTCGGGCCCCATATTTGTTTTAGAAAAGCAGATGTTTGTGTCTTCTTCTTCTCTCCTCTCTCTCTCTCCCTCCCTCCTTTGTTTACATTCGGAGGCAGAATTACGGCCCTCTGTGGTTTTGTCTGCTGGGTTTCACCCCTCCTCCTACCTCTCATTAAGATCTACTGCACATCCATGGCCGGGCCGGGAGTCTGCTCTGGGAGTCTGCTCTGGGAGTCTGCCTGTCAGACAGCTTTCCAGACTGGAGACAAAGTTTGCATGTTGGCTTGTGTGTTTGTTGCTCCGCTGCGCGGGAGCTCGTTCTCCTCATCATCCCACCTGTCCCTAGGTATTCCTTTTTATAGATTTTGTAAGTCCCTGGAAATCCCGGTCCTTTGTTTAAATCTTGGGTCCTCTGTCCCTCGCGTAATGCAGGGATCTAAATGAGGAGAGTGTTTCCTGAGGAGATTAGCCCTGATCTGGAGGTGTCAACAGACGGCACACTGTACCGCATTGTCACACTTTGTGTCTTGTGGTCTGGGTTTAAATCATAATCTAAGGGAACAGCACCATGTTCAATGGTGACGACAACAGCAAGGTCGACCTCAGTCAGAGTTGAGAACGCGGCACGGAACACGGTTTGGTTTATTCGATAAAGTCCTGGACGTCGTGTGTCATAATTAAGGTCAAGTCGTATCCTAATTGCGGGTGAGGTAACGGCGGTGTCATTCCTCAGCGAGTCCAAGCCGTTCTTTTTACGGTTCGCGTGGCAAACAGTCGGTGAGGTCACTCTTGGCTACGGAACCACAGAGGCCGTCCTCCACTCAGGTTTTAATCTGTAAACAGGATTCTTCACGCTGCAGAACGCTGCTGGTGCCAGCGTGTTCTCCTTCTCCCCTCCTCGAAGGAGGGAGCTCAGCAGCAAAGCTCTCAGAGATCTGAGGCACGAGCCACTGCAGATCTGCTCTCCTCATCCCAGGGTGTAAGCCCCTGCACTGCGCAAGGCTGACGGAGACACAGGAACACAGACAGGAAGGCTCAGTAGCACTGTACTGGGCATAGACTGTCGCAGAACCCTCAAGCCGTGTGTGTGTGTGAGTGTGCGAGCGAGTGGATAGAACCAGCCTTACTCCGGAGTCCAGTAACCTTACCCATTTAGTTATCTGCATAACGGACACTTGCATAATGAAGGGCATGGTCTCTGACGTAAGCTCAGAGTGTGTGCTTTTCAGATTTGGGGTTTGATAGCCTTGGAGTTGGTGGAAGGTGACGGAAGTTAATCCTATGCAGTTGACTCTGAGAGGGAACATGGTGTACCGGTACCCACAGCCAAGAACTGCCTCCTTCGCTTAGCTGCTAAGGCTAGCCCCTTCCTCCAGTTCTCTAACCTCCAGCTCTGCCCCTCGTCCCCCCCGTGCCAACTCCGCGCTCTCTCCTCTCCCTCACCAGTTATTTTCCTCTCCCTCACTCTCCTCGCGCAACCCCTCTCTCTCTCTCTCTCTCCTGCTCTCCGTCTCCTCTTCTCTCCCATCTGCGCAGGCTGTTTTTCTGGAGTCGCTCTTTCTTTTCTGTTGGAGCGGTCATTCATGCTGTTTGTTGGTGTTTCTCTCTTTCTACTTTGTCCTCTGTCGCCCTCTCTCTCTGTCCACCTCCTCCACTTCCTCCCAGTCTCCTTCCTCCCTCCCCCCCCTTCCTCCCCCCCCCTTCCTCTCTCTCTCTCTCTCTCTCTCCTGCCCTGGGATGGAACACGCTGTTCCCTACTCTAGCTGTGTCGTTGGCTCCCGTTTGCCTTTTCATCCTACTTTTGGAGACTGCAGTCTTTTTCAGGAGGGGATGTGAGCTCAAGACCACATGACCCCACCCCCACCCCCCGATGACAAACTTTATGTAATGAAGCGGGCAGGCTCTGAGGAAGCCTATACTTGTGTTTGCTGGAGAGTGGGGATGCACAGTTGCACATTGTTTCCATTATCCCGATTTGCCATTTTTACCCAAGTTACCCAATGTCAGGGAAACTGAAATTGTTCCTAAGGGGTTGTGGTTGATGTGATTTATACTGCTGTGTGGCTGAACTGGGTGTTTTCGGTCCAGGTTTTGGACTTAAGTGACTTAGTGCTCTGCGAGAACATTGCCATTTGGACAGTGACGAGTGTGCATTCCACTGGATGTTGCATCTGCTCGCAGGCCTGTGTGCTCAGCCACTTAGTCGATTACAGGCTTGATGTACTGTGTTTACAGTGCTTTTTCTCTGTGATTCCCCTGTTGTACCTTGTTAGTGTGTTGCTCTGTCTCTTTGTCTCTCTGTCTCTGTCTCTCTCTGTCTCGTTCTCTCGGTCTCGTTCTCCCTCTCTCTCTTTCTGATGTGATTAACCAGCCATGTCACTGATGTCTAGCTACAGCGTTGACCTCCGGGGCTGTGTGATCTGCCACTGCCCATCGCTGCCCTGACGCAGGCAGCGATGGGCAGGGGAAGTTGTGTGTGTGTGTGTGTGTGTGTGTGCAGGAGAGAAAAAGAGAGTGACGTCACTCTGGCGTGTGTGCATAAAAAGGACTGCGTGTGAGATGCACCAGAGACACAATGTACACCTTACTCGTGTGAGTGTGTGTGTGTGTGTGGACTCCTTGAATGGTTTCTTGGCTGCTGTACCATGGTGGGATGATGACTACGACAAGGCACGATGAAAAACAGGAAGATGTTAGCCAAAGTGACACGCTTGCATGCTCACCTGCGTTACCCCCACCCCCCTCTCTCTCTCTCTTTTTCTCTCTCTGTATACACACACACCACACACACACAGACATCCCCTCATACCACAGTTGACTGCGTCTGCTGAGTCAGCAGTTCCCCCTCCCTCTTCATCTGCTGCAGTTAGACTCAGGAATGCTCCCTCTAACACATGACAGTTGCACATTCCTCTCTGCCCATTCCTCCTCCATCACCAGCGGCGTGTGCATGTGCCTTTGGGGTGCGTGCGCACGTGTCTCGTCTGTCTAAATGCAGGGCGGGTGTCGTATGCGTGCGAGCGCCTCTTAAAGCAGCCGTTCTCGGCCGACACCAGAGCCTGGGACTCGAGCTAGAGTCAGCGGGGCCTCTGCACCATGTGTCCTGTGAGCCTCTACAGCCCGCCCTGTCCTGCCCTGTCCTGCCCTGTCCTGCCCGTCTACCCTGCTGCCCTGTTGGGCCCTGCCCTGTTACCGTGCTCTACCATGTCTTGTCCTGCCTGATTAGACCCTGTCCTGTCCTGCCCTACATGACCCGTTCCTGTCCTGCAACTCAGTGACGGTTCCAAAATGTCAGCGTACTCTATTCATTAGCCATACGAAACCAGCACAAGTGAACTTGGTCTTTTCTCTCCCAAATCGACAGAATGACCTCAGACAAACTCTCTTCCTGAATAATGCGTCGTTTGATACGGCGCGGCGAGGTGCTCTCTCTCTGTCTTTTCCCTCCTTCAGCCGTCCGCGGGAGGAGATCTCCCCCGGGGCCCCAAACTTTCACAAAGATTTGGAGAGTATAGCCTGATCAATTTATGCATGGCTCTTTTTATAGTGGTGGGGGCCAGTCTTAGCTGTGTCAGCTCAAGTGGAAAGGGCTGAGCTGACTTATGGGAGCTGGGAGATGAACCTGGGGAGTGGAGATGGATGATCTTCAGGACTGCACTTCTGTGGCTGTCAAGAGAGGACACTTTGGGCCGGAATTAATTCCCATGCCTAGTCACAAGTTTACGACGGGAAAATCGCACAATGCAGTTAGTGTAAAGATTGATGAAAAAACGATAGCCTGCTAAGAGAGCTTAGAAGCTGAGGCTTGATCATGAGTTCTTGACTGTAAAACCTGTACAATGCAGCGACTGTAAGAGAGATGTTTCTGTTTTGTGTCTCCCCTGTGTGTCGCAGGCTATGCCTTCCTGCTGTTCCAGGAGGAGACCTCGGTCCAGGCTCTGATAGACGCCTGCATCGAAGAAGACGGGAAGCTCTACCTGTGTGTGTCCAGCCCCACCATCAAGGACAAGCCAGTGAGTAACCACCATAGAAGCGTTTTTTTAGAACCACATTCACAGATCGAATAGAATGCAAGTGTTTTTAAGGGGCTCCTGTAGAATTTTAGTCTTGTGTTTCATGACACGGTTATTCCCCCTGTCCAGGTCCAGATCCGCCCCTGGAACCTGAGTGACAGTGACTTTGTGATGGACGGCTCTCAGCCCCTGGACCCCCGCAAGACCATCTTTGTGGGGGGCGTGCCCCGGCCTCTGCGGGCAGGTAAGAGATTGGTTGAAGCGTTTCTCCTTCCTTTCCTTTGCCTTCCAAAACGTTTGTGCTTCCACATGAGGCAAGCATATACCGTAAAGGCTGTTTGCCATGATCAGTGTTGTTCAAGAAACCCAATGATCAACTCGAGAACATCAAGAAGCTCTCAATGATGAACTTCCTGCGGCGTGACCTCAGCTAGTATGACCAGGGAACGACCATAGTCAGATGATGATGAATCAGACAATGATAGAAATCATCGGATCACAGAAAGAAAGTTCCACATCTCATACAGACCTTCCTCCCTCTGTCCTTCCTAGTGGAGCTGGCCATGATCATGGACAGGCTGTATGGGGGCGTCTGCTACGCCGGCATCGACACTGACCCGGAGCTCAAGTACCCCAAGGGGGCGGGCCGTGTGGCCTTCTCCAATCAGCAGAGCTACATCGCTGCCATCAGCGCTCGATTCGTTCAGCTGCAGCACAACGACATTGACAAACGGGTGAGTGAGGTCAAAGGCTGCTGCGTTCTGAATTGCCGTGCCCTCGAGGGGTTCCCCAGAACCCTCTGCAGGCTGCTGTAGATCTAAACCTCTGGTGGAGCCTCGCCATACATCCATCCAACAGTCATTATACCATCAGTGGTTTCCACCCAACCACCCAGCCCCCGAGCCTGGAGCACAGAGAGCCTCTGGTCTGTGGAACAGTCCTCCATGTAATCACTGCAGCCTTTGGCTTTTGGACGGCCGACAGATGTTTTAAGTTGCAGACGTGGGCCTAGTTAATTATAGGAGTTTCCTATACATGTATATATCCACTTCTGCCTGGCTATTTTGGGCTTTTCTTTGGCCATCTAGCCTATAGCAGCAGCGGCAGCGCATGGCTGACGGTAACCAACCAAGACTGGGCGTCTGCCAGGGATCCTAGGCTCTGTCTGGCCAGGCTGTCCACACTTCCTCCTGGCTGTCATCACACCACAGGCCTCCCTCTGACTAGAACTTTGGTTCTGTGGCGCTACACTGCAGATCCTCGTTCTGCTCTCCCACAATGGCCAATGTCATGGACCTGGACTTGAGTAATGAGGCATTTTATGGCCTATAGATTAGATCTCCTCTGCATTGCAGTGCCTCATTATCCTGATTCCCCAGCCACGACCATGGTGTGAGGGCCAAAGAGCAAGAGAGAAATGTTTTCTCCAGATACCCTTAATGGGTCTGGGGCAGAGGGGGCAGTCAGAGGGGGTGGAGGTTAGAGGCTACTCTAGGCGGACCCCTCTTTTACACTATCATGCCCCATCCCTCAGTTAGTCAAATACCACACCCAGACTCTTAGTGAGCAAGCACTCAATGTTCTTCTTATCATATTCTTATCATATTGTTATGATGTCAGGACGTGTATTTAGTCATCCTTCAGGACCACAATCACTCCATTAACTGTAAATGGCTCTTAATGATGGGACAAGTGAGACTCTGAGGCCAGCCCCTCTGTGCTCTTCACTGAAGTGATAATGGCCCGGGTGTGCTGGTGGCTGCTCTGTCCCCCTGCCTTGTCCTCTCCTGACCTGGGCTTTTTACTGTAGAGCTCTGGGGGGGGCGTGTTTGTTCCCCTTGAGCTAAGTGGAGAAGGAAGCTGCTGATGCAGGGTCTGATAGCCCGTCATTACACTGCCATGACACGCTGCAGAGGAGACCTCCCTCGCTCTCTCTCTCCAAGGCATCGCCATGACTACGCAGCTCTGCTTCTCGGCTGATGGTCAGGTTCAGTGCTCCCGTATGTGGGAGGAGTGTGCCTGCCTCTGTGTTTTGGTTTGGAAAGGCGATGGGCCTGATTCCCAAGTGCTTAGCGGAAAATAGACTAATAGGTCAGTGAAGCACAGAAGCCGATGTAACGAGATCAAACACGTTTCATGAGCTGATGGCAAGTTGACTCTTGGTCTCGAGGAAAAACTTGAAGGTATAAAAGAGAAGACAAACCATTTTTTTGTTTCACCTTTGACCTCAGGTGGAGGTGAAGCCGTACGTCCTGGATGACCAGATGTGTGACGAGTGCCAGGGGGCGCGGTGCGGAGGCAAGTTTGCCCCCTTCTTCTGTGCCAATGTCACTTGCCTGCAGTACTATTGTGAGTACTGCTGGGCCAGCATTCACTCTCGGGCTGGTCGAGAGTTCCACAAGCCACTGGTGAAGGAGGGGGGGGACCGCCCTCGACACGTGTCCTTCCGCTGGAGCTGAGGGGGCCAGGACCAGCCATGCCCTGGTCACCTCCCCGAACCGCCCCCTCCCACCCCCCACGACCAGGGACAGCGCTGAGAACCTCCCTACCCCCTGTACCCACCAACCCGCTCTGCTCCCCACCTCTTCAACAGCTAAAAGGATAGCAACAAATACATAGGTCTTTCTTTTTCAAACCACACCGCTCTAAACTATTTTGTCTAGTGTACCCTTGAAAACAAGGAGGGGAAATGAATCATGAAAGTCTATCAGCTTAGAATTTGCACTTTGGCACAAAACTCACTATACACACATGAGCTGGTATGTAAGCCAACACCTGGTTGTTTTCAAGTTCTCAGTTCCATGTTCTGGGTGGGTTAGTGTCTCTGTAGGACCCAAGATGAATCTATACAGTACATATATCTGTAAAAAGTATATCAGTTTGTTTTATATCTATCTATATAGATAATTACGTTTCATGTGAAAGGAGCATGCACTTATTTTCCAACAATATTGCCCCTAGTATGAATAATTACCAAAGGCAAAATAAATTAATGCATACTGAAAAATACAATAGGTGGCGTAAGATGTAGCAAGATTTAACAACTATCCAGTAGTGTGGGCCATAGAAGCTCAGATTGAAATAACATGGGCTATATTTGCTCTCCATTTTGAAATATTAGTATTTAATACCTCATGAGCGCAATCAGATTTATTTGCTAATAATTCCTAGGTCTTTATTTTTGTAATAACATTATTTTAGTGTTATGTAAATGTAATGCTGCAATAGCTTTTGCTGCTAAACCCATGGTATTACCAGATACCATAGTACTTTATTCAGGCTAAGGTGTTCAAACAACTATAATGGCACCCAGTTTAACGGATGACAAGCTATCATAAGGGGAGGGGGCGCTCCGAGAATATGATGGCTAGTTTGGTGGGGGTTGGGATTCACCCCTAACTGCATGTTTATTTCAATCAGGTTGCTGCATGCAATAGATTTTCAGTATCATGTCTACTATTCAATTCTGCCCATGTTTGCACAACACAGTATAGATGTACGTACAACTAGCACGGAACTGGAATGAACAGGGAAGACTGGTAAAAAGAAAAAGACGCCTCCAGTGAGATGGTCTGGCAGCGCTGGATTGGCTGAGATGCCACGTGGCAGTGCTAGCAGACAGTCTCAGCACCGCTAGGCGCTGATCAACATACACCCACCAGATGAGAAAAAAAACAACCTTATTATTAACCAATCCAATTAGATCGTAGGATACCATTTAAAACTCTGATAGGTGAAGTACTTTTTGCAGTGATTGTTAATATAATTGTGCAATTTTTTATACCGTATGTAGTTAGGTCTGAGTATGCCTAGAACTGTGATTCGCTTTAACTGTTGTTGATGTCCGACATAGAAGTCCTGTGAAACTTCATAGCTAGCGTGTACACACGTATATACGACCTTGTACTCACATTCAAACAAGTACACACACCCTCTCACACTCACCGACATGCGCACACACACACATACACACACTCACACAAAGTAACACATGAATTGCAAGACAGAATAACGTGAGCTTGACCTAGAAACACAACTGCTGTCTTCACCTTTTGACAAAGCGTAAGCTCGCCCCACCCCAAAAAAAACCAAAGAGCTCACTTGTTCAACTTGTACCAACCACCAACACATAGAGACCACAGGTCAAACTAAGCTGATGTGGCCCTTGAGGCCTCGAGGTGGAAGGTAGATCGTTGCATCCGTGTGGTCATTGCGAAAAGGAAGAAAGACAGTGATGAGAGAGCAAAGACAACATTAAAGCTACTGGAGACTTGTGGTTTAGAAAACAGAGCTCCTTCTCAGCCCGCACATAATGTTCTCACTACACGGCTACGGAGATGTAATAACATTGCCAGAACATGTGTGCTAGCTGGGTTACCATATTTATCCAGATTTTCCTGCAAAGCTTGAAGTAGAAAAATGACCTGCTAAAATGGTGGACATATTTTTTTATTAAAAACCTATGGTATATGGGGGTGCAGTTGAATGGGCTGCGACGCTACTGCATAGGGTGGGAGGGAGGGTGGGAGCAAAAGGGGGGCATTTAATAGATCTAAATGCAACACTTACAAACTAAGGATTGGCTGTTGAATTTGGAGTTGGCTCGGGTTTGATCAATGGAGTTGGGGGCTAAGTTACACTGGTTTTAGCAGTTTTGTGGACAATCCATCTGGATCCTCCGACATCATTGCGAGTAGACGTGTCGTCCCCCTGTCTGTGTGTCGTGATTGTCCCGTGCTGGCACCCCCGCAGTCGTACTCTCTTGGTTTTAGTCGCAAACTGTTTCTGGTAAAAGAAAACTAATCAAAACTAAACAGAAGATACTTTTTTTACTTATAGAAAAAAAAACTAAAAAGAGGCAAACAATGAGTAATAATAAGTATCCCTATGAAAGTGAATTCTGGGTATTTTTTGTGAAATTTCTTTCCCCGCCCAGAAGGGTTTTCTATGTTTGTTCCTTCTCTATGATAAACATTTTGTTATGCACTACTCTTTGTATCTGGACAGTTTTCAACAGTCAGCAATTTTTTTTGTTAAAAGAAAAAAGGAGAAGTGTGCTTTCTGACTGACATGATGTTTTGCAATACCTCAATTTTGAAATATATTAGGAGAGAAATTGATATTTTCGAAGTAAGTTTATTCAGATAAAAAAAATATATATTAATTTAATTATTCGAGAGAAATGATTTAACAGATGGTTGATTTTATTTTTATCATGCTTATTTGCTTTTATTTTAAGATTTATTTTTGGAAAAAAAACATCAACTGAAGGAGCTAGAGCTTTATAACTTTAATATAATGATGTAGTTAGCTGAAGTACAGAGTCTACCTTATTACAGAGGAGGTTAGTGTGTGTCCCACTGGTCGGATCACCGTGGCAATACGGTGCCCCCAAACAACCCTAAAAGTGGTAGTGACCCAAGGAAAACACAAGTTCTCAAGTAAGAGATCTATAGAAATATCTGCTCTATCAGGTGCTCAGAGAAAACAACTGAAGATACTTCCCTTGTTTTGTATATTTATAATCAATCATTTACTATGCTGACCAGAATTGTGAAAGAAATCTTCTGTTCATGTTATTTTTTTAAGAAAACTTTTTTATGTTTCCTAAAAGTATGTGCTCCCTTTTGTTTTGTAAAAGCAACATACCCTGATTTGTTAGCCTGACATTGTTTGAAAATAGACTTTTGAAGGTCCTTGAGCAGATGGTGGAAAGAAAAGAATGTTATTTTTAAAACTAAAAATACAAGTGTTTCACCTGTAACTTGACCGAAAGCCCCCAAGGTGCATCAATTGAATGGTGGCCTTCTATTCACGCAAGACTTGAATTAGTCCCATTTTTTAAGGCTAGGAACCTTGATTCTTTGTTGTAATGTGCAATACTGTTTGTACTGTTTGTAAAAAAGAAGAAAAAAAGAAAAAGAGGCATAAATCTTTATTGCAGAATTATTTTCATTGCAAGCATTGTGATTCACTAAAATCATTTTCTACTGTGTATTTACCTACTCTACATGCTAGTACCTTCCAGTAGTAATGTAGCCTTTGTACTGAGAAATTTTTCATTATTTTTAGAGATTTTGCTAAAAAAGAAAAGAATTTAAACATATTTACATATTTTCATTTTTATTTCGTATTTTCTTTACAGACTTATTTCTCAACCATTAATAGTTATTTGTGGGGGAGACTTTCATATCTGGTCAATGTCATTAATATTATTTTGTATTTTTACTTGGAATAAATTAATTTTATGATGCTAATTCTTTAAGAAAGTTTATTTTTTTGTTTGTTCACTTATTTTTTGAAGCTGAAAAACCTTTGTAATATTGTTACTAAAATGTCTAGATTTTTGAAATGCAAAGCTTTATGTGTTAACTCGCTGATGTTGCTTACATTGGTGTGACAATGATCTAAGGAGAAAAAAAACACATAAGCGTTTGGTAATTAATGTTAAGTGATTGGCAATGTAAACAAATAAATGGGCAATAAAATAAAATGACAGTATGGAGAATGGTATGCAGTATGTTATATTATGGAAGCTTTACAACCCTACTTGCCACTCCTACTGTTTCTGCAACTACTACTAAGTACTTCAACCCCAATGTGTATAGTAAACTACATTGTATGACCATGATAGATGTCACAACACTTCTTTCAATGGGAAACATTAAACTTGTAGATAATTCACTCATTTTGCATGTCCTCCCCCCGTTTGAATTAGTGATAGTAGGTTTGCCCCTGTGGGTACATCTGGCCATGTCGATTGGTGTGATTGTATTTAAGTATGAATGTAAATGTTCAGAATCACTGCATAGTTTAATGGATAGAGGTGTGTTGGTGGACCTTAGTCATAAAAACTGCACTGGTCAAAATCTTTACTTTAGAGTTTTCTGCCCCTGCTGTTAAACCCCCCCTCCCCCGCTCCCCCCACCAACAAAATTAATAAGATAAAAACCATATACTTGACATGGTTGGCTTACAAATGCCCTAACTTGTAAACCGATTTGGCCAAGATGCGCACTAACCCTCTCTTTTTTCATGTGCCCTCACTTCTATTGATAGATAGACGTGTTCTAGACGTGATGTCATGGAATCTCTCTTTCTAACATGGTCATCCAAAAGAGATAAAAGAAAAATGTCAACGCTGATCTGAGAATGTTATTTTCTAGCTTGCCTTTTATACCAGTTTTTACAGGTGGTGTTCTACTAATCCTCGTCTCTTATACTAATCTCATGGTTGCTTTCTCTCGAGGGTCAGTATTATACCATACCACCAAGTATTTGTTAATTTATTGCCCTTTTTTTATTTTGCTAGGTAAACATTTTATACCCAATAAAACCCGTGCAACTGTACATGTGCAAAATGGAGGGTAAAGGTTCAATAGAAAGATGATCGTGTTTGGTGATTGAGGCCGTTTTCATATAATCTTCTGTATAGATACTTCTATTTCATGTAACACTAGATTTGGCTAGTATACTGTATATTCACTTATTGCTTCATGGATGTTTCTCTCTCTGGGTAGGTAAACAGTAGGCCTCTTCATCATGTGATCTCAAAACAGGATATATATATATATATACATGTGTATGTGTGTGTATATATATATATGCATATAGCTATATAAGAAAAAAAGTACTCAATATTTCTTTTTTCACAGACAACCCACCACTTTTTAAGATGTACTTTTTGCGTTATCTGTGTTTATTTTTAGGTTTGTAATTTGATTTGATAACTGGTTCTATCTTGACAAGGCTTTGAGATTGTTGACTTGGACTTGCTTGTCTGACTTTGCAGTATAACTGTGATAAAAAAACACAAAAAAAACATGGAGCTCTATGCTGCTAATGCTTACTACTGCTTCAAGTTTGTAGTTCCTACCTTACTTTCCCCTTTTCTGTACTAATAAGCAAATCTTATTAAACGTAGTTGTATGACGCTGTGAAACATTGTCGTGTTTTGCATGGCCTTTCCACCTTTCATCCCTGTGTACCCTCTGTCTGGAGTGGGGTGTCTGATCATCTGAGTAGAGACAGGAACTCTACCTCTTGTACATTGACAACTCAATTCGAGTTAATTAGGAAACACCTGAGGCCAATTGTAATTACTGATATGAACACTTCAAAATGTTACTGCAGTATGTCAGTGAAAGAAAATCGTTATTGGCTTGATTCCATTCCAGATAGTTCTTCCCTCCTGTGTGACCTTATTCCACCCTCCCTCAAGACTCTGAGGAGGACGTGTCTGGGCTTGTCTGCATGGGTTTCTATCCAAACATATCAGATCCGGAGAGAACAGCTTTACGCAGTGAGAACGTCCCTGTAGTGTGGGGACATTTGCATGCAAGTTAAAACCTTGCTATTGGCAAAGTCAGATCAAGCTTCTGTGATATGCAATAATATGACGTTGTATGCATCAAGCTGTTATCTTGCACCACTGTCAGGTTCTCTCTCGAGTCCCACTGCACAGCTACGTCAGATGACAAAGGGAGCACGTACATGTCCACATCCTCACTCAACTCAGAGCTGTGGAACCATTAGACATCCAGATTGGACACCTGGAGTGCCCTCTGTGTAGCCCAAACACCTAAACCTTATAGGAATAACACTGGAACTAACACTTTCAGCTTTGGAAAAGTACACACTTTATTCAAGAATGTTACACATAAGCAGTGTTCTGCTCTGCTGATATTCAATGCCCATCCCAGTTAGTACAGGACCACACCCTCTACTGGCAGTAATTCTGTATGTTTGATGGTGTTATTGAGGTTGTTACAAACACAAAGAAACAACAAAGGTCTGAAGAATTTATTTCAATTCAATCAGTTTAACCAAAAAAAGCAGCAATTACTGAAATATTTACAGGTCTGCATTTTCCTAAAACACTTTAAGCGAGGAGGCTAAGGTGCCGGGTTTGGCCGGGCCCCGAGATGAAGTCCCTGTAACACTGCTTTGGTGCAGTGACAACTTCTCACAAGGGTTCTGTAGACGTAGCTTTCAGTGATCAGATCTCACTGTGGTGACGAGTGTCACGTGACTGTGCGTGGGCAGGGATGTGCAGAGCCAACCACCAGAGAGGATGGGAGGGACATCCATTATTGTAGTCTTAGCATGTCTATAACCCACAGCCCGATTCAGTAGCCAGCTACAAAACAGCCCAGGGCTCTGTGGGTTCACCACAACGCATTCCCTTTCCCTTTAAATCACACACACATTGTTTTCCAGCAGACAAGAAAGTGGGCGTGGGAGGGCTTTTTAAGACTTTCGGGTTTCTTTAGGCGCTTCATGATGTAGGGGAGAGTGTTCCATGTGGCTGCACCACGGCCAGTCCACGAGGCAGAGGAGGAACCCAGTACCTCCAGTACCTCCATGTTCCCCCAAAAAGGGGAAGAAAGATACAGAGGCACCGGGTTGTGGGGCTGGTGACGGGGTTAAGAGTAGGGGCTGGGTCAACACTGAACACGGCTGGGATTGGAAGAGGAAGGTTCAAGAGACGAGAAGCCAAGCTGTGTGTGTGTGTGAGACGGGGCTGGGAATCCAATGAAAGTCCAAAAGAGCCCGTCGAGTGGTGGGGGTTACTGGAGGGAGTGCATGAAGCTGTCCAGGTCGTACTCGTTGTCGTACTGCTGCTGATCCCACAAGTCTCCCAGGCCGTCCAACACAGACTTCATGGAGGCCTTGGCTGAGGTTGAAGACTCGCCCTTCTCCCCCTTCTCACCCTGGAGAAAATGTGATTCATTAGAGAAGGAACTAGAACTAGAACACACACACACACACACACACAAACGGAATGTGTCTGAATTAGGTAAGAATGTACACATAATATAAAAATACTGACCTTGTCAAGGGTAAACAGGTTGAGGAGCTGGTCTGTTCCCATGCTCTGAAGGCTAGCATTCTCCTGACTGATGATCGTGTTGGCGATGCTCATCTTGAACTTCTGTAGGCCCATGATCTTCTCTTCCAATGTGCCCCGCGTAATCAGTCGGTACACATTCACCACACGTTTCTATTAGGACACACACACACACACAGCATTAAGTCATCACTACACATCTTTGATGCATTTTGACACATTACGGGTTTTTGTTGACGACGTAGTTAAGGCGGCAGGCGTGTGTTGCTTAGGCGGCCGCCTCAGCTGCAAAGTGCTGCGGGAAACCCTGCTCTGGTACCTGTCCTATCCTGTGGGCTCGATCCATGGCCTGCAGGTCCCTCATGGGGTTCCAGTCGTGCTCCACAAACACCACTGTGTCTGCGCCCGTCAGGTTCAGACCCAGACCTCCCACATGCGTGGTGAGGAGCAACACGTCTATGGACGGGTCGTTGTTGAACCTGAGAGAGAGAGAGAGAGAGGGAGGAGTGAACAACATAAAATAAGTTCAGGTATACAGTAAGTGGGGAAACGGACAGAATTAGCTTCCAACAGTGAATCCTTCAGATGCCCCTCCTGGGCCTCACTCCCACCAAGCCTCACCGGGACACGATGGCGTGGCGCATGCCCGCGGGCACGCTGCCGTCCAGCCTCAGGTAGGTGACGCTGGGCAGCTGGGGCTTCAGCAGGTCCTGTTCCACCATGTCCAGCATGCTCTTCAGCTGGCAGAAGATCAGCACCCGGTGCTGGGCCACCACCACCTCCGGACCCCCCTCCGCCGAGGCCACGGCCCCCAGCCCACAGTCCAGCAACAACTGGGAGGATGGAGTGGTGGGAAAGAGATTTGGTCTTTAGGATGATCAAACTCGCCTACTCTAGACACTGTACTGTCCAAAAGAAGGAAGCAATTGCTAAGTGACAATGTGTAAGGGTTGGTGTGGTTTGAGGGGATGGTGTTGAGGTGAGATGGTGGAGGAGGAGGAGGACAGCGCCATACCTGTTTGAGGGCGGAAAGTTTGGGAGCGTGCTGGATGTCTCGGAGGCTGGTGTGTTGAGCTGCCAGCTGGTCTGTGATGCGTCTGTACTCAGGGTGCTGGGGCGTGAGGACCAGGCCAGGGTGGTTACACAGCTTCCTCAGGTACTGCAGGGCCTGGAGAGATGAGGGTAGCAGGCAACCAAAGGAACCATTAGTAGCTCAAAGTAAATCAATACATATATTTTTACCTCATTAAAATATGTAGGTAGTCTATGGGCCAAAGACCAGCAATGGGCAGTAACGTGTGTGCTTACCTGGAAGACATGTCCAGTTGCCTTCAGCTTGGGCTTCTCCTCCTCTTCGACCGAGGCTGTGGAGATGGTGTCTTCCACACTGACCTTGGCTCGTGACTTGGCAAAGTCTTCATACAACTGAACCTAGAGACAGAGAGAGGGGCTTGGTTAGGGTTGCAAACTGGATAGGAGGGACAGGAAAGAAGGAGAAGGGGGGAATGGAAAGAGAGACCAAAGAGGTCGAGGGAGGAGGGAGGGTGTTACCTGCAGAGGGCTGAGGTTACAGTAGTAGTCCTGGATGATCTTGGGGGGCAGGTCCTGGAGCACATCCTCCTTCATCCTCCTCAGGAGGAAGGGCAGCACCTGGCGATGCAGAGCCTCCATGGCCAGAACGCCTGAGGAGAGGAGGACCGCCGCACACAAGCATTTTCACCAACAACCTCATCAGGAGAAGCTCCCCTTTTTTAGTAGACACCTCCTACTTTCACCACCACCTCGAGTCTAGTACTCGCTCTCAGATCTTACCCGCTTCCTGCTCCCGAGAGGAACTCTTGGCGTCGCGGCTGGCCAGGATAGGCTTGCCGTAGCGGGCGGCAAACTGGCGTTCGGTACCCAGGAAGCCAGGGCATGAGGAAGTCAAAGAGCGACCACAGCTCCAGAACATTATTCTGGAAAGGAGATGGGTCACATCATCCAATTACATTCTAAAGATTAGAAAGGATCTCTTAGGATGGAACACGCCTCTAGAAAGGATCTCTTAGGATGGAACACGCCTCTAGAAAGGATCTCTTAGGATGGAACACGCCTCTAGAAAAGGATCTCTTAGGATGGAACACGCCTCTAGAAAAGATCTCTTAGGATGGAACACGCCTCTAGAAAGGATCTCTTAGGATCGACCACGCCTCCAGTGTTTTGCCATTTAGGAACCTCACACAAAAGGCCTTTTGTCTAAGGAAAGTCATTTCCTACATACTGCCACCGAGGGTAATGCAGTGGAATATCTTCTCCTGAACAGCACGCAGACTCAATGAGAAGCCAATGCAACAAATCCCACTACGCAGTAAAAGGCAGGGGCAATTAGAGCAGAGAAGAAAACAGATTAGCCAACATTGATTTGAGGCAGGACTCGGCCCTCAGGAGAATTGCGGTCCTAAATAAAGATTAGGATCCAAATGCTAAAACTAACCAACATACAGTCCTGCTGGTGTACAGGCAGACATAATCTCATCTAAACTACAAACAAGTACGACGATAAACAAAGTTGTGGATCCACATTAACCACAAGTGCCCAACACTATTCCCACCTGGATGGGTGTTCCTGAGAGAATGATCCGGAAGTTGGCGGCCAGCTGTTTGATGGCCTTGGAAAGCTTGGTCTTCCCATTCTTGATCACATGACCCTCATCCAGGATACAGTAATTGAATTTGATATTCCTAGAAATGTACAAAGAAAATACAACATGCAAAAGTCTTCCAGTATCCCAAAATAAATGAATATCTTTATTTATTGTATAATAATGAAGAAAATATACATACCTAAAAAAGTCAATATCGTTCCTTACAACATCGTAAGAAGCTACTATAAGGTTATGCTTTTTCACCTGGTGTTGCAACCTTGAATATGAAAACAAAAAGGTAATTAAAAACCAGGTCTCTCCCACACTCTCCACCTCCAGCCAGTAGCGGCGTGCGCGCGGGTCTCACCGGGCTCTCTCGGTGGGGGGGGCCGGTGTAGTGCAGGGGGTTGAGGAACTCTCGAGTGCAGAACTTGCCCACCTCATCCACCCAGTGGCCCGTGAGAGTGGGGGGGGCAGACCACCAGGGACGGGAGGGGATTGCTGTCAGGCGACTTAGTCTTGGCATACTCCTGTGTCCTACACACACACACATTTATGACGGGAACATTGGATTAAATACGCTGACAGTGTGAATTTGAAATTCAGGTGTGTGGTGTGTGTGTGTGTGTGTGTGTGTGTGTACGGTGCCGGGGTGTACCTGAGGTAGTGGTCCCCGGCCAGGATGCAGATGGACTGCAGGGTCTTGCCTAGGCCCATGTCGTCACACAGAATGCCATGCAGCTTGTACTTGTTGAGGAAGGACAGCCAGTTCACCCCGTCCTAGGACACAGACAGCCCCGTCACCGTCACCATCCACACACACGCCACCGAGCCCTCATGTGGCCCACTCCCAACGCCGAGTGAATCACGTCACGCGCCAAGGACGGTGGGGACAGCGGTGGTATATCCAGTACAACATCACCGTTTACATCAAGCTAATGTCTCCTTGGAAGGGAGTGCCGTGTCAGCAGATTCCCTCCCACGCCCACATCCTCCCTCTGCAGCATGATGGTGTGTGTGTGTGTGTGTGTGTGTGTGTGCAGGGCGTGTCGGGGCCCATCCAGCCCGACAGCTCTGCTGGGCTCCATGAGGGGCGGGCCCAGTGTCTAAACCTGTTACCAGAGCTCCATTACAGAGATGGACAGGAGGCCCGAGCCAGAAAGCACACCGCCTGCTGCCAACTCTAGAAGCAGCCAGCCCAGCCTAGCCCAGCCCAGCCCCAATCCCATCCATTCCACTACTTTTGATTTGTTGTGACCAGAAGCCATTCGCTGTCAGCAGTACACTAGCCTACTCCCGCACCTTTTTTTTCCTGGCTCGAGCCTTTACAGCAGAAACCAGTTTGTAGAGGCTGGCAGGAAAACAATGAGGGAGAAGATGGAGGAGCACATAGTGCTGAATCACTGGCAGAGTTATTTAACTTGTTAAGAGCAAGCGCCTCATTTCTCTTCAACCTCCAGGAGTCATGTCATTGAGAAGCATTTGGACACACACACAGTACACACACACACACACACACACACACACAAAAAAGTTTCCATCCCCCGCACACACCTGTTGATACTTCCTGAGTTCGGCCTTGATGGGGACAGGGATCTTGTAGTTCTCCAACTTCCTGGCATCCAGCAGCTGCTCCAGGAAGTGGCGCTCTCTGGCCTTCTGGCGAATCAGATCAGCCGACATCGCTGGAGGGTCTGGTATGCCCGCCTACACACACACACACAGGACACATCCCTGTTTCTGCATGTAACACATGAAACACCGCCCTCTGGTAGAAACACTACAGCTTCCTCTGAACGGCAACTTCCCAGTTAGTGTGGGAGCTTAACTGTGTGCGTTTTCTTTTTTGTGACGGTACTGGGCAGTGAGAGTGTGTGTGTGTGTGTGTGTACCTCCAGGGGCAGCAGGCGGATGAGCGTGGCGAAGCACTGCGTGGCCATGAAGCGGACGCTGTCGCTGGGGTCGCTCATCCTGCCCAGCACGGGCACCACCAGCAGCACAATGTAGGGCACGATGTCCACGTCAAGCTGCTCCATCACACCTGGGCCGGGGTCAAGGAGTCCACTTCACCTCCCGTAGACCCCACCCCCACCCCACCCCCATGCTTCCACACCACAGGCAGGACCACCCCACCCACCCCCATGCTTCCACACCACACCACCCCACCCACCCCCATGCTTCCACACCGACGCACCCCAGGGAGGAATGAGGAAGGATACAGGCCATGGCCTCGATGGCGCCCTCCTGCTTGGTGCAGTCCTCGATGTCGGCCAGCCACGGCAGCACGCGCTCCAGGAACAGGTTCATGGTTTCCAGCGTGGCGATCTTGCTGAGCACGCCCACGCAGCGCGCCGCCATGTGCCGCGTGGCCGTGTAGGGGTGCTGCAGGCAGGTGAACAGGTGCGGCAGGTGCTCCAACAGCTGGCAGGGGGGGAGACGCGGTCGTTAGCGTCACCTGGTCAGGGCTTCTGACAGTTTCTTTTTTGTATTTAACCTTTATTTAACCAGGCAAGTCATTAAAAACCTATTCTGACACGCTTAAAAATCATGGACCGTAAGGAACCCTTCCAAACTAAATAACCCCTTCAGGTCCCTGAGAAGAGTTCTAGAAGCAGGACTGACCAGGGGTTTGAGTTGGAGGGCCATGGCCCCTGCAGTGACCTCTAGAACCTGCAGAGAGTTGACCAGCTCCTGGGCGGCAGCATCTCCTCGCTCCAACTGGACCTGGACATCTGAAACACACACACACACTCTCAGGACACACTGTTCACTGACCACACAGGTGACTTTATGATTGGAGGAAATGGAGTCGAGTCAAGGCCCCGGGACAGTGCCACTGGGATTTGGTTGGGTTGCTGCCGTACCGATGCCTTGGTTGTCGTCCACCACTGCCCTGAGAGGCCCCACCATGGTCTCCCACAGGTAGGGCAGGGAGCTGGTCAGCTCGGGGCCAAAGTGCCTGGCTACCGTCGTCAAGGAGAACTCGGCCCCTCTCCTCTGAACCAAACACGGCTTCTTACTCTGAAATAATACGAAGTAAGACACCCACAGAACATCGTTAGCATCTTTCAACGAGCCAAATGTTGTAAAAATGTCACCCCTTCCATGTAGGACCCATACCTCGTCTGTTTCCGTGGTGATTGTACTGCCGGGGGGGAGTTCGGTGGTGGGGGTCTTGGGGTTCCTGGGGGCGGGGCCTCTCTTGCTAGTGATGGCGAAGGCTGCCCTCTGGAGGCGGTACAGGGTAATGATGCCTTTGGTCTTGTTCACCATGTGATGAGAGCAATCTTTTTCAGAGGCACCAGCTAGCAGTCGAAGGGAGGGGAGGAAGACAAAGAGGAAATGAAACAGTAAACAGAGTTAAGCAGCTTCTATGGAAAGTGTTTCATACGCGTGTAGAAACGCAGATAATATTGTTTGTTGTGGACACGAGACGATGAGGCGTGTGTGTGTGTGCGCGTTCCTCACCTTTGGCCGCCTCCAGGGTGGCGGGCACGGGGCAGGCGGAGGAGGGCGTGAGCAGGGGGTCCACGCACACCGAGGCACACAGGTTCTTGAGGATCTTGGGGTTGGGGCAGGGCTGGCGGCCGGCGCACTGCCGCAGCAGCTTGGCGATGAAGGAGGCGGCGTAGCCCTGCACCAGCGTGTTCTCCTCGCGCTTGGCCGCCTCCATCAGGGGCCGCACCAGCGGGTTCAGCTTGTCGGGCAGCGCCCGCAGGTTGACGAGGGCGCAGGCGGTGAACGTGTGCACCCGCAGGTGCAACTGCTGCCACTCGGCGCTGGTCTCTGCCACCGTGGCCTGGGCCTGCTGCCGCTTGCCGTCCAGGGGCTGCCACTGCTTGGAGTGCAGGTCGAGGCCCGCGGTGGACTCGCTGAAGATGGTGGTCACCTGGGGGGTGGTGAGGAGGGAGGGAGAGAGAGAGAGAGAGAGGGCGCGCGAGTGGGAAAGAGAGTGTGAGTAAGAGTGCAAGTGGGGGAGTGTTTCGTCCGTGTGTGCGTGAGGGCACATTCAGCATGCAAGTGCGGCATCGATTGTCCGATGAACCAATTACTGGAAGACCTTCGCGATTTTGGAAGAGTTACCTTTAATGACATTCATTAAAAGCTAACTGTTTTGTTAGCCCTGCGGGACTTTCAATAACTACATCAGCCAGATGGTCCTTGGTGTGTTCAGCCGAACCAGATGAGTGGCAAAAGGTGAGGAGCAGATCGTCAATATTGACACAAGGAGCATCTGCCACGCTAACAAAGCCTCACCCCCCCCACTTCATTTGACTCAGCGGAAAAACACTGGCACATGCATGACTGGGGTGATGAGTGACTGTGTGTGTGTGTGTATCCTCACCAGCTCGTTGGCCTGGTCGATGGTGAACACGCTGCAGTTGAGCCGCTCCCCCACGTCGATGTGGGCGTCGGCCAGCAGACTGATGAGCTGCTTGCACTCGTTCTGCATGCGCGTGAAGGGGATGGCGATCTCGTCGTAGTACAGCTGCTCTGATAGGATGGCCAGCAGGCGTGGCTGCACCATGGCAGACACCACCTGGCAATCCTGGGAGACAGAATGAGTGAATGGAACGCTGGTGAAGTGACCGAGAAAGGAAAAATTCAGTGTATGGGTCATTCCACAATAACAGTAATTCGGTATCAAAACTGAATTGACAAGCTCCTCAAAACAGAGCTCCACAAGCTCCAGTATACATCGTTTTTGTTTAGTTTCTTACAAAAGAACAGCCAAATACGAAAAAAAAGGCACACAGGAAACAAAAGTGAGATGAGCTTCCAGGCCCGGGCTTCACCTTCTGCAGCGCGGCCCACTCACACAGCACCAGAGACACGGCGATGCGCTGCAGGGCAGACTTGGAGTTGAGGTGGAAGAGCAGCAGCTGGCCCAGAGACTCGGCAGGGCGGATCTCCTGGGACGACGCGTTGAGCTGCGGGTCAGAGATGCACTGGCACAGCCCCCCCAGCAGCCTGGAGACAGAGAGAGAAAGACAGAGAGAGGATGGTGATGCATTGAATTTAGCAAACCCCCCTTGGAGCCAAGCGAGTGTAACTCAACAGTGAACTCAATAGCCATCCAAACTATGCTGTGGATTCTGCCAGACCACATTTGGGAGATGTGTCACAGTGTGTGAGCAAGGGTGGGTGGTGAGAGACTCACTTGGCAGCCATGAGGCGAGCCCGCGTCACCACATAGTCCCTCGTCAGAGGGGTCTTCCGCCACAGTCTCCGCCCCCGCGATGTACTCCTGGACCGCCTCCTTCACCTGACAGACTCCCTGGCGGGCCTTCCCTCCAGCCCCCTATCACACCCAAGAAAACACCCAGGGTTCAATATCGGACGTAGATTCGATTTGAATCCTTCAAAAACAGCACGAGCGACCGGCCGTTGCTCTGATCACTTGTCGACGTGGGAGTGTTGACCTTGGAGCGAGCCTTGACTTCCAGCAGCATGTTGAGGTCTATGGGGATGGGTGCTGCCTGCATCATGAGACACAGCCAGGCTCCCATCCAGGGACAGCTGGCTGCCACCACATACTGCTGGGGGGCCTGGCGGAGCAGAGCTGTCCACACCTGCAACACACACACACACACATTACAATCAAGGCGTTCCAGGAATCGGAACCATCTCAAACAACCTGTGAGGTAGGTGTGTGTGGGTGTGTGTGTTCTGACACCTTCTGGATGAGGTCCAGGATCTCCTGGTTGCTCTCCAGGATACAGGACTGGAAGATGTGGCGCAGCATTTCTTGCAGGATGGGGTTGAGCCACAGCGCACAGCTCTGGAGACCACAACACAACACCACTAAACTACAACTTCCACAGACACCGCCTGAAGACAGGTGAGGCCCAACTCACCTAATTTAGACTAAGTCGATGTAGCTATACATTAAGAGGGGACGTTCACCCTCTACCCGTAGTGATAGATATGTATTTTGGGGGTAAACTGTCCCATTTAGTAATTTGGGTGCAAACAAAAAAAACACATGCTTGGTACACATGCTCTACCCATTATTCTAAGCATATTACCCTCCCATCATCCCTCACACACACACACCTGGTCAGCCTTTGATAGGAGTGTGTAGAGTGTCTCCAGTGCGGCCCGTCTGACAGATGCGATGGTGTGCCTCAGGAAGGGCCAGACGCGTGGCACCAGCACAGTCAGTGACTGCTGCATGCTGGAGGACACACACCAGCAACAGTGCTACTCAGCGACAGGAATCTTGGGAATACTTCAACTCCTACACATTATGTTTAAACTTGGCGATGACATGAGAATTTCATAGTGAAAGCAATGCATTGTATTCAAATGGAATAAGAAATCTGGATGTTCTGTGCAACAGAATGTGGGTCCATGTTCATGCTTGGACCCGGGGGGAGGTGCGAGTGTGTCGTGTCCCACAGACCTGCACTGCCGGACCTGAGGGTAGGTGAGCAGCGAGGACAGCAGGGTCATAATACTGTTGGTGGAGGCGGTCAGGTCATCCAGCTCCAGGAGAGCGTCCCACAGGGTGTTCACTATGAAGGGCACCTGCACACACACACACACACACACACACACACACTCAGGAACAGCGTTCTGGAGTCTCCCGGGGGGGGGGTAAACACCATCTCAACACCAGTGAGCCTCAGCACCATTACAGCAGGTAGTGACAGGACGGCGGAGGGGAAACCTTGTTGGGCAGCAGCTGGACCAAGCCATCCACCACGGGGATGAGGGAGGCGGCGGCCACGGCCCGGACGTCGTCGTCCAGGTCCTGCAGGCCCTCGGTGATGGCGGGGAGCACGCGGGGGAGCAGAACTTTAATCAGGTCCTGGGAGGGAAGACAGAACAGGGATCAGACTCGTCTTCTGCATTCACGCAGGCTGATAAACCACCACCCTGCAGGCGGCGTGAGGGGACGGAGCCTCGTACCTGTCGCACGGCCAGGGCGTACTTGATGCCCAGCAGGCCGCCGTGGCGGACCTCCCACTGGTCCTCAGTCAGCAGCTTCAGCAGGATGTCCACCGTCATGGTCACGCCGCCTTCGGTCATGTGACGCAGGGCCACGCCCAGGGTCTGGGCGCAGGTCTCTCGGACAGGAGCCACCACCTGACCGGAGAATGGCGAGCGAGCAAGAATGAGAGAACGAAACGAACGAGAGAGGATCAGATACCAAGCCAAGCCAGCCTCAGTCTGTGTGAGCCCCCCATCTCCGCAGCGTGGAGAACAGGCTCACCTCATCGGACACAAAGTCTCCGAAGCGGTCCAGGGCGAAGATGCAGAGCAGCCGGATGACCAGGTCCTCCAGCCACTCCTGGTGCTGCCTGGACATCTGGGTGGGGAAGGGTTCAAAAGGTTACACCTTCTGACAAGAGGGTGTTATGGGTCTCCGTGGGGAAACCTACCTGTTCATCCGTGAAGCCCACCAGCTTGCCTCCTCCCGCACCCTGACTCTTCAGTATCTCCCTCAGGCCCGTGCCTGCGCCGTGACGAACCTGCACACAGACACACAATCCGCTCAAACACCGCAGTCCTGGAGACCTTTGTCATGGATAGGGGAAACATAGGCTGTTGCCGTTTGAAAGGGACTGAGGCGGCCCAGATTCTTACCTCCCATGAGGGGTTGAAGAGGTCGTTACACAGCTCATCACAAAAAGCTCTCCAGGGGCCACTCCTGGGTCTGCAAACAAAGCAGGCAAGACATTTGTGACTTTCTGAAAGGAGATTGTGTTGCTGTAGCTACTGCATTTCTGGCAAAGATGAAGCGGAAAGGTGTAGAATATCACAGCTCCTCTGACGACTTGTACATGGTGTACTATTGAAGATGTGAAGGTTATTTAAAACATTTCTGCCATTGTGTGTTCTCCGCGGGTACTTTGATTTTCACTGCGGCTTACCTCGTCGGAGTGACTGGAATTATCTGGAACGTTATCGATTAAGACTTTGTGCTCAGTTGCCGGTTGGTCGATGACAACGTTGGTTGTTTTCCTGCGTTTCTCTTCAGGTTCCCCCTCAAAACTGTCATTACTGTTGGGAGGAAGGTGTACATTAATGACACTAGATCTCACCCTTAAATACACAATATAATATTTTTTTTAAACGGACCGATACACAAGAAGCTAAAAGTGTTTGAAAGCCGTTTAAAAAAACTGAAGTTACCTCTTCTCGTTGGGATCCAGGTCTCTAGAGCGCTGCTTGGCGACCAGCTTGGCCATCCGCTTGGCTTTGTTCTTCTGTCTGTTGCTCATGCCAGGTCGAAACTCCGAGTCGATCAACTCTGCAGCTTGCATGGGCTGGAGAAGAAAAGGAAAAAAAAGCAGATCAAGACTAAAAAATTGGGCGTGCTCCGTTTCTGGCCTTGCCAATTAGGAGACAGAAGCTCCAACTAAGATCCCATCACGTCTGGTAGACAGCGCGTGTAGATAGCGCGTGAGCCACGTTCACACCCGTCACACTGAAGCAGATAAGACCAACGCAGCCGCTATGGCTTCACATCTGGTCGAGCTGATAAGACGAGATGCAAAAACCACGCTAAAATAGCGGGGCGACCTTCTGCTTTGCCTTTCAACTGACAGAATTTCACATCAGAAGACTGCATGAAAGAAAGAGGCCATGAAGAAGATGGCAGTAGCGAGAGCATCGCATGCTCGTTCGTCTCCTGACTTGGCACCTAAGCAGGAGAGAGACAGCAGGGGGTGGGGGGGGATCTCCATCTTAGCTGCTCTCTGGTCACACCTGTTTCCACATGTGGTCCACTGTTTCGTCACTCTAGGGCAGTTTAAATACACCTGGAATCACTGCGGGATGCCAAGAGCAATCATCAGGCAGGCTACTGAACCCAAAAGAGTTGGACACGCGCTCATTTTCCATACCTTTGCTGGCCAAAATAAAGGTCCACCAAGGAGACAAACACCTTACACTGCTTCTCCCAAGAGCAAATCAAATCTTAGTGCAGGGAATAATGTTCAGAACCAACCCATTTTCTGATTTCTGTAATCCGACATAAAACTTAATGTATGTGAAAGTGGAAGACTGTGGTAGCCAAAGCTTGTACTTGGTGCCGCACGAGGTCAAGCTTGTTAAAAATGTTCCTCGGAAGCACCTGGCTCCTCATTAGCAGCTGTGGAAAGCTCCGGACGCCGGTGGCGACTCACCACGTGGTCCCGTGAGCTGGAGCAGGCGGAGGCCTTGTCCCCCGGGGCCTTGGCTGTGGACGTGTCTTCCAGGTCTTCGTCGTTAAACAGCTCCTCCGTGTCCATGCCCAGCGCGGCGCCCATGTCCAGCCCCAGCTTCCTCTGCAGCAGCTTCCGCTGGCGAGCCAGGCGCTCTTTAGGATCCACCTCACCTGAGGGCACACGGGATGAGAGGCTTAGGCCTGGGCATGTATGGACCAGGACAACTCGCCAGGTCTAGGAAATGGCACCCAGTACGTGTTAATGGGTACATGTTGGTAGGTTACATGTAGTATTTTGCATTGTATCCATGTACAATTTGTACATGGCTATCTTGTACGAAATAGATACAAAGCAAGAATGTTTTCCTTATGCTTGTGTGTGTGTGTGTGTGGGACCAGACATCCTCACTGGTTCAGAAAGAACCAGTCAGACAGACTTAGTTCTAGGGGGTGAGAAAGTATAGGCCACAAGTCATTACCAAAGGGCAGGGAGTGCCAAAAGGACAACAGGCAGCAATTTCACATTCAAATAAAGAAGAGAGAACAAAAGGCTAAATCCTTCCTCCTCTATTCAAATCCCTGGCGGATACTAACCTGACTTGTCATCCTGGACCTCAAACTCGGCTCCGGCAGAGCCGAGCAGGGAGGCCCCGTGCTTCAGTAGCCGGGACATATCAAACCGGTAGAAACTCAGGCGGTCGGGTGAGGAGTCCTCAGGGGAGAAGTCTGCACATGACTCTGGAGAACGATTGGAGAGAGGAGAGCATGACCCACAGAGCTGTTAGAACATTCATCAAAAGCCATCACCTCCCATCACCATGGGACTGGTATGCTTATATATGCACAGCATATAGAAGACAATGAACTTTTGGAATCAAACACCTTCTTCATGGAACCCTATGACATGCTTACACCAACCTTCCTGGTCAACTCGAGCAAGAACTTAAATGTTCTATTAACAATGTGTTATTGCTACATGGGAATGTGCCCCTAAATAATTTACTCAAATGCTATAATTCACTTGGAGCATTTTCAAACTCTGGTTCCCTACTCCTCCACACTCCTCGTGCCTCGTGACCATGGTAACCATCGAAACCATCTCCCACTTGTTACGCAAGTGCATTCAACTGGCACCCTTGTTGTATAACAAGTCGTTGATAAACATTTGACCGTTTTTCTTATTTTTGCACATAGCCACTTCTTAAACTGTGGCCCTAGGTACTCAAATAAAAGCCCTTCACTGGTTCAACATTTTTTTAATCATGGTTAACGGAACAAAGTTTTTCGTCTTTTGGTCCAGAATGTGACCGGATTGCAATTCATATGACCGGGGCCTGTGGCTCACCTTCTTTGGGTTTGGGTGCTGGGTTCCACTCAGGGATGTTCTTCACAATGGCTTCCACAGCCTGACCTGCTGCAATGCGTGTATCCCAGTTTGGACTCCTCAGGTAGGTCAAGACCTTTGGCAAAAAAAACGGTTAAGAGATGCTGGAAGCTGGGGACTGTATAATAGTGTGACTGGCATCACAAAGCACAGAAAAACAAACCAGTCCATTTGTTCAAAAACAGTAACCTAGCTTTGTTTTATGATCAACCCAGTAAAGAAAGGGGAACGCTCTATTGAATGTGAGGGGGTATGATGCCTGCACTGTAGGGAGGGGCATGTCTGGAGCTGACACCTCGGAATGGACTCACCTTGGCCAAGAGATTGTTAAGTTCATGTGGGTGGAGTTTGACAACATCTCCCAGCTGCTGGGCAGCAGCTTTCCTGGTCACTGGGGTTGTCCCCGTGTCCAGCAGGATGAACAAACGATCAAGCCTTGGTTTGGAAGGGATGAGGAAAATATGAGAGAGAATTTAGGGAAAAGGAGGATTAAGTAACAACGCTACACTGTTTCTTTCATCTGTCTCAAATGAGACATGTTTTATCCTCCACCTGTTGGTGGATTCTGTCTGCATCAAGTTTGCTCCATTAAAACAGGCGTGACTCCTTTAAATCTAGAACAGGATGTGCATACTGCTACTCTGATAAACAAAATGCTCTTGGCAGTAAAACAAACTCCATATTGACAACACAAAATCCCCCACAAAATGAACGGCTTTCAGTAAGGCAGTTCCTCATGTTATAGCTTAACACAATCCTGCATAGCCTACTCTTCTGCTGCAATGTAAAACACCCCTACACATTGAGGTAGCTCAGAACAGTTATCCTAGTGCTAACTCTGTTACTGGATCAATGGATCTAGGCTTACTTAGTTATCACTTGTCATTAGCGGTCAGGTTTGTAATTATAAATAGATCGGATTAGCGAAGGCTGTGCAGAGACTGTCCCCAGTTCCCCCTACACAGCGTCACTGGTCACCACTTCAATACAAACGCCGGTTCTTCAATTTTCACAAACGCTCTACGTTTCGATGCACAATGAAATCATAGCTACAGAAAACAAGTTATTTGATAAGAACTCTAAGAAGATCTGTAAAAGTAAAAAAGCATGTATCACAAGGCTACTCTATGCCTGCTAGCTAGCCAACCGGCCTAAAAACATATAATTAATCGAAAATGCAGTTCTAACTTTCTAGATCTGCCTTCTGACCGCTCACTGACAATGCGCTGATACAGTGGCATGTGAAGCGCAACGAGCATGGCCTTTACAGTTCTACATGCAGCTAGTGTAACTAGCTATTAGCTAGTACAGAAGACATGACAACATGAGTAGCACCCCTGTCCATACCTAGCATAGAACATGGCAACGGCATGTACGAGACAAATTACGATTGCTAGCTAGCTACGCTAGCAAACGAGCTGTTGTCACTCGCAATGCGATTGATCGAGCAATGTTAGCAAAACGGCTGTTTATTTTGGATCAACATAAAAGTTAATCTTACCGAGAAACGGCCATGACGAAATTTTCAGTTTGAATGTGCTATTATGCGTTCCGCATTCAACAGAGAGAACCATGTAGCAGAGGGCCTGCTGGTGCGTCTTGCCACCCGGATTCAGCCTAAATGCGTTCACCAATTCATGGTCCAAAGCAGTCCCTCTTGTTTCTTCAGTAACTTCTTGTGCAACGTATTGCCAATTTTCAACCATAGATCACTTTAAAGCTTGAATTAACCTCCAGAACTACTCCCAGATAATAACTTTAATCTGATAAGTATTAAAGAGAAATTTTGTTGTTCACAAAGAGCAACCCAGGAGGCTGATTTTATATGAGGAGCCATCTTGCATTTATTCCTTTCTCCATAGCAGGCGGCGCCTGATTGGTTAGAAGCTATCTGAATAGCCAATCAAAGTCCACATTCAAAAAGGAAGCTGTAAAGAAGTAAAAACTGACAGGAAGTCGTTTTTTTTCCTCCAAACTTTTAGACATCCAAAAAAACTGCAATACATATCTCTCAGGTAGTCTAGCCTCTGCAAAACAAAGAACATGTGAATGTGAAGTCTTTGAAATTGCAATGTGGTACAAGTATGAAGCAACGGACAATGGATTTAATAAATAAAGTCATAATGTGCTAATGGTCCTTAATAAGTAGAGAGTATCGTTTTAATGTTAAGATGCCTTATATCTTTTCTAGAATTTTTAGATTAAAATGTGTAAATTCCACCGTAAATCTACAGGTGGCCAAGAAAGTGATCAAGAAGCTGGAATTTTGATCAGAACCATAATTATCTGTGGGCGCTCTCCACGGTGAGAAGGTGCTGAAATGTGAAGCGCATGCCATCGAATGTCGCGACCAACAGATTAACGTTGCCCGCGCAAGTACGTGCCAGTTTATCAGCAGTAGGATTAGCTAGCTAAGCTTTTATAGCGCACGATAAAAAGTATTGCGATACAGCCAAATACCATAAATAGTACTCGTTTCACAGGTAGCTAGCTAGCTGATAAACTATAATCAGGTTTGTTTTTAGAAGTTAGGTAGCCAGGCTACCTATAATTAATTAAGCATATTTAACAAACAGGCCAGACAAATTGTCAACAGGCTAACAACAGCAGCTAGTAGGACATTTGAACTTCTAACGTAGTCTGGCTACTCTATCTGGAAGCTTAAGTTTATGGTACTTCAGTTCAATTGGGATTTTAAATAGTTTGGAGTTCAGTGTGACTAGACACTATTTGTGCTTGTTCACCTAATCTACTTGGTCACTTAGCCTACTAGGCCTAACTTCAGATTTGTGACCCATTTTACTAAACGTGTGGCAGTAAAGTGTCAAAGACAATGAATACAGCCAAGCAGGTACCTTTTTGTTGTATTGTTTGACTTACAAGTTTGACCAAAAGGTTTACATCTCATAATGTGGCATGCCTTCTTTCTTTTTTTTAGGTATACTCGGAGGAGGAAGCATTTCACTTCTTCTCTTATGATCCTGACAAACAAAAGAAACAGCCTCACACTACATTACAAAAGGTAACTTACAATTGTAACCAGCACTTTCAGTTTCTCTCATACATGTACACTTCACATGTTGCTACATTATAATTGGGTTATTATGAGATGCCCCTTCCATAGTCCTGCAGACAGCCATCAAACAGTAAAGTACACCTTTCTAATTATGACAAAGACAGGAAGTGATACTGTGATCCATATTGAGGAAGTGGGGGAGTCTTCCAGTCTTCTTGTTCCTGGTGAAGTTGTGAATCTGGAAGTAGATACAACACTGCTGTTTGTGCCTAGTGATTCACCAGGTGATATATAGTCACAGTTTTGTCCCATTTTGTGAATTGGGATGTGTGTTTTGAATGTAAATGATCTCAAGCTGATAGGTGTACCTAAATCCATCCTGAATGCAGTCGACTCGATGACGACTGTACCAGGGAATATACAACTCCGCTTCCTCGAGGATGAAGGCCTGTATGTGTGTGAGAGGCCCCAGGTGCCTTGGAAGATGATGAATAAAATGGAGAACCGGCTATTAAAACAAGAAAAGGTCTTCTATACAATAAAACAACTCACGTTCCAGTTAATTTAAACCCATTTTACGAAGGTTGACTTGACATGTTACATAAAATGCATTTGGGCCATGTAATCGCCCTTTGAGCTGCCTATTCATGATTCTCTTTAGAATTATGATTATGAAACCATGTTATGCAATACTTAAAATAAGCACAGGAATGCTGAGTGTGCATGCTATCAGATTGTGTTTCAGTACTGAAGCTACTGTATGTAGGGACCTGATGATAAAACAGGTTGAAATGCACTCTGTTCTGTCAATACACATTTCCTTTAAGTCAATATAACATCTGTTCTTTTTTTTAGGGTCAGAGTTGGTTTGGAGAAAATGGTTGTATGTTGGCCCTACTTGAACCAATACAAAAGCATTGGAGATGCAAAGTAGACGACCCTTTCCCGAGCCAGTCTCCTGGTCTAAGCACTGTGTACATCAAAGTGAGGCTTTTCATGGTTGCAGCTCTATGTCAAAGAACAGCATTGGATCTTTTTTTTAAATCAAGGATGTGGTGAAAGTGTGTCACAAAAGGATGTAACACCATTCTCTTGGACAGCCTGTGACACACAGACACACAGACTGCTGCAAAGGAATGTGGCAGCTTGACATCAACCTCTTAGAACTGGTTTTCACCCACCACCCCTTGTTCAGCACTGAACATGTATTTGCCCAGCGCCTGTTGGATCTCTATGAGCATTACCAAGCTCGTGAGATGATCGGCACCTCTACCTTCCTGCAGGATAAGGTGCATTGTTGTGATACGATTTGTGATTTAAATGATTCATCTAGGGAAATCATTAACTTAAGTTTAATTGCTTATTGAGTATACAGTATATTATTACTTTTCTTCCTGACACTGTTAGCTAGGGGGACTAAAGAAGTCAGAAATAGCTTTGAGACAAAGACATGAAACGCCAGCTCCCTCCTTAAAACTGAAGAAATTAAGAAAGGAAATAAGGTGAGAGATTCACATGTGAACCGATGTGTTTCGATTTTTCAAATTAAATTTGTCTGTTGACATTTTGCTTCGGCAATTCTCCTTCACTCTATAGAAAGACCAGTGTTGCTTTTAACAAAGAGAGGCAAGCAGACCTTGCCCTGGTGAGGAAAATGATGGAGGCTTGGAAGTGCATCAAAGCCCTCAGGGACAAGAAGGGCTTTGTCAGCACAACTGTGAAACTAAAGATGTACAGGTAAATGCCTTTCTGTTGGAATGTACTCCCATGGTGGTAGAAGTAGAAGATGCTCACGTCACAAGGATCCTTATAAGCGGTGGCGTATCTTTGAATCTTTCTTCAGAAACGGAGAGAAACCTAGGTACATGAACAGTTCAGCCCACGGAGGGGGAGACACCGACGGGGTAACACAAATCTAGATAACACGTTTGTCATAGTAGTGTGCTGTACGTGTGTCTTAGTCGCTGAGTTGTTAGAAAAAAACAAAAGACTGCAATTGTGCATAAACATCCACTTCCAGCCATTGGTCTATACAGATGAAAGCGTAACACTCAAGGAGCGATTTGTGTGTCGAGAGCCACAGATGAATCAGAATGAGGAGCGACAGCTCACACGAGTGCAGGCCTGTGTGAGTCAGAGACCTGAGCACTCCGGCCTGGTTCCTGTTGTTACCAGGACTGCTGTGATCACTCCTAACTTAAGATGTCCCAGGTGGGATTGCCAAGCTATAAATCCTGTTGATTTGTTTCTTACCAGTTCAGTAACAAAGCTTTGGTGTTGGCTAATACATGGGCATCTCTTACTGTAAGTTTCCACTTTCCAGTGATGAAAAGGAGAGGAGAAATAAGCTGGAGCACCATGGGATATCAATCAGAATCTTCTACAACGGAAAGCACGTGTCCACCTCTGAGCGAGCAGTGTTAGATCATGACTTCAAAGTGGACGTCAAACAAATGTTCAACTTGCAGACATGCACAAACCCAGAAAATATCACCCTGGAGGTATCATAAGGATTTTTTATGTGCAATCAACTGACAGGCGTATTGTAAAAGAAGCTCAACAATGTTCCAACTTCCTTGTTTCCAGATTCATGAGACAATAAGGAGTAAATGCACTCTTTTGGCCAAGGTGTTTGTACCCGTTCCAAACAGGAACATGGTGTCCAGCAGGGCTTGTGTGGAGAAGTCAGAGTTCAGCAGTGACCAGGTGGTCAGGTCTCACTACGAGGGCGTGGGAAGCAGTGAGTTCCTCTCTACCTTGTAGAAACGCAGTAGAGAATCTAGTGACGGTAAAGCCAACTGTGATGAGGTGTTTGAAGTAATGAGGCTTCTTGCAGATTTACCATTCAAACCAGATGAGAATGACCCCACGATGTATCTCCTGACATCTGGTAAGCTGCTGTATAGTGTTTCCTGGGCTGTGGGTGACACTGGCTTCCCTTTGACACCTGCAGTCACATCAACACAACCCAGCTGCACCAGGTGACTTTCAACATCCCATTCTGTCTACCACAAAGTTGGCCTTTCTTACTCCAACCACAGCCCTGCCCCTCCTTGGTGCTCTCTCCAGAGTTCTGAGAATGAACCATTGCTTGCAGGGCCATGACAGCCTATGACGATGAGAGTCGTCTGCAGTGGATCAGAGAACTGCAGTTTGACCCCAACCACCCTGCGAACACGGTCCTCTCCGAACTTCTCAAGGTGGGTGACACCAAACAAGCCCAGCGGGAACGATTTTACCCCTCTCACAATGCCTTCTAAGGCCTGAGAACAGGAAGCACAGGTGATACGGTGAAACATGTCCCCGTGTCCCGGAGCAGAAGGCCTGTGATCTGAGAGACAGAAACCTGGGCTTCTTCCGCCTTCGCCCCCTGGAGGAGGAGTTTGATTTCACCACTGAGGAGCAGCTGGACGAGTCGAGACGCTTCCGTCTTCTGCAACTCAGGAACTGTCGTGCCCCGGGCATTGTGTCCTCCGAGCCTGTCCCTCTCCATGACAGAGACATCACAGAGAACATGCTTGAAGTAACTAACCTTAACGCTGGCGTTGTCGCTTTGTCTTATTGGTTTCAACTTGTTTCTCTGAATTGGCACCTTTCCTGCATTTGTGTAACTCAAATCCTATGTACACAGGAATACAATGGATCTTCTCATTCGTCCGTGGTGGAAGAAGATTATATAACATCTCAGAGAACACACTCTCTCTGCAACGTTGAAAAGGTATAGGAGATTGTAGATGTTGCGTGTGTTTCAATCTGAGCTAATGGATTTCTTACATGTTACCATTTCGAAGGATTTGTCACGTGGCTGTTCTGGCTTTTTAAGATACTCAGATTAGCCCAGAGAAAAGTTTTTGACCCTGAAGAGGAGATACAAGTTCTCTGATATTGTCCAGGAGCACCAGGCCGAAGACTCAAGCATGTGAGCATGGAGACTCTCATGTCCTCCATCATGTCTCTCAATATACAGTTGCTGAGGAAGCACAGAGGACTAATCCTCATCCCAACCACTCAAGTGTGCCTTAGTCCTAGCCTCAGAAAGGTCAGAAAATGATACACTGCACTACTAGTTTTGTTCTCACAGTCAGTGTCCGCCCCTCTAGAGATTTCAACTGGGACATGTTCCGACGAGCACGACCTTTGAACCCTAAGCGGGTAGTGAGTGTGAAAACCAGCGCCTCCGCTGTCACGAATGGGAACCTGAACATCAACATCGCAGTCAACAACGCCAGTGGACTCCCTGTTCGGCTACAAGCCCACCTCAAGTGATTAGCCACCTTCTGTTCCGTTTCTGCTGTCCTGTACTGAGACTCCGTGTATGAGCGATTCTGTTCTTTCGCCCCTCAGGGAGATGCATGCGCGGAGCTCATGCTGTGGCCTGACAAACAGTAGTCACAGCATCCGACACAACACAGGCAAGGTGATGTCACAGGTAAAACAACCCACCTTAAGAGTTTCTAAAGTAGTACAGACCGTTACGACAGCAGGATACCGAGATAGTTCAACGTTTACAAGAGTCTAAAGAGAAAGATGTATTACTTTATACAAAGCAACCCCCTATTCATTATTAACCCTTCGATGCCATTTGCACCACCTATCTTAAAGCACATAATGTACAGTTTGTCACATGATCAGTTGATGGCATGGATCCGATGAGCGTCTTCTATGGTTGTGGCAGGCTCAGGTTCAGCCCTTCGTCGAGGTTAGGTTTCAGGAGACGACCTATGAGAGCCGTGTTGAGCAGGGACCCAGGCCCTGTTGGAGGGAAGAGTTCTCTCTGCAGTTGAAGTATATCGCACCATTCTGTACTAGCCCTGTACCATAACTAATCTGCACGTAACGTATTGTAATCCAGTTAAACCACAAATGACACATTCTTTTAGATCCAAAGCTAATGACTACAGTCGAGCTGGGCTCTCCAAAATACTGGACAACATTGTCATCAATCTGTTTGATGAGCTTTCATTTCAAGTCATCGAGGTAAAGTTTATAAGCTCACAGGACTAGACTTGGAATGAGTCACATAGTTGAGCTACTTACGAAAAGCTTTCGTGTTGATTTCCCATGAGTGCTTTTGTGGAGTACGTTGCGTAACAGCGCTCTATTCTGATCACAGCTCTTTGTCTTTCTGTCTGTGCCCATGTCTTTGCCTTCATTGCTGTACACGATACCATCCGACCTTCAGAGCAGCACACTAAGGGGCTGTGGCACTCAGGGCTTCTCTGGTAGACAGTGGCTGGGCTCAGTCACGATCCCCTTCAGAACTCTGCTGCAGCAGTCAAAGGTCACGCTCAAACACAAACACACACACCGTTTCAGGAATGAGTGGACAACAACACGATATCCAACCAAACATGTGGTTGTTCTGGACTGGGACAGGTGTGTGAGACCCTAAGAATCTGTAATCCTGTGATGTTGCTGGGCTATACCTGGCCAGAGAAGATCCAGATGGATCTAAACCATAGCTTCCTGGATGTCTTCATCGCCCTGGATCCACCCATCGTGCTCTGTTCAGACACCACCACCAGGCTACAGGCATGATATTGTTACAGTACTGCAACGTGCTTGCATGTGAAACTAAACAAGGGGCACATTGTACATACAAACACTTCATATTTGAATGAAATGTTTGTTCTCCTCTCGTATAGGATGAAGATCAGAGACAACTCTGGCAGGTACAGTCATTATAAAATGTTATTTTTCTCAAAATCTCTCCCACACTATTGCCTGATCGTGTCCATCTTCAGTTTCCCACTGAGGAGGAGGAACGGCTGCTGGACAGGACCTTTGAATTTGAGAAGCAGTGCAGAGATGCAGCTGGAGGGAGGAAGAGTGTCATCACCATGGTGATTAGCAGTGAGGGCAGACTGGTCCTGGCCACCAGGTTTTTCAGGCCAATTTCTCTTCCAGAGGAAGTACTACAGGATGTCCCTGCGAGTGTCATCTCTGTTTTAGTAAGGATCTACCACAACATTGTTCAACTCAGGTTCAGAAAGCACTCACTCGACATTCGGCCTAAATATAACTTGAACGATAACGATCAAATGATATTTTCTTTATTTCAGAGGAGGGTCGCAGCTTTTGTGTCCCTGATTCCTGTCCTGCCGTTCCCCTCTGATGTTGGAGACTGTGGAGACATGTGGTTCACGTCCGAGGTAAACAAGTTTGGAAACATTCTGGAACGTTCTGTATCTTTTTAGTTATAGTCCTATTCTAGTCTTGTCCCCGTGCGTCTCTGTGACAGCAATGCCTGAAGTGGGTGACAGGAAACCATGTGAGTCTGGCTGTGCTCCTGTGCAACTTCTTCGGTCATCTCCACACTAAGGCTTGGCTTGTCTTGGGGAAATCAGTCGTGGAGGTAACCAAACGTGTTTCCTTATCTGATCGTTATGTAATACAACACCCAATGACCCAGTGGGATGAGCGCTCCGGCGGTTTTTAGGAAACACACAATACAAATGCACCACATTGTACATTGCATAGAATGTGATAACTGTAAGGAAGGATTCTCGATTTATGTCAAAAGAGAACTTGTATTTACAGGGGGAGACAGCTTACGTCCTTACCAAGGAGCATGCTCGCTATACCTTGTGGAACCCTAGAGATGGAAAACACTACCAGTCCTCAGACTCCTGCTGCCCCCTGCGCTCTGTGGACTGTTTAGTCAATGGAGAAAACGTAAGACACCTACCAAGACTGCTCATTTGCCATTTCAACAAGGTGTACACCATCCATTTCTCTATTGAACTGTGTTTTGTCACGTGAAAAGGCTTGTTCTGATTTTTAGAAGTATTTCAGGTGTGGTTCAACTTCCGACGGGCAGTGAACACTGCTGTCCTTCCGTTTGACACGGCAGAAAGTACCACATGGAGACCTTTGTTCCATACCGCTCAGGAACAGGAAACATCTTCTGTGGTAAATTCAACATGGGTTGTGTCCTCTACCACCTTCCTACTGTAGCTGTTCATTCATTCAGTAAATACATGTATGGCCTGCAGCACACTTACATATGTATATACACACACACTTCACTATCATTTTCAGCCACAAGAGATCAGGTATCTTCGACCCAATGTGGACCTGGTCTGGGCGCTTCAGAAAAGGTAAAGAATGATTGCCAAGCAACAATCAACATCAGTCACAATGTTGCACTAATGTAACCTTACTTCTGCAATACATGGTGCATCTGACCCCTTTCATCCCAGGATGGAGCTTAAACTAAAGAGCTGTGTGATGGACTGGAGGCGACCCCACCCCACACGCTGGAGCCACCAGTGCTCAGCCAAGCTCTCCATGCTCCTGCCCCATCTGGAGAAGTCCCCTGCCTCCTCGTCCTCCATAAAGACCGAGACGGACAACCTGCTGGACTGCATGCAGGACTACAAGGTTATGGGGCTGAAACCAATCAAAGACGAAAAAACTCCTGCAAGAGGAAACTGCCTAGTGGTGGTCATTGAGAAGAGTCTCCTAACGATCCCTTGTGTTTTTAGGTGTATGGCTTTCCCATCCGGCTGGCCTATCAGAACATGGGTTCAGTGATAGAGGCTGTGTACAACACACAGATCCACAGCACAGAGATACCTGGGACAGAGTTCGCCCTGGCCATCTACGTCCACCCATACCCCAACTACATCCTGTCGGTTTGGATCTTCCTTGCTACGCTGGTGAAACACCAGCACGGTGCCTTCTATAATCCTCAGTGAGGGACTACAGAAAAACATCACTTACAATGGTTAACTGAGCTTAGCTCAGGATCTAGTCTCTAATTTAATTCCACTGATCCGGGAATAAGCGGTAGACCCGGTGTCCTAGCCCTCCACGAGGCAAATGGGAACACCAAGAGTCCAGTGCTTGTTTTCACATTTCCTAAATGAGATTTTTTCCCCCCCAACATAATATGTGAGCTTTCAGAGGAACACATAGGTGTGCTTTGCCTGATGGTGTTAGTACGACAAAATAAAAGACACAAGGCACCACTGACAAATTGCACTTTATCAAATAAAATAAACGGTCTTGTAAGTGCACAGCACTCACTAGGCTACATCACTGTATGATTTTAAAGTTGTTAACATGACACACTCTCACAGAAAGAAACTTTCAACAAATCAACCAGAAAGCAAAATTATAAAATAACACTGCTCATAAATAAAGAAAACCCAAAAGGTTCTTAATGCAAAATTGTGCAAAAACATGTACATAACATATCCCACCATTAGTTGAAAAAAATCCTTCATTCTGCTAAATATTCCCATCAATACTCACACTCACAGTGACACAGAGGACGTCTAATAATACACTGGACATTCAACACTGAGGTAACTTGGCATCAATACATATAGAACTGATGTTGGTCCATAATACAGCTGCAGTTACTGCAGCATTTGTAGTGAGCAGTCTGTCGTCTGCACAAAATACATGTGCTTAGTATAACTCAGACACCTTGTTTTAGATGGGAACAAAAAACTCCAGCTGGTTAGCAACAGCATACAGCAGAGTAATATTATTGCACATTGTGTATGACACGTTATCCAAGTTGGAAATCAGCTGAACTAAGTGAAATATCTATCGTGTGAAATTAAAAACATCCCTTTTGCATTTTTCAATGACCCAGGATTACATCTTGTCTGCCATACTCTTCCAGAACCTTCTGGAAATTGGTCATCTGTCAAAGCAAGGAGCGGCACATGTATAGTGCATATTGACTTGGTAGGCCCTGTTAGGAACGTTAGCCTTGCTGTCCAGAGTGGCAGAGATGGTTTGGGCGTGACTATGAGGAGGGGCGTTAGGACCCTGCAGGCTGGCTGAGTGGTTGAGGTAGGTGGCAGACCCGTGACTGGGGGCGAGGACAGGCTGGAGGGTCTGCTGGGGGTACTGGACACTGGACAGGTGAAGGTACTGAGCCACTGGGGCCGTCTGGCCAGAATTGTGGTACACAGTCTGACCAGGCTGCTGACCGGCCTGTGGGCACTTCTGCTTGGTGGCCTCCTTCATATCACTGTCATGTGCACTAAAACATAACACAAAACCACCAAGTAGTTACACTCGCGCCGTCTCTTAAATCGCATGAATGTACACACAAAATTCTAAACTGCTGTATTGAAAACATAGAAAATGGAATGAAAGAGAGGCCCTCACATGAGTAGCTTCTCCACACAGGGGACAAGACTCTCCCAGGTGTATGCAGTGAGGCGGAGCAGGCGCTGAGGCCATGTGGGCGACAGGCGGAGGATGATGCGGGAGGCAGCCGCACACCCTGCAGCCACCATCGACGGGGCAAAACATAGGAAAGCGTGATCTGGGGGGAAAAACACAATAGCCACAGACTTTCTAATTGTGTCTTAGTCAGTTTCAAAACGTTTTTTCTTTTCATCCTTTCAGAAAACCTTGCAGTTATTGTGTGTGTGTGTGTATAATCACATTAACAAATATCCCATGAAATGGAGCCCTTGCCTTGTAAGGACACCTCCAGGAAGTAGTCTGCATACTTGGTCATGTACAACACAGTCTTCTCCAGACAGCCTATGGGCCAGCCATCATGGAGGTCCCCCTCATAGACTGCAATAGACAGGTAGTACTCTATGAAGTGTGCGGCTGTGGGCAGGTAGAGGTTCCACTGGAAGGTCTCCAGCAGGAGGAGCTCCATGTGCAGGAGGCCCTGCTTGGTCAGCACCAGGTTCATGGAGCTCATGCAGCCCAGGCTGTTCAGCGTCTCCAGTTTAGGCACCCGGTCTTCTCTCTCCTCAAACTTACCTGGAGAGTAAAGGCAGGAGGGTTTACCACATGAGAAACAGGCAATGGTGCTGTGTTTGCATTTAAATAGAAACATGTATTCCTCATATGACTGGAAAACTAACTTACATGCCAAAAGCAAACAGGAGAGTGCCACCATATGAAGCTGTTGCACTGTAATGTCATAGCGATCCATGAAAAGGTCTAGTAAATAGACAGCGAGGTGTCTAGCGGCTGGACACAGCCTGAAGCGGTTGCTCACGATAGCAATAAGGTCAGCAAAATAGCGCCTGAGGTTGAGCTGGGGGGATTGGCATTTGTAAGACGGCAACTTCAGCTCCTGGAATCATACATAGATCGTAAGAAGATTGTTTTTAATTTTATCTTTTAATTAATCAAAGCTTATATCATCTTTACTTACTTTGTATCGCAGAGCCTGGTAAATGTCACCGGCAAGTTGTCCTTTCCACCATTGCCCCTCAAGCTCCATTTAACTGAATCTCTGAGTGACAATAAATGAACGCCAAAGCGAATCTCAAAGTTAGGTTGGCTACTCGCAAGCTATAAAGACACTTAATTTGATTACATGCCATTTGTTGGGCGTAACAGCTGAAGTCAAACTTAAAAACATTCAACAATGGAGGACATTGACAACATGGATGAGTATAGTCTACGGAAAAGTTTTTTTCTCTCCACATTTTCAAGATTCAGATTTCCATAGAATGGGTTATGTCCTACACTAGGGCTGCCTTCACTGAAATTCCCCAAAATCCCCGAAGTTAGGAAGTTACAACTCCATTACATATCGACTTACCCACGTCGCACATAAATGCGTAATGTAGCTACGGTCTTAGATTGGTATTTTCAAAACAAAGTTTCACTTCAAATTGACATTAAATATTGTTTCATTGTTTAAGACAGGTTAAAGAGGGAGAACCTGAAAGCGTCCCGATATTGTTAGTTCTTGCCAAGAGAACCTCCCCTTAGAATCCAGATACATCCAATCACTAGCGGGGATCCATCAGACGTTGTTCAGATTGGTAATAGCCTCGTAAAGATCTCAGTCAATATTCAGTGAATGTCAATACATAACAGTTTTTTACACACAGCCTATATAGAAAGTTACTCGAGACACCTATCACTCGGCGTTTATGGTATTGCGTGCGTAAGCCTACCTTATCTTGAAAAAATATATAAAAGCCAAGGCCACTGCACCTCAAAGGTTTTTTTTTCTAGCCATGCATGCTTGAACTTTCAAGAATTCAGTCACATGACATTGTCAAACACATTCTTCCTCTACCAGAAAATATGTATGGTTCTTAATCGTGCTGCATATCGAACTGATCCATTTAACCATATTAAAACTACGCAAATCAGGGACTAATAATATTTTATTAGTGAGCAGAGGCCTTGACGTTACTAATTCAGCATAACCCGGGAGTTCGTTTAAAGTAGGCTACACGCACGGCATAGGCTACCATTTGAATAGTATGATGTGGAAGCCCATATTCCACTTTGGTTGTCTCTCTGTGGTATGGGAACATGCAGTGATGCGCTCTAGTCAGTCTCTTCTGGCACTCTGATGAATTACAGTTTAGTGTAATCCCCGGATGAAACTATCATGGCTGCCACTCGCTGAGCTGTCAAGCTCCTCACCAAGGAAAGGTAATACCACAAAGTGTGGAAATATTTTTTTAACCATGCTTTTGAAGTATAATGCATACTAGATATCTCTTCAGAAATCATATTGAATTTGCGATGCAACTCGAACTTTGTGTCATGCATAGTTTGACGCGCTGTTTTCTCACACCAAGCTCATCCGCCTACAGTAGGCTATTTAATTCGATTCAACTAAGTGTGATGTTTGGTCTACAGTTATTCGAAATAATAACGCTAACTTAATCGATGGGTATTAGGTTTCGTAATATGGGTGTCGTAGTATATTCCATTTAGAAAACTTACATAAACTATGATGCGTTTGTTCTAAGTTCAAGGCAATTACCACTTTGTTTTGGTCACGCAAGCGACACAGAAATGGCAGCAGAGCAAACAAAGTAAATTGCATTTGCCATTTTGTGTCACTATTCATTAAATCCTTGCTGTTATTGTTCTGAAGACATACATTTAGGCTACATTATACTTTTGAAAATGTAGGCATTTTAAAAATGTATTTATGTTGCTGAATTTGGTTTAAATAATAAATTAATACATTATCCTAAACACCTATTGCAAGGTACGCTTGTAACAACCGGTGGAATTGCTGAAATAAAATGGGACTTTAAATGAAATTATTTCTTACATAATATTTCTTGCATACTTTTGTTACTTTTGTTGACGACCCAGTTTTTTTGTTACAGGAGCCTTAATTGCCATGGATTCAACAGGGATTGAAAGTGGTGTCCATACTGCAAAAAAGAAAAAAGTTGCTGCAGAGGATAGAAACTGGCACAATCGACTGCGTCTCAGGAAGGCTGCTGTTCAGCCCCTAACTATGCAAAGTGAAGATAAGCACAAGTCAGTGAAGATAACAGAGGATCGAGAACAACACATTAAACAGACTTCATTGAAAATTAAGTCTGCTTGTAAGCCAACACAGAGTAAACGTTGGACAAACGCCACGGGAGATATGTTCAGGTGCTCTGAGTGCGAGGACAGCAAGACATTTAGTGCCAAAGGCTTACTGGGACACTTCAAGTTGAAGCACCAAGCAAGTAGACCAGTTTTTCCTTGTGACATGTGCACATTTAACACACATGAACTTGCTTGTCTTCAGGTTCACGTTCTAGGCCACAAGGACACTTTTGCCAGCTGCGTCGTATGTAATGACAATGTGCAGCGGACTCTTTCTGAGCTGACTACACATTTGGATATGCAACACAAAGTGAAAGGCCTGTACTTGTGTGAAAGGTGCAAATTCTCTGTAAGTGATGTGGGAGCATTTTTAGAGCATATGTACTTACATTGCTTGACCATGTGTGACAATGGTGGTCAGTCAGGTCATGCGGACATGATATGCAAAGAACCCATCAAAGCCACAAAAATCCCCCACCGTTGTCCATTCTGTGACTATGAATCACCTCTAAACTGTACTATCACCAAGCATATTGCTACTGTCCATGGAGAGGACAGATGTCAGAAATCCCAAGCAAAGAATTAGCAGAATTCATGAGACAGTGATTGACTCGACTCCCAGACCCAGGCATAGAATGACAAGAAAAGCAGTGAGGGAAATGTGCTGGATGTCACAAGACTGTCTATCTTTGCCTGGAAAAGAATTCTTGGATAAGTACTGCAAGCTATCTGACCCAGGGACAGCTTTGGAGGAGTCCAGGCATTTTCTAGAGAGTACTGTAGTAGCAGAATCAGGTACTGAGAAGTGGACAAAAGCTCTTCAGACTGTACTTTCAAATGTTCCACAATGTCAAATGTCCGAAAACGGCCCTGTGTCTAATCCTGGCAATGATCTCACTGTCCTAATGGTCAAAAACAAGATTTCTGTGCCTCAGAATCGTGCAGAGGCAATAGGGCTTACAATGGTGGAGGGTAAAAGAGATACTATTTTCAATGTTATGCCATCAGAGAAGCAAGACACTGTACCTGCAGAAACATGCCCTGAGGTCTTGTGTCCCACAGCCCACGTAAAAACATGCCAGCCTAATTCAGATCTTCATCTTACCCAACCCACTAACCCACCCGGATCTGTCTCCTTTCAAAATGAGTTTTCAGGGTGCAATCAAAGTCTGGAAAATGGTGAGAATCAAAGAGTGAGGTTTGATCCAAAAGAACATGGCGACTACAGGAGACAACACGCTGAGGAACCTCCGAATGCTAATCTCTGTGAAAAGAAGACAGAGGAGTTGAAGTTGACAAAGATGATAAGTGAGAAAGAAAAATCTACCAATGAGACACATTTAGCTAACAGGAAAAGGAGTAGGAGAAGGAAGGCGTTCAGACCAAAGATAGTAAATAAACCACCACCAGGACTAAAGCTATTTTTGACGAAGGACCCAGTAAAGGAAATGCAGTGGACATCACAAGGTCCTTCCCTTGTGGTAGGGGGCAGTTTTCTGGAACAGTACCACAGTTTTCCCCACCCCCAGATAACTTTAGAGGAAACACAGCAATTTCTACACAGATCAATGACAGAAAAGAGTGGATTGAAATTGACCAAAGAAACCAAGGCTGACCAACTAAATATCTTAAAAGCCCTCACAGCTTCATCCCAATTGACAGAAAAGGGAAGGCTCAGTCCCAAATCCTGGTCAGTTTGGCGTGAGTGACTTCAGTGTCCTCGAGGCCCAACATATGACTTCAGTTTCTCACAATTGCGCAACAAATGCCATGGGGTTCAACATGGTGGAATTCGAGAACCATTTTGTTCACAGTGATATGCCCTCATCAGAACACAGGGCACATCATGAAATACTGGTTGGATTGCCTTCCTTTGAGGCAGAAGTTGGCAACACCACATCTGAAAGATGCACCACTGTGAACCTGAACAGTTTAGTTGTAGTTGAGAACCAGACCAATTCCAAGTTTTCCTCAGACACCTTAAACAGCAGTGAACTTTCTCATGTTGAGAATGCACTGATTCAAAACACTAATTTGAGTCCTAAGAACGTAAGAGGTGACCAGGACGGGAATGATGAAGCTAAATCAAACAATGAACTAACCACACAACCTCAGGTCGTCATGACCAAGGGTAAGTAAACAGATGTTATGCACATGTATGTAAAATGTGGCCCTTGTTCTTCTAATACTTAAAAATACATAAATACTATAATATATTAAAAATAAAATTATTGCATTTGCTGTCCTATCACCTTTCCTTTGACAGGTATGACACATTTGATTGACGATCCTTGCCACATCTTGCACGAAACTGTGTCTGTATCCATGCCACAACCAAATGAGCAGAAGTTCACAGCAGAGAAACCAAGTGGGACGTCTACAGATGGTTGTCCCGAACCGTTCTCAAAAGCCAACAAAACCTCAAGCCAAAGCCCAGGCCGGGAGGCCCTAGTGTCAATGCGTCATTGGAAGCCAGCCCCAAAACATGCTGAGAGGACTCTTAAGCTACTGCCGCTGTTCCCGACTCAACTTATCAAGCGACCAAATGAAGACCAACCAGTGGTAGTGCTGAATCATCCAGACACAGACATCCCTGAGGTGACCAATATCATGGAAGTAGTCCACAGGTACCAAGGAGGGGTTCAGAAGGTGGTGCTGTCACGGTCAACATTGAAGGCTCTATCAGCCCTGGACTGTGAGATGACATGGGGGAGTGACTCATCAAAGTCCTACAGCCCTTCTCCACGACGTACGTTGCCAGAGAATACAGTTAAAGAGAGGTTCGTCCTAAAACTGAAGCTGAAAAAGATGAGCAGGAAAAAATACAAAGTGGTTGACGCAGACTCCCATAACACCAATCCCCCTGTGAAGTTTGATTGCTGGTTTTGTGGCAGGGTCTTCAGTAACCAGGAGATGTGGATCTGTCATGGTCAGAGACATTTGATGGAAAGCAAGAGGCGGAGCTGTGAAACGTAAAATGTCACCAACACTGGACAGAGAGATGTAGTGCTCCTGCACTACGATGAACAGTAATGAACATGATGATGGACCAAAGGAGCCTCTCGAGTGATGATACAGACAATTCCACAAATAACTTCAGTCTCCACAAGAGGCCTGACAGTATGGAGCAGTACTCAGGATATTTTATAGGCTACATCAAATCTTTGTGACATGTTGTTTACCCCTTGACTAAGTTCCCAGCTATAGTATCAATTTATTATGGGATGGACACCCTTTTCTTTGTATTATGTCTAAAAGCTATGATATGTAGATTTCAGTAAACTACCATTAGGATTCTCTCCCATACACTGTACTGTATATGATTCTATCGCAGAGTTCAAGCATGGATTACATATAGGGATTGTATACGGGTAGGCTATACTTTGTCTTTATGTCTATATGTTACAGATGTATTTTGGAAAGTTGTTTGGTTTTCTGCGTTACTAAGCTACACAAAGAAAAAGTATAAATAGGATTCCATAAGCTTTTTCTGTATTATTCAGATGATTGGCCATTGAATAGTTTTTATTTGAATACATACCAAATGTTTTTGTTTCTAGTATAGTATTACTCGTGGGGTATATTTTGAGGGGCAGGGGAAGTTATTCTTGCAATAGGAGCAGGAGCAGTCCAAAGAATACTTTTTTATAAAACTTAACTCTGGTCCGTCATTTCATTGGATGAGTATAGTCATTTGCATTTGTATAAAAGCTGGTTTTAAATGCAGACAGATCCTCTAAAATGTGATTTTTCTCAAGGAAATTACAATTGTGACTTGAAATAATCATGTTTGATTTGTAATTGCACTATGAAGGGACAGTTAATATTTCCTGTTGCCTCATTCAGCCTATGACAATCTTCATACAGATGAGTAAATTGTGATTGTGAAGTCCCTTGGGAAGATGCATCCAAAACAATTAATGTAGCACACTTCTCTTCTTAAATATCTAGACTATGTATCGGTCTCTCACAGTGCAATCACTCAAAACGAATTTGTACAGTATTGTCAAGTAAGAGGTACAGTTTTGACCAGAGAATATTTGAGTTCACCAAGTGCCTGGCCTTTTCTTTTTACACAACGACTGCTTTAATTTTGTTCAGTCTCGTCTTATAGTATTTCATGTTGTACAGATAAATACATGCAAATGATATGACAATCACTTAATGTGTGTTGGTGTCCACTTTGAAAAAAAACACTTAACACTTTCATTTAACACAAAAACTGCATTTCTACTTGTTAGCTATTGGTTGAATCCCATAAACTTTGGATCTTGAAGCACCTCTCCCATTACTGTTAATTTAAGATGTTTGGGTATATAAATACTCAGTGAATGGGGAGAGAATTATTCCAAAGCATTGAGTCCAGCTTGTTCAGCAATGGCAGTAAACATCTAGGGCTAGGGCTTCACCACATGGTTCAATTTGGTGGAATCCTTGCTCTTACTCTGGCTGTCAATCAGCACCAGGGAATGCCTCTGATGGTTCTCTATCATGTGGGGGACACTGCTGAAACGCTGAGGAAGAGATGGAGAGGAAGATCACCGATTATGTCGAAAGATTTCAACATCTTTCAAAGCAGGAATTGTACTCCAATCCAGTACCTATGATATATTGGTGCAATGATGACATACCTCTTCTCCTTTCTTCTCCCTCCCAAGAGCGTACTGCTGGGACACCTGGATGTAACGGATTGGGATGTTGTAGACCCTGCCATTGTAGAAGACCACCAGTGTATAGGGTTGCTGGGTGTCCTGACCAGAGCTTTTCCTCACCAGAAAGGACCCATCCTGACACACAAAATACCCCGTCAACATAAGCTTTTTATAAAGGCCCATTTTATCTGCTAAAATACTACAATACACATTTTTTGTCTACCTTTCCACATTGTCAGATTGAGTATTCACTGGAAAATAAATCTTGCCTTATCAGAGCGAATCAACGCATCCTCTGCTTTCTTGCGGTTGCATGTACTTGCATACCAGGGTTTCTTTAGCACGTCAGCCCCCTGGAACGAACATAAACAACAACATGACGCAAGGTTCAGACTCTGGTCCACTAATGTTCTCCACCAGTGATACATTCCACTCAAAACAAACGCTCTTGAATCGTCACTCATGACACGTTACCTAACACCCAAAATCAATTGTTTCCAAATATAGTCTGTTTTTGATTACCTCATCGTCTTTTGACCTATTTTCAGTTATAGACACATCTCTTCTGGCGAGTTTTTCCTCTTGCAACTTTACCCTGTGTTCTGGGAATCAGAAAACATGTACAACAACGAAACACTAAACTTGATTTAGGAATGTGGCATTTAGTTCAAAATGTAGGTCTATATAGTATCTTTTATGTGTCTGAGAAAGGCGGTGGTTATGGCAGTGACTGGGAGCCTGCTGAGTCAGTCTGGGGCGCGTCTCCTCAGGTCTGTACTTACTGTGGGAGTTAAACAGCTGTGGCAGAGGAATCCTGGGGAAGACAAAACACACTCAACATGACATTTACCAAGCCAAAGCATTCTGGAAATAGTGTGTAAATACACAATACAATGTTTAAAGTTAGTCATCTTATTTGTGTGTGGCACAAGCACAGTGGACAGACTTGAGTTTGTAGGATTTCTCACTTGGGTCGTTTGAATTCAGATGGCAGTGATGCAGTGGAGGGTGTTTGACTAGTGGTTCTCATAGGAAGTGTTAACCCTGAGCAAAATGGCAGGTAGAATAATCACAGGTCTTACAGTGTCATTTCAGAAACCAACTTCTAGATTTTACATCTCTCAACAAGTTACCTTCATGCTCTCTGGATGGTAAGTATGGCTTCTGCAATTCATTAACATACATAAACAAACCAAATTCATTGATTTTATTTAGAACGATATATTCATTTGAATTATCCATACTCTTAATGGTTACCTACTGATGAGAGAGGTGGTTTTGCAGCAGGCCTAGAGCAGAAAGGCTTCATTAGAACACATGTCCAGTATTGAACTTTCCAAACCGTAGAATCTTGTCATTTATAAGGGAAGAATACATACGGCTCTCTGGGCAGTGGTTTTGGAGCAACACGTGTAGGTTTCTCAGTGGGATTAACATCTGCAGGAAAATATGTTCATGTAATAAGTGTATATCACACCCTGTTGTTGATCAAATGATTCCCTTTCTCAGCCATCCACTAGATGGCATACATGACCACGCTTCTGCATTTGGTTTCTCATCATGGTAAACAAAAAAAGAAGAGATTTACAAAGAACATTGGCTGGAGTCCAAGTGGAAATATTTAGATAATAATTTAGAACAATTACCAAGAGGTTGGTAATTCAAATGAACACGTTTACACGTACCATCATCTCCGTCACAAACTCCATATTCATCATTTTCTGTCAGCTGTAACTGGATAATGACACAGAATGAACATTAATTCTCTGTGGGATTCAGGTTTGCTGAGTTCATGTTTTTATATTTGTTTTAACTTATATTCATCTCATTGTAGATTGTCAAACAAAACACGTACTTTGGCGGGAAACGGTTGCGGTTTCCTGATATGCAATCTAGGGGGAGACAGTCATGTTATTTATTGTAACACCGTAAAAGCTCTTGGTCTAGACATTATTGGTGTTTTTCCATATTACCTGGGGCTGGCCTTCGGTGGTAGATTCTGTGAAGGAGCTCTAAGACCTGAGGCTCTACTAAAGCAAACGTCAAAACAACAAACCTAAGGTGTCAGACGGTCAACTTCATAAAGCCATTGTGAAAATCAATGTTCATCATGTTCAAATCAACTATGAACATATTTAGATCAAATACTGACCTGCTTACTGTTGGAGTGTCTTCCTTTACAGATGCCAAAAAAAAGAGAAGTCAGGAATAATCCTACTGACCTTACTACCAATTCACCCTACGATTAAACAAGCCATCGGTATTGCTGGATTAGAGACTCACCTCAAAGCTTGGGACTTCATATACATCTGGAACATAATTAAACGTCACAAGTTAGGGTTGGAGCAAAGAAATCTGGGAAATCATGTGTCATGGATCTTTGATTCATCTCACAGAGTTATTTCTCAGCAGTCAGCCCTTTCTCACCACAGACAGTTTTGAGAACTTGTTTGTGACTCAGACTGTATGATGTTTTAGGCAGCTGGTAAGGTTTGTGTTTAAGACCTACCAGAGTCTGGCCTCTCTGGAAGAGGCTTGGGAGAGGGACTGTTCCTCACTTCTCTGGTCCTTCCATGCATGTGAGGCTCTGAGAAAAGGTTCCACGTCGAATTTAGAAAGTGAAAAGTGAAAACACATGGCTGACACATGTGTCCCTGGTGTTACGTAACAGGGATGAATTGTGTCTGATAAATGAATACATTACATTTGTTGCTTCACTTGCATTAGAGATCAGTGAGGCACGTGCTGCATACTGTATCGTTTTGTTTTGTTGTCTATACCAGATTATTAGTCTGTATTGCTTACGAGCTGCAGGTTTCTCTGTGGGTTCAATATAGTTGTCTTCATCACTTTCTGATCTGTCTTCCTGGAGACAGAGGAAACACATATTTTGTTAGCCTCAAGTCACTGTCTGTATCCTAAATATTCAGCATCTCACAGCGCTACCAAACTCCATGTGTGCAATTAACTACCCAACACCTTTAAAAAAAGAAGAAGTGAGAATTACAGTATCGCAGTCTGCCTGCTGAGGCTTTGGCAGCAGGGGTTTGGAGGGCTTCAGGGGGCGACTGGGCTTCCGGGGTGAGGGACTTGGCCTGCGGTGGCAGCTGTCTGAAAAAGAGAAGCACAAGTTGAAACAGGACATCAGCATTTGCATAAAACATTATGTCTCCTGTGTCTGTCAGTTTGAGTTACCGGGTACAGTTCTTCTACCTACTATGGTAGTTTTTTAAATAATTAAATAGCATTTTCTTTATAACGAGAAGAGGGTACTCTACATTACAACTCTTGGGATCAACTAATTAAGATCTCAGTTATTTAAAATCAAGGAAATAAGATTTGAGATTATTATCAATAATAAACAGCTTTCATTTCTGCTGGAGGGGTTTTGAATGTATACAGGTACTGACCAACGTAGTCCCCTTTAGGGAAGGAGGAGACGGAGGGATTGGGGGTGAAGACCCTGTCACTCGGAGGAACCTCATAGCTATCATCTTGGTCTTCCTGTGGGTCCTCGTAAGTGTCACTATCCTGTGAGGTGATCCCCAACGTTTAAATTGCTAGTCATGTCAGTTATGGAGGATGTGATCGAGAGTCTAAAAGCCTGTGTAAATACTCACAAATTCATCATTAGACCAGTGATCATCCTGGTCACCTGTAAACACACGTCAATAAAGTTTGTCTATGTTTATCCAGTCATCACTTAGTAGTTAAAACAGTTTGAGCCTTCAGACCAGCCAGGTATGGTTTGCGCTCTCCTGGCGGCCTGTATCCATACTTTACATAACATGCTACACCATAATGGACACAAACTCAGTGCCCAACAAGCTGTGAACGAGAGATTGCTTGTGTAGTGAAAGGTGTAATGTGCAACTTCAGAGGGAGGAAAATGACCCTCTGGACCCCAAATATTGATGATCATGGTCATTGACAGATCAGCTATCTGAAAAATGTAGATTGTGTGTTTTCTCTGCAGACTGACATTCAAGATCAATGAATTATCGACTGTATGTGTCAAGTGCCAGCCCAAATCTTCTTACCAGGATAGTCTCTTGCAGGTACTTTTGGAGCAGGTTTACTTTTTAATCTGTAACAGTATCAAATTGCGTGCAGGAAGTCAAGTACTTGTTATGTCAGAATACTATCCACTGTAATGCAATAACTTATAGCTATATTTTGTTTGTCTTTAAGGGAAGTTAAGTGAGAACCTATGGTTAAGGTACTTTCATTTAGTCTATTTTCAGACAGGGTCCTTATTGACGGTTTCTTCATGAAACATTTAAAGAAAGAGGAATTACCTCTTTCCATGACAAAAAATGTAACAGAAAGTGTTCGAAGTACTGCAAAGACACTAAATACCCCCTTTAAGAAGTAGAGACAATGTGTCATGTGATCTGGCACGATGAGCATCGGTGATCTTAAGCAATGTGTTCACAAGAAATATACAAACTTCTCGACAGACTGACCTCCTAAATTTCTCCAGAATACTGCCATCGTTCTTCTTGATATCTTGCACCATCTTCTGAAGCTGTCTAGAAAACAAAAGTGACATGGGAATTTAGGTGCTGCATTATCAGTTAACCGATAAAAAGATAACTGGTGTATCTAAATTACATGAAGTAAAACACAATTCCCTACTTTGTCATATTATTCATAATTGTAAAGTTGGGTTAGTGTGAATATACGTGCGCAGAGACAAATACAGACAGGCAGACACATGATTACAAGTGTTTGATGAAGCCACGTGGACAGGTTTAAGACATGTAATCTGTACTGTCATCTCCCTTTAGACAGTCTCTGCCACCCTCCTATTACTTTACCTTTTTGTGTAACTAACAATTTCATTTGTGTTGAAACAAACAGGCAAGTACAATGTACTACTGCATGTTTTGACTACAAACTTATTTTATAATGTACATATGAATAATCAAACAGTATTTTAAAAAATCCCATAAACACAGAAGTAGTTTTATTAAAATAGCTAGTCTGACATAAGTATCAGTTAATAGATCTTACCGATATTTTTTACTTGCAGGAACAGTTAGTTTGCTTAACATCTCCATACTGTACGTCAGGCTGATGCCCATGCAAGCTCCTCGGGTTAACTCTACTCCACAGATTCTGTAACATCTAATTGAACACAGCAGGCAGTTTGCTGTGACTTACCACCTAGACACACCCAATTCTGTCATCCCTGACCAACAATGGAGGGGAACAAACACAAACAATCACTTTTTTCCCCCTCTGTCCTTCTCAGTCTGCCATAATCCAATGATCAGAAAACGGCACCGTACAATACAGAGCACAACGACATTTGTTTTGTGTTTTTCCATCCAAGTGTTGCTCACTTGCGGCTCTTCAAAAAATGCTGACCTTGCACCTATGCTCATGTGTGAGACAAACAGTCTGTCATCTGAAGCAGTGGCTATTTATACAGCACTATAGATACTAGAGATTGGTTTGAATGGCAGTCCAACAACATTACATTATTTACAGAAAGTAGCCCATGCTACTCTTCAAATAAACACAAACATCTGCAAGAGGTAGTGCGAGGGACAGGTTTTTGTAAAAAAACTGTTTTTTACAGGTTTTTGTAAAAAAAACATTATTGTGCGGATACAGTAGTAAACACAGCGAACACATCTCCATGTCAAATGCTTCTTGAAAAACAAGGTGAGGAAGTGAGAATGATGAACATGTGAACGGGGGAGTGATGAACACACGTATCTGTACATTACAGATGTAGAAATGACAAACTTCTAACTCAACCCTCAAAGGTCCTCAAAGGGTAAAAAAGACAAACCACCTGGCAATAGTACATATGTATACCAAAATATAGGCTACATTTTAGCATAATAAAGCAATAAAGCTATAGGTAGAAGTGAGGTATACGTATATGTGTGTGTGTGTCTCACATACCTTGGGAGATGACTCATGCTACTATGTTTATCAGACTGAAACAGTCTCTGTAGGTCTATGGTTGTTGCAGGAAGAATGTACAATGAGTCACAGATAAATGTTAAAGGTTCTGATCCCTGGTCAATCAGCTAATAATACAACAACACAACCACTAATCCATCTGCAATACAACACTGTCACCCTCGATGAGATTCTTTCATTTGAAATACTTATGCAACTTCCTTATTGCACAGGTTTATTATTAACCATGCAAAGAGGAAACCAGAACAAGGATTGGAAGAACACACAATAAGAGTAGAGTGAATTGAATGGTAAAAAAGATAGAATAGAGAAAAAAGAGAAATAGAGAAATTGTTACTCACGGTTGGTGGATAAAACTGAAACTGCTCAAGTCATGGTTGGAAAGATTCTGTCCAAATTTAAACAGATTAAATAAACTGTTAACTAAAACAGTGTTTTTGAAAGATTCCCCCAAAATGACTTGTGCCACTGAGTTGTGGCACTTGATACATACAATTCTAAACCAGTACACATTTTTTGTTGTTGATACAAAATAGTTGAAATAATTGACTGTATCACCTCCAACATAACACTAGATGGCATCATGTCTTCAATGGACACATTATTGTTTTGAACAACCCACAGTAAAAAATCACAAAAAATATAAAACATTCAGTTTTAATTTTACAGTCAAATTGAATGACATGACATTCGTTACTTTGTTTCATATTTCTTTAATAGTCCCCCACCCTCAGGGTAATTATAGTCATTGTTAACTAGTACTTTTTTGTATCTCATCCCTCTGTATTTTTTTTCTCTACAGTACATTGTCACAACTTACTTTGAAAGGAGGCAGTTGCCATGACTTCCATGGTGAAATCAAACTAAAATGATTAACATAAAATATGCTTTGAATCCTGTTAAATAATGTATTCTTCCTGACATTCATAATTCATTGCCCCCGGTCCTCATTTGCTCACTCTCATTTATTTTCTCTGTCCTTACTCTCTCTCTCTCTCTCTCTCTCTCTCTCTCTCTCTCTCTCTCTGTCTCTCTTCTCTCTCGTCTCTTTCTCTCTCTCTCTCTCTCTCTCTCTCTCTCTCTCCTCTCTCTCTCTCTCTCTCTGTCTCTCTGTCTCTCTGTCTCTCTCTCTCTCTCTGTGTTTTAAACAAGTTGTAAAGATTCAAAGAAAGGTTCCTAATGGTCTTCCTGTGTACTTACTCTGAGTCTGTGTGAAATGTTACCTGTCCTGATCCTAAGATGGTTAACCGTCATTTGAATAATGCAAAGATATATGGATGTAGGTTACTGTTTAGGATCACTCATCTGTCTATTTCATGTGTTAACAGACAATATGGTTCAGTAAGTACACTAGAAGATTAATTCCTTCTCTCAACAAGTGAACCATACACTGCTGTGCACTGTTACAAAGATGGAGTGGGCTTCTGGCAAAGTGAACTTTTGTAACTGGCAGTTTTTGATTGAAACATCTGTTAATCAGTCAGACTTCTAGGTGTAGCCCGGGTGGTAAACGTTCATCGGACATACAGGTTTCTTTTTTGAACATAACTATAACAGTTTGAATAAATAATAGTTAAGTTCATAGCTTAATAAATACACTTAAAGGTTTAAAAGTTATGATTGTTGATTTGTATGAGAAATGCATATGGGTTAATGTTTGTTTTCTGAATGCAGCAATTAACATATCTGTTTGATATATATTTTTGTTGTTACAAAAATGAAAAGAGTAAAATGTTTTGTGAATTGATTTTGTTGCTTTAATGATGTGAAGGTTGCAAAATCGGATGTGAGGTCAAAGGACAGGGCGCGAAAAAGTAGGCAGAGGGTAGCGAGCGGAGGAGTGAAGAGAGAGAGGGTTGTAAGAGTGTATTGTTAAAATACCACAAGTTGCAGATTGATAATTATTGATATACCGAAAGTGGTCACCTAGCCCGCTGTTCATATCTAGTAGCAGTGTGATGTTTCGATGGTCCGATGGTCAACCAACAACAACGACCAAGAAAGAGAGCTGAACTTTTGGATTAAGCACGGATTTCAGCGACAGGCTAGCGACCTGCGAGTGTCAGGTTGGAGCGGGTGGAATACTTGGCCGGTCTTTCGTCCACCTGCTGTGTGCCCCTTCTGCCGCAGTGCGTGTGGCTACCGCACTGTTGACCCGAGGTACCAGCTCACTTTTATTTTGTGCCATCGTGGTGAAGCAGCCTTTTTGTTTACGGCTACAACGCACACAAGCTGCAGTCAGGCCTGCATCGTTGAACTGTACTGAACGAAGGTAGTAGGGTAGTTAGCATTGCCGGCTAGTTGTAGGCTATCGTGTGTCAATGTGTATATGCTATGTCATGTTGTTGTGAAACCACAATTGAAGAACTGATTCAATTGAACTGTTTTGTTTAAAGTAAATCTTTCCTGTTTTTGTTTAACAGTTGGGTGTATTGGTTTTTGTCATAGTAAATTGGTTTATAAGTAACAACTACTAACGAACTTAGGTTAGCCACCTCTCGATATAACTAAATCATACCAGAGAGGCGCTACATAAAATGGAGGCTCCGCTGAGATCAAATATAAAATAGGGCAATTCAACAAAGTCAAAACCAGTACAAAAACAGATAATATTATTTCAGTTTTACATAGGTTTTAGCAAAAGTAAATATTTCAATACAGTTGTCTAGTACTCAGAAAAGGATGGCACAGCTTCTCCCCTGGTGCAAAGGAGAGGGCATTGACCCTGACCACGCCATACTAGTCACCGGCATTCCTGAAGACACAGAAGTAAATGTTATAGAAAGGGCATTGGAATCCATCAAAGTTCTTGGACGCATAAGAGTGAGAGGAAGGATGTATGACCCTCAACATCAATGTTTAACTGTGTTATGTGAGTGTCGTGAAAAGGTGAATACCCAGACCATTCCTTTGGATGTTTTGCCTGAGGGAGGTGGAGAAGCATGGAGGATTATGGGACCTTCTGCTGAGGAAAATGAAGTTGTGGAGGAACATCAGATGCCATCCCAGGGTGGACAGAGGGAGGATGCAGCTAGCCCACTTCAAGCATGCTCCCCTGAAGCTATCATTAGAGCGGTTGGTGACCTGATGGAGAGAACAAAAAAGTCTTCCAGTGAAAGTACTGGCTATAGGAGACTGAGAACGTTCTCTGGAGGCATTCCCATACCTACTGGAGAAGAGCAACTAGACAATTGGATCGAACAAGCACGTTTCATGGTCGAGGAATGTGGTAAATCTGACCGAGAGAAGAGAATGAGGATATTGGAAAGTTTAAAGGGACCAGCCCTGGAAATAATCCAAGCAATCCGATTTAATAATCCAGAAGCGACTCCAGAAGATTACATTGATGTAATTGAGAACACTTTTGGAACGCCTGAAACTGGGGAAGAACTCTACTTTGCTTTCCGACTCCTAAGTCAGCATCCCGGAGAAAAACTGTCTGAATTCCTGAGAAGAATGGAGAAGGTTTTAAATAAAGTGGTGCAGAAAGGAGGCCTACCACCTACTATGGTAAATCGTTCACGTCTCGATCATCTTATCAAAGGAGCAACTGGATCAGACATGATGCTCCTTAACCTCCGACTTAGAGAACGCAAGGATAGCCCTCCTACTTTCCTACAGTTACTAAATGAGATACGGGCGGAAGAGGAGTATGAAATATCCAGACACAAACTGAATCCAACAAAGAAGTCAGCCCATGTTAGGAGTGTTGTGGTAAATACAGATAATGAACTGAATGAGCTTAGAGCACAAATCAAAGAACTAACATCTCAAGTGCACATACTCACAGGTTCACTTTCGGCAAAACCGACACCAGTTGAAGAACCAAGGCAAACTGTCAGTTACGACATTGAACCATTAGAAGACAGAAATGTTCAAGCCTTGAAGAAAGAGGTAACAAAGCTTAGAAAACAGATAACAGTTATGGCCATTAAGCCTGCTGCAATGGTTGAGAAGTCAACTGACAGAGAGCCCTCAGTCTCCGTTACGCGACAGAATCTGACTCCACGCAAGGGATCGGGAGATTTCTTTTGTTACAGATGTGGTGAGGATGGGCATATTGCCACCAGATGTGCAGCCCCCGAAAATCAATCAAAGGTTATCCAGAAGCTGATTCGTGCACAGCGAGCAGCCCGACCCCATCAGCAAGAACAAGGCTACAGTACAGAGGCAGGTGCCAATAATGTCCATGCCAAGAGAAGTGCAGTGCATGTGCAGACTACGGGTCTACCAGAAGGACTGGTGGGGCCACCCTCTACCGTTCCTGTAAAAGTTGATGGAAAACCTTGTACTGCCCTCCTCGACAGTGGTTCACAAGTGACCATAATCTTCGACAGTTGGTATGAAAAGCACCTTGCCCATATACCAATGCATCCAGTGAGTGGATTAGCCATTTGGGGTTTGAGTGACTCGGATGACAGTTATCCATATCGAGGTTATATCCAGGTGGATTTAGAGCTTCCTGACCAAGTACTCAGTAAAACCAAAGCCATTCCTGTCCTTGCGCTGGTGTGCCCTGATCCCCGTTGTTCTGATAACATTCCTGTGATGGTCGGCACCAATGTTGGCAAGCTACGTCAGTTCATTCCTCCCAAAGACAAACCCATCTGGTCACAAAGAGTGAGCACTCGGAGGTTGTCCCTACAATCTTGCAAAGCACCAACAACTGGGTTTTGTGACAGCAGTGTTGTTGCTGATGTGAAGTGGGTGGGGCCTGGTCCTCTGGTTATCCCAGCCACAGGTGAGCGCATGGCTGTTTGCAAGGTAAAAGAGAGACAAAGAATAGAGAAAAGTATTCTCATTACCGAGCGGGCACCTACTCTAGCTCTCCCCACTGGGGTGCTAGTACAGCCCACTGTGTTATTCTCATCTGCTCTCGACAAGAACAAGTTCTTAGTCATGTTGCAAAATGAGTCATTTAAGGAAACTTCCATCCCCGCTGGCACTGTGATTGCACAACTGCATGTAGCTGACACTGCGACCGTTGTCCAGAGCCCAGAGAGACAGAACCACACCAAGATTGACCCAAAGTTGTTTGATTTTGGAGATGCAATAATCCCAAAAGAATGGAAGGATAGACTAGTAAAGAAGTTGTCAGAAAGAGCTAACGTGTTCTCAACAGAGGAGTGGGATGTCGGTCTTGCAAAGGATGTCGAACACCATATACGCCTTACAGATGACACACCATTCAGAGAAAGATCACGACGCATAGCACCGGCTGACCTGGAAGACCTGCGTCGCCACCTGCAAGGGCTCTTAGCGACAGGGATAATCAAAGAGTCCAGAAGCCCCTATGCGTCGCCCATTGTCCTAGCAAGGAAAAAATCTGGTCAGCTGCGCATGTGTATAGACTACAGAACACTGAACCGCCGGACCATTCCAGACCAGTATGCTGTACCACGCATTGATGATGCATTGGACTGTCTCACCGGGAGTAAGTGGTTTTCTGTGTTGGACCTACGCAGTGGATACTACCAGATCCCAATGGCTGAAGAGGACAAGGAGAAAACTGCTTTCATCTGCCCACTTGGATTTTTTCAGTTTGAGAGAATGCCACAGGGGATCACAGGGGCTCCTGCGACCTTTCAAAGGCTAATGGAGAAGGCAGTTGGAGATATGCACCTCCTGGAAGTGATTGTGTACTTGGATGATCTCATTGTTTTCGGGAAAACCTTGGAGGAGCATGAAGAACGTCTCCAAAAAGTTCTCGACAGGCTTGAAGAATGTGGTTTAAAGTTGTCCATTGACAAATGTCAATTCTGCCAGCCACAAGTGACGTACGTGGGACACATTGTGTCAGAGCATGGAATTGCAACTGATCCAGCTAAAGTGGAAGCAGTAGCTCACTGGAAGCAACCCACTGACCTACAATCCCTGCAGTCATTTTTGGGGTTTTGTGGGTACTACCGTCGTTTCATAAAAAACTTTGCAATCATTGTTAGACCTCTCACTGACCTAACCAAGGGTTACCCTCCAACACAGAAAGGACTTAAGAATGCCAAGCTGGGAAGCCAGTCCTACTTCAAGGTAAACGAATCCTTCGGTGATCGATGGGACCAGTCATGTAGTGATGCTTTCAGGAAAGTCGTACACTGTCTCACCCGCGCACCTGTCTTGGCATTCGCTGACCCTACCAAGCCCTATGTCTTACACATAGATGCCAGTTTGCAAGGTTTGGGAGCAGTTTTAAACCAAGAGCACAATGAGGTTTTGAGACCTGTGGCTTTCGCTAGCCGAAAACTCAGCAAGTCAGAAAAGAACTATCCAGTCCACCAACTTGAATATCTGGCATTGAAATGGGCAGTGGTGGACAAGTTCCATGACTATTTGTATGGAGCCAGCTTTACAGTGAGGACTGATAACAACCCGCTCACATACATTTTGACAACTGCCAAGCTAAACGCTACGGGACACCGTTGGCTTGCTGCACTAGCCACATACAATTTTACTCTACAGTACCGACCTGGAAGTAGTAACATCGATGCAGACTCCTTGTCTCGTAACCTGTTTTCTGCTACCGATGAGGGAGAGTGGCAAGATATCCCACCGGAGAGCATCAAAGCCCTGTGTAAACAAGTCCGATGTGGAAAGCCTCAGGAATCACTATCCAATTGCGCGGAGCAATTAGGGGTTTCTCCAGATGCCATTCCTGAGTGTTATGCTTACCCAACACATTTGGATGTGGGATGTCTGGAACAAATCAGCAAAAAAGACCTTGCTAAAGCTCAAGAAGAAGACACTAGCATTTCATCAGTCAAGCAAGCAGTCATGGAAGGACGCTTGCCTACTGCTGTTAAAGGTGAGAGTCTGGAGACCATGCTGCTACGAAGGGAAGCACCAAAGCTACAGATTGTAGAGCAAGTACTTACCAGAGTGATTCAGAGACCATCTGGCGTTGGAGTACACCAGCTTGTCCTGCCAAGAATGTACATTCAGATGATTCTCAAGTCTCTTCATGATGAGTGTGGACACTTGGGAGTGGAAAAAACAACAGAACTCGTCCGAGACCGATTCTACTGGCCCAAAATGGGTGCAGAGATTGAACAGTATATAAAGAATTGTGGCAGATGTATCGCACGCAAGACCGCACCCCAGAGAGCTGCTCCTTTGAATCAGATTTCGAGCAAGGGACCCCTTGATCTTGTGTGTATCGATTTCCTGTCACTTGAACCTGATTCGCAGGGAGTTGCCAACGTACTCGTTGTGACTGATCACTTCACACGTTACGCACAAGCGTTCCCAGCGAAAGACCAGAAGGCGTCAACGGTCGCAAAAATTCTGTGTGAGAAGTACTTTGTACACTATGGACTCCCAGCCCGAATTCATTCGGATCAGGGGCGTGACTTTGAGAGCACACTAATCCGAGACCTCCTGCGAATGTTGGGAATCCGAAAGTCCAGAACGACCCCTTATCACCCCCAGGGAGACCCACAACCCGAGCGGTTTAATCGTACACTTTTGTCTATGCTTGGAACCTTGGATCCCAGACAAAAGCAGAAGTGGAGCCAGAACATCAGTCAGTTAGTGCACGCATACAACTGCACACGCAACGAATCTACTGGTTACTCGCCTTACCTGCTAATGTTTGGTAGAGAAGCTCGTCTACCAGTGGACCTCTGTTTTGGTGTATCTCCTGAGGGTGAGAGAGAAATTAAATACCAACAATATGTGACAAAGTTAAAATCGGATCTTCACAGAGCCTATCAGTTGGCTATGGAAGCTGCTGATAAGAAGCATCAACGAAACAAGAAAGCACATGACAAACTAGTCAAGGAACAGGTCCTGCAAGTGGAAGACAGAGTGTTGCTGAGAAACTTTGGTGGCACGGGCAAGCACAAGCTACAAGATAAATGGAGGCCAGCTCCTTACCTTGTCATCAACAAAATGCCGAATCTACCCGTCTATCAGGTCAAGCCTGAGAAAGGAACTGGATCTGTTAAAACTGTACACAGAAACCACCTGTTGCCGATTGGTTATTTAGTAAGGATGCCAGTAGGTACGGATGACCCGGATCCACCGCAGAGGCGTGTGACCAGGTCTCATCGAAAGCACCAAGAGAAACAGTCAGTTCAGAGTGCAAGCTTGGAACAAGAGGATGATCTGTCCTTCGCAGAGGATTCGGATCTTGAGGTGTCTCAACCACTAGTTTTCACCAGAAGTCAGAACTATGGAGAAGTTTTAGTACCGCCAGACTTGCGCCCTGCAAGGTGTGATTTAGGCACTGACCGTGAACTAGTGACTTTGCCCACTACAGAACTGGACGAGTATGCAGAAGAGCCTATCCGTGTCAGCAATGTGGAGGATGTTCCAGATGCAGGTCCTTTGCAAAATCAGGAAACTGTGGCAGAACTGAAACTAGCAAGTGGAGTATCTGAGGATGAGGACCTGTTACCGCAAAGATCCAGGAGGGAGAGGAAACCTGTCTTGCGGTTGAGTTATGATGAACTGGGCAAACCATCTGACCAGCCATTGGGTATCCTGAGTCGAGGAATACTCATTGGGAGTGGAACTTACCTAGCTGGAAGTCGCCGCCTATGCAACACTCTGTGGTGTCATCCTATGGCATTGTGTACTGAGTGTTGCCAAGAAAAACCCTATATTAGAAAGGTTAAGGTGCAAGTGGTTTAATGCTCTAGGGTTTGATGGGGACATCAAACATTTTAGACAGGGGAGAGTGTAGCCCGGGTGGTAAACGTTCATCGGACATACAGGTTTCTTTTTTGAACATAACTATAACAGTTTGAATAAATAATAGTTAAGTTCATAGCTTAATAAATACACTTAAAGGTTTAAAAGTTATGATTGTTGATTTGTATGAGAAATGCATATGGGTTAATGTTTGTTTTCTGAATGCAGCAATTAACATATCTGTTTGATATATATTTTTGTTGTTACAAAAATGAAAAGAGTAAAATGTTTTGTGAATTGATTTTGTTGCTTTAATGATGTGAAGGTTGCAAAATCGGATGTGAGGTCAAAGGACAGGGCGCGAAAAAGTAGGCAGAGGGTAGCGAGCGGAGGAGTGAAGAGAGAGAGGGTTGTAAGAGTGTATTGTTAAAATACCACAAGTTGCAGATTGATAATTATTGATATACCGAAAGTGGTCACCTAGCACGCTGTTCATATCTAGTAGCAGTGTGATGTTTCGATGGTCCGATGGTCAACCAACAACAACGACCAAGAAAGAGAGCTGAACTTTTGGATTAAGCACGGATTTCAGCGACAGGCTAGCGACCTGCGAGTGTCAGGTTGGAGCGGGTGGAATACTTGGCCGGTCTTTCGTCCACCTGCTGTGTGCCCCTTCTGCCGCAGTGCGTGTGGCTACCGCACTGTTGACCCGAGGTACCAGCTCACTTTTATTTTGTGCCATCGTGGTGAAGCAGCCTTTTTGTTTACGGCTACAACGCACACAAGCTGCAGTCAGGCCTGCATCGTTGAACTGTACTGAACGAAGGTAGTAGGGTAGTTAGCATTGCCGGCTAGTTGTAGGCTATCGTGTGTCAATGTGTATATGCTATGTCATGTTGTTGTGAAACCACAATTGAAGAACTGATTCAATTGAACTGTTTTGTTTAAAGTAAATCTTTCCTGTTTTTGTTTAACAGTTGGGTGTATTGGTTTTTGTCATAGTAAATTGGTTTATAAGTAACAACTACTAACGAACTTAGGTTAGCCACCTCTCGATATAACTAAATCATACCAGAGAGGCGCTACATAGGTATTAAAGCCATCACCTGCTTCACAACGCGGGGTACACGCTTGATCAACTCAACCTCTTACAGGAAGGAAAAAAGCATAGGCCTAAAATCTGATTTAGCCTTTTGACACTGAATTAAATATCAAGTATTTCGCCCGAGTGCCTCCTCATAGACTCTCTCCCTCGATGAATTATTTATGGGCAGTTTCTTCTGCTCTTTGAATGAGACACACGAGCCCCAAGCCCCACAACCAGTCCTGCATATTGAAAACTCCCCCTTCTGAACACCTCGAAGCTTCACTCTGCATGGCCTTGGCGCTTGGCTCTCACATGGCTTTGAAAAGAGTCTGTCCACGTCCCAATCACATCTAGAAAGGGGTTGCTGAGTCTACACTTTGACCCTGTGGTGGGACCTGGACGCTGCTGTCTAAAATCAACATCCATACGACGTGTACTCTGCGTCTACTCTACGTCTACATCCTGAGAGGGTTTGGGGAGGACCTCAGCACCACAGTCATCGGCTCTCTCTGCACTCCTCTCAACACTACATGGAGATGCCTTTTTTTTTAAACTTCAATGGTAGATAATGGTGGATAATAACGTTGTCCTACCTGCTTTCATCAAGCCATGGCTATATGTGCTTACAGTGAGTGGGCTTGCATACAATGCAATGGGGTACTTTCTTTGTAACACAAATAATCCTTTATTTTGCCAGACATGGTGTTTTCAGAGATTGGCTCTTCAATGAGCTTCCCCTGCGTTGCGCTGGTCTACTGTAGTATGAGAATGTGTCATGGTAAAGGAGACAAGAGGGGAAATGACCTTACATGTGAGCCACACAAACAACTAGCCATATGCTTTAGTCTATAAATACCATGCACATTCCAGATGACCCAGAGTCAACACTCAGCCGCACCGACGCAGCCTCGCACACACAGCCCTGCAAGCTGGCTAGCCCTGCTCTCACCTTCGGAGGCTTTCATGTCAGTATGTGCACGTGTGTGTAACGAGGGGGTGGTAAAATGAACAGAACACAAGAAATACTCTTGGTCAATATGAGATGATCATACCAGTGTTTCATGTAACCCAGGTGGGCTGACAGGCTGGATCAATAAGTATGAGACTTATTGATGCACGTGTGGATGCATATTTCAGATCTGGTGTAAACATCGATGACTCTAACATCAAAGCTGGATCTTTGTGAAACATCAATCACTGTGATTGATTTGGCTTGCTTTGCTCATTGACCTTATTTTGGGGAGTTAGAATTTAGAGTTGGTACTGAACCTTCCATTTAATCAGGAATAAATACACAGAGAAAAGAGATGTGTAGTATGACCAAGTACCATGCCAATATTGTGTATTAACATTCCTTAAAAAAAACGATGTAACTATGTAATAACATGTATAATGTGGAATGGAATACCAACAAATGCATCATACTGATACTGTAATGTTGAATATGTCAAACATAATTAACTAACTATGGGAATGTATTTATCGGAAAAGTCAAACTCACTTTCACTATTATATAACTGCATTGCAAATCTGGGAAGTACAACTAATGGTGAGATACTTCACTTCCTCTAAAACTCACCGTAGACTTAGTCAATTAAGGATCTTTTTGTTATTGTAATACAGCATGCATTTCCATTCAGTGATATCTGTGTTGCCATTTTACGAACATTGTATTTCCAAGCCTTGTTAAATCTAATCCTGCATCAAAATGCCCAACCTCCAAATGAACAATACAAGTTAATTGACAGTAGAAACAGAATAAGTATTTGTGTTTTGGTCTTAGTGTACTTTCTGCAGCACTGGCCAAAACCAGCATTAGGAGCTTGCAATTATTTTCTTCTTTCCGAGGCCATGTTGTGCAAAAAAATGCTAGGGAATTATTTCTGGTCTTTTTTGATAGCATTAGAATAACAAAACCATTAGAATAACAAGGCCAAAAGCCAACCGTTATTATGTGCCTGGTGCTATCGAATAATGTTTGCAGTTTAACAACTGTGTTGAGGACATTTTCTCAAAATGTTTTCCTGAAAAACAATGTACAAAACAACTTACCAATAGTTTGCGTCCATCAATTTTCAGTCTTTTAACTGTAACGGCACAGTCTTCCATTTGATTCTAAAAACAACATGTTTTCATGCAATCATACTCTTTAAGTGATACAGGAGAAGTCTGTCTATGGAGCACATACCAGAATAAAACATGAATAAAAAATATTTTGAGAACTTCCATTGGAACTACCACACAGCTGGACCCTGAGCCCACTCACCTGGCACAGCAACAAGGACACCTGAGCTGGACTCAAGCCCTCACATTCCTCCCTGGTTGGCACGTTCATTCTCGTTTATGAAGAGACGGCTGTACGGTATCTCTGCTGAGCTGTCTAAGACAGGAAGAGTGAGTCTGACCCTCTCACTTCATTTAGCTATGTAAGCTAACCACGATGGGAGGTGGGCTGTCTGTCTCACCCACCTCTATACGCACTGTGTGTCTCTTTCTTAATGCTTCTTCTTTCACTTGGTACACAAATGTCAATACAAAATAGGAAGCGAGAACTTCCCTAAAATAACATTTAAAGGTATTTATTCAATACCAATTCTGTCTTCACACTTGTCTTTTAGAAGGGTCTAACCTTATTTAGATGTAGTTGGCTCTAAAACAATCATAATGCATGTGAACAGGAAACAGAAGAGAACCCACAGAAACTGTTCACACAGATCGGTGCAGTGTTACGATCCCATATGATGACAAGCGGTATCAATGTGGATATTTCTAATGACTCCTGTTTAGTGATCAAGTCGCATTTGTGTCAGCTGATTGCAAAGGCAGCATGCTAGATGGCAACACAGTTCAGATAAGGTTAATGAGGATTCTGGTGCCATAGTCGACACCTGAGTCAAAGCTGGGGGTGGACGTAGTAGACTGGGCCTCCTTTGTGACGGTACACTATTTCATCAGACCACCATTTGGACTGAGGCCAGTATGGCACACAGCTGAGCGATTGGGTGGAAGTGGCCAAGCAATTAGACTGAGTTTGGCCTGTGACATCAGTTAACCGCCCAGCATCATCCTTTTGAGAGTGGCACAGTGGCTGAATGATGTTCTGTCACACAAACAGGTAGTTGCCCAGACTCTTAGACAAATAGATTTTCTTTGTACAAGGATTCTCTAGAAGTTCATGTGGGATAACCCCCTGCAAAGTTAAAAACACTCTCCAGACATTCAAGTTAGGAATGACACAGTCTGTAGTCACGGCTCATTGACACTCAGTGAGTGTTTAAAAGTAACAGAAAACCTCATAGTATACATTTATTATTTTATAGCTCTTTAGTTTGCACATGAAAGTTGCAAGGCATGTCTAATTAACTGTGTAGAAGAGGAAGCAATCTTTAAAGTGGTTCCTTTCAGTTCTCATTTGTGTTAGGTGATGGGAACAGCTCACAGGTTCTCCACGGGGCACTGAACCATTTTTGAAGCTTCAGAACTGAACAGAACAGACAGTACATACTGTATGCTGACCACCGATCTGTCCAATGGGTTTCATTAATTGGCAATGGATCTGAAGCTTCTATATAGGTCCATCAGATCTCTAGGGATGGCTGAGGACGATTTCCATCAGAAGCTGAAAGCTAATTAAAGGGGTGGAACAGATGGTCAAAGCTCAGACTGGACATTATCCTGGCAGAGGGGTGGTGCGTGGTGGACTGGACGTGTTCACACAGCTGTGAGGGTCTTTTGAGGTGACCAACACCCCAGACTCGCCCTGATATCTGGTTCCGCTCCAAGTCCAGGATTGGGATTCCTTGGAGCTACAATAAGAGTGTTTTCTTTCGCTCAGTTTTCTCTCATTTCCATTTTGCTCAAAGGGGATCCATGGATTTCCAATAACAGAGGCTGTATCCACAGCATGCTGATTGAACTATCACTATGTTGTCACCAAGTTGTCCTCAGATCATCCCACATTTAATCGTTGGTATTTTATTATGGCAGTTGACATGTGATGAACACCAAATCATTAACACCTGTTGCCAGTGGTTTATCCTGTCTGCCCGCACCACGCAGACCTCATTCCAACTGTCATTCTGTCCTAGACTGGAGAACCAGTCAACAACTGTGGTTTTACCACAGAGGGTGTTTTCCTGGATATAAAAACACGTAGAGCATGACAGCAGACACAATTAGAAAAAGGAAAACATCTACAGGTCTCCAGTGCTCCTGTTTCACCTTCATCTGGAGACATGCTCCAAGCTTCATCATTGCAACTTGTAAGGAAGAGGCAGAGGCCAGCAGAGCTTGGCGCCCAGGGTCAGGGTCAGGGTCAGGTGAAGTTTAAGGATGTAGTGCTGTACCTAGTGGAGAAGAAGATGGGGAGCAGCAGGAGGACATTCCTGTCCAGTCTGGCCAGGTCAAAGGGATTTCGAGTGGAAGACGTTCTCAGGTAGGACCAGCAATTTAGGCGATTAAGCATCAATTTAAATTCCAAGGCATGTTTAACCATGCTTGGTGGTCCTGGAATTATGGTCTCGTGTTCTACCCATTCATCTTGGGCCCTTTTCAAGTGATCTTTGACATATCCAGGGAAAATTTATTTAATTGGATGCTTGATTTTCGGCATCTTAAAGATATCTTCACATGCTGTAACAAACATCTCTGCAGGCAGAGGCTTGGGGGGTGTGTGGGGGGGGGGTGGTGGGTGCAGGCAGAGGCTTGGGGGGTGTGTGGGTGGTGGGTGCAGGCAGAGGCTTGGGGGTGTGTGAGGGGTTTTCTTCCCTGTAACCCTGCATCTTCAGGGTCATCCGAGGCAGCTGATCCTGCTCCTGTTCAACAGGGTCTCGCAGGAATCCACTGTGTATTTCTGGACCGAAGCGATACAGGGCCAATCTTGCCCAGCTCTCTTCTGCTGGCCAGACCCAGCTGTAGGGACCCACCGGTGGGACTAGCAGGGAGGGGGTGGGGGGGGCGGTGGTGGGGGGGGGGAGGCTGTGGGGCTGCTGCCGGCGGCGTGCCAGCCTGGGGATGGCAGCCTTCCCAGAAACACAGCTTGAGCGCTCCTACGGTTACACTCGGCCTGATACAATTGTTTGAAACCAACCACAGGAAGTGGAGCGTGGCCGCCTCAAACTGACATCCTGCAAGCAGACAATTTGATATCAGCTGCAACTTGATGACACCTCCGGATAAACACATTCTTCCACACAAACAAGAGTGGCGCTCCTCCTGAACATATGGTCGAGTGTGCGCATGCAGGCACGAGAACACACGCGCGCACACACGGGGACACACACACACACACTCACATACATCCCCACTTGAGCAAGCACTCAAATGCACTTTAGCTGTTTGCGTCCATTTGCTCACTCTGATTTGTAGCTTGCTTTTGCTCAGTGGGGTGGGAACAGTGGACACAGACTGGAACAGCTCTTTGCTAGTTCTCCACAGCTCTCCCTTTCTGAAGCCCGTTGACTTTAGCTTGTCCTTGCTCCCTGTGTTGGACTCAGGGTCCCACTGTTTCCGGAGCCTTCAGTCTGGAGCAGCTCTGCATGCTTGCTCATTTACATGTACAGCCCCTTTTTTACTTTCACTGTTGGTTGCCATTCAGAGAAAAGATCCAATTTTAGGCTTACTATTTGAGAAGCATGGTGTGTGTATTTTAGTTCCGTGTGTAAAATGTGTACAGAGGTTACAGTTTTTGAAGGTTCAGAAAAGCAGGCTGCATGGTGTCGGTACTGAATAACGTAGTCAACAAGGTAACAACAACCAATGAATAATAGTTTGGTGTGTAAGTTCTTTGTGATGGATCTTGTGGCGAGGATGTTTGTCTACATGCGGTTGGTGAGATGCTTGTCTCGGGCTTGAACTCAAAGCAGAGAGAAGATTAGTCTCGCCAGTGATTCGGCCAATTAGACAACACTGTTCTCCGAGAGGTCTGCCCTATTGGGATGTCCTGAGAGTCGTTCCGCTGTTCTACCCTCACCAGGAAGTGGAGGACCATGGAGTGGGTAATTATTCATGGGCGGGTGCTCTGATTGGTACAGTGCTTCCACAGTGAGGTAGACCAGAGGGTCGTCTGTGTGTGAGGACGAAGAGGCTTCTGTTGAGTCTCTGTAGAGATGAGTGAGATATGCTGGTTGGATCTCTACAATTGGCTGTGCCTCGACTCACACACAGCTGGGGGAGGATCTGAGCGCTGCTGGGGGACTGGTGTGTGTGCTACCCAGCCGTGCTGCAGCCTCAGCAGCATTAACTAGACCCTGTGAGGGCCTACTCTGGAGTTCTGATATCTTTGAGAACACTACTGAACTATAAAGACACACAGGCATGGAATGTCTTTTCTCTTTGCACACACACAGATGCAGTAAAAATGGTAAAAGTGCTGTGAAACTGTGAAAATGAATCGGTGATTTCACTGCATCTTTTTCATCCAAATCCAGACTAAACTGGGAGAAATCTTGAATTTTGTCGGTAATTCATCTGATATTGACCTTTAACCTTTTCTTTCTGCTTCCTGTGCAGTGATGAGGTCACCCATGTGGTGGCAGAGAACAACCGGGCCACAGGGCTGTGGGCGTGGCTTAAAGGTCACAGCCTGAGGGATGTCTCCAGGATGCAGGTACTAGACATCGTCTGGTTCACGGACAGCATGAAGGCGGGCAGACCTGTCACCATGGAGACCCGACACCGCGTTCAGGTGAGTGGACTTGAGTGCACAATGAGTGTAGATACAGTCAGGTGTGTGTGTGTTCAGCACGTGTTTGTCCATGTGTGTGGGAGACAGGCAAGGCCTGGAAAAAGAAGTGTACATAAAACTGGCTGTATAATGATCAGTAGATGGTGCTATAAACCCAGCCGGATCTTCCTTTTTGTGAGACTTGCTGTATAGGAAGAAATGACCACTTATGCTTGATTTAAATATGCAGCAGAACAGTATTATTCACTTAAGTGGAAAGTGCTGAAGTGAGTGTTGATTGGGTGGATAGTTTAAGCTCACAAGACCCATAACAAAGAGTTCGGATATGAGAAGGAGGAACTGTGAAATAATTGAAGAAGTTGGTAAAGAAAACGTTTTTGATATACATGTTTTGGTGCGTTCTTTCAGGTGAACGTGTGTGTGATTTCCTACATGTGTGGGAGGGCTTTAACGAGAAGTGTTCAGTGTAATGGTGAGAGAAGATATCCGATCTCCTCTGTCTCACATTGCCACGATACAGGGCCCTGTCAGCGGGTGCAGGACGCCCCGTTTGGCTGTGACGTGCCAAATAAAGCTGTCAGCACAATGTCAGAGCTCAGAGAGGGCAGCTAACTGACACTCTGGGGCAGATTCGCTTCCCTCGGATGGCACTAGGGGGACCTCTTGAACATATGGGTCAAGAGGAGAGAAATATGCTGCTTAGTGGATATGGACAGTCGATATGTAATCTCTGCGGGGTGAAATGGAGACCCGAGGTTCTCGTCTTTCATCGTCTCCAGTGGTGCTTGTTGAAAGTCTGTCCGAAGACCCTCCATCAACAGAGATCTGGCATCCTGTGTCGGCACCAAAATTACTTGGCAGACCTCAATCCCCCCCCTCACACACACACACACACACACACACACACACACAGCATCCCCCCCCAACACCCCCCTGTTCCGTCTGTGGGCAGCCAAGGGTGCTTCCCTAAATGAAATGCAAAACTGTAACACAGCAACGGGGTTTCTGGTGGCTGTGTCGCAAAGCCTCGGAGCTAATGATGCAATGTTGACGTTTATCGACCCATCGCCCAAGGTAACCGGAAGACTGTCTCACTGCTTACACAGTGATGTATTCTCTCTCCGCAGTGAACAAGGCAATACACCGTGGCATTTACGTCGGCCGCGCTTCCAATAGATAGTTTTTTATGAGTTATAAATCTATTTAAGAGGCTTGTGTAGAGATACAATAAGACCCACGCAGGGTTTTCTCTCACTCTCCCCAGCGGCTCTCCTTAACATCCAAAATGCGGCTCATAAATATTCCTAGGCCGCATGTGACTGAGGGAGAATATTAAGTATTAAACCCATTGGAATGTAATATTTCCATTAGGCCACCACTTGCAGACAACCTGTTTTGCTTAAGTGAAGTGGAATATGAGGAGTGAGACGGGTCAAATGCGAGAAGACAGGATGAGATACTGCCGAGGGAACGTGTGCGAGTTTAGAGAGACGGTCTCAGCCAAAAGACCATGTGTCTCAGTGAGATGGCTGTCATCAATCTTCTGTTTAGTGCTGCTGACATCACAGTGCCCCCTGTAGGAGAGATGATGCCCCTGTGACTCCTGACCCTGCTCAGTGGCCCTGCCTGGATTTCATTAACCTGTGTGAGCACACCTCTGCGTCGGTGTGTGAATGGCATTAACCTGAGCAGACAGGCGATTCGGTCTCGGCGGTTTGTCAAAGGAGTGGGCCGGGGCCAGGATAGGGTCCTGCATCACTCATACAGTTTTGCTTCTACACAGATGGCCCACTTGTCCCTGTGGAGACCGTGTTTGTGGAGCATAGTAGCTATAGTGTGAATACAAAAACGGAAGTTAAAAACTAGCTGTCCCTCGAGTGCAAACTGCGGAGAAAGAGAAAGAGGAGGAGGGCCTTAGGGAACAAGTGGAGCTGTCTTCCATGGAGTTGCTTTAGAGCTCAAAACTCCACGGAGTCTTACCTTCACACAGTCCATGCCATACGCCATAACAGCTAGGACCATCTGGAGCAGGCCCGTCTCAAACTGCCCCTGCATACTGACGAGGAGCGGCTTCCCTCATTGGACTCACAATCCACGTTACAAATCAACCCAACCACTGCAGCACTACATTTATTACATTTAGCCGCACTAGGGTGGAAAAGTAAAAAAAAACTCTGAGGAAAAAGTAAAAAATGTCATTTTCTGTCATGATTGGCATAAAATGTGAAATAGTACCATGATATAATTTTAATGTGTTGAATCCCTCCTTTAAAAGTGGAAGAGAAAGACCTCTGGCTGAGAATAAATAATGAGCTTTTTTAATTCTTTATGGTTGATTTAGCCAAGAGGTACGGAAGGTGCCAAACCTTTACAATATTATATAACACCCTTATCACTTATTTTAAATGTCTTTCCATCAACACAGCAGGGTGACATTAGCTTCTCATCTTCCTCCTATGTTAAACCTGGCACCCGGAACATTCCATGTGTCATTTTCACAGACAGAATGTTCTATTGTGGTGTTTAATTGTCTGAGAGAACATTAATATTACATATGTAATCCGTTTGATACATTACAAATGGGGAGTAATTTCTCTATGGAATGAGAAGGCAATTTCCAGGAAGCAAATTGGATTATGGGTTGATGTTACAGGTTAGGGAGTGAAATGGATTTCAATGCCAGCAGACTGTGAGATGAGTGTCATTAGTGTTGCCTGGGAAACACCACGGGTCAAATGTACAAAGGTGCAGTCATAAGATGACCTCCAAATGTGTGAAAGTGTTATTTAATACAAAAGCGAATTATACTTAATACAGGACCAATGAATGAAAACTGCAGTCAATATTAAGTCAATGCTGACTTTTTCACGAGGTTAGAATCATGCAACATTTTTTTTTGTCTTCCATTCGAAGTTGTAAGTTATAAGTTTTGTCCCCAGGACAACAGGGACATTTCTGCCAACTGTCTGTCTACAGATAGAATGCAACTTTTTGAAGACTTTTGAAATACTTCTGTCAAACCATCAAGTTTCATGTATTTCCACGTACAGTAGCACACGTATTTGGAATGTCCCTGAGTGACATCATATTCAGTGAGGTTTTCCTTTTGCACACAGGACACGTCGCCCACACTTACAGATGTTTTGCCACCAGCTGTGCCCCCAGTCTCTCAGTATGCATGTCAGAGGAAGACCACAATGGAAAACCACAACAAGATTTTCACAGTAAGAACTGTACCCCTCACACACTCACACTCTCACCCAATCACACACACACACACGCACACATACACACAAAAACACACACACACGCAAACACACACACACATCTTCTGCCCTAACAAGGGTATGAGTGAGCACCCATTGTGACCAGCTCTGCTCTAACTGGGGTGTGTGCAACGTTTCACACAGAAACGCTTCAAAGCATCAGGTATGTGAATCCTACAAATGAGCAGCATCTGCAGGTCGGACGGGGATGCAGGCCCCACGGACACACCCACGAGGACACGCCCACGAGGCCTGCCACACAGGCTGGCATGGGCTGTGACCCCGAGCACTGGCACGCAGCGCTGAGATGGGCAATGGACATGACGCTCCTCACAAACAATGATGGATTTGTCTCTCAGCCATCTGGCCCGCGGGCAGCGAGTGGCCGCGCCACGTGAGGGGGGAGGTGGGGGGGTGGAGGGAGGGTGAATGGAGGTGCGTCGCACACATTTTCCAACAGACTGTGGGGGAGCAGGTTATCTGGCTGTGCTTCTGAGAGGCACTCTAATGCCCTCTGCAGGAACGTTGACTTTGAGTCCTTGAGAAATATCCAACTGCCTATCGTCAGCTGATGGAAGGGGCTCTTAAAACCTTACAAACTTTACCATCCTACTTAACAGAAACTTACTCTGTTTCTTGAGGGAAGAAGATGGAACGAATGTTTAATGAGCTGTCACTATTATCACTACAGTAGCCTTGCCAGTGTTGGAGGATTTAGTGTGCTGCATGGGACTGTTCCAGACACATCACATCAATCCTTCAGTGTGTCTGTGTGGGAGGATGTGTCTTGGAGATGACTTCCTGTAAGGGTTATTAAGCAGAGCCTACCCACTGCCTACGGAGGCATCTGTTTCATTATGAGTCGGCGTCTACACATGTACGAAACACACACACAGACATGCACTATTACACACACATATGCACACACGCACACACGCACACACACACACCGACCCAAGGGGGTGCTTCGTTTCCAATACTTTTCCTCTGCATGACCACCGGGATCACCCAGCCCAGTCATATAATTAACTCATCATAATCCCTTTCTCTACATCAAAGACCTCCAGTGTTACTTTGGCACTAATGAATGAGGGTACGCTCCAGGCAGATAACACCATCCATGGAGATGTTTAGCTGTTGTGGTTATTGCAACTGAGGGAAACAACACCCATCCCGTTCCATGTGTCTCCAGAGACGCCCCCATTTCCAAACCAAAGAGGATCAGCCCGGTGGTATCTCCATAACGAAGCGACGAACTACATGATTATCGATCGGTGATTGTTGTAAAACAACCCTTGATCTGATTTGCTCTTTTATTCTCACTTGGCACAGACAGGGGTGATGTCATCCTTACTCATCCTGCGGGGCAGAACATTAGGAGGGGATAACAGAGGGCTCTGCGCGGAGCGACGCAGAGCGAAACAGAGACAGGGACACGGAGCGAGGGAGAAAGAAAGAGAGACAGAAACAGAGAAAGAGAGCGAGAGAGAAAATCCAGGGGGTGGGGGGGGGGATCAGTCAGGGAGCATGTGGGGGGGGGGAGGGGGAGCAACCCCCGTCCAGGTTTTGGTTGTGTGAGAAGTCACGGGGGGTTGGAGGAGGAAGAGGGTTGGGGGGGGAGGAGGGGGGCTGGTGCAGGGGTAGCGGGGGGGCATTGAGGTGTCAGGACCGGGAACAGAGGATGAGCATCATCCACCCAACAGCACCCCAGTGAGCTGTCAATCACAGGAAGGAGTCTCTCTTCCTCTCTCTCCGGGCCGACACACCTTATTGATTTATTCATTTCTGTTTTCTCTTTCTCCTACCAATCTCTCCTACTCTCCCTTTGCTCCCCGCTTACCTCGCATTCTATCTCTTAGCCCGCACGTGTGCACACATACAGCATTATACATGCACACAGACACTTGTGCACACACACACACACACACAGATACGCACACACACTGACATACCCTCTCTCCATCATCAACCAAATGTCATCTTATTCCTCTCACTCTTCCAAATATTGACATGTGTGTCTAGACTGATTGACATGCTGCATTAAAGGGCTCTTACCCTGATGACAACTCTCAGAGGGACTTACACAAACACACATGCACACAAATACACAAACACACACTCGCATGGGTGTGCACAGGCACACACACACACACAAACACACAGACACATGCTCTGTATTGGAAAAACAAGCTTGGCTGGATTCTGGCTCTAATGAGATGTGTAGGAGAGAGGGAAGGAGAGAGATAAGAAGAGAGAGATAGAGAGAGAAAGAGAGAGAGAGAGGGAAGAGAAGAGAGTGCGAAGAGAGTGCGAAAGAGCAAAAAATTGTAAAAGGAAGAGAAGTGTTAAAAAGAAAGAGAAGGAGAGAGAGAGAGAGAGAGAGAGAGAGAGAGAGAGAGAGAGAGAGGACTTAAGATATAGAGCTGTTTTCCTTCATCAAGACGTGCGGTGCTTGTCCGGCACATCGATACAGACTAGCATGAAGGGATGCCCGTGTTTTTAACTGATCTTCAGCTAAATCACATTGATCCCATCCATCACTCTGTCGAGCTACAACGCACAGCTTCAGCAAGCAGCCCCCCTCTACTGTGCAGCACATCCAACAGAGGAGACGCCACACCAGACCTTTTCATGAAAGGCATGGTGCATGCATAAAATACATCAGATTTACATCAGGAACAACTAACGTACTTTGGTTTGGAGTGCATACAGCATGCTTGTCATACAGTGGGATCATGGTGGTGCAATGAATTGGCGGATGATCAAGTACACCCTGTTCTGAGTGAATCCTCCCTCCTCCCCCATCCACATCCACCCCTCTGTAATTAGTCAGGATGGCTTCAGCGATGACTGACTCTTTGGCCTCTAACACATTGCACGGTGGTGGGTGGTAAACTGGGACGCCACATCAACACTCCATGCATCCTCATCCCCACCAACAACCTTTATTACTCATTAATTAGATGAATGCAAATGTGCCCTGAGCTCGCCCCGGCTCTTTGCAGGAGGAGGAGAGTGTTGACAGCTGACAGGCCGGCCGCCGAGTGGGAGACGAGATGGCCCGGGTCTGGAGCTCGTCTGTTTTGAGGAAGGGGCCACATCACTCTGGGAGTTCGGGTTACCTGCTCACTGTCTGACTGTGCGCACACGGCGTCCTACAGTACGGTAGAACCGCAGGACCCCCGCGAGCTAGCTGCTACGCTCCAGGACCATCTGTCTCCGCTAGCCACGGGTGGCGCTCCAGGTAGACCGGGTTGGTGACAACCTGCTAAGCTATTAGCGCAGGCCTGCGTGGGCCTGTTGGAGCTGGTTTCTACTGTGGTGTGGCTCTAGCAGGAGATGTCTGGACCAGTGGTTAGCGGGGTGTACGTCCTCCGGGCTGATCGAGGCTTCAGAGCATCTCCACACAGCTGGAGTGTGGCCCCCTCGCCTCGCCAATTAAGGGCTTGCTTCTCCTCGTTAGCTCACACTGGGAGGGGGGCCCCAGCTGCATGTGCGTGTGTCTGTGTGTGTGTGTGTGTGTGCAGGAGGGCATACGTTTATGAACAGAACGTGCATGTTTGTATATGTGTGTGTGTGTGTCTGTACGTAGGAGCATATTCATGTGTTTGGGTTTGTGCTCTCACTGCGTGGGGTAGTGAACGGGTCAGTGGTTCTCTTGCAGGGCTGAGTTCAGGTCTGGCAGGCTGACCCTAGACAGCATGTTTGGACAAAGCTCCTCTGGTCGGGTCATGATGTGGGTCAGTGCCAGGGATGTCAGAACAGAACCACAGTGGGAAGGACAAACACACAGAACTGCTACTCAGCTTTCCTGCCAGACCAGAAGCGGGCGGTTCCTTGGGAAACCGACGTAAAGTGAGCTGTCAACATTTCAGCCTCAGGTGTTTTGATATTGCCCTAATTAGATCTCCCATCCAGCATGTTTTGTATTATTACATTGCGAGGGTAGTGTAGGGCTAAGCTTTCACCCTACAGCTATCCCTATCCTAGATACACAAGCTCTCCCACAGGTATTTAAATATTATGCAAATCTCAATCTGTGCATCAAACAGGAACCTCTTCCATGTATCAGTGCTTGGCCATCTCCTGCCTGTGCGTGTGGTATCAATGCCTCAGAGAGCCAGGTACAGTAGTAGTGAGCCAGACAGATCCCATCCCTGAACAGCAGGTCCACTGGGGCAGCTCATGCATAAAAGCCTCGCTTCTCCCCCCAAGGCCACGGACACGGCTTTTGAAAATAACAAAACAGAAAACTCCTGACAGTTGTCCTTTCTCTCGCTGAACCACAGTGCTGCTTTGGAGAGGGGGTGGTGGGGGGGGGGAGGTCCATTCCTGTAACCCCCCCCCCTCCTTCCCCAGGGGAGCCCGCTGTGAACAAGTGGAAAATGACGGGTTCTTCTCTGGTGCCTTTCGTGCGGTCACCCGGAAGACACCCGCGTGCCGAAGCCAGAGAGGGGGAGATGGAACCAGAGAGAGGGAAGGAGAGAAGAAGAGGAAGAGAGGAGAGAGACATCATGAAAGCAAAGAGACAAAGAGCAGGATGGAAGAACAGAAGGAGAGAGAAAGGGAAGGGGGAGGGCAATGGAAAGAGGGAGAGGTAGAAGAGGAGAGAGTGAAGGTCTGTGTGCTCTGATTCCAGTGTGCCTGCCATCATGGGTCAGTGCATCTGAAGTGTGAGTGCACAGCTAACACACCTCTTTCTCATTCTCCCTCCCTCCCTCCCTCCCTCCCTCCCTCCCGCCCTCCCTCCCTCCCTCCCTCCCTCCCTCCCTCCCTCCCTCCCTCCCTCCCTCCCTCCCTCCCTCCCTCCCTCCCTCCCTCCCTCCCTCCCTCCCTCCCTCCCTCCCTCCCTCCCTCCCTCCCTCGCCCCTTCTCTTTTTGTTTGCATCCAGTCTAAATCACTGATCTTATCTTTCTCTTTCTTCTTAATCTCCACTGACAATCTTTTATCTTCTTTAACAACGCTTTGTTAATTGTGCTGCCCCTCCCCTCTGTCTACCCTCCATTCGTCTCCCTTTTTCTCTGCTATCTATATTCCTCCTTCTCTGTCTCTCCTCTAGGACGCCTTTGAGGTGCTGGCAGAGAGTTATGAGTTCAGTGAGAGTGAGGGCCGCTGCCTGGCATTCCAAAGGGCCTCGTCTCTCCTGAAGAGCCTGCCCTGGAGGGTGGACAGTCTGAAGGCCACGCAAGGCCTCCCCTGCCTGGGGGAACACACCAGGGCTGTTATAGAGGTGACTCCACTTCCACACATCTGTCAATGCCTGCTCTGTCCACTCTTCGTTACAGCCTGGATGTACCCTCTAGCAAGCAAACGTACAAATACATTGCACACATAGACAGAAAGCCACTCGATAACACACACATATTGTTAACAAGCGCACACACACGCACACATACTCGACATGTAGACTCACAGAAAACACATACAGACATACGTGTATACACCCATACACACTCAAACACACATACACACACACAGTCCACATAATGCCCTTCACTAGAACAACTGTCACATCTTGGTAAACACAAGTCCCATTCCCACACACCCCTGGGCAGAAATAGCAGGCTGTCAGGGAAGGTGTCAGCCAGTGTTTACTTGGATGGAATTCAGAGCCACAGTACACTAGCAGAACAAGGTAAGCTCTCTGTGGCCTGACTGTCATGTGGACTTAACCTTCTGCTCATAAATGTCTGGGATGAAGTCAGAATTTTAAGAAACGTTCCTTTTAAAATTCACATCAAGAAGGAATCAGTGACAATCCCCGATGAGGCTTTCAGAGTCACTCTTTGGAATCTTAAACTACAAACAGAGTGATATGAAGTATGGCTTTTAACCAAAATGAGAGAAAAGTACAAAACAAAACAGCACAAACCCCTGGACGTTAAAGTGAGTAGGAAAGCAGTCAACAGACAGAACTGGGGCCATTGCTGAGTGAATGTCTGAGGGAAAATCAATTCTGAGCAGGGATGAGGAGCGAATGTGTGATTCAAGAAGTATGCTTCCCCCTCTGGGACAGAGTGGGTGTGAGCACTGAGGTCCATCTGGGCTCGAGGGTTGATAACCAATGAGTGGATGCACCATCGGGTAGTGAAGGCAACGCATGAGCTCACTGTCTGTGAAAGTGAAGGAAACATGTCGGTCTACTGATGTGGACAACGTCTGCTCAACTCACCTTTCACAGACGTATTGGTTTCTCTGGGAAACCAATCACAGCTGCATTAAATGCGGTGCATCTTTTTTCCTCCCTATAGCATTCAGCATTTTCCCATTGCAACCACCCAAACATCCCTCATACAACCTCAACCCCCCCAGCCCCCCACCCATCCTCTGACCCCCACGTAAACAACCACAAGATAAATAGCAACGCTTGTCCAACAGTCTCTTGCGGCCTGCGTTTACCTTCCTGATAAATGTAATATGGAGACACTTAAAACATGACAAACAAATTAGCGGCGCTCCCCGGAGAGGAGAAAGAGACTATTAAGAAGGGAACCAAGCCCTTTAAAAACAAACAAACAGCAGTCGGTTAATGGCAGTAAATATCACCACAAGCTTTATTAACACTTGACACTGCCATTAACCAAGGTGACATATGTGAGAGAAATAAGAGAAGCGTCTGAGGAACACTTGATGTAAGTGGCTTGTCTATCACTGGGATCCTGATAGAAACAGATATTGTATGAAATAAACCATTTTAATAGGCAGTGTGGAGGTAAGGTCCACAGTGTGCCATCTTTTTTTCACAGGAAGTCCTTACATTTGGCCGCTCCTCGAAAGTGGAGGAGATACTGAGCGATGAAAGATATTCAACACTCAAGGTAAGAGTACTTAACAAGACTGCTGAGCGATTAAGACATTGCGTAGGTTTAAATTCCTTATTTTGACAGCTAGTCCTTCCAGAGAAACCCTGACACACTGCTATTTTCCTCCACAAGGAGTTCTCATTAGACCATGGACCTTTCTTTCCTCCTCTAGCTGTTCACCAGTGTGTTTGGAGTTGGACCCAGGACGGCAGAGAAGTGGTACCGTGCCGGGTGGCGCTCCTTCCAGGACGTTTTGGCCCAACCGGACATTCACTTGAACAGGATGCAGAGAGCTGGTGAGAACCACACACGCAGGAAACTTCTCTTTCAATAAATGTCGGCAATTATTAGACAATCATCGCAGCAGTCACAAGTCATTGGCTGCAAATGGGATTTAGCCACAGCCTCTTCCTTTAGTGGTAGTGCCTCTTAGGTGCTCTGACTCCCCAGTTGCTTGTATATCTTGTCTGTGTGATGAGAGGTGGTGGCAGTAAGGAAGCTAACACAATGAAGCATCGCCAAGGGGATTGGACCAGGCCAAAATAAAGAAAGGGTAAAGCTTGTCATGGGATTCAGGCAACACGCTCATCCATCAACTGGAGACAGAAGGCCCATCAGCGTAAAGAGCAAGCGGGTGTCCTGACTCTCGATCACAGAGTTAGGATTTGTTTGTCACATTACCGAGGCGACATGTCACTGTGTCTTCTGTTCTCGTTTCCTTGGGGGAGGTTTGGCAGTCTTCTGGACCGTAACATATGCTCTTCAGTTTGGAGTGGAAAGACAGAGCCCACCTATTATTCCTTAGGCACTATGGAACCATGCCAAACAGCTCTATGGGGGTTGTTGTTACACGCAAGTAGAATTTCATCAGCAGCTCAGAAGCAGGTGTTGTTGTGCGGTAGTGATGTGAAAAGAAAGTCCTCAAAACTACCCTCGGAAAAGAGTTCAGAGAGAGAGGAAGTACATGTTTACCAAAAAATGACCCCTGGTGATTCCCCTTGAAAAGAAATACAGAGCACAATTGGATTACAGGTTGACAGGGCCCAGTGAGGGTGAACAGCTAGATTACTGACTAAGGTGTCACTGTCACTTAATCCTCCAAGAGAGTCAACACTGCAGTGTGGAGGTACTAAGGAATATGGAGGATCAGCACTGTCATCATAGTGGAAAAGCCATACAAGTGGAATGAAGGGCTTATTTTTGTATACGCTACGGTACAACAGTATGGATGGTGTCATGGTAGAAAATATACTGAGGTTTGCACACTATAAATGATGGGTATGTGGCAATGATGTAGCATTGCACTGTAAAATACAATATTTCCATGGTTATGCATTATGCTAACTGGCTAATTTCCCCAATGGCCAGTGTAAATGCAAATGACTGTGATTGACAGCCATCTCATAGTCTAATAATGGTCTTCTGCCTCCAGGCTTCCTGTATTATAAAGACATCTCCAGGCCTGTCAGTAAGGCAGAGGCTCGAGCCCTGGGGATCATCATCGAGGAAACTGTCCGTGGGATAACATCAGACAGCATCTTGGCTCTGACAGGTGGCTTTAGCAGGTACTGTACAAGACTTGATTGCTTTGCGGATGTCAGCCTGGCATTCCAAATATCCTATGTTTCATCAAACCAGTGCATTACAAGTGTTGTATTTACCTGCAGCCATGCAAACACAAGCTAATTGCACTAACTAGTCTCGTGAGCTTTCCCATAATCCTTTGGGAAATCCCCCCTCGCTTTCTCTAATGGCCCTGCACGTATGTGTGCGCACACTCGGGTGAAAGTAAGAGTGTGTGAGAGAACACAAATGTGTGATGATGATGTGTGAGTTTGTTATTAAGCAAATGAGTCGAAACAAATTTGAAAGTGTAATCAGCTATGTCTGTTCGACGATACCTTCCAGTCTCTTCTGGAAGTCCTGACAGTTGAGCAGATGCATTGCAGAGACCTCTGATAGACTTTCATACATTTGTTGCAAGAAATAAACCCGTGCGTAGTAGGCCCTACAGTAAACGTTGACGTCCAAGGAAGCAATTATAGTTAGCAGCTGAAACACAGTCACAGATGCAATGTTACTATGTCGTTTTCACCGTGGTTACCGTAGTAAAGCAACTAACAGAAGTTCTTCGTTATCAGTCTGCCTTTTTTATTTGTTGGGTGCTTTTTATGTGGGGTGCTTTGCATCTGAGTTTTAAGCATTGGCCACACGGCTCAATGGTGTTATAAAGATGGAGCCGGTACCGATGGCTGTGTGGTAAATAATTCAGGAGCCGTCTGCTGGTAAGAAAGTGCGTTCTGCTTCCCTATGGGGGGTGCAGTCCTGCTGCTTCCTGTCTTTTAAACATCACAACCCCTCGTTGTTGTTACTTTGTTTGACACTTCCGACAATTATCGAAACACTGGCAGAACAGTATATTTCTGAGGGGAAACGTAGAGGGACAAGGATGGGATAATTATATAAGTTTGTCAAGTACGTCTGTGTGAAAATTATCCCTCCTCTTTACTGTGCGTCGTTTTCTACAAACACTTGGAAGATGCAGCCTCTCCAAGGTCACATGATGATCTGGACATGCATTGTGTAAATAACACATTCGCAAACAAAGGAGAGAGAGAAGTGAGAAGACAAAGTGAGACGTGAGAAAAGTGATTAAAATGGGCGCAGGTTGTTGACAACCGGACTGGAATGTGTGCGACTGTACATGATGTATGGTTAGAGGAGTGTTGTGTGGTGACAGATCATGTCTTCCCACACAAAGATAGAGAGATATGAATTAATCTGATATGATGTGGTGCACATTCACTGAGCCTTAAACAAAGACTGATTTGCATCTTGAGTATGTTGCTATGGAGATGATCTCAGAGTGAATTGACCCAAGTCTGTAATAATCAATGAACCCATGAGATTTAGAAGGTTGCTGAAGCACTTAGATTACTGCAGTGTACTGAAACGTGTTTTTAAATGTGTAATGTTTGATGATGATGTATGCTTCAATTAATGTCATTCAAAACGTATTGTCACGCCCACGGACACTGCAAGGTGGCTGCGCTCTGCTTCCCCTGAGTTTTGAGCTTATTGATTTCACCTGTTGCTTGTTTGACCCATTTAGTTCGCTATTTAAATCCCAGTATGTCTTAGCTTCTTTGCGAAGTCTTACTTATTACTTGATTAGTCTGTCTAAGCCTTGTTACCTACAGTTTTTGTCCGTTACGTTGATTCGACCATTTGCCTGTCTTTGACCACGATTTGGGAAATACCTTTATTGCCCTGTTTGCCGGTTACCTACTGTTGCCTGTACCTGACCATTCTGTTAAATAAAACCCATCTGCACCTGGATCCGAGTCTGCCCTGGTTACACGTATATCTAAACCTTTTTTAATTTTCTTTTTTGTAATCAAAACTGCATTTTGATTATTGAGGTTCGATATTTTCCGTGTTAGGCTAGAAGCCTTTGCTTGAAGTGAGAACAATTTTAAAAGCACCTTTCATGTGTAAATATAGCTTTAACATGCCTTAGGAAAAAGTAAATTATCCTTACAGCAGACAGAGCAGCAGTAACTTACCATCCTAGAAGTTTCTTCAAGTCAGCTGCCTTCCTGTAAACTTTACCAACCATCCTACTTCTGTAAAAAAAATTATCAAGGATTTGTTGATGCCTGTGACATTAGCCTTATTGAAAGGACAGCGCTGTGAAAGGCGGGTGACAAGACTCAGAGCAGTTCGGTAGTGGGATTAAAAATAGATAGGGAGGAGGGGAAGCAGCTTCTGCCACTTCAGAGTGTGAAAGGACCATGAGGTGTCAATGGACTGCTGTTTTTTTCTGCCTAAAATCATGGCCGTCATGTCACAGCTAGTGTTCTCTACTCTTTTTTCACACAGTCTCTTTTTAGTTTACTTATTTCTACACTCAGCAAATTGTTTTCATAACAAGACATGACTTTACCTTTCCCTGCATGGGTGACAGCTTTGAGAATGCTGATATTGTTTGAGAGGGAAATGGAGGGCAAGAGTAGCAGACATCAAATTCCATAAAATCTTGAAACAACAAGGTAGTAGGCACTTAAATAGTTCTGTCCATATTTCCAGAAACAAGATGCCCTATTTCAAAATGTTCTTTATACAATGGAAAGCATAGCAAGACATCTGAAACATGTACATATTCATCTATATTTCATATGTTATGCACTGAAACAATAAATCATTGACAGTTTCTCCTCACGCTATGCCGATAAATACAGCCTTGCACAAACGAAATGACATGGAGAAGTCTCTAAAACTTGGTAGGAGGTCGCTATTTGAGAAATGGAACAAAGCCGACATGTGTGGGTACAGCAGGGTAAAAGTCCATAAGATTGAACTCCAAGAAATCCACAGTAGTATTTCTGGAGTTTTCTGGGGTTGAAGATTGGCGAGCGGAAGCTTGAAGCTAAATAAAAACACTGTGTTGTGCAGAAAAAAACATATCTTTGCATGAAAGAAAAAGTCTGACATGTTTGTCATCTCCTTTTCTGCTGACTGGGTTGATTTAGAGGAAGCATCCGCATAGACAATAGGCTCTAAAAAACTACCGGTAGGCCTACTCTGTTTGTGTCCGAAGAAGCTGTACTCCTTGGTGTGACTGATCCTTTGTCCCCTGATGAACTCAAGAGAGAGCACCTCATCTCGGACCAAACCTTGGTGTTGTGGAGTTTGTTGTAGGTAAACTAAATTTATGCTGAACAGTTCTTCCCTTTGGCTATGGATATATTCACGACACACATTTATGCAGTGCTGTTTGGTGCTTTCCGTCTCTCAGTGGGAAGAAGAATATGCTAGTTGTGACCATGCATTCTAACTCAAGGACTAGAGAGCAGCAACGGAGCAGCAGACCAGATACAAATATGTATTAAACAGTTCTTGAAGGACAAATCAAACTAGAAAACAGATGCAACACCTACAGTAGGTCTGTCTACTCAACAGCACCACTCAACACCCGAGTCTTAGTGTTCTTTAGCTTTAGCATCTTTTATGTAGCTTGTGTAGCTTGTGTTGCACTCTCCACTAACGTTTAGATGCTTCTCCACCTGGCACCATTTCTATTTCTCCTCAATCCCTCACGCCAATTTCATAGTGGAATGGACGACAGGCAAAATCAAACAAGGATCCTCATGGCATACAAAAATCGAATTTGTTTTCACATCAGACCTATTTGTCATCGTTTTGCAGTGTCCCTAACCATGAGATCAACACTTATGACTGCATGCTTATGACTTGCGCTGCGGTTGATCAAAGTACGCTGATCAGGTTGAATCAACTGTATCCTCGCCTCAGTGCTTTTGGGTTAGCTAGATCCACCTAGGCCCAGGTTCAGAGAGGGAGGCCGGCCTAATGCACTGAATCAGAACCAGGGATAATAACCAGGCTAGAACCCTTTGAGGGGCAAATTCAACCGTCACAGGCCGTATTTACTGTCTTTGTATCAGTGTACTTTGTTCTCTTTCATGTGTGGTGAACCAGCCTTGCAGCCTTGCAGCCTTCTGAGCCAGAGACTTGCAGGTTCCCAGGATTTAGCATCTTCCACAGGGTCCAGATAAAACAGGACCTCCGGTACTGATCTGAACAGGTTGTCTGAGGACTTAGGGGAAGATCGGGTCAACCTAGGAACAATACACTTCCCTCTTGTCTACAATTCAAGGACATCCTACATCAGAGCTGAAACTTTAAAGCATGTTAGATAAGCAGATCTGCTCATGCCAAAGCAGACCTTTTCTGCAAGGGTCTACATTTTTGTATGAGATAATCACTCATGTCGATCTCCAGTTCTCCATTTGCTCTGGTTCTGCTGACGGAGACCCGATACATTTTCGGTTCTCACTCGTGCTCCGTGTGAATGTTCTTTATTACGCTCATCCAAGAGGAAAATGATGATCCTCCTAAAAAGTGAAGGCTGTGACAGCTGAGGCAACAAAAAGAGGGCTTAAAGAATTAACGATGCAGGACCAATAGCTTGTTTGAAGAATGAAAAAAAAGTCAAAGTCATTAGTATGCTCGAAGCTCTTAATGGCCGGTCTGCCATTTTACTGTATTAACAGTTAACCACTGTGACTAAATACATTCGTGTGGAATCGCATCCTAGTGGGTTAAAGTAGGTTCATCTCTGTCCTCAGGGGAAAGGAGTACGGCCATGATGTGGACTTCCTGTTGACAACACCTGACACTGAGAAAGAGGAAGGTCTACTACTCAATGTGATCGACAGACTGAAGCAGAAAGTAAGTTTAAAGCCACTCCTTCATATGGATGTGTATCCAACATGGAGAATACCGAGTAGAATACAAATGATCCTTGTGTGAGTAACTAGGATAGAGCTGACGACTAAAAGCTTCACCACAAGGAAGGATTTTCGTGTGAGTTTTGGACACAGAGGTGAAAAGAACACTTGACGGCTCATATTATATTAAGTAATGAAAGCAGTTCGGACACTTTCCAATATTCAGGACCCGAATATGAAAAAGCATATCGGTCTTGTTTTTAAGTGGGGAGATGAAAGGAGCTTGGGTGACTGACCTGAATATCCCGAAAAATATTCGAAGGAACACTTTGTGGAAAAGGATATGGGTTAATATTTGGAAACGTCTGAACATACTAGTAAATAAAGAGCCAGGGACAGTTAGAGACACATTAATGGAATTCAGAAAGCGAGAATGGAGAGAAAGAGGGAAAGAGAAAGAGAGAAGAAGCAGGTGTGTCCATGTGTGCAAGAGGAGGATTTTGGAGAAGGAAAGATGGAGGATGGTGAATGAGGGAGAGAGTGGACAACAGAGGAATGAGAGATAAAGAGAGAGAGAGAGTGGTGGGGGGTTCATTTGGCACCACCACCTCCCTCCGAGACCCTCACTGAGGTGGGGGGTTGGTAGCAGACAAGTGTTTGATGATGAGCACAGCAGTCGTGTCTGGCTGCGGGGGCCCTCTCTGTCATCCCGGCTGGATTTATAAATAACCCCCCCCCACCCACTGGCTCTGCTCCCTTCAGAGGTCCACCCTGCTGATAATTACCTTCACTGTTAACACAGCCCTGCTCCTACAGCTTAGAGCCTCGTCTGGTCCCTATCTTCCACTGGGCGGCGGAGGGCTCGGGTGGATGGGCCGGTCGGCAGGGTGTGGAAGGGGGTAAGATTGGAAGAGAGTTGGTAGGGTTGTTAAGGTGGAGGGCGGGTTGGCAATGTTGTTGTAGGCCTGGTGAATGGAAAGCATGGGGATTGGCATTGTGTGGGCAGGGGGGAGGGGGAGGGCAGGCTTCAGGGTGCACGGGTGCTCCATCCTAAGAGGTGGGGGGGTGGTTGGCTTGATGAGACCCGGGTTCATTGTCCTGGAGGAATTAGGATAGGGGGAGGAGCTTGGAAATTTGAGTGGTCCACTGGGATGGCCACACAGAAGCCAGTGATTGAGTGGATGTAGCAGAGGTTGACTCTAAGTCGTGTAACCTTGTCATCTGCGATCAGGCCCCTAGAGGCCTGCGTGTCTTCATCCAGGCCTAATATCACTGGCCACTTTTTCTTTCTGTACTGCCTGGAGGGAGGTAAAAATACATCCATCTGGAAATGTCCTTGTAAAAACGGGCCTCATCATTTTTTTTTATACCCCTGCTGGTTATGAAAGCATTACTTGGGGGCACAAGCAAGGTCAACCACCCTCTTTCCTGCGATAGACGGATGAGATTCGGTTTTGCCCTGGGAACAGCAACCCAGAGCCTGAGAGGGATATGCCATATCTAACATCCACCAATCATAGACACTCACTAGATTAATGCCTGTTGCCATCCACTGTTGACAGAGTACCTTCTCATGTGCAATTTTATTATAGTATCACATAATAGTGTTTTTTTCCTCATGCAGTGCCTTCCACATCAGACTTATGGGAGAGGATATGCCTTAGGTATGTAATGAGGTTTGAAACCCATAAACCTATAAACATCAACCTAAAGCAGTAAGACTTCCAAGGTTTGCCCTGTGGATACATCACTGAGCCAGTGAAAGAGCCCAGCCCAAACAGGCCAGGGGATGACAGACTACATACTGTTGTCATGTTGTTTGATGACATCCGATGTCACATCTGAACCGCGGCAGATGGTTAAAAAACAGAACACACGCTTTTCACCAAAATGCTTCGCTTTAATTTCAGCAATCAGTTTCGACCACTTGGGCAAAGCTCTGAATCAAAGGAAAAGCACAGTTCAAACGCACCCTGCTAACGCACGCTAATCTGGAACTTGAAGGCAGGGTTTGAAGTCTCTGGCTCTGAGTCACAGCCAATGTGACATTAGATCACTGAGCCTCCACCGTCATTCCTTTTGTCCTCTGAGACAGGTGGTCGTGGGACCGTCCTTCATCCGCCGTTTGACAGTCACTCTTTTAAGAAGAAAAAGTTGACGGCTGACCTTTTTGGCAAGTTGCCTCCATTGCCTGTGTGTATGTGTGTCTCTGTGTGTGTGTATGTGTGTCTCTCTGTGTGTGTATGTGTGTCTCTGTGTCTCTCTGTGTGTATGTGTGCCTCAGTGTGTGTATGTGTGTCTCTCTGTGTGTGTGTTTCTCTCACAGACAAACCCTGGAAAAAGATTATCAAGCTGGTGTCCGCCTCTGTAATTCCTTCTGTAAACAGTTCTGGTGGAATAAGCTTGCTCTCAGATGCTCGCTGACATTACCTGCTGCGTAGGAGACGATTACGCCACATCGTACGCTTAAACAGCCCTCGGCACTGCTGAGATGAAAACTTGGAGACATCCTCCTTTTTACGGTGGATTTGTGAGACGGCGGCGGGCCTCATCCAATGGCAACAAGGGCGTCCATGCTCAGACACTTAATGGACTGTAAAAACGGTCGCTAACTCATTAATCCTCCAGGCTCACGGCGTCCTTAGGATTCAAGGCTAAAGCCAGAAACTGCTCAGCCACAGAAATGCTCCAAAATGATTCCCCCAAATAATAAGTGACCTAGATTAACAACATCAGAAAGAGTAAGTCATGCACAACTCAACAGTTGCAGACAAGATATTGTTTGGGAGTATCAGTAACATTAGTGTGTCAGAAATGAAGTATTTTCTTTGGGTTGTAGTAAAGCTTACAATATCAGTGCCCTTGAACCGTAACCATCGAAAAAGACAGGGGTCAATTACAGAGTGATGGCGTGAGCTGAAGTACCACATCATCTCTGCCTATCCAGGTGGGACATGAGCGGTTAGCTGTAATTGCAGACAGGAGCAGGTTTCCGGGGTTGAGGACGTGCGACATCAGGGATTTGGGTCTCAGTTATGAAGACAAGCTGGCAAACCTTATTAGCGGAGCTTTGTGGAGTAAAACGGTGGAGGTCGGAAACTTCCCACAGAGCGCTTCCCACATGTCACTCAGTCTCACCGCTGTCATCGGTTAATGACTCCATCGTCACCTCTTCTCCCCTTGCCTTCGGGGAATCAGTCTTTCTCTGACAAGTTCCAGAGAGGGGAATGGACACGACTAGCCGGTACCAGTTAACAGTGTTTAATGTTTCATGATTAACCCCCTTGTCCCATCAGACAGGAGAAGTGGTTAAGGCTGCACTTTCTTTACAGATTATTGCTCTTTAAGGAGAGCGGGTCCGATTTATGGCCAGCAGAGGAGGGCAGTACCCCAACAATTATGGTGGGAGCTGGAATTAAACTGACAATTTGTAATGTTAATCGCTTTAACGGTTCAGGACTGTGGTGCTGAATAATCAGCCAGGCAAATACCCAGAGGAAATCAATCCTTAGACTCTCTCTCTCTCTCTCTCTCTCTCTCTCTCTCTCTCTCTCTCTCTCTCTCTCATACACACACACACACACGCACACCATCACTTTTTTCCCTGTTGAACACACTGATGTCTCACTTGGAAGTGATTTTCATTGCACATGAAGTGGGACCCTTTACCAGTGAATGTGATTGCCCCCCCCACGAAGGGAGACCGGGAGGTTGTCATTTAGCTACAGTAGGGTCTATCAGCTGGCAGGGTACAGCAGACGTTCACAGCTCAAGGCTGAAATTAGACTTGACAATTTAAAGGAGTTCTCTTTAAACCGATTATTCAGTCTCCTACTACATTTATAATGTGAAAGAACAAGCCACATGCACGCACGCTCAAGACGGACGCATACTCAAATAACTTATTTAGTATTCAACTACATTGTTGCAGGACTAAAATAGCGTACGCTATCACGCCACCTTATCAATAGTACCCAATGCCAAATGTTTTAGCCAAATACTGTATGTAATTCGTGCTCAAGAAGAGACTGTGGTGGTGGTGGTTTGTCCCTTGTTCCTCTCCACAGGGCATCCTCCTCTACTCCGACTACCACCCATCCACCTTCGACATCACCAAGCTACCCTGTCGCAGGTTCGAGGCCATGGACCACTTCCAGAAGTGCTTCCTGATCCTGCGCTTGGAGGCGGGGCAGGTTGATGGTGGCGTGCAGAAGGAGTCGGGGGACACCCGCGGCTGGAGAGCGGTCAGGGTGGACCTGGTAGCCCCACCTGCAGACCGCTACGCCTTTGCCCTTCTTGGCTGGAGAGGTTCAAGGGTAGGAGGGTCGAGGGTGGGGTGGGGAGGAGAAAAAACAAATGTGGGCTGACAAAATGGAGCTGAATCAAGCTAAACTGACCGTTGCTGCTTTGTTCCGTTGCAGCAGTTTGAGAAAGACCTGAGGAGATTTGCTCGGCTGGAGAGGAACATGCTTCTTGACAACCATGCTCTGTATGACAAGACCAAGGTACCGTACCGTACAGTTACTGTGCTCAGACCAAGACATGGAAGGGTATGGCAGGGCGGTTTGGGATTATTTTACTCTATATTAGCCCACTGGAGAATAACATTTTCTGGTGTTGGTTTTGTTTGTGTGTTTGTGTGTGTGTGAATGTGTATGTGGGTTTCTGTGTATAATGTGGATGTTTATGGACTGTTTAGAGAGTGGATTTTGAGTGCTCCCCCTCTGCACACACCAAATTGTAAGCACTAAATTATTTTGAGCGACAGTTTAATAAGTGCACTAAACCTTGAAATTCATTAAAACAAAATATTTTGAACGTGAGAAAATGAGTGAGAGAGACAAGGCAGAGAAACAGAGGGCAATGGAAAAAGCCATGTTGACTTTGTGCTGGGTAAAAAGGCAGGTTGTGATTCGGACAGAGTGCAGTTTCAGGTGGGATTATCTCCAGTGCCTTTCTTTAGACTGCGTGTTTATGAATCTAGCAGGTGAATTACAGCACAGCCTTGTCCTTACAGCTATTGGAGGGATTACACTGCAGTGTTAGGGCTGGGAATACACAGACACATTATCTTGACTTATTTTATGCAATATGTGCTTCCTCTCTGAGTGAACAGAAACTTGATATTGGTGCAAGGGCAACTTTTTTATTACAGCACTGCGAGAGAGGATAATTTAGTGTACGTACAAACAAATGGAAACCCACACTTCCAGATAGTACATACTCTCTCTCTCTCACACACACACGCACTTCACACACACTTGAACTGCACACACACACTTCCTCCCACGCGTGCACACATACAGATACACAGTGGACAGGAAAAGCAATAAAGACACATCAGCTAAGTGAATCAAATCCATCTAACTGTTTCAATATCAGATGCAGGTGGCGTGTTAAGGGGAAGTTAATTGCTCGGGGATGCACAGAGTTCATTTACACATCTCCGAATGAAATCAAGCGTCTTCGTTTCACCCTACAGGTGAAATAAAAAGGTGAAGATAAAGCAATATAAATCAATTTATGTCTCATTAATCCTGATATCCAAATGAACCCCCCATTTGCACATGCAGAGTTACTGAATTTCTCTTGGTAACACTGTTTTTTTGAGAACTAATTATACTATACAGAATAGTGACATTTATTTGGAGAGCGCATTGCCAAATAATATATAATGAACGTAGAATATCAAAGAAAGAGCTCTTTAATTCCTACATTGTGTACACTATTTGGATTGGACATGACTTTGACGTCTTGATTTGTGATACGTGATGAGACCATTAGTGAAGTTTATGAACACTTAAGGTTCACTCTACACCATGTCGTGTTCTAGTCTTTTAAATACTATAATTATCTCCTGTAACTGAGGTGCTATGACAGAAGACTCTGAGGTGCGAAGGAAAGAGAACGTGGTGAAGATGCCTCTTCACTTATTCCTGCTCGTTTCCACAAAGACAGAAACTTCAAAGAAATGTTCTCCTGTACCTTTTCTGATGTGCACAAAGCAAGTCGAAGCCTCTCCCCCAAAAAACACGATTCCGAGATGACAGGCTGCATCCCAGACAGCAGGCTAGCTATTCAGCACTCTCTCCCTGAGCCCTGCAGTGTCCTTCTCCTTCTGTGGTCGGGGCTCGGAGGGCAGGCAGTGTGAGCAGGGTGCGGAGCAGGACTAAGGCCCCTGGCGTGTCACCATGCTGACCGACAGGGGGACGCCCCGTCACCAGCGCGTCCCTGTCATCCCCCCGCTCCCGGGGGACGGGGGTCAGGGCGTGGAGATGCCAGGGCGGGCAGCTCCCTGACAGATATTATACAGGAAGTGCCACAGGAGACGTTGTTTATTCAAACACAAGGGCAGAGAGACGCGCGGCTGATGGTGCAGTGATCCGTGCACACGGCGACAGTTCGGTCACATCGCGCACACGTCGCTCGCTTCCTCTCGCACACACACACACACACACATGCTCACACATTCATATACACCAACACACACTTATGTTTGAGGTTGGTTAAGTTGGTGGGAAACTTTTCGATTAATTGAGATGTTTACGCCACAATGGGCAAGCATACCAACACACCACACATGCATTCACACACTTCTTCACCTCCCCTCACACATTTTCCTATACCCAACCTGCCTCACTTAATCTCCCTTCGACTCCGTCAGATACAAGCGTGCTGGTTTCAAGGTCGCCAGCTAGTTTAAAAAGGGTGCGTGCAGACAGAATCATTCAACAGTGTGACCTGTTTCTCAGTTTCGCCTCGACATTACAGCCATAATTAAGGTAATGAAGATCAATTAACTGTCTCTGTCACTGCCACCCCCGGTACAGATCGTTGACTATTCCCTCTGTTCTCTGCAGCCGGCGGGGGAGGAGGGCCCTCTCAGTCCAGCCCCACTAGGCTGCAAAACCCTCATTAACTGGAGAGATGACCACCCTTTTATCATCTGTGGATGTTCTAATTGACCAGTCTTTTTCAAAAGCGTCTGCGCTCTCCGTGTGACTGGTGTGAAGGAGACAGGGGCAGAGTCGCAGATGGAAATTGTCGTTTGATTAGGGCACTTGTCTCCACCACAGGACATAGGTGGACCAGATGATCATTAGGAGGACTTAAATCCGGCATTGTGCTTCAGAGAGCTCCCGCTAAACGCAAGGCTCATCCACGTTATTATGAAAGGCTCCAAAAAGATTCAAGCTAAACTCTCTCTAACGATCTGATCCCAATTACCTGTAAGTTGGAGCTCAGGGAAATTGTCTTTGACTTAGAGGTAAACAGGAAGTGAAGCAACTAATGACTTGGAGGAAGGAAGTCCTCATCATGATACACACATACCATAGCTGTGATGCCATTTTGTAGTGTGAATATCCACCCAATGTGATTTCAGGGAGCATGCATGTGGTGTGTGCGTGTCTCTGTGTATTTGTGTGTGTGTCTGTGTGTGCACATGGTGTGTGTGCGTGTTCGTATGCGTCCTCTACTGTTAGGCTGAAGGTGTGTGATAATTAATATGTGTGGTGGGTTTGATGAATGAGGACAGGCGGAGGATTTCATCAGGCCCAGACAGACTGACTCTCTCCCAAAGCAGGAGGGCTCCATGACCTGTCCAACACCTTCCAAAACAAAGCATCTCTACCCTTGAAATTCCCTGCCGTTGTGTGTGTGTATGTGTGTGTGGTGTGTGTGTGTGTGTGTGTGTGTAAGTGAGTGAAGATGTGTGTGTGCCAGTAGAGTTGCATGGTACTATTGTGCATGGCACAATAGAATAGGCTGTCGTACACAAATGTGTTTCTGGTATGTGAGAATGTGATTCTATATTGAACGGGAATGCATTTTGCCTACAATTTTGCCTTGCAACATGTGACTGTGTGTGCATGTATACTGGGGTGTGTATAAAGTCTGTTGCGGTTTTGTGTGTGTGTGTGCGGGTGTGTGTGTGTGCAGCAGTATGTGTCACACAGAGGGTAATTACTCAAAGCCATATGTAACAGTGTGATTAATGAGGTGCTGGTCAGAGGGCTGGGGGTGTGGATGTCCTGGTTGGGGCTCTGGAGCAGAGGAATCACCACATCTCAACACCTGTCTGGAGTCGTACCCGGCTCCAGCTCCCCACTCTGGACCTCTGGAGCTAAACCAACATGTTGACGTTCTGGTAGTGATTCTAGCGTGATTACTTCAGGCTTTTGCTGGTACAGACGTAATACCCTCGCAAACAGTCTGGACAGTACAGCATGTACTGACAGGGGATGTACTGCATGCTCACTTTCCAGTGATCATTTCGTCTTCATTTTCCAGTGCTCTGGAGACAAACAGTTTGGGAGCTGCCTGTTGTAGAGAGTGCAATGTTCACAACTTGTCCTGTTTCCCTCTGTTCCTGCCCCTCCTCCCCCTCCATCCCCCCACCCTCCTCCCCCCCCCCTCCTCCTCTTCTTCCTCCCCCTCCTCCTCCTCCTTCCACCCTCCATCCTCTGAGCAGCGGATGAGTGGACAATAACGGGGCAATTGCACTGGGCTTTGGGGATCGGCGTTTGTGAACGCTCCCCAGCTGGTGCGGGGAGGCAGTGTTTGCAGGGAGGATGAGAAGTGCCTGGAAGGGAGTCCTTCCCTGGAAGGAGAGAAAAGGGAGGAGAGGTTTAATTTAGCGGTTGGTGGCACAGCGGCCCTCAGGGTGTCACACACGCGCACGAGCGCTCTCAAAAAGTGCACGTGTGCGGATGTGCACAGCCAAAGAGATGCATAAAGAGGCGCGTACGCTTGCGTTCACACAAACAGAAACAGGCACACATTGATAAACAAACACACCCCTTCAAGCTGTGCCAGACAGACAGGTGGGTCGTAGAGGGTGGGGTCTTTGTCCTCTAATGCATGCTGGGAGCTGTCAGAGCTGCGGAGCGCGGGCGTTTCTCTAGCATTTCTCCGGCGTTGCACTAGCGTTTATCAACAGGGACGAGGAAGGAAAGGTTGCGACTTGTTTCCATCTCTTCTTGGTATCCTGGGATATCTGTTCCCCTGAATTCCAATACGTTGAAAGTGAATGAATGGAGCTTAAGCTTTTTCAACGGATGAGCATTAAAGGCTGTGATACATTTCTAAGTGGGAGTTGCCTCCATAGCTTTCTTTTCAGGGTGTTGACATTGAATATCTCATCTGCATAATTCCCCTGAAAAGGTGCCTGTAGGAAGAGACTTGCAGATAGCGATTACACGGGAAGCTGTTTCTCTTTGTTGCTGAATAGAGCTCTGCAGAACTTCATCAGAAAGCCAGATGAGTAGCAAACTCTGAGAGGGAAAGGCAACACAGCAAACACGTACACAAGTGTGCAACAAACACTTTCACACACACACACACACACACACATCAATGCAAATATCTGCCCTTTGTCATTCCACTGTATTTTACCATGCTTCAGAATGGTGATTTATAGGAATCCGTACAAATGAGATATTTTTGTTAGGGACATCATTTGCTCTCCCCAGGACTGCAGTGTTGTGACACATTTGTGCCAGTGATATGCACCATTTCATTAAGCACACTAAAAGGATTACAACATGAATCGCCATTGATTATTGCGTAAGTGGTGGGTTTTAGTGGGTACGCTATGAACAGTAAGCTAGTCATTAGAGCTCAGTGTGTGGTCGGTTTTCAGGCTGCTTTGATAATGATGCTCAAATGTGTCGTTTTTTGTTCAGCAGATTGGTTGTCTTGGTCTACTTTGCATGATCTGTGTCATTAAAAACAAGATTAGGGTACAGTGGATATGGCCACATCAATTATCTCCAGTAAAGACATAAACAACACACAAACACAAACACAAACAAGCACACACTCAAACACACACACACACACACACACACACACACTCTGGCTAGTGGAATCTCTTGCCTTAGTCTTTTAAAGCTCTACTTTTGCCCCCCACCTTTCATGTTTGATTGCTACTTCTGAGGAACAGGATGCTGAATTGGCACCGTGTCTCGATGTGCATCTGCCTGGCAACAGACCCCAACAGACTCCCAAGACTGTTTAGAACCCTTTCGCTCTCCTTCTCAGAACTGGGACACTGCAATTCAAAAGACAAGAGAAGGTTCGCAGCGAAAATGTGTATGTTTCAGCTCACTGTCAGTCACGACTGGTTCAAGGACTTTCCTATGTAAGGGATTTGCTTTGATCACACACCAGGCTGGACGTGTTCTTTGGTCTATCTCTTGGTTTTGACGAGCCACAAAGCTGGGACTCTGCGAGGGGGACTGGGAGGGATTTGAGCAGACAGCTGAAACTAGGTTTGAACTACCGTGAAGAGGTAAATAGAAGTATCGGTACAGTTTGATGTGGATTGGAGTCATAGGATGTTTATGGTTCCCGATAAATTTGACATCTGGCAGCATTACTTTAGATGTCAGTTCTTTTAAGAAAACAACATGCGCATAAAGTACTCATGCATGCATGAAGACAGTGAAACTATTTCCTATATCCACAAGAGATGCCATTTTTGAACAAATTAAAGTGTTCTATGGTCACAAAGCATGCCCAGATATGTATCTATTATGAGATGATTGTCAGGCTCTTTATCTTCACATCCCCTCACAATCATCTTCCCACAATGCCTTTCATCCTCCTCCATCTCCTTGAACATGGAGCCTTCTGTCGCCTTCCACCAATGAAATGACAGCCCTGGTGACAGGGGAACAATACAAATATGGACACTCTTTTCCCTGGTTACAATTGCAGTGTGTGATTGGGTCTTTTCTCTTTAGAGGTCAGAGAAACAATTAGGGGTGGTGTAATAGGAATGGTAGGAGCGTAGGTGTTGGAGTGGATGGTGTATAATGAGAGAGGAAAGGGGGGAAGGGTGCAACACTGTAGAGTAGATTGTGAGAGGCTGCAAGAAGGGAAAAGAGAGGGCTAAGCTCTGGGACTGAGTTGTCATACAAAGAGAGAGAGAATAAGAAAGAGAAAGAGAAAGAGAGAGAGAGAGAGAGAGAGAGAGAGAGAGAGAGAGAGAGAGAGAGAGAGAGAGAGAGACGAGAGAGAGAGAGAGAGAGAGAGAGAGTCGAGAGGTGAAGAGATTATTCAGGTAGATTCTGATAAGCCTAGTCACAGATATACTACCATACTCTCTCCTACTGTGGAGAATACAGAGATGAGGGGAAAACATTAACACATGCAGTGTAAACTCCTAATGTAGAAAACAGCATCCACGCATGGAAGGTAGTGTAAACTGATTGACTGTAATTTCGTCACTGGTGTGTTTTTTTAACACCAACCTAAGTAATAGCATCTGGCCACCGTGCCGAAAGTTTCTTTCTGTCTGTCGCTCTCACGTTCTCTCTCTCTCGCTCTCTCTCTCGCCTCCCTTTGTGCCACCTCTCTCACCATCGCCCCCTTTCCTCACCTACCCCTCCTCCTTCATATCCTCCCATCCGCCCACACAGGGCCCATTATCACTCTTTCCTGGGAGAGAAGGGTATTTTTAGAAGCAATTGCACCGATGTTTTTTGTGACTTGAAAAAAAAACAGAATTCAATGCCAAGCTATTATCCCTCCGAAATCTGCAACCTGCAATCTTTTCCTATGGAATTATCAAAAGGAGAAAATGAGTTGGGGTTCTAAACTGTGTAGGAAAAGAAGAAAATGAAGAGGGGGGGGGGTGGTGAGAGAAACACAGAGAGGGGGCAAGAAGAGAGAGAGAGCAAGGGAGAAAGTGAAAAGAAGAAAGATAAACAGAGATAAAGGAAGAAAGAGGGACATCGAGACAGGGAGAGGGGAAGGGAGGAGGGGAGAGGAGAGGAGAGGGGAGTAGGGTGTCTGTCTTTTTCTCCGGAGACGGATTCTGCTCCATTATTGATGCAAGTGAATGGCAGAGGTTTCTACCAGAGCCCCGGCGTTAGCCCTGTCTGCCTGTCATGTAGCATTAATTGATATGGCGTTCGTGGTGGCCCATGAAGCCGTCCGTCCACGGCTCCCGTTTCAGATGGCCTCGTGATTTATTAACAGGAGAGCCCACTGAACATTCATTGAGGTACCTGAGCCCTGTTCCTGTGGTCTCACACATAACCCCGCGCATCTATTTCCCAGACCCACAAGCAAACCCTCTGTGTGAGAAGATGAATGCTGCCAGGAGGAGGATGTGAAGAAAAATGCATTAACAATGTAAACAAAACTCTCCTCACACAAACATACCAAGAAGCACAGGTTAATTTGAACAAGGCAAAACTTTTACGAATGTACTTTACGTGTGGAATGCAAATGTGTGAACAACCATCGAAGTGAGCTTCCCCACTTATCGAAAGAAAAAAACGCGATATTCAGCTTCCAATCGAAGCTCATATTTGGCCGTTTTGTTGTTTTTAATTGAGAAGGGTGTTGCTGATGCAGCAGCATCTGATCACACTGTCTGGTGCGGTAGGCGAAACCGTGGTCATGCTAAACCAGCCTTGTTAGTACAAACCAATTAATTATTTACGGGCTTCGTCGGAGCTGAGAATCGTAATTTATTGTTATCTTTAGAGGGCCGCTCTGTTTGGGCCTATACAATACTGAGCGCAGGCACAAATCCCAGGCTCATTAGATAAAGAGAAGAGCTTCACACAAGGCTAGCACTTTCTAATGCCTCACAGAACTTCATAGATATTTTGAAAATGTCTGAGAGCTCTAGCAATCTCTTTGCTCAAGATGGGGAAAGTAAAGGCAGAAAATGCCATTTGGCAGGGTGGATGCCAGTTGCAACGTACTGATATTTTGAGCATCAATTAGGAATGTTCCATGCGGAACCAGCTGAAAATCGACGTCACTCAATGTATATATCTTCTGGCAGTGTTTTAGTATTCCATACCAATAATCGAAAAGCTCTTCATGCTTGAGACTATTGTAAACACTGCCCTAAAAAAGCTGTCTGACTATCTTTGGGACCCCTAATCAGCAACTAATGTTAGTGCGCTAATGTTTGCGCTTATGAATACATTGGGATAAACTGCAGATGAAACAAAGAGATAAAAAATCAAGGGAACAGAATGTAATGGTGGCTTTCTGACTGTGGTGATGGGAGAGGTTGATTGCTTGGCTCCTCCTGACTGGCCAGCGGAGCAGCTGATTAGCAGGCCGAGAGAGCCAGGGAATGAAAATCACATTCAGCTCAATAGGCTTTTTATGGGTGATGGTGCTTTATGGTGCTTGTGC